>CAWUFW010005319.1:0-1359681 GCA_963921515.1 Calotriton arnoldi | reverse complement strand
TCCTATTAGTTAAGCGTAGGATAATGATATACTCGATACAACCTTCAGGCCTCCTGATATAGATGTGGGTAAAGAGGCCAGAGAGTGTCTGCTGACTGAGGAAATATGGATTAAACTGGTAGAAACTGACAAAACACTCCTTGTTGACATTCAGGACTGGCATACAATGTGATACAACCTCCTGGAAGTGGATTTATGTCTTCTTAAGCACAATCCCTGAATTTTGCATCATCTTAATGTTGTCTAATCAAATACATTGTTTAATTTCCTGTTGTGTGTATCGCTGTTACTGGAGCAGCAAAGATGTGCCCCATTGCCTGCACATTATTTTGTATTGCGATGCCTCAGATGACACTGATGCAACGATTTTTGTGTCATATGTCAATGTTTCCAAAAAGTAAATGAGTGGGAGGTTCCCATTGCCCATACAAGCAGTGGCGGCTGGCACAGGTAAGAGCGGTGGGGCGACGGGGCAAGTGGGGTGGTGGGAGAAGTGGACAGACAACAGGATAGGTCAAATTAAATAAATAAAGCCACTTACAGTGCGCTCGCCGCATCGCCGACTCGGCAATGCAGCGAGCGCAAAGTAAGTCCTTTTATTTATTTTTTGTTTAATTTTACATATCCCATCATCTGTCGACTCCCCCCCCCACCGCTCTTACCTGTGCCCACCGCCACTGCATACCAGATAAAAGCCTTCCTTGGCCAGGCCTTGATGGTTACTACCAGAAATTTGTGGCAAACTATGGGATCCAAATTGATTCCCTGGCAGATATGTCCTTGAAGAACCAGCCAAGAAAGTAATTGAATCTACAGAACTATATAAATCCTTTGATGAAGAATGCACCATGCCATGTGCTGGTTATGAAGGCTCCTAAACACAGTCAGCCCTTCATCATCTAAACGGATGCTTTGGCAAGAGAGTACTGAAAGTTCTTACCCAGCTCAGAAAAATTGGGAAGGAGCATTCAGTGGCCTTTATCAGCCACAGACTACTCCCTCTGGACCAGTAATAGAATATTAGTGAGAAAGAGTGCTATGTGAGTCATTTGGAGAGTCAGATCTAGTCCAGGTTTGTGGTCTAGATGAATCACAAACTCCTCAAGTGGCAGAAATCATTGATAGTTGAAAAATACAAGTTACTTGTGAGGTCCATGTTCCTGCAAGTGTTGGACTTCACAATTGATCGCATGGCACAAATGTTGCATAGGAATGCTGGTGGCCTTTCAAGATGTTTTATCCAATCAAATGACTGAACCTCACTTACTGAGGAGTAGCTAGTCTGATTTAGGCAAACATGCTGCTGCGACCCACATCCTATGCTTGACCTTGTGTATGTGCCACCCCTAGTTTTGTACATTTCTTGAAAGCCCTATGTGCTTTTCCCTCTCAGTGATATTGATAGTCCACAGAGGGTTCTCTCATTTACTATCTACAAGGCTTTGAAGGACTAAATAATAACTAGTATTCAAGTGCTTATTGATTAGGACCTATAAAACCCTTTGGGACTAGATCTCAGGCAGAAAAGGTGTTAAATACTTTTTGTGTTCACTGTGTGTCCTAATTGTATGTGTAGATTATTATTCTTGTGGGTAACTAAAGATCTATATTTTCTAAAGTAAAAAGCTGCATGTTTCTACCTGTGGGACTGTACCTCTTCACCCTCCTTGATTAAGCTTTGCCTACTTGTACTTCTTAGCTTGTGAGTGACAAGTGCTAAAGTGGAGTACTTGATCATCCTGTTTGTTGGAAATTGCGTTACTTGTTGACTGGGGTGTGAGCCGTGGTCGAACAGAACCAACAATCCCAGTCAGAGAAAGGGACATGCAAATCCCAAATTACCCTGTGCTCACTCCTTGGTAGATTGGCACAGAGCAGTCAGGCTTAACTTAGAGGCAATGTGTAAAGTATTTGTGCAACACTTCAAGCAGTAACACTGTGAAAACACCACACCAAAAGATCCCACACAAGGTTAGAAAAATAGAGCTCAATTTAATGAACAAAACAAGACCAAAACGGGAAAACTCCAATCAGTAGAAACAGAGTTATGAATTTTTAATCAATAAAATGTAAAATAGCGCCTAAAAGCGTAAAGTCCCAAACACGGGTATCTGGTCGTACTGAACCAGGTCAAAGTCAAAGGTTCAGGCCGACCGCTATGGAGCGGAGGTCAGGTACAGTTCCAGATTAGTCCAGCTGAAGTTTTACCTTGTCAAGTTTTGTGCCAACAGTCCTTTTCGCGTTGGAGAGAGTCGCGAGGAGCAAGGAGAGCGTTGCGGGTGGTAGTCGGCATGGTGCAAAGAGCAGGTCAGACGTCGCACACGTGTGGGCTGGAGCTTCGCATTAGCGGTCTCCCGCGGGCAGTTGATGCTGCTTTGTGAAGAGGGGGGCTGGCAGCAGCTCATGCTGAACTTCGTGCGAGCGACGCAGTTCTGGTGAGAATGGGCCCATTTGCAAGGAGCTCACAAGCTTGATTTCAAGAGCTTGAGAACCACACCAAGGGTCCAGGACTTAAGAGGCAGCCCCTGGGGGTGAGGAACCCGCTGAAGAAGTATCCAGGAGCTGTTGGGGAGCCTTTTATGGCCCTGAGGCTCAGATCTGGAGGCCAGCAGACTAGCCCTTTGAGTTACTCTGAAATCCTGGACTCAAGATGAGTTGCAGGCCCCAGGCAAGAGGGCAGCAGGTCAACACAGAAGGGCATCAGTTCCTTTAGAGCAGCAGCCAGCATAGTAGCAGTCCTTGTAGCAGCACAGCAGTCCATCCTGGCAGAGTATCCACAGGCCCAGAAGTGTACTGAAGTGGTGGTGTCTGAGGTACTTCTTTTATACACCTGTGCCTTTGAAGTGGGGAGAAGCTTCTAGAGGCATGCCTTTGAAGTGCACAGATGCCCTGCCTTTCCTGCCATGGCTCCAGACTAAATACAGGGGTATGCAGCCCTTTATGTGTAAGTGGGACTGTGCCCAAGTCCTCCCTCCCATCCTGCCAGTGATGGCATATCCAGTCACACCTAAGTGGCTGTCTAGGAGGAATACACAAAGCCCAACTATCAGATACACCCAGTCGTGTGACCAGAGACAGGCTGCAGGCACCAAATGGCTAAGGCAAGAAAATACCAACTTTCTAAAAGTGGCATTTTCAGAATTGTAATTTAAAATCGGACTTCACCATATATTAGGATTTTAAATTTGGATTTCAGAGACACCAAAAGTTAACTGGTTATCTCCTCCCATTTGGAAATTACATGTATAAAATGTAATAAGCCAACTTCAATGTTATCCTATGGGAGAGATTGGCACTGAAGCATTGAATTTTTTTTTTGAGTTTTTCACTACCAGGACATGTAAAACTGAAAAGTACATGTCCTGCTTTTTAAATACATTGCACCCTGCCCTCTAAGCTGTCCTGGTCCTACCCTAGGGGTGACTTATATGTATTAAAAAGGAAGGGTTGGGCCTGGCAAAAGGTTTATTTTGCTAGGTCGAAGTGGCAGTTTAAATTGCACACACAGGCTCCGCAATGGCATGCCGTAGAGATGTTTTAGGGTGGCACAACCGGTCCTGCCGGCCCACCAGAGGCATTTAATTTACAGGCCCTGGGCACAAGTAGTGCCACTTTACTAGGGACGTATGAGTACATTAAATATGCCAATTAGGTGTAAGCCAATGCAGCCATGTTTAGAAGAGAGAGCACAAACACTTTAGCAGTGGTTAGCAGAGGTAAAGTGCACAGAGACCTAAAGTCACTAAATCGAATTCAATAAAAAGTAGGAGGAGGAAGGCAAAAAGTTTGGGGGTGGCCCTACAAAAATGCTAGATTCAGCACCGTTGCAGTGTAATCGTATTGTGGCCCCAGGATACCAGTGGTAAACAACCTCAATTGTTAAAAATGTTAACCTCTGTCCTGGAACCCACAAGAAAAAGGTTCACAGTTACAGATAGTGTGAATGCCTAGATATCCGAATGTCGAAATGCCTGGGTTTCTGATGGTCGCAGTTTCGATGCATCTGTTAATTGGAGTACCCAATGTGAGACTAGAAACGTCTGCATTTTTGACTTGGTATAAGTTGGTATTTGGTTGCAGCTGATTGTCTGATGAGCATGGGTGTGTTACAGTGTTTGGGTCTAGTTATTCCATTTGGGCATGGCAAACATTGCATACGATCATGTGTTTCTGTGTGTGTGTGTTTGTCTGTCTGTCAACCTTTCTGATTGTGATGCTGTGTGTCTCTTGCAATATTTTGATATTAGATGGATGTGTTTGCGTATTGGAGTTCATGCGGCATCGTTTTATAAAAAAGCGTGAAAGCTTCTTATGGAGTGAGTGCTTTTTTGAGGGGGTGGTGTAAATTGTCTAGGGTGTTTGAATGTTTGACTGTGTAAAAGTGTCAGAGGCTGTCTAGGTAGATTGAAATCTCTGCTAATCTTTGTGGCTATTGGAAAGTCTGCAAATCTCTGCTTGCTTGTATGTTCATAAGAGGAAGGCGTGATGAGGCTGACTGGGGCATTTTCACCTAGGACAGCAAAAATACTACGGCAGGCCTTGTGATATCTAAACGTGTGCTGGCATGCTTGGGTATTGATCTACCAAAATGCCAGCAGTAGAAGAAGCAACACCACACACCTTTCTGCTTTCAACAACATTACAGATTTAGCCACTCATCATCCTCCTATCGACTACAGAGGAGTGCAGGAAGCAGAAAGTAATGAAGAATTTCAGTACCCTATTCCTCCTAATTCCTCCTACCTCGTGGCTTCAGCCTCCCTAAGACCAGGGGTAGCAGAGGCAGTACCATGGGTACCAAAGCAGCAAGCCAGAAGTGGCAACTTCTAGCTACCCCTGATTAGCATAAATCCTTTAGTGGGGAATTAAAATCACATGTCTGGGACCCTGCAACCATCAGTACCAAGAGAATTTTCAGAAACTATGGCAATATAACATTTAATTTGTTTATGGGCTCCCACTCCCGAAGGAAGAGGGCCATGTTAGAGGTCACAAGCAACTTTGTACCCCCTTTGGGTGGTTCTCAAAGGCACCTACATAGTCTTGCCTGATTGTGGTGTTATGCCCGTATTCACAAACAATTATTTTTTCTTTTCTTCTCACAGTCACTGCAACTAGGGAGGATAACTTTTATTGATGAAAAAGCTATAAACTTAAATTTACTGTGTCTTTCTTTTTTATAAAAAGAGGCTGTAAAACTATTCCTAAATATATTGGGACTTTGCTTCATAAAATCAAATGGGGTGTAAAAATAGTTCCACATCACATCCTAAATAAGGCATCAACTCTACCTTGCAGCATCTCAGCTACGTGCTTTCTGCTTTATCCTCTTTCCTGTACATCTACTTCACAGAAAATGGGTCTGTCAGCGAAGCCGCTTTATGTGCCTCATCTTTCTGTAAACACACTTCAGACACACTTGTTCCTGGGGTCCGTGGTTTGCCACGTCCTGAAAGAACATGGGGAAAACAAACAGGGAGAAATCAAACAACAACAGTGACTAAAAGGGGCAAACAAGGTAAACTCTGGGACAAAGGAAAGATGGACAGCAACAAGGGAGACTGTGGGGAAAAAAGAAATAGCAGGCAGGAACGTAGCAAACTATGGGAGAAAGGAAATGTAAAAAAGGCAATGGGAGAAAGGCATACCAGAGAGGAGCAGGGAAAACTATAAATACTGTACTATGTTTTATGAAACAGGACGCTGGATGTAGTTTGACACAAACATTATTCAGCTGGTTACAGGGACCCCTGGCCAGCCAGCCACCTATACAGCAACTGCCTACCAACTCCACTCCCGATAATCTTCACATAGATTCTAGAAGTAGACTCCGCAGTTATCATGGACTGACATCACAGACCAGTCAACACAGGATACTAAAATACATACAACATAACACATCCCCCTTCTTACACAAAATGAGGAAAGTAAAACTAAAACCCCATAGTTAACATAGACATGAAAGCACAAGGGAAAATGTTTGCAAAACTTATGCTAAATATGGCTATGGGGTAAACCACAAATCAACACACACAGTCATTTTCCTGACAGGTCTACTTATTACACGCTTCTTCACACAGTCTCTGCCAGGGTATGTCTCAACGGTATTACGCACAACTTTACCAGACATGACACCTCTATGAGCACTTTCTACGTCATTGCATCTTGTGACCTTCCTGACATTCCATTTCTACACATCTTCCAACCACACAGTATTCCCTTTCACTTTGTCAATTTTCTGGGGATGTGTCCATTTTGAAAACTTCCCCTCACCACTAGTTCTCCCCAATCATCTTCAGTATACTGGTGTTGACAGCTCACCAACTTGTTGTGTCGACTCACATATTTATCTTGATAAACTTCCACCCTCCTCCTGAGATCATCATGGACCACATTAGCTAAATTCTACCCACTCCATCCAAGCCGGTGCATGCAACCCTTCCTCTCAACAAAAGGAATGGTGGTTCACCGGTAACTGAGTTGGGAGCACTGCGATAATTCCACAACAATTTTTTAACGTCATCCTTTCAGTCCAACCCCGATTCTACTGCCAATTGCACACACTCTTTTAAAACGCGGTTGAAACATTCTACGAGAACATTCTCACGTGGATGGTACACTGCTGTCCTATGATGGTTGACCCAATATTTTTGTAAGAACGCTTGAAATTCCCCTGCCACAAACTAGGGACCATTATCTGACACCAACCACTCTGGACTTCCTTCTTTTCTAAAGAACTCCTCACAAAATGACATGATGTCCAATGCCTTGATGTCTTTTGTGAATGCCACCTCAGGCCACTTAGTGTAGTAATCAACCAACACTAAGGCATACTTGCCATCCAACCCTCTACAATGGAAAGGGCTGCATATGTCCATACCCACTCTTTGCCATGCCCTGGATGGATATTCCGTAGCTTTGATGGGAGTCTCAACAGTAGTATGTGACTTATCGCTACATCCACATGCAAGACAATCCCGCACAAATCTCTCAATATCCCCATCCATTCCAGGCCACCAAAAATCCACTTGAGCCCTTCTCTTCACGGCAGACATACCACCATGCCATTAATGCATCAACTCCATCAACCAAGGACGCAGAAACCACCAACCTGCTGCACCTCCTGATTGCATCATCCACCACTGACAATTCAGTCCAAACCTTTTTGTAGTCACATAATTCAGGCCAAATTACACCATAACTGCCCCTGACTTGCGATAAATTGGACACAACCAGTTGGAGAATCTTATTCATTGCCACAGCCTGCTTCCACTCTTGCTCGGAAATAGCCACCTTGCACGCATCCTCCACACTAATATTATATTTCTGCAAACGATAGAGCCACTTGGCAATTTTAGGAATAGCTCTAGCAGCAACCTTGGTGGAAAACAACTCCACCAAAGGCTTGTGGTCAGTCTGCAGCTCAAACATGTTCCCCCAGACATAAGTTTTAAAATGTGGCACACCCCACCTGTAAGTCAATGCCTCCTTCTCAATGGTATGCTATGTTTCTTCTGCACCTTTCAAAGTCTGGGATGCGAATGCAACTACTCTCTCCTGACCACCCCTTTGCTGTATAAGCACAGCCCCCACACCATACGCAGTAGCATCAGTAACAGCCATAGTCTTATCACAGAGATCAAAGCGTTGCAACACCACAGCCTTGACTATTGCTTCCTTCACATGCTCATAAGCCAGTTGACATTCACTGGTCCACTCATACTTTGCACCCTTTTTCATCAAGAGACGCAGCACATGCACCTTATCGGAGAAATTTTCAACAAACTTGGAATAGTATTCAGCTAAACGCAAAAAGGAACTAAGCTGTTCCTTGTCGGTAGTTGAAGGTGCCTTTTCGATCACTTCCACCAATTTAAATTTAGACCGGGTACCATCACAAGACAGTGTGTGCCCCAAGTATTCAACTTCTTGTACACAAAGTTTGCACTTTTCCTTGCTCACAGTTAAACCCGCTTTTTCCATTCTCTCCAGGACCTTATCTAATATACCATCATGTCCTGCCTTGTTAGGACCCCACACCAAAATGTCATCCTGGAAGTATATCACATTGGACATGCCCTTCAAAACATTCTGCATTACTTGTTGTAACACATTGCAACACCGCAGACTCAGATGCCAACCCGAAGGGCATGCGCACAAACTGGAATGCACCTTCAGGAGTTATAAAGGAAGTAAGGAGTTTCGACTCAGAATGCAGAGACACTTGATGGTACACGCTAGACAAGTCTAATGACAAAAATATTTGGCCTTGCCAATGCTCATGAGCATCTCATTAATGCATGGAAGGGGATGGCGATCGACCGAAATACACTCATTAAGGTCCCTGAGGTCCACACACATCCTCAACTTTCCGTAGGATTTGGTCGCCAAAACTGCAGGACTAAGCCACTCGGATGACTCTATTAGCTCGACCACCCGTGCTGCGCACAACTTGTACAACTCTTCCCTCAACTGAACCCTCAAGGCCAACTGTACATTTCTCACCTTATGTACCTTGGGAACGCAATCCTTCTTAAAGATGATAGATGCTCAAATTTCTTCAAACACCCCAGTCTGTCAGGAAACAATCTGGGATACCTTCCACACCACCATTCACAGTTAGCATTGACACTGGCATTGGTGAGGAGCACCTGATCTGGGTGATTCCGATTTAAGATTATACCTAAAGCCTTTTGCTCTCTTCATCCCAACAGCGTTTTCCCTCTTTCAACCACATACACCCTTGCTGAAGCAGAACAACCCTTATATTCTAATGTGCCCATGTACTATTCTAGTAACAGTAGTTTACCCCCGCAATAACCTTCGGGTTCAAAATCAGGTGGACATAACTCAGAACCAGCCATTTTCTTCCTCATATTTTGGTCTTTGAGGGTGTAAGGTGAACAAGAATCCACCCACATGCACATTTTCTCACCATTGACCCTTACCTCACACATCGGAGGACCATACCCTTCCTTAATGTCACCAACAAGACTCTGCTGCTGGCTGCAGTCATTCACCACCAAGATTTCCACCTCGCCCTCATCAGAAGAACTTACATTTGATCTTGACACACAAATAGCATCCTGCACTACATTGACATGCTTATTGCCACCACGTTCTTCCCACCTACACATCCTAGAAAAATGTCCCATCTTCTTGCACTTGAAACATGTGGCTTTAGTGGCCGGACAAAAATCTGATTCAGCGAAATGTCTCATACTCCCGCAACAATAACACGTGCGCTTCACAAACTTCCCCGCAGATGAACCCCTAGTGCTCGAATTATTTATACTGGGGTTGCCGGTCAGTAAACTTGCCACTTTTCCTGTTTTCTGCTTCATATGGACTCCTTCCACACTAGTTTTATCAAATTTCTCTTTGTCTTGACCCTCATTCAATTCCTTTACATATAATGATGTGTTTTCCATTCGCCTAGCTACAGTAATAGTTTTGTCCAAGGAAGGATCTTTCAACTCCAATAACTTCTCTTGTGTTTTTGAGCTTAACGTTCTATTAATAAACTGGTCTCTTATGATTTCCTCATGCAAATCTTTGAACTTACATGTTACAGCTAAGGTCCTTAATACAGAGACATACTGTTCCACACTTTCTCCAGGCTGTTGAGCACGAGAGAATAATTTATGCCTTTACAAACAATGCTCACCTTCTTCCCGTCATTCTCTTCTACAACTCTCATGGCATCACCATACTCGTCATCAGGCCCCTGCCCAGACTCGGATGCCTCATCATCATCACACTCATTGGCAAATGGTACTGGTAAAGTTCTCAACCCTTTCCTTCCCTCCACCCCAAGATTGTGCTTTTGAAATAGCCAACTTCCTTTTTGACACAAAAACATCACCACCCACCGCCTCCAAATATGTTTCAAATGATTCCCTCCGATCCTCCCATGACATCGCAGGATGACCCGGACTCTGCAAAAACTTGGGAGGAGGAATTATAGACTGTGCTTCCATCACGCAAGTCACTTTTACAATTTAAAACAGTCAAACAACAAATAACGCAGATTGACAGCATAGTTCTGAAGCTATAGGAGAGGGAAAAAAAATAAAAAATAATAAAAGCCGTCACGTGTCACTATTATTCAAAGCAGCTACCAACTATCAACACAGTGATCAAAAACAGTACCGTTGCCATTAACTGCTGATATTCCACCTTACATGGCACAATCCAATGGCAAACACCGTCGAATAAGTACTCAGCAGGGGTGTGCCTGTCACAGCTTATCCAGGCACAGTAGAACTTTTATATGCAACATATCTGCTGCTTGCTAACCATGAAGATGTATTTATCTCCTGGTTTCTAAAGGTCTTCCCCCTAACTCTATATAAGGAACAGGCAAGCAGGCTGTCACGTATTTTTATAATCCTATGTGTTCATGTTCTGCACTTGAATTTATGATGGATATGAATTAATTGTTGAGGAAGCATAATGATTTAATGGTAGCAAAACTGCCAATTCATGGGAAGATAGTGAGGTACTCTGATTGTATGAGTTTCTTGATTTAAGGCCTGATGAATACAAAATGGATTCCTATTTAGATATACTTAGACCAAGGCTGATATTAAAGAAGACGTGAATGGATTTTTTATTCTTTGTGGTATGTTATCTTGACTAAGGATGGTTTTTGACCAGTAAACGATGTCTCGGACCTGTTGCTCATACACTTAAAGTACTAACTGAAAATCGTTGATCCAACTACCAATACACTCCATCATGATCAAGCTTCATCATAGCACGAGATTTGGTTTTCCTTCTTTTTTTTTCTTTTCCCCTTTCCCATACCCCTTCCTCATGTTAAGTCTAACTGGAAAGATTCACACTTAGTCCTGCCAGCACCTACACACCTATTTTAATTCTAATCCTATTTTTCCAATCTTACCTCTTCCCCTCACGGGATCACCAATGGTTAATGCATGTTTGTCTTTTTCTTTTCCTCTCTCTTCTTACATCTTTGAGAAAGCCCTAGGCATATCAGCCATAACACGTGTCAACTGTCTCCATATGTCGTACGGTACATTAAATGGCATACTTCACTCTTACCTGAACAAGAAATTACTCACCTTTATAACAAGGCAGAGCTGGTTGGAAAGCATACTTTGAAACAGTGGTGGAGCTGTGAGAATCACACTGGCATGGATCTCGGAGGCTGGGGTCATTAGCAATAATGTTCAAATGCAAATCCTTGTGATTGATTTATGTTAAGATCAACATGGAGCTGCTAAACCCGTCCTTCCAGTGTTCAATGAGCCATGTTGAGTCGATACTGGGAAGTTTGACAAGATCTTGCAAGCTATTCTCGGCACTAAATCCCTTATTCAAATAAAAATTCACTCAGTGGCGTTAGACATTGGGTTGTTGATTGCTGTTCGCCAGAGGTTAGTGGAAAGGATCGAGAACAACAAATCCACCCTTGCATCCCCCAACAGTGAAAGAAATGCAGTCACAAATAAAGGCCCTACAGGAAGAGATTAATACATTAAAGCTCAGAGCCGAGGACACTGAAGGGCACTTCTGGCGCAATAATGTCAGGATTATTTTTGTACTTGAATAGGCCAAGGGCCAAAATATGGAACTGTGTATAGAGGAGTGGCCGGGCACAGAGGTGCTGCAAGGTAAAATCCCGATGTTCCTCTCAGATGAGAGAGCTTATCGAGTGCCCGGCTGCCCTTCTAAACCTTGGATGACACCAGTGCCCATAGTGGCTAGACTGTTTAATTTTAGAGACAGAGATTTAATCCTACAGATAGCCCACAATAAAGTACCCTGGTTCATAGATGGAAATACTGTCAACATTAACCAGGATTACACCAGTGAGGTCCAGCACCCAACATGTTAACTTAGTTGAGATCAAGAAACAGTTTCAAGTACTGAACCTGCGATATTCGCTTATCTACGCTACTAAACTACGAGTGATTTATAATGACCAAATACTCTTCTTTCAGACATCACAGGATGCATGGACATGTTTGGAGACAAAGGGGCATATTCTCAAGGACTTATCGCCGATTTATCGGCACTTTAGCGCCGCAAAAGTGGCGATAGATTTATCGCCCTATTCTCAAGCTGCTGCAAACTGCCGATATTGCCAGTTTTCCAGCGATAGCTGCCGCAAAAAACATCGCCACGGATGAGAGCGACAACTAACGCTAATGATATGCAGAGTAGGCGTTCCCGTGCAAAAACACACGAAAACACCACTTCGCGATATTCTCAACGACCAGCCAGATCGGCGAAGCGATCCAAAAACAGGCAATAAGGCGCGTTAGCAGCAGGCATTTAACACCTGCCTTCTACTGGTGTTAAGCAGGATGACAACCTGCAGTATAAAAGGGAGCCCAGCCCAGAGCCACATCTGAAGACCAACACATGTCATGGAGCTACTGATCATGCAGCTCGGAGACCCAAGAGGCCCACAACACCCACCGCCACCACCCCCAGGACCCCCCCACCCCCCTGGACTACCACCGAGGCAGCGCAGAACAAGACAGCGGACCTTCCGAAAACGCACCAGCCTCAGGGACTTAACGCCAGAGGAAGTCATTGCCCACTACAGGCTCAAAAGGACAACCATCCTACGCTTCCTGACCCACATTGCCCACAGGCTGACGGTACCAACACAGCGGACAACCAACATCCCTCCGCAGACTAAGCTGCTGGCTGTGCTGCACCCGTTGGCCTCTGGTACCTTCCAACCAACAACTGCCAGAGTCGGAGGAGTCTCACAGCGAGCCCTATCAAAGTTCCTCACACCTGTCTTGGATGCCATCATCAGCTTGGTACCCCAGCACCTCCACTTCCCCCACACTGCGCAGGAACAGCTGGAGACCAAGCAAGGCTTCTACGCCATAGCTGGCTTCCCGCACGCGTTGGGGGCAATTGACTGCACACATGTCCTACTTGTGCCCCCTGCCGACACTGCACACAATTACCGCAACAGAAAGCACACGCATTCCATCAATGTGCAGCCAATAGTGGACCACCGGGGACTCTTCACCAATGTCGTCGCCAACTACCCAGGCAGTGTGCATGATTCCTACATCTTCCGACAGTCCATCATCAACCAGCACTTCCAGGATGGCACCTATGGAAATGCACTGCTCGTTGGTAAGTACCAAATGAACACACCACACACCTCAACTCCACAATCATGCAACTCACAACTGTGGGAATGCACACGTTACAAAATCACATACAACATGCCAAACAACATGCCCACCTACCAGACACGACAACACAAGTAACTGTGGTAACCGTGGCCAGCCATGTAGACAAACCATCCACGTCATGGCACCTCTGCCACACAATTGCAGAATGTGGGGAGAGGTGGGAACCAAGTCTGTGCGAAGGAGGCAAGTGACCCATGAATAAGAATGTACACAATGCCAAGTGTGGCGGTGATGTGCTGGACAGACTTCAGTATGCAGAGCACAGACATGTCCATGTGGACATATACTGCTGGTGTTTGTAGTGTTGTGGACAGTGGACGAAACCATGTCACCTCAGGCAGTGGGGAAGACCTTGGACATGTAGCTATGTTGTCCCCCCCTGTAAGCGTAAGCGGAGTGGGCTGGGCCGGCGTACGCCAGTCCAGCGTAGGAGTGGGAATAAATAGCCCGGGGCTCTGGGCGTGGTTCACTGCTGGGATGGCCACCAAAGTAAACACTGCGTGTGTCTCTGTGTCCGCCATATCCTGACCATAGGCCTACACACACGTGGCCGACCACCTTCAACGGCCAATATCACAGTGTCGTTGTCAGGCTTGTGGACATGCGCAGACAGTCATGACAATGGTGTGTCTTAGGAGTGCAAGTGGTGCAACCGTGCAGCGCACACAAGTAAATAGGCTCGGGGGGAGGGAGGAGCAGCTGTGAGGCAAAGTATTACACATGGATGCCGCTCATTTGCCACAAGCAATACATGTCAAACATGAATCCCAAAGTCGCACACATCACACACCACTAAACTAATAAGCCTGCCAACACAGAATGCAGAACCACCGATTGGCACATATCTCTCTCCCCTGTCACAGGTGATCAAGGATATGCACTCTGCCCGTGGATGATGACACCCCTCCGAGACACGAACACCCAGGCCCAGAGGCAGTAGAATGCGGCCCACAAATGCACCAGGGGCATTGTGGAGCGCTCATTTGGCATGTTAAAGTCACGTTTCAGGTGCCTGGACATCACAGGTGGAAGACTCCTGTACAGGCCGGAAATAGTGTGCAAGATGATCATTGCATGTTGTGTGTTGCACAACATATGTGTACGCACCAATGCCCCATGGATCCAAGTGCCAGATGCACTGGACGATGATGATGAAGATGAGGCAGGTGGACCACACCCCAGTGCAGCTGCAGCAGGATTAGCCCGAAGGAACACAATCATAAACAATTTCTTCACATGAGCACGCCACATTGTGACTGTCCTTAGCAATCATGGGACAGTACAAAATGACCACATGAACAGCATGTGCAAATAAATTCATTCCAAAACACATTCCCTGTGTGCATATCACTCCTCTGCATAAGCACTTCACTCTGACAAGTGTAGGTGCAACATTTAGTGCTAACAATCTCACAAATGGCAATTAGATGGTGGGTGTGTCACCTCTGTACAGAGAGGCTGTTTAGGGTGTCACGTATTTAAAATGCCATTTCAGGGTGTCAAAGATAGTACGTAATCCCACTCAGCAGCGTATCACGTGTCCAAATTCATGACATAAAGGCTGTCATTTGTGACCAAGAAAAGACAACAGGGTGTCTTTTGGGGTCAAATATGTACCACCATGATGCAGAGAGTTGCACCCTGTGACTCGAGTCCCACAACATTAGCAACATGGACGTGAGGGGGAATCACTGACCCTACATTCATCCATACTTTCATACTTGATTGAACATAGTCATGACAGATCTGTGTGAATTAGAATGTTTTATTCACATTCGGTGGAGTGTTGAAGCTGGAGCGGTACAGGGCCATGCAAACCCCACTTTACATTGTTGCCCTGTGGAGGGCCAGCCAGAGTCCTTTAGGGATTGACAAGTTCATTGGTGGAGGAAGAGTTCAGTCCGCAGTCTGATTGCTGTGTCATTGGTAACCAAACAGAATATGGCAGTCCATGTCAAGGTCCAAGGTGAGTGTCACAGAGTGTATCAGGGGACAGTGGAAGGTGATGATGCAGAGGGCAGAACCAAGCAGAAACAGGCCATATGGCGGAGATGAATGCTACCGCTTCCTCCTTACCACTAAGGCAGACTCATCCGCATCTTCGTCCTCTGATGTTTCATGTGCCTCACATGTGGGTGGTGTTGTTTTGTCTGCGTCACTGTGTGGCAGTGACACATCAGTGGCCGGAGGTGGATTGTCTGCAGCACTGTGTGCCACTGACACATCAGGGGGGGGAGATGTGGATGTAGAAGCAGCAGCAGCATTCATCGGCGCCAGGCCTTGTGGCGGCAATGCCATGATGAGGGTCTGCAGGGCATGGAAGATCCCATCTACATGTCGCTGGTGTGCAGCCGTGGCAGCCATTCTTTCCGCCTGCATCCGCTCCATGTTCTCCATGATCCTCCGCATGTGTCCCAAGTCCCGGCAGACATCGCTGGAGCCACTCTGACTATCCTATTACTAAAGGCTCGACACTCGGGGAGGCTGCATTTTCACATGTTCGGGCATATTGGCCTGTTAAATAGTGCATTGACCCTGGATCTAGGAGGGTACAACGCTTATACTTGAACGCTATCTACTTTTGTATGATGGATTGGATACTTTTAGCCTGAAATATTCGATCAGGCCTTCTCCATCGGTTCCATTCTCAGGAACGATTTTAATCTGTGCTTGACCCTGTTCGGGTGGGGTCTTATTCTATTTATGACCCTTTATATTTTCTGAATACATGACCTAGTTTCCTTTTCACTCAAGCCCTGATGAAGTCCATTTTCATGGACGAAACGCGTTGGCTGTTGGTTTATGGGCAACATTGAAGAATAAAGAAACCATTTTTTGACATTTACACTGGATGGACAGTAATTTTTCAACCAGCATATTGGTGGTGTTCTCCACATTGAGAAAAAGTTACATTGGTCTTGGAGACTGCCACTTTGAAGCAGCGGTGGCAGTGGAGGTGCACACTTTTTCTGGGCATACTGGCCCAGTTTGCTTTCTATCTGGACTTCTAGTTGGGGTTTGGTTTTGTGTGGGGAGGTGCGTTGCCAGCGCTCCTTGGTGTGCAGGTTGGGCTTGCTGTTTCAATTTTGGGATACTCTGACTAGACAGTTGTCCTTGTCTCAGAGTCAGGACTCCAGCGATGTCAGCCATGGATCGTTGGAGAGCATGGAGCGGACTGTGGGTGTCCTTTAGGGACTGTAAGTGGTCCCTGATGGGACTTAGACACCCATTTATGGCATCTAGTTTGGCTGCCATGAGGTCGAACCCCACCCGCACCTGATCAACCATCTTCTCCTGGCACCCTAACACACGGCGATGGAAGGCCATGTGTTGTTCGTGGGGGTCCTGGGAGACAGCCGTGGTGGTGGGTGCTTCCTGCTGTGTGGTCTGTGCAGGGGGTGAGGTCTCCTCGATGCAGCTGGGCTGCCCTGCTCCTGGAGGTGAGGTGCCGAAGCTGTCCATGAGCTCTTGGAGGGCGTCGGTGTCGAAGGTGTGGAGGTCCTCTTCGTCATCAGTGAAGAGATGTTAGGTCTGCTCTGCTCGAGGTGTTGATTCTCCCTCTGCAATGTGAAGGGGAGATGCAGTTTAACATTGTGTTCACATGTATGTTGACGCATTGTACAAGTTTACATACAGACTGCATGACAATGTACATTGTGACTGTTTGGGAGGAGCTGCCTATTTGATGCGGGACAGTGGACATTTCGACAACATCACGGATGTGTGTTTGTACTTGTACATTATCATCTCACATTTCCCTGCTATGCCAAATGTGATTGGCCAGTTTCTACACACAAGCGGCACCAGTTGTGTCCTCTGTTCTGTTGTGAACGTGTTGCAGTTTGTACCACATTGTTGTCAGTGTTGATGTGCTCTGAATGTTATGTGTGTGTGCTGCATTTTGGGAGAGTCGCCCCTGCAGCTCAGATTTTGCTGCCCCTTATCCCTTTCAGGCGGTGTGCCTTTGACTTCTGTGCTTATACAGTGCTGAGATGTTGCATACTTGGGTAAATTGGGCTCTTGGTGGGAGTTGGGACTCTGGGGCATGGTTTGTCCGCAGATGTGTTGTTGACGTCAGGGGTTGTTTGTGCACGTGGATGTGTCAGAGTGTGACCTGCTCCTTTACGGATGTAGTCCACACTCAGCCACCTCAGTGTCGTGGCGTGCAACATGTCATGATATATTGACTGCAGCCATGCTATTCGTCATGCAGTGTCACTTGCATTGTCAGTTTGGCTCACAGACACGCCGCTTTGCTGGGTTTGGCACATGTGCATGGGTTGGTTGTGAGATTGGTGATGTGTGGGAAGGGCCCCCTCTGGGCACATAGTCGACGGGGGCCTACTTGCTGTTTCTAGGTGTGCTACAGTGTGCCAAGGGGATCAGGGACATGATCCAGAGTCATTGTGGGTGTGCACTGTGCTTTACTTAATTGTGCATGTGTGCCATTGTGCCCATCTCCCCCCGTCCCCCCAGTCCCTGGTCGTTACTCACCCTGTTGCTGTTGTGTCAGGTCGTGTTGAGCCGTGTCCGGTCCCCCAACTCCTGCCACTGTCTCCACACTGATGACTGTGGACACCATTTCCTCCATCTCATCCAGCTCCTCCTGTGGCGCTGGACTCCCACCTCCAGTCTGCATTGTTGCCTTCTGGTTGTTGCCGAGTTTCTGCTTGGTTTTGCGCTTCACATCATTCCAGCGCCTCTTGAGCTCTTCCATTGTCCTCCTCAGCACTCCGACTGCATTCACCTTGTCCAAGATGGACTGCCATATTCTATTTTTTCTTGCCAATGACACAGTGGAGGTGACGAACAGTTGTTGATGGTGTTCTATCACCTCCGTTATCAGGATCCTGTTTTCCTGCGGACTGAACCGCGTCTTCCTCTTCTTCTTCTCCTTACCCTTCCCTGACCCCGAGGTCCCAGGCTGGACCTCCGTGGGGCTTGTGGGGTTCTGGTTGTCCTCTGTACTTGCTCCGGCTACCTCCATTGTGCTTCGCAGGTGTTTTGGTTTTGTTTGTGTTTTTTGTTTCTGCTTTTATAGTGATTTTTCCCGCCTGACGTGTGTGAATTGCAGGCCTGGTGCAGCTTATCGCTGATGTTTTTATCGCGGTTGGGCCCATCGGCACTTTTTTCACGTTCGGCTTTAGATTTTTATCGCGGTCCCGGTGATTTTATCGCGGACATTTGACGGGTTATCGGGAAACTATCGCATGTTACCGCCGTGTTGAGAATGAGACGTTAACACAGCGTTATTTTCCCGCGATAGACGGCGATATGATAAATTGCGTTAACATATTTTGGCAATGATTATCGCACGTTCTTGAGAATATCCCCCAAAGAGGATTAGCATACCCGTGGATAGGAGAGTGGGTGCAACAGGCTGGGGATCACTTTGTCCAAGAGAAGGAAGGCCCAGACACTCAGAGGGCAGCCTAGAGAGGAACAGGCGGCCAGAGAAACGACACATGTGGTGGCAGATGTACTGTCTCAGAGTATAACTCAATCCACGGCATAGGGATCTGAGCATGAGACAGGCTTGATCGAGAGATGGCGACAGCAGTGACTTTGAGCAAATACTCGAACCTGCTCTGACAGCGTTGGCAGTAGACAATATATTTTAAAGCAGACTTCAAGTATACATGGGAACGCCTACCTTGTGTGCAGTGTGGTAGTCACAGGTATAATGTAATATGGGGGGGGCTGGAGGCTTGGTGAGGGATCAGATGAACATAGAGTGTATCAGGGAGCTGGCCAGAAGTGGAGCTGCAAAGACGCACTCTCCCGATATCCGTGGGAAACATAGATAGCTTCCTAAGAGACCATTTTTCAGGAAGGTGCACTGAATGTTGGGATTGCAAGTTCTCTATTCTGCTTTCATCCTGGCAGTGGGATTTGGGATTTTTCTTTCCAGTTATGGAGATCCCCATTCCAGAAGCACATATAGGTACATCATGGTTGGGCATGGTGGGGTCCACCTGCTGTGGTAGACTGATACACAATTGGAAACCAAGCTAGGCATGTTCTCTAAGAATAACCTGTTAATATGGAGTGTCCCAGTAATGCCAATATCTATGAGTGTTTGTGCACATGAAGCATACATACATACACGTGACCTCCCTACAGGGCTGGAACTTGGCAAGGAGGCAAATAGATGGAGGGGTCAAGTGTTCGGCACTTCGTACTTGATGTTTGCTAGGGGCGCTCTGGTTTGGATCTCTTCAGGAGATTCTTTTGTGGTGCATTGCACCTGCATTGACCTGGGGGCAGATACGTTGTGGCGGAGGGGCTGCTGAATGGGGGACCAATAGTAGTACTGGTGGTTTATTCCCCAATGTAAATCAAGTAGCCTTCCTGGACACACTGTTGCCATTTTTGGTAGTAGTACTATAACTTTATTGTTTAATTAATTAAATTCTTATAATATCATGGTCCCTACAAACTTGAGTATTTTAAAGTTGAAACATCAGATATATAATCATCATAAACATTCATTCATAATTTTCTTTAAAGTGCTTGTCTATGATTAAAAGTCACAAATAGTACTTAGAGAACGAGAAGGCAGCAATGCACAGTTCTAAAACATCTTGTAACAATACCGAATCCTTCACAGTACTAATGTACTTGATATTAACTATGACCATTTTTAAATACAGAGTTCATTCCTGGCAGTGGATTTAGGTCGAGATAATCTCATAAATTTCCAGTTTTTTCACCACCAGTTTTTAAAACTTTGTAAAGTTGCAGTTCAGAGGGTTACCCGATGACTTAAAGCATGCAATTACAGCTTGCCGGCGCATACAAACTCCCCGCTGATTAAAGGGTATTTTTAGCAGCTCCCTCCTTTCTTTCAGTAGTGCCGGGCAGATACAGGTCAAATGAATAATGTCCCCCCGCCCCCAGTTTTACACTGTCTTCAGCAAGTAGTTTTTAGGTCTCGCCTAGGCAGCGCTTGCGCTGTCTCTTCATGCTGTATTCAGGATATGGGCGTAAGGCTCTGCCTACTTTCCACCCATCTTTTGGTCACATATGGTACTGTGCACCCTGCAACATGGCTCGGTGAAAAACATTGGCATTGATAATGCCAATAACTCCAACTTTGAGGGGTGCAGTACTATATGTGGCCAAATGAGGTCCCATGGGACCTCTTTTGCCCACATATGGTACTGCACCCTGCAACATGGCTAGGTAAAAATCATTGGCATTTAAAATGCCAATAGCTCCAACTCCAACCAATGCGAAACCGATTGCATTTCCAATGCAACAGGTCTCTCATTTGTTAAAGTTAGAGCTTATGGCTTTGAAAATGACAATGTTTTTTACTTTTGCTTTTGTATACCATTGGCAATAGTGCTATGCAAATATAATAACTCCACTGCAAATAAAAAAAACAAAGTAAAAAACATTGTTATTTTCAACGGCAACAACTCTAACTTTCACAAATGCGAGACTTTTTGCATTGTAAATACTTGTTATATCCTGGATCCAAGGCATCGATTGGGTAAGACCAGGAAGGACACCGAATCGCAACCTGATGAAACCGCCTTTTAGATGTCTGGCCCATCCTTTCTCTAAGTAGGCCAGTGGTTTGGGAATTGCATATTCATTTAGTAACATCCAGGCATGTGATCTGCATGACAGGATCTCTTTGTCTTTTAGCAATGAGGTTTTTTTCATCAGATCATTGATAGCTTTTTTAAAAGACTCAAAAGGCAAGGACATTTCCCATAGTGGACGAACCCTCAGATTGTCAGTTGACGCTTTTAGGTACCCCTGTCATGGGGCGTTTGCATTTGTTTGTAATTCTTGCCAGAGAGCTTGGCATAGTTGATTTGATCCATATGACTTTATTCTTTTCCATACTTTAATATATGCTCCTTTCCAAGTAATAAATAGTTTGATTTACTAGGCCAAACTCTAGCCTTATCTGGACTGGCGCGACATTGCGGGGAGACAAAGAGTGATCTAAACGTCTTGGAGCGAGCCATATTTAAACTTGAAGCGTCTCTGTCACGCAGGGCCTTGTTTCCATGCGCAATACTCGGTAATAGTTTTGCACATATCACTTTTAGCAATGATAGATAGCTTGAGCCATCTAATGACCTTTGTAGTTTATGAAATGTGAGGAGTAGCTGTTTCCCTTCCTCTGCAGGTCATGTTTATACTGCTGGAAGGATGGAAGGAACACCTGCCATCAGACAAGTCTTCGGTAGGCTTTATTTATAGATTACAGTTTGATTTGCAGCTCTGGGTTCCCTGGCTGCCTTCGAGCTAGTCTCAAGATCCTATTATGGTTCCTCTTTAGGATTCGACATGATGACAACATTTTCATCTTGTTTAAGTCTTATAGGTGGTGTCTAGATTGACGCCTCTTAGTGTTAACTTCCAATGAGTAAGTGCTCAGTAATGTTTCTGTAAAGAGAGCCTACTGCGCTATTGGCTTAAGAGAGTCAACTGAAAAACAGTGTGTTGCAAGGGTGGCAGCAGTGGCCCCAATTTAATCTATTGTACTTTCAGTCCAGTGCAACTTCCTGAAGTTTGTTGTCACTATGAGTTTACATTTTGAAGAAAGGTGAATTGGACGTTAAACACGAGGATTTGTAGCCCATGCTCACTTTCATTTGTTCTTTTGATCTTAAATGATGGGATTTGGTGAAATAGAGGTAAGGTTACTGCTGTGAAGTTGATTCTTGAATGTGAGCCAGCTGCTTGATAGGGCCATACAGGAGGAGAGTCTTGTTGCTGCCTACCATTCACTACTCTTCGGCCCAAGGCTTCTAGGTCTTTTTCTAGCACCGCTGCTCTTGCGTCTCATGGGCCATTGCTTCTAGGTCTTTTACTAGCACCGCCATAGGAGATCTTCTTGTAGTAAATTTCCTTCTCAGGAGAATGACAAAAGCAAATTCATATTGAAATTACCAGATACTACAATTTCCATGGGCGAAATTTCTTGCAATATCTCTAGCAGCGTATTTACCAGTTTGATAGACATCGATTTTCTTGCTCCTGAGTCTGGATGAATGTAGATATTTATAAATAGGAGAGAACTCCTGGAGCCTCTTTGCCAATTCCTCCATGTTACAGCTAAAATATTATTGTTGTCTTCTAAGGCCACCTTCTCACCATTTTTGGTACATGATTGTAAGGCCCCCAATTTCTGGTTGGGGATCGATTTTAATAGTATTTGTCACACTGACGTGAAAGAATCTAGATGGCCTCTGTCAAATACTATAGGCATTAAGATGACGCAATGCTTTCAGAAACGGGCAGAGTGTAGGTGGCTTTATGAAGTGTGGAGAATTTTGCACCCTGAGGCATGAGAATACTCTTTTTACTCCCCAGTCCTCCAACTACGTTACTCCCCAGTCCTCCAACTACGTAACGGAATCAACATAATGTTATGCAATGAAGCAATGTTTCCAAAGGCATTGGACTCTGAATACTTAGGGTGCACTTTATCCGATCATAGACCACTGAAAGTGATCCTTACCTGTGGTAGGGGCTGTTCCCAAATTCAAACTTGAAGATTGCGGACATAGGCATTGATGGACGCCCCCTTCAGGGATACCCTAGACAGTCATATATTGCAGTATTTCATAGAAAATGAGGGGTCCACGACGGAAGTTACCATCAAATGGAAAACTTTGAGGTGGTTATTATACAAGGAAACTGCATCAAAACCACATGAGGCATAAGAGAAACAGCGAACAGACACTTGTTTGTCGAACCTGATATCAGGGATACAGAGATCCAAAGCTGTGGCTGGCTACATTGAAGTGGAAATACTCTGAGTTATTTGACAGATTGGGGAATAAAGACTACAGGGAATATGTAACAAGACAACATGCAGATGGGTAGAGAGTGGGCAGACTGCCTGCCTGGTTTTTAAGAACAGAGGCTCCTAGAACACCAATCAGAGCTATCAAATCTATAATTGGGATATTGTTAACAGTCAGATAGGAATAAATGATCCCTTCACTGATTACTATAGACTGCTGTATGCAGCTATGAATAGGGCATGTTGGAAATGGGGTTGCTGGTTGGCTGAGTTATGCACCCAGGCCAGGCAGGAACTACCACTCTAGTCAGGGTAAGCCAGATCAACAATAAGATAACCTGTGCTTATCCTCTCGTAGCTTGGCACATAGCAGTCAGGCTTATCTACAAAGGCAATGTGTAAACACACACACACACACACACACATAGTAACACAATGAACACACCACAAAAATACTACACACAGGGTTAAAAATAAAGGTTATCTTTTTATGATTACAACTAGAACAAAACAACATGAATCATATAGGTTGAACCAGAGTCATGAATTTACAAAGAATAAACCAAAAACAGAACTTAAAAGTCAATAGCGCTAAAAGGTTACTTTAGGTCGCGCTAGACCGGGGTAAATCCAAAGTTCAGGCCGACTGCTATGGAGCGTGGGTCGGATACAGTTCCAAACAGGTCCCACTGAAGTTTTAACTCATTAAACAAGGATCATAAGAGGGATACACAAACCAGGCCACCCTCCACTCACACAGTTACTCAACAAAAAGGCCTGATTCCAAATGATACACAACAGCCTATTATATTCTTGGTTCACTGGGTATCAGCTATACCTCGTAGGTAGGATATGCTTATACTATGTCAGTCATACCACAGCCATGTCCCAATATTCCTAAAAAGTTAAGGATAATACTGGCACACAAGTCATAAGAAGTATGAGACAATATGAAAAAATGTGAGGTGGGTCAGAAAGTGCCTCACGTAAGCAACCACCATAGAGCTGCTGGTAGGTACTCACCAGTGTGCTCACTTTATCATCATCGACCCTTTCATGACAAAAAGATAAGTGACCTAACTCAACTAAATGTGAATAATGAGAAAAGTGTAAAAAATAATGGTGCTGACTACCATTTCGCCCCCGTAATGTGTAACAAAGAGTTACCTGAACTCCCCATTAAAATAGGTTGTGAACACCTATCATATGTATTTAATATTTGTCTAGTGTTCACACCTAGTTAAAACAACGGCATGTTTAGACCATTTTAAGTTGAACGGCCAACATGCTTCATTGCCTTACAATTTTGCGGCAATTTAATCAGGGCACGGGGATATATCTCCACCTCAATGATACTGGACCGGGTGGCTGCCAGGTGGACGCCTACCAGCAGTTCACCAGGGATGGCTTTCCCCACATATGACTTAAGGTGGCAGGCAAACGCCTGCACCGCCGGGACCGGGCATACGCGCTTCGTTCCTCTTATCCCACTGAAGTTTTACCTTCTCAGGCTGAGCGAAGTGCCTGATTTGCTGGGGAGATGGTCGCCCTGAGCAAGTAGAGCGTTGCTAGCGATGTTCCTGTGAGTGCAAAGAGTCGGCCGGACATCGCTGACGGCAGACGGGGCCTCGCAGGCGGCGATGCTTGCTGTGCGAGGACACGATGCTGTAGTGGCTCCCGCTGATCATTAGAGTGAGCAGCACAGTCCCAGTGCGAACGGGCCCGTTCACGGTCGGGAAGAGCTCAAAAGCTTGTTTTCAGAGGTCGAGGAGCTGTAGGTGATGAAAGCAGCTGCAGAACCCAGTCTGAGGCCCAGAGCTTGGAGGGGGCACTTCAGGCAAGGGCAGAACTTGCAGAAGGCTAATTCCAGCAGCACTTGTAGAATTGTAGGACGTTTTTTGTGTCCCTGAGACTTCAGAAAACAGGAGGCAAGCAAGCAAACACTTGGATATCACTTGGAGGGAAGGCAGAGTCCAGCTGTCCTTTCAGCCGAGTCAGGGAGCAGGAGGGCATAAAGCAGAAAAGCAGTCCTTCCAGAAAAGCAGTTGAGTCCTTTAGGCAGCACAGCAGTCTTTCTGACAGAGTTTCAGTTCAAGATCCAGAAGTATCTGATTCCAGGGGGTCAGAGACCCAGTACTTATACGCAAAAGTACCTTTGATGTAGGGGGTGACTTGTATGTAATAAAAGGGGAGGTTAAGCTTGGCAAGTAGTTTTAAATGCAGAGTCGAAGTGGCAGTAAACTGTAGAGACAGGCACCGCAGTGGCAGGCCTGAGACAGGTTTGAAATGCTACTTAGGTGGGTGGCACAATTAGTGTTGCAGGCCTACTAGTAGCATTTGAGGTTCAGGCCCTGGGTATATGATATACCACTTTACAAGGGAGATTTAAGAGTAAATCAAAGATGCCAAACAGGTGTAATCCAAATATACCATGTTTAGAGGAGAGAACACATGCACTTTAGTACTGGTCAGCAGTGGTAAAGTGCCCAGAGTCCTAAAGCCAACAAAAAGAAGGTCAGAAAAGAGGAGGAGGATGGAAAAAAGTTTGTGGTAACCCTGCAAAAAGGACCATTTCCAACACGTCCCCCTCCTGCCTAAAGCCAGGGTAGGCTAATCTATACCTTGATGGCCTTCCTGCTTAGGAGCGATAGAACCTGGATAATAGCCCACTACTGCAGGGCTATTAGCCAGTTCTACGCCTCTCTGAACCCAGTTGGATTGCTCTTTCTATGCTCTCAGTGTGCAGCACCTAGCCTTAACTTGCTACCAGATGCATCCCAGTAGGCAGACAGTACCAACAAGGCTAAATAAGTGTCCCATTCCACCCCTTGGGTCTGACTTCTATCCCCAACCCAAGGAAAACTCTGTCCACAGGGACAGCCGCCAACAGAGGCCACTGACTGTTGTCAGTGTCAGTAGCCAGGCCACCGACCATTCAGGGCTCTCTGATCTCTGACGTTTCTCAGAGTGGGGGGCAATAGCCCCAGGTGACTTGGATCCTTTCTCCACTCTCCCTCCCACCAAGGGGTGATATCCTGAACCTGATCCTTGAACCCAGGGTCTGTACCCTCTGTACCCTTAGGCTGAACATGTGCCCGGCAAGCCAGGACTTCCAGGGGAGTACAACCCTCCCCCAAGGGAAACACACTCTGCATGTGTTGTGCAAGTGTCTTTCTGACGCAGGTTTCCCGACCCCTGTCCATGTGACAGAGCATGGTGCCCCCCCCGGTCAGAAGTGGGCTCACCAGGGTCAGTCTTGGGGTGCTCTGGTCTCAGAGCTGGCAATCCCTGACCCACTGGGGTCTGTCTCCCCCTCTTATCCCTCCATCTGGGCTTTTGCACCTTCATCTGTGGAGTGCTACTGCCAGAAACCAGAACTAGTTGGGCGCTTGTGGCAGCCGCAACCAAGTTCTCCTGACACTGTGGGGCCCCCTCAGTGGATGGTCTCTTGGTACGGACCAGGTCCCTCTGCTTGTGCTCCCTCTGGGAACATTCCAAGCTCTGGGGCTGGCAATAGGGCATCCTGGGCCTCCGCCCACCACCACCTGTCCTCCTACTCTTAGAATGGACATGGGACCCTTTTTACCCCCCACTATACTGGGACCTGTCTGGGGTTACTGTGAACCTCCCCTGCCCTCGGTTTGGGGGAACCTGAGCCATTCCCCTGAAGATCACTCCTAAAATGCCTTTTCAGACACTCTGGTACTCAGCCAGAGGTCTGCCTCCTTTGCAAGTACCCTAGGGTCCGATAACTCACACTCAACCAGGTGTTGGCGTTGCCCTGGAAAACAATAACTGAACATGTGCTGTCTGGCAATCAAATTGTACAGCCCTTCAAAAGTGTTTACCATGCTACCTTTCACCCAACCAACCAATGCTCTGCAAAAGTACCCCACAAAATCCTCCCAGGACTTGTGTGACACTTTTTGACTGCCCCTGAATCTAATCCTACACTCTACTGGGGTGAATTCATACTTCTTAACCATGGCCTCCTTCATGGGGTATACCTCAACCTGTCCCCCTCTTCTAGGGCCAGAAGGGCATCCCTCCCACCACCAGGAATATGACTCCATATGCCAGCTCCCTAATCCTCCTCATAGATCCTGTGTACCTCTAGAGTAACCTCATATGCCTCACACCACTGGTGTATGTCATCCCCCTCCTTGAAGTCAGGCACCAAGTCTCTGGGTATTCGGACTGTATCTTTAGCACTGGACACAGTAGTTTTGTTGCCACCAATATTGTTGTTGCTGGACCCTATCTGTAGGGCTCTGATTTTCAGGTCCTTGATACTCAGTTCATGAGTCCACAAGACCTTTTTCTCCTCCAGGGCTCTCTCAGCCTCAGCTTTTCTCTAATCTGCAGCCAGCTGGGCAAGCTGCAGCCTCAGGTCCCATTCAGCCTGTCTGTCCTTGAGCTCCACAGAGGACAGGGTTTGGGAGGAGACACTGCTCCCAGCATAGGATCCAGTAGATGACTCCCTCTCTGTGGGTTCCCCTCTCTCTCTCTTCTGGAGCATTTGCCCAGTCATTTGTCTGCTCCTCTCTCTCCTTCTCAGGGCCACTGCCCTCACGGGGCCCTGATTCTGAGGTCAGGTACAACCAGGGTTCAACATTCTCAAGAGTGCTGAAGTAGTCCTCTTCATACTCTTCTGGTGGTGCAGATTGAATTCTGCGAACGTCCTCCCAGGCAGGAGGCAATGCTTGCTGTACGAGGACACAATGTATCGGCACCTCGCTCTGATAATTTGAGCGAGTGGCTCAGTCCCAGTGCGAACGGGCCCATTCACGGTCATGAAAAGCCCAAGAGCTTGATTTCAGGGGCCCAGGACCTATAGGTGATGAAAGCAGCTGCAGAACCTACTTCAGAGGCCCAGAGGGGGTGACTCAAGCAAGGGTAGGACTCACAGAAGGCAGATTCCAGCAGCACCAGCAGAATTGTAGGAAGTCCCTGAGACTTCAGAAAACTGGAGGCAAGCCATCAAGCCCTTGGAGATCACCTGGAGGGAAGGCAGAGTCCAGCTTTCCTTCCAGCAGAGACAGGGAGCAGCAGGCAGCAGGGCAACAAGCAGTCCTTCCAGAAAAACTGTCCAGTTGAGTTCTTTAAGCAGCACAGCAGTCCTTCTGACATAGGTTCAGTTCAAGATCCAGAAATGTCTGATTTCAGGGGGCTGATACCCAGTATTATACCCAAAAGTGCCTTTGGTTTAGGGGGTGACTTGCATGTAATAAAAGGGGAGGTTGAGGCTTGGCAAGTAGTTATAAATGCCAAGTCGAAGTGGCAGTAAGCTGTAGACAAAGGCACTGCAGTGGCAGGCCTGAGACAGGGTTGAAAGGCTACTTAGATGGGTGGCACAATTTGTGCTGCAGGCCCAATAGTAGCATTTGAAGTATAGGCCCTGGGTATATGATATACCACTTTACAAGGGACTTACAAGTAAATCAAATATGCCAAACAGGTGTAAACCAATTATACCATGTTTAGAGGAGAAAGCACCTGCACTTTAGCACTGGTCAACTGTGGTAAAGTGCCCAGAGTACTAAAGCCATCAAAAAGAAGGTCAGAAAAAGAAGAGGAGGAAGGCAAAAAGTTTGGAGTAACCCTTCAAAAAGGGCTGATGTACATAAACTTCAAGCTAATCTCAGTGGGTTCCCGTTACCATAGTTAGACCTATTACATTATTACATTCTGGAGGGGCCCATAGTATAATAAAGTTTAGGGCGGCCATGTCACAGATAGTGTGGAATAAGACTCCGGGCACAGATGAATTACCCATAGAATTCTAAGTGACCTTTCGAACGCTATTGCAAACCGCCTACTCTACTAGCAATGTACAAGGCGGTAAAGCAAACTGGGGTATTGCCGGAGTCATTGAGGGAAGTATTGATCCTTGTCCTCTCCAAACAGGGGCAGGATCCTCTGCCTATAGACCTATAGGCATCATCTTTATTAAACCAGGACATCAACATTTTGGGTCATATAATAGATAATAGACTATTGCCAGTGCTGCAAACATTGATTCAACGAGACAAAACTGGTTCATCCTCACCAGGAACACCTTTCTTAACATCTTTCTTGATCTTCGACACCTGTTCGGTCTGTTGGACGGTGCTGCCATCAGTGCCGAGTTGCAAGTAGCAGTGTCCTTGGACTTAGAGAAGGATTTTGACACGCTTGGCTGGCCTACTAGCAGTTCATAAGAAGATGGGACTGGGCCCTAAATTTCTAGACTGGATGCAGCTGCTTAACCCGAAACCAATGGCCAGAGTCTGCTCAGGTCAGGTCATTTCAGATTGCTTCAACACCAACAGAGGTGTGCCCCAGGGATGCCCACTATCACCCATAATTTTCGCCATGGCTGCGGACTCATTGACGTATTTATTATGACATAGAGCGGCTGAATGGAGTATAAGTGGAACAGTATCACTATATGCAGGCGATCCATTAATCTATCTGTGTCGTCCAGTCAATTCCAGCATTGATGAAGGTCCTGCATGAATTTCGAGAAACTTCAGGCCCAAAAGTAAATTTGGCCAAGTCTTTGCTTTTCCCTCTTAAATATAGGAACTATGGGGTGCAGGGGGACATACCACCTACAAAACTGGAATGGAGAGGGGAAACATTTGTGTACCAAGGACTGCACATATACTGTGCAGGAGACGACTTGATAAAGGTCAGCCTGGGGCCGGGTCTTGGATCTGATGCAACAGCCAATGTCCTTATGGACCACCCTCCAGCTATCTTCCATTGGTCGAGTGGCAATCGCCGTGGCTGCCGTGCCAGAATTTTGTCTCTCTCGATGATCTTAAAGACGTCTTGTGCAGAAATTCATACTACACTGTCAGATTTGATGTGGAGATATGGGAGAACAAGAGTGGCTCTACACAAGGCACAACTCCCTGTGTTGGAGGGTGGTCTGGGAAAGCTGAACTATGAATGGTATGCAGCAGATCAATAACAGTGGCCGATAAAAGGGTTAGGTGCAGCAGACACACCAGAAAAATTGGAGCTGCTGAGTGCATTGGAGGGTGGGTCATTTCTGGATTGGCTAAAGGCCCTGATACAGGTATCACTAAAACAAGGCAAATTAGCCACAAAAGCAAAACTTGCTTGGCACAAATATGTACAGCCTAAGGATAGCCCACTGTGATATGCCCCAGATCTGCTGCTATTGCTTCTATATGTGATAGGAGACCCTGGGCAGAGGGAGGAGTGCTAGTGCTGTGGGATTTATCAGCGTAAACTCTGCACATTCAGGAGATGGTGGACAGCAGTTGGGTGCAACGTGGGTAATTTTTGGTACATAACGCCTCAGTCAGGAGAACACAGTGGGTGTTAGGCCATGCTAATCCCAGAAGCTCATTGATGCTGCTGTGTCTGGTGACTCATGGATGGGTAAGACGAGCAGAGTTGTGTCTGTACAATGGGCTGAATTCACAATGTCACACAGATGTCAGACAGGGATGGTTTAACACTTTGAACCTAAAGTTGACAGTTAAGCAATGGGGGCCTCTAGGGAATATGCAAAGAAAATGTATAGAAACCTCAGAATGAAGTATACTCAAAGTTTTTGCACCAGGCCTACCTCACCACGAAACGCATTGTACACATGTATGTTGGAACAGCCTCTGCATGTCCCAGACGTGGAAGAATAGCGATTCTCCTAATTAGCATGCCAAGAGAATCTGGATTTCAGTAAAGACACAGAGGCTAACATTTTGCATTAATCTTTTAATGCCAATTCCACACAGCCACTTTAAAGTATGACATCAAAGTGTGTATTGTTCTAGAACATAATACAGTCAGGCTACAATAAGCATGTGGCCAGTCAGTCTCATCTGCCTCTTTTAAATATGGATAAAGTACTGGGTAAGTATCATGTAGATTTGCAAACATATGGTCAAATAGATGAACTTGTTGAAGAAAAACGACAGGAAACGGAAGCTCCATTGGAGGATGGATGGGCGGCGAATTAGGATGCCGAAATCTGCATAAACCGGACGTTAGCTAGGCTCAGCAGACGTGGAGTCTTCCAGGCAATTGTATCTGATGCTCCTGGATTATTGGGAGTTATCTGAAATAAAGGATTGTAATCAGAACAAAATTATTATTATTATTTTTGTTTACAAGTAAGAGTTAAACTTGAGCGAGAATTCCAATTTTTCAAATAGAGTCAAAAGTGAGCAAGTATTCTGCTCTTTATTTATTTATTTTTGATGCATACATTGATAATGAAGAACACAGAATTAGAAATATTACCTTTAAAATCTTCATTCGGTTGATCATAACGGCTATCTGTGTAAAAATTACATCCCAATTGATTTATATTTTATATATATTTTTTTTTGGGTTGGGAGGGTGGGATAATGTTAGCCTCCATGTCTTTAATGAAATCTAGATTCTCTTGGCATGTTAATTAGGAGAATCGCTATTTCATTACAAGACCGGAGGCTACCATTATGCATGTTGGTAGCTCTGCAGAACTACATTTGACGTGTTCAATTGGCTTACAGTAATGCTTTATAAAGGTAGAGGAGTTTGACCAATCGGCGGCTCTCAGGATGTCCTCTAGTCTGCTGTCTTTCCAAAGGGATTGGCTAGCCATCGCGCCTCTCATGGAGTGTGCTTGGAATCTCTTAAGGTCGATGCCTGCTAAGTGCATGGATTCTTTTACCCAACAAGCTATTGTAGTGCAAGTCATTGCTTTGAAAGGTTTAACAAATGAGATAAGAAGTTGGTTAACCCCATTTGGGTGGTGCTCATTCATTCTATAATCATATTCCTTCATACAGTCTACCACACACAATTTTTTACATATATCACATATAGGATAAAAGATGGAGTCAGACATGGTTTTAGTTCTTTGAACAATTTCGAATTTCACACCAAAGGAATCGTAAATTCTGTTGCTTACCTCTAAGGCTTTAACATCCCACACTCTTCTGAAGGAAATCAGGCATAGAAGAGAGGCTAGTTTAATGGTAAGCATCTTATTGCTTAGAGATGTATTATCTGGCCAAGAGTTAAATAACTTTAGGAGGAAATTGACATCCCAGAGAGATTCATATTGTGGTTTAGGCGGTCTTCGCAATCTTATACTTTAGAGAATTCTACATATCATCACATTTTTCCCAATGCTTCTGCCATTGACTTAGTTGTGACCAGCTGAGACTGCTGATCTGTAACAATTCAGAGTTATATAAGTGAGGTCTCTGTCAAATTGTTCCCCAAGGAAGTTAGAAACTTAGACTATAGGTGCCTCCACGGGATCCAGGTCCCTTTCCAAGCACCAACAAACCCATTTATTCCAAACTGAATTGTATCTCTTGTGGGTTCTAGGAGCCCAGGATTCTCTGAGGAGCTCCTCAGCTCTTCCCGAAAGACCTGACATCTCTCTAGATTTCCTGATATTTTCCAGGCATGAAGGTTCAAAGTCCCTGCCGAGATCAGAGGGTGTTCCTTCCTGTCCGTGTCTGTTAGGAGTCCTTCTTTTGCGGAAAGAGTATGTTGCGTGCCAGTTCCAAAATCATTGGAAACCATGCTTGAGATGGCCAAAAGGGAATTATTAAGATTAGTGAGCAAGTTTCCTGCCTGACTTTGTGAAGGACTCTTTGGATCATAGCGAAGAGGGGAAAGGCATAAGCCTGATGACCTTTCCAAAGTTGAAGGAAGGCGTCCACAGCCAGAGCACCCGGGTCTGGCCTCCAGCTGAAGTATTTCTGTAGTTGGGCGGTGAGTCGGCTCGCAAACAGGTCTAAATTCAATGGGCCCCAACATAGGTTTAGTAAATTGAAGATAGAAGCGTTCAGCTTCCAATGGGAATAGTCCTTCAGGTATCTGGAGTTCCAGTTGGCTGAGATATTGGCTTTGCCGGATAAATACTCTGCTTTGAGTGAGATCCTGTGTTCTAGGCAGAACATCCATAGTTTCTGGGCGAGGTTCGATAGGTCCTTGGATTTGGTGCCACCTAGGCAGTTTATATATGCTACTGCTAAAACATTGTCCATTTTCAGCAAAACTGATCTGCCCTGTAAACAGTGTTTGAAACTCATCAAGGCATGAAGTCCCACGGTCAATTCTAGGAAATTTATGTGCTGGGCTCTCTCTGTGTGGGACCAGAGACCACCTGTATTCTCGGATCCCAGGCGAGCGTCCCACCCCTGGAGACTTGTATCGGTTTCGAGAATGTAGTCTGGCAATGACCCAAAGATTGCACAACCGTTCCATGCATCTAGATTTTCCAGCCACCAAGCCAGTTCTGCTCTTGCTTCTTGATCCAAGGAGATTCTGTCTCTGTACCACAGTCCTGCTCGTAGAGCTTTTGCTTTTACTCTCAGAAGAGCGCGGTAGTGGAGGGGACGGGGGAATATTGCTTGAATGGAAGAGGATAGGAGGCCTAACAGTCTGGCCAGTTCTCTCAGGCTTAGAAAACGATGTTTCAAGATGGATCGTATTTCCTTGCGGATTTTGGCCACCTTTTTTGGTGGTAGAAGGAGAATAGATTTTACAGTATCTATAGAAACCCCAGGAATTCTGTGCATTTCGAGGGTGTTAGGACAGATTTTTCTTTGTTTATGATGAAGCCTAGATCTTCCAAGAGTGACATTGTTTTCTCTAGATCTTTGAGAATTTGCACTTGGCACTGCGACATTAAGTATGTTGTCCAGATATATAATAAGACGCATTCCTCTCTCTCTGTGGAAAGAAGTGACTGCTCTCATTACTTTTGTAGAGATGTATTTGGTAAGGGTTTTAATCATGCCCTCTCCAAAAAGGAGACCTTTGGGGTTTTCCGAAGGTTCTTTTGTAGCTAGGCCACTTAGCCTGGGGTTTATTTTTGATAGTATTACTCTACGCCTTTCCGCATTTATACTTGCGTTCGCGTTACCTAGTAAGATTAGAGCCCTTTGGCTCCAACCCCTAAGGAGAGTGAGGTCTACCTGGTGTTGGTTCAGGTGGCAATCCTCTGCCATGTAGATGATCCTAGCTAGGGGGCCTTGAACATCAACTAGGCACTCCTGGCATATTTTAATGATCTTTCCATGCCCTTTCTTGGGTCCCGGCCCAATTTGAAAAGGAAGGTTATGAGTTCTGGGTCTAGGTTTGGGGTTAGGAATACCTTATTTAGAATAACCGGTCTGGAACATTCGGATTGTAGGAGGTTTCTTGTTTCCCTTTCTAGTGGGTTTCTTAGCCACTTGGTAATACATTTTTCCACATGGTCTTGGGGCCACCACTCCGCTCTTCGAGGGTGTGTGATGTTCCCCGGAGAGAACATTTCTTGACCTAGAGGGTCTAGAATTATGTCCTTGGATGTGGAGGGAGACTCTTCGTTAAGGAGTGCATCTGCATCCAGGTCTCTCTGCTCGAGATTAAAAATGTATTTATCCAGTAAGCCCTCACTCAGAGGATTAGCTTCCTCCACTTCTAAATTCTTTTTATGATCAGTGCGTGTACCGGTGCTGTTGTGCGCACTTGCAGGGGTTGTGTCTCGTAGGACACCCAACATTCTTGATGTGCTTAGACCTCCACTGGTTTGTGAGGTGCTTAGACCTCCTCTGAAATTTGAGGTGCTTAGACCTCCTGGACATTTTGAAAAATTGGGAGCTGATGGGAAGTCACTGGAAGAGGCACCCTCTAAGTGTTTTTTTTTTCCAATGTTTTTCCCCTCCGTTTGGGAGTTTCAGAGTCTCCCTCAGATAATGACTCAGGCTCAGATTCTTCTTCCGAGATGATAGGTCTTTTATTGGACATGACCTGTTAAATGGCCTCTTGCACACAGGTGCGCATTTCTTGTTGGATACGTTTTTTAATAATTTCCTCATTTAGAATTTGAGGGGTTTCTGAGCTTTGACTGTCTTCCAACATGTTGAGTTGTTATTTTTTTTTACTTTTTTTTTTTTAATTTGCGTAAATCTGAGCAACTTAGGTAGGGAAAGAGCCCCCAAAAAGGACTCTTTAAATTACTATTTATTATGGACTCTCTCTTTATTATTATATACATTTATTTAGGGCAGAAGTTGAGGTTTACTATCTCTTGTACCTTTTTTGTGCCCTAGCTCCCTATTTAGTCTTACCTTGGGCTTTTCAGGGGATGTTATCAAATTTTAACATTTCTTTTGCGGATGATATTAGAAAATTTTGTGACCAACGAAGGGAATCTGAGTAGATATCGCCACGGAGTCCCAGTCAGCTGTTCGCATCGAGAAGCAACTGTCAACGTTGCTCGAGTGAACAGCTGCGGGTATTGTGGCTTTGATTGTTGCCTAAGGCTTTTCTCTAACTTATTTCAGCCCGCCCCTCCTGACGTGCTCTGATGATGAGGCGCATCGGGAGAGGCGTACTTCAAGCCTGTTTGATCCCGGCAATAGCATTAGAGACTCTCCAATTCTTGGAGTGAGGCTAACGGTGTGCTAGGCGGTTCGGTCGCGCCCAGCGGGGCGGTGTCAGGGCAGGAGCGAAGTGCTCGTTTTGTGCCGTGCCCGACACCTTCAGGCGCAGACAGCGCTAAAGCTAACAGGGAAGGGCCAAACGATGAGCGACCATAAATTGGAAGCTCTGCGTTTGCTCCCTTATTCAGTAAAGGGTGTTGGAGGTTAGTTTTTAAAAACAAGATGGTTCTATAGCAAATACAAATGTAAATATGCAATGGTATAAATACTTAATACAATACTTATGCTACGATAGCAGGTAACAGAGCACCTGAGTAGAAACAAATATATATACAGTCTTATAGATAAGGCTTTAAGTTGTTGAGCTAAGCTTTATACTTATCTGTGTGTAGCCGCATTTAAAAGAGGCAGATGAGACTGGCCGCATGCCTATTATAGCCTATATTTCTCTGTGCTAATGTTTTTTTGTTGTTTAGCGAGTGCTGATACTATGCAATATTTTGCTGTATATGCCTTTTAAGTCCAGCACTTACAAAACAAATTTCTTCTTTATATTCCTTTTCAGAATGATCTTCATTAAGCCTGCAGCTCGGTTATGTTAAGCCCTCCAGTCGTTGGGCCCCTATAGCTCCTGTGTAGAATCCATTTAGTATATCAAAGGTGGCTTAACAGTGCCTTGAGTGGTTGACCTCAATTGTTTGAGCACAAACTCCACATATGTCACTGCTGGCTTAACAGTTGCTCCAGGGGGTGGGTCTCCATTCCACCTGCATACTCTCCATGATGTATGCTACATATGACCATCAGGAAAGAAGTAAAGACTTGGCTTTTTTCAAGCTAATGATCCAGAACCAAACTGGCATTTTGGTATCACAGCATATGAAGTACAAAGGGGCTTCCCTCTCTAGCGTGTTCCAAGATGCCTGCGAGTTTCAAGTAAAGTCACATGAACTACTGAATTTATGCTTTATCAAGGTCTACTGCAATCTCTCTTTTAATAGTTGAGGAATTGGTATAATTAATATGTTTTTGATGTTTTTATTAGTATAACGGGTATAATTGTGTATGAAATGTTTTATTGTATTCAACTGTATTAATTGTTTTGGCAAGTTTGCATTGTGTTTTCTTTGCTTCTTGCTTTTTATTTTATAAGAATAACAAACATTCCAAGAGAGCAACAGTTTTTAAATAAACAATTGTACTAATTTCTACTCCTGACGTATTATGGATTTACTGTCTGGGCCTTGTTCATAGTCAGATGTACGTGTCTGAGTGGAAGAAAGATGAGTTGTATGAATGAGTAGTGGTGTTGCCAGTATAAGATAATAGGAACCGAAGGAAAAATCTTTCTTTCACTAGATATGCTTATGCCAGGTGTCTCAATAAAACATCTGCTTTACCTGCCTGTAACCACGGTGGACCAGGGGCTATTCCTCTGCCTCCCAAATTGGATCCATAAATACCATAACATGTAAACCTGCTATCATGAAAATCTATCGAATGTCCTACTAAATTCAAGTATCCACCATTAACTGTCCTAAACTAATCTCATGTATTACCAGGAGTACATGTATGTATGTATTTAAGCTTATATAGCGCACAGCTACCCCCAACGGGGGTGTCCCGGCGCTTGCGGACACGAAAGAGGTGAGTTGTAGTTGTCAGTCCCTAGTTTGTTACGGGAGGCTGAAGAGCCAGGTCTTCAACACCTTCCGGAAAATGCGTTCCGATTTGGCTTTTCTGATATGGTCGGGCATGGAGTTCCATAAGATTGCAGTTTTGACGGCAAAGGACCGTCCTCCAACTCTGGATTTAGAGAAACGAGGGATAGAAAGGCACTCATGATTATTAGATCTCAGGGTCCTAGTTTGATGGTATTTGCGAACTCTCTTCTTTAAGTATTGTGGGCCAGTATCATTGAGAGCTCTGTATGCAAGAGTTAGTGCCTTAAATTCAGTTCTTCTCTTAACAGGCAGCCAATGGAGACTGCGCAAGTGGGGGGATATATGATGTCTTAGTGGGATGTTTCTAATGAGCCTAGCTGCTGCGTTCTGCACTATTTGCAGTTTTGTAAGTAGGTAAGCTGGCAGCCCCACGTACAGGCTGTTTGCATAATCAAGTTGTGATGTGATTACTGCATGGACTATTGTTTTCCTGCAGTCCATCAGTAGAAAGTAGAGGAATCTCCGGAGGGCCTTCATTTTCCAGAAGCAAGACGAGGAAACTTGGCTGATTTGGGTCTTACATGACAGGGAGGTATCTAGTTTGAACCCTAGATTCCTAGCAGATGAGACTGGAAGGGGGGGAGGATTGAGTTCTAAAGGCCACCAGAGATCAGATAGTGGGGGTGAGGACTGGTTGAAAAATAACACCTCTGTTTTATCTGTATTCAGCTTTAGGCAGTTAGCTGACATCCAAGTTGAAATGTCCATGAGACACTGCCTAAAGTTTGAAAAACCGGCCTCTGAGCAATCTTTGAAGGAAAACACGAGCTGCGTGTCATCAGCGTATGAGATGACATCAACACCATGTTGCTTTACCAAAGTGGCAAGGGGGGGCAAGATAAACATTAAAAAGGGTTGGGCTGAGTGCCGAACCCTGAGGTACACCACATATCAGAGGGCGTGAGCTAGAGGTGTGGGGGTGTAGCCGAATTCTCTGTGAGCGGCCTTCCATAAAGGAGCTGAGCCAAGCTAAGACGGTTCCTGTTACTCCTAAATGTTGGAGCCTGTCTAGAAGGATCTTATGGGAGACTGTGTCGAATGCCGCCGAGAGGTCTAATAATACAATGCAACCAATGCATGAAGAGATCAAAAATATTCCTGAAAAGTACATAATACTGAGTGTAAGGGCCAAGGCTCTCTGGAATACCACAATCTGACTCTATTTTTGTCTATAATAAGTGTTGGCAAAATGACAATAGTGCCCAAAAGTCACAAAAGTGTCTCATTTGTAGTCTAGGTTGGCTGTCTAAAATCAGTGCAGACTGGATATCGATCACACTCACTTGACAGTTCTGATAGGGCACCTCTAGCCCAGCTGGCTTTTACAGTTGTATGTTTTTTAGACAAAAAAGAAACATGAAAAGATGGTCTCTGTGAATTGATTCTGTTGAACCATTATTGATGATTTTTTAATGAATATTTTTCACCAGGTTGATTGAACCAACCTGGCAGAAAGCATTTTTGAAGGAACATCTGTTTCTTAATGTTTGTTTTTCACTTTGTTCCTTTTAAGCCCCTCCACCTTAACTCCACATTATTTTAAGGGTTGTTTACCACAACACCACCTCTTGCCCTCTCCCCTTTCTTCCGCACCATTTCATTTTACCCCTTTCCCTGTCTACCCCTAGTGCTGGCCCCTTATTCTCAGACCAAAATAGACAGAAACTGCCACAAGCCACACTTATACTGTCGGGAAATTCATGGTCAATCAACCTAAGCCAAACCATGGAATACCAAAAAAGACAGACAGTCAATGCATGAAGAGGCCTGCCACAAGTAGCTGGCATCATGGAGGACTTTAATTTTATGGCAAGACAGGAAGCTAGCATTATGCATTTAACTTGTATCCACCACCGTCTGAGCATCAATATTTAAATGTTCCAACATTAGAACTCCAACTTCATCACATATAAACAGAACACTCAAGTCCATATAAGTCTCCCAAGGGTCCATGTTCCTCCTCTTTTGTTTGCTGCTTCTGAGCAGATAAGTATTACTTAGAGGTACTTGTTTGTTCGTTTTTTGGGTTAGAAGTTACAATTTGTATAGAGTAATAAGGTTTAATGTTTCTTTAACTCTGTTCTAATCCAATTTATAGCTTTGTAGGTTAGGTTGTTGTTTTGTTAATTTTTTCTCAAATTATATTATATTTGGTGACAAATTATGTTTTTTGATACGGTAAGCTTCTTTCTTGCTTTATTGTTGATTTATTGACTCAAATAAAGTTTAATATTCAGGAAAAGTATCGTAAAATACCGTGGTACGCTGAACATTGTGCTTGTTTCATATGAGCAGTTTCACTTGGTTAAGTCGCGCAGCGATAAAGGGCGTACTTTCAGCTTGTTGTATCCGTTCTAGCCTATGCGATGCGCCGCCGTCTTGGGTCAGGCCGGCGCATCGCATAGGACCAATAAGGTGCATCCTGTTCACTGCTGGAGATGGGGCTTGTTTTTTAAACATTAAAGGATCGCGTACGAGTGACGCTCACGCATTCCCTTTCAGCTGCTTGGTGCCAAGCAACAAATTTTGCCGGTACTTGCACAGAGAGAAGAGCGTGTTTTGAAGACACCTGTCACGGTGTGACAGAAAAATAAATGTAAATTATATATTTGGAAGAAGGTTAATTGTAGGAATTGTTTTAAAGCATAAAAGGGCACTAGGTGAGGCATAAGAGAGTTTCACGTTTAGAATTCTTGCCACAGTTTACGACATCTACATAGTTTTTGTCACATACATTGTAAGACAATTTCATTGTTTAACGTGTTGGAGAAGGAGATTGAGCAGCCTTCTGAGGAAGAAATAATTTGCAAGGTAGTAGCACAGCAATTGCAGCAGGCAGTGAAAGAGTCAATTAAGGAGGCTCAAAAGGGTAAGAGAAAGAGCCAAGAGGAGGAAGAGTACTACTCCATTTCTGACAGAGAAGAGGTGACTTCAACGGGCAAATGTGTATGAAAGAGAAAGCACATTACAAGTGAGAGAGGAGTCCTAAGCGACTCAAAGAGAGTTTTTGTCCAAAGTGACAAGCGGGATGGACAGTTTAACACTGCATTGGAAGGGGAAAAGCTGGATGGGCTTGATCAAGAGGATGGACATCAACGTTTTGACGAATATGTACAGACTTAGACTATAAAGATGGTCTAGAAGGAGAGTTTGAGAATGGCTTAAGAAACAAGCATTTGCAATCTAATCGGTCTCACCTTTGGGACCTTATATGTATTTAGCTATGCAGCACATTAGCCTGGGTGCTGAAACATCTACTGTTCTTTAACATGGAGGGAAAGTAAGCACCAAACTGCATGACACACCAGGTACGGGAACACATGGAGAGAAATATTGCCTTTCAGCGGGAAATGGTATAGTCCAAAGCTCTGTTTTTAGTATAAAATCAGGGCCTTCAGTGGTTATATCACTGAAAATACAAGATTTGAAAAAAATATTATTGTCTACGGGTGCTTGTGGAAGACAATATATATGGACTGGAATCTAGAGAATGCTAAAGTGATTCTGGTATTTTACTGACCTCTGCTGGTCGTTTTCTATCAAGAAAGTTAAATAGAGGCAGTTGCCAGAAAAATAAAAAAAGAAAGTCCCTCAGCAGAAAGCAATTCTGGTATTTTACTGACCTCTACTGGTCGTTTTCTATCAAGATAGTTAAATAGAGGCAGTTGAACAAGCAGAAAGCAATTCTGGTATTTTACTGACCTCTACTGGTCATTTTCTAGCAAGACAGTTAAATAGAGGCAGTTGAACAGAAAAAAAAGCGGAAGCAGACAAGTCCAGGGCTGATCTCCAGAGCCCACAAAGTACATTCACATATAAGTATATACTAAAGTATACACAAGAGGTCTCGAATGCTCGACCTAAAAAGGAAAAGTAAAGAGTGGTGGCCTTTGGACCACGTAGCAGATTAAATTAAAATGTGACTGTAAAGGACATTATGTTATGTTATGTTACTGAAGTTTATAACGCGCACAGATACTCCAGGGAGTGTCCCGGCGCGAGCCCTGAGGTGCTGAGAATAAAAACTGATTAGAACAGGAAAGTTTTGAACTGTTTCTTAAATTGCCCCAGATCCTGAATGCTACGCAAAGAATAAGGCAGGGAGTTCCAGACTGTAGCTGCCCTAAAGGCAAGAGACCTGCCCCCCATTCTTTGAAGGCGCGCACGGGGTATCTGTGCAAGAGGCTGGGATGCCGACCTCAAGTGTCTGGCAGGCGTGTAAAATGCAAAGCGCTTCCTAAGGTATTCAGGCCCCCCTGCATGAAGTGCACGGTGCGCGATAACCAAGGCCTTGAACTTTACACGTTTGATGACAGACAACCAGTGCAGCATACGCAGATGTAGCCTGACACTGTTTCTGATAGGAATGTTAAACACAAGCCTAGCTGCCGCATTCTGGACCACCTGCAGTTTTTTGAGAGTGTAGTCTGGGAGGCCATTGTACAATGCATTGGCATAGTCAATGCGGGACAGGATCAGTGCCCGGGTCACTGGGAAGCAGCGGAAGGAATTTCTTAAGGGACTTCAATATCCCAAAGCAGCCCCCGGCCAGTTTTTTAATTTGGGTCGAGAAGGACAACTGCTCGTCGAACCAGACACCCAAGTTCTTAACTGGTTGGCCCGAGGAGGATGGCAGAGGTTAGTCGGACGGCCAAAGAGATTCTCCGAACCAAGGAGGGAAATTCCCATAAAGAAGGATTTCCGAGTTATCCTCGTTGCTTTTGAGCTGAGCAGCAGAGAGCCACTGAAAAACAGCTGTCAGGCAATCTTTTGCCTCCAGAGTAGAAAACTCCGATTTACCCCAAGTAAACAGAATGGGTATCGTCGGCGTATGCCACGATCTTGGCTCCCCGATCTTCCGCCAACTGGACCAGAGGAGTGACGTAGATATTAAAGAGCAGGAGACTCAAAGAGGACCCCTGCGGCACTCCCGTGGTCACTGATTGAGGCGGCGATGAAAAAGGCGGGAGCCAGACCTGTTGTGAACGTCCCTCCAGGAAGGATTTCAACCACCTCCATGCCAAACCTGAGATACCTATGTCCGCCAGCCGGAGAAGGAGGAAAGAAATGTTTTACCGGCAGAATGCTCACACCCACATATTGATGAAAAAGTGACTATGACCCCCAATATTGACCCAGAAATTATAACCTATCTATTCAAATTGGGAAAGGACCAAAGGGTTAGAAAAGTAATTGAAATCTTGCCAGGATAAGGTTCTGGACATTCTTGGTCCAGAGGCAAGAATTTTCGATCAGGTTGAGGAAGCCTATGTTAAGGGGAACAGATGTGAATATCCATCTTTTGTGCGGAGCATCCTAATGAGGATAAATCGGAAATTAGTGGATTTTTGTGTCAAAGAGTCCACTGAGGAGGCAAAAGGTCTCTTATTCGTGATGGAATGGTAAAAAATATCGGAAAATATGTCCAAACTTTTAAAAGTTTGGACAAGGCTCAGTTTTCAATGAGAAGAGTGTTCTCAGGGAAATGTTTTTATGGAAGGGCTGGGAGGAGAGGGCAACCTTCCAGCTGAGGTTTTTATAAGTACCAATTATTCCGGAGCACAAATTACTGGCTATCGAGGAGGCAGTTATTACAGACAGCCTTCTGGCTTCTATCCCCAGAAGGGTAGGAGACCTAGAAACAGAGCATCACAGGCCAGGTCACAAGGCCAGGGCTGAACATCAAGTCAAGGTGAGTATGAGGATGAGTATTGATTCTACCCGAGGAGGGGTTGGAGGAAAATTGAAACTGGTCATCAATCAGTGGGAAAAGATACCAGACGATCCATGGGTTATTTGTGCGGTAAAAGGTTATATCATAGAGCTGGAGAAGGAGCCTTTTCAGGCAAAAAAGACAAGAGAGTTGTGTTTTGACAAGGAGTTAGAGGAAGTGGTATCACAAGAGGGGATTCAGATGTTAGAAAAGAACACAATAGTGGAAGTGAACGAGAACATGAGAAGTTTTGTGAGTACGATTTTTCTAGAGGAAAAGAAAGACAAAGGGTGGAGACCTGTTATGAATTTAAGAATTCTCAATCAGTTTGTGTCTTACAATCATTTCAAGATGGAGGGTATCCATCTATTGAGAGATATGTTGTTGGAAGGGAATTAGTTGATCAAACTCGATCTCGAAGACGCTTATTTTACAATCCTGATTCATCCGGAGAGTCAGAGACTATTGCAGTTCAGTTGGAAAGGTCAGTTTTACCAGTTCCAATGTTTACCTTTTGGCCTGTCAGGGGCCCACTGGTGTTTCACAAAGGTTTTGAGATCGGTGGTAGGCTATTTAAGAGAACGAGGGGTAAGACTAATCATATATCTGGATGATATATTGACAATGAATCAAACCGAAGAGGAATTGAGGAAGCATTTGACGTTGGTAAAAGGTCTTTTGGAGTCTCTCTGATTCATAGTCAATGCAGAAAAATTTGTGTTTACTCCAGGTCAGACCATGGGGATTTGTGGTCGACACATTGAAGAGCCAATTACAACTTCCGCTGAGGAAGATAAGGAAAATAAGGGAGGAGATAAGGAGCGTGTTGAGGAAAGGAGAGATGATTCTAAGGGATTTTAAGGGATTTGACGCGTGTGATTGGTCTTCTGTTATTGTCAGTTCAGGCAACATTTCTGGACCCCTTACATTACATGGCTCTGCAGAGGTTGAAGAGAGCTACTTTGGCAAGAGGTTTAGGGTATGGGGACAGTGTGATGCTGTCTATGGAAGCAAAGAAAGAGCTAAATTGGTGGAAGGAGAATTTGGCAGCATGGAATGAGCCTGTGATTCTTTGTAAACAACCAGATTTAATTCTGGTAACAGATGCCAGTTTATCAGGTTGGGCAGCAACTTGCTTGGAACAAGGGACAGGTGGCACTTGGAATCTCTTAGACGGGAAAGATCATATCAATTGTCTGGAGATGAAAGTAGGGCTCTTTGCCCTGCGCAGCTTCAAACAGTTACAAGAATCTTCAGTTTTGTTGAAGATGGACAATATAACTGCTGTGACATATATCAACAAGCTAGGAGGGTGCAGATCAAAGAAATTGACAGATTTAGCACGAGAAATGTGGGATTTTGCCCAGAGCACAAGATTGGTTTGAGAGCAGAGTATTTTCAGGTATGCACAATGTGGTGGTAGATTGGTATTCAAAGAACCAGACAAATTTCAGTGACTGGAAGCTGGATGTTTGTTTGTTCATGAGGATTCAGAACCTTCTGGGTCCTCTGGATGTGGACCTGTTCGCATCCAGACTGACCTATCGATTAGCCAACTATGTGAATTGGAGACCGGATCCAGGAGCAATGGCAGTGGATACGTTTATGCAGGATTGGTCAGGGATGAGTGCATATGCGTTCCTTCCTTTCTCGATGAATCAATGAATGCTGCTGCAATGCAGGAGGAAGAGTTGTCGGATAGTTTTAGTAACACCATTTTGGAGGATGCAGGCATGGTTCCCGACGGTTTTGTAGTTAGCGGTGGAGCATCCTTATTTAGTAAGGTGCAGGAAGGGATTGTTGAGAGGTGTACAAGGAAAGGAGCATCCGTTAGTGCTTTCATGTCCGCTCAACCTTCTAGTTTGGAGCATCTCAGGGATTCAGGAAGTTTCACTGGACTTCCAGAATCAGCTTCAGGGTTGCTTGATGAATCCTGAGCCCCAGGCACTAAGGAAAGGTATAGAGGAGCATGGAGAGTATGGTTACGTTGGTGCATGAAGAGGGACTTGGATCCCATGGAGGCGAATGAGATAGAAGTTGCTAATTTGAAGGTTGATAAAAGGGATAAGGTTGAAGAGAAGTCTAAAACCTAGATATCAGTCACTTTGGGATGTGGATTTAGTGTTAAAGTTATTTCAGAACTGGCCTAGTAATAAATACCTAGGCACAAGAGAGTTGTCATGGAAGGTAGCGTCCTTGTTGTGTTTAATATCTTTCCACAGGGTGTCAGATGAAGGAGCATTGGAACTAACGAGCAGGTATTACCAACCAATGGGAGTTTTGTGTAAGATTTTGAAAAGGACCAAAACCAAGTCTACTTCTATTTTTTATTCGAGTTTGGATGACTTGCCAAAGTTATGTGGGGTTAGATGTGTGAAAGAATATGAGTCTCGTATGTTGGAGAAAAGGAGTGCTGGAGTGGATCAGTTGCTGATTTCATATGTTAAGGCTTATCAGGCGGTTTCAAATGCAACTATTGCAAGATGGGTAGGGTCTGCTATGAAGGAAGCAGGTATTGATATGTCTAAATTCACAGTGCACTCGGTGAGGGTTGCCATGGCAAGTAAGACCTTTATGTCAGTGGGAAAGTTAGATGATATTATGAAGGCATTGGATTGGTCTAATGCAGATACTTTTAGAAGGTTCTGTTATAGACCAATTGATCATGTTTCACACTGCTCTTTGAGAAACTTTGAACATGCATAAATCTAGCCTCCTGCCTTGCCATAAAATGTCAACTCTTATAGGTTTACATAATAAAGAATCATAATTTTATTAAAGACAAGGAGGCTTGCATTATCTCACCTAACCCACCCAGGCTTATTAAGGAAAAGTAGAATGAAAGTAAAAAGGAAGAAGTATATTTAGTAAAAAGTTGAGGTACTGTATTGATTTTATTTGTATTTTATACATTGGGAAAATGATATACTTCTTTCTGGTATATTATTTTAGATCAGTGAAAGGATAGAGTTACGAGGAATAAGAAGAGGAGGATAAGTTGAAGAAGGCAAACAGAAGAGGAGGAACATGGAACCTTGGGAGACTTACATGGACTTGAGTGTTCTGTTTGTTTGTGATGAAGTTGGAGTTCAAATGTTGGAACCTTTAAAGGTTGCTCCATAGAAGGTGGTGAATGCCGATTCTCATACGGTTACTGCATAGAGAATCAGGATTTTATTAAAGACAAAGAGGCTAGCATTATGCATAATACTTTTATTCATCCACTTCTGAGCAGCAAATACTTCAATGAATTTTAGAACAGAACCAAAACACCAAACAATTGAAATAGAACTTTAAGGTCCCATAGATATAATCCAGTCGACTGCCATCTTCTCCCACTTTTGTTTTCTTCTGCTCCATGTTAGACCTTGTTTCAACCATAACTGGTCATTAAACTAGAAGACACTTCATGACCATAAACAGATTGTAATTTTCTGCAATAAATCAAAACAATTTCCATCAAATTTAAAAATCAAACCATACATTTAAAACACCAAAACCAAAGGTTAATCACTTGCATTATTATTAATCGTAATCAACTTTATTAAGCAAAGATCCTTTAAGAAAAAAACTTTTTTCCAAAATAACCTCACATCTCCCAACCTACTCACAGGGTGGTAGGGAGGGATAATGTTATCCTCCTTGTCTTTAATAAAATCCCGATTCTCTATGCAGCAAACCTATTAGAATCAACATTTTTTGGCAAGACAGGAGGCTAGCATTATGCATGTTTAAAGCCCGTAAATACTGTACTTGAAACATGCTCTATGGGTTTGAAATAAAACTTCCTGAAAACAACTGCATTAGTCCAATCAGCTGCTTTTAAGATCTCCTCCAGGCTGCCTCCATTTGCATACGCTTTACTGGCCATAGCACCCCTGATAGAATGTTCTGCAAAAAGTTTCATATCCACTCCTGCCTCTTTCATAACTGATCTCACCCATCTTGCTATAGTAGAAGAAACTCCCTTATATGGTTTCACATAAGAGATTAATAACTGATCTACTCCATCATCCCTAAACTCCAATACTTTATTCTCATATTCCCTTAAGCAATTGACAATGCAAATAATCTACTTGACCTATTTATAATGCTCTTGACCCATAAACTGGTTTCAACTGATGTGATCGTGGGCAAATATTTTAAATCATTGAGCCGCCATTTTCTTCATTATCACATATGAGAGCACCTTCAAATGTGCGAGTTCAGCATGTCTGCTGTACAAAAAACTATTTTGTTTGATTTAATAGACTAAACTTTTTTTCCATATATAATACAAATCTAGCCACAGAATACTCATGACCCCTGACTTGCCTCTTAGTTCATTAACAGCATTGTCATCAGGGTGGGGGCAGGAATGTTTCTCAAATCATGTTTAAAAACTATCACTTTTAATAAATACATAATTAAAGCATGAAGTGGTAGCACACTGTCATGTGTAATCTGCAGATTTTGCATTGAAATGGCCACAAACTTTCCCACTGACATGCGGTTTTACTGATAAAACTATCTAGTGTACAAACAATAATGTTTGGAAATAGTTTCTGCAAATATATGTCATTTGCATATTACCTAGTTAAATGTTCTGGTTTGTTTTGCTTCTATTTAACTCCTAATTACAAAAAAATGTGCTTTCGTAATTCCTGATATATTTTGAAATATTTGTAATATTAAATAACAGACTATCTATTTAAATGTTATGTGTTAGAGAAAAATAACTAACATCTTCAGACATCTCACCTGACAAAAACCTCTAACTCTAGTAAGAGAGAGAAAAAGAAACTAAATTTTCCAAGCAGCATTTATTAAAAAGACAAATTGACATTTGACCTCTTTCCTTGAACAGACAGCAAATGGGCCAAGATAAAAACAAGATTTAATGGCATCTTTATTGCTCATTCACTTTCTGAATGACCAGAACATGTGCTCCTTTCCTGCCTAAATTCACTCCACAGATGGGACTAGTGGGTGCTAAAAATAGCTCGACCTGATAAAATCTTACTCGAAATTGAGAGTGGGTGAATAGATTTTTCGAGGCCTGGTAACTTTGAAGCTGTTCCCGAAATCTCTGAGAATCTACCGATCCCCTGAAATCTTCCATAGAGTAGGTTGAGCGAACCTGCCTCCACCAAGGGATGCTCCGTTCCTTCTGCTCTTACCAACATCCCTTTGAAGGCCCTGATTAAATATGGTTCCTCTATCGCCATTTCCAACACTGAAGGGAACCACGTCTGAGAACTCCAAAAGGGAGTCACCAACACTATCCGACAGACTCGCCTGCGCACATGTATCAACACTCTCTGAATCATAACAAATAGAGGGAAAGCATATCCCCCCATGTTCCTCCAATCCTGAGGGAAAGCATCCACTGCCATTGCTCCTGGATGCGGTCTGCAACTGATGTACTCCTCCAGCTGATGCGTCAACCTTGAGGCAAAAAGATCTACTCTCAAAGGATCTAAACAGAATTGAATCTGTTAAAAAAATGTTCTGTCCAACCTCAAATTGCTGTAATCTATTAGATTTCATAAATTCCAGTCCACTACCATATTGTGCACCCCGACAGAGCCTGTAAAGCAATCTTGTGTTCCAAAAAACCTCCCAAATGTCCTTTGGTAAATCTGTCAACTTCCTTGATCTGCTTCCACCCAGCTAGTTTATGTACGTAACTGCTGTTACATTGTCCATCTTCAGAAGAACTGAACTACCTTGGAACTGCGTTTTGAAACTTCGCAATGCAAAACTCCCTGCCTACATCTGTAAATAATTTATATGCTCCATCCGTTCCATCTTGTTCCATACTCCACCCATTTCCTGCGTTGAGCACAACGCACCCCAACCAGAATTGTTTGCATCTGTCTCCAGATACAAAATCTGGTCTTGAACCAAAAACTTTTCGCCCATTCCAGGCCTCCAAATTCTCTAACAACCCAAGATATTTCCTTGCTCGCCTCTTTTGACACGGTCACATAATCTTCATACCTTTGTGCAATAAGACCAGAAAGAGCAACTTCAGTACAGTGTAATATAAATGAATTTTAGATGATGTTTGTTTGAGGATTTTAAGGAGAAGCTACAGTTATGTATTTTTACCCTAATTTATTGAAATGTTTCCCTTTTTATGTACTTCTATGCATTTTCTAAATGCGAAATAAAGTTTTCTTGAACTTGAATCTCCATACCACAATCCTACTGCCAGACCAGCAGTCTTCAAACGTTGCAAGGCCCTGTAATGCAAAGGTCCTGGAAACACTGCTGGTATTGATGAGGATAAAAGAACAATTATTCTCTTCAAATCTCTCAACTTCACTATCTGCTTTCTCAGCAGAGACCTCACTTCATGTCTTATCTTTTTTACTTTCTTCTCTGGTAACAATAATTGCCCTTTCACTGTGTCCACCATGAAACCTAAAAACTCCAAGGACTGAGGTGGCTCTAATTCTGATTTCTCCTTGTTTATTAGGAAACCCAAAGATTCCAACAGGGACTTCACTGTCTCCAATTGTGACCTTAACAAGACCACATCCTGGTCCATAATCAGAAGATCGTCCAAATAAACTATTATACGAACACCTCTCTCTCTCAAAAAATCAACTACCGCTCTCATCACCTTTGTGAAACATCAAGGGGCTGAAGACAACCCAAACAGTAGACAAACTGGCATAGATGCCCTTTCTATCCGAACTGAAGATACTTCTGACTCTCCTCTGACATTGGAATTGTAAAGCAGGTATCCTTAAGATCCATCTTTACCAACCAATCTGAGCCCTGTAACACATCTCTTAACAGATGAATGTACTTCATCTTGAAATGTCTGTATGTCACAAAATAATGCTGATCTCTTAAATTGATTACAGGTCTCCATCCCTTGTCCTTCTTCTCCACTTGAAATATCCTATCCAGATGGCTTTGTCTCATCTCGTTCTCGAATTTCTCCTCTCCAGACTCACAAGACTTACAAAGTGGATGGCCCAGTTGCTTTTTGCAGCACAATAAAGACATTGAAACAAATCACTATAAACTCAACAGGAAATCTGCAGATTAAATTACAGCTGCTACCATCTCTGCAAGGCTCAGTCTTATCATTACCATAATCAAAACTAGACCTCCTACAGTAATGCTCCTATGGCGATGACTGTCATGAAGCCTATTTAGATGGATTTGTCGCATCTCTTGCTCCAATTTCTCCTCTCCAGACTCACAAGACTTACAGAGTGGCTTCCCCAGTTGCTTTATGCAGCACAAGAAAGACATTGAAAAAAATCACTATAAACTCACCAGGAACTCTGCTGATTAAATTACAGCTGCTAGCAAATTATGATCACACTGCTGAATGCTGCAACCTAGGGGACTATTAGATTTCCTCTCTAGTCACTCATGCCCAGCACCAGAACTCTTCCCAATTAGACTCACAACGAGTCCATCACTATTTCAACCAAGCATTTCTGCACGATGTGGCATGCTACCTGTTCAATAATACGCTTCAGTACCCCATAAACAGATATCAAGTGCTATATAAATGCAATTGTAATACAACAAGAATACTTGGAGTTTGACTTCACTATCTATGTAGCACACTTATGCAGGGTTTGAGTCGCTGCGTTGGCTCAACATCCTTGGATTTTGAGTAAATCACTTAATCTACCCTTGCCTATAAAACAAAAATGAATTTGTCCTGTAATGTAACAAGTGCTCATGTAAAGCGCACCAATACGTTAGGGTCGAGTTTGCACTGTATAAAATTGCAGGAAAAAAAACCATGCTGCTTAAGTGCTCATGGACATTGGTTTTGTACTGTTGTTTAATTCCACATCTCAGCCTCTCTCCTAGGGTACGCACTTGTACAGCATTTTTCTGGCATGGTTGGTATTTTAACATCAAAACAGTTAAAAAAAATAAATACAGGACACTCCGCCAAAGCAGGTTTTCCCCCATTTAATTCTTAATTTAAAACTGTGCATGCAAGACGAAGTATCTTCAGAAGTATTATGGAGTTGTCCAAACTATTCTTACATGATTATTAAAGGAATACGAATGGCATGTTAAAAAACATAGAATACAGAGGCTTTTACACCAGCTGCTTTTCAAGTACATGCCCATGGCCCTTCTAGACTCTCAAAACAGGAACAAATGGTGAAGATTTTTGTGAGAAAGATGTAACTACTCTCCTTTGAAAAACCAGAAGAGCTGCTAAAAAAGAGAACGTGTATTTCTGCCCTCCGCCTACCATTAACAGCAAATATATTTGCCCATTGTGTGCTGATAGGCCCCATGAGAGCACTTTGACTCTTGGCACAGAAATGGTGAAAAGCACAATTTTTAGTATGCGCACAACGTGACATTCACTCCTCTCCATTACTGTCATTCTTACACCCCGATATGCCCAAGAACTCTCAGAATCAGAGCATGTTGTTCAAGGCGTAGCCTTTTTATTCACCTCAAACCAGGTAATTCATCACAGTCCAATAGGAGAAAAACATCCTGCTTGGATATATAAATTATTCACAGCATTATGCTTTAGCCGCATCAACCTGTCAACGCATTAAGTAAATTAGGCACGACATTACACTTAACTTCTGTTCTGTTTGGCCGTACACTTTAGCGGCAATAACATGTCAAAGGCAGTAAGAAAATTAGGCACAACATTACACCTGCACTTGAGCTTGGCCGTACAGTTCAACTTGGCTAACTCAGCCCGCCAAGCTCCCCACTCAGCTGCGCACATTGTGCCGGCAGGCCCCAACGCGCTACAGCAAACAGTTGCATTACTTGAAATCCAGGGCACCGCATAACGCACCGGCCCACCGGGGTACCTGAACACAGGCATCCTCCCCAAGGTTGAAATCAGTCCATACGTTGCGGGTTAGGGCAGTAGAGTCCAGGACTACCGGCAGGTCAGTCCCCCCTTTTTGCCGGTTGGGTGGGTGGTCAACGACGCGCCCCCTGCAGCTTGCCGGAGGTCTGAAGGGACAAAGAGGCAGGTTTCCCCAGGGCGCAGCCTTAAATATCATTCCAGGAATTCCCGCACACCCTGATGACCTCACCGGCCCTCCTCCTCAAATCCACCCTTTCTTAGCCGCTCCGTCGGAGGCTCAGTCTCGTGGCGCAACTAAGGGCGCCCCTCCCCTAGGCGCGGGGGGCGCCTGTTCATAGTATGCACACAACGTGACATTCACTCCTCTCCATTACTGTCATTCTTACACCCTGATATGCCCAAGAACTCTCAGAATCAGAGCATGTTGTTCAAGGCGTAGCCTTTTTATTCACCTCAAACCAGGTAATTCTTCACAGTCCAATAGGAGAAAAACATCCTGCTTGGATATATAAATTATTCACAGCATTATGCTTTAGCCTCATCAACCTGTCAATGCATTAAGTAAATTAGGCATGACATTACACTTAACTTCTGTTCTGTTTGGCCGTACACTTTAGCATCAATAACATGTCAAAGGCAGTAAGAAAATTAGGCACAACATTACACCTGCACTTGAGCTTGGCCGTACAGTTCAACTTGGCTAACTCAGCCCGCCAAGCTCCCCACTCAGCTGCGCACATTGTGCCGGCAGGCCCCAACACGCTACAGCAAACAGTTGCATTACTTGAAATCCAGGGCACCGCATAACGCACCGGCCCACCGGGGTACCTGAACACAGGCATCCTCCCCAAGCTTGAAATCAGTCCATACTTTGCGGGTTAGGGCAGTAGAGTCCAGGACTACCGGCAGGTCACTCCCCCCTTTTCCGCCTACCCTCTGCACACGTGGCTCCTACCCCCTCCTGGGGTCCATCCGGTCGCTGAACTTCCATTGTGGTGGACCTCCTTCGATGTTAACTGTCAGTGCTCCGCCACAGGGTGAGAAGCTACCCGGAGCACTCGCCCTCCCCCCCCCGGCGCTGACAGCGTTCCCTAAAAGCTACAAGTATTATGGAGTTAAAGAGCTCATGTGTATATCTTGAGAAATGCACCTTATCCCTGCGGAAGGGTCACTTTCACCTACGAAAGCCAGGTGTGCCAACTTGTACCTGTTATGACACCCGCCAAGATTTCTTGAAAGAAATGGTTCAACACCAGCCGATACTGGTTGTGGTATTACTTCTGACCACAGGTGTGAACAAGGCCTCCCTGAACAGATGCCTTTGTAATGATATAAGATCCTTTCCACCAGCGTCAATGACTAAAGGGAGCGAATGGGGAACGGTGTTTGATCGTATAGCTTGTTCAAGCTAACCAAACGGAACCTGGAATGTTACTCATTTTTCCTAATGACAGAAAGGAAAATTAGGCAAGTTAATCCACACGAACTGTAACTTGGCCGTATACTAGCACTTGGATCTTTGACCATTATGCCAGCTGACCCCATGTAGTACCGTTAATCGTTGAACTCCTTGAAAAAACCTGGGCCCCGCATAGTAGTTTGGCCCCCGGAGTACCTGCCGATGGCCAAAAAACCCGACACTTGCCCACTCCCCAAATTAATGATCAGAAAACCTGATCTTCCCTATTTTCCGGGCTCTGGCGCCTTAAAAATGGGACACTGACCCTAAATTTTCCTGCTTATTCCTTTGTAGAAGGTTTGCCATAATGGCAATCCAAGAACCTTAACCGAAGGATGTTAGATATTACTGTATTTTTTTTAATGGTGCAAGGAAGTCATACCATTGACGCACACTAAAACTGCGAACCTGTGGAAAGAAAAATAGTAACTGTGCATATAATACCTCGGCTATTGACTAAAGCCATTATAACGTAAATAGATATTAAGCTATCCCACTTGCCTGTGTGGTTATGACACAAATAACTTGCAACCGTTGATTGGAATTTGCTTTTAAAAGGAAAAACTTGCCGAAAAACAAAATGTTTGCCCGTTAAGTACTGCCCTATAAATTTGCACTGGTTAGTGGGATGATGTATAAAAATGGATCTCCTTCCCAATGCCCACTCCATGTTGAGTGTGTCGCACCCCATTAGTCCTCCTGAAGGACTGCTGGCACGCAACAAAACACTGCATATTAATGCTTGGCATACCATTGTCTGTGGAATATGCCTAAAATAACTCCCCACCCGTTGCTGGGATGCGGTGTACTACCGCCTTTGTTGCCCTAGGCCCGTTCTATACTGGCAGTGTTGCACACCACCCGTCCTTTATGGAGGCCACTGATAATTAAAAGGGGAAGAGACACTTTGCAGATAAATTTTAGGCAATTGAGTTTAGTCACATAAACTGTATACATTATTGAGATGTGCTTGTAGAATGACTTTCCTCCTCGAGGCTCACTCCCTGTTAATGGTGTTGCACGCCACCTGTGCTCCATTATTATAATGTATGTCCTTCCTGAGGCCCACCACATGAAAAGTGTTGCACCGCACAGTCCTCACTAAGAACTACGGACCCGTACAAGAAAAAAGGAAAACGTGCCTACCATTGTTTGGTAATTAAGCAAATCCCAAACTAAGCCAACGCCCCAATCAATTTGTAAAGATTATTGTAATGCATATGTGAAAAGTATTTCCTTACCAAGGCACCCTATGGGCCTCACTAGGGACTGCTGGCAACTCCCCACATAGCCTGTGGTGTATGACGCAAATAGATCGCTACCTGTTATCGCGATGAACTCTTAAATTGCATTTCATCCCCAAAGCCCACCTGTTGTTAATTGTATAGCACACCAACCACCGTCACAAAGGACTGCTGCCACTGGGAAGGAAAAATTCCTGCATAAAACTGTTTGTTAATTACGTAAAGGTACCTTAATATTGCCTGACTTGTTAGCAATTCCCCATGTAGTCTACTGAGTATGCCACCAATAAATCTGTACTCATTGTTGAGATGAGCTGTAACCGCAATTAATTAATGCCTGGGAGAAGGCAGGTTCCATATAGCAACGCCACATCTTCCTGGGTAATAATGCCCATAAACCAAAGCATAACCCCACGTTTCGCTATATATTGTCACCTCTTTAAATACCTCTCCAGGATTAAGTCCAGCACACCTTTGGGCGATGAGCAATTGAGAACCAAGAACACCCAGGCGTAGATTATATTCACATCAAATCCGGTAATTCACCATAAACCACTATGAGAGTACAAGTATCCTACTTGGATATATATATCATTATACATGGCATCGCACTCTAGCGACATTCACATATCAAAGGCACTAAGAAATTAAAATTGTCATTACAGCTAAGCATAGCATTAAGTTGTCCATACTCTTGAACACTCTGCTGCCCACATTGTACCGGCAGGCCACAACGCGCACAGCAAACCGTTGCAATACTTGAAATCCAGGGCACCGCATAGCGCACCGGCCCTCCGAGGTACCTGAACACAAGCAGCCTCCCCCAAGATATTTGAAATCCAGGGCACCGCATAGCGCACCGGACCTCCGAGGTACCTGAACACAGGCATCACACTATAGCGACATTAACATGTTGAAGGCACTAAGAAATTAAAATTGTCATTACAGTTAAGCATAGCATTAAGTTGTCCATACTCTTGAACACTTTGCTGCGCACATTGTGCCGGCAGGCCACAACGCGATACAGCAAATAGTTGCATTACTTGAAATCCAGGGCACCGCATAGCGCACCGGCCCTCCGAGGTACCTGAACACAGGCAGCCTCCCCCAAGATATTTGAAATCCAGGGCACCGCATAGCGCACCGGCCCTCCGAGGTACCTGAACACAGGCAGCCTCCCCCAAGATTCATCTCAGTCCATAAGTGGCGGGTTAGGGCAGAAGAGTCGAGGACCACCGGCAGGCCGGTCCCCCTCTCCGCCAACCCACTGCACCAAAACCGGGATTCCCGTGCGCCACCAACCTTCAACTTATTCTGCACCAGAGGTAACCGGAACTACCGCTGGGCATGAAGTTAATTTGGTATTGGGAACAAGATTAGAAAATGTGTGCCTCAGCGCTGCCATTGTTCTAACCCCCATCTCAACTGGCAAAGGGTTACTACCAAGTCGCCGCAGCCAAGGGTTACTACCAGGTCGCAGCTGCCCATCCATATTTTGACACGTCGCATGATTTGTATTAGCATTGTGTTCCTTCACTCCCCTAAAGAGGCATATTGGCGGTGGATAACAGATGCTTATCTTGCCAACTGAATGTTGCTCAGTTGTCCACCCCTGCGAGATGAAAGGCTACGCGTACCCGCTGGGAATTGAACCGGTTAGGATGAGGACGAACGCCTGCCCCTAGAATGCATCGGTTATTACCTCCCATGGACCACATGTGGACGAGAACATCACATACATACATATCAATCAAGAAATATTGTGCCTCAGGGCCACCACCACCATCCCGACTGACAAGGGGTCGCTGTCACGACCAGGTTGCCGCAGCCTATTTATTCGTGACATATAGAATGACATATTTACAATGTGCATTTTCACCCCCAATGGGCATATTGGTGCTGAATAAACATATGCTTATTTACCTAATAGAATTATGTGTATTTGTGTACCTCCGCAAAGACGAAATCCTAAGTGTACCTCGCCGGGAGTTGAACCTGTGACCAAGAGGTGAAACACCAGACCCTGCAATGGATGCGTAAATGCAGTAATGAAGTCTGGCTCCCCAGCTGATGGACAGGGGCCCGTTTTTGGATCACAGACTGATAACATCACCTTCAACATGTTCAGGCCCAACCAAAATGTGGTCTCAGGTTTTCTTCAACACGGCCCAGTAAATGGACTCGCGTTACCGTCGCTTTCCAGTGATAACTGTAATACACCCATATCACCTGTTTGCGATAGATTGTTTGTGTCAATAAAACCGTTAAAAGTTTAGATAACAGTCTCGGTAAGCGTCAAACCACTTCACCGCTTCACCACACGGTAACGCTTTCATGTGCCTGAGCTTTAAAGGAAAGTTATTTCGGGCATTAATAAATAAAGCCACGGAGTACGACCCAGTGGGACCATTTTACAAAAATACATGTTTTAGCAGCCCTTAGGAAGACACTGCAGGAGTCAGACGGGTAACTGGCAACCGCCGGAAGCCACAGAAACCCTTCCGTCCGGGCACGTCTGCAACAAGCCTAGGAACAGAAACAAGTAACTCCCGGTTTGAGTTTAAAAGTAAATCCAGGAAAGCATGTCTTATTAAAAGCTTTAGAAATCTCAGCCCAAAAGTCTCGAGTTGTTTAAATTGTTAACTATTGACTAAAGATAACTTTGTCCATGGCAATAATCACTTGCTCCTTGTATTGGAATGCCAATCAGGCTTTTTTGCGTTTAATATTTGGCGAAACGTATATCTTTTTATCTCCAGCCTTCCACCGAACTACATATTCTGGAGATGCTGCTAACTGCAGTTAAACGTTTTCATTCAGCCTCAGAAACCTAGGACCGAAATGGACAATCTTGTAACACATCTTGTGAGGGCTACTGCTCCACAACATGCATGATCACGCTAATAGCCGTTTGCACTTGAAAGAGGTATGTACACTGAGCCTTAGCTGGTACTTTTCTTAGCTCCCATTTTAAGTATAAAATGCCCCGTAATGTATAAGGAGACACTGTTCATCTGTACACCATGTATTAATGCAACATATCTGCCCTGTTGTTAATTAATTACGTCGGCCCTTGATTGAACTTGAGTTACGTAGGATGAAAAACTAAGCGGTCTCCCAAAAGGCATGGCCGATGCAATGAGGGCGTGGCTTAACGACAAGCGCATCGATAAGTGTTTAAGAATACTTGGAAGGTATTCTCAGAAATTAAGGCAAGCAATCGCAACAACGAGCACCCCGCCCACCGGGCCACGCCCCACCAACACTCCGGCGCGGCCTCGCTCCCGCGCGGAATCCAAGTGAAGGCCGCCCCTCGAGCACCGCGCTCAACCAAACGCCGCCGACTCGTCCTCCACAACTGAACACCACTGGGGCTCCCCCACACACCCGCGCGGTCTCACAATTGAACTGGACGTCCCGTAGTCACCTACAGGTAAGCGACCCTAAACTACCACGCTATAAGAGCCCTGGCTAGTCAAGATTTGGCGCGCTTCTCCTACGCGGCCAAAAATGCCTCTGATGATAGGATGCAATCTGTCCTAATCGGCAGTGTCCCCCGCCGCACCAGCCGGGCCTGCAGCCTCAGGTGCACAATGACAAACCATAGCCACAGAATCATTCAAAGTTTCTAGACGAACGGGAACAGTCCCAGAATCCATTACTGCCTGACCGAACCACCCATCGTGTGAAGGTCTAGCCCCTAAACAATGTGTCCTATGCGGCACCACTAAAATTGAGCCACTACCATTGCCTTAATAATAATAATAATAATACAGACACTTGTAAAGCGCGACAGCTACCTCAAACAGAGGTGTCCCGGCGCTAAGCGGAAAGTAATACAGCATTGGACCGCTCAGGGCCAAGTCATGGGTCCTCAGTCTTCCTTAAAAAGCCAGGTTTTCACCATTTTCCTGAAAAGGGGCTCAGTATCGATAGTGCGGAGATTGTTCGGCAGGGAGTTCCACAGTTTTGCAGCCCCGAGCCACTACTAAATTGAGCCACTACCATTGCCTTCCGCCAAACGTCTCCGAAACTGACGACCCTTCCGTGCCACAAGAATGAAGGCGCGTACCCTGCATATGGCGGCGGGGACGCCTCGCACCGCAAACCGCATCTTCCTGTAACGTCGCGGCCCTTACTCCGGCGCAGCCCCTTAAGCCTTTACCGCGCACTTCCATCGACCCTACAGACTGCGCTCTAAAGGAAATTACTTATTTAAATAAATACCTCCTCGAAGCGACCACTACGCCTAGGCCCCCTCAAACCTCCCGTGCTACACTCAGCACACCGCCGACTGGAACTCTCTCCTGGTCAACGACGCGCCCCCTGCAGCTTGCCAGAGGTCTGAAGGGACAAAGAGGCAGGATTCCCCAGGGCGCAGCCTTAAATATCATTCCAGGAATTACCGCGCACCCTGATGACCTCACCGGCCCTCCTCCTCAAATCCACCCTTTCTTAGCCGCTCCGTCGGAGGCTCAGTCTTGTGGCGCAACTAAGGGCGCCCCTCCCCTAGACGCGGGGGGCGCCTGTTCAAAATGCGAAAAGTTTGTCTGCAGGGGACGATTACAATCTGAATGCGTGTTAATTGTGCCGTTTATTTCCCTCTGTCCTGCGCTGGAGTGGGGCAGTTTAGGCTATCCCACACTTCATACTCTGCCACACTATTTTACACAATCTAAAATTAATTGTGTGTGTGTGCTCCTGGAAGTGAAATACGTGCAATTGTAAGAGGATTTGTGCGGCCGCTCAGGCACTTACTTTAGAGGGAACCTAGGATGCAACCCCTGGAGGTTAACTAGTTGCTAGGTAACAGGTTTGTGTATCAGCCCCTCATAACTCTCTATTTCTAGCCCTTTCGTTGTGATTGTTAACATGTTTGTAAACGACTAATAAAGATACATTTAAAAAAACTACCCTGGGACAGTGCATGACACCTTTGTGTTCTACAATCCTAATGGTGATTATACTAGGCAAATGCACAGAAATGATTAAAAGAGCAAATAAACATATCCTTAAAATGACCAAGGTTCTGTTTAAGAATACTTATCACCAGCAGGGATGCAAAATAGGTTCTCTTTCTTCTTATCACAGATCTGCTGAAAATCACAATAAGGCTGAATAATCTGTGACTAGGCTGTACTCTGCACTTCTGCTCACTTATGCAAAATGTATGCTACCAAAATAATGCAGCAACTTTCAAAGACATTGGTTTTTTCAGTGCTGTGCTAAAAGATACTATATTCTACAAATGTGCCTCGAGCAACAATTAAAGCACCCCAGGAAGCAATTATTAAGTTAAGAAGGAAGGAATTCAGCTTCCTTATCACTTCTGTGTTGTAGTATAAATGGTATTGCTTGTATCCACTATTCTCCAGCTGAGAGGTGGGAAGATTGGCCCATCAACAGCTTACAAGGGAATAGGGGGTATATTTACAAGGGAAGTGGCAGAGCACAGCGTTAGCCAATTTGAAAACGCAGGGCTGCACTGTATTTACAACAATACGGTGCCACCCTGCTTTTCCCCTTGCGCTAGCGCTCATTACAGTGCCAACGCAGGCACCCTTCCTGCACATAAACCATCTTAAATGGCGATTTGTAACTTTTATGTGTGCTTCTATGTGCAGCACACATAGAAGTTGCAACTCGACTCGTCATTTTTTAAATTATTGTTTATGTGCAGGAAGGGTGCCTGCGTTGGCGCTGTAATTAGCACATAAACAAACATGCAAGGCGTTTTGCTGTTTCTATGTGTGCTGCACAGTGCAGCACATATAGAAACAGCAAAAACTAGGAGAAATAAAGCATTTCTCCTTGTTGTACCATGTTAAGACCAGGATTTTTTGGTCTTAATTTTGGGACTGCCCCATATTTATACCACCCTTGTAAATATGGGGCAGCGCCAAAATCAATGGGTGTTGCGGCAGAACGCCCACTACAACACCCATTGCCCACCCCTTTCACACTAAGGATAGCGTGAAAAGCAGCGTTAAGCCACGTTAAGTGTGGTTAACACTACCTTGTAAATAAGGCGAACCCGTATTGCCTAGGTGCCAGAAGAAGTGCCTACAAGCCCCACTTGGGGGTTCCTCAAAGTTGTTCACCAATAGAGCCAAATCGTTTTGAAGCTATTACCTCTTTCTTGGATGGCCGACCAAATAGAAGGAGTGGAACACTGGCAGTTAGGGTGAATTCATGGCATGATCTCTCTGGAGATGGAGTGCTTATTGTTTTCCTGAGCCAGATGGAAAAGGAGTGGAACTCCTCTGGGGGAAGGGGATGAGGAGATTTTGAATAAAGTGTTGGCATATTATTCACAGTGTTGTTGTTTTGCTTCTTTGTCGGTCCACTTGGCTTTTATTTCTGCCATAGGGCCACATGGTTGTCTGTCTTGTTAATCTCTGTGTTTGACTATTGCTGGGTATACCTCACATAAACTTGTGACGTGTCTGTCATCACATTATGTCTGCCAACTGTATCCTTTTTTTGCTTGTTCAATTAAAATGATAATGATATACACCTAAAAACAAGCAAATACAGCTATGTTCAGCTGTCAACAGATCCTGTTTTTACAGTCCTACCTGGCCAGCAACCTGGTGGCACTCGTTCTGCTGGAGGGAAAGAGACAGTCCTGTATCACATAGAGACTGGCACACTTGAATTTAATCTGGAAGACAGACAGGACATAAAGGCAAAGAGGGGATTGTCTGGTTAACCACTGGAGAGAAAGAGATAGAGAGAAACCATAATTCTATAACTGTGGAAGCGGCAGCTTGGTCTGACACCCTATTGAGAAAAAAAGAGATATTGCACTTGAAGAAACACCTGCAGAAACAGATGCCTTTAACCAGATCAGCTGATTCCACTGAATTGGTCCCGACTTTGGAGAAACTAACCCTGCAACTCACACGGTGGCACTGTGCGTCACAGGGTCACCAGATGAAGTGCCAATATCACACATTGTAAGACAGCTTAAGCTTTAAACCCTAATGAGAGTAGATTTCCTGCTCCTATATGGATGCTCTGCACAGCTAGTGCCCTTGCGGGATTGTGTGGACTGTACGACACAAAGGGCTCATGGCCATCCCCTCCAAGGTCCCTCTAGTTAGCATGCATGAGAAACTCTCCTGTTGATTTTAGTATATTTATCATTCTACTTCCTAAAATTTCCCAGAAGCCCTAAAGTCTGGATGAGCTACTTACCCATGTATCTAAAGCTCACTGCGTCATGTCTCATGTTGCTTACTTCATTCCTATATTCCATTTCTCTTCATTCCTGTCTCCCCTCTTCCTTCAGTCTATTCAAACATCGCTCTTCACTCCTAAGCCTCTTAATTCCTGACTTCCCTCTACCCTCATCATTAAATCAGGGGCGACTTGCATTCTAAAAGAAAATGAAAGCAAGGTGCAAGTTGTTCTAACTGTTATGTAGTCCTAATGTCATAATGTAGACCTGTAAAGAATACGCGTTCAAAGTAAAGGTATACCTTAATGCTTTATTGGCAACCTCGGGACAGCACAGGCATGTAGGTGTTAGCACGTCCACAGCTACACCGCATCTCCGTGTAATTCATTCTACATTACACATTCGGAATAAAGAACAACAGAAACATTCCAAACTCTAAGATCTATTAAAGACATATCACTACACATCCCTCCTCTTTATTTCAACAATACTCTTATCCTCTCCAAATAAAAAGAAAACCATTTTTTTTTTTTTAATTAAAAAATATTCAAATATAAGTGGTACAAACATAATCTTCAAGTTTTTGGGGTTTAATAATCTTCCTGCCAAAACTGCTAACTTTGTCAGGGCAAGAAGAAGAATTTTGGTTTGCTGGTAAATTGGAAATTGTATTTTCCTCACATGAATCCAATGTATGATTGGATTCAATGTCAGTGGATACAGGTACTTCTTCATAAGGGACAGGTACATTAACAGTGTTCGCGTGGTCAATGGTAATCCACCAGTACTTGTCAATTTGGGAGTCAGCCTTAGTACCCTGAGTTGTTTCCTTAACATCACAAGTTTTTACTATGGCTAATTTGCTCATATGGTAAATAGATCCATCTTCTAGTTGCACGGTGTTTTTATTTACTTTGACAATTATTTTTGGTTCGCTATATCTATTTCCCCCTTTCACAACTTTTCTACTGGATTTCACTTTTACCCACTGTCCTACATGATTCTTGACGTCATATTTACTGTCAAAATATATTTTGTTCTTCTGTTGAGATTTAGTCATGCATTCTTTAATGTTACTGACGTCCCAATCAATTTTACAACCTTTGTTCATCCAACCTGGATTTATTTTGGAATGGGGAACCCTGCCTCTCATAATGGCAAAAGGACTATTACCAATAGAATCATGTACAGTGACTCTATGACTCCACACCATTTTCATTAATTCCACTTTTAGATCTTTCTTATTCCTCATGGCCAGTTGTAAAATCCCTTTAATAACTCTGTTTATCCTCTCAACAACAGCATTTCCCCTAGGATGGTATAGTGCAGTGAACCTTTGCTCAATACCCGCATATTCCATAAACATTCTCATTCCTAAAGATTTAAACTGAACACCATTGTCCGTAAGTAAGGATTTTGAAAAACCTTCTCTCAAGAAAATATTTTCAAGGAATTTGATAACTGAACAAGTGTCTATTTTAGTAACTATTTCAAGTTCAAGCCATTTTGAAAACAGATCCATTAAAACGATGATATATTTTTGAGATCCATCAGTCCATAATACAGGCCCCATTATATCTAGAGCTACATCTTCCCACGGTAAATCGGGACAAGCTAAAGAACTTAATGGAGGATTCAAGGTTTTCTGAGACTTATCAGCTGACATACACTCCACACAAGATCTAACAAAACGTTCTGTTTCAATGTCAACTTTGGGCCACCAATATAGTGACTTAATACTCTGTTTGGTACGGGCAATACCTGGATGACCTTCATGACAAAGAGCAATTATTTTGCAGAAGGTGGAATGATTTTTTCTCCTCTTGTTAAAAATATACCTTCAATGCCTAACTCATTTCTTACTTCCCAAAATGCTTTGAGTTCGCCAACAAGGTCAGGTTTGTTACATCCTTCCCAACCATGTTCTACACAATCCTTTACTTTTTCTAAATTAGAGTCTTTCGCTTGAGCCTCAATCCATTCTTTTTCTTGCAATCCCTGACACTTTTCATCCACAAAAATACCAGCTACGCATACATCATTCCAAGGACTGGAATCAGTTTCAGTAAGGGGTAATGACATTCTACTTAGAAAATCAGCAGTGACATTCATTCTGCCAGGGACGTACTGCACAATGTAAATAAAATCTTGTAATCGCATGGAAAGTCTGGCGATTCTGGCTGAGGCTCTTGATAATCCTTCTGTTGTTAATACTTTGGTCAACGGTTTATGATCCGTTCTCACTGTGAATTCTCTTCCCCAAATGAACTTCCTAAAGTGCTCAAGAGCCCATACACATGCTAAGGTCTCCCTTTCTATAACCGAGTATTTCTCCTCAGTGGGAGATAAAGATCTAGAAGCAAAGGCTTTGACAACCTCACTCCCCTTCTCATTGCTTTGGGTAAGAACTGCACCCAAACCCTTCCCACTGGCATCTGTAGTTATAAAAGTAGAAGCAGAAGGGTTAAATCCTTTTAGTGTGGGAGCTTTAACAATAGCAGATTTAATACTTAAAAAGAAGACTGACATTCGTCTGACCACTCAAATTTACTCTTATTCTTAAGTAGAGAACGCATATCATGTGTTTTGTCCATAAACTTTTCCACAAACTTTGAATAATATTCCTCTAAACCTAAAAATGAGCGAAGTTCATCTTTGTTACATGGTGGGGGAGCTTTGGATATTGCCTCAATGAGTTTGACTTTAGGTTTAATGCCATCTCGACATATCACATGACCCAAATAAGTTACATTGGATTCTGCAAATTTGCATTTGTTAACCCCTTGTGTGCTCATGACGAGCTGGACTCGTCATGGCACACAGTCGCCGTGTGCTCATGACGAGTCCAGCTCGTCATGACACCCACCCACGGGGGAAGCGCTGGCGCTCCCCCCGTGGGCGGTCGATCCCAGTGTTTGTACCGGGGAAGGCAGGGGAAGACCTTCCCCTGCCTCCCCCCGCTCCCCCCTCCGCGTCATCAATGACGTCAGCGCGCGAGCGCGCTGGCGTCATTGGAGGTTTCCTTAGTTCCCCGACGCGCAGGAAGCCATTTGCTTCCAGCGCGTCGGGGAACAAACAGGTAAGTTTTGGGGCTGCGGAGGGGGGATTTAAACTAAAGAGGCATCGGGGGAAAGGAAAGGGTTTTCCTTTCCCTCGATGCCTCTTTGTGCATTCCTGCTGCACGATCGTGCGATCGTGCAGCAGGAATGCCCACTAGCGCAGGGATTTTTTTTTTTTACATTTGCCAGTGTTTTGTTCGTTGGGGAGCGGCCCCTTAGGCAAGGGTCGCTCCCCTTTTGGGGGCATCACTCTAGGCTTTGTCTGTCCCCCTGGGGGGGGCAGAATATTATTTTATTAAAAAAAATCAGCCCACTGGGCCAATGTAATAAATGCACTGGGGAGTGGCCCCTTGGGCAAGGGTCACTCCCCTTTGGGGGCCTTTTAGTATGCCCATGATGTTAGGTTTTGTTTGGGGGAGCGGCCCCTTAGGCAAGGGTCGCTCCCCTGTTGGGGGCATACATTTTGGCCTTGTATGCCCCCCTAAGGGGGGGGGCAGATTTACATTTTTAAAAAAGTATTCGGCCCACTGGGCCAATAGAGTAAATGTAGTGGGGAGTGACCCTTGGGCAAGGGTCACTCCCCTTTTGGGGGCATACATTTTGGCTTTGTCTGCCCCCTGGGGGGGGGGCAGAATGAATTTTTTTTAAATAAAATCGGCCCACTGGGCCAATGGAATAAATGTAGTGGGGAGTGGCCCCTTGGGTAAGGGTCACTCCCCTTTGGGAGCCATTTTAGTATGCCCATGATGTTAGGTTTTGTTTAGGGGAGCGGCCCCTTAGGCAAGGGTCGCTCCCCTTTGAGGGCATACATTTTGGCTTTGTCTGCCCCCTGGGGGGAGGCAGATTTAAATGTTCTTAAATAAAATCGGCCCACTGGGCCAATAGAATAAATGTACACTCGCCCCCAGTCAACTGATCTGGGTTTAATCCATCATCATGCTTTAGCTCACTCCACCAGCCCAGTTCAGACATGGCCATATGCAAATCAGTCTGACCCTGTGCCTCATGGGAACAGTCCAGCCCGAACTGCCAAGCCATGTCTTCCCTGGCCCGGAAACAACCATCCTGGGACCGGTTTCTGGCTAATCAGCCGACATCAGCCAGGCTAGCTTGAGTCCAGTGGCAAAGTGAGCAAGGGACCCACGTCTGGGCATACCCTGCCAACTTAGGGCGATCAAAGCGCACAGGGTCAGACTGATTTGCATATGGCCATGTCTGAACTGGGCTGGTGGAGTGAGCTAAAGAATGATGATGGATTAAACCCAGATCAGTTGACTGGGGGTGAGTGTTAGATTTGCTCAAGCGCTCCGTCCATCATCCGTTTGGTATCACCCTGAGGGGCAGATCGCATGATTTTTTTTTTTTGTAGGGCCACTAGGCCACCAGGGTTTTTTTTTATGTTGGGGAGCGGCCCCTTGGACATGGGTCACTCCTCTTTATGGGAGGATGATTGTGGCCATTTCTGCCCTCTTTGGGTGGCAGAGTAGCAGTATGTTTTTAGGCCCATCTGCCCCCAAGGGGGGCAGAAGCCACTAGACACCAGAGGTTTTTTAATTTTTGTTTTGGGGGCTGGCCTCAAGGTCAAGGGTTGCTCCCCTTTTACGGGGGTGAATATTTAATTTATACTCTTAGGCCCACCTACCCCTTAGCTTGGCTGGTGGACTGTGTGTGGACTGGTGCATTATTTGCATATGTGATTGTAATGTTTTTTTCTCCTTTTTAATCTAGTGTAAAGCTTTTGATTCCTGTTTGCGGTTTCGACAGTGGTTGTTCTGCAGTTTTGCATGGTTGCATTTTTTTGGTAAGAAATTTTTTTTTGTTGTATTTACTCCAAATGAGTAATATTGTAATGTATGAATGAATTTTTTTGTAAGTGGTGTCATAATGGCAGCATATTCAGTTAGTGGTTTGAGCATGAAAATCTTTGCGATGTGTTTTGCATTGTCTTATGTGTAATTTTCTTTTCTCTTTCTTTTTTAGTGGGATATTGTTGATCCATACTGTGTCTGTGCAGAGTAGGTGGTGGTGAGTTTAGCTGCTTCTGGCAAGTGAGTGGTATCGTTTTGGAGTGTATAGGTATTTCTGATAAAGGTGCATTTTGTTTATTACTTATTTTACAAAGTGTTTGTTGTTGTTGACTTGTTTGACAAGTTACCTTTATTAGTAATCATTATGGCTAGCCGTAGAATGACTGCTCAGCAGGTGGTTGGTATGCTTCTTGAATCTTCCTCTGAGCCGGATTATGAGACTGACAGTGCGTCTGAGGGAGAGGAGGGAGGGGATGATTCTGGCAGTGAGTTTTCTCTCCACATGGAATCATCGGATGATGAAGGTACTCTCAGTGCGGATGAAGCTACTCTCGGTGTGGATGAAGCTACTCTCAGTGCGGATGAAGTGCCTGTTTTAGAGGAGGATACTGCTGTGCCGATGGTGCAAGAGGCATCTGGATTGCAGCCTGAGGCTGCTAGGCTTCCTACTGGAAGTGCTGGACTCTGGGTTGATCCAAACATGGTGCAGCCGGTGTTGCCTGCCTTTAGCGGTGATGCAGGGTGTAGAGTGGATTGTGAACATTATTTGCCTATACAGTTTTTTCAGTTGTTTATGGATGATGTATTTTTGGGTGAGATTGTTGAGCAGACTAATTTGTATGCTGAACAGTTTTTGAGTGACAACAGTGACAAACTTAGGCCCTACTCTAGAGCTACCCGGTGGACTCCCACAAATCTGGAAGAGATTAAGAAGTTTTTGGGTTTGACTTTATTGATGGGTTTGATAAGGAAGCCGAACCTGGCTTCATATTGGTCTACCAGCCCCTTGATGGCAACAGCCATATTTCCTGCAGTTATGACTCGTGATCGGTATTTACTTTTGCTACGTATGCTGCATTTTGTTGATAATTCTTTGGCGTTGCCACGTATTCACCCTGACTGTGACCGTCTTTTTAAGATTCGGCCTGTTCTTGATCACTTTGTAGATCGATTTTCAGAGATCTATACTCCAGGGAAAGAAATATCTATTGATGAGTCTTTGGTCTTGTTCAAGGGTCGTTTGGTTTTTAGGCAGTACATCCCTAGCAAGAGGGCACGCTATGGAATTAAGCTGTTTATGTTGGCTGAGAGTAGGACAGGATATGTTTTTAATTTTCGTGTGTACACTGGTAGAGATTCCACTATTGACCCCCAGGTTGTCCGTCCACTTTTGGAGTTTCAGAGAAAATTGTGTGGGATCTTGCTAGAAGACTGTTTAACAGAGGCCACCATTTGTACCTTGATAACTTCTACACTGCTGTGCAATTATTTAAGGAATTGTTTAAAGTGGACACTTTTGCATGTGGCACAATCCGCTCTAACCGCAAAGGTTATCCGAAAGAGCTTGTTTGCAAAAAACTTCAGAGGGGTCACTGCAGTTCCTTGCGTAGTGATGAACTACTAGCTGTGAAATTTGTGGACAGGAGGGATGTGTACATGCTGACTACCATCCATGATGAGAGTACTTCACCTGTGCCTGTTTGGGGTCAGGTTGCTGAAGTGCGCAAACCTGTGTGCATTCTAGACTACAATAAGCACATGGGTGGTGTTGACAGAGTAGATCAGAGGTTGGAACCTTACACTGCTATTCGGAAGGCTTATGTTTGGTATAAGAAGTTGGCCATCCATTTCTTCAACTTAGCAACTTTCAATGCTTTTATTGTGTTCAAGGAGTGTTCTCCTGCGTCAAAGTTGACATTTCTTCAGTTTCAGCACTCTGTGATAGCTAGCCTTGTTCTTGTGGAACAGGCAAGTGTTCCTAGATTTGGAGTGGTGGAGGATGTGGCTCGATTGAAAGATCGCCACTTTCCTGATTACATTCCTCCCACATCTTCAAAAGACTTTCCCACTAGGAGATGTAGAGTCTGTTGGCGAAGAGGTTTGCGGAAGGAGACTCGTCTTTTCTGCCCCGGGTGTCCTTCTAACCCTGGGCTGTGTGTGCCTGCTTGTTTTAGAGCGTACCACACGCAAAATAATTTTTGGGAGCATCCATGAGTGGTAAAGTGAACTGCCTGTTCTGTATTGTTTAAAAATTTGTATTCTGTTTCAAGGTTGGCGTTAGTGCAATGTATTTAGTTTCAGATTTTGTGTTAGTAGATTTGTATCTATTTGCAATTTGTTTGTGTTTTTTTTGTATAAAAAATCCTAAATGTGATGGCGGTGTGCGTGGACTGGCGCTTGGCTGGCGGTGTGCGTGGACTGGCACTTGGCTGGCGGTGTGCGTGGACTGGCATGCGTGGACTGGCATGCGTGGACTGGCGGTGTGCGTGGACTGGCGCTTGGCTGGCGGTGTGCGTGGACTAGCGCTTGGCTGGCGGTGTGCGTGGACTAGCGCTTGGCTGGCGGTGTGCGTGGACTGGCGCTTGGCTGGCAGTGTGCGTGGATTGGCGCTTGGCTGGCGGTGTGCATTGACTGGTGCCTGGCTGGCGGTGTGCGTTGACTGGTGCTTGGCTGGCGGTGTGCGTGGATTGGCGCTTGGCTGGCGGTGTGCGTGGATTGGCGCTTGGCTGGTGTTGTGCGTGGACTGGTGCTTGGCTGGCGGTGTGCGTGGACTGGCGCTCGGCTGGCGGTGTGTGAGTAGTGACTTGCTGCTGGTCACTACACACACTGCTAGCTGAGCGCCACTCCACGCAATCCATCAGTTTGTGTAGTTGCTGTGTCAGGAATGTGGGCGTGTGAAAGTGATGGGCCCTTGAATGGCGCTGTCTGCTGGTGTGAGTGTTGTAATGTGATGGGCCCGCGGCTGGCAGTGTGAATGTTTTGTATGTGTCACACGTATGAAAGGTGTATGAATGGACTGTAAAGAGGTTGGTGCCTTGTCGTGGCTTTACAGCTCACGAGCTGTGAGTCAATGGTTCAGTTTCTCGTCCTTTCAATTATTAACAGTGCATTTAATTTTTGAGAAATCACTTGCTAATACAATTGTATATACTGAACCATCACTCACCCTCGTGCCAAATCCAACCAGTATGTGTGTGTGCTTGAGGATTAGATGGCTGTGCAGTAATATTGGTCTTTTTTGTCTTTCTGAAGCAGGGTGTACCTTGTCCCTTTTTGCGAATGTTGTGATGTGTTGGTTTTGTGCCTGGTGGTGTGAATGGTCTTGTGTGTATCACGTATGAAAGGTGTGTGAATGGCCTGTAAAATGGTTGGTGCCTTGCCGTGGCTTTACAGCTCACGAGCTGCGAGTTACTGGTTCAGTTTTTGTGCATTTAATTATTGACAGTGCATTTCATTTTTGTGAAATCTCTTGTTAATAAAATTTTATATACTGAACCATCACTCGCCCTCGGTGCCAAATCCAACCAGTATGTGTGTGTGTTTGAGGAATAGATGGCTGTGCAGGAATCTTTGTCTTTTTAGTCTCTCTGCCAAGGTGTACATTCCATCTAAGAATAACCTACCATCTGTAGATATTATCGTTAACCCATGGGAGTACATGGTGATGTCTCTCTTGTGAATTCCAACAAGTTATTTTATCCACAATGTCCTGCAAACTTAAAAATGTCTGTCACATTTTCCTTGCAATTTTGTGCTTAAAATTCTCACGCTGCAGAAATAAACACATAATTATGTCAAAACGATTTGGTTTTGCAAGGGGAGACACCTGGGTTTTTGGTCCCGTGCTCGGCGGCCATCTAGGGAAACCTACCAAACCCACACATTTCTGCAAAGTAGACACCCGGGGGCTTCCAGGGAGGTATGGCTTGCGTGGATCCCCCAACGTTTCTTTACCCAGAATCCTCTGCAAACCTCAATTTTAGCTGAAAAAAATCACTTTTTTCAGACATTTTTGTGTGGGAAAATGTGGCATCACACAAATTTCCTACCACCCAGCGTTCCCCCAGGTCTCCCGATAAAAATGGTGCCTCACTTGTGTGGGAGGCCCAAGTACCCGCGACAGGCAAGGGCCCAAAACGTAGTGAGGCGACATCAAAATTGCCTATCTCAAAACCACCTGGTTTTGCAAGGGGGTTCACCTGGGTTTTTGGCCCCGTGCTCGGCGGCCATCTAGGGAAACCTACCAAACCCACACATTTCTGAAAACTAGACACCCGGGGGCTTCCAAGGAGGTATGGCTTGCGTGGATCCCCCAACGTTTCCTTACCCAGAATCCCTTGCAAACCTCAATTTTAGCTGAAAAAAATCACTTTTTTCAGACATTTTTGTGTGGGAAAGTGTGGCATCACCGGGCTCACACAAATTTCCTACCACCCAGCGTTCCCCCAGGTCTCCCGATAAAAATGGTGCCTCACTTGTGTGGGAGGCCCAAGTACCCGCGACAGGCAAGGTCCCAAAACGTAGTGAGGCAACATCAAAATTGCCTATCTCAAAACCACCTGGTTTTGCAAGGGGGGTCACCTGGGTTTTTGGCCCCGTGCTCGGCGGCCATCTAGGGAAACCTACCAAACCCACACATTTCTGAAAACTAGACACCCGGGGGCTTCCAAGGAGGTATGGCTTGCGTGGATCCCCCAACGTTTCCTTACCCAGAATCCCTTGCAAACCTCAATTTTAGCTGAAAAAATCACTTTTTTCAGACATTTTTGTGTGGGAAAGTGTGGCATCACCGGGCTCACACAAATTTCCTACCACCCAGCGTTCCCCCAGGTCTCCCGATAAAAATGGTGCCTCACTTGTGTGGGAGGCCCAAGTACCCGCGACAGGCAAGGGCCCAAAATGTAGTGAGGCGACATCAAAATTGCCTATCTCAAAACCACCTGGTTTTGCAAGGGAGTCACCTGGGGTTTTGGCCCCGTGCTCGGCGGCCATCTAGGAAACCTACCAAACCCACACATTTCTGAAAACTAGACACCCGGGGCTTCCAAGGAGGTATGGCTTGCGTGGATCCCCCAACGTTTCCTTACCCAGAATCCCTTGCAAACCTCAATTTTAGCTGAAAAAATCACTTTTTTCAGACATTTTTGTGTGGGAAAGTGTGGCATCACCGGGCTCACACAAATTTCCTTCCACCCAGCGTTCCCCAGGTCTCCCGATAAAAATGGTGCCTCACTTGTGTGGGAGGCCCAAGTACCCGCGACAGGCAAGGGCCCAAAACGTAGTGAGGCGACATCAAAATTGCCTTTCTCAAAACCACCTGGTTTTGCAAGGGGGGTCACCTGGGTTTTTGGCCCCGTGCTCGGTGGCCATCTAGGAAAACCTACCAAACCCACACATTTCTGAAAACTAGACACTCGGGGGCTTCCAAGGAGGTATGGCTTGCGTGGATCCCCCAACGTTTCCTTACCCAGAATCCCTTGCAAACCTCAATTTTAGCTGACAAAATCACTTTTTTCAGACATTTTTGTGTGGGAAAGTGTGGCATCACCGGGCTCACACAAATTTCCTACCACCCAGCGTTCCCCCAGGTCTCCCGATAAAAATGGTGCCTCACTTGTGTGGGAGGCCCAAGTACCCGCGACATGCAAGGACACAAAACGTTTTGAGGCAACATCAACATTGCCTATCAAAAAATGTTTTGGGCCCTTGCCTGTTGCGGTTACTTGGGCCTCCCACACAAGTGAGGCACCATTTTGATCGGAGACCTGGGAACACTGGGAGGTAGGAAATTTGTGTGAGCCAGTGATGCCACACTTCCACACAAAATGTCTGAAAAAAGTGATTTTTCAGCTAAAATTGAGGTTTGCAAGAATTCTGGGTAAGAACGTTGGGGGATCCACGCAAGCCATACCTCTGGAAGCCCCGAGTGTCTAGTTTTCAGAAATGTGGGTTTGGTAGGTTTCCCTAGATGGCCGCCGAGCACGGGCCAAAACCAGGTGACCCCTTGCAAAACCAGGTGGTTTTGAGATAGGCAATTTTGATGTCGCCTCACTACGTTTTGGGCCCTTGCCTGTCGCGGTACTGGGCCTCCCACACAAGTGAGGCACCATTTTATCGGGAGACCTGGAGGACGCTGGGTGGTAGGAAATTGTGTGAGCCCGGTGATGCCTCACTTCCACACAAAAATGTCTGAAAAAGTGATTTTTCAGCTAAAAGTGAGGTTTGCAAGGGATTCTGGTTAGGAGAATGATGGGGGACCCACGCAAGCCATACCTGCTGGACTCCCGGGTGTCTAGTTTCCAGAAATATATGGGTTAGGTAGGTTTCCCTACATGGATGCCGAGCCCGGGCCAAAAGCTCATGGGACCCCCATGCAAAACCAGGTTGGTTTGTGATATGTAATTTTGATGTCGCCTCAATAGCTTTTGGGGCCTTGCCTGTCGCGGGTCCTTCACCCACCCACGCAAGAGAGGTACCATTTTTATCGGGAGACCTGGGGGAACGCTGGGTGGGAGGAAATTTGTGGATCCACGCAGTATCTAGAAATTTGCCACACAGAAATGTGAGAAAAAAGTGGATTTTTCCGTGAAATTTGAGGTTTGCAGGGGACTATGGGTAGGAGAATGATGGGGGACCCACGCAAGCCATACCTCGCTGGACTTCCCGGGTGTCTAGTTTCCAGAAATGTATGGGTTAGGTAGGTTTCCTACATGGATGCCGAGCCCGGGCCTAAAACTCATGGGACCCCCATGCAAAACCAGGTTGGTTTGTGATATGTAATTTTGATGTCGCCTCAATAGCTTTTGGGGCCTTGCCTGTCGCGGGTCCTTAACCCACCCACGCAAGTGAGTACCATTTTTATCGGGAGACCTGGGGGAACGCTGGGTGGGAGGAAATTTGTGGATCCACGCAGATTCCAGTACTTTCCACCACAGAAATGTGGGGAAAATGTGTTTTTTGGACAATTTATTAGGTTTGCAAGGGATTCTGGGTAACAGAACCTGGTGGGAGGCAGTCAAGTCACCCCATCCTGGATTCCCCTGGGTGTCTAGTTTTCAAAAATGTATAGGTTTGCTAGGTTTCCCTAGGTGCCGGCAGAGCTAGTGTTAAAAAACTACAGCTAGGCACTTTGCCAAAAAAGGGTCATTTTTCACTGCGAAATTGAGGTATGTCCACATTGCGTTTTGCGCCGTTTCCTGTCGCAGGCACTAGGCCAACCCACGCAAGTGAGGTATCATTTTTATCGGGAGACCTGGGGGAACGCTGGGTGGGTGGAAATTTGTGGCTCCACGCAGATTCCAGAACTTTCCAGCACAGAAATGTGGGGAAAATGTGTTTTTTTGGACAATTGTTTAGGTTTGCAAGGGATTCTGGGTAACAGAACCTGGTGGGAGGCAGTCAAGTCACCCCATCCTGGATTCCCCTGGGTGTCTAGTTTTCAAAAATGTATAGGTTTGCTAGTTTTCCCTAGGTGCCGGCAGAGCTAGTGTTCAAAAACTAAAGCTAGGCACTTTGCCAAAAAAGGGTCATTTTTCACTGCGAAATTGAGGTTTGTCCACATTGCGTTTTGAGCCATTTCCTGTCGCGGGCACTAGGCCAACCAATGCAAGTGAGGTACCATTTTTATCGGGAGACCTGGGGGAACGCGGGGTGGGTGGAAATTTGTGTATCCACGCAGATTCCAGAACTTTCCAGCACAGAAATGTGGGGAAAATGTGTTTTGTTTTGACAATTTTTTAGGTTTGCAAGGGATTCTGGGTAACAGAACCTGGTGGGAGGCAGTCAAGTCACCCCATCCTGGATTCCCCTGGGTGTCTAGTTTTCAAAAATGTATAGGTTTGCTAGGTTTCCCTAGGTGCCGGCAGAGCTAGGGTTAAAAAACTACAGCTAGGCACTTTGCCAAAAAAGGGTCATTTTTCACTGCGAAATTGAGGTATGTCCACATTGCGTTTTGCGCCGTTTCCTGTCGCGGGCACTAGGCCAACCCACGCAAGTGAGGTACCATTTTTATCGGGACACCTGGGGGAACGCGGGGTGGGTGGAAATTTGTGGTTCCAAGCAGATTCCAGAACTTTCCAGCACAGAAAAGTGGGGAAAATGTGTTTTTTTGGACAATTGTTTAGGTTTGCAAGGGATTCTGGGTAACAGAACCTGGTGTGAGGCAGTCAAGTCACCCCATCCTGGATTCCCCTGGGTGTCTAGTTTTCAAAAATGTATAGGTTTGCTAGGTTTCCCTAGGTGCCGGCAGAGCTAGGGTTCAAAAACTACAGCTAGGCACTTTGCCAAAAAAGGGTCATTTTTCACTGCGAAATTGAGGTTTGTCCACATTGCGTTTTGCGCCGTTTCCTGTCGCGGGCACTAGGCCAACCCACGCAAGTGAGGTACCATTTTTATCGGGAGACCTGGGGGAACGCGGGGTGGGTGGAAATTTGTGGATCCACGCAGATTCCAGAACTTTCCAGCACAGAAATGTGGGGAAAATGTGTTTTTTGTGACAATTATTTAGGTTTGCAAGGGATTCTGGGTAACAGAACCTGGTGGGAGGCAGTCAAGTCACCACATCCTGGATTCCCCTGGGTGTCTAGTTTTCAAAAATGTATAGGTTTGCTAGGTTTCCCTAGGTGCCGGCAGAGCTAGGGTTCAAAAACTACAGCTAGGCACTTTGCCAAAAAAGGGTCATTTTTCACTGCGAAATTGAGGTTTGTCCACATTGCGTTTTGCGCCGTTTCCTGTCACGGGCACTAGGCCAACCCACGCAAGTGAGGTACCATTTTTATCGGGAGACCTGGGGGAACGCGGGGTGGGTGGAAATTTGTGGATCCACGCAGATTCCAGAACTTTCCAGCACAGAAATGTGGGGAAAATGTGTTTTTTTTGACAATTCTTTAGGTTTGCAAGGGATTCTGGGTAACAGAACCTGCTGGGAGGCAGACAAGTCACCCCATCCTGGATTCCCCTGGGTGTCTAGTTTTCAAAAATGTATAGGTTTGCTAGTTTTCCCTAGGTGCCGGCAGAGCTAGGGTTCAAAAACTACAGCTAGGCACTTTGCCAAAAAAGGGTCATTTTTCACTGCGAAATTGAGGTATGTCCACATTGCGTTTTGTGCCGTTTCCTGTCGCGGGCACTAGGCCAACCCACGCAAGTGATGTACCATTGTTATCGGGAGACCTGGGGGAACGCGGGGTGGGTGGAAATTTGTGGATCCACGCACATTCCAGAACTTTCCAGCACAGAAATGTGGGGAAAATGTGTTTGTTTTGACAATTTTTTAGGTTTGCAAGGGATTCTGGGTAACAGAACCTGGTGGGAGGCAGTCAAGTCACCCCATCCTGGATTCCCCTGGGTGTCTAGTTTTCAAAAATGTATAGGGTTACTAGGTTTCCCTAGGTGCCGGCAGAGCTAGGGTTCAAAAACTACAGCTAGGCACTTTGCCAAAAAAGGGTCATTTTTCACTGCGAAATTGAGGTTTGTCCACGTTGCGTTTTGCGCCCTTTCCTGTCGCGGGCACTAGGCCAACCCACGCAAGTGAGGTACCATTTTTATCGGGAGACCTGGGGAACGCGGGGTGGTTGGAAATTTGTGGATCCACGCAGATTCCAGAACTTTCCAGCACAGAAATGTGGGGAAAATGTGTTTTTTTTGACAATTTTTTAGGTTTGCAAGGGATTCTGGGTAACAGAACCTGGCGGGAGGCAGTCAAGTCACCCCATCCTGGATTCCCCTGGGTGTCTAGTTTTCAAAAATGTATAGGGTTGCTAGGTTTCCCTAGGTGCCGGCAGAGCTATGGTTCAAAAACTACAGCTAGGCACTTTGCCAAAAAAGGGACATTTTTCACTGCGAAATTGAGGTGTGTCCACGTTGCGTTTTGCGCCGTTTCCTGTCGCGGGCACTAGGCCAACCCACACAAGTGAGGTACCATTTTTCTCGGAAGACTTTGGGGAACACGGGGTGGGTGGAAATTTGTGGCTCCACGCAGATTCCAGAACTTTCCAGCACAGAAATGTGGGGAAAATGTGTTCTTTTTGACAATTTTTTAGGTTTGCAAGGGATTCTGGGTAACAGAACCTGGTGGGAGGCAGTCAAGTCACCCCATCCTGAATTCCCCTGGGTGTCTAGTTTTCAAAAATGTATAGGTTTGCTAGGTTTCCCTAGGTGCCGGCAGAGCTAGGGTTCAAAAACTACAGCTAGGCACTTTGTCAAAAAAGGGTCATTTTTCACTGCGAAATTGAGGTATGTCCACATTGCGTTTTGCGCCGTTTCCTGACGCGGGCACTAGGCCGACCCACACAAGTGAGGTACCATTTTTCTCGGAACACTTTGGGGAACGCGGGGTGGGTGGAAATTTGTGGATCCACGCAGATTCCAGATCTTTCCAGCACAGAAATGTGGGGAAAATGTGTTTTTTTTGGACAATTTTTTAGGTTTGCAAGGGATTCTGGGTAACAGAACCTGGTGGGAGGCAGTCAAGTCACCCCATCCTGGATTCCCCTGGGTGTGTAGTTTTCAAAAATGTATAGGTTTGCTAGGTTTCCCTAGGTGCCGGGAGAGCTAGGGTTCAAAAACTACAACTAGGCACTTTGCAAAAAAAGGGTAATTTTTCATTGAGAAAATGTGGTGTGTTCACGTTGGGTTTTGAGCCATTTCCTGTCGTGGGCACTATGCCTACCCACACAAGTGAGGTACCATTTTTATCGGGAGACTTAGGGTAATTCAGGTTTGTAAAGCAACTGTTATTACCTATTGACTTTCGATGCATTTCTGCCTTCCAAATGAAAGACATTGTGTAAAAAAAAGTCATTTTGAAAAATGACCGATAATTCTCATGCTAGTATGAGTATTCCCAATTTCAAAAATGTGCAAATATCTACTGTTTCTAAACTCTATAACTTGTTCCCATTTCAGAAATACATAGGTGTCGTTCATACCAATTTTTCCATGTATACATTTTCCCACAATAATTGCTATATACCCGGTACATAATAAAAAGCCATTGCAAATTGCTGCTCAGTTTTTTACTCTGGGTTCGTCGGGTTCTTGGTGAACCTACAAGTCCTATATATCCCCACAACCAGTAAGGTCCAGCGGATGTAACGGTATATTGCTTTCAAAGAGCTGTCATAATTAGAAGAAGTTACAGGTGAAAACGTTGACACAAAAGGCTGTTTTTTTCAACTAATTTTCAATTTTTCCTATATTTAACTGTACGTTTCTATAAAGAAACCTTGATGGATCTACACAAATTACCCCTTGCTGAATTCAGAATTTTGTCTACTTTTTAAAAATGTATAGCTTTCCAGGATTCATTATTGCTTTCATACCCATTTCTACCATTAAGTGGAAGGAGGTTGAAAGCACAAAAAATAGCAAAAATAGGCTATGTCCCAGAAAAATGCCAAAACTGTGTAAAAAATGTTGGTTTTCTGACAAAAGTCTGTCATTCCCTAAAAGCTGGGAAAATGGTAATTTCAGCCCCACAAACGCTTTTTGGATACCGTTTGCAGGGAAAAACCCAGACGCTTTCATTTGCAGCCCTTTTTTCCCATTTTTCCCAAAAAAAACAAAATTTAGCTGTATTTTGACTAATTTCTGGGACCCCTCCAGGGGAATCCACAAACCCTGGGTACCTTTAGAATCCCCATGATGTTGGAAGAAAAGGACGCAAATTTGGCGTGGATACCTTATGTGGTCAAAAAGTTACAGGGGCCTAAGCGCGCACTACCCCAAATAGCCAAAAAAAGGCTTAGCACAGGGGAGGAAAAGGCCTAGCAGTGAAGGGGTTAATCTCGCCCGTTAGACCCTTTTTGTCAAGCACTTGTAGAACTTTCCTTAAAATCTCATCATGGTGTTTTTTTTTATTTGCCCATGATTAATATATCGTCCTGAACAAATACTACATCTTGGATGTTACCAAATAACTGTGTCATGAGCCTTTGGAACACAGCTGCCGCTGATGCCAATCCAAACGGCATTCGGCGGAATTGAAAACAACCAAAAGGTGTACAAAAAGCTGTCAAGTGTTTGCAATCAGGATCTAACATGATTTGGTGATACGCCGATGACAAATCTAATGTGGAAAACCACTTTGCATCCCTGGTTAAAGATAACATTTCATCAATGCGAGGTAACGGGAATTGATCAACAATAATACTGTTGTTCAGCCCTCTTAAGTCCACACATAATCGAACTTTGCCGTTGGCACGTCTCGCGACGACCAACGGAGCTATCCATTCAGATGATTCTATAGGTTCAATGATATCTGAACTTAAAAGTTTATCCAATTCTTGTTTTACTTCGTCTCGCACAATAAATGGAATATTCCGTGTTTTGTGAATTTTGGGGATAGCATTTTGTTTCAATTTAATGTAATGGGAAAAACCTTTTAACTTTCCCACTTTGCCGTTGAAAACATTGGGAAATTCTTCCAACACCCATTTCTTAGTGTCTTCAGATTCACAGGCTACTAAGACTTGTTCAGGACTATTGGGATTCAAAATAATATTCAATTTGCGTTGATCTTTCCATCCAAGGACGGATGGTCCATCCTTGGCTACATATAATTTGCACAAGGCAGATCTGCCTTTGAATCTGAAAACCAATTGTCTGAAACCAATGATGTCAATTTTCTCACCAGTGTAGCTTTCCGGATTGATATCCGGTGATTCCAAATGGTTTCCAATGGTGGAACAAAAATGGTGTGCCCACACATTCTCTGCAATAATTGTATAGGGGCGAGCCAGAATCTGCTGCGACCTGTAAGGACACACCCCAAAGGAAACCCAACACAAAGGTTTACTGTCGCCCATCTCACCTGAGATTTTCAGGACAACTTTCTTTTTTTTATCACACTTTACTTTGACATTATCGTCGCTATCATCTGAGGAAGATTCCTCACTATCACTCTCTCTCACACATGCAACTTTCTTATTTTTCTTGTATGTTTTACGCCTGCAGGCTTTGGCAAAATGACCAATCAATCCGCATTCTAAACATTTGGCAGAACGTGCTGGGCACTTGTAATACTGCGCAGAATGTGAAGTGCTACCACAGCGGTAACAAGAATAATGCTGCTGCTTATTTTTAAAAGAATTATCATTTTTTTTCATATTCTTATCAACCTTTTTTTTGTATGTCTGAGAAAGTTTGTTATAACCTTCTGAAATCTTGTTAACAGAGTCGCTACTTTCTTTTTTATCAGATGATAATGTAACTTTTGCGCAACGCTCTGATAACTCCGCTTTTTTAACAATAGTAATAATTTCTTTTAAGCTTGAATCACCCTCTACCCACAATCTATCTTGGATGGCCTTATTCTTTGCATACATAACTATTTGGTCTCTTATGAGTTCCTCATTAAAATTACCAAATTTACATGTGATAGAAAGTTTATGTAAGGCAGATACATAATCCTCAACGGATTCATGTTTTTCCTGTTTTCTTTGGAAGAAAGCGTGGCGCATAACAGCAACGCACACTGTGGGTGAATAATGTTCATCTAAATCCAATAAGGCAGCTTTAAACACGTCAATATCACCGGCTCTTTCTTTTTGCTGCAACTGTCCAAAAACACGAAGACCTTCTGGACCCAGACAGTACATTAAGAGTCTTTTTTTTCTTTCAGGTGAATAAATTCCACTACAATCTTCAAGATTGGCAATGTAGTTTAAAAAATATTCCTTCCATTCATTCCACTGAAGGATAGGTTCACCTGGAGATGACAGAAATTCCTTGGGGGTAGTAAGATGTAAAGCAGATTCATTACGTGGAACTATTTCTCCATGAGAAGGTGCTGCTGGGGTGGTCATTCTAAATATTATTATTTTTTTCGATAAAAAGTAGAGTAAATATAAAGAGTACTCACTGACCGGTTGAGATTTCTTTTTTTTTTAAACGCTTCCGATGCACTCCTCTTGTAAATACGAGTGATGCTTAACTTTTCCGGCAAGGTTCCGTGTATACTGAGGCTGAAATTGATTTGAAGTCAAATTTCAAAGATGGCGTCACGTCGGGGTCATGACCTGCGCGGTGACGTCAGAGCGCTAGACCACGTACCCTAGTGATGCTCGAAACAGAATTCCGGTGAGAAAGCAGTTCGCAGAGAAAGCAGCTCGAGGCTCCGCAGCGTTGTACTCAAAGGTAAACAGCGCGCGTGAGAGCACTTAACTGTCAGCAGTAGAGCGTTTGACGATGGGTTGGATTTCCACACATAATCCTTTAACGAAAAGAATGGCTTTCCATCCCACGGTCGTCTGCTTACCCTGAAGGAAGTAGGAAGTCTTCAGTGAAACGTTGCTTCGGATTTTTAAAACAGCCAGGCTGACCTTGACCTCTTGAAGGCGAATAACTCAAAGAAATAATTCAGCGTGAGTTCTTCGAGGTTGCCAATCATCGTCGCCAGATTTGTAAAGAATACGCGTTCAAAGTAAAGGTATACCTTAATGCTTTATTGGCAACCTCGGGACAGCACAGGCATGTAGGTGTTAGCACGTCCACAGCTACACCGCATCTCCGTGTAATTCATTCTACATTACACATTCGGAATAAAGAACAACAGAAACATTCCAAACTCTAAGATCTATTAAAGACATATCACTACAAGACCCTTGTGCAGCCCTTTCTATAAAACTGATAGCGCTGGCGCATATGTAGCACCAGCGCTATCTCAAGAGGGTGTTTCTCCATGGGTTGCCTACCGACTGCAGTGTGAAACAAGGAGTGGCTTTGAAACAGCCACTCTGTATTTCACTTGAATGAGCTGCCTCTCCCCCCCCCCCCCAGCGCAAGTTTGTGGCTGACCTGAGAGCAGCGCATTCACCATAAAAGGGGGCACTTTCTCTGTTTGCGCTCGGTGTGCTGGGAAAGTGCCCCCTTATCACAATACAGGGCCAGGATTATACACGTTTTGGAAGCTAGTTGAAAAATAAAGGGCTACTCTTAAAATGAGTAAATGCAAATGTAGCTAGGAAACTGTTAAACACATAGGCCATGCAATGTGACGTTAGGGTATTCAGCCGAAGAAAAATCTGATTTGTGCTAAAGTTCATTTCTTCCAAAGTTCATAAATTGAATACCCCTAAATAGGGTAAAGATAACATCAGAAATTTATAGTGCTTCTAAGGATAGTCAGTGGTGCCAGCAATAGAAATGGGTGGGGCCCTTCTAGGAAACATTTTCAGCCCTGCCTTTTTTTTTAACAAATTAAGCACCGAATAGATGCAATACATTTTTGCATCTATCTACATAAGATTTGGTTTTCCTCAAGAGGTGAGGGTAGAGTGAATCCTCTGTGGATTATGTAAGTAGGTAAGAAGGAGGATGCAGGTGTTGTATTGAGGGATCATCAGAACACATGTAAGGGTTCCACTGGAGTATATGCACTTCTTGCTTCGGTTCACTTGCACTTGGACAAATTCCGCAGACGCAGATGGAGGTGCAGCCTTTTGTTTAATACAGGTGGCTCTCAGTCATTATCATCCATAATGCCTCCCACCACCGCACACCCCCCTTGTAAATCACTGCATATATATTTCTCAGTAATAATGGGCAGGTGTACTCAAAGGAGAGCACTAGCAGTTCATAGGACTAAATGTAAAGTGGATGAGCTGTGTCCGAAATGCAAGTGTGTTCCATACTGGGAGATATGTGTGGGTGAACAACTATGAAACACACAACACTCAGTTTTCCACCAAGCGCTACCCTTGTGAAAGTAGAGGGCTATTGCCCTTATCTGGAACACTTTCACTCCTTGCATTTGCATTCCCATTAAAGAGACAGGGGCTGCTTTTAGAAGAAAAAAAATAATCATGAAGGTAATGAGCCGGAAGAGCATGCAGTGTACTCCTGGAGGGAGCAGCCTGCTCCCCCATATGCTGCCAACCACAATTAACAAAGTGGACGCTGTCTAAAAGTCAGCTTCCATATTGTGAATGGGTTACCACCCCTTGGATCTCATCATGAAGGCTCCAGTGCAGGGGGTGTTAACTCAGCACCCCCACAATTAGCGATACCAGAGGTTCTGTTAACTCTAGGGGTGCTGAATTACCAGCGATTATGGGTTGAAAATCCGATGAGTATTGAGGAATTTTCAGTAGTATCGGTTAATTCCAAGTCTGATTGCCAATTAAGTCTCCATTTTCCATTGGCATTTTCACTGGCCAGAGATTTCAGCTGCTTTTTAATGATCCATGATGTTTTTCGTGGACCTTGTAAGTCACACCAACAGTTGTATCAGCCCCACAGCAAATTTTGACCAACTCATAATGAGGCTTCATGTCCATGTTGGTAACCTGCAATTGCAGTTGCAAGGTACTGATACATACCGTTGTGAGTCTCAGTGAGGCAAGGGATACCTGTCCACGGTCCCTCCTATTTGTGATGTGGTCACAAATTGTACTTTGTCAGTCAAAATTAACTTTAGTACGGTGTGATTGTGATTTTGCAGTCACAAATCATGTGATTTGTTATTTGCAGCTTTTGTAACTCTAAAAGCACTTACTGCATGGGGCCCTAAGTTCTCCCATGTGGCTGACATTTTTACAAGGGGTGCATGGAAGTCGCAGAATTTCACTCTGCGGAATTTAGCGGAAATACATGAAAACTCAGCGAGATTCGAGGGAGTTCCGCGAATGGGTGGAAATCAGCATGTTTTGCTGCTCACACTGATATTTAGTTCCAGGAGCTTATTCCACACTGCAAAATCAGGGCAAACGGCACCACACTGCGCACCAGAGGGCGCTGTTTCTTTGCTGCCGCTCGAGTAGATTTTCTACCGGAGCAACAGTTTTCTCAACGCGAATGGTCACGACCGCCCGTGACCTCCCACATTGACAAAATCTTACCGAGTGCCCCTCCTCGTGCTTGAAAATTGTGCTAGAGGACACCAATTCTTCTTGCCAATTTACTGTTGGGGAGCCGCACGCAAGAAAAAACTCTGCCACTCGTAACGGAATTCATCACCCACATGGTGGGGCAGCAAGCATAAAGGTCTACCTTTGCATGACATTTTAACCAACGTGTTTTCATTTAAATTACTTAACATAAAATGTATACATTTTTACATTTTAGAGGAACTGTGATTGCTGCAAATATATAACTGTTTGTTTTTGAAAACCGAAAAAAATACCTAAAAGTTTTGTCACTGAACAGCTCACCTTGTGGCATGCTTGACCCCATTTAATAGCGTAAAGCACCGTCTGGACCATCAAGAAGTTACAATATGAGAACACGTACAAAACCATCTCTAACAGAGAGACAGCAACCTTTCTCACAGAGGTAACATGTTCCTTTGCTTCACTGCCAGAATATCCCTTGAAGTTCTCCATGATTCACCTTTCAATTAAAGTTTCTTCCAATCCGTTGCCCACAGAAGAAACACACAGGGGAATCTGGGTATTGCTATCGCCCCTTTCCATGGGGTTTATGATATTATATCCACTCATTGGCAACAGACTGAAGAGAAGCAGCAGCTTCCGAGAGGCAGACATGTTGCTCTAGTCAGCAACACAGCACATTGACTTCCAGTTAAAGAACCTTCTGTTCCACAGCTACTTCTGTGACTTCAATTGGCTGTGTGACGTCATCTACTTTACATCAGAAACACATTTTGTTCTAGACAGAAGGATGTCCGGTTTCATCCTCCCTCTGCTAAGACTGCAAGTGATCCAGACAATGAAAAAGTAAAAATGGTCTATCTGTATCATTTCAAATAAGTCAAACAAAGGTCAAGTTGTTTCTAAGTGTCAAGAATCAGAAATTAAAAGGCCTGCACACAACAATAAAGCCATTTTTGCTGGGCTGAAAGATCAAACTGCAAAAAGTTATTGTGATGACGTTTTCTGTCAGCAATATAATGTTATATACTTCCATCTTTGATATACACATGCACGATGTGCAGTGAAAGGAAGGGGGTGAGTCACAATTTGGGGGTTGTGGGTAATTGCATCGTGTCTTGAGGACACATGTATGCCCCTCTGGTCCCTGCATTTGGCATGCAACAAGGTTTTCTCTAGTGGTGTTGGGTGTTTTGACAATGCCCTTTTTCTGGAAGCTTCAGTTTTTGGGCTACCTATGGCCTTCTTTCTGCAGGTCATTGGGTGCTTTCCTAAGGTCTCATGTAGTGTTGGTTATAATGTGGCATACCAGTGGGGGTTGAGAGGCTGCTCTGTGGCCCTGTGTGATTCAAATGTGGCAATGACTGGGATCAAGCCTATTGCTCCCTTGGACAGTGTTCATGAGGCCCTGTGTATCTTAATCGACAAGCTGGGTGTGGCGGTGAGCTTATCAGTGCACCATGTGTGGGGCTGTGACAGTCACCTACAGAACCCCCTTCACTTCCGGTGCCCGTCTTTGCCTCGGATCCAGGATGCTTTGGGTCGGCTCCCTTCAGCGGGAATCAGAGACTTCCTACCCAGTGACACGCTACTTCTGCTGTTTTGGAGGGACATGATCCGATGAGCAGACTTTTTTAAACTTTATTTACCATTTGTTACATCACGTAGAAATGATATGGGTGGCATCTGTCAAGGTCATTGCAATAGATAAAAAAGAGATGGAACATACAGTGTCAATACAATAATAGGACAACAAAAAGGCTGCAAGGGAAAGCATATAGGAAAAATATACAACATTCAGTCCCGAAGGCCATAATTCCACATCAAAAGTGAATATCCCTTCCCCATCAGCAAGTCTATACGCCCACCCAAGCCCAGCCCCCGCGATTCAGATAACAAAGTTTAAAGGTCAGGAGCATAGTAGAGGACCATAGAGTAAGACAGTCAATTATATGGAGAGGGTCAGGTAAGTTATCCAACCCCCGTAGGGACAATGCCCCGAGCCAATTGGGAGTCAGTGCTCTGACGCACTTTTTCGACATAGGATCTGTATGGACCCCATATGTCCTTGGGGCGTGATGAGCTAGGTAGGGTACTGGAGTATATGTCGCAGTTGACGTTACAGTAGGCCAGACTGCTTAGCCAGCCTTGCAACGTAGGAGTTGATCTACGTCCCCAGTGAATAGCAAATTCTCTTTTGGCTAGTAATAGGCAGATAGCGGCAAACCTTCTAGTAGTTTTAGGGAAGTTGACCACATATCCCAGCAGTGCCACTTCAGGTATAGGGACTAGTGACAGCTCAATCATGGCCCCAAGTGAATTGTGTACCCCCACCCAGTAGGACTGTAGTTTAGGGCAGGTCCACGTGAGGTGTGCAAAATCAGCATAGGGGGCATCACACTTACGGCAGGTGTGGGGTCTGGACGGGTCTAGTCTGTGGGCCAAGGCTGGAGTAATATAGATTCTGCGTAAAAACTTAAAGTGTAGTAGTTTATGTCTGCTGTTAAGTGATACTTCTTTAGTTACTGCACAGCACTTAGCCCACTGATCATCTGTAATGGGTCGGCCAAGATCCTCCTCCCAGAGCTTACGGATTCTGTCATCATTGATCGGTTTCAATTCGGAGCATGCCCTGTATAGTTTTGAGATGAGGTGCACTCCACTTTCATTTTCAATGATATGCGAGAGAGGAGGGAACGAGTCCGATTCGATGGGGAAGCCAGGCAGAGTGGCACGAAGTGCCGAACGGATTCGACCCAGTACAAAGCTGTCCATAAAGGTGGCGTTATGGATGCGAGCCTCTTCCGTCGCCGAGAAGATGTGACCATCAGGGTACAAATCCCCCAGTTTAGAGACTTCAAATTTGGCCAGCGTGCCTCACCAGTTTTTCACCTGTTGTAGTGTAGTTCCTATTTCCCATATAGGCTCTGCGCATTGGAATAATATACCCTATAGGTTTGACATAGGACTGAGGTCGGTATGTCCCTATCGAGTATATTAAACTTAATTACTTTGTGCCAGCTAGCTCAGAGGCCACTAGAAACTCCTTGAAAACAAGAAGGGAGTAGTTTCTGGCAACCGCATAAACATGACTACTTTGTTTCCCTTTAGAATCGGAACACTTCTCAGAATCGTGGAAACAATAGATAACAGTTTCACTCAGCTAATCGTGCATGTTTAGTTTCCTCAGAGTTACACAGAAAGAATAGACGGGCGTTTCAATAAAAAGGTTTTATTGAACAGTCTTGTTTCTCGTGTAAGAGATATGCGCTGTTATGATCACAAGACAGTATGCAAGATATATAATGTACAGCGTAAGCAGTAGAAATAAATAATACTGTGCTAGCATTATCTTTTAGCATATATTCACGTACATAAATAACATGAGCTAAAAATGCGAGTACTCATACGATGCGTCTCTAAGCTAGTTCTACCCCAGTGTACCTAACCTAGGTGTAGGGAAAGATAAGAAGTAGGTGGAGTATTCTCTAGTATAGTATACTAAGAGTATGTTAAGTCTAGTATGCCAAGAGTCCCTCTAGGTTCTAGTCAGCTCCATACCTTGAGAATGAGAGAGGTGGGAATCTCTTTCCGGATCTGGAACTCTAACACCCAGCGAAGGGAGTCAGAACACTGGAAGCTGGATTCTCTGCGAGCAGGGATGACAACGTTTCTTCTCAGTGCGTCAGGCCGGGATACGGGCTCCTATGAAGTCAAGGTCTCCTCTAACTTGCTTGGGCAAGGGAAGGTATATTTATACCTGGTAGATACCTTGGAATGTTAGCATTGACGTGAAGTCGGACAGAGGAAGACGTCAGGAATGAACCCTTAAGGTATAGCGGTTCATGCATAATAGATGAGTTCTTGGAGAAATCAATAATCCTGTGCTAGGGGAACTCCCAAGAGCTTAAGGGTCTGGTTTCTAAGAACTCGTTGTGACGTTAGGGTGGACGGATGTCGGTGACCATGCCTGTATTTGGTGTGCACGGCTAATGCCTAAATAAGGACTGGGATTCTATGCCTATATAAGGGCAATGCGAATTGTGCCTATATAAGGACATGTTTCAGGAAAACCTATATACGGACACCTAAAGCGGAATACAACACCCACTCCACTTTCGAATGAACGATAATACTAAATGCTAAACATTAATGCTAAACATTAAACTGAGTACCACATGTTGCTAAAAATATTTCTAAAAGCATATAAAAAGAACTTTAAAAATAAACTGTTGAATGCAATAGGTACTGTACATTTTAAAGCATTTTTTCATTCTAAGCATATATAGGAAATAAATGCAACATGAATGAATAAACAGAAATATATACATATGATGAAATGGTTGACAAGTTTTCAAAAATCAAAGCCATTGCATATCATGGTATTAAACAAAATTTTAGTAAAATAAGGTGACAATGTGTCCCTGGAAGTATTCAAAGAAGTCCGTTTTATAAGAATAGTTCTACTGTAAGCAGATTGTTTTGCCATGTATTTTCAAAAAAAAAAACAAGGAAAAAGTTCAATTTTAGGAAGAGTTCCAAGTTTTGAAAATATGAAGGTCAAATTCATTGCGTCCCTGGTACACTGTGAGCCGAATCAAAGTCAGTGTATGGGTCTGGTGAAAACATGAAATCATCTATTTCCGTAGACAAAATATCATCTACCGATGTTGGTGACAGTTGGAACACCTCATTCAGAAGGTTAACTGCACAGAGATGAGAAGCATCGCCCTCAGCATAAGATGCCGCAGCAATGTTCGCGTCCGTTGTTACCTGTGTGCCTGTTGATCCATCTCGTACCTCAGCAGCAGCAGGAAGCATCTGTGAGATCTCAATGAATGCCGTCATCAGGATTGGTAGCCTCTGGGGACAACACAGAGCATGGGCCGTTATCGGGTCCAGCAGAGTATCGATATCCATTGGCATGACTGATGGGAGTGTTAGACAGGTGTCTAGCACGCATTCTTCACCGCAAAGCAGGCAGCGTAGAACAGGTAAGATGCAATCTTGCCAGATTGGTCTGAATGACAGGAACCATGTTGTATTAAGTTCCCGTAGACGAGGTATGCCCACAAGTTGCACTATGCGCTCACGGCACTTCCGTTCTAGGAGAGCTTTCTCCACATCGCTCGGAGTGATGTCGGCGGATAGGCTTGCCATAGCGTAATAGTAGGAATAGAAATAGGATTCCTGCAACAAGTGCTAGAATTAATGGCACACCACCAAACACCGAATGTGCGAAGTTTGGGATGATTCCGAGGACTGCTTGAAAAGGTGCTAACAGTCCCGAGCAGATGGTCTTAAATACATGTACAATTCCGCTCGTATCAGACATGTTAAAGATACGTCCCATCATTTCTGCGAAATGTATAGGGCAGTTTGTACGAATTAAAGCCTGTATCTCAGCCGAAGTCCTTGCAATTTGAAAATCATAGATTTCTTTGGCCGAGGTCAAAGGCACAGTTTGTTGCAAAAGCATGGCTTTCATTCTGCTTAAAGTATCAAATCGTATAAAAGAAACATTCAATGAAGGCCATAAAGGCGACTCCCTGACTGTGTCTATTGGGGGGAACAATACTTGAAACAGCAAGTGACCCTGGAGTCCACCGTTACCAGATATGGGATGCCTGGCAACATGCCACAGCAACTCTGATCATTCAACATAAGGTAACTCCCGTTAGAAAGTTGGCCAAACGTTGGATTAATCACAGTAGCTGGTGTCTTTCCAAAAGTCAAATCCTTGTCTAGACAGTTGGGTAATAAAGGCTGCAGAATAAATCTGTTTTGTATTAGTTAACAATTTTCTGTCCTGTTATGTTTACATTTTTATAGTAAAATGTTTCTGGATCAGATGTATTGTACCCTGAAAAATATGGAAACGTTTTAGCAAACGTTTTTGAACTACCTTTTGGTGGTGTAGGACAATGCTCCCATTGGTTAAACATAAACACATTTCTAGGTGTTGCAGATTTATGCAAGAAATGATGACCATAGTGGTTGTAACAATATAGCTGTTCATAGTCTGATGAACCCTCTAAGTATTCATTGTTAGAGAATGCAGCAGACCTTTCTAGGTCAGACATCATATCATTTACAGTCTCAAAGTCCCAATCATCAGAATAGGTACTGGACGAAATAAAGTCACTTAGTGAAATTTTTAAATAAATGTGGAATGTTCAAAAGTTCCATAGGGCCGAAGATATCGAAATCTGTTTTGTCCCACACTATACCATCCTGTATAGGGAACGGCTTTGATGTTCACTGCTGACAAGTCTCTTGCTTCACGATGGGATGATTTGTGTGGTTTTAAAAGTAAGTTCACATTTTTACTTTCAATGTCCAAACGGATGTATCTGCCATTTATAAGCACGCTGATAGTCATAACCAAAGCTAGCCAAAGCAGAAAGAAAAATATTCCAGAAATAATCCACAGTTCAATCAATGGTGAAACCAGATAAGTCTTTTTCAGAAAATGAAAAAAGTCTTGTACTTGCTGTTTGAAAGTTTTTGATGCTGGCGTCGTTTCAGGTTCACTCGGATCCTCAGAAAACGTATCAAAGTTAATGAAATAGCCAGAAGCAGTTCTGTCAATTGTTGGAATTGCATCAGGATTTGTTGAAATCTCTGGAACCAGTTGATCACTTGTTACGTTGGTGTAGACAGGTGTATTTGGACGAACTGTTACTTGAGTTTCAAGAGGGATGAGTTCCATAGCATTGTTGCTTAGTCCTTCATCTGTTACTGCTGAATTCTCGATGGTTATCAGTCTTTCAGTCTGAACCTCTTGGATAGTAGCGAGAGGAGTGCGTCTGCTACTAGGTCGGAGTCTACGAGGCCTACTATTTAGTATTTGCCACATACTGTGGTTTGATGAGGTCGATTGACACAAATCTTTTCTCCTTTTTTCCAGCAAGGGGCGGCAGAAGTACTGTTCTTGTTCCGTGAACGGCTAAGACAGGTACTGGTCGTCTGTACGAAGGTCCAAATTCCTTCTTGTCCGCAATCTTCTCTCTGACTAGATCCCCAACTTTTGGGATCCAGACGGGCCTTGCTGGGACTGCCGGTTTTTCCCCAGTGGTGGTTGGCTTCAGGAACACGTTGCTTTGTTTCGATCTTAGTTCATTTAGATCCTGTAAAACAGCCAAACGATCTTTGATATCAAAGGGTTTATTTTCCACCACTGTGCCTTTACATTCGAGATCAGAAACCCACATTCTTGTCCCAAATAGGACCTCATATGGAGTGACCCCCCCTAGAGAACTTCTTGGCAAATTATTTAATGAGCGTTGGACCCCATAAAGATGTTTGACCCACCCATCACCCGAACCTAATACCCTAGCTGTTATAGACTGCTTTATGTCCCGGTTTTTCCTTTCCACAACAGAATTTCCCTCAGGATGAAACGGAGAGGAGTACCGCAATGCAACGCCCAAACTGGCCATGGCTTCTTTGTAAGCCCGAGAGCTAAACGCAGGGCCCTGGTCAGAATGTAGTGTGCCTATTGCGTATGTGCCGATAAAGACTCGCAAATCTTTTATAACAGTTCGAGCGTCAGCCGAGCGCTGAGGCCATATCCATAGGAACCTTGACTTAGTATTTGTGGGATTGCATTTGTCCAAAAGGACGCCTGCGCGTAGATAGTCTAATGCTATCTAACAATGGTGTCTGTACTGGGCAGGCTACTTCGTAGCATGGTGTCTGATGGCGTTCTGCATCACGCTGTACCTTACAGTCTATGCAGTCATTGATGAAGATGTGAATCTGTGTATTCATTCCAGGCCACCAGTACATCTCTTTTAATGTTAATATTGTTTTAGAGATCCCTTGATGTGATAGACCCTCCCCCAGATGTGCTTCATAAATCAAAGCTGCTCTACGTTCCATGTTTGGAATTACCCTATCCCCCACTCCAGGGATTCGAGCAAAAGGAACGTTGTTCGCATCAATTACATAAGAGTACTTGAGTGGAAACTTTTTTGGTAACGCTGCACCACTGCCTTTGCTTGTAGCATTGACAGCCAACAATATCTCACTGTCTATTCTCGTTTTTGAACGAGTGATCGCAGCTACGGAAGCCGTTTGAACAGCCCCCTTTGCGGCTTCGTCAGCCAATGAATTCCCTGCAACGTGAACGCCATCACGTTGATGACTCAGCGTGTGTATCACGTGAGCTTTTGGTAGTTCGTTTTTTAACTGAACTACTTCTTCCCAAAGCGTTTTATGCTTTATTGTGCCACCTTTTGCATCTTTGAACCCATTTTCAAGCCAATTTTGTATATATTCATTATACGACTGAACACAGTAAAAAGAATCGCACACTATGAGTGTGGGGAATTCCCGATCTGTTCTTTCAAGTGCCAGTTTGAATGCTTGTAGTTCAGCTTGCTGAGCTGTACAATCTCCTAGAGATTGAGTTTTAGTGACCATTGGTCTGAAGTTACCATCTTGCATGCGACCTTTAACGATTGCGCATGCTGCACTGTAAGCTTGCTTACTCCCTGTAGCAGGTTGTGCTGATCCGTCAGTGTAAATTATGAATTCGTACTAATCGAGAGGCAGAATTTCAGTGGGCAGAGGACATTCATGTTCATATTGCAGGAACGCTTGTGTTTTTAAATCAGGATCAAAAACATATTCAACATCTGTTGCAGCAAGAGAATTAACCCATTGTATCCATCTAGGATGTAATGCTTTAGCATTTGGAATGCTCGCTTTAGTAACCGCCTCTAAGGCTGGTACTGGAGTTACGACAATAATGCGTTTCCCTTGGGCTAGAGCTCTTTCTTTTGCTACAGCAGTTTGAACTGCTGTCAGTATTTTTTCTGTCGAAGTGAAGCGCAATTCTGCTTGTGTATACAAATGTGATTTGTATGCTATTGGTACTTTTTCACCCTCATTAAATGTTAAGTAGGTGAATCCGCTTTGACCCGAAATTATTCGGATCACTAAGTTGCGTTGACTTACGCGTGTTTGTAAGTGATTTGTTGCTAACATGTTAGCTTAGAGTGAACGCAGGATTTCTGTGTGTTCCTGTCTCCAATGTTTGATTGAAAAATCAGGTTTGATTAGTTCGTAGAGAGGTTTAACCCTTTCTGCGTAATTTAGAATGTAAGTTCTTCCAAAATTTAGGAAACCCAAGATGGATTGTAAGTTTTTCAGCGTTTTTGGAGGTTGGAGCAGCGCACACTTTTCTAAAAAGTTAGCTGCCAGGCTCTTGCCTTCACTTGAAAGCTCATATCCTAGAAAAAGGACATTGAGATGGGCAATTCTGGATTTTTTAAAGTTGAATTTATAGCCCTCAGAGGCGAAGCCCAATATAATGGTACTCACCCTGTTCAAGTGCCTATCCAGGTCATCGTCTGTCAGATAGATGTCATCGACATATGACAATGCCTCATTATCATAAATTTGTAGTAACTCTGTTACCCTCGCTGAGAATAATCCTGGGCTGTTTTTGAACCCTTGTGGGAGTCGACAAAATTGACGCTAGGTCCCCATTATTGAGAAAGCTGTTAAGTACCTGCTTTCAGGTGCTATGTTTTGACAAAGAAACCATTTGAAATGTCTAATGTGGTTTTGTATTTTGTACGCACAATGTTATTCATTTTGCACTGCAAATTATTATTATTATTATTATTATGAGCTTATAAAGCGCACTTTTACCCAAGGGTGTCCTGGCACTGTACACTGAGTCCCTGGAGCACGGGGGGCAAATGTTTTAGAACAAGTGTTTAAGTGTCTGTAATCCAAAACTAGACGATATGTATGGTCTGGTTTGGATACAGGAAACAAAGGGTTGTTCATTGAGGAGGTGCATGTTTCAATCACCAATTGGTATTCAAGTTGATCTAAGATCTCCCTGACCTGTTTTTTAGCTTCTTGCTTTATTGGGTACTGCCTTTGTGCAGTAGGTTCATTTTTTAGATGTATTTTATGGTGAGGTGAGTCCTCATCCCATCCTACATGATTTTTATATAATGCTGGGGCCTGGGCAACTGCCCATTTCCTGGCATAAGTATATTTTAGGTGAATTGGAATATGGTTGGAGAAGGCAGGCATAATAATGTCCTCACCATGTGGGCACTCCCTGACAAATTGTGGTGGCCAGTCTTTTTCTGCTAGAAGTATATCATAACCCCTTGAAAGTTTCTCCCAAAAGAGCGTTTTCACCTTTCTTGGTATGTCTCCCTCCATTCGGAGTGTTATTTCATATAACTTTTGTGGAGTACTAACCCTGGTGTCTACAGTTTCTACTGTGATGTACTCATTCAAGTCCACTATCTCCAGAAGTTCCTTCAGGTTCTGGCGAGCTATTGTGACTTCTGCTGCACTGTCCAGCATTGTCTGAGCCCATTCTCCGTTCTTGAGCTGTGTTCTCAGTATTCTCGGCATATCTGATCTTCAGACCTGCTACCTTCTTTTTTGAGAATTGAGGTTTTGATTTATTTTTCTGAACGTGTTTGTCTTCTTTGGATTTCACACGTTCTTCTCTATGTTCTGACCGTCCTCTTCTTTCCGATGTCTGTGACGATATCTGAAAGGTACGAGAGGAACGTGTATCAGTATCTTGATACCTGTCAGGTTTTCTTAAATTATCCCTATTCCTGAGGTTATACCTCCTTTCAGAGGGCTCCTTTTGAGGAGACCTACCTCAGGATTGAGAACGTTTTTCGTTTGAATTTTGTTTATTAGTTTCCCACTTCTTTTTAGAAGATGTAGGAGTTTGTTTAATAGAGTCCTTCTCAGGACTTTCAGATAGTTTTGGCTTCAAAGGTTTTCCACTCAAACTATCTCTGCCTAATTCTGCATAAGATTGTTCTATTATTCTGGGTAGTTCAGTTTGATGTTCTGTAACATCAAATTCCCTTAAGCGTTGGCGGATCGCCACTGATGCTGCCTCCCCTTTAATATTAGATAATATTATGGTTGAGACCTGTTCGAAATTTTTCAGTAATTTCATACCTAAATTCAGAGCCGGTTCTGCCCCGTATTCGTTTTGAATTTGTTTCAGGACATCTGGTATTACTGCAATTGACGGAATACCAAGTGTTTTAGTTTAGATGGCAGCAAAGACTGCGCCCCAAGTGGCGCAATCTTCCAGTTGTGGTGTGATCCCCATTGGTAAACAGATTGTTAGGATTCTGTGTTTCTCATAAGGGCTAGTATTAGGAAATACTGCTTCGATTTGAGTAATTTTTTGAGCTATCCAGAATGGAATTTGCTCACGTTTTGTGGGCATTTTACCCATGACTGCGTATAAAGTCTGTGGTGTAATTATTAGTGTATTCCCCTGTTGAGGGGTTTGTTTTGGAATGGTCAATGGTGGTTGGACTGTGAAAGTCCGCATCACATATTGGACCAATTGTCTGTAAATTTTTATTTACTCTTGTAGTTGAGTAAGTAATTCCTCGTCTGACATTATATCGAGGTCAGGATGAGGAGTGTAGCCGGCTAGAATCGGCCATGTTGCTCCTGGTCTACCTAGTGGACCGAGCCTGGTAATGTTTTTGTGATGTTTTAGGGCGCCTTTAAACCAGAGCTGATGCTCCTGGTATGTTAGTGGAATTTCAATATCCTCGAAGGGAATATATTCCTCTAGTGGTTCATCTTCTTTGTAGAAGTGAAACACTCTTGTGACTGGATTTGATTCTGGGAATACTATCCATGAAAGGATTCGTGTGCCTCTATCACAAAAACTGCTCTACCCCCTCTTGGTGGTAGGCCATGTTTTATAAGTTTTAGAGTGATGGCTCTCCTTAAGTTTGGAGCGATGTCTATAGCACCCTCCTCGGTTTAATTTAAACCTGTAAAGTTAAAAGCTGTTATGACTGGTTCAGCTGCAGCCACTCCGTTCCCGGTGTCATTGTCCCCGCGTGTGGACATTTGTTTTTTGAAAAATGTAGAACAAGTTTCAAGGAAACAAAAGATAAGGTGCACAATATTTTGGAACACTGCATCCTTCAACGTTGAACAAACCAAGCAACTAATATATAGGGTTTTTTGTCCTATTTAGTTTTGGCGGATATTTAACCCTACCCACTCCAGACGTCTTATAGAGTATGTGAGTAGGGGTCTCTGAGAGAAAAGCACGACTGAGTTACTCAGTATCTAGCGTTAAATTACTGGCTTACCAAACCGTTGGGCGCCATGTAGTGTAGTTCCTATTTCCCTAATAGGCTCTGCGCATTGGAATAATATACCCTATAGGTTTGACATAGGACTGAGGTCGGTATGTCCCTATCGAGTATATTAAACTTAATTACTTTGTGCCAGCTAGCTCAGAGGCCACTAGAAACTCCTTGAAAACAAGAAGGGAGTAGTTTCTGGCAACCGCATAAACATGACTACTTTGTTTCCCTTTAGAATCGGAACACTTCTCAGAATCGTGGAAACAATAGATAACAGTTTCACTCAGCTAATCGTGCATGTTTAGTTTCCTCAGAGTTACACAGAAAGAATAGACGGGCGTTTCAATAAAAAGGTTTTATTGAACAGTCTTGTTTCTTGTGTAAGAGATATGCGCTGTTATGATCACAAGACAGTATGCAAGATATATAATGTACAGCGTAAGCAGTAGAAATAAATAATACTGCGCTAGCATTATCTTTTAGCATATATTCACGTACATAAATAACATGAGCTAAAAATGCGAGTACTCATACGATGCGTCTCTAAGCTAGTTCTACCCCAGTGTACCTAACCTAACCTAGGTGTAGGGAAAGATAAGAAGTAGGTGGAGTATTCTCTAGTATAGTATACTAAGAGTATGTTAAGTCTAGTATGCCAAGAGTCCCTCTAGGTTCTAGTCAGCTCCATACCTTGAGAATGAGAGAGGTGGGAATCTCTTTCCGGATCTGGAACTCTAACACCACGCGAAGGGAGTCAGAACACTGGAAGCTGGATTCTCTGCGAGCAGGGATGACAGCGTCTCTTCTCAGTGCGTCAGGCCGGGATACGGGCTCCTCTGAAGTCGAGGTCTCCTCTAACTTGCTTGGGCAAGGGAAGGTATATTTATACCTGGTAGATACCTTGGAATGTTAGCATTGACGTGAAGTCGGACAGAGGAAGACTTCAGGAATGAACCCTTAAGGTATAGCGGTGGTTCATGCATAATAGATGAGTTCTTGGAGAAATCAATAATCCTGTGCTAGGGGAACTCCCAAGAGCTTAAGGGTCTGGTTTCTAAGAACTCGTTGTGACGTTAGGGTGGACGGATGTCGGTGACCATGCCTGTATTTGGAGTGCACGGCTAATGCCTAAATAAGGACTGGGATTCTATGCCTATATAAGGGCAATGCGAATTGTGCCTATATAAGGACATGTTTCAGGAAAACCTATATACGGACACCTAAAGCGGAATACAACACTGTGATTGGGAGCCAGCGGGCGTTGGGGATAGGAAGGGCTGAGGAATAAACTAAGGGGGCGCCTGTAATTCGACGCAGCTTCTCCCAGGCCCAGCTGGTGGTGGACATAGTCTGAATGTCATTAGGGTCTCTGGGAACGCCCTTAGGCAATACGGTGGATAACTGCTCGGGAAGGGCGAAGTCAGCCTCGGGACGGAGGAAGGGAATCCTGGCGTCAGGGTGGTACCATGCGAAGGCATAGCTGCATTGGGCCACCAGGTAGTATAAATGAAAGTCTGGCACTCCGAACCCTCCCTGCTCATATGGAAGAGTGAGCACCTGCCAGCGCACCTGGGCCGGTTTGCCCCCCCAGACTAATCTAATAAGGTGTGACCGCAACATTAGGAAAAACCTGTTTGTGAGGGGTATGGGAATGTTGTTAAAAAGGTATAAAAATTTAGGGAGCACTACCATCTTAATGACTGCAACTCTGCTGGCTTTGGACAATGGCAACCGCAACCATCTTTCCACTTGAGCCTCAAGGTCGTTTATGGCCTGCCCATAGTTGAGGCGAAGGATCTGGGCGGCGTCAAGATGAATGTGTATGCCTAGATATTTGACAGAATCAGAGCACAATGTGAGGGGGAACTCGCAATCCCATGATATTGTACTGGGGGTCAGGGGAAAAATAACCGATTTATGCCAATTGATGCTAGGCCAGAGTGTTGGCCGAATTGGATAATCTCCCTAATGAGTGGCTCTAGGTTCACCTGGGGTCTCTGACATAAAGAATGGTGTCATCTGCGTAGAGCGAGACCAGGAGAGGGCCAGTGTTGAATTGGAGGCCTCTCTGAAGATGCCGCTCCTGAAAGTGACGAATTAAGGGGTCCATAGCCAAGATGAACAATAAGGGGGACAGAGGGCAGCCCTGTCGGGTGCCGCGTGAGAGAGAGAAGGGACGGGAGAGTGTGCCGTTTAGGCGGAGTCGCGCCGTGGGTCGGCAATATAATAGAGCAGTGGTGGCAATGAATCCCATCGGCATACCCATACGGCGCATGACCGAAATGAAAAATGGCCATTCTAACGAATCAAAGGCCTTCTCCGTATCCAATAGGATTGCAGCTGCGGGGACCTCCGGATTGATTCTGTGGAGTACCGAAAAGAGAGTCCTGAGATTCAGCGAAGTTGATCGACGGGGGACAAAGCCAGACTGAGCCGGCGAAATGATATATTCCATTAGCTGAGACAAGCGGTTGGCGATTATCTTAGCTAAGATCTTGTAATCTAAGTTCAGTAGGGACAGAGGTCTGTATGACCCACACAGCGTCGGGTCTTTGCCCGGCTTAGGAAGGAGTATCACGACCGCCTCGCAGAGGGTAGGGGGAAGGGTTTGTTTCTCAAGGGCCTCTGCGTATACTTCTATTAGTTGCGGTGCCAATAGATCTTTGTATGCCTTATAAAATTCCCCCGTAAAGCCATCTAGCCCGGGGGCCGAGAAGCAACGAAGGGTATCGATGGCACCAAGTACATCTGCCTCGGAGATTGGCTCTGCTAAGAAATCCTGCATGTTCTTCTCCAAGTATACCAGTGCGATCTCTGACAAATAAGCTTCCTGAGCCGTAGGGTCTTGCCCCACCTTGGAGGTATAAAGGGATGTAAAATAAGTGAGAAATTCGTCCCAAATTTCCAAAGTCCCGGTAAGCACCTGGTTAGAGGCGGATCGCAACTCCGTAATGTATGCCCTGTTGTAAGGGGGCCGAAGCATCTGAGCCAATACACGGCCCGGACGCTCGCCTTCGCCATAGCGCCTGGCAGCGTGGTATTTGCCTAAGTAGAGAATCTCGCGATCCGCGGTGTCCCTGTATTCGGTGAGGAGGGTTAAACATTTTCCAGCAACGTCTGGGTTCGGAGTGTGCGTTATATCAGTGTCCAGTTCGGATAGGTCATGCTCTAAGCGTGCTAGCGTGCTGCGAAGAGCCTTGAGGACCCCGGCATGTTTGGCGATACATACACCCCTGATGTATGCCTTGAAGCCCTCCCACAACACCGCCCAGGTATCGACAGAACACGTATTGATGGTGAAGTAGTCTTCAATAGCCTCTCGCACCTTGGAGTGGAAGAGGTCATCATTGAGAGCGCGGCTTGGGAAGCGCCATTGCTGTTCAAACCCTTCAGGTCTGGGAACCCTGAGGAGAAGCTGTACCGGGGAGTGGTCCGAGTATGTCCTCGGGAGAGTCACAAGGGAGTGGGCCCAGCCAAAGATGTACGGGTGAGACGAGCCAATAATCGAGTTTAGTCCAGGTGTTGTGTTGACCCGCATAGTGCAAATAGTCGGTGTGGGATGGGTTACGCTTGCGTCCTACATCTAAGAGAGAAACGTGCTCGCAGAGATCGAGCAGAGCGCGGCGCGCACGTGGCTTGACCCTGGGGGAGTTGGCAGTGCTATCTAAGGTAGGATTGAGTAGGAAGTTAAAATCTCCCCCCACCAATAAAAGGGTGGGATCTATCTTTGCCAATTGGGAGTGCAGTGAGTGAAAAAATTCAGGGGAGTCAGTGTTCGGAGCGTATATGCACACCAGAGCTGAGCTGTGTCCCATTAGTGATCCTGTGACAATCAGGTATCTACCCTCAGTGTCCGGTATGACTGAACAGGGGTGAAATGGGACCCTCTTGTGGTGCTGAAGTTGGCGAAGTACCTGTGCGCGCCCCAGCTAGAGGCAAAATGGCCAGTGTCAGATTTAGATAAGTGCGTCTCCTGTACGAAGGCAATGTCCACTTTGTGTCGAATAAGATAATGGACTACATGTCGCCTTTTGTGATTGTCGTTGAGACCTCTGACGTTCCAGGACATCGAGGACAGGCCATCAGGGCCTTCAATATTACCCAGCTGAGCCATTAGTTAAACATAACCTAAATGACAAAGAAATGCTCCAACAATTGGATGCCAGCCATGACAGTGTACCAAACAAAGGAAAACCACAAATGGAAAAACCATAGCAACGTTCCCCCCCCCTCCCCGCACCCACCCTTACTACCAATAGAGCAAGGCAAACCCATGATATACCACGATACGTTGAGTACCAATCGACTTTAAAGTGAAACGAAGAAACCCTTAAACGGTACATAAATACAATCAGAAACAAACCCCTGGTGAACACCATGGAGGGTGGCAACCCCACGGCAGCCAGCCAGCTATTTGAAAGATAACAATTGGATGGATAACATTATCCCAATATAGTCCTGCTAGAATGAGGGAGGAACAGTGTAATAATGTCAACCAGTCCCGGAGCCAGAGAAAAGTTCCATGCTTGCATCGGAGCCGCTGTGTGGAGGAGAGGGCCTTCCACCCCCGCACCTGTCTGAGTAGCGGTCTGCCTGTATGTACGACAGAAGTCCTGAACCTCAGAGGGGCTATCAAAAGTGCGAAGTCTGCCATTCACATCGATTCTCAGTCTGGCGGGATATAACATGCCATATTTCAGACTTAGGTTCCAGAGGGTGGCTTTGACTCCATTGAATTTGCGACGGGCCTCCTGAACCATAATGGTAAAGTCCGGGAAGAAGGATATTTTGGAGCCCTGCCATATGGTGTCCCCGCGTTCTCTGGCGAGGCGCAGCGCCGTGTTGCGGTCCCGAACGTTCATGACACGTGCAATGATGGGTCTGGGGCCTTGGTCTTGGTCCCAAAGTACGGTGTGCGTGCTCCACCACAAAGCCGGGGGTGAAGGAGTTCTTTCCAAATATGTCAGCCAGCAGTGTCTCCACAAAAAGGTCTAAGCGGCCTGTGGCGGTGGACTCCGGAACTCCCAGGATATGGATGTTGTTGCGTCAACTACGCGCTTCGAGGTCTTCATTCTTGATCGCCACTTCTTTGAGAATACGCTCCAGCCTTTTAAGGGACTGCGCCGTACCATCCTCAATGTCTGAAATGCGCGCCTCCGCCACGTCCAAGCGCCTATCGTGGACCTGGATTTTGGCCCCTAGGCTCTCCAGATTTTTGTCTAGGGCATCAAACCGACCATCCAGTGCCTTAAAGCCAGCTCTCATTTCCTGTAATAGGGAAGAGGAGGGAGCGGAGGAGTCGTCGACACGATCCGTGCCCTGTGCGCCATCTGCCATGTCGGCGCTATCTTTAGGGAGCTTTTCCACCAGCTTTTCGAAGGGGAGGGTCCTCTGCTTAGGATCTTTGCAGCCCATGCCACAATGTCACGTAGCGGAGGCAGTGGTCGAGGGACGTGTTCAGAGGGCGCTGACGAAAAAAGAACGGGTCAGGATCCGGAGCCAGTCACGGAAGGAGAAGGGTAGTCAGCGCGCAGTATCCTGAGCGCTAATGGAACAGCGAGTGCAGCCCCCAGTCAGCTCGGCGACAGGCCCCCTCGGCAACTCTGCGGACCAGTGGATAAGTGCAGATGGCCAGCTGCACCACAACGTCGTTGTTCAAGGCCCTGCGTGAGAGGGGGGGGTGCAGCCCAGGTAAGGGCAGTGAAGAGCCAAAGCCAGAAGGGTCCGGGGGAGCAATCCAAGACGTCCAGGGGGTCAGGGCGCCGGAGAGGATGTCCGAGTGAAAGGCAGGTGTCGGATATCTGGGAATGCGTGCGGGGGTGATAGGGCCCCAGGAGGATCCAGCGGGTTGTAGGTGGCCTCACCACACATTTCTGACTCGGGGTAGAGGGGTAGGTCATATCAGGTGAATTCAAAGGAGATGCAAGTTCATTATTATACGTACAGATATCATGGTGTACATCAACATCGTATTGTTCAATATTAACAAGGAGACAGACTCCACAGTAAATTGCATTTCTCCCTGAAGGTAAGAGTAGATGCGAGGATGCAAAGTAAAATGTATGGTTGCTGGTAGAAGAATATGTATCTAGAACACATGTACAGTGAGCTTGAATTTCGGGAACTGAGAAGGTGCATGAGACTCTATAGCACTACAAGCTGCAAACTGATTGCTATAGGTAAGTAACTGTAGAAATGAGAATTCATGTACATGAGCATTAGTGAACATGTTGCTATTGTTAAAATTATTATTCTAGCAATTAGGCTTTCAGTGATTTGAAGCCTCTTGTTTATTACAAGTGGATCTCACTCATTATCACCCATAATGCCTCCCAACACAGCACTCACCTGGTAAAGCAGTGCACATATATTTCTCAGCAATAATGGATAACTCTACTCAAGGGACAGTCTGGGTTATTTAAGAGGACTAGTCATTCGTAGGGTTTAACGCAAAGTGGGTGTGCTGTATCTGAAATGGAAGTTGGTTCCATGCAAGGAGATATGTGTGGGTGCACATACTGTGAAACACACAACACTCAGTTTTCCACCACTCCAGCACTAAATGTTTCCTCTAGGTTTTTTAGATGTATAGCTTGAACTCACCCTGCTATTGCCCACTAGGATAAGGAAACATAGGCCTAATGAGCAAAGGGCAGGGTGCAAACCAGTCTGTGTTTCTTGCAAACCAACTAGCTTGAAACCTGTCCCTCATTTTGTGATGCAACTGAAGAACTAATCTACTACATCCCAAGATGCAAATTCTTAGGAGGTCGCAACCCTCCTGTCTCTCGAATGTGCATGATGCAAAGTGCATTTTGTGACACCCCTCTAAATAAAGGGAAGGAGGCGTATGAGAGTATTGTAATCAAAGAAGGGTCCATCAATCCAGATGTATATTAAGTAAGATGATTTATTAAGAGGTTGAGTTCAAGAGATGTAATTAAGAGCCTCACCAGGAGCAGCCTACCTGATGCTCAGCCCGTCCTTCAACTGACTCTCCCACATCCAACATTCTACAGCATCATCACACACAAACATTGTATACCACAGACACACTGGCTGGCCAGCAGATACAACACATCCCCTTTCCTTACAGGAAAAAGAAAACATTGCTACAACCCCATGCATCCCACAAATACATAGCAAGAGAAAGGACCCCTGCAAGGAAATGTAGGATGTCCAAGCATGCAACCCAATAAATGGAATAATCTTAAATAAACAATGCATGTAAACCCAACACAATACAGATAAAAATATGCATGTAACTTACACAATGTAAAGGTGGAAAATGGTCATGCAAACAAAATGGAAAAGAACATCGCATTGATCCTAGTCCATGAATATGTTAAACATCAATAACAAAGATGTCATCATAGCAAATGCAATCTAATACTCAAATGTAATCTAATACACACAATACATTACAATATAGGAAATGAATAAAGCACCACGTAACCCATTACTTCTCTATAGAAAAACACACGATCCACACATCCACACATCTTCAAACATCACACACATCTTCTCCCTGACCACCAATAAAGAAAACACATCATACACTCTACCGCACCCCACCTCAACTACGTGACCCACAAACCACACACAGGCCAGCTGGCCAGGCTGACATATAATGCAGCCAGACAAAATTACACATCAAATCGGTGCAGCAGAGAACATAAAGAGCTAAAAAAAAATGAAATGACAAACATCAACCAATAAGCAAAACGGGTGACTTAAACAACGCACTGTCATCCCACTTAGAACAGTTTATTTGAAGCCAAGAGATAAAACATTGCATTGTAATCCCACACAGCACATTTCAAAATCAAACTACGCTGAGTCATCCCAACAACGAACACCTTTGCAAAAAACAAAAAAACGGGTGACTTAAACTACTAGTCATCCTGACAACAAACACTCTCACCAAGAACAGGTGACCTAAACTACTCGCAGTCATCCCACAAATACATCACACACACAACAGTCATCCTATCTGTAACATCTACTAGATGAGTGACTCAATCCATGAGCAGCCATCTCAAACACAACAATTCAAAAGAACCGGGTGACTTAAACAACGCACAGTCATCCCACACCACACATTTAAATAAAAACCGGGTGACTTTAACAACGCACGGTTGACTTAAACAACGCACAGTCATTCCACACCACACATTTCCATTAAAACCGGGTGACTTAAACAACAGAATGTCATCCCACACCACACATTTCAATAAGAACCGGGTGACTTAAACAACGCACTGTTGACTTAAACAAAACGCATCCATCCCACACATCTATCAAGAACAGTGACTGAGGTACATGCAGTAATCTAAATTAAAACAGGAAAGCAAATCATGCCACAGTTACTCCTCACACGAGCAGAGCATATCATGACACAGATAGTCCTCACAGAACCTAAGTAATAATATAGAACGCATCCATCAACCACACCATGAAGTGCCAGAGGAAACCGCACCTAAGCTTAACTCTAAACTGACTCTCAGCATCAAAATTGACCCTAGCTGAAATGACAAAACAGCCACAATATTAGCAATAAGGTCAAATGGAAATAACACGTTAAACGTTGATACACCAGCTTTGTTCCAAGATATGAATTCCTTCCAAAACTCGATAACATCTCGGATCACGAACCAGCAGTTCAAAGTGTCCTCTGACCAGACCATGTTATTGCTTGCAACTGACGGCCACATTCCAATGGTCCCCTTCAAAGTAAGCGCAACTAAAGATCACCTTGCCTTATGTCCATTACTGCGTCCTCTGGCCTGATAAGCAGCCGCGTCCTCTGGAAACAGCAGCAGCATCTCGTCCTGTCTTCCAAATGGCTGTGCAGCTGTGCCAAAAAAAAAAAAAACTTTCTCCATCCGCTGGCTGAGGTCCGGCGTACAACCAGCAAGACCCCCTCAAATGGCGGCACATACAACGGATATGTGCCGAGTGGCTCTAGGCGTGTACACGCGCTAAACATCAAAGAGCAGCAAGCAACTCCAAACAGCGTCAGAGAGGATCCCCATGACGTCTCTCAGCACAGCCACGCGATCAAGGTAAGGGCATGCATGCTAGCCTCGCGGCGCATTAAAATGCCGTATCGTAGTAACGGTAAAGGTAAATACGATAAATTTTCCAGTGACCTGTGCTAGGGCTTTAGCAAAGAATTGTGCCAGTCAAATACCATTACTCTTACACAAGCAATACTCATAACGAATAGTAGAATCCACATGTGCATATAACTGCAAAATTAACTTCAGCGACACTGCCCAAGAGTTCTATGCGGGCCTTCAGTATGAGATACAATCGGTGCGCACGCTACCTTCACCAAAAAACCGAAATCCAAAGTCACCGCTCATGTGAGCTTCCAAACATCCTTGTCTAGCTGACATTCATCCCAAAATTAATCATAGACTACAGCCGCTTAAGCTCCACTGAAAACCAACAGCAAGGATGTTACAGCAACAGTTGCTCACTTCGAGTATGCCCAGGCTTTACCCTACTTTCACACCATCCATATGACCAGTGAAAGTGATGAAGTTGTGAGGTATCAAGCACCACCAGCACGTAACGGTTGTTTAATTGAAGTATGCCCAGGTTTGTAGGCTGTCCGATGAAGCAGGACACTGGTGGGGCTGGAGGGCATACTGTCCTTCTCTGTACTTCTAGGTTCCTTTAAACTTCTTCTTCCAGTAGTTTCCTCAGGTTAGTTTCATATAGGTTTTGTTTCGGTAATTTCTTCATTCTCCCAAATAACACACGCAGGTTCCACTTTATTCCTCTTTAAATCGTCGCCAAAATATTGTAATCAAAGAAGGGTCCATCAATCCAGATGTATATTAAGTAAGATGATTTATTAAGATGTTGAGTTCAAGAGATGTGTAGTAAAGATATCATGGATGATAACAGCAGATAGTTTAAGAGTCCTTTATTCAAGTTGATAGGAAGAGACAAGAGCGGACTCTACACCATGGAGGCTACAAGCAACTGCCGTGGAATAGAACCCTAACTTGAGCGCACACATAGAACAGAAACATAAGAGCATTCTAAGAGTACTGTAATGGCGTTCCACAACGCTAGAGCTAAGGCTTAAGTACTTATGTACTACACATCTTCTTCCTTTCTAATGTTAACGAACATGAAGAAGCAAACAAAACAAAAATGAGAACTGAGGAAGGAACAGCAGGATAAAAAAAAAAAATTTAATTTAGCATAAAAAATCTTGCAAATAAGTTGGTGGTCTGCGAACCCTCAGAGCACGAGGCTGAGCAACCTCGTTGGAAGGATGGTCTGACACCTGAACAGAGACATTCCCGGACCTGCGAGAATCACCTCCCCCCCCACCCTGAAGTTCAACCAACGGTGTAGAGGGAGCTTCCTCAGGGGTTTGAGCTAGAAGATAACCACTACAGCTCAAAGAAGAGCCGGACATGTCCTGTGGTGAAGTTGCAGCCCCCCTTTGATATAAGGCAACTCGTCTAAAATTCCAACACTCACTGTTATTAAGAATGACACAATGATCAAGTACTTTTTTTACCTTGAAGGGCCCTTTGAATTTTGACAACCCTCCTCCCACTCTGCCAGTTTTGATCTTGACGAGATCACCCACCTTGAAGGGACGAGGTCCACATGGAGAAGACGGCAGGTAAGGAAAGCCACACTCCAAAGTAACAACTTGCGTCATCCACGAAGGGACCAATTTCAAGCCCGGGGGCCGCCCCCTCATGAGTTGGAAAGGGGAAGGTTGACCATCCATAAGGGGAGTGGTCCGATAGGCCCACAGCATTTCATTGACCATTTTCCGTACCACAGACCCATTGGCTGTAGCCATCTGTATGATTCCTTTAACTACTTTGTTAGCTCTCTCACACATTCCATTGCCCTTGGGATTATATAGTGAGGTGCGATGATGGGAGAGACCACAACTCTTGAGAAAAGTTTGCATGTCTTTAGAGACGAGTTGAGTGCCGTTGTCAGTGATGAGCACGGAAGGAATGCCCTCATCCTTGAATACATTTCCCAAGAACTTAATGGTACTCTCAGTGGTGACAGTATTGGTGAACTCAACTACTACCCATTTGGAGAAGACATCAACTACAACAATAGCAAATCTGTCTTTTTCGTGTAGCTCCCCCATAGGACCAATAAAATCAAGACAGATGCTATGCCAGGGTACGCCTGGGTTCTGTATATGAGCATCATTGGATTTGGGACCAACCTTAAGTCTCTTTTCACCCTCTTTACAAATTGAACAATTTTCCACCCACTCAACCACTTGAGAATCAATGCCTGGCCACCAGAAGTGATTCTTGAGATGACGTTGTGTGAGAGTTTGGCCAAGATGGCCTTCATGCGCTAACGCAAGAAGTTTGTTCCGAATGCCATAAGGAGGAATACATTTTTCCTCTTTGAGTAAAACACTGTTATTAATAAGAGAAAGGTCATCCAGAACCTTGACATAAGGTCGGACAGCAACAGGGACACAACTTTCCCTCCTGGAACCCAATTTTAACAGTTTGATAACTTCTTGCAGAATGTGATCACTATTCATTTCGCGTTCCCAATCAGAAGCCCCAAAAGCACCCTCACCAACAAACACGGCATCTTCAATAGAAGCCACAGCAATGTCATTAGCACACCCAGAAACACATGGATCCAGAACAGTTCGCCAGTCCAGAGACATTCTAGAAAGACAGTCGGCCTGCACATTCTTCCAACCCTGAATATACTCAATCGAATACTGAAACTCCTGAAGTTTTGAAGCAAGTTTGGCAAGTCTTGCTGACCCTTTCCCTGTGCCACCCGGGGAAAGAACTTTGACTAGCGGCTTGTGATCAGTCCTTAAGAGAAACTTCATGCCCCACAAATATGTTCTAAAATATTCCACAGCCCAAGATGCAGCCAACGCTTCCCTCTCAATAACTGAGTAGTTTTTCTCAGCATCAGTTAGAGTTCTAGAAGCGAAGGCAACCGTGCGTTCAGACCCACCTTTGGACTGAGATAATGTAGCTCCCAAACCTGTAGCACTTGCATCCACAGTTAAAATAGACTTATTGTTTACATCGAAAGGAGTTAGTACATTAGCATTGCAAATTTCCCGTTTGATACAATCAAAACACTCTTGGTGTAGAGTCCCCCATGAAAAGCTCACACCCCGCTTAAGTAAAGAACGCATACATGATGTTTTGTCTGAGAAATTTTTAACAAACTTTGAGTAGTACTCAATGAGACCCATAAAGGAACGTAGTTGGTCTTTATCTTTGGGATGAGGCGCTGATGAAATGGCATTGCACAAGTCTCTCTTGGGTTTGAGGCCAGAAGCACTGATACTGTAACCTAAATAGTCAACGTGATCGACTAAAAACTTGCATTTTTCCTTTCGTAATGTAAGACCTGCTGCAGCCAACTTGTCTAGAACAACTTTGAGGGTAACATTGTGTTGTTCCACTGACTCACCATAAACTAATATGTCATCTTGGAAAAAGATGGTATTACCTACGCCTTCAAAGATGTTCGAAATCATTCTTTGAAAAACACTAGCCGCAGAATTGAGGCCAAAAGGAAGGCGTGTAAACTGGTAAGTGTCTTGAGGTGTGATAAAAGCAGTCAAATGCTTCGAATCCCTATGCAAGTCGATCTGGTGGTAAGCACTTCTAAGGTCCAGTTTCGAGAACACCTTGGCACCCTTTAAGGTAGTGACCAATTCTGTAATATTTGGTAGAGGAAAGGTGTCTGCGACTACGCATTGGTTTAAGGATCTCAAGTCCACACAAAAGCGGAGTTTGCCGTCAGCCTTCTTGGTGACGACAATGGGCGAAATCCAAGGAGAGGCCTCTACGGGTTCAATGACTCCCGTTGCGAGCATGTCCTGAATGAGTCCTTTGACTTCTTCTTTAACTACAATCGGGACACGCCTAACCTTGTGCTGGACAGGGATGGAACCTTTTTTTTAGTAAAATGCGATGGGAGTAACCCTTGAGATGGCCCAAACTCTCCCTAAAAACGCTGCCAGCTTCGGCGAGAATTTCATCTAAGCCCTCATCTTCAATGACCATGACCTGTGTTTTAGCTCGAGGATTGACAATGATCCTAAGGTCGTATTGATGAACCCACCCAAGAATGGCTGGCCCACTTTTAGACACATATACTTTTCCCTGAATGTGTCTGTGAGAAAATGTGATGTGTGCGTCGAAGAATCCAAGAATGTCAATAGACTCCCCTTGGTATCCCCCTGGGGAAATGTCCTTAGGAAAAAGTGGTTTGTCGTCTCCCCAGGTCCCTTCGAACACATCTCTGGGAATTATAGTGTACTTTGAGCCGGTATCAACCATGAGGCATACCTCTTGACCATCAATTGTGAACATGGCTTTGGGTCTATTTCTACGCTTGTCTTCATCTTCTTGAGTTGTGGGGTCCGACCCAACAACCAAAATTTTGTCACTCTCATCAACATCTTGTGTTGAACAATGCACACTGGCTACGCTAGAGCGAGACTTGCCTCGACAGACTCTAGCATAGTGGCCCATACGGCCACACTTCAGACACTCTTGTCTGGATGCGAAACAGAACTTCGAATCAGAAGTGTGTACTGTACTTCCACACCTACTGCACATTCTGGTACTAGCAGACCTCACATTGCTTGTAGGTCTAAACGGAACAGTTTTTTTTTAGTACTTCTTATTTCTAACCGCCGCAATTACATTGGAATCATCCTCATTCTGGACATAGTCTGCTAACTCATGAGTTGAGACTTCATTGACATCATTACAAGTTGACCTTTTTCTAATTCCTTCATACATCCCTCAGACTGTTCCACCACTTTGGCTAAATCTATAGCTGTTTGAAGATTGGGGTTCTTCGCTGCCCAGAGACGTTCTTGAATCTTCTTGTTGTTGCACTGGACTATGAGTTGATCGCTGATCAATTCATCTGTCATATTTCCAAATTTGCACTTGATAGACATTTCCCTCAGTCTAGAGACAAAATCATCTATTGATTCCCCCATTTGTTGGCTTTTGGTGTAAAATTTATATCTATTCATGACTAGGTTTTCTTCTTTCGAGTACCTAACTTCTAATCGACACACCGCTTCTTTGTATTCATCTGGAAGTGCTTGTCCATTGGCTTGGAGTGCTTGAGGAAGAAAACGAAATACACGTTGACCTTCTTTCCCAAGAGTACTTAAGAGCAGAGCTTTTTTCCTTTTCGCCGAAAAATCTTGACCATCTAGGGCGTCAAGATAGTTGTCAAACATGGGAAACCAATCTTCCCACGATATGCTTGGTTGACCCGAGTTGGGCAAAAAACTTGGTGGCAGAACAACGTTGATATTTTGTGAGGCCATGTGGAGATGCAATAAAAGTGCTGAGTAAAAGTCCACCAGAATGCTCAAGAGCTCAAGGAGCTAACCCTAGCTGTGACAGACTGCACGATATACAGGCATGTATATCGCCGCAACTAACTGTAGGAAACTGAAGTACCTGACTCGGTTGAGCTGACAGACAATGCGATATACCGGCGTGTATATCGTCGCATCAAAATGCAAAAAAAACTGCAGTACCTGACTTGGGAGAGTCTACACACACTGTGGGCGTGTGTATCGCCGTTGAAATTGGTAGCAGCCAAGCGGTAACGGCCTTCCGGAGCTAAAACGGGGCTCCGTGGTGTAAGGTTACCTAGGCAACCAATATTGACCAAAGCAAAATGGCCGTCGACGTGAGGACGCTACTGTGACACGAGATGACGTCTTCGCAGCGTGGTGACAGGAGAAGTACTGACGTTTCACTGAGATGTGAAGTGCGTCAAGGAAACGTGGATTTTCAAAACGAATACGTCACCTTCCGACGTGCAGCTTCTCCGCTATTCCCCCTGGAAGTTCCACCACGTCATCAGAGAGGAGGCAGGAGCTGAATGGGAAGGATCAACTGGTACAGCAACGGAAGCATCGCCTCGTCCAAGCGCGGTGAGTGAAACACGCTTGTTAGACTTTCTGAAGCAACGTTGGCTCATTCACAGCAAGTCGGCGTCGTGAAGACATCCACATCTGACATGAGTGTGGGTGACATGACTCTGACCTGACGCTGATGCCGACTTGCACCCAAGTACTGCACTGCGATCATGACGCCCTTGTAGGAGGAGTTTACAGCTGACGACTGATCCTCACGAAATACGCCGACCTCTGTCCGCTCTTGTCGTCGTCGAGGGGCACCAGACTGTCACCTCGAAGTCTCTACAGGAGGCGCTTCCTTCGTAGACGTTATTTAAAGTAGGAGCACTGCTGAGATGTGGATGAGGTTCGAAGTATCGTCGCCAAAATGTAGTAAAGATATCATGGATGATAACAGCAGATAGTTTAAGAGTCCTTTATTCAAGTTGATAGGAAGAGACAAGAGCGGACCCTACACCACGGAGGCTACAAGCAACTGCCGTGGAATAGAACCCTAACTTGAGCGCACACATAGAACAGAAACATAAGAGCATTCTAAGAGTACTGTAATGGCATTCCACAACGCTACAGCTAAGGCTTAATACTTATGTACTACAAGATGTAATTAAGAGCCCCACCAGGAGCAGCCTACCTGCTGCCCAGCCCATCCTTCAACTGACTCTCCCACATCCAACTTGAGCAGCAGATACAACAGAGAGGTAGCACACTTTCACTCCTTGCATTTGCATTCCCATTAAAGAGATGGGTTGCTTTTAGAAGAATAAAATATTAACCATTAAGGGAATGACACCAGAAGAGCATGCAGTGTTTCCCTAGAGCAGCCTGCTCCCCCATATGTTGCCCACCACATTTAATATCGTGGAAGCTATCTGAAAGTCAGCTTCCACATTGGGAATAGGTTACCACTCCTTGGATCTCACTATGAGTGCTCCAGTGCAGGTGGTGCTAATTCAATACCCCCACAGCTAGCGATATCAGAGGTCCTATTAACTCAAGGGGGTGCTCAATTAACAGAGATAATTGGTTGAACATCCCATTAGTATAAAAGGAAATTTCAGGGATATTGGTTAATTCCAAGTGTGATTGAACATTCATTCTCCATTTTCCACAGGTATTTCCACTGGCCAGATATTTCAGCTGCTTAGCAGTTGAAATCTTTGGCAAATATATTAATGATCCATTGTGTTTTATGTGGACCTTGTCATTCCTGCCAACAGTGGTATGAGTCCCACAGCAAATTATGAGCAACTCATAATGGGGGTTCATGTCCATGTTAGTAACCTGCAACTGTGGTTGCAAGTTACTGATACATTCTGTGCCATAGTAAGGCGAGGGATGCTCGTTTCATGGTCCCTCCTATATGTGATCTGTTCACACAAGGTACTTTGTCATTTAGAATTAACTTTAGTATAGTGTGATTGTGATTTTTGCTGTCACAAATCCTGTGATTTGTTAATCGCAGCGTTTACAACTGTAAAGGCACTTACTACATAGGGCCCTAGGTTCTCCCATATGGCTGACATTTTTACTAACAGTGGTGCAGCAAGCATAAAGGCCTACCTTCTCATGCCATTCATTTAAATTGCTTTACAAAATATTTACACATTTTACATTTCAGAGGAACCATGATTCCTGCAGACATATAACTGATTGTTCATGAAAACTGAAGAAAATTCCTAAAAATATTGATAATGAACAGCTAACCCATGCCAAGCTTGATGCCATTTATTTGCATAAAGCACCATTTGGACCATCAAGAAGTTAAAGGATGAGAACACGTATGTTGTAATCCCTCAGGCAGAAAGATACCCGGAAATCCAATGGAATAAGAAAATATCTTAAAAATCCAATAAGAGACTCACTAAATCTTCGCTGCACTGCAGCACCACCAGTGCTTGCCAAGTGCGTACATTCTAGAATCCCCAATACAAGCATCATCCCATTCTACATTCTAACAATGTACACAATTAAAGAGCAATATACCTACTTTAAGAACAAATATCCTTCTATCTATATATACTCTATTGACTTAATACCATACTACAACGTACCTAGCCATCTCTACCAGAGAAACAGCAACCTTTCTCACAGAGGTAACATGTTCCTTTGCTTCGCTGTCAAAATGCCCTTGAAGTTCTCCATGATACATCTTTCAATAAACGTTTCTTCCAGTCTTTTGCCCTCAGAGGAATCACGCAGGAGGATCTGCAAATTGATTTCCCCCCATTCAATGGGGTTTATGATATTATATCCACTCATGGGCAACAGACTGAAGAGAAGCAGCAGCTTCCAAGAGACAGACATGTTGCTCTAGTCAGCAACACTGACTTCCAGTTAAAGAACCTTCTGTTCCACAGTGACTTCTGTGACATCAATCAGCTCTGTGACATCATCAACTTTACGTCAGAAACACAATTTGTCCTAGACAGAAAAATGTCCAATTTCATCTGGCCTCTACTGAGACTGCCAGTGATTCAGACAATGGAAAGGTAAAAATGGTCTAATCCGTATAATTTCAAATAAGCCAAACAAAGGTCATGTTGTTTCAAAGTGTCAAGAATCAGAAATTAAAAGCCCTGCACACAACAATAAAGTCATTTTACTGGGCTGAGGGATCAAACTGTAAAAAGTTATTGTGATGAAGTTTTATGTCAGCAATATAGTGTTATATACTTTCATCTTTTGACTAAAAAGGCGATGTTCATTTCAAGGAAAAACCTTTTTTTTCTTCATAGCGTTTTGATTTGTTATTAACATTGAATAGGCAACATATATGTAATATCAATGACACTGTTTTCACAATTTGTCTTGGGTTCTTCGTATAAAATTTGATCCAGTTTGTGTGTATTTCTGTTGATTCATTTCTGTTTGGATTGGTTGCCATTTGTAGCAGATGGAGCAAAATTATATACATACAGTGTACAGAGGATATTATGTTTTACAGGATACAGAGAAAAGTATGTGCAAAAAAAGAATTATTAAAAGAATGCAAAGGGCAGTATTCCATAAGATTAAAAGTGACAAATTTGACAGTGATTTCTGCAGATTGAAGTCTGAACGGTTCTGTTTTGTATGAATGTGATGGTCATTCATTTTTTCCACACCCCCGGAGGCATGCAGAGAGGAACCAAGAGTAAACCAGTGGCAGCGTCAATAAAAGGACACACAAAATGTTTTCATATCTTGAGATTGTTGCGATGGAAAAGTCCACTGCCTGGTGACCAACATGCAACCCTGCCCTGAGTGCCCCAACTGCAATGATATCTGGATCCATGGGATTGATTTTTGGTTATGACAAACACGGATCATATGTGTGCGCCAAGTGTCGGCCTCCCTCATGGTAAAGCGCTCTGCCTATGACCAGAAGGGGCTCACCAAGCGCTAGCGTGTTGAAAGTAGAGGGCTACTTCCCTTACCTGGAATTAAGTGACAAAAGCTCAGTAGTTTCCAAAAAAGAAAGTACGTAGTTCCTGTGTGATGTATTAATCACTCAAAGGGTAAGAATATTAAAAATACTACAGGTAAAGAGGAGGATAGGGGGAATTCCTCCTGTTGGAACTAGGGCCCTCACACCCGACCTGATTAAAAGAAAATAGGGAGGGGTGACTCTTTTTGTTATTATGCAACAAAAATTATACTCAACTCCCAAATGGTCGACATGTTTCTCGCTATTTGTTGTCAAGGAGTGATCATTAGCGATTCTTCAGGACCGTGTGAATTAAAACAAACTATCTACACATAAGTGGCAAGGTGCAACGCTACCTACCACTGGTAGTCCCTCTAGGGCATTTCCTATGGGAAATGGAATAACCTAATTAGGTATCAGATATTGCCTCATCAGTTGTAGCGAAGAAAAGACACAATAAGTGGTGTCTCTACTCCCATTTGGAGTCAAACGGACGACCTACCCCGCTTCGCTACATCCAGGAATGATCACTCCTTGACAACAAATAGTGAGAAACATGTCGACCATTTGGGAGTTGAGTATAATTTTTGTTGCATAATAACAAAAAGAGTCACCCCTCCCTATTTTCTTTTAATCAGGTCGGGTCCCTCGCGGAATAAATTCATCACAGAGGAGTCCCGTACCTGTTTTATCATCACTTTACACATCTACATTCATTCTGGCCCCACACACCCACGGCACCCATACGGCGTGGAACAGAAGATCTCCGAAAAAGAGCCCCTTTAAGGGTGCCCATCGGGCATTGCAGCGCCGGCCCGACGAGGAGCAGGCTCAAATGATGAAGCATGACACCTAGCTTGCTGGGTGTGTGAGGGCCCTAGTTCCAACAGGAGGAATTCCCCCTATCCTCCTCTTTACCTGTAGTATTTTTAATATTCTTACCCTTTGAGTGATTAATACATCACACAGGAACTACGTACTTTCTTTTTTGGAAACTGTATGTAGGGCATGTACGTTGGACCTCCTCAAGCCCTTTTTGTCCCTCTTATTTTGATAGAAAAGCTCAGTAGTGGCAGCATAGCTATTTTTGGGTTCAGTAGAAACAGTAATGTGAACAGTCCTTTTTACCTGTGTCACAGAAGTGGGGCCGGCTGGCCCACTCATGTAAAGTTCTGTGGCTTTTTACTTAACTCACAATTGAACTGCATGGAGTGTGTCCAGTCCATGCCGTGTAGGAAAAGGGGTGAATGCATACACGGGGAGCACAACATGTGCCCTCCCTGCAGGCACCCCATGACCCTGAGGAAACAGTTTGTTTCCTCACCACCACAGTTTTCAGGGCAACCTCACTGCCATGAAAACTGTGGCAGTGAGGAAACTGCTAATATGCTCGGCGGTGCCGCAGCAGCACCGCCATCATATTAGGGCCTCTCACCACCGCACCACAGCCGCGGGATCCATGATCCCCGGTGGTTGCGGCAGGCCTGTGACGGTCCCACCGCCGTAATCGTCATACGGCAGGTAGACTGCCACGCTGATGGTCCAGGGACCGCCACCACGGGTTTGGCTGTCCAACTCGTAATCAGCCCCTTAGTCCTCTGGACCTCAATGGGGTATATTTTAGTGGAGGTTGACATCCAGCAGTGATCCCTGGTTACTCCCTTGGCCTCTGGTGTGGGGCACTCAGAATTAAAATCATTACTGCTGTGTCAGACTGTCTCTTTGACAAAGAGCAGTACAGATGAGAGAGTACTACAAAGGAGCTGACACCCACACATGCATAATCCGTGTTTTAACCCAACTCACCAGCCTTATATCTCTGTCTCTTGAAAAAGGTATAGTACCGAAAGAGTGGAAGCATGCCATCGTAAAACCGCTGTTAAAAAAACCTCAACTAGACCCCACCGTCATGGCAAACTATCGCCCGATCTCATTACTGCCCATTCTGGGACAGATCGCGGATAAACACGTGAATAGTGCGATCTCACTGTTTCTGGAAGATAATGTTACACCAGACCCAGATGGCTTTTCGACCGTGTCAGCACTACTAATTGTCACTGGAAAAATTAAAAAGCATACTAGATCAGGGAAGGACCGCTGCCATTGTGTTATTAGATCGAAGCGCGGCCTTCGACACAGTAGACCACAAAATTCTTGTCAACAGGCTCAAAAATGTTGGGATTAGAGGTACAGCCAACCAATGGGTGGCCTCGTTCCTGAGCGACAGATCTTTTCAGTGTATGGAGGCAGGCATTTTGTCAGACACTTTCTCAGCCCCTTGGGGAGTACCCCAGGGATCCTCCCTGAGCCCGACCCTCTTTAATATCTATATGAGCCCATAGGCTCATGTAGTACAGGAGTTTGGACTAAGCATTGTGTCATATGCGGATGACACACAATTAGTGCGGTCAATTGCCGATTCCCTTAATTCCAACCATAGGCAATTAATCCCGTGTCTGGAAAAATAGGAACGTGGATGGCTGACTGCAGTCTTAGGCTGAACGGGGACAAAACCGAGCTTATGATCCTGGGCAGCAACTTTAATCATCGCTTAGAGATACCTTGGCCAGTAAACTGGCCCCCCCCCCCAATTCCTAAAAGCTCCATAAAAAATCTGGGTATGTGGCTCGATCAGAATGTAACTATGGAGATGCAAGCCAAAAAACTGGCGGGTACTTGTTTTGGTATCCTCCGGATGATCAGGAAAATTCTGAGACTACTCCCAGAGAACTCAAGAAGGACGGTGGTACAAGCCTTGGTGGTCTCGAGACTCGATTATGGCAACTCGTTATACCTTGGGTCACCTAAATACGTCACCGATAGGTTACAGGTGGTACAGAATGCGGCAGCTAGACTGCTTCTCAAGATACCCAGGAATCAGTCAGTTAGAGAGTCCTTGAGAGAGCTGCATTGGCTTCCCGTTCAGTCCAGGATTAAATTCAAGTCCCTCTGCCTGGCACACAGAGCCATGTATGGTAGAGGAACAGCCATGTTACGCACTTTGATCTCCCCCTATTCACCCAGCCGTTGTCTCAGATCAGGGTCGAATTTTCTGATGAACACTACCAGAATTAAGAGGTTACGGTGGGGGGGAAGATCATTCTCACACCTGGTGCCCAAACTCTGGAACAGCATGGACCCAGAGTTGCGATTGATCGGAAATGAACAGTCTTTTAAAAAGAAACTTAAAACTTGGCTGTTCCCCTAACTCTCACCCCAGTTAACTGCCCTTACCTGTTATAGTGCTGGGATGCCTACGGGTAGCCATGCGCTTTATAAATCCCTAAACCTAAACCTAAATGCCATAGACTAAATCACATATGTCCGGAGTTGGACTATAAAAGTGCAAGCATGTGCCCCTGACTTTGTTGAACAGCACCGTCTCATCAAGAGAGGGAAGATCACCAAAATATTCTTGCTGCTGGAACCTGGACCAGGGACAAAGGTTGCCCAGCCTCCCATTGGGGTGAGGGGCCAGGAACCAGGGGCCAATAACACTTGCCATGAGCATGGAGCACCAGCCTGCTGTCTGCGTATCCCATTCTGGTCTGCTGTGTAGTTGTGGGACTTTGCCTGGTATAGTTGTTCTCGTTGGGGCCATTGTCCTTGTTCATGGCCCTCTGTGTGCCAGGGCAGGGCCACTAGGACTCTTGGGGCCTTCACCTGTGCAACTGAGACTGTGGGCTGGTGTCCGTGTAACTGAGAATGTGGGCCGTTACCCATGCCACTGAGGCTGTGGGCCATCGCCCTAGTCTGAGATCCCCTCTGTACTGAAAGAGGAGGGCCACCAAGGACAGTTGAGGTTGTTGTCTGGAGTACCCAACCAGATTGGGACTGTCACCAATGTCTGTGGTCCCCATATACCAGAAGGGGGCCCCTGAGGACCATTGGGACTGTCACAGTGTTGGAAGAGTCCCCGCAATTCGCGGACGGCCTCTGGAACAAGTACCTACAGGGGCACAGCGGCTTCACTGACATACTGGCAGGAACCGCAAAGTAGGAGGAGCTGCTTCAGCAGGAAGCCACCACCTGTGGCGACTCCAGGCCACAGATCCAGGTGACCTCCCAAAGGCCAGGTGTGAAGTGCTCAGTGGGGAACATAGCAGTAAGAAACACTCTGGCTCCCGGACTCTTCTAAAGGTCGCTGTTGAGGTAAGGAGGAAGCAGGCCAGTAGGCCTTTGTGAGACTTGGTGCTTGGTAGTATTTTGCCCAAGAGCTGAATTTTTAAGGCCAAAGGCACACTTTGATGCATACAATAGTATGGGCCACGCCCGTGTTCCACCTGTGGACACAAAGTTGATAGTGGAGAAAAGGGGTGAAGAAAGGAACCACAGAGGGGACATGGAAGGGGATAGTGCTAGGACGCTTGCCATAAAAGGTGTACTTTGTATTTATTTTGTGTCATGATTTGTGAGCATAATAAATACATATTTTATACTAAAGATCACTATTGACTGTACAATCACATTATTGGTGTTGTTATGGGTATTTTGAGTTGTGAGCCCTCGCAAACCTTGCACCTACCTCCCCCTGAAGAGCCTTGGCCGGTTCGATCTGAGGTACCATTGAGAGTCAAGTGCTAAAGGAGTGACACTTGGCTCAGTTACCCAGTGTCTATAGTAGGTTTGACCCCAGGATATCAGGAGAAAAAAAGCCTCAACCCCCACAGGCTCCTTCTTGCCCCTCAGCCCTCACAAAGGGGTTCTGACAGGAATTTTATTATATTGCACTGGCTCATCGAGGCAGGTGGGAATAAGATGAGAAATTCGCAGGAAGATTATGCATTCACCAGAGAGAAAATGTTATTTGTCTGTAAAAGTCTGTTTGCAGCATGTAGTGCTAAAGGTCGCATTCTGTGCATACTGCTAGAATCTACCATAGGACACAAACATAGCAAGCTATTTTCCTTGATTGTGACTCCCATGAAACCCATAATGGATCAGGCCACAGAGACCACCTCAAATTACATTTCTCCCTTAAGGTAAGAGTAGCTGTGGGGATGCGAAGTAAAATGTATGTGTTCTGGTAGAAGAAAATGTACGTAGAAGACATGTTGTATAGTGAGCTTGAATATCAGGAAGTGAGAGGGTGCATGGGACTCTACAGCACTGAGTTGAGTTCAAAGATGTAATTAAGAGCCCCACCAGGAGCAGCCTACCTGATGCTCAGCCTGTCCTTCAACTGACTCTCCCACATTCAACATTCTACAGCATCATCACACACCAACATTCTATACCACAGACACACTGGCTGAGCAGCAGATACAACACATCCCCTTTCCTTACAGGAAAAAGAAAACATTGCTACAACCCCATGCATCCCACAAATACATACAAGAGAAAGGACCCCTGCAAGGAAATGTAGGATGTCCAAGCATGCAACCCAATAAATGAAATAATCTTAAATAAACAATGCATGTAAACCCAACACAATACAGATAAAAATATGCATGTAACTTACACAATGTAAAGGTGGTAAATGGTCATGCAAACAAAATGGAAAAGAACATCGCATTGATCCTAGTCCATGAATATGTTAAACATCAATAACAAAGATGTCATCAAAGCAAATGCAATCTAATACTCAAATGCAATCTAATACACACAATACATTACAATATAGGAAATGAATAAAGCACCACGTAACCCATTACTTACTCTATAGAAAAACACACGATCCACACATCCACACATCTTCAAACATCACACACATCTTCTCCCTGACCACCAATAAAGAAAACACATCATACACTCTTCCGCACCCCACCTCAACTACGAGACCCACAAACCACACACAGGCCAGCTGGCCAGGCTGACATGTAATGCAGCCAGACAAAATTACACATCAAATCGGTGCAGCAGAGAACATAAAGAGCTAAAAAAAATGAAATGACAAACATCAACCAATAAGCAAAACGGGTGACTTAAACAACGCACTGTCATCCCACTTAGAACAGTTTATTTGAAGCCAAGAGATAAAACATTGCATTGTAATCCCACACAGCACATTTCAAAATCAAACTACGCAGGGTCATCCCAACAACGAACACCTTTGCAAAAAAAAAAAAAACTGGTGACTTAAACTACTAGTCATCCTGACAACAAACACCTTCACCAAGAACGGGTGACCTAAACTACTCGCAGTCATCCCACAAATACATCACACACACAATCATCCTAACTGTAACACCTACTAGATTAGTGACTCAGTCCACGAGCAGCCATCTCAAACACAACAATTCAAAAGAACCGGGTGACTTAAACAACGCACAGTCATCCCACACCACACATTTCAATAAAAACCGGGTGGCTTTAACAACGCACGGGTGACTTAAACAATGCACAGTCATTCCACACCACACATTTCCATTAAAACCGGGTGACTTAAACAACGCACAGTCATCCCACACCACACATTTCAATAAGACCCGGGTGACTTAAACAACGCACTGTTGACTTAAACAACACGCATCCATCCCACACGTCTATTAAAAACAGTGACTAAGGTGTAAAGACCACAGGAACAAGCAAGGTGAGTGAAGCAGTCCTTATTGTAGAACAAGCCCTGACACCAATGGACGTCTCAACAGTACAACAGTACTCCTCCAACTGCCCTCCATCTGCCACCCTCGCCCAAGGTTCTATAATAGAACAAGGGGACGTCACAGTACCATGGGCGAGGGCTCGCGACCAGGAGACAGCGCGAGGCAGGTCGCGAGACTAGTACAATAGTAAACACAACATAAGGTACATGCAGTAATCTAAATTTAACAAGGAAAGCAAATCATGCCACAGTTACTCCTCACACGAGCAGAGCATATCATGACACAGATAGTCCTCACAGAACCTAAGTAATAATATAGAACACATCCATCAACCACACCATGAAGTGCCAGAGGAAACCGCACCTAAGTTTAATTCTAAACTGACTCTCAGCATCAAAATTGACCCTAGCTGAAATGACAAAACAGCCACAATATTAGCAATAAGGTCAAATGGAAACAACACGTTAAACGTTGATACACCAGCTTTGTTCCAAGATATGAATTCCTTCCAAAATTCGATAACATCTCGGATCACGAACCAGCAGTTCAGTGTGTCCTCTGACCAGACCATGTTATTGCTTGCAACTGACGGCCACATTCCAATGTCCCCTTCAAAGTAAGCGCAACTAAAGATCACCTTGCCTTATGTCCATTACGGTGTCCTCTGGCCTGATAAGCAGTCGCGCCCTCTGGAAACAGAAGCAGCAACTCCTGTCTTCTAAATGGCTGTGCAGCTGTGCCAAAAAAAAAAAAACTTTCTCCATCCGCTGGCTGAGGTCCGGCGTACAAGCAGCCAAACCCCCTAAAATGGCGGCACGTAAAACGGATATGTGCCGAGTGGCTCTAGGCGCGTACACGCGCAAAACATCAAAGAGTAGCAAAAAACTCCAAACAGCGTCAGAGAGGATCCCCATGACGTCTCTCAGCACAGCCACGCGATCAAGGTAAGGGAAAGCATGCTTGCCTCGTGGCGCATTCAAATGCCGCATCGTAGTAACGGTAAAGGTAAATACGATACATTTTCCAGTGACCTGTGCTAGGGCTTTAGCAAAGAATTGTGCCAGTCAAATACCATTACTCTTACACAAGCAATACTCATAACGAATAGTAGAATCCACGTGTGCATATAACTGCAAAATTAACTTCAGCGACACTGCCCAAGAGTTCTATGCGGGCCTTCAGTATGAGATACAATCGGTGCGCACGCTACCTTCACCAAAAAAACTAAATCCAAAGTCACCGCTCATATGAGCTTCCAAACATCCTTGTCTAGCTGACATTCATCCCAAAATTAATCATAGACTACAGCTGCTTAAGCTTCACTGAAAACCAACAGCAAGGATGTTACAGCAACAGTTGCTCACTTGGAGTATGCTCAGGCTTTACCCTACTTTCACACCATCCATATGACCAGTGAAAGTGATGAAGTTGTGAGGTATCAAGCACCACCAACAAGTAACGGTTGTTTAATTGAAGTATGCCCAGGTTTGTAGGCTGTCCGATAAAGCAGGACACTGGTGGGGCTGGAGGGCATACTGTCCTTCTCTGTACATTTAGATTCCTTTAAACTTCTTCTTCCAGTAGTGTCCTCAGGTTAGTTTCAAATAGGTTTTGTTTCGGTAATTTCTTCATTCTCCCAAATAACACACGCAGGTTGCTCTTTATTCCTCTTTAAATCGTCGCCAAAATATTGTGATCAAAGAAGGGTCCATCAATCCAGATGTATATTAAGTAAGATGATTTATTAAGATGTTGTGTTCAAGAGATGTAATTAAGAGCCCCAACAGGATCAGCCTACCTGCTGCTCAGCCCATCCTTCAACTGACTCTCCCACATCCAACTTGAGCAGCAGATACAACAGAGAGGTAGCACACTTTCACTCCTTGCATTTGCATTCCCATTAAAGAGATGGGTTGCTTTTAGAAGAATAAAATATTAACCATTAAGGGAATGACACCAGAAGAGCATGCAGTGTTTCCCTAGAGCAGCCTGCTCCCCCATATGTTGTCCACCACATTTAATATCGTGGAAGCTATCCGAAAGTCAGCTTCCACATTGGGAATAGGTTACCACTCCTTGGATCTCACTATGAGTGCTCCAGTGCAGGCGGTGCTAATTCAATACCCCCACAGCTAGCGATATCAGAGGTCCTATTAACTCAAGGGGGTGCTCAATTAACAGAGATAATTGGTTGAAAATCCCATTAGTATAAAAGGAAATTTCAGGGATATCGGTTAATTCCAAGTGTGATTGAACATTCATTCTCCATTTTCCACAGGTATTTCCACTGGCCAGATATTTCAGCTGCTTAGCAGTTGAAATCTTTGGCAGATATATTAATGATCCATTGTGTTTTTTGTGGACCTTGTCATTCCTGCCAACAGTGGTATGAGCCCCACAGCAAATTATGACCAACTCATAATGAGGGCTCATGTCCATGTTAGTAACCTGCAACTGTGGTTGCAAGTTACTGATACATTGTGTGTCATAGTAAGGCGAGGGATGCTCGTTTCATGGTCCCTCCTATATGTGATCTGGTCACACAATGTACTTTGTCATTCAGAATTAACTTTAGTATGGTGTGATTGTGATTTTTGAAGTCACAAATCCTGTGATTTGTTAATCGCAGCGTTTACAACTGTAAAGGCACTTCCTACATAGGGCCCTAGGTTCTCCCAAATGGCTGACATTTTTACTAACAGTGGTGCAGCAAGCATAAAGGCCTACCTTCTCATGCCATTCATTTAAATAGCTTTACAAAATATTTACACATTTTACATTTCAGAGGAACTGTGATTCCTTCAGACATATAACTGATTGTTCATGAAAACTGAAGAAAATTCCTAAAAATATTGATAATGAACAGCTAACCCATGCCAAGCTTGATGCCATTTATTTGCATAAAGCACCATTTGGACCATCAAGAAGTTAAAGGATGAGAACACGTATGCTGTAATCCCTCAGGCAGAAAGATACCCGGAAATCCAGTGGAATAAGAAAATATCTTAAAAATCCGATAAGAGATCCACTAAATCTTCGCTGCACTGCAGCACCACCAGTGCTTGCCAAGTGCGTACATTCTAGAATCCCCAATACAAGCATCATCCCATTCTACATTCTAACAATGTACACAATTAAAGAGCAATATACCTACTTTAAGAACAAATATCCTTCTATCTATATATACTCAATTGACTTAATACCATACTACAACGTACCTAGCCATCTCTACCAGAGAAACAGCCACCTTTCTCACAGAGGTAACATGTTCCTTTGCTTCGATGTCAAAATGCCCTTGAAGTTCTCCATGATACATCTTTCAATAAACGTTTCTTCCAGTCTGTTGCCCTCAGAGGAATCACGCAGGAGGATCTGCAAATTGGTTTCCCCCCATTCCATGGGGTTTATGATATTATATCCACTCATGGGCAACAGACTGAAGAGAAACAGCAGCTTCCAAGAGACAGACATGTTGCTCTAGTCAGCAACACTGACTTCCAGTTAAAGATCCTTCTGTTCCACAGCGACTTCTGTGACATCAATCAGCTCTGTGACGTCATCTACTTTACGTCAGAAACACACTTTGTCCTAGACAGAAAAATGACCAATTTCATCTGGCCTCTACTGAGACTGCCAGTGATTCAGACAATGGAAAGGTAAAAATGGTCTAATCCGTATAATTTCAAATAAGCCAAACAAAGGTCATGTTGTTTCAAAGTGTCAAGAATCAGAAATTAAAAGCCCTGCACACAACAATAAAGTCATTTTACTGGGCTGAGGGATCAAACTGTAAAAAGTTATTGTGATGAAGTTTTATGTCAGCAATATATTGTTATATACTTTCATCTTTTGACTAAAAAGGCGATGTTCATTTCAAGGAAAAACCTTTTTTTTCTTCATAGCGTTTTGATTTGTTATTAACATTGAATAGGCAACATATATGTAATATCAATGACACTGTTTTCACAATTTGTCTAGGGTTCTTCGTATAAAATCTGATCCAGTTCGTGTGTGTTTTTGTTGATTCATTTCTGTTTGGATTGGTTGCCATTTGTAGCAGATGGAGCAAAATTATATACCTACAGTATACAGAGGATATTATTTTTTCAGGATACAGAGAAAAGTATGTGCAAAAAAAGAACTATTAAAAGAATGCAAAGGGCAGTATGCCATAAGATTAAAAGTGACAAATGTGACAGTGATTTCTGCAGATTGAAGTCTGAACGGTTCTGTTTTGTATGAATGTGATAGTCATTAATTTTTTCCACACCCCCGGAGGCATGCAGAGAGGAACCAAGACTAAACCAGTGGCAGCGTCAATAAAAGGACACATAAAATGTTTTCATATCTTGAGATTGTTGGGATGGAAAAGTCCACTGCTTGGTGACCAACATGCAACCCTGCCCTGAGTGCCCCAACTGCAATGATATCTGGATCCATGGGATTGATTTTTGGTTATGACAAACACGTGTGCGCCAAGTGTCGGCCTCCCTCATGGTAAAGCGATCTGCTTAGACCAGAAGGGGCTCACCAAGCGCTACTGTGTTGAAAGTAGAGGGCTACTTCCCTTACCTGGAATTAAGTGACAAAAGCTCAGTAGTGGCAGCATAGCTATTTTTGTGTTCAGTAGAAACAGTAATGTGAACAGTCCTTTTTACCTGTGTCACAGAAGTGGGGCCGGCTGGCCCACTCATGTAAAGTTCTGTGGCTTTTTACTTAACTCACACTTGAACTGCATGGAGTGTGTCCAGTCCATGCCGTGTAGGAAAAGTGGTGAATGCATACAGGGGGAGCACAACATGTGCCCCCCCTGAAGGCACCCCATGACCCTGAGGAAACAGTTTGTTTCCTCACCACCACAGTTTTCAGGGCAACCTCACCGCCATGATAACTGTGGCAGTGAGGAAACTGCTAATATGGTTATCATTTTAGGGCCTCTCACCACCGCACCACAGCCGCGGGATCCATGATCCCCGGTGGTTGTGACGGTCCCACCGCCGTAATCGTCATACGGCAGGTAGACTGCCACGCTGGCGGTCCAAGGACCGCCACCACGGGTTTGGCTGTCCAACTCGTAATCAGCCCCTTAGTCCTTTGGACCTCAATGGGGTATATTTTAGTGGAGGTTGACATCCAGCGGTGATCCCTGGTTACTCCCTCGGCCTCTGGTGTGGGACACTCAGAATTAAAATCATTACTGCTCTGTCAGACTGTCTCTTTGACAAAGAGCAGTACAGATGAGAGAGTACTTCAAAGGAGCTGACACCCACACATGCATAATCTCAAATGCCATAGACTAAATCACATATGTCCGGAGTTGGACTATAAAAGTGCAAGCATGTGCCCCTGACTTTATTGAACAGCACAGTCTCATCAAGAGAGGGAAGATCACCAAAATATTCTTGCTGCTGGAACGTGGACCAGGGACAAACGTTGCCCAGCCTCCCATTGGGGTGAGGGGCCAGTAACCAGGGGCCAATAACACTTGCCATAAGCCTGGAGCACATCTAAAATTGCGGCCAGTATTTTGGTCTCGACATTGAGCAGTGAGATCGGGCAAAAAGAGTTGCACTGTTCACTGAGCTACCCCTCCCTGGAAAGTACTATAATCGTGGCTCTCCAGAGATCTGGAGGGAGCTTTCCCAGTTCCCCCACATCCCTAGAACATGTTCAGCATGTGGGGCACAAGTAGGCCCGCATAAGGCCTATTGAATTTGTCTGGAAAGCCGTTAGGCCCTGGGGGTTTTGCCCAGCCTAAGTTTGCCAATGGCAGCCTGCACCTCACTCAACGTTAATTCCTCTTCCAACGTCTCTTGCGTGTCCACGCCCATCTCCGGAGTGGGAACAGCAGCCAGGTCCTGCGCAATAGTATCACAGTCATGGAGAGGTTTGGCCCTGTAGAACCGCTCGTAATAACGGGCAAACTCTGTGACAATTTGTGCGTCAATCTCGCAACTATCCCCTGCTTGGTGTTTGTCAGTCAGAATTAACTTTACTACGGTGTGATTGGGGTTTTACATTCACAATTCCTGTGATTTGTTAATCGCAGTGTTTGCAACTGTAAAAGCACTTACTACATAGGGCACATTTTTGCTAGGTTTGAGCGGAACTCACAGAGTTTCACTCCGCGGATTTCCGTGTAGTTACATGAAAACTGCGATATTCCACGGAGTTCTGCAAACTGGTGGAAATCGGCACGTCGCGCTGCTCACGGTGATATTTAGCGCTGGGAGCTTGTTCCGCACGCCAAAATTAGGGCGAACTGCCTCCATGCAGTGCACCAGAGTGCGATGCTTCTTTGCTGCCATCCTAGCACCCAAAAATCGCCCTAGGGGACTCCAATTCCCACTCACGCTTGTCAACTTACAGTTGGCATGCTGGTGTGAGAAAAAACTTCACCACGCGGCAGTTGGCGGAATTTTGCAACATGGAGTGGCCAAAACTCCACCAATTCTGCCGGCAGAGCGGAATTTATTGCCCATGCCTAATTTTTATTAACGGTGGTGCAGCAGGCCATAGAGGCTTACCTTCTCGTTACATTTTGACCAATGTGTTTTCATTTAAATTGTTTTACATAAAATGTATACATTTTACTTTTTTAGAGGAACTGTGATTCCTGCAAATATATAACTGATTGTTTTTGAAAAATGAAAGAAATGCCTAAAAATATTAACAATGAACAGCTCACCTTGTGCCAAACTCGATGCCATTTAATAGTGTAAAGCACCACCTGGACCATCAAGAAGTTACAAAATGAGAAAAGGTACCAAGCCATCTCTAACAGAGAGATAGAGCCTTCCTCACAGCGGTAACATGTTCCTTTACTTCGCTGTCAGAATATCCCTTGAAGTTCTCCATGATACATCTTTAAATGAAAATTTCTTCCAGTCTGTTGCCCACAGACGAATCACACAGGGGGATCTGAGGACTACTATTCCCACATTCCATGGAGTTTATGATATATCCACTCATGGGCAACAGACTAAAGAGAAGCAGCAGCTTCCGAGAGGCAGACATATTGCCCTACTCCGCAACATATCAAACTGTCTTCCAGTTAAAGAACCTTCTGTTCTACACCTACTTCTGTGACATCAATCAGCTGTGTGATGTCATTTAGTTTTTATCAGAAACACATTTTGTCCTAGACAGAAAGATGTCCGGTTTCATCCTGCCTCTGCTGAGACTGCCAGTGATACAGACAATGAAAAAGTAGAAATGGTCTAATCCATATTATTTCAAATAAGTCAAACAAACGTCATTCTGTTTCAGTGCCAAGAGTCAGAAATTAAGAGCTCTGCACACAACAACAAAACAATTTTTCCTGGGTGGGATCAAACTGCAAAAAGTTATTGTAATGATGTTTTCTGTCAGCAATATAATGTTATATACTTCCATCTTTTGACCGAAAAGGCAATGTTCATTTCAAGGATAAAATATGTTTCTTCATAGCGTCTTGATGTGTTATTTACATTGAATAAACAACATATATATATATATATATATATAAATAATAATAACAATTACACTGTTTTTCACAATTTGTCTTCATTCTGTGTTTAAAATCTTATCCAGTTTGTGTGTGTTTTTACTGATTCATTGCTGGTTTGGTTGGTTGCTGTTTGCTGAAGATGGAGCAAAATTAGAACTATTAAAAAGAGTGCAAAGGGCAATATGCCATAAGATTAAAAGAGATAAATATGACAGTGATTTCTGCATATTCAAGCCTGAATGGTTCTGTATTTATGAATGATGAAGTCATTCATTTTTTCTGCACCCCAAATGAGGCATTCAGAGAGGTACCAAGAGTATACAAAAGGCAGGGTCAAGCACATAAAACGTTTGCATATCTTGAGATCGTTAGGAATGAAAGTTCCCTGCCTGATGACCGACATGCAACCCTAACCTGAGTACCCCAACTGCAATGATATCTGGATTCACGGTACTGATTTTTGGTCATGACAAACACGGATCACATGTGTGCGCCATGAGTTGGCCAGCCTCATGATAAAGTGGTCTGCTTTGACCAGAGGGGGCTGACCAAGCGCTACCCTGGGGAAAGTAGACAGCCTCCACAGTAATGTGACCAAGCCTTTTTACCTGTTTCACAGGAGTGGGGCAGACTGGCCCACTGATGTAAAGTTCTGTGGCTTTGTACTTAACTCACCCTTGGGCTGCATGAAGTGTGTGTAGCACTGGAGAGTGCATGATACTTGCGTGTGTGTACTGAATTGCATGTGTGTTCCTATGGATAGTACCTAACAAGGGGGCCTGTGGGTTCCGTTTTGTGTGTCTAGGGCCTGGGGAGGCTGAGTATGGCAACCCCCAGACAGGAGATGTGTATTGTTGACATTCCTGAGGGCTGGGGAGAGACACACATACTGAAGGGAGAGCAGCTAATCTACCTCTTTGAACATTGTGCACATCAAAGGGCTGTTTGGTTGAAGATAGAGTTACTGGTACGTGGGGCCTGGGTTCATTGTCAGGGGGATTGTCGGACTGATAAGGTCAGCACTACTAGTGGATGTGATAAAGATAAAGGCTTAGTCCTTTGCACCTCAATGGTGCAAATTTCAGTGGAGGTTGACATCCAGGTGTGATCCCTGGTTACTCACTTGGCCTCTGTTTTGGGTCACTCAGAATTAGAACCATTCCAGCTGTAGTAGACAGTCTCTTTGACAAAGGGCAGTGCAGATGAGAGAGTACTTCAAGGGAGCTAACACCCACATATTAATTCATTTCAAAGGCCATAGACTAAATCACATATGTCTGAAGTTGGTCTATAAAGGTGCAAGCATGTGCCCCTTACTCTGTTAAACAGCACTGTCTCATCAAGAGAGGGAAGATCGCCAAAACTTCCTTCCTGCTGGAACCAGGACTGGGGACAAAGGTCTGCCAGCCTCCTATTGGGGTTAGGGACTATCAACCAGGAGCCAAGAACACTTCCCATGAGCATGGAGCACCAGCCTGCTGTCTGCGTATCCCATTCTGGTCTGCTGTGTAGTTGTGGGACTTTGCCTGGTATAGTTGTTCTCGTTGGGGCCATTGTCCTTGTTCATGGCCCTCTGTGTGCCAGGGCAGGGCCACTAGGACTCTTGGGGCCTTCACCTGTGCAACTGAGACTGTGGGCTGGTGTCCGTGTAACTGTGAATGTGGGCCGTTACCCATGCCAATGAGGCTGTGGGCAATCGCCCTAGTCTGCGATCCCCTCTGTACTGAAAGAGGGCCACCAAGGACAGTTGAGGGTGTTGTCTGGAGTACCCAACCAGATTGGGACTGTCACCAATGTCTGTGGTCCCCATATACCAGAAGGGGGCCCCTGAGGACCATTGGGACTGTCACAGTGTTGGAAGAGTCCCCGCAATTCGCGGACAGCCTCTGGAACAAGTGCCTACAGGGGCACAGCGGCTTCACTGACATACTGGCAGGAACCGCAAAGTAGGAGGACCTGCTTCAGCAGGAAGCCACCACCTGTGGCGACTCCAGGCCACAGATCCAGGCGACCTCCCAAAGGCCAGGTGTGAAGTGCTCAGTGGGGAACATAGCAGTAAGAAACACTCTGGCTCCCGGACTCTTCTAAAGGTCGCTGTTGAGGTAAGGAGGAAGCAGGCCAGTAGGCCTGTGTGAGACTTGGTGCTTGGTAGTATTTTGCCCAAGAGCTGAATTTTTAAGGCCAAAGGCACACTTGATGCATACAATAGTATGGGCCACGCCCGTTTTCCACCTGTGGACACAAAGTTGATAGTGGAGAAAAGGGGTGAAGAAAGGAAGCACAGAGGGGACATAGAAGTGGATAATGCTTGGACGCTTGCCATAAAAGGTGTACTTTGTATTTATTTTGTGTGTCATGATTTGTGAGCATAATAAATACATATTTTATACTAAAGATCACTATTGACTGTACAATCACATTATTGGTGTTGTTATGGGTATTTTGAGTTGTGATCCCTCGCGAACCTTGCACCGACCTCCCCTGAAGAGCCTTGGCCGGTTCGACCTGAGGTACCATTGAGAGTCAAGTGCTAAAGGAGTGACACTTGGCCCAGTTACCCAGTGTCTATAGTAGGTTTGACCCCAGGATATCAGGAGAAAAAAAGCCTCAACCCCCACAGGCTCCTGCTTGCCCCTCGGCCCTCACAAAGGGGTTCTGACAGGAATTTTATTATATTGCACTGGCTCATCGAGGCAGGTGGGAATAAGATGAGAAATTCGCAGGAAGATTATGCATTTACCAGAGAGAAAATGTTATTTGTCTGTAAAAGTCTGTTTGCAGCATGTAGTGCTAAAGGTCGCATTCTGTGCATACTGCTAGAATCTACCATACGACACAAACATAGCAAGCTATTTTCCTTGATTGTGACTCCCATGAAACCCATAATGGATCAGGCCACAGAGACCACCTCAAATTTCATTTCTCCCTTAAGGTAAGAGTAGCTGTGAGGATGCGAAGTAAAATGTATGTGTTCTGGTAGAAGGAAATGTACATAGAAGACATGTTGTATAGTGAGCTTGAATATCAGGAAGTGAGAGGGTGCATGGGACTCTACAGCACTGAGTTGAGTCCAAGAGATGTAATTAAGAGCCCCACCAGGAGCAGCCTTCCTAATGCTCAGCCTGTCCTTCAACTGACTCTCCCACATCCAACATTCTACAGCATCATCACACACCAACATTCTATACCACAGACACACTGGCTGAGCAGCAGATAGAACACATCCCCTTTCCTTACAGGAAAAAGAAAACACTGCAAGGAAATGTAGGATGTCCAAGCATGCAACCCAATAAATGAAATAATCTTAAATAAACAATGCATGTAAACCCAACACAATACAGATAAAAATATGCATGTAACTTACACAATGTAAAGGTGGTAAATGGTCATGCAAACAAAATGGAAAAGAACATCGCATTGATCCTAGTCCATGAATATGTTAAACATCAATAACAAAGATGTCATCAAAGCAAATGCAATCTAATACTCAAATGCAATCTAATACACACAATACATTACAATATAGGAAATGAATAAAGCACCACGTAACCCATTACTTACTCTATAGAAAAACACACGATCCACACATCCACACATCTTCAAAAATCACACACATCTTCTCCCTGACCACCAATAAAGAAAACACATCATACACTCTACCGCACCCCACCTCAACTATGAGACCCACAAACCACACACAGGCCAGCTGGCCAGGCTGACATGTAATGCAGCCAGACAAAATTACACATCAAATCGGTGCAGCAGAGAACATAAAGAGCTAAAAAAAATGAAATGACAAACATCAACCAATAAGCAAAACGGGTGACTTAAACAACGCACTGTCATCCCACTTAGAACAGTTTATTTGAAGCCAAGAGATAAAACATTGCATTGTAATCCCACACAGCACATTTCAAAATCAAACTACGCAGGGTCATCCCAACAACGAACACCTTTGCAAAAAAACAAAAAACTGGTGACTTAAACTACTAGTCATCCTGACAACAAACACCTTCACCAAGAACGGGTGACCTAAACTACTCGCAGTCATCCCACAAATACATCACACACACAATCATCCTAACTGTAACACCTACTAGATGAGTGACTCAGTCCACGAGCAGCCATCTGAAACACAACAATTCAAAAGAACCGGGTGACTTAAACAATGCACAGTCATCCCACACCACACATTTCAATAAAAACCGGGTGACTTTAACAACGCACGGGTGACTTAAACAATGTACAGTCATTCCACACCACACATTTCCATTAAAACCGGGTGACTTAAACAACGCACAGTCATCCCACACCACACATTTCAATAAGACCCGGGTGGCTTAAACAACGCACTGTTGACTTAAACAGCACGCATCCATCCCACACATCTATCAAGAACAGTGACTAAGGTGTAAAGACCACAGGAACAAGCAAGGTGAGTGAAGCAGTCTTTATTGTAGAACAAACCCTGACACCAATGGGCGTCTCAACAGTACAACAGTACTCCTCCAACTGCCCTCCAACTGCCACCCTCGCCCAAGGTTCTATAATAGAACAAGGGGACGTCACAGTACCATGGGCGAGGGCTCGTGACCAGGAGACATCGCGAGGCAGGTCGTGAGACTAGTACATTAGTAAACACAACATAAGGTACATGCAGTAATCTAAATTTAACAAGGAAAGCAAATCATGCCACAGTTACTCCTCACACGAGCAGAGCATATCATGACACAGATAGTCCTCACAGAACCTAAGTAATAATATAGAACACATCCATCAACCACACCATGAAGTGCCAGAGGAAACCGCACCTAAGTTTAATTCTAAACTGACTCTCAGCATCAAAATTGACCCTAGCTGAAATGACAAAACAGCCACAATATTAGCAATAAGGTCAAATGGAAACAACACGTTAAACGTTGATACACCAGCTTTGTTCCAAGATATGAATTCCTTCCAAAATTCGATAACATCTCGGATCACGAACCAGCAGTTCAGTGTGTCCTCTGACCAGACCATGTTATTGCTTGCAACTGACGGCCACATTCCAATGTCCCCTTCAAAGTAAGCGCAACTAAAGATCACCTTGCCTTATGTCCATTACTGTGTCCTCTGGCCTGATAAGCAGTCGCGCCCTCTGGAAACAGAAGCAGCATCTCGCTCTGTCTTCTAAATGGCTGTGCCCAAAAAAAAAAAACTTTCTCCATCCGCTGGCTGAGGTCCGGCGTACAAGCAGCAAAACCCCCTAAAATGGCGGCACGTAAAACGGATATGTGCCGAGTGGCTCTAGGCGCGTACACGCGCTAAACATCAAAGAGCAGCAAAAAACTCCAAACAGCGTCAGAGAGGATCCCCATGACGTCTCTCAGCACAGCCACGCGATCAAGGTAAGGGAAAGCATGCTTGCCTCGCGGCGCATTCGAATGCCGCATCGTAGTAACGGTAAAGGTAAATACGATAAATTTTCCAGTGACCTGTGCTAGGGCTTTAGCAAAGAATTGTGCCAGTCAAATACCATTACTCTTACACAAGCAATACTCATAACGAATAGTAGATTCCACATGTGCATATAACTGCAAAATTAACTTCAGCGACACTGCCCAAGAGTTCTATGCGGGCCTTCAGTATGAGATACAATCGGTGCGCACGCTACCTTCACCAAAAAAACTAAATCCAAAGTCACCGCTCATATGAGCTTCCAAACATCCTTGTCTAGCTGACATTCATCCCAAAATTAATCATAGACTACAGCCGCTTAAGCTCCACTGAAAACCAACAGCAAGGATGTTACAGCAACAGTTGCTCACTTGGAGTATGCTCAGGCTTTACCCTACTTTCACACCATCCATATGACCAGTGAAAGTGATGAAGTTGTGAGGTATCAAGCACCACCAACATGTAACGGTTGTTTAATTGAAGTATGCCCAGGTTTGTAGGCTGTCCGATAAAGCAGGACACTGGTGGGGCTGGAGGGCATACTGTCCTTCTCTGTACATTTAGGTTCCTTTAAACTTCTTCTTCCAGTAGTGTCCTCAGGTTAGTTTCAAATAGGTTTTGTTTCGGTCATTTCTTCATTCTCCCAAATAAGACACGCAGGTTCCTCTTTATTCCTCTTTAAATCATCGCCAAAATATTGTGATCAAAGAAGGGTCCATCAATCCAGATGTATATTAAGTAAGATGATTTATTAAGATGTTGTGTTCAAGAGATGTAATTAAGAGCCCCACCAGGAGCAGCCTACCTGCTGCTCAGCCCATCCTTCAACTGACTCTCCCACATCCAACTTGAGCAGCAGATACAACAGAGAGGTAGCACACTTTCACTCCTTGCATTTGCATTCCCATTAAAGAGATGGGTTGCTTTTAGAAGAATAAAATATTAACCATTAAGGGAATGACACCAGAAGAGCATGCAGTGTTTCCCTAGAGCAGCCTGCTCCCCCATATGTTGTCCACCACATTTAATATCGTGGAAGCTATCCGAAAGTCAGCTTCCACATTGGGAATAGGTTACCACTCCTTGGATCTCACTATGAGTGCTCCAGTGCAGGCGGTGCTAATTCAATACCCCCACAGCTAGCGATATCAGAGGTCCTATTAACTCAAGGGGGTGCTCAATTAACAGAGATAATTGGTTGAAAATCCCATTAGTATAAAAGGAAATTTCAGGGATATCAGTTAATCCCAAGTGTGATTGAACATTGTCAAGTCCAAGACGCGTAGTAGGTTTGAAGAATAAGCTTTATTTAAGTATAAGAGGAACACCTTAAAAGTAGGATACGATTTTACCCTCCTCTCTCTTCAACTGCTTCCTCCGCACTGTCAAAACTCCAGAACGTGCAAGCAAACAGCTGAAGAGAAAAGAAGGTTGGAATCCTTTGATGCACGCGAGGGCGTGCGCAGCTTACAAATAATAACAATAAAATATATACACGACACATCTTCCCTCTTAAGGAATAAAAAAACAAATTACTCTGAATCACAAATAAAGTCTTTCAACCACGATGGTTTGTTGCGTGTTCTTGAACTTTTAACAACACTTTTGATTTAATGAACTATTTACATTTTCATTCCCATTTCCACAGGATTCTGACACATTAACATTTTCTTCTAGGTCAGAGACAAATTCATCATTTGCAGATGTGGAAAAATGAGAACAGTTATCAATAACCAAATCATTTGAATTCATGTTTTTTCTCAAATCAAAAGAATCGGAATCTGTTACATTTTCTGAGTTTCCTAAATTTACACTTTCTGACTTTCCTAAATTTCCAGGAACAAGATTAGAGAAACAATCATCTGTAAAGGCAGACGATCTTAAATTTCCATTTTCTGAATTTCCTGAATTACTAGGAACAAGGTCAGGGAAACAATCATCTGTTAAGGCAGACGATAAAGTAGGGGATTTGAAATAAACCCCATGATCCCCTTTTAGAATAGCAATTCTTTTTAGATTCCATACTCTCCCATCATCAAGGCGAACAGAATTCCGCAATAACTCAATGACCTCAAACGGACCAGCAAACTGACTTTCACCCTTTCTTACCTTCCACGGAAGCTTGACTTTAACCCAAGAACCAATTTTAATCTCCTCTCCCAAAGAACCCTTTCCACCATCAAAATCTTCCTTGTATTTCAAATGTCTGTTAATGATTTTATTCCTTACCTCTTCCATTGAAAAATTAGAAGCATTGTTTTTAATAAGCCACCTAGGATTGCATTTAGATCTGGCACTCCTACCACGCATTACTTCAAAGGGGAAACTCCTAATATATCATTGATGGTGGTTCTGTAAATCCAAACAGACTTAAAAACTTGATTTTCCCAGTCTGAATTATTTTTAATGGCCATCTGAATGCTTTCTTTCAACACTTTGTTAAACCTTTCAATCATGCCATTACCACTTGGGTTATAAAGAGAAGTGGTTTTATGTGTAATACCTAAATTTCCAAAATAATTCCTAGCTAAATTGGAAGTAAACTGTACCCCATTATCACTAATGATCTGTACAGGTAGACCCTCATTAATGAAAACATCATCTATAAATTTAAGTACTTCCACAGAATTAATGCAGTCGACAATTTTAATGATTGGCCACCGAGAAAACACATCAATCATTGCAATGATGTACTTAGAGGGTGAGCTAATAGGACCCATAATGTCTATAGCCACCGTATGCCAAGGAGAATCCGGAATAATAGGCTCACACATATTTGGTCTAAGAGTTTTCAAAGACTTATCAGAATTAGCACAAAAAATGCAATTCCTCACTAATCTCTCCGTATCTACATCTATCCCAGGCCACCAGTACCATCTTTTCACTCTTTGTTTGGTTTTAACAACACCAAAATGACCATCATGACAGAGAGCTAAAATTTTACTCCTAAGGGATAAAGGAGGAATAGCCTTGTCTCCTCTAAATATAATATCATTGGCAACAGATAGTTCATCCTTGATCTCCCAAAAACTTCTCATGAGGTCCTTCAAACAAGATTTACTCGGCCATCCTTGCCTAATCCATGTGATGATTTGTTGCATATCTTTATCACACAAGTATTCCTTCTTCCATACTTCTTCTGGCACTCTTGAAACTCCCTGATCATGAACAAATGCTACGCTCAAATCTTCCCATTCATTATCCACGCATATCTGCAAGTCAACAGGCATACGGGAAAGAAAGTCTGCAAGGACATTACTCTTACCAGGGACATAAATCATGCTGTAAATAAAGTCCTGAAGACGCATGGACATTCTCGCAATGCGTGCTGAGGCATTAAAAAGTCCTTCAGTAGTTAATAATCTAATTAAAGGCTTATGATCGGTACGGACAGTGCAGTGTCTACCCCAAACATAAGTGCGAAAATGTTCTTATCCCCACTCACAAGCCAATGTCTCCTTTTCTATTACTGAGAACTTTTCTTCTGACAGAGAAAGGGCACGTGAGGCATAGGCAATAATGTATTCCTTCCCTTCCTTATCCATTTGAGATAATACACCACCTAACCCCTTGTTACTTGCATCCACGGTAATGACGTTCTCTAAATTTGGATCAAACCCAGACAGTACAGGTGCCTCAGCAATAGCTTTTTTAACGTCAATAAATTCATTCTCGCATTTATCACACCAGTCAAACTTCACTTTACTCTTTAACAACTGCCTGATGTTAAAAACTCGACTTGAAAATCCTTTCACAAACTTATTGTAGAATTCAATTAAACCCAAAAATGATCTGAGTTCATCCTTATTAGAAGGATGAGGGGCATTTATAATAGCTTCTACAAGTTTGGGTTTGGTGGCCACACCTTCTCCACATAGATTATGTCCTAAATAATTCACAGATTTAACCGCAAATTTACATTTTGAATGTTCTACAGTTAGACCATTGCTTTGTAGTACTTTAAAAACTGCTTCTAAAGCTTCATCATGTTCATCCCTGTTTTTACCGAAAACCAAAATGTCGCCTTGAAAACAAAGAACCTTGGGATGTTTGCTAAACAATTGGTACATCAGTCTTTGAAAAATAGCCGCCGCAGATGCTAAACCAAAAGGTAAACGTTTGTATTGGAAACACCCAATGGTGTTTGCATTTATAACACCAAATGGTGTTATAAATGCAGTGATGTGTTTACTTTTCTCATTCAAACAAATCTGATGATATGCAGCAGACAAGTCTATGGTCGAAAACCAATTAGCATCCTTGACCAAAGAAAGCATTTCATTTATCTTTGGCAAGGGAAACTTGTCAATTACGATATTTTCATTCACATGGCGCAAATCAATGCAAATTCTAATCTTGCCATTGCTACGTCTTGCTACAACCACTGGAGAAATCCATTCCGAGGATTCAATGGGCTCAATTACATCTGCTTCAACAAGTTTCTCTAATTCTTTTTCTACTTCTTCTCTAAGGAGTATGGGAATAGTTCTCACTTTGGGAGTTTTAGGAGAAAAATTTTCCTTAAGAATTATTTCACGTTCAAAATTCTTTAACATGCCTATCTTTCCATTAAAGACTTCCGGAAAATTTTTGAGTATTTTGGTACTAATGTCTTCACCATCATCCATAACCATAACAGGTTCTGGACTGTTCGGGTTAAGAATGATATGAAGATCACATTGATCTTTCCAACCTAAAACAGAAGGTCCTTTTTTTGCTATGTAAAGTTTTCCTAAAGACTCTCTATTGTTGAATTTAAAAACTAGGTTTCTGAAACCAATAAGGTCAATCTTTTCACCAGAAAACCCTTCAGGTGACACATCTGGTTTAAAAACATTCTTCCCAATTTTTCCAATAAACTTTGAATTCCAAACATTCTCATCTATGATAGTGAAGGGTGAACCTGAATCTGCATACATTTGTACATCTACCCCTCCTATATTCATGTTGCAAATAGGTTTGTTTTTGATGTTAGGTGTCTCATCATTTATGTTTAAAAGATAAGAGTTAAATTGCATTGCATTGTCATTACTAGGCTGCATTACTTTCTTTACCAAAACATCTTCCTTGTTAATACTACAATGCATAACTTTTCTAACTAAATCGTCTTCTTCACCAGAATTAGTTTCTTCCACACATTTGACTCTAAAATTATTTCTCCTCCTGCAAAGTTTTGCAAAGCGTCCAAACATGTTACATGATGAACATCTTTGTTTAAAAGCAGGACAAAATTTATATGATGCTAAATGTGTAGGGCTATCGCAGCGATAACATCTGAAACCCTCTTTCATCTTAGAATCAGTAACATTTGTATTCGATTGAAATTTCTTTCTTGAATCTTGAGTTTTTCTGACATCTCTATTAAAAAATTCATTACTTTTGTTTTTCACTTTACAAACTATATCTTCACTAACGTTACTACTTTCAGCTTTTAAAGCCTTGGCACTACGACTGGAAAGTTCTGCTTTCCTCACTATGGCTAAAATGTCATCTAAGTTAGCATCTCCGTTTATCCATAATCGTTCCTGAATAGCAGGATCACATGCATGCATCACGATCTGGTCACGTATAAATTGCTCCTGTAAGTGATCAAACTTGCAATCATCTGCTAATCTCTTAAGTGCTGCAACGTAGTCATCAATACTTTCAGATGGTAATTGTTTCCTGTGAAAAAACTTGAACCTGAGAATGCCGATGCACACTTTAGGAGCGAAATGATTGTCAAAGTCACGAAGAATATCTTGGAAAACATTAGAATCTCCTGAACCTATACTTTTTTTCATTTGCTCATATACTTTCAAACCTTTTGGACCAACAGAATGTAGAAAAAGTTTTCTTTTCCTTTCAGGTTTCATTTTTCCATCCTCATCAATTGTATCGATAAAATTAAGAAAATAAGCTTTCCACTCATTCCACTTCATGCATGGACTTGCTCCTGCAGGCCAAAATGCTTGTGGAGGCTGAATGGAGTAACTTTGAAAAGCCATATTGAAGATAAACACCAAATGAAATTATAGTGCAGAAAAGTAAAAGAATGATGAGTAATGTTAAAACATGAGGCAAATGACTGAATAATAAAATTACTTGAATTGCGGTGAAACGCTGAGCTCCGCGTTTGAATTCCGATAAAAAGAAGCAATTTCCGAAATCTCCGTAACGAAACGTGTGGAAAAACAGCTGATTGTCGGAAGAAATTGTAGAATTTAAAGATGGCCCCCTTACGGCGCGTAATGACGTGCACACGTCTTCACGTCTTACAGAGGCATGCTGGGAACATGAGCGTTGCGTAGGAAAGAACGCTTGTTCCAAGGAACGAAGAAACAGCAGGAATCCATGAGCGGAATGCGGGGAGCGTGCAGTAACGTTGAACGTTGTATTTTTTTGAAAGTAGAGAGAAGAGACGACTAATAAGTGACATCTAGTGTCGATGCAAATTGAAAATTCGCTTACCGCAGAGCGAGGTTCTCGAATGAAAAGAGGTGCAGACCTGAAAGGTTGATCTGGTCGGTCCTTGAATTGTATCCAACACGAAGCAGTCACGAAAAAGTGGAAACTTCAATAAAATCTTGCAGGGTCCGGGTGTTCCTCCTTAACTCGTCGCCAATTTTGTCAAGTCCAAGACGCGTAGTAGGTTTGAAGAATAAGCTTTATTTAAGTATAAGAGGAACACCTTAAAAGTAGGATACCATTTCACCCTCCTCTCTCTTCAACTGCTTCCTCCGCACTGTCAAAACTCCAGAACGTGCAAGCAAACAGCTGAAGAGAAAAGAAGGTTGGAATCCTTTGATGCACGCGAGGGCGTGCGCAGCTTTACAAATAATAACAATAAAATATATACACGACAAACATTCATTCTCCATTTTCCACAGGTATTTCCACTGGCCAGATATTTCAGGGCAACAGACTGAAGAGAAGCAGCAGCTTCCAAGAGACAGACATGTTGCTCTAGTCAGCAACACTGACTTCCAGTTAAAGAACCTTCTGTTCCACAGCGACTTCTGTGACATCAACCAGCTCTGTGACGTCATCAACTTTACGTCAGAAATACAATTTGTCCTAGACAGAAAAATGTCCAATTTCATCTGGCCTCTACTGAGACTGCCAGTGATTCAGACAATGGAAAGGTAAAAATGGTCTAATCCGTATAATTTCAAATAAGCCAAACAAAGGTCATGTTGTTTCAAAGTGTCAAGAATCAGAAATTAAAAGCCCTGCACACAACAATAAAGTCATTTTACTGGGCTGAGGGATCAAACTGTAAAAAGTTATTGTGATGAAGTTTTATGTCAGCAATATATTGTTATATACTTTCATCTTTTGACTAAAAAGGCGATTTTCATTTCAAGGTAAAACCTTTTTTTTCTTTACAGCTTTTTGATTTGTTATTAACATTGAATAGGCAACATATATGTAATATCAATGACACTGTTTTCACAATTTGTCTTGGGTTCTTAGTATAAAATCTGATCCAGTTCGTGTGTGTTTCTGTTGATTCATTTCTGTTTGGATTGGTTGCCATTTGTAGCAGATGGAGCAAAATTATATACATACAGTATACAGAGGATATTATGTTTTACAGGATACAGAGAAAAGTATGTGCAAAATAAAAACTATTAAAAGAATGCATCTGGCAGTATGCCATAAGATTAACAGAGACAAATATGACAGTGATTTCTGCAGATTGAAGTCTGAACGGTTCTGTTTTGTATGAATGTGATAGTCATTCATTTTTTCCACCCCCCGGAGGCATGCAGAGAGGAACCAAGAGTAAACCAGTGGCAGCGTCAATAAAAGGACACATAAAATGTTTTCATATCTTGAGATTGTTGGGATGGAAAAGTCCACTGCCTGGTGACCAACATGCAACCCTGCCCTGAGTGCCGCAACTGCAATGATATCTGGATCCATGGGATTGATTTTTGGTTATGACAAACACGGATCATATGTGTGCGCCAAGTGTCGGCCTCCCTCATGGTAAGCGATCTGCTTAGACCAGAAGGGGCTCACCAAGCGCTACCGTGTTGAAAGTAGAGGGCTACTTCCCTTACCTGGAATTAAGTGACAAAAGCTCAGTAGTGGCAGCATAGCTATTTTTGTGTTCAGTAGAAACAGTAATGTGAACAGTCCTTTTTACCTGTGTCACAGAAGTGGGGCCGGCTGGCCCACTCATGTAAAGTTCTGTGGCTTTTTACTTAACTCACACTTGGACTGCATGGAGTGTGTCCAGTCCATGCCGTGTAGGAAAAGGGGTGAATGCATACAGGGGGAGCACAACATGTGCCCTCCCTGCAGGCACCCCATGACCCTGAGGAAACAGTTTGTTTCCTCACCACCACAGTTTTCAGGGCAACCTCACCGCCATGATAACTGTGGCAGTGAGGAAACTGCTAATATGCCCGGCGGTGCCGCAGCAGCACTGCCATCATATTAGGGCCTCTCACCACCGCACCACAGCCGCGGGATCCATGATCCCCAGTGTTTGCGACGGGCCTGTGACGGTCCCACCGCCGTAATTGTCATACGGCAGGTAGACTGCCACGCTGGCGGTCCAGGGACCGCCACCACGGGTTTGGCTGTCCAACTCGTAATCAGCCCCTTAGTCCTTTGGACCTCAATGGGGTATATTTTGGTGGAGGGCGACATCCAGCGGTGATCCCTGGTTACTCCCTCGGCCTCTGGTGTGGGACACTCAGAATTAAAATCATTACTGCTGTGTCAGACTGTCTCTTTGACAAAGAGTAGTACAGATGAGAGAGTACTTCAAAGGAGCTGACACCCACACATGCATAATCTCAAATGCCATAGACTAAATCACATATGTCCGGAGTTGGACTATAAAAGTGCAAGCATGTGCCCCTGACTTTGTTGAACAGCACAGTCTCATCAAGAGAGGGAAGATCACCAAAATATTCTTGCTGCTGGAACCTGGACCAGGGACAAAGGTTGCCCAGCCTCCCATTGGGGTGAGGGGCCAGTAACCAGGGGCCAATAACACTTGCCATAAGCCTGGAGCACATCTAAAATTGCGGCCAGTATTTTGGTCTCGACATTGAGCAGTGAGATCGGGCAAAAGGAGTCGCACTGTTCACTGAGCTTCCCCTCCCTGGAAAGTACTATAATCGTGGCTCTCCAGAGATCTGGAGGGAGCTTTCCCAGTTCCCCCACATCCCTAGAACATGTTCAGCTTGTGGGGCACAAGTAGGCCCGCATAAGGCCTATAGAATTTGTCTGGAAAGCCATTAGGCCCTGGGGGTTTTGCCCAGCCGAAGTTTGCCAATGGCAGCCTGCACCTCACTCAACGTTAATTCCTCTTCCAACGTCTCTTGCGTGTCCACACCCAACACCGGAGTGGGAACAGCAGCCGGGTCCTGCGCAATAGTATCAGAGTCATGGAGAGGTTTGGCCCTTTAGAACCGCTCGTAATAACGGGCACACTCTGTGACAATTTGTGCGTCAATCTCGCAACTATCCCCTGCTTGGTGTTTGTCATGCAGAATTAACTTTACTACGGTGTGATTGGGGTTTTACATTCACAATTCCTGTGATTTGTTAATCGCAGTGTTTGCAACTGTAAAAGCACATACTACATAGGGCACATTTTTGCTAGGTTTGAGCGGAACTCACAGAGTTTCACTCCGCGGATTTCCGCGGAGTTACATGAAAACTGCGAGATTCCACGGAGTTCCGCAAACTGGTGGAAATCGGCACGTCGCGCTGCTCACGGTGATATTTAGCGCTGGGAGCTTGGTCCGCACGGCAAAATTAGGGCGAACGGCCTCCTGGCAGTGCGCCAGAGTGCGATGCTTCTTTGCTGCCATCCTAGCACCCAAAAATCGCCCTAGGGGACACCAATTCCCACTCACGCTTGCCAACTTACAGTTGGCAAGCTGGTGTGAGAAAAAACATCACCACGCGGCAGTTGGCGGAATTTTGCAACATGGAGTGGCCAAAACTCCACCAATACTGCCGGCGGAGCGGAATTTATTGCCCATGCCTAATTTTTATTAACGGTGGTGCAGCAGGCCATAGAGGCTTACCTTCTCGTTACATTTTGACCAATGTGTTTTCATTTAAATTGTTTTACATAAAATGTATACATTTTACTTTTTAGAGGAAGTGTGATTCCTGCAAATATATAACTGATTGTTTTTGAAAAATGAAAGAAATGCCTAAAAATATTAACAATGAACAGCTCACCTTGTGCCAAACTCGATGCCATTTAATAGTGTAAAGCACCATCTGGACCATCAAGAAGTTACAAAATGAGAACAGGTGGGTATAGATCCGTCGATAATTGGTTTTATCCATTTTGTTGTATGCCAGCGCCACCGCCTGCGTCCGGTATGGTAGGAAGGGGAGTGTACATATTCTTTTAAAATCGAAAAGGAGTAAGGCAGGGATGTGTTCTCGCCCGTTTCTTTTCTCCATCTATACAAACGGGGTAGAGTCCGCCCTGACCGCCTTGCCTGCAGACGTGCCCAAATTTAATCGCACCCCCCTTCCTATCCTGGCGTACGCTGACGATGCGGTGCTGATGGCTAAAACAGGGATGGCCCTTCAACATCTAATTTCGGCCTATTCCACCTTTATGACCTCCCTTGACCTAAAAGTAAACGAATCTAAATCCTTCATAATTGTTGCAGGCGCACCTAGAGGAGAGAAACATCCCCACTTCCAACTGGCAGGAAAGAAAATTGAGGTGGTAGACTCCTTTTCATATCTAGGAGTCCTTTTCGATAAGAACCACTCATGGTCTAATTTGGTGACTGCTAGAGTCCAAGGCATGGAAAGGAGTACTAATGCTATTAAAAGATTTGCTAAAAAGCTAGGAGGTAGTCCCCTGGACATAATCAAAAATATTTACACTGCAAAAACAAAGGCTGCAGCAACATATGGGGCAGGAGTGTGGGGGATGGTTGATTCCAAACCATTACAGCAAGTAGAAGACAGATTTTTTTAAAAATCGAGTGTCCTTACCCCAATCAGCTCCAAACTATATAGTGCATCTTGAACTGGGGCTCCCTTACCTGACTGACAGTATAAGATTGGCACCAGTTCTGCTGTGGTTGTCAATATGGCAGAGGACCACAGTAGATCTGACCCAAAGTATCATCAGGGACTGCTGCAAATTGGATCATTACAAGAGAATAGGGTGGCTAAACTATGTGGAGGATCAATTGAATGCTTTGGGGCTGGGAGAACTATTCCGAAACCCTCTCTCCTGTAGAAGGGTTACAAAGGGGAAAATAACGGAATTATTCACTAAGAGAGCAAATTATATTCGAAGGGAAAGCAAGCGATTACAAAACTCCTCTATTGCATATGACTTGGTTCCGGCTAGACCAGGGGAAGGTTTCCACTATCTCTCTCGTATTAGCAACGCGCAGCATAGATTTATTCTACTGCGCTTACGTATGATTATGATCCCGTTACTTTTAGGGTACCCAGAAAAGAGATATAAACTGGAAGATTTGGCAGCCTGCCCCTGCAATGACCTTGCTGTACAGTCAGACCTCCACATCTTATTATTTTGCAAAAACTACTCTGACGAAAGGAAATTATATATCCTCCCAATCCTGAGGTACCACAAATTTAAACAGTGTCGGGTGGCTATCTATTTCTTAAAGGCCCTTTTAGACCCATTTGTATGTTTCTCTGTAGCCTCATTTTTATGGGCCTGCCTTAGAAAGAGGAAAATGGCGGCAAGGCACCCCATCAGTATTTGATTAACATAAATTGGTTGCATAAATTTATTATAGTTCTAAGTCTTGCCCCTAAGAGACTTTAGTATTGTTTTATCCTATTTTAACTGATTTTACATGGTTTTATTCGAATTGTTCACTATGATCATGGCAAATTTGTTTAATCGTTTTTTAAATCTTGTATACACGACTATATATTTGTGATGAAACCTGTATGATGTTTTATGCTTTTATCGTCTGTTTTATAAAAGATCGAATAAAGCTGTGTGAACTGAACTGAACTGAGAACAGGTACCAAGCCATCTCTAACAGAGAGATAGAGCCTTCCTCACAGCGGTAACATGTTCCTTTACTTCGCTGTCAGAATATCCCTTGAAGTTCTCCATGATACATCTTTAAATGAAAATTTCTTCCAGTCTGTTGCCCACAGACGAATCATACAGGGGGATCTGAGGACTACTATTCCCACATTCCATGGAGTTTATGATATATCCACTCATGGGCAACAGACTGAAGAGAAGCAGCAGCTTCCGAGAGGCAGACATATTGCCCTACTCCGCAACACATCAAACTGTCTTCCAGTTAAAGAACCTTCTGTTCTACACCTACTTCTGTGACATCAATCAGCTGTGTGATGTCATCTAGTTTTTATCAGAAACACATTTTGTCCTAGACAGAAAGATGTCCGGTTTCATCCTGCCTCTGCTGAGACTGCCAGTGATACAGACAATGAAAAAGTAGAAAAGGTCTAATCCATATTATTTCAAATAAGTCAAACAAACGTCATTCTGTTTCAGTGCCAAGAATCAGAAATTAAGAGCTCTGCACACAACAACAAAACAATTTTTCCTGGGTGGGATCAAACTGCAAAAAGTTATTGTAATGATGTTTTCTGTCAGCAATATAATGTTATATACTTCCATCTTTTGACCGAAAAGGCAATATGTTTCTTCATAGCGTCTTGATGTGTTATTTACATTGAATAAACAACATATATATATATATATATATATATATATATATATATATATATATATATATATATATATATATATATATATATATATATATATATATATATATATATATATATATATATATATATATATATATATATATATATATATTAATTACACTGTTTTTCACAATTTGTCTTCATTCTGTGTTTAAAATCTTATCCAGTTTGTGTGTGTTTTTACTGATTCATTGCTGGTTTGGTTAGTTGCTGTTTGCTGAAGATGGAGCAAAATTAGAACTATTAAAAAGAGTGCAAAGGGCAATATGCCATAAGATTAAAAGAGATAAATATGACAGTGATTTCTGCATATTCAAGCCTGAATGGCTCTGTATTTATGAATGTTGAAGTCATTCATTTTTTCTGCACCCCAAATGAGGCATTCAGAGAGGTACCAAGAGTATACAAAAGGCAGGGTCAAGCACATAAAACGTTTGCATATCTTGAGATCGTTAGGAATGAAAGTTCCCTGCCTGATGACCGACATGCAACCCTAACCTGAGTACCCCAACTGCAATGATATCTGGATTCACGGTACTGATTTTTGGTCATGACAAACACGGATCACATGTGTGCGCCATGAGTTGGCCAGCCTCATGATAAAGTGGTCTGCTTCGACCACAGGGGGCTGACCAAGCGCTACCCTGGGGAAAGTAGACAGCCTCCACAGTAATGTGACCAAGGCTTTTTACCTGTTTCACAGAAGTGGGGCAGACTGGCCCACTGATGTAAAGTTCTGTGGCTTTGTACTTAACTCACCCTTGGGCTGCATGAAGTGTGTGTAGCACTGGAGAGTGCATGATACTTGCGTGTGTGTACTGAATTGCATGTGTGTTCCTATGGATAGTACCTAACAAGGGGGCCTGTGGGTTCCGTTTTGTGTGTCTAGGGCCTGGAGAGGCTGAGTATGGCAACCCCCAGACAGGAGATGTGTATTGTTGACATTCCTGAGGGCTGGGGAGAGACACACATACTGAAGGGAGAGCAGCTGATCTACCTCTTTGAACATTGTGCACATCAAAGGGCTGTTTGGTTGAAGGTAAAGTTACTGGTACGTGGGGCCTGGGTTCATTGTCAGGGGGATTGTGGGACTGATAAGGTCAGCACTACCAGTGGATGTGATAAAGATAAAGGCTTAGTCCTTTGCACCTCAATGGTGCAAATTTCAGTGGAGGTTGACATCCAGGTGTGATCCCTGGTTACTCACTTGGCCTCTGTTGTGGGTCACTCAGAATTAGAACCATTCCAGCTGTAGTAGACAGTCTCTTTGACAAAGGGCAGTGCAGATGAGAGAGTACTTCAAGGGAGCTAACACCCACATATTAATTCATTTCAAAGGCCATAGATTAAATCACATATGTCTGGAGTTGGTCTATAAAGGTGCAAGCATGTGCCCCTGACTTTGTTAAACAGCACTGTCTCATCAAGAGAGGGAAGATCACCAAAACTTCCTTCCTGCTGGAACCAGGACTGGGGACAAAGGTCTGCCAGCCTCCTATTGGGGTGAGGGACTATCAACCAGGAGCCAAGAACACTTGCCATGAGCATGGAGCACCAGCCTGCTGTCTGCGTATCCCATTCTGGTCTGCTGTGTAGTTGTGGGACTTTGCCTGGTATAGTTGTTCTTGTTGGGGCCATTGTCCTTGTTCATGGCCCTCTGTGTGCCAGGGCAGGGCCACTAGGACTCTTGGGGCCATCACCTGTGCAACTGAGACTGTGGGCTGGTGTCCGTGTAACTGTGAATGTGGGCCGTTACCCATACCAATGAGGCTGTGGGCCATCGGCCTAGTCTGAGATCCCCTCTGTACTGAAAGAGGGCCACCAAGGACAGTTGAGGTTGTTGTCTGGAGTACCCAACCAGATTGGGACTGTCACCAATGTCTGTGGTCCCCATATACCAGAAGGGGGGCCCTGAGGACCATTGGGACTGTCACAGTGTTGGAAGAGTCCCCGCAATTCGCGGACGGCCTCTGGAACAAGTGCCTACAGGGGCACAGCGGCTTCACTGACATACTGGCAGGAACCGCAAAGTAGGAGGACCTGCTTCAGCAGGAAGCCACCACCTGTGGCGACTCCAGGCCACAGATTCAGGCGACCTCCCAAAGGCCAGGTGTGAAGTGCTCAGTGGGGAACATAGCAGTAAGAAACACTCTGGCTCCCGGACTCTTCTAAAGGTTGCTGTTGAGGTAAGGAGGAAGCAGGCCAGTAGGCCTGTGTGAGACTTGGTGCTTGGTAGTGTTTTGCCCAAGAGCTGAATTTTTAAGGCCAAAGGCACACTTTGATGCATACAATAGTATGGGCCATGCCCGTGTTCCACCTGTGGACACAAAGTTGATAGTGGAGAAAAGGGGTGAAGAAAGGAACCACAGAGGGGACATGGAAGGGGATAGTGCTAGGACGCTTGCCATAAAAGGTGTACTTTGTATTTATTTTGTGTGTCATGATTTGTGAGCATAATAAATACATATTTTATACTAAAGATCACTATTGACTGTACAATCACATTATTGGTGTTGTTATGGGTATTTTGAGTTGTGAGCCCTCGCAAACCTTGCACCGACCTCCCCCTGAAGAGCCTTGGCCGGTTCGACCTGAGGTACATTGAGAGTCAAGTGCTAAAGGAGTGACACTTGGCCCAGTTACCCAGTGTCTATAGTAGGTTTGACCCCAGGATATCAGGAGAAAAAAAGCCTCATCCCCCACAGGCTCCTGCTTGCCCCTCGGCCCTCACAAAGGGGTTCTGACAGGAATTTTATTATATTGCACTGGCTAATCGAGGCAGGTGGGAATAAGATGAGAACTTCGCAGGAAGATTATGCATTCCCAGAGAGAAAATGTTATTTGTCTGTAAAAGTCTGTTTGCAGCATGTAGTGCTAAAGGTCGCATTCTGTGCATACTGCTAGAATCTACCATAGGACACAAACATAGCAAGCTATTTTCCTTGATTGTGACTCCCATGAAACCCATAATGGATCAGGCCACAGAGACCACCTCAAATTACATTTCTCCCTTAAGGTAAGGGTAGCTGTGGGGATGCGAAGTAAAATGTATGTGTTCTGGTAGAAGAAAATGTACGTAGAAGACATGTTGTATAGTGAGCTTGAATATCAGGAAGTGAGAGGGTGCATGGGACTCTACAGCACTACAAGCTGTAAACTGATTGCTCTAGGTAAGTAACTGTAGCATTGGAGATTCATGTACATGATCATTAGTGCACATGTTGCTATTGTTAAAATTATTACTCTAGAAATGGAGCATTCAGTGAATTGCAGCCTATTGTTTACTAAAAGTGGATCTCACTCATTATCACCTATAACTCCTCCAAACACTGCACTCGCCTGGTAAAGCAGTGCACATATATTTCTCAGCAATAATGGATAACTCTGCTCCAGGGACAGTCTGGGTTATTTAAGAGGACTAGTTGTTCGTAGGGTTTAACGTAAAGTGGTTGTGCTGTGTCCGAAATGGAAGTTTGTTCCATACAAGGCGATATGTGTGGGTGCTCACACTATGAAACACAGAACAGTCAGTTTTCCACAACTCCATCACTAAATGTTTCCTCTAGGTTTTTTTAATGTATATCTTGAACCCACCCTGCTATTGCCCACTAGGATAAGGAAACATAGGCCTAATGAGCATAGGGCAGGGTGCAAACCAGTCTGTGTTTCTTGCAAACCAACTAGCTTGAAACATGTCCCTCATTTTGTGATGCAACTGAGATACTAATCTACTACACCCCAAGATGCAAATTCTTAGGAGGTCGCAACCCTCCTGTCTCTCGAATTGTTCATGAGGCAAAGTGCATTTTGTGACACCCTTCTAAATAAAGGGAAGGAGGCGTATGAGAGATAGCACACTTTCACTCCTTGCATCTGCATTCCCATTAAAGAGACAGGCTGCTTTTAGAAAAGTAAAATATTAACCATTAAGGGAATGACACCGGAAGAGCATGCAGTGTTTCCCTAGAGCAGCCTGTTCCGCCATATGTTGCCCACCACATTTAACATCGTGGAAGCTATCTGAAAGTCATCTTCCACATTGGGAATAGGTTACCACTCCTTGGATCTCACTATGAGTGCTCCAGTGCAGGCAGTGCAAATTCAATACCCCCACAGCTAGCGATATCAGAGGTCCTATTAACTCAAGGGGTGCTCAATTAACAGCGATTATTGGTTGAAAATCCCATTAATATTGAGGACATTTCAGGGATATTGGTTAATCTAAGTGTGATTGGACATTTATTCTCCATTTTCCACAGGCATTTCCACTGGCCAGAGATTTCAGCTGCTTAGCATTGAAATCTTTGGCAGAAATATTAATGATCCATGGTGTTTTTTGTGGACCTTGTCATTCCCTCCAACAATGGTATGAGCCCCACAGCAAATTACTACCAACTCATAATGAGGCTTCTTGTCCATGTTAGTAACCTGCAATTATGGTTGCAATATACTGATACATTGTGAGTCACAGTAAGGAGAGGGATGCCCGTTTCATGGTCCCTCGAATATGTGATCTGGTCACAAATGTACTTTGTCAGGCAGAATTAACTTTAGTATGGTGTGATTGTGATTTTTGCAGTCACAAATCCTGTGATTTGTTAATCGCAGCTTTTACAACTGTAAAGGCACTTACTACATAGGGCCCTAGGTTCTTCCATGTGACTGACATTCTTACTAACGGTGGTGCAGCAAGCATAAAGGGCTACTGTGGTGAACAAAAGTACTTGCCACGGACAGCAGTTTGAGATGAAGATGTACAAGCTTTAATGAGAACACAGCCTGGCGTCAATCCTTCCCGAGGTCCCAGCAGCCACTGGCACCAATGGAATTTCCTTAACCTTACAGTCTAATAAAGAATCATAGTAAAAGAACACATGCAAATGTAAGAATGGAGTTACAACATAACACAACCTCTTCCCTTCCCTTGAACAGAAAGGAAACATAACAATAAGAAAATTCAATTAAATAAAACCCACCAAAGTTAAACACGCTCATCCTAAGTAAGTTTCTTCGACAGCAAATCTGAAACGAAGCCCGCAAATATGAAATGGAGCTCCCTCATATAACAAAATCATCCAGATAAGCAGGTGCTTTCTGAATTCTGGAACTACTCTTTTCCAGAGTGCCATCCCTCCCATACAAAGAGATGTCCATGGTGTGACTCAACCCCTTATCTCTAACCACCACATCTTTCATGTACATTGCTGCTGAACAACTATCATCCTCCTCCTTTGGACACACTCCTCCCTTTTGATATAAACCAATGTTCCTAAAGTTCCATTTCTCACCATTTTCCAACATGACAACATATTTTCCCACTGTAACAATGCGAAACGGACCTTTAAACTTAGACCTTCCAATCCAGCCAGACCTCACCTTGACCCAGTCACCAACGTTAAATCTGGCATGCCCGCTGCCCAGATCACATGTACCACTTCTCCTGCCCTCTTCATGCTCCATCCATTCCTTCAACCAGGCAGGAACCAACTTAGAACCTGGCAAACGGCCATGCATGACCATGAACAGAATCTCATGTGTAATGCTGTGCCTGGTGGTGCGATGATCCCACACCATATCATCCACCATCTCCTCAACATCACACCTATTGCACATGGCTAACTGAATGGTACCTTTCACCAAACGGTTGATCCTCTCTGCAATGCCATTACCCCTGGGATTATACAAAGAGGTCCGTGCATGTCTTATACCGTATCTCTGCAAAAAATTCACCATTTGATGAGAAGTTAACTGAGTGCCATTGTCAGTTAACAACACTACGGGCACACCCTCTTCTCTGAAAACTCCTTTTAATACAGCAATGGTGGAACATGTAGTAACGTCTCTCATATATTTCACAATAATCCACTTGGAATGTACATCAACCATGACAACAGCAAATCTTAAATGCACTGGCAGTTCCATCATGGGTCCAATAAAATCTAGGCATACGGTATGCCAAGGTTTGCCTGGATCTTCTATATGTCCTCCATCCTCTTTACACCCCACTTTCAATCTTTTTTCGCTTTCCTTACAAATGGTGCAACCTTCCACCCACCTCTTCACCTGATCATCCAAACCTGGGCAGTAGAACGCTCCTTTGAGCCTTTTGCTAGTCAGACCTTGACTTAAATGGCCCTCATGTGCAAATTCAAATAACTTTTGTCTCAACCCTTCAGGAGGCACAAAACGATCACCCCTCATTAAGAGATTCACCCCGCAAATGGACAGCTCATCAACAACCTTAAAGTAAGGCTGGACAGTCCGCGGCAATGCTCTCTCTCTTACTGTCCCACCCTGAATCATCCTAAACACCTCCTTAAGTACCAGATCACGTTCCATCTTTCCTCCCAATGTTCAATGGTGAAAGCCCCTAAACCACATTGAACCACGTCATTTATGGATGCCACAGCACCCTCCAGTTCAAACCTCTTCACCGATGTGGCATCTACCACCTCCCAATCCAACAAAAATTTCAATAAGCAGTCTACCTGAATGTTCCTCCACCCCTGCAAAAATTCCAGAGTATAAGAATATTCTTGTAGCCTAGCAGCTAATCTAGCTAGTCTGGCAGACCCTTTGCCTGCTCCACCTGAAGATAACATTTTCATCAAAGGTTTATGATCCGTGCGTAACACAAAGCATGCTCCCCATAAGCAGACTCAAAAAAATTCAGCACCACACGCAGCTGCTAATGCCTCGTGCTCAATCACAGAATAATTTCTTTCTGCTGGTGTAAGAGTGCGTGAAGCAAAAGCAACTGTCCTCTCTTTCTTCTCATGCACCTGTGAAAAAAGATAGACTTCAATTTTTTATCAAAAAGTGCTAGCACTCCTACTTACAAATTTCAGTTTTGATGTTACCAAAACAGCTGCTTTGTTCTTTACAGCACACAGACTTCTCTCCCTTTCTCAATAGTCTCCCCAATATCTCTGTCTTGTCTGCAGATCTCTCCACAAACTTTGAATAATATTCAATAAGTCCAAGGAAAGATCTTAATAGGTTTTTCTCTATGGGAGCAGATGCTTTTCCAATAGCATCCAATAAAGAATGTTTAGGACTGACACCTCCATTGGATATGGAATATCCAAGATAATCCACCAGCTCAGTCAAAAATGTACACTTGTCTTTATTCAATGTTAATCCAACACCCTCCAACTTCTTTAACACCCTCCTCAGAGTGACATTATGCTGCTCTGTGGTCTCCCCCATGATCAGAATGTCATCCTGAAAGTAAATGACATATTTAACTCCCTCCAACACTTCCGTTATCATCCGCTGAAACACGCTCGCAGCCGAGGCTAAGCCAAATGACATACAGGTGAACTGAAACGTGCCCTAAATGGTGATAAATGTGGTGAGTTTGTTTGACTCTTCATGCAACCGAATATGATGGTAAACACTCCTCAAGTCCAACTTTGAGAAGTACTTACCACCCTTCACCATGTTCAACATTTCCTCTCTATTAGGAAGAGGGAAAGTGTCCACTACGATCTCTTGATTAAGAGACTTCAAATCAACACAAAATCTCAGGCGGCCATCTGATTTTTGGGTGATCACCACCGGAGAAACCCATGGTGACGGCTTGACTGGTTCAATCACACCATCCTTGAGCATGTCAGTGAGTAACTCTTTAACTCCCTCCCTCAAGGACAAATTTACCCGCCGAAGTTTATGCTGCATAGGGACAGCATTCTCCTTCAGCACAATCTTGTGCACATATCCCTTGAGACACCCCAAGGATTTATCAAACACTTTTCCTACTCCCTTCAACACATCGTCCAACTGCACTTCATGCACAATCATAACTTGGTTGGCAGCTCTGGGGTTAATAATTATGTTGAGGTCAAATTGATGCATCCATCCCAGAATCGGAGGCCCTTGCTCGGATATGTACACCTTCTCTTTAGTACTACGCATTCTAAAATGAATGTCCCCTTCCATGTACCCCACAATATCAATTGCCTCCCCTTGGTACCCTGCAGGGTTAATGTCCTTTTCCATCAGTCTTACACCACCCCACACAGTGTTGAAAAGTTTCTTAGGGATGATGGTTTACATGGATCCCGAATCCATTATCAGTTCTACCTCCTTCCCACACACAACGAATTTCGCTACAGGTCTCACCTGCCTTCTCACATCATCCATATTAACACCGTTCTTCCCATCATCTTCACTGTCCCCCACTATCAAGACCCTTTCACCATAAACATTGCCCTTCACATTTTCCACGACCACCACATCAGATTTGTTCTCCTTGCCCCACACACTGCCATTTTTACACATCCGGGCAAAGTGCCCCCTGCGCCCACACTTCCTACATTCCTTGTTGAATGCAAAACACCTTTTGGATTCGGCGGTATGATAGCCACTGCCACACCTAAAGAACTCCTTGCGCTTACTTTTAGACACAAGTGATGGTACCCCTTTCCCATCTCTCTTCTTTACCACGCAAACTACCTCCTCAGTATCCTCCTGACCGCACTCATTAATGACAGACGTGCCCCCCACTCTCTCTTTTCTGTTGAGTTCCCTCATACACCTTTGGGACTCTTTAATAACTTTCACCAAGTCTATCGCTTCCTTAAGAGACCACAATCTCTCCTGGATTTTTTTGTCTGTGCACTGCACAATAAGCTGGTCACGTATCAATTCATCAGTCATAGTGCCAAAACAACATTTGGTTGAAAGCTCCCGTAATCTTGCTACAAATTCACCAATTGATTCATGCTCTGCCTGGTGCTGGGTATAAAACTTGTAGCGCAACATAACCAAATTGATCTCCTTAGCGAACCTATTCTCCAATCGCTTAAGGGCTTCCTTATATATGTTGGTTATGGGTTGACTATTGGGCCTCACCGCTACAGGTAAGTACTTAAAAACCCTTTGCCCCTCGTTCCCCAGCACACTCAAGAGTAGAGCCTTCTTCCTTGTGGCGGAAAAATCGTGACCATCGGACGCTACTATATAATTCTCCATCATTTCCACCCAATCCTCCCACGGTATTGATGGGGGTCCTGGTTGAGAGAGAAAAAATGGCGGTGTGATAATGTTATTGGCCATATTCCAAAGATCAAGCCAAATTCCAGGGAGAAATGCCCAAGTATAAATTTATACCCCAAAAACCAGTGTTAAGATAAAGTGAGTTCACTCAATAAGTCTGCCACAATGTTGATAAAGCGCTTAATAAAAAAAATAATAAGCTCCTATCACTAAATTCATACCATAGTTCTGTCCACTTGTGCTGGGAAACTTAAACAACAACGAATGTCCACAAATTCTACTCCTCACTGGAAGTAACCATAGGCTTTCACCGCATGAGGTTGTTAATTCCAATATGAATCACCCCTGAAGTTATCTGCGTGAGCTCCCAGTTGCCGCCTCCGTTCTTGTGCAAAGCGGTGCATCAGATAACACACGTCGGATGACTGTGCTCAGTTCAGCAATCTAATACTCACACTGACGCACACGGCGTGAATGGGTCACATATTGGAAAGACATCAAATTGAAAGAACGCCTCATCGATGTGACCGTAGAAGACTCCGCGCGCCTAGGTATTGCACGCGCCGGTGCGACTTTTGAACATGAGGAAACCGAACCATCTCGGCTCTGTCTACAACACACTCAACTCCGTATGCCCGTCTTCCAAACTGGTAAGAAACTTGAATGTGACGTTACCTGTGAACACACCTCTTCGTCCCTTTAAGCAGACATGGGACACAACTCTCGACCTCCTCCGCAATATTACACAGATTCGTGACACTGGACCACCCAGGCTGTGTGTGCTTCTCACGGCTGTTTTTGAGCTTAAAACTCGTCGCCAAAATGTGGTGAACGAAAGTACTTGCTGGGGACAGCAGATTGAGATGAAGATGTATAAGCTTTAATGAGAACACAGGCTGGCGTCAGTCCTTCACGAGGTCCCAGCAGCCACTGGCACCAATGGATTTCCTTAACCTTACAGTCTAATAACGAATCATAGTAAAATAACACATGCAAATGTAAGAATGCAGTTGCATCATAATGTTGTGTTTCCCTTTAAGTATTTTTGTATTCCTTTAAGTTAGTTTGTTTACCTCGTGCCTCCGCGCGAGGAATACTTTCCGTTTATTATATCTTGTTTGCTTTTAACCATATGTTCGATCCTTCAGTCGTTTGCCCTGGCAACCAGGATTCCTATCTGCGGTGCGCCAGGGAGAAGGACTGAAGGTGGTGTGCTCTGCCGATGTCTATTTCCTGGAATAAATTCTTTTAAACCTTCACTGGATTGTGGCAGCATTTACTCAACAAATTTGGCAATGATTACTTCAAGGCATCAACATCAAGGACCCACATTTTTCTGAAATTTCTTTTTTAAATTTTTGTGTAATTCTGGATTTAAAGGTGTATATTTTCTCGACGAACCTGTGGATTATTATACTGTTTTCATTAAGGATTCTGTTCGGCGCTGGATTTTTCTCTATCAAAGAATTCATTTCAACACTGAAGTGTTTTCCAACTTACTCGTTAACAGGAGCATTCTTCAAATCAGACGCCGATTGCGCTAGTTGACAGCGCGAGCATTGTTCGAACGTCGGAGCTCAATTGCTCGTGGATGTTACGGTGCACTGACACGCATCGTTACGTTACCACGTCACGTCAGCTCCATTCTCGAGCATTCCCTCGTCATCAAGGGTCACGTACGAGGATATTTACGTGACGCCATTTTGAATTCACACAGGCATCGTAAAATGACTGTTTCTACGTACCGGACAACCATTTTCACCTTGTTTATTCGCTGCACACCACTACTGGTACTGTATATTTCAACTTATTCTACGAAGTATTCTTTCTTCTTTCGTATATTTTCAATTTTATTATACTTTGCAAAAAGTTTTGTAATACTTCGTTATGGCAACACAGAATTTTACTATTCAGCCTCCCCAACCTTTCTGGCCTGCAGGGATTGCGCCTTGCATGAAATGGTTGGAATGGAAGGCATATTTCTTAAATTTCATCAAGGCTGTTGATGAAGACAACAAAATGTCAGCAGATAGAAAAAAAACACTTTTCTTATATTCAATTGGCCCCGGAGGGTTAAAAGCTTATGATCGCATGCAAAAAGGAGTAGTAAGTGGAGATACTAATGAGTTTCTTGCTATATTGAAAGATTTTGACAACCATTTCGCCCCCAAGGTCTGCACTGGAATAACAAGATACAAGTTCTTTCATAGGAAGCAAGAACCTAATGAAACTATTGATGATTATGTGTCTGCCCTCAGGCTTATTGCTGATGACTGCAAATTTGATCACCTACAAGATCAGTTTATAAGAGACCAAGGGCCAGATGTAGGTAAATGCATGTTTGCGATTCCTTAATAGCGATTTTTAGGGAATCGCTATTAAGGAATCGCAAAATGCCATGTAGGTAGGAATCGCAATATTTTTAGCGATTCCTTAATATTCCTTAATTGTGAATCGCAAATTGCGATTCGCAATTAAGGAATACCTTCCCATTCATTCCTATGGGCCAAGAGGCCCATAGGAATGAATAGGAATTGCTCCCGCAATTTGCGAGTCACTAAGAGGCACTCACAAATTACTCCCGCAATTTCAAGGGTGCCAGGGTTCCAAAAGGACACCCTGTTGCACCCCTGAAATGTGCATGTGTGCACATGTGGCGCACATACATGCCCTAAGGGCATGAATGTGTGCCACATGGCACTTAAAAAAGCAAAAAGTGCTTTTTAAAGGAAATCGCTTATTACCACCAACTTGAAGTTGGTGGTAATTAGCGATTCCTTAAGGCTAAAGTGCACTTTCTTTTGTGCTACTTACATTGCATTTAAGGAATCGCAATTTGCGATTCCTTAAATGCAAGAGCAAAATAAGGAATCACAATTTTGCGATTCCTTATTTTGCTAGTAGGTTTCAACTTACCTACATTGCTCGCTGCCAAATAGCGATCGCAAACGCTGAAATTCTGCGAATTTCAGCATTAGCGCTCTCTATTTGGCCACCTACATCTGGCCCCAAGTGGTTATGCACACCAGAGACCCTTCCATTCAAGATCATTTATGGATCAATGGTGATGCAGATTTAAAAGATATTTTGGCTCTTGTGAGAAAAGCAGAGTTATCCAGCCGCAGTGCAAAAGTACTTAAAAATGATTCTAAAGTGGAAGATAAAACTGAAGTTACCGTCAGCAAAATTAAAGATAAATCTACTGATAAGTACAGAAAGTTTAATCCTAAGCCGTCTAAAAATGACTCCTTCAGAAACAATGATAATTTTAAGTGTTATCGCTGTGGTAGTAGTTCACATTTAGCATCTAGCAAATTCTGCCCCGGTTTGAAACAAAGATGTTCAAATTGTAATATCATTGGACATTACGCTACAGTGTGTAACAGGAAAAAGTATGGTAAGGTAAAATGTGTTGATAATGATGAGACTTGTTCTGACGATGAAGAACAATTATTTAAAAAACTCTCTTCTCACATAATCACAGATACTGAGAATTTTAGTAGCAGTGATTGTGAGTCCAGAGAATTGTTTTTATTAAACATTATTGATAAGCAAGTAGAAAACAAAAAGAAACCGTTATGTTTAATATCCTTAGGTGGTGTTAATGTGCAGGTGTATGCAGATTCTGGATCACCCTACACTATAGTTAATGAAGAAGTTTGGGTAAGTAAATTTGTGAACAAATTAGGGCACAACTTACTTCCTCCTGACATTCATCCTGAAGGTTTTTCAGGAGAAAAAATTGATATGGTTGGTTACCTCCCTCTTTTGTTCAGATTCAAAGGGAGAGAGTCGTATGGAAAGCTATATGTGTCAAAAAAGGGCCCTTCAGTACTAGGCTGGAAAGACCAGGGAAATCTTGGAATAATTCTTAATCCTAATAGTGATGATCCAGTCATGTTGTTGGATGACAATACGGAATTGTGTAAGGAAATTTTGAATTTGTTTCCTAAAGTGTTCAGCAAGGAAATTGGCAAAATTAACGATTTCAAACACCGGATAGTATTGAAACCTGATGCTTGTCCTAAAGTTCACAAGGTTAGACACATACCTATTTTATTAAGAAAGGAAGTAGAGTTAGAACTTGAAAAACTTGTTAAAGCTGATATAATAGAACCTATTGAATCCTTGCAATGGATTTCTCCAATTGTTGTCGCACGACGCAGTAATGGAAAATTAAGACTTTGTATTGATTTGAGACATCTTAATAACAATATTGCTGTCGATAAGTTTCCACTGCCCAAAATTTCAGAGATGCTTAGTTTAATTAAAGATGCTAATTGGTTTTCCACAATAGACTTATCCGCAGCTTATCATCAGATTCTCCTCACTAGTGATAGCAAACCTTTAACTGCTTTCATAACTCCTTTAGGATGTTTTCAATACAAACGGTTACCCTTTGGTCTCGCCTCTGCTGCGGCGATTTTTCAAAGACTAATGCATCAACTTTTTAGTAAGTTTGATAAAGTAAGGTGTTTCCAAAACTATATTTTGGTTTTTGGAAAGGACAGACAGGAGCATGACTGCATGCTTAAGAAAGTTTTAGATGTTTTGGAACACAAAGGTTTAACTTTTGAACACACGAAGTGTAAATTTGCTGTAAAGTCCATAACTTACTTAGGACACGTTGTCAGTGGAGAGGGAGTGTCTACAAAACCTGCATTAGTAGATTCTGTTTTAAATGCTCCTCATCCAAAAAATAAGGATGAAGTACGTTCATTTATTGGTTTGGTGGAGTTCTACTCCAAATTTGTGCATAAATTCTGAAGTAGGATTTTCAACATTCATCAGTTGCTAAAAAATAAAAATAAATTCAATTGGACTGTAGAAATGTAACAAAGAATTTGAGGACATAAAGAGAGCCATTTCTGATGCACCAGCTTTAAGCGCTTTTGACCCACAACTCAAGAATTATATCACTGTGGATGCGAGTAATAAAGGTTTGGCTGGTGTACTTTCCCAAATCAATCAAGAGGAAAGGAATTCATCATTGCATACGCTTCTCGTGCTCTATCACCCACTGAAGAAAAATTCTCGGTGATAGAAAAAGAAACTTTAGCGTGCATCTGGGCTCTTGAACATTTCAGAGCGTTTGTATGGGGTAGGCCATGCATCCTTCGCACAGACCATAAACCATTAGTAAAACTTTTGACCACAGAAGGTTTATTCAATGCTTCTCCCAGAATTACTAGGATGTCATTAAGATTACAAGACTACATCTACAATATTGTTTATGTCCCTGGTAAGGAGAACGTAGTTGCAGATTTTCTGTCACATATGCCCACCAATTTGCAAGACAGCTCTGACCATGAGTGGGAGAACGTTCAAGTTGCATTGGTTCATGATCAGGGTTTACTTAATATTGACAAAAGTGAATGGAAAAACTTTTACAAGGAGGATAATATGTTACAGAAAATGTTTACTTTCATTACTAATGGTTGGCCATCTAAAAGTAATTTGCCAGAAGAGCTTAGACAATTATGGGAAGTTCGTGATGAACTGTCTATATCACATGGGAGCATCATGAGGGGAGAAAGAGTCATTCCTCCTTCACAACTTAGAAATAGTATAATTAAAATTTGTCATGAGGTCCATGGTGGTATAGTCAAAACTAAGCAGAGAATAAAGCAATGATACTGGTGGCCAGGAATGGATTTATCTATTGAGAGGTCTATAAGAAATTGTGTCTGGTGTGCTAACTCAGATAAAACTCTCATTACTCTTAAACCTCCCATGGCTGAACCAATTATTCCTAGATCACCATGGCACACTATGGCCATCGAAATTATGGGACCCATTGGTTCTCAGAATAAATATGTGTTAGCTGTGATTGATCTTTTCTCTAGATGGCCAGTTTTAAATTTAAAAATTGTTGATAAAGTAAGTTCCCGAAGAAGTTATAAGATTTCTTGACTGTGTTTTTGTTGGTGAGGGACTTCCTGCAATTCTTGTTAGTGACAATGGTGTCCAATTTACTTCTAAAATTGCCAAGGAGTATTTTGATAAAGTTGGTATAAGGCATTGCACTACATCCTTATACAACCCAAGTGGAAATGGCATGATTGAACGCTTTAATAGAGTTTTGAAGAATGCCATACAATCTGCCTTTAGTAACAATTGTGATTGGGAGTTGCAGTTATTTAAGACTGTTTGGATGTATAGAACTTCTCCCCATGATGTTCTAGGGGTGTCACCATTTGAAGTAATGAGAGGGAGAACTGTTCGTACTAAATGCAATCCAGAACGGTTATTTGATGTTCACAAGCCTTGTGTATCCATGGAAGTCCTAAGGTCTAGGATTGAGAACAAGCAACTTGAAAACAAAAAGGCGTAAGACCTTAAACACAATGTCAAAACATGTGACATTAATGTGGGTACCTGGGTTAAAGTTAAGAAACCTTGGAAGGTAAAGAAGGGAGAAAGTCAGTATTCTGAACCTTTGAAAGTTATCAAAACTTTTCGCAATGCTGTTCAATTAAATGATGGAAAGGTATGGAATTTGAAACGCATTGCGGTACTTAAAAGTGGAATTCATTTATACAACAAAAGTGAGAATCCTGCTTTGTCAAGAAAAGCTTCTCAATATTTTATTATTGATGACCTCATTCGCAGTGGTTCCTTTGATAGTACTAACATTACTCAGTCTGTTGTTCATGCTGATGCTAGCATTAGCCGTTATTCCGCTGAAGAGTCTTCTATTGCTGGCACTGGTGGTTGCTCTGCTGTTGATTCTTCCTTTGTGGAAGGCAGCATGGTTGCTGATGCTGGTGTTAGTACTGGAGCATCTGGAGCAGTGTTTGATGCTGGTACAACAGATGATACGACTGACGTTACTGATGTTAGTATTGGTGATGGTGCAACAGCTGTTACAACTAACGTTACTGATGTTGGTATTGGTGATGTTAGTGGTTGTTGTGTACGCTCTCGCACTAAACCTAAATGGTTAGATGACTATGTTTGTGATGACCAATCTAATTGAATTGTTATTTTGTGATTTTGTTTGTGATGACCAATTTAATTGAATTGTTGTTTTGTAATTTATTTGTATTCAGTGTTTCTTTTGTATAATTATTAAGGGGGAAGATGTGTTATGTTTCCCTTTAAGTATTTTTGTATTCCTTTAAGTTAGTTTGTTTAACTCGTGCCTCCGCGCGAGGAATCCTTTCCGTTTATTATATCTTGTTTGCTTTTAACCATATGTTCGATCGTTCAGTCGTTTGCCCTGGCAACCAGGATTCTTATCTGCGGTGCGCCAGGGAGAAGGACTGAAGGTGGTGTGCTCTGTCGATGTCTACTTCCTGGAATAAATTCTTTTAAACCTTCACTGGATTGTGGCAGCATTTACTCAACACATAACACCTACCTTCTCATGCCATTCATTTAAATTGCTTTACAAAAAATGTACACATTTTACATTTCAGAGGAACCGTGATTCCTGCAGATATATAACTCATTGTTTTTGAAAGCTGAAGAAAATTCCTAAAAATATTTACAATGAACAGCTCACCCATGCCAAGCTTGATGCCATTTAATTGCATAAAGCACCATCTGGACCATCAATAAGTTAAAGGAGGAGAACAGGTATGTTGTAATCCCTGAGGCAGAAAGATACAGGGGAATCTAGTGGAATAAGAAAATATCTTTAATCCGCTAAGAGGCACACGACTGCTTCGCTGCACTGCAGCACCACCAGTGCTTACCAAGTGCTTACATTCTAGAATCCCCAATACCAGCATCATCCCTTTCTACATTTTAACAATATACACAATTAAAGAGCAATATAACTACTTAAAGGACAAATACCCTTCTATCTATATATACTCAGTTTACTTAATACCATACTACAACGTACCTAGCTATCTCTACCAGAGAGACAGCAGCCTTTCTCACAGAGGTAGCATGTTCCTTTGCTTCGCTGTCAAAATACCCTTGAGGTTCTCCATGATACATCTTTCAATAAACATTTTTTCCAGTCTGTTGCCCTCAGAGGAATCACGCAGGAGGATCTGCAGATTGATTTCCCCCCATTCAATGGGGTTTATGATATTACAAAAGACACACAATTGATGGACGGAATGAAGAACAAATCAAAACATTCACCCCCAGTCAAGAGATCTGGGTTAAATCCATCATTCTTTTGCTCACCATGCCACCCCAGTTTAGACCTGGCCATATGCAAATCAGTCTTGACCATGTGCCTCATGGGAACAGTCCAAGCCAGGTCCTCCCTGGACCGCAAACAAGTATCCTAGGACCGGTTTCGGGGTTTCACCCCTCTTCAGCCAAGATAGCTTGATTCCAGTGGCACAGTGAGCCTGGGACCCACGTCTGGGCATACCCGCGCACTTAGGGCGAGGAAGCAGAAGACACACAATTGATGGACGGAATGCAGAACAAATCAAAACATTCACCCCCAGTCAAGAGATCTGGGTTAAATCCATCATTCTTTTGCTCACCATGCCACCCCAGTTTAGACCTGGCCATATGCAAATCAGTCTTGACCCTGTGCCTCATGGGAACAGTCCAGCCCAAACTGCCAAGCCAGGTCCTCCCTGGACCGGAAACAAGCATCCTAGGACCGGTTTCGGGGTTTCACCCCTCTTCAGCCAGGATAGCTTGATTCCAGTGGCACAATGAGCCCGGGACCCACGTCTGGGCACACCCGGCGCACTTAGGGCGAGGATGCAAAAGACACCCAATTGATGGACGGAATGCAGAACAAATCAAAACATTCACCCCCAGTCAAGAGATCTGGGTTAAATCCATCATTCTTTTGCTCACCATGCCACCGCAGTTTAGACCTGGCCATATGCAAATCAGTCTTGACCCTGTGCCTCATGGGAACAGTCCAGCCCGAACTGCCAAGCCAGGTCCTCCCTGGACCGGAAACAAGCATCCTAGGACCGGTTTCGGGGTTTCACCCCTCTTCAGCCAGGATAGCTTGATTCCAGTGGCACAGTGAGCCCGGGACCCACGTCTGGGCATACCCGGCGCACTTAGGGCGAGGAAGCAAAAGACACACAATTGATGGACGGAATGCAGAACAAATCAAAACATTCACCCCCAGTCAAGAGATCTGGGTTAAATCCATCATTCTTTTGCTCACCATGCCACCCCAGTTTAGACCTGGTCCAGTCTGTTGCCCTCAGAGGAATCACGCAGGAGGATCTGCAAATTGGTTTCCCCCCATTCCATGGGGTTTATGATATTACATCCACTCATGGGCAACAGACTGAAGAGAAGCAGCAGTTTCCAAGAGACAGACATGTTGCTCTAGTCAGCAACACTGACTTCCAGTTAAAGAACCTTCTGTTCCACAGCTACTTCTGTGACATCAATCAGCTCTGTGACGTCATCAACTTTACGTCAGAAACACAATTTGTCCTAGACAGAAAGATGTCCAGTTTCATCTTGCCTCTACTGAGACTGCCAGTGATTCCGACAATGGAAAAGTAAAAATGGTCTAATCCGTATAATTTCAAATAAGCCAAACAAAGGTCATGTTGTTTCAAAGTGTCAAGAATCAGAAATTAAACGCCCTGCACACAACAATAAAGCCATTTTTACTGGGCTGAGGGATCAAACTGCAAAAAGTTATTGTGATGAAGTTTTCTGTCAGCAATATATTGTTGTATACTTTCATCTTTTTTGTAAAATCCTTTTAATTGGCATTCCTTAATTTCGCACAGTACATCCATTTTGTTTAATTGTAGAGTACACATCATACAGGTTTACATCATAACACTCAGTAAACTGTTACATCAATAGCTAAATATGCTTTAGTTATCTAAACGACTGTGTAGTTGTGAGAGGACATACCGATTCAAGACATGACTACGTGGGACAATGCCTGCGGTATGTACTGTGAACTTATCGTGTACCTGCTGTGCTGGTGCTGTGGCATAACACTTGCTGTCTTTTCAGTGTGGAACTAAACTCTTCAACCTGGGTAACTATAACTGGGGTACACTGTGTCTGAAATAGTGCGATTTGATAGGGGCCGAGTAGCTGAGTCGTCCTACATGGTCCGCGGACTGCGCTGGTATTGGCGTGAGGCGGGAATGTCAATCTGGGGTTACTCTATGTATCGTGTATCCTCATTTGAGGGCCTTGCTTCGCTATCTCTCTACTCTACTGGAGAGCCCCGTCTGGTCTCTGCATGGCGTGTCTCATCTAAGGGGGACCCAGCACCCTGCGATACTGGCGTATCAGTTGTTTCCTGTTTAAAGGAATGAAGTAGAATTGTCCATTGCATGGATATGTGGTGTGTGCGGGTGCCTTTGATTTCTTCTGATCGGAGCTGACCGCCCCCCTCCAGGCCGCTACCGGCGGTCCCTCAGGTGCTCTCCAATGCATTGCTATGCTTCTTTTAGCTAGGAGTGCTAGGGACGCGAACCGTGCCTCTACTTTTTGGTGTTTTTGGCGTTTGGTTATGCCCAACGCACAGGCCTCCCACGTATAAATGTCTGTGAGTCCTGTGACTGTGAGGAGGGTGGCGTGTATTTTAGTCCAGTAGGCTCAGAGCATTGGGGAGTCCCAAAACATGTGGAGGAAGGACTCATTGGGTTCCGGGCATCTTGGGCAGGTGAAGGGCGTGTTGGGATAGTAGTGTTGTAGCTTCTCGGGAGTCAAGTAGGCACGGTGTAATATGTGCAATTGTATGTTTTTGAAACGGTAGTTGCGGGACACTTTTTTTAGGGCACTCCAGCGCTCGCTCCCATTCTTTGTCGTGGAGTGGTCTCTGAATCTGTGACTCCCTTTTCTCTCGAAGGAGCATAAGAGTGATTGGGTTCAGTGCTCGCACCACTTTATATATCCAGGTCACCAGATGTCACCCGGGGCCCATTTGCAGTATTGTATGTATCACCCGGTGTGTGGGCGGCTCTGCATCTATTGTGTGCCACATCCGACGACAGTCTTCTAGTAGTTGCCTATGCAACAGGAATTGCCCCCTGGGGAGGTCTGTGTCCGCCGCAAGTTCTGCGAATGTCTGTAATTGTCTATTCGCATAGAGGGAGCCCACCTCCTAACTGAGTGTTCCGTCCACGCCCGTAGCGCCCGCTCTGTGTAGTGAGCTCGGCTACTGGGGAATCCTACCAGGGGTAGAATGGGTGAGTACATGGGGGCTGCACGTCTCATTCTGTGTACACGGTTCAGGCAAGTGCGCGCTACTGTCAGCTGGAGGGGTCACTCCTGTATTGGTTCCGCCCTGGGCAATAGCATGCGGTGTACCATAGGGGTAGGAATTGGCCCTGTATTTGTGACTGTTTCTCCTAGCGCTCGACCCGCAGTTCATCTTGACACCCATTGGAGTTGGGCTGCGAGGAAGTATGCCTCAAAGGATGGGGCACCCAACCCTCCCTGGTCCATGGGTAGCTTCAGTTTGGCAAGGGCAATTCGTCTACGCCCCGATCCCCAAATTAGGGTGCCGAGGAGGGTGTCTAACTCCCGGAAGAAGGAGCGCGGAGGAACCACCGGAAGATTAGTGAAATAATATAGTAATCTCAGGACCAATATCATTTTGGCAACCAAAATTTTTCCAATGGTAGCCAGGGGGAGATCCTTCCAGAAGTTCACGGAGGATCTGATTCCGGCCATTGCTCTGCGGTAATTTCCTTCATACACGTCCTGCGGCGTTTGATACAATCATATACCTAGGTATCGAACTGCCTGGGTACTCCACGATACATCTATATCGCCCAGTCGTATTGTCTGGGGGGGAAGACTTTCTGAGAGCGGGTATATTGTCAACTTGGACCAGTTAGCTCTAAGACCTGCCACTGCCTCGAATTCTTGTGGAGAGTTAAGTATATGAGTGAGATCCGACGTGATATCGCAGATGTAGATGAGTACGTCATCCGCGTATAAGGAGACCGCATGAGTAGTGTCTCCGATAGGTATACCCCACCTCTCTCCCTCACTATGGAGTCGGACCGCCAGCGGTTCCATCGCCATTGTGAAGAGTAGAGGGGAGAGCGGGCAGCCCTGACGCGTGCCCCTAAGTATGGGAAATGATGGTGACATGTGTTGTACGAGTTTTACCCTGGATGTTGGTTTGGAATATATTAATTTGGTATATGCAAGCAGCCGGGGTCCCACTCCCATCCTTCGTAGGACCCGAAAAAGGTAGGGCCAGAAGAGGGTATCGAAGGCTTCCTCCAGGTCCAGGACCAAGCACGCCGCACGAGGGAAGCGATCCCGAGCCTGATCCTGGACATGGAACAGGCGCCTTATGTTATAGGAAGTATTTCTGCCCGGCACGAACCCGCACTGATCCGGATGAATCAGCGTTGGGAGGACTGTGGCATATCTGTCCGCCAAGATTTTCCCGTATATTTTATAGTCTGCTGGTAATAGGGCTATGGGTCGGTATGAGCCTACTTGATGGGGGTCCCTGTCCGGTTTGAGGAAAGAGACTATAACCAACTCGCACATGGATTGCGGTAGCTCGCCTGTATCCTATGCTGCCTGGAGCTGTTTTACTAGCTGGGGGACCAGCTATGTGGCGAAGGTGTGGAAAAATTCTAGTGGAAGGCCATCTAGCCCGTCAGCCTTACATGTGGCTAGCGCTTGCATCGCCTGTTTGATCTCTGTCGCGGTTATTGGTTTGTTCAAGGCCTTTCGATCACCAAGCGTTATGGGGGGAAAGTAATGCGCCACCAGGAATCTAGTGAGTCTTTCTATGTCTTCCGGGGCAGAGGCTGCATAGAGCTGTGCATAGCGGAGACAGCGCAGTCCGAGTGGGACACGAAGGCCGCTTAATTAAGTAACCCCATCACCAATACGGTCATTGCTAATTGTATATTTGTGCTTATATAGCATTGCTTTATGGCTGTTTAAGCAATACCTTTAAGGTCTGCCCGGCCTCAACCAACAACGTGTCTCCTAGTGCTGGGAAGCCCTAGGGCAGCCATGCACTTTACAAACCCTAAAAATAAATAAATAAATAAATAGTGTCGCCAAAATACGTCTAGAATAGCGGCTTGCGAGTGCACTAGGGTGCCCATTGTGTCACGTATCGTCGTTATCGGTGGGAGGGTTGTGTCCTGATTCACTAACCACGCCAGCAGCGTGCCAGCTCTATCCCCCTCCCTATGCACCCTAGCTGCGTGCGCCCTAAAATTATATCTGCGGAGGTCCGCCAGTGCCTCCGCGTATGCAGTTTTGGCTTCAGCTACTTGGGCTGGCGTGGCTTCATTTTTGTCTACTGCTTGTGTTAGTATGGCCAACGCACGCTCCTTTTCGTGTATGCTACATTCTAGTGTTTTGCGTACTCCGGTGATGTGTTGTATGCATGTGCCTCTGATAACAACCTTGAATGCATTCCATTCCGCTGCGCGTGTGGTGGCTGTACATGTGTTCTCCCAGAAATAATTTCGTATGTGTTCTGCTTGGGTTTGCCTAAATATCGGGTCATTCAGACATTCTTTGGATAGGCGCCAGGTTGGGACTGGTGGTCTGGGTGGTCTCCACGTGAGAGTGATTGTATGGGCATTGTGGTCTGACAGAGTTCTACCCAGGTATTTGGACTCCTGTATCCTGGGCAGGATGGGGGAAGAGCAGAGGAAGCTATCTAGATGGACCCCGAGATCGTGTGGTATCGATTGGAATGAATAGAGCCGTGTGTCCGGGAATTTGGATCGCCAGGCATCTGTGAGGGACCGGTGGGTTACCCATGCTGCAAAGCATTTGGCCTGTGCTGTTATGGGGGAAGCCAGGTGGGGGGGTAGGATCTATCTAATAACGTATTTTGTATGCAGTTATAGTCCCCACCCGGGATCCATGGTGCTTGAGTATGTGTGCTTAGTAGGACTGAGAGTGTGTCCCAGAGTTTACTCTGGTCCGTACTGGGCGCATAGATGCTTCCCAGGACCACCGGCTGGCCATCAAGGAGCCCCTGCGTGAGTGCGTAGCGGCCCTCAGGGTCGACCGTTCTGGATAGTTCTTGGTACGGGACCCCTGGTCGAATCCAAATTAGGGTTTCACGTGCGTAGGTGGAATATGTTGTGGCACAGAATATCCCGCGTCAACGCTTGCGCAGCTTAGCTAATTCTCCTGCAACCAGGTGGGGTTTTCTGTAGCAGAGCCATCTGCGCGTTCTGCCGCATTTATGTAGGCGTAGATTGAGTATCACTTGCGTGCTGTATGCATGCCTCGCACATTTAGTGTGAGGATGGTGATGTTTCCCTTATGTGCCATGTGGGATCGAGGGGGGTCTGAGGGGGGGATATTGTAGAGTACAGCACCAAGTTTTAACCCACCTCCCTCCTTCAGAGCGCCTTTACTTGCCAGATCCAGCTGTGGCCCTTTGATGGTGTACGGTTGAGAATACAGTGTAGTGATGTGTGATATCATGAGGAGGGGATAACAGGGGTGGGAACTGCCCCAATACTGGGGACCTATCGCAACAGGCGATACATCCAAACTTACTCGTATGAGAGAAGAGAGCTTTAACATAGTGTGGGGGTGGTGCCACGTCAGCGAGGTGGCTCTCTGTATGGGCATTTGTAAAATCAGTGCACGCCTACTGGCCTGTTGTGGGGCCAGGTGGATGCTGGATCAGTAACGCAATCATTCACATACCGCAGTTACAGTACAATTAGACTGGTAGGAGTATCCTACTTGCATGGTCTACTGGTGTCCAATTCAAATCAGGGTGTCGGCAGTCTGTGGTGTGACCAGTGGTGGGGTCACTGAGTTCGCCCTTGAGATCGATCCCCTGCTACTGTCTTCCTCCTCAGACGAGAAAATATGCGGGCCTCTATCTATGTCCGTTGTAGGGGAGGAGGGTCTGAGCTCCGCTGCGGCTTGCAAGGCTTTACGACGTTCACGTATGATTTGCTCCAGATCTGGTGACCCCAAGGAATGGGGAGGCAAAGCAGTGTCTTTCCCTCTGTTTTGTCGTCTTGGGCGACGTCTGTTGGAACGCTGTGTCTATGGGCGCCTTACATATTTGGCCTTTGCACTGGGGTATTGTTTGCAGTGTTGATCCGCCCAATCGTGGGCTTCTTCTGCGTCCGTGAAGAAGATGGTGGAGCCTACGTGTATGATTTTGAGATGGACTGGAAATGGCAGGGAGTATTGTAAGCCATCCAGCCGAAGGCGTCGTTTCACCTCTAGGAAGGAGGAACGCTGACGTTGCACTGCACGGGAGTAGTCTGGGAAGAGCATTATTTGTTTCTTCTTGATGTGGATAGGGCCATTGTGTCTTGCTGCTCTTAGTACCGCATCGCAATCCCTGAAATGCAGAAACTTTGCTAGCATTGATAGAGGTGGGGCGCCGGGTGGGGGTCTGCGGGCTGGGACCCGGTGGGCCCTCTCAATGGAGAAGAATGCTGTATGCTCCGTGATCGGGGTGAAGGATTTGGTCCATGTTTCCATATACGCCATGGGGTTAGTGCCTTCTATGCCTTCTGGGAGTCCAAGCACTCGGATGTTGCAGTGTCTCGAGCGACCTTCCAGATCATCTATGCGCTCCTCCATAGTGGTCATTCGGCCTAGTAAGGTTTGCAGGGTCTCTTGGTGTGTGCTGATTGAGGGCTGCATGGTGGCCATTAGTTTCTCTCCATCTGACACTTTGTCTGCCAACTTGCGGTGGTCATCTCTAAGAAGGCTAATGTCTGTGGTCAGGGTACCAAGCCTTTCTTCAATGGAAACCCTGGAGTGTTCAATTGCGGCCAATACTTTGTCTAATGTTTCCGATAGGGTTTGATCTGTTAGGGCTGTTGCCTCTTTAGATGGTGGTCTGGTACTCGCCGGATTATCTTGCGTGGTCCCCAACGCTACCATGCTCGCTGTGGTCCGTTGCTTTCCCATTGTGTTGGCCCGGTATCCATGTGGTTCTCAGGAAGCCTCTTGTGTTGTCACCTGGCGTGATGGTGCTCACTCAGTCCTCGGTCTGCGCGGTGGTTCGTGAGCCGTCCGCGTAGTTGCGCAGGGATTGTAGGCACCTTGGACTTTTGAGGCTCGCTCTAGGGGGCCCCTGTTCTTAGTGTCGACTGTTCGTGATTTTGCAGTACTCTAGGAGGTGTACGATGATTCTGGGGCACCCCAGCGGGGATCGCCGGTTGTCAGTGTGTCCTCTGACCTCCCTCGTCTCCGGGTTCGCTTAGATGGCGTCCTCTGTGGCTTGCCAGTGACTGACCACCTGATTAGTATACGGCGGCCCTCGTCCTGTGGCTGCTTCGGTGCGAGTCTATTGGCGAGGTTGTTTAGGTGGCGCTATTGCTGTCAACTAGGTGTCAGGCACACCGACTCCAACACGTCTTGAAATCCCCCGGCTGCACGTTCTTATTGCGGGCTCTCGGAACTCCGTAGGCGTCTCTCCGTTGCACCTCCATGGGTGGGGAGGCTTCTGATGACCCTTAGTTTGCTATGTGGGCAGTTCGCTTATCCAGGTGCGTCTTACCTCCCCTCATATGCTGCATTCGAGGAGACGGAGGGGGAAAGAGGGAGGGGCACTACGCATCTCAACCTTCTTGTGGGCCCTGCAGCACCTTGTTCCAAACAGTGCTGGGTTCCTTACCCTGGCTGCTGCCTGAGGTTGTCTGTTCTTAGGTGTCACTGTAGGGGCCCTCCTCCTCGGACGTTACAGCGCGCGCCTGGTTCTGGGATGCTTCATGGGTGCCCACCGGCCGACATCTTAGGGTCAAAAGTGCTTGGCCTTATAGCGTATTGTGGCCTTTTCAGTACTGTCCTTTTGTGGTATTGACTTCCTGTGCGTGATGTGTGGGCCTTCCCCTCAAAGCGCTTCTCACCCCAGCTTGGATCTGGGTGTTCACTTGCCTCCATATGTCCTCGATGTGCGGGGGGAGGAGACTGAGCAGCAGGCTCAATGCAGCACTCAGTCGTTATGCTCCTCACAGCCGCTGCTGGTTTGCCCGCGGTTTTCACCCACTCGGCATGGGGTCTGACTTCGGGGCACTGCGTATGCTCAAGCAGGAGCGAGCTGCGGGGTTCTGGCGGCCAACAACTTAGGGTCAGGCGCGCCCAGCTTTTACCGCATAAACCTGGTCATAGTAAGTCTTGTACACGGTTATGCTGACCTCTGTGTTGTGGCGTGGGGCTTCTTCTCCGCGGTAGGCACCTCCCTACGTGGGTCCGAGGTCTAATCCAGCGCGGCGTAAATGGCGAGATTAGTGTCCAAGTACGGAGCCTCAGCTTGGCACATCCACCATCGTAGTCTGCTTGGCCACGCCCCCGTTGTATACTTTCATCTTTTGACTAAAAAGGCGATGTTCATTTCAAGGATAAATTATTTTTTTTCATAGCATTTTGATGTGTTATTTACATTGAAGAGGCAACATATATATAATATCAATGACACTGTTTTCATAATTTGTCTTGCGTTCTTGATATAAAATCTGATCCAGTTTGTGTATATTTCTGTTGATTCATTTCTGTTTAGATTGGTTGCCATTTGCAGCAGATGGAGCAGTATACAGAGGATATTATGTTTTACAGGATACAGAGAAAAGTATGTGCAAAATAAAAACTATTAAAAGAATGCAACTGGCAGTATGCCATAAGATTAACAGAGACAAATATGACAGTGATTTCAGCAGATTGAAGTCTGAACGGTTCTGTTTTGTATGAATGTGATAGTCATTAATTTTTTCCACACCCCACGGAGGTATACAGAGAGGGACCAAGAGTATACCAGTGGCAGCGTCAATAAAAGGACACATAAAATGTTTTCATAGCTTGAGATTGTTGGGATGGAAAAGTCCACTGCGTGATGACCAACATGCAACCCTGCCCTGAGTGCCCCAACTGCAATGATATCTGGATCCATGGGATTGATTTTTGATTATGACAAACACGGATCACATGTGTGCGCCAAGTGTCGGCCTCCCTCAGGGTAACACGCTCTGCTTAGACCAGAAGGGGGTCATCAAGCGCTACGGTGTTGAAAGTAGAGGGCTACTACCCTTACCTGAAATTTAGTGCCAAAAGCTCAGTAGTGGCACCATAGCCATTTTTCTGTTCAGTAGAAACAGTAATGTGAACAGTCCTTTTTACCTGTGTCACAGAAGTGGGGCCGGCTGGCCCACTCATGTAAAGTTCTGTGGCTTTGTACTTAACTCACACTTGGACTGCATGGAGTGTGTCCAGTCCATGCCATGTAGGAAAGGGGGTGAATGCACACAGGGGGAGCACAACATGTGCCCTCCCTGCAGGCACCCCATGACCCTGAGGAAATAGTTTGTTTCCTCACCAACACAGTTTTCAGGGCGATCTCACCGCCATGAAAACTGTGGCAGTGAGGAAACTGCTAATATGCTCGGTGGTGCCACAGCAGCACCGCCAGCATATTAGGGCCTCTCACCACCTCACCACAGCCACGGGATCCATGATCCCCGTGGTTGCGGTGGGCCTGTGACGGTCCCACTGCCGTAATCGTCATACGGCAGGTAGACTGCCAGTCTGGCGGTCTAGGGACCGCCACCACGGGTTTGGCTGTCCAACTCGTAATCAGCCCCTTAGTCCTTTGGACCTCAATGGGGTATATTTTAGTGGAGGTTGACATCCAGCGGTGATCCCTGGTTACTCCCTTGGCCTCTGGTGTGGGACACTCAGAATTAAAATCAATCATTACTGCTGTGTCAGACTGTTTCTTTGACAAAGAGCAGTACAGATGAGAGAGTACTTCAAAGGAGCTGACACCCACACATGCATAATCTCAAATGCCATAGACTAAATCACATATGTCCGGAGTTGGACTATAAAAGTGCAAGCATGTGCTCCTGACTTTGTTGAACAGCACCGTCTCATCAAGAGAGGGAAGATCACCAAAACATTCTTGCTGCTGGAACCTGGACCAGGGACAAAGGTTGCCCAGCCTCCCATTGGGGTGAGGGGCCAGTAACCAGGGGCCAATAACAATTGCCATAAGCCTGGAGCACATCTAAAATTGCGGCCAGTATTTTGGTCTCGACATTAAGCAGTGAGATCGGGCAATATGAGTCACACCGTTTCCTGAGTTTCCCCTCCATGGAAAGTACTATAATGGTGGCTCTCCAGAGATCTGGAGGGAGCTTTCCCAGTCCCCCCACATCCCTACAACAAGGCTTACAGAATTTGGCTGGAAAGCCGTTAGGCCCCGGGGGTTTTGCCCAGCCTAAGTTTGCCAATGGCGGCCTGCACCTCACTCAACGTTAATTCCTCTTCCAACGTCTCTTGCGTGTCCGCGCCCAACACCGGAGTGGGAACAGCAGCCAGGTCCTGCGCAATAGTATCAAAGTCATGGAGAGGTTTGGCCCTGTAGAACTGCTCATAATAACGGGCAAACTCTGTGACAATTTGTGCGTCAATCTCGCAACTATCCCCTGCTTGGTGTTTGTCAGTCAGAATTAACTTTACTACGGTGTGATTGGGATTTTACTTTCACAATTCCTGTGATTTGTTAATCGCCCTGTTTGCAACTGTAAAAGCACTTACTACATAGGGCACATTTTTGCTAGGTTTGAGCGGAACTCACAGAGTTTCACTCCGCGGATTTCCACGGAGTTTACATGAAAACTGCGAGATTCAGCGGAGTTCCGCAAACTGGTGGAAATCGGCACGTTGCGCTGCTCATTGTGATATTTAGCGCCGGGAGCTTGTTCCGCATGGCAAAATTAGGGCGAACGGCTGGCCCACTCATGTACTTGGACTGCATGGAGTGTGTGTAGCATTAGAGAGTGCGTGATTCTTGCGTGTGCATGCTGAATTGTATGCATGTTCCTGTGGATAGTACATAACAAGGGGCCCTGTGGTTCCTTTTTGGACACTAAGGGCCTGTGCTCTTTGGTTCTGCAATCCCCAGACAGGAGATGTGAATTGTTGACATTCCTTAGAGCTGGAGAGAGGGACACACACTGAAGGGGTAGCAGCAGATCTACCTCTTTGAACAGTATGTACATCAAAGGGCTCTTTAGTTCCAGGAAGAGTTACTGGTCAGTCGGGCCTGGGCTCATTTTCAGGGGGAAGGTGGAACTGATAAGGTTGGCACTGCCAGGGGATCTGATAAAAGTGAAGGCTTACGGCCTTATTACAACTTTGGCGGTGTGGGAGCGGGCTGCCATGCCAGCCCCCTGCTCCCACATCCCAAAGCTGTACTGACACTGCCCGCCAAATTACGAGTTTCCTTGTGTCTGTCGGGCGGCGCTTTGGTGGTCTCACGCCGGTGACCATTAATAAAGCACAACAATGGGAGCGCCAAAGGCCGCTCCTACATGGCATGAACTGTCCAGTCCATGCCATGTAGGAAAGGGGTGAATGCACACAGGGGGGCACAACATGTGCCCTCCCTGCAGGCACCCCATGGCCTTGAGGAAACAGTTTGTTTCCTCACCACCACAGTTTTCATGGCGGCCTCACCGCCATGAAAACTGTGGCAGTGAGGAAACTCTTAATATGCTCGGCGGTGCTGCAGCGGCCTGCCAGAATATTAGGGCCTCTCACCACTGTGCCACAGCCGCGGGATCCATTATTTCTGGTGGTTGCGGTGAGCCTGTGACGGTCCCACCGCTGTAATCGTCATATGGCAGGGGGACTGCCAGTCTGGCGGTCCAGGGACCGCCACCACGGGTTTGGCGGTCCCACTCGTAAGCCATCTCTAACAGAGAGATAGAGTCTTTCTCACAGAGGTAACATGTTCCTTTACTTCACTGTCAGAATATCCCTTAAAGTTCTCCATGATGCATCTTTAAGATTCTTCCAGTCTGTTGACCACAGACAAATCACACAGGGGATCTGAGGACTGCTATCCCCACATTCCATGGAGTTTATGATATATCCACTCATGGGCAACAGACTGAAGAGAAGCAGCAGCTTCCTAGAGGCAGACATGTTGCTCTATTCAGCAACACATCACACTGTCTTCCAGAACCTTCTGTTCTACACCTACTTCTGTGACATCAATCAGCTGTGTGATGTCATCTAGTCTATATCAGAAACAGATTTTGTCCTAGACAGAAAGATGTCTGGTTTCATCCTGTCTCTGCTGAGACTGCCAGTAATCCAGACAATGAAAAAGTAGAAATGGTCTAATCCATATAATTTCAAATAAGTCAAACAAACGTCATTCTCTTTCAAAGTGTGAAGAATCAGAAATTAAAAGCTCTGCACACAACAACAAAGAAGTTTTTCCTGGGTGGGATCAAACTGCAAAATGTTATTGTAATTATGCTTTCTGTGAGCAATATAATGTTATACACTTCCATCTTTTGACTGAAAAGGCGAAGTTCATTTCAAGGATAAAATATGTTTCTTCATCGCGTTTTGATGTGTTATTTACTTGGAGTAAACAACATTTATATATATTCTGGAAGGTGAAAATGCAAGGTGATTAATATATATATATATATATATTCCACAGCTCTCTCACCAAAACAGAGAAGACTATGGGCCATATTAGCAAGACCCACGTTAAAATTATCGCCGTTTTAGCGGCAGGAAACTGCCGCTAAAGCGGCGATAATGGGCTTGCTAATATGCGCTATAGAATTCCAATAGAAGCCCAGGTTAGATGTGAAGGACATCTAACCTGGGCTTCTATTGGAATTCTATAGCGCATATTATCAAGCCCATTATCGCCGCTTTAGCGGCAGTTTCCTGCCGCTAAAACGGCGATAATTTTAACGAGTTTCTTGCTATAATGGCCCTATATCCCCAGGCAAGAATCACGGCACTACTGCAGGATAAAGTAAATTCGTTTTATTTCTTTTTTACATGCACACCCTGTGCAAAAATAGCAAAAGTGGACGGTCTACGCGTTTCGGCTACCACTAGCCTTCTACTGGACTATAGAGTCCCTTGTGTCTAGACAACATTTTATAAAGTGCAACGTGCTTAACCCCTTGTTTGTGTCAGTCATTTTAAACAACTAGACTAGCAACCTCAATCACTTTTGGTGGAGTAATTTTGCCACCATTTTTTCTTTCTTTCTTTTTTCTTTTTCTTTTTCTTTTCAGTCAATGTAAAGTACATTCTGTCACTTAAAGTAAAGTGCAAATAGTGCATATATCCTATAATTACAATAAATAGACCTTCAAATCATAATGATATTACAAAATTAATGTTATCCCACAAAGGCGTACTCAAAATTTATACATTCAGCTATCTTGTATTTGTATGTGTCTTCATAAAGTAAGGTGAGAACTGCACAATTTAAAAGATAGTTTTCAAATAATCCACTATTTCCATCATCATTCCTGGTAAATCATTAATATAAGGTGAAGTTCATTTTCGATGGTTCATTAAAACAATTTAAAATATTTTCTTAAAAATATTTCCAAAAAAGTGTAATATTACTAATAAAAATGCTAAAAACCTACTGCCAGTTGCTAAGAAATGCTAATAAACTTTTTGTGTAAAGTACACAAATATAACATTTTTACCATTTCATATATTTACAATATAGCAGCATTTATACATTTTTATACATCTCACCACATCAAGTTATTCTAACCAGGGATTTAATCATTTTTTTTATCTTATCTGGTGACGGATCTCTAAGATATGTTCTCAAGATCTTTCCACATCATTCCCTTCCTTCCATTCTAATCGGACAATCTATATAATTTGTGCAGTCTATTGCCAGTATAGTCCTAAGACACTACCAAATCAACACCAATGCCTCTATGCAATTCATGAGCAAACACATTTATATTTCATAGCTGGTGCCCACCATCTGCGACACCAACTTGTTAGATTATTCTGTCTATACATTGCAACCATTTCATTCTAAGGCACCATCTATACTTTTTAAGATGACAGTCAACATTAATTCTAAAAGGATTTTTTTGGGACAAAGTTTTTTAAGGCACATATACAAGTATATCAATGTGGGGAAAAATATGTGAGAGTCAGATAAAGAGTGAAAGATGATTAAAACTAGAGGTCAAAGTCAATATCAGTGAGGGAAAATCACAGAAGAAGTTTCATCATATATACAACTACATATTCAATATAAAAGCTTGTTGAAAATCAAACACTAATCTTATCAAATTCATTAAATTCATTAAGTAATTTCTCGGCAAAAAACTATCTTTTGACCACAATAGAGTTAGTTCTTATCTTATTTTCACAGATGTACATGCAATTCAGCATCTTGATTGTGGCCATAGGGATGTTCTGTACCAATTGCCAATATCATTTTGGATTCTGCTCGTCTTAATTTCAAAGTTCTATCTCCACCCCTTTCCGTTAGTTTGGCAATTTTTAATCCAGAGTATTTCAAAAGGTTACAGTCACTTGAGTGAGAGTCAAAGAAATGTTTTGAAATCGGGTAGCTAAAATCCTTGTTCTTTATGGCACGCAAATGCTGTAAAATCCTTAATTTCAATTTATTAATAGTGCTGCCAATGTAATGTTTTCCACATGGACAAGTTAGTCTGTACACTACATACTTTGATTCACATGTGATATGATCTTGAATCAACTCTGTTCGTCCATTCTGTAGGTCAAAAGATGTGATATTAGAGCCATGTTCACAGGCCCGACACTTTGAACATTTCCAAAAGCCTGGAGTTGAGAGCCACGACTTGGACCTCACTTCTCGTATTTTTAAATGACTTTGCGTTAAAATGTCTGCTAGAGATGCTGTTTTCCTAAATGTAATGCTGGGATATGATGTTAATGTCGTTTTCAGTGTCTCATCCAGCATTAAAATTTTCCAATTTCTTTTAATAATACCTTTGATTTCACCACTTTGGTTGTTAAAATCCATAATCAATCGTGTGGTGCTGTCACCCTGATCCCTTTCATCATCAATGTATCCTTTTTTGTTTTTTCTTCTTCTTTTTGTTGCTTGTGTTGGAGTTAGCAGATCCTTTCTTATTTTGCCTTTTACACGCATTCTTGCATTTTCAATGACATCCAATGGATAACCTCTCTCTAAGAAGCGACAACTCATATTATCTAGTTCACATTCCAGGTCAGTTGTTTCTGTGCAATTTCTTTTCGCACGTAACATTTCCCCATAGGGTATGCTCCATTTTAAATTTTGCGGATGACCACTATTCGCATGCAATATACTATTGCAAGATGTTAGCTTTCTATGCATTTTGAAGCATACCCTATGTTCTTTTATAAAAATTTCAACGTCCAGGAAGATGATGTTGGTTTCACTAATATTAGAGGTAAAGCTGAGGTTATACTTGTTATTTCCTAAAGAGTCAATGAATTCCTGTAATTCAATCTGATTCCCTTCCCACACAACAAATAAATCGTCGATAAATCGACACCAAGTTCTTACTTTCAAGTGGGTTTGGTTGGCCAGGATCTCTGTCTCCCAGACTGCCATCAGCAGATTTGCATATGTGGGGGCAAATGACGTCCCCATTGCCGTTCCTTGTTTCTGCCGATATAGATCTCCTTTAAAGAGGAATACATTGTGTTCTAGGCAGTAGGTAAGCATCTCCAGCAGCATTTCTGAATGTTGTAAAAAGTTTATAGATTTAGTCTTTAAAAATGTTTTGGCTGCTTCTATTCCATCCTTATGTCGGATAGATGTATACAAGGATGAAACATCTATTGTTGCCATTATTAGCCCCTCTTTCCACTCAATTTCTTGAATTTTATTTAAAAAATCCATCGTATCCCTCAGATAAGAGGGTAAGGAGGTCACATAACTCATTAAGAAAATGTCCACAAATCTAGAGGTTGATTCCAGTAATGACCCAATAGAACTAACTATTGGTCGTCCAGGCGGATTTTTCATGGTTTTATGGACCTTAGGTAAAAAGTAAATAGCGGCAGTGATAGGATGTTCTGTCTTCAAATATAAAAATTCTTCCAAATTTATCAGGTCCTGTTGCTTCCAATTCAATAGCATTTGATGGTATTCAGCAGTCCATTGCTCGATTGGATTATCCGCAGGTTTTTCATAGTGGTCACCATTACTTAGCTGTCTCATTGCTTCAGTTGTATAGTCACTCAGATTTTGGACCACAATATTTCCACCTTTGTCAGAGGCTTTAATGATTATTTCCTGATCTTCCCTGAGTTCTCTCAAAGCTTTGTGTTCTCCTGCTGTCAAATTCCACTTTTTCCTTTTCCGCTGTTTTTCAGTATACTTATTTTGTACACCGTTTCTTGCTATTTTGTTGATTTCTTCCACCATAATCTCATGAAACAAGTCTATTTTATTCCCAGATGGGAACTGTGGACAAAAAGTTGATTGTTTTCTGAATCCACTTTCACCCCCTTTGTTTGTAATTATCCCCAGTCTCTTACACAGTTCTTGATCCGTTTCCAAGGGTTGTTCATTATGCCCATTATTTTCTTCTGTTTCCAGAGATGTTAATATTCTAATGGTTGGTAGGTCACTCTGTGTTAGGGGTGAGTCTTGATCACCAGTCGCTCTGCACTGTGGTTGCATGGTCTTTTCTGCAAAGTATTTCTTAAGTTTTACCTTTCGGCAGAATTTGTATAGGTCTATACGTAGGGTAGGTATGTCTATATATATATATATATTTCAACCGCAAAAAGTCTCCTTCCGGATTGCTGGGACCCGTGGAGAGTGGCGTGCACACCGGCGGAGTACCGGTAATCAATCACAAACAACCAAGAATCAGCGCGCTCTCAGGAAAAAAGGGATCCGTTCTCGTAGGTTCGACACCAAGTGTTTATTCACAATGCGTTTCGATTTCTGACGAAACCTTGTTCACGTGAATAAACACTTGGTGTTGAACCTACGAGGACGGATCCCTTTTTTCCTGAGAGCGCGCTGATTCTTGGTTGTTTGTGATATATATATATATATCTGGGCTTCAATATGCTTTTTTCTTGTGTGTTTAAAGTGACGGGATACTCCGGGCCCGTTCTGACGAAGCCGCCCTGCAGGGATGGAGGCTCCCATCAAAATGGAGTACTGTTTGTGGATATATATATATATATGCATATATATATATATATATATATTATTAATTACACTGTTTTTCACAATTTGTCTTCATTCTGTGTTTAAAATCTGATCCAGTTTGTGTGTGTTATTGCTAATTCATTGCTGCTTAGGTTGGTTGCCGTTTGCTGAAGATGGAGCAAAATTAGAATTATTGAAAAGAGTACAAAGGGCAATATGCCATAAGATTAAAAGAGATAAATATGATAGTGAGTGATTTCTGCATATTCAAGTCTGAATGGTTCTGTATTTATGAATGTTGAAGTCATTCATTTTTTCTGCACCCCAAAGAGGCATTCAGAGAGGTACCAAAAGTAAACAAAAGGCAGGGTCAAGCACATAAAACGTTTGCATATCTTGAGATTTTTAGGAATGAAAGTCCCCTGCCTGATGACCGACATGCAACCCTACCCTGAGTGCCCCAACTGCAATGATATCTGGATGCATGGTACTGATTTTTGGTCATTACAAACACGGATCACATGTGTGTGTGATGAGTTAGCCAGCCTCATGATAAAGTAGTCTGCTTAGCACAGAAGGGGCACACCAAGTGCTACCCTGGTGAAGTAGACAGCATTATCTGGATTCCAGTGACAAAAGCGCAGTAGTGGCAACATAGCCATTTTTGTGTTCAGTAGAAACAGTAATGTGGCCAGGCCTTTTTACCAGTTTCACAGGAATAGGGCAGACTGGCCCACTCATGTAAAGTTCTGTGGCTTTGTACTTAACTCACCCTTGGGCTGCATGGTGTGTGTGTAGCACTGGAGAGCGCATGATACTTGCGTGTGTGTGCTGAATTGCATGTGTGTTCCTATGGATAGTACCTAACAAGAGGGCCTGTGGGTTCCGTTTTTGTATGTCTAGGGCCAGGAGAGGCTGAGTATGGCAACCCCCAGACAGGAGATGTGTATTGTTCACATTCCTGAGGGCTGGGGAGAGACACACACACTGAAGGGAGAGCAGCTGATCTACCTCTTTGAACATTGTGCACATCAAAGGGCTGTTTGGTTGAAGGTAGAGTTACTGGTACGTGGGGCCTGGGGTCATTGTCAGGGGGATGGTGGGACTGATAAGGTTGGTACTACCAGGGAATTTGATAAAGATAAAGGCTTAGTCCTTTGGACTTCAAAGGTGCATATTTCAGTGGAGGTTGACATCCAGGTGTGATCCCTGGTTGCTTACTTGGCCTCTGTTATGGGTCATGGGTTATGGGTTATGGGAATTAGAACCATTCCGGCTGTAGTAGACAGTCTCTTTGACAAAGGGCAGTGCAGATGAGAGAGTACTTCAAAGGAGCTGACACCCCCACATTAATTCATTTCAAAGTTCTCGTTGGGGCCAATGTCCTTGTTCATGTCCCTCTGTGTGCCAGGAGGGGGCCAATAGGACTCTTGGGGTCACTAGGACTCTTGGGGTTATCACCGGTGCAACTGAGACTGTGGGCTGGTGTCCGTGCAACTGAGACTGTGGGCCGTTACCCATGCCACTGAGGCTGTGGGCCGTCGCCCTAGTCTGTGATCCCCTCTGTCCTAAAAGGGGGCCACTGAGGACAGTTGAGGCTGTTATCTGGAGTACTCAACCAGATTGGGACTGTCACCAATGTCTGTGGTCCCCATATACCAGAAGGGGGCCACCGAGGGCCATTGGGACTGTCACAGTGTTGGAAGAGTCCCCGCAATTCACGGAAGGCCTCTGGAACAACTGCCTACAGGAGCACAGCGGCTTCACTGACATACTGGCAGGAACCACAAAGCAGGAGGAGCTGCTTTAGCAGGAAGCCACCACTTGTGGCGACCCCAGGTCACAGATCCAGGCGACCTCCCAAAGGCCAGGTGTGAAGTGCTCAGTTCGGAACATAGCAGTAAGAAACACTCTGGCTCCCGGACTCTTCTGAAGGTTGCTGTTGAGGTAAGGAGGAAGCAGGCCAGTAGGCCTGTGTGAGACTTGGAGCTTGGTAGTGTTTTGCCCAAGAGCTGAATTTGTAAGGCCAAAGGCACACTTTGATGCATACAATGGTATGGGCCGCGCCTGGGTCCCACCTGTGGACATAGAGTTGATAGTGGAGGAAAATGGGTGAAAAGAGGAACTACAGAGGGCAATGGAAGGGGATAGTGCTAGGACGCTTGCCATAAAAGGGGTCCTTTGTATTTATTTTGTGTGTCATGATTTGTGAGCATAATAAATACATATTTTTATACTAAAGATCACTATTGACTGTACCATCACATTATTGGTGTTGTTATGGGTATTTTGAGTTGTGAGCCCTCGCGAACCTTGCACCTACCTCCCCCTGAAGAGCCTTGGCCGGTTCGACCTGAGGTACCATTGAGGTCAAGTGCTAAAGGATTGGCACATGGCCCAGTTACTCAGTGTCTATAATATGCTGGGCCCCAGGATATCAGGAGAAAAAAAGCCTCAACCCCCACAGGCTCCTGCTTGCCCCTCGGCCCTCACAAAGGGGTTCTGACAGGAATTTTATTACATTGCACTGGCTCATCGAGGCAGGTGGGAATGAGATGAGAAATTTGCAGGAAGATTATGCATTCACCAGAGAGAAAATTTTATTTACCTGTAAAAATCTGTTTGCAGCATGTAGTGCTATAGGTCACATTCTGTGCATACTGCTATCATCTACCGTAGGGAGCAAACATAGCAAGCTATTTTTCTTGATTGTGACTCCCATGAAACCCATAATGGATCAGGACACAGAGTCCACCTTAAATTGCATTTCTCCCTTAAGGTAAGAATAGCTGTGGGGATGCGAAGTAAAATGTATGTGTTCTGGTAGAAGAAAATGTATGTAGAAGACATGTTGTACAGTGAGCTTGAATATCAGTAAGTGAGAGGGTGCATGGGACTCTACAGCACTACAAGCTGTAAACCGATTGCTCTTGGTAAGTAACTGTAGCGTTGGGGATTCATGTACATGATCATTAGTGCAGATGTTACTATTGTTAAAATTATTACTCTAGAAATGGATCATTCAGTGAATTGCAGCCTATTGTTTATTAAAAGTGGATCTCACTCATTATCACCCATAATGCCTCCCAACACTGCACTCGCCTGGTAAAGCGGAGCACATATATTTCTCAGCAATAATGGATAACTCTACTCAAGGGGCAGTCTGGGTTATTTAAGAGGACTAGTTTTTCGCAGGGTTTAACGTAAAGTGGTTGTGCTGTGTCTGAAATGGAAGTTTGTTCCATACAAAGAGATATGTGTGGGTGCACACACTATGAAACACACAACACTCAGTTTTCCACAACTCCATCACTAAATGTTTCCTCTAGGTTTTTTAGAAGTATAGCTTGAACCCGCCCTGATATTGCCCACTAGGATAAGGAAACATAGGCCTAATGAGCAAAGGGCAGGATGCAAACCAGTCTGTGTTCCTTGCACACTAACTAGCTTGGAACCTGTCCCTCATTTTGTGATACAACTGAGGTACTACTCTACTACATCCCAAGATGCACATTCTTAGGAGGTCGCGAAACCTCCTGACTCTTAAATGGGCATGAGGCAAAGTGCATTTTGTGACACCCCTCTAAATAAAGAAACAGAGGCGTATGTGAGATAGTACACTTTCACTCCTTGCATTTGCATTCCCATGAAAGAGACGGGCTGCTTTTAGAGGAATAAAATATTAACCATTGAGGGAATGACACCGGAAGAGCATGCAGTGTTTCCCCAGAGCAGCCTACTCTCCCATATGTTGCCGACCACATTTAACAGTCAGCTTCCACATTGGGAATAGGTGACCACTCCTTGGATCTCACTCTGAGTGCTCCAGTGCAGGGGCTGCCAATTCAATACCCCCACAGCTAGCGATAACAGAGGTCCTGTTAACTCAAGGGGGTGCTGAATTAACAGCGATTATGGGTTGATAATCTCATTAGTATTGAGGACATTTCAGGTGTGTCAGTTAATTCCAAGTCTGAATGGCCATTAATTCTCCATTTTCCATTGGCATTTCCACTGGGGCGAATTATAATGATACATGACGTTGTTTGTGGACCTTGTAATTCCCGCCAACTGTGGTATCAGCCTCACAGCAAATTACAACCAACGCATAATGAGGCTTCATGTTCATGTTAGTAATCTGCAATTTCAGTTGCAAGGTACTGATACATGCCATTGTGAGTCACAGTAAGTCGAGGGATGCTCGTTTCATGGGCCCTCCTCCTATTTGTGATCTGGTCACAAAAGGTACTTTGTCAGTCAAAATCAACTTTAGTGCAGTGTGATTGTGATTTTGCAGTCACAAATCCTGTGATTTGTTAATTGCAGCGTTTGCCACAGTAAAAGCACTTACTACATGAGGCCCTAAGTTCTCCTGTGTGAATGACATTTTTTACTAATGGTGGTACAGCAAGCATAAAGGCCTACCTTCTCATGATATTTTGACCAACGTGTTTTCATTTAAATTGCTTTACATACAATGTATACATTTTACATTTTAGAGGAACTGTGATTCCTGCAAAGATATACAAGCACCGATTCTTTGCTGCACTTCTGTGGGGACTACAGCCCCCAGGATCCTTAGACAGCCCAGTAGGCGGGCTCATCAACTGGCAGCCAGTGCTTTTAAGAGCGACGTGTTCCCGTGCGTGCACGTGGGAGGTACGTAGGCTGTGCCCGTTCCACTCACGCCCTACGGAGCCCAGAGGAGGCTAGGCTGGGCTACCCACCTTTCATCTACAACCCTGGAGATCCTGGAGGTACTGTTTTAAAGTACTTTAGTTTGTCTTGATCACTGTAACACATGGTGATGGGTAAGAGAAAAGTTGTAGGAGGATTTTCCACTTCACTCCCACCCTTCAAAAGTACATCGATCGATATGATGTTACAGAGGGCTATGGGGGTCATATCCACTGAAATTAAGTTGATGGAGAGGAGACTGCCCGATGGTTTAAGAGTTGCATCTGATGATAATTGCAAAAAATGGTCAGCACCCACCATGCATTCAATTCATTATGTAAACATCAGGTTACAGCAAAAATATATATAGGCACAGCCTCCTCTTCAATTTTTCATCCAAATTTCCTTTATTTATATCCTCTTGCTTTAATAAAATTCCCTGTAGCCAACGCTTTTCGTCCCTTTACTGAGACTTCTTCAGGGCTACAAAATATAAACAATTAAAACATAATTTTAAAATCATTATTGCACATTTCTTCAACACAAGACGCCATTTTCAATAAACTCCTATTGGAGACATGGTCTAGCTACATATCGCAATCCTTATGCATACATATGACAATATTCCATCCACTGTGCCCAGATATCAGTATGATTCCTGAGTATTATTTTCTATACTCCATAGTTTTATCGGTTGGTCTACAAAGTTTCAAAAAAGTGGGAGACATTTGGACCTTTGGTTTCACCCTTTTAGGTGACTCACATGACATTACAGACTTGTATGAAAAAAAACTTCATTGCAAATTCACAACCATTCTGAAGTAGCAGGAATTGATTTGATGATTTTAAGCCTTCTGTATACATATGTATTAATTTTGTCCATTTTTTTTAACACTTCACACAATTATTATAAACATTATTCCCTCATTGTGTTTATTCTCTACCTGATATATAATTTCATCAAATATTTTTAAGGTGACTTCTCTCTGCTGTCAAATGACCTAATTGCCCCATTAATATATATATCATACTTATATTATTCTTCTTAGCGAAATAAAGTACAAAGAAAGTATACCTTAAAATATAATCAGCAGACAGATCGGCCAGGACATTGGAAGGTCGTGGCCAGAATTTCTTACTTTGGCTGTATCTAACACGCCAAACCTCTCATGTGTTATCCATGTATGGTCTCATTTTTTTCGTAAAATCTATACTTAGAAAATCTTTGTTATATTTCTATAATATCTTTTATTCTTCTAAATTAGAATGCCAAGTTCAATAATTTGTATTTTTTTAAAAATCAAATTACCATTACAAACAGGAAAAATGTTTTTATAAATACCTCCTATGTCTTTTCCAAAATTCCTTTATTTCCTCTTCACAAACAATTTATACGTAAATAATATCCACACCCATGTAGGCAGCCGTATCTAATATCACAGCAAGGGAAAAGAAAAAGAAAGAAGCCCGTTAGGTCCCCAAGAAGACCTCCTGGCAATACTCCTTTCACCACGTATAGATCCAAAGGTCACTGCCTTATCCTATCTAAGAAATTCTATATACTATAAAGTTGAATGTACCACTAGAGACAATAAAAAACCAAGCCATTTTCTCAAAATCCCTACGTTGTGTATATGGCCACAGATGATACAGGGGCCAAAAAAGCAGCAAAGCCATTATGTGGCAATATTAACTGGCGTCCCTTCTCTGTGCGAGGACCATTGGGAATTGCATGAAGAATTGACCAACAAAATACTGAACTGGCTTGTACGGCACAGGGATTATCTCTTCTCCCTGGCAAATTACATTTTACTGACTCGTAGGGTAGGATAGATTGGCCCAGGATGGTGGATCGCCTAGGTGTCTGTGTCATCATTAATTTCAAATCTACAATGGTAGTGCAGAGCCTGCTCTTTGGCCAAATGAGCAAACGGTTAGCTGTGATGAATATCTCCTTACTGCTGCTAGGCTATTTCTTTAAACCAAGTTGCTATTTCCAGCAGGATCCTGCTTTGCAGAAACAAGGAGTCTGTTTACCAATTAACCCTGGGCGTAGTTCGCGAAGTAGCGCTACGCGAAGCTACGCGAAGTGCACTTCGCACTACGCGAGCTACGCGTTGCACTACGCGAACTGCGTAGTGCGCTGTTCGCGATGATTGCACAGTGCCGGATGCTTGTCCGCACTGTGCAATCATTGAAAACGGCATCTTGCACAGTGCGAGCTGTCTTTTACTGCCGCTCGAGTAGATTTTTACTCGAGCGGCAGCTTTCTCAACGCGGACTGGTAGTTTCTCATCGCGAGCGGTCGCGAGCATACGCGACCACTCGCAATGAGAAACCTGACCTCCCCGCGTTGAGAATCCGGGAGGTTTATTTTCCACGCTCGCGATCGGCAACTTGATGTTGCTGATCGCGAACGAGGAAAAAGTCTCGCCGGGATGTCATTTTGCTTGCTCACGGTTGCCAACTTGACGTTGAGGACCGCGAGCAAGCAAAAAATGACTGCTGCACTACGCTACGCTACGCGTGTTTGCACTGTGCTACGTGCAATTCGCGTAGTGCGAAGTAGCGCAAACTTCGCAAACTACGCGAGCGTAGCGTAGTTTTCCGCCCAGGCCTATTTACCATCTTTACCTGCCTGTGATTCCCATGCCCCCACAGGCACTCTTGATGCATATAGAGTCTCAATTTCTAACCGTTTTGACGTCCTAGCTGGTGTGGATTGACTCACCTGTCACATCTGTGATACCTAGATTGCTCCGTCGGAAGTTAGTGCAACAGAGAGTGGCACTGTAAGTACTACATATCAGGGCATTGGGAGGGAGTGGTAGACTGACATTAACTATTCGGATTGCAGAGCAAAGTATGAATCTAATACTGGGTCCCAGACTAGGCCCGATGTTGTCAGCACTCAAGGAACGGTAGAAATAGGGCTACCGGCCACTAACTTTTCCTTAGATATATCTGGGTACGATTATAGACTACAGGGTCAGAAAAGCAATAACTCTGAGAACAACCCAGTCATAAGTTAATAGCAAAGGCCCAGATTTGTCCTGCTGATAGTATGGGAGATAGACATACTACGGATAATGTTAATCCATCACTCAGGTTAAAACTAAACAGAATGTGGACATACCACTCTGTCTAGGTACTGATGGGGATTCTGTTGTTAGCCTAATAGCCCCCCCCACAACGTTAGTTACATGAAATGTAGCGGGGCTAGTATCTAAACTAAACTGCCCAAATTTATCAATAAGCATGGCCTCTGTTTCTTTCAAGAGACCTGGGTCATAGTTGCAAGAAGCTGGCGGAGCGCTGTGTTATGCCATATTTGGTAACACCGCACTACAACTGTTTCAAAACACAGGGATGCACCGTATTCACAAGAATGCGGCGCACCCCTGCATTACCTCTAGCTCTGGTGCTAAAGAAGCTGCCTAGCGCCAGCGCAGGCCCCCTAGCGCCTTTTTGCTAGGGTGTCTGCGCTGCTGGGGCAAATGTTTATGTGCAAGAAGGGACACCTTCTAGCACATAAACAATCTTTCAATCAATCAATCAATCAATCAATCAGTATTTGTAGAGTGCGCCTCCTCACCCGTGAGGGTCTCAAGGCGCTGAGGTGGGGGGCTGCTGATCCTTCTGGGCGCTGAGGTTAGTTGAAGAGCCAGGTCTTGAGATCCTTCCTGAATTGGATCAGCGACGGGGATTGGTGAAGGTGCAGAGAGGCAAGGTGTTCCAGGTCTTGGCGGCGAGGTAGGAGAAGGATCTTCCCCCGGTCCTGGTCTTGCGGATCAGTGGGACAGAGGCAAGGGCCAGTTGGGTGTAGCAAAGGAGTCTGGTGGGTATGTGGAATTAGAGGCGGTGGTTCAGGTATGCTGGTCCAGCGTCATGGAGGGCTTTGTATGAGTGTGTGAGGAGCTTGAAGGTGAAGCCCATGTGGAAAGAGCAAAATAGAAGGAGAAATAAAAATTTCTCCTCATATCACCTGCTTAAGACCAGGTATTCCCTGGTGGTATTTTTGGCACTGCTCAATACCCTGTAAATATGGGGCAGCGTCAAAAAGCAATGGGTGTTGTGATGGTACATCCACTGCAACATCCATTGCATGCCCCTTTCACGCTAAGTGCTCCGCGAATAGGGGCATTATTTACAAAGCAGCATTAAGCCACGTTAAGTAGCTTAACGCCACCTTGTAAATAAGGCGACGGAGTTAACGCCACCAGAACGTCAGAAAAAGTGGCATTCTAGTGGCATTAACTCATTGTAAATATGCCCCTTGGTCTTTGAAACCTGTGTTTCGCACTGGCTTTCTTAATTGTAATCAGTATGCTTTAACAACGGGTCAGAGTAGGCACTCGGGGGGGACTTATGATTTGGATTAGTGCCACCCTTACTTGTGTGGCCAAGGAGATTAAGATGAGTTCTCCCGATATCCTGTGCACGAGCTTGACATTCCACCAGAACGGAGTTATAACATTTACAATGTGTATTGCAGATCTTTGCAGAAAAAAAGCTGAGTCCTTGGTCATAGAGCTTTTGAACTCCCCCTTGGCAGCACTACTGGCAGGGGTAATACATTGTGGGAGGGGACTTTAATGTCAATTTGTACTGCTCAATGCTAATAGTGACGCTGTCACCCTTGAGGAAGATAGACTGTAGTCGATACCAGAACCAGCAATCACCCCCATTAAGAAATAGTCCCCCCTGGCACTCCAACTGAATGCACTAACACTTAACCAGGGTTTACAAGCCTGTAATGGCAGAACTATTTCTGACAGGGAAGGAAATCATACATTTAATCGCACTCAAAGCACAAGCCTTATTGACTATATACTGTTGGATGTAAGGATGTGGCCCTATCGAATTGACATGGCTGTAATACCCCAACAAGATAGTGATCACAGTGCTGTAGTTCCTGTTCTGGGGATGTCAGCTCGTCTTAGTCAAATTAACTGCATCGAGCCATTCGATAGACGGCTGAGATTGACTAATAATCGGCTCAGGGTTAAGTGGAGTGTCATGACTCAGTCCAAAGATCTAGGGGCATATTCTCAAGGAGCCATCACCGCAAAAGTGGGAATAGACTTATCGCCCCATTCACAAGCTGGTGCAAACTGCCGACATCGCCAGTTTTCCCGCGATAGCTGCCGCAAAACACATCGCCACGGATTAGAGCGACAACTAACGCTAATGATATGCAGAGTAAGCGTTCCCGTGCAAAAACACACGAAAACACCCCTTCGCGATATTCCCAACGAGCAGCCAGATCAGCGATGCGATCCGAAAACAGGCGATAATGCGCGTTAGCAGCAGGGAAACAACACCTGCCTCTTACTGGTGTTAAGCAGGACGACAACCTGCAGTATGATAGGGAGCCCAGCCTAGAGCCACATCTGAAGACCAACAGATGCCATGGAGATAATGATCATGCAGCCTGGAGACCCAAGAGGGCCACAACACACACCGCAACCACCCACCGGACCCCAGGTCATGAAGTCCAGTAGTCAACGGGGGTGGAAAAACAGAACTTTAATACAAATACATAAACAACAAGATGAAAAGCACAGCCAACGCGTTCCATTCCCAACGGGGAACTTCACCAGGGCAACTTGTGGATCCAATAAACAGCAAATGCTGCGGGAACTCCCCAATGCCATTCCATATCCCGAAATCAGTAGTCAGAAACCTGTCGGAGAAATGGTGATAATGGTCAAGCGTCCTCATAGTCACAAACGTAAACTGGTACAGTGTATTGCACTTGGACAAACCGGAATGCATACGGGTATGATGAATCCCGTCCAAATATACTGTACCAGAAGTCTGTGTGCTCGTAACCTCCGCAGGAAAGAAAACGAAGGTTACGACCACACAAACATCTGTTACGGTCTCATCATGCAGGATTCATCATACCTGTAAACATCACAGTATGTATCACCTTGATACCCCTGCACCTTCACTTCCCCCACGTTGTGCATGAACAGCTGGAGACCATGCAAGGGAATCACGCCATAGCTGCCTTACCGCACGTGTCGAGGGCAATTGACTGTACACATGTACTACTTGTGCCCCCTGCCGACCCTGCACACAATTACCGCTACAGAAAGCACACGCATTCCATCAATGTGCAGGCGATAGTGGACCACCGGGGACAGTTCACCAATGTCGTCGCCAACTTCACAGGCAGTGTACATGATACATACATCTTCCGACAGTCCATCATCAACCAGCGCTTCCAGGATGGCACCCATGGCAATGCACTGCTCATTGGTAAGTACTAACTGAACACACCACACACCTCAACTCCACAATCACACAACTCACAACTGTGGGAGAGCACACGTAACAAAATCACATACAACATGCCAAACAACATGCCCAACTACCGGACACGACAACACAAGTAACCATGGTAACAGGGGCCAGACATGTAGACAAACCATCCACAAAGGCAGAGCCCCTCTGCCACACAATTGCAGAATGTGGGGAGAGGTGGGAACCAAGAATGTGCGAAGGAGGCAAGTGACCCAGCACAAAGAAAGGACACAATGCCAAGTGTTGCGGAGATGTGCTGGACAGATTGCAGTATGCAGAGCACAGACATGTCCATGTGGACATCTACTGCTGGTGTATGCAGTGTAGTGGACAGTGGACGCAAACAGGTTACCCCAGGCAGTGTGGAAGCCCTTGGACATGTAGCCATGTGGTCCCCCCCTGTAAGCCTGAGCGGAGCGGCCTTGGCCGGCGTATGTCGCAAATGAATACCCCGGGGCCCTGGGTGTGGTCCAGTTCCGGGATGGCCACCACAGTAACTACTGCGTGTGTCTCTGTGTCCGCCATTTCGTGACCATATGCCTACAGACACGTGCCCGACCACAATCAACGGCCGCATTCACACTGGAGACGAGGTGACTACGTCCCAAGCCAACCGGCGCACATCTCGTCAGCGCATGCAGGGCCGTGTCTGCCAGGGTGGCGCCCCCCACCCAGCCACAAGGACACCGCCATGACCGGTGGTGCCTGCGCAATCCTGTGCGGCGGCTTCACCCCAGCCCTGGTCCCCAGACCAATCCGCCGCCCAGCGATGACTGCCCGCCCCTGCGCACCCAGGCCTCAATGCTCACCTGCCGCCACCGGCGTGTCTCCAAGAGGGCCCTCCACGTGCCGGTGCAACCTCTTTAGCCGATGGCTGGATCCAGCGCCACAGGCCCCCAGCGCACCCTGCGGCACCGCACCGCGGAGTCATGTGTGTGCTGACTGCTGCCTGCGCGTACACTGCGGTCCAGCAGGGCTCACAAATCAAATCGAGTCATGATATGCTGGACTCCGTATCGAGGCCAACGCATCATCGCAGGCTGCACACCCGCTCAGCTTTTCAGGTGGGCCTAACTCAGTGCAATGCAAGTCATCGCCACGTGGCGGTAGGCCCGTGCCGGACCCAGGCCATCGGGTGCCACCAACTCAGTGCAACGCAAGTCATCGCCACGTGGCGGTAGGCCCGTGCCGGACCCAGGCCATCGGGTGCCACCAACTCAGTACAACGCAAGTCATCGCCACGTGGCGGTAGGCCCGTGCCGGACCCAGGCCATCGGGTGCCACCAACTCAGTGCAACGCAAGTCATCGCCACGTGGCGGTAGGCCCGTGCTGGACCCAGGCCATCGGGTGCCACCAACTCAGGGCAACGCAAGTCACGGACCCTTTATGATTGTGTTCCGTGGATGCGGTCGCCATCATGTCACCTCCGGCAGTGGGGGATGTGCTGTGGTGGGCCCCTTTTATTGGCAGGGTCACATGTCCAGTGACGCCTGTGCTGGATGGGTGTGGTGTGGGTGTAAACCAGCCCTCAGGGAGTGGCTGTGGCATGCTGACGATTAGACCAGTGACCAGCAGATCACTACAGGGAAGACCTGGGACATGTAGCTGTGTCGTCACCCCCTGTGAGCGTAAGCGGAGTGGGCTGGCATATGCCAGTCCAGCGTAGGGGTGTGAACAATGAGCCCGGGGCCCTGGGCGTGGTTCAGTTCTGGCCTGGACAAGGAATTACCCAATGCGTGTGTCTCCATTGTAGTGTTTGCGCCACCCAGACCGCAATCTGCAATGTTGCACCCTGTGACCCAAGCCCCACAACATGTGCAAAATGGACGTGAGGGGGAATCAGTGACCCTACATTCATCCATACTGTCATACTTGAAGGATCATAGACATGACACATCTGTGCGAATTTGAATGTTTTATTCACATCCAGTGGAGTGTTGCAGCTGGAGCAGTACAGGGCCATGCACACCCCACTTGACATTGTTGCCCCGTGGAGGGCCAGCCAGAGTCCATTAGGGAAGGACAAGTTCATCGGAAGAGGAAGAGTTCAGTCCGCAGTCTGATTGCTGTGTCATTGGTAACCAAACAGAATATGGCAGTCCATGTCGAGGTCCAAGGTGAGTGCCGCAGAGTGTATTGGGGGACAGTGGAAGGTGATGATGCAAAGGGCCGAACCAAGCTGAAACTGGCCATATGGCGGAGATGAATGCTACCGCTTCCTCATTACCACAACGGCAGTCTCATCCACATCATCGTCCTCTGATGTGTGATGTGCCTCACCTGTGGGTGTTGGTGTTTCGGCTGCAGCACTTTGTGGCACTGACACATCAGGGGCCGGAGGTGGAATGTCTGCCGCACTGTGTGTCAGTGACACATCAGGTGCCGGAGGTGGATTGCCGGCCGCACTGTGGGGCACTGACACATCAGGGGGCGGGGATGTGGATGGTGTAGGAGCAGCAGCATTCATCTGCGCCAGGCCATGTGGCAGCAATGCCATGATGAGGATCTGCAGGGCATGGTAGATACCAGCCACATCTCGCTGATGTGCAGCCGTGGCAGCCATCCTTTCCACCTCCATTCGCACCGAGTCCTCCATGAGCCTCCGCATGTGTCCCAACTCACGGCTGAGATCGCTGGAGCCACTCTGACTAGACAGGTGTTCTTCTCCCAGTCATGACTCCAGCAATGTCAGCCATGGCTCGTTGGAGACCATGGAGCGGACTGTGGGTGTCTGTTAGGGACTGTAAGTGGTCCCTGATGGGACGTAGACACCCATGGATGGCATCAAGTTTGGCTGCCAAGAGGTCGAACCCCACCCGCACCTGCTCAGCCATCTCCTTCTGGCCCTCCAACACACAGCGTTGAAATGCCATGTGTTGGTCGTGGGGATCCTGGGAGACAGCCGGGGTGGTGGGTGCTTCCTGCTGTGTGGTCTGTGCAGGGGGTGGGGTCTCCTCGATGCAGCTGGGCTGCCCTGGAGGTGGGGTGCCGAAGCTGTCCATGAGCTCTTGGAGGGCATCGGTGTCGAAGGTGGGGAGGTCCTCCTCATCATCAGTGAGGAGGTGTTCGGTCTGCTCTGCAGGAGGTGATGATTCTCCCTCTGCAATGTAAAGGGGAGATGCAGTTTAACAGTGTGTTCCATGTATGTTCACGCATTGGCCAAGTTTCCAAACAGACTGCATGACAATGTACATTGTGACTGTTTAGGAGGAGCTGCCTATTTGGAGTGAGACAGTGGACATTTGCGCACCATCAGGGATGTGGGGTTGTACTTGTCCATTTTCATGTCACAGTTTCCTGCTATGCCAAATGTGATTGGCCAGTTTCTACACACAAGCAGCAGCAGTTGTGTCCTCTGTTCTGTTGTGAAAGTGTTGCAGTTTGTACCACATTGTTGTCAATGTTGATGTGCTCTGATTCTTGTGTGTGTGCTGCATTATGGGAGAGTCGCCCCTGCAGCTCAGACTTTGCTTGGCCTTCTCCCTTTCAGGCGGTGTGCCTTTGACTTCTGTGCTTATGCAGTGCTGAGATGTTGCATACTTGGGTGAATTGGGCTCTTGGTGGGAGTTGGGACTCTTGGGCATGGTTTGTCCGCAGATGTCTTGTTGCCATCAGGGGTTGTTTGTGCACGTGGTTGTGTCAGTGTGGGACCTGCTCCTTTCCGGATGTGGGCCACACTCAGCCACCTCGGTGTCGTGGCGTGCAACATGTCATGATGAGTGGCCTGCAGACATGCTCATCGTCATGCAGTGTCACTTGCATTGTCAGTGTGGCTCATGGATCCGCAGCTTTGCTGGTTTCAGCACATGTGCATGTGTTTGTTGTGAGATTGGTGATGTGTGAGGGGGGCCCCCTCTGGGCACATTGTGGACGGGGGACTACTTGCTGTTTCTATGTGTGCTGCAGTATGGCAAGGAAATCAGGGACATGATCCTGAGTCATTGTGGTTGTGCAGTGTGCCATACTTCATTGTGCATGTGTGCCATTGTGCCCATCTCCCCCCGTCCCCCTAGTCCCTGGTGGTTACTCACCCTGTTGCTGTTGTGTCAGGTCATGTTGAGCCGTGTCCGGTCCCCCGACTCCTGCCACCGTCTCCACACTGATGACTGTGGACACCATTTCCTCCATCTCATCCAGCTCCTCCTGTGGCGCAGGGCTCCCACCCCCAGTCTGCATTGCTGCTTTGCGGTTGTTTGCGAGTTTCTGCTTGGTTTTGCGCTTCACATAATTCCAGCGCCTCTTGACCTCGTCCATTGTCCTCCTCAGCACTCCGACTGCATTCACCTTGTCCACTATGGACTGCCATGTTCCATTTTTGGTTGCCAATGACACAGTGGAGGTAACGAACAGTTGTTGATGGTGTTCGACCATCTCCGTTATCAGGATCCTGTTTTCCTGCGGACTGAACCGCGTCTTCCTCTTCTTCTTCTCCTTGCCCTTCTCTGACCCCGAGGTCCCAGGCTGGTCCTCCGTGGAGCTTGTGGGGTTCGGGTTGTCCTCTGTACTTGCTTCGGCTGCCTCCATTGTGCTTTGCAGTTGGTATGTGTTTTTTTTTTTGCTGCTTTTATGGTGATTTTCCCCGCCTGACGTGGGAATTGCAAGCCTGGCGCTGCTTGTCGCCGATTTTCCTATCGCGGTTGGGCCCATCGCAACTTTTTTCGCGTTCGGGTTTCCTTTTTTCTTGCCGTCGCTGTAGTTGTATCGCGGACATTTGAGGCGTTATCGGGAAACTATTGCATGTTACTGCCATGTTGTGAATACGACGTTGACACTGGGTTATTTCCACGCGATAGACGGCGATATGAAAAATTTCGTTAGCCTATTTTGGCGATGTTTATCGCACGTTCTTGTGAATATCCCCCCTAGTTGGGGCGATCTATAATCAAGTAGCTGAAAGCATTTGGGCTTTGCTCCTTTTGGATCTGGTACTTAATCAAGGAGAGACTTTAGATAGGGTCAGCATCATACTCAATCAGCAGTTGTTCCTGGGATTAAAGAAACACTTCTTTGTGGAGACAAAGAAGGCAGTAGGAAGAAAACGTCCCCCCTCCTGGTATAACAAAAAATGTAGAAGTGCTAGGGCTCCACTCACTGTTGCAATAAAGCAGCAAGTTAGAACCTCGATACAGGTAATAAGGGCGGCATATAAAATCACTGTAACAAAAGCAAAAAGAGCTTAGGAGTGTGGTAAGAGGGAAGTGGGAAGGATTGTTGGATGCGGCCAGAGGTGGGGACCAGTGATCCTTTTGGAATATTGTGTCCACAGGGAGTCAAGATGGCTATTGCCCTATTGAGAATCATATCCCTGCTCCAAAATAGGTTGCGCATTTCTCCAGTCTGTACTCTATACTGCGGGAACCTAATTGTTGTGTTCCACGCAGGTAAGTAGAACACAACCAGGATGTGGTGAAATTTAACCGAGTTTATTTCAAAGTACTGCATACAGGAGCCACTGCTGCTCTCCTGCCTGGAGGACTTTCAGCTGACAAACCTCGAACCTTCCAGACAGTAGGCAGCCATGGCAACACAACAACATTCCAAGAGTTAACGAATCTTCAAATCTTGGTAAAATCATAACATACTATTCCCTTTTTACAATGAAAACAACTGAACATAAAACAAATTCTTACATAATAGTCCTACCGAAACTCAATACATAAGCAAACTAAGTGTTATACACCAACAAATGCTATTGCATTAAAAACATAAAACAAGAGAAATAGAGCACAGACAGAAAACCCCCACTCACTATGGAGAAAAGCCACATTTCTCATCTTATTTTCCATGGCAAATACTTTTCACGGGTAGATCTGCAGTGCACTGCACTGGTGGCCATGTCGCAGAAAGTCGCCGAAACCTCTCCTTCCTGTCTAGATGCAGGACCTGGCATGTTTAGAGCTTTCACAACCTTGCAGACATTCCACCATTGCCCACCCTTGCCCCTCGACAGCATGTCCCACTTTCGATGGACTCAGGATCGCTGTAGACAGCACCCCCTTTCCTAACAAAATCAGTTTTTTTAATACGCACCATGTCACCAGGCCAAAGCACTGTTTGCCTCACAGATCTCTTGAGATCGTATCTGTGCTTCATTCTGACCTGTCCTTTTTTAACCCTAGCTTCCATCCCTACCTGATCAACACTGTACTCAACTTTGTTATGAACAATCTTCAGAAGCTACGCAGGATACAGAGTAGAAGTTGGGAACTGACATCTGAGGGCTACAAATGGAGCCACCTTAGGAGGGAATGCGGTGTGGTGCGATAGAACCACAGCATAAACCTAACCACACCCTCTACGTCATAGCCATTGTCTTTGGCCCACTTGATACACTCCACCACCACTCTATTTATTATAATACTCATTGACAAGTGGGCTTCTCTCCCTGAGGTCCTAGCGGACATAGTAAAGATAGTCAGAGGAAGTAGGGATATATTGACTTCCAGCACAACAGATGGCCGGGCGGCCCCAAACATTCGCCACTGTGCTTCGAGCAAGAAGGAGGCAGTCCCGCCAGGCCCGAAGTTAACAGACAGAGCCGAACACAATCAGGTACAAAGGCTGGGGAGCCCTGTTAAAGGCCCGACGCAACTCCCGGCATATACAGGGTCAACAGAAGGGAAAGCGACGCTCCAGCAACCAATACTCAAGATCTCGGCGCCCAAAGCACAACAGATAGGCCAGATCCCCCCTATCAAGGAGAGAGAAAAAAACAGCTGAGGAAACATCTGAAAAAGATTCAAACAAAAGGGTGCAACCACAGCTATGGAATACAGATCACTTCCCCTCACAAACTGGTTTTAAAAATAGACAGTTTTATCCAATATTTACAGCCAAAAAGGGGGGCTAGATGGATGCCTCGTCTAGCCCGACCCATGGAGACCACCAAGAGCAGACAATATCACCAAGACACACCATTGCAAAGGTCTCTAAGACTCCTTCCAGACCAAGTCCTTCTCCAGAGCACGGAATAACGGCTGGAACATGTACCGCACTGGTGGACATAACCATCCAGGCAACGACAGCTATTACACTGCCGCATTTGGATGTCCCATCACAGTTTCAGCCAAGTACTGAGAAGCAGACAAGAGCAGTGAGCACACAAGGATGGAAAATCAGGAACCAAGTAGGAGATACCTTGAAACATCCAGCAAGTACAAATGCTGTGTTAAGCTCGGAAGTCCATCCACTGGTATCAACCACAGACTCCCCAACAAATGTCCATGAGGTGGTTCTTACCCCGAGATATTATATCACGGGACAGCATGACATCCTGAATCGGAGCAACATCCTCCGCCTTTTTAAACATCTAGCCACCCTGGAACAAATTCAAACGGAAGACTTGGAAAGGGTTAGATTTATGAGTCTCCAGGGCCCATGGCAATTCCACAGTGGTGAGTCTGAAGCAAAAGAGACTCCAACAAGCAGTACTGGACGAATCACAACAACTCGCCGAGTGGGGCATAGATTTCCAGCTTCTGCCACAAGCAAAATATCCGCATGTCCTAGCAGAAAATAGCGGGGACAAGGGCCCCTGGTCCGTCCTGCGCTGGACCAACAGCCATGGGGCCCACAGCAGCAGTTGGACTGGCTCTAAGGCTCCCACGGGCATTAGGATCTCATGTCGTAACATTGATCGGGCCATACATGTAAGCCATGTTGCTCCAGATCAAACAGGAACATTAAGAATCCAGCAGCACTATTAATACCAATCGTGGCACCAGGCCCGGCAAGGCAGGAGGTAAGGGGAGTAAGCCCGTTCCAGCAGCAACTGACTATAATCTCATGGAACATCGCAGGGATCAACAAAATCACAAAAAAAGATAATACAAAGGAGTTCCTAGAGGAGGGAGACATACTATGCTTCCAAGAGACATGGGCCCTGTCCAGCACTCCATTTGCGAACACCATGTAGCAGCAACAAAAAGGAACCTTTTTGGTCGGCCGTCCGGCGGACTATCAGTCCTTATAAAACATGCCTGCAGCCTTGTTGCCACAGAAATCCAATCTACCACCCGTGGGATACAAGCTTTACTGATCAGAGGCCTGAATCTAAATTCTCATCCGCTTCGCCTCCTGCTAATAAACTGTTACATCAATCCAGCACAGACACGGACGCTAGATGATCTCCTACACAAATATAAATTCCATCAGGTAATCATAGCGGGGGATTTCAATCTGAGGGATCTAGATAAAGCAAACTCCCCTCCCCGGTGCAAGGGCCAGGCAGAACCCCTCTACAATCTCCTAAAAAATCCCAAGCTATGCACAACTCACACACTAAAGGAAGCACGTTCGACATCCTGGCATCCGAAACCAACCTTTCGGAATATCTTGAGAGTCAACTATATCATAGTCAGTGAAACCATCGCAGCCAGACTGAAAGATTTCGAAGTCGAGGACAGGACCGAAAGTGACCACAGGCTCCTGAGAGCTGTGATACAGCTTGAAGTACCAACAGCTACCATCTTTCAATCAATAGGAGAGTCGAGAGGGGAAGAAAAGCATAAAGTCCTCTGGAGGATAAAATGGTCTGAAAACATAGGAGAGAAGATGCGAGCTTGGCTGGATCTGAAGCAGGAAGGCACTCCATCAATGCATCTAGCACCTATAAAGGATTGGGAGAACATCGTAGAGGACCTCCAATTGAAGATGGGAAACCCTCAGTATCAACGTCCGTGCATCAAAGTGCCATCAATTGTAGGAAGCAAACACCACCCAAAAGACATACTTGAAGGCAAATGGGCCCTCTGTAAGGCCTTAGAAGCAAGGAAAAGAGGGGGCATACCAACTGAGGGACCGTCGGTTACAGCTCTAAGGTTAGCCTTAAGAAAGAAACTGTGGGAACACAAAAAGGAACAAAAGAAAGGGAATGGCTCAAAGTGTTCCCTCTGTTGAAGGAAATGAACCCTTCCGGGCTGTGGAGGCACATTAATCAGTTGAGCAGTTGAGGGGCACCAAGAGAAAACGGAGTGGCGGAGCATGATTGGTTAAACCACATAACGCAATTATACTCGTATGCTCCCTCCAATAAAGGTAGCTCTGTAGCGATAAGTTGGGGAGAGGGGCAGAGCCTGCTAAATAATATAAACCTCCAAGATTCGAATGTCCCCTTTGACAATGGTCCTACAGATCAGAACACCTGGGAGGAGGAGCATTGCAGGTCGCCAGGTCTGATAAATTCCGACATGGTTATCACGACCTTCAAGAAAATGAGGAACAATGGAGTTCCAGGGCCAAATGGGTTACCTGCACCTGTATTTAAAATAGCGCCAGATTTCTGGGCAGCAATCCTAACCCCGCTCTTTAACAACATCCTTTCTACAGCTAGGACACCAGATTCTTGGAGGGGCTCTATAGTTGTCCCCATCTTCAAAAAAGGCGACTGTTTGAAGCCATCAAACTACAGGCTTATTGCCCTCCTCAATCTTAAAGCGAAGGCTTATGCTCGTCTCCTCCTGAAGGAAGGATCTGTAGTCTTGGGCACAAGAAAAAGGCATTATCCTCTTCTATCAGTCAGGATTTAGGTCACAGTCGTCGACTTTGGATAACATCATTGTGTTAGCTCATTTATCAACCCAGGTGGTGAAGAGGAAAAGTCCTCCATTGTTCTGCTGTTTCATCGATTACAGCACAGCCTTTGACAAAGTGGATTGCAGAAAGCTATGGTGGAAATTAGACAACTGGGGAATTCCATCTAAACTACTGAACGCAATAAGATCCCTATATGAGGATATCTGAGTGCGGGTCAAAACAAGCTCCTACACAGTGACCCCCAAAATTGCCACAAACAACGGGCTTAAAGAGGGCTGTGTGTTGGCGCCCATCCTCTTCAATTTGTACACCGCAGACCTGGGGGCTGCTCTGCAAGACGCGAACTTAGTAGCGCCTAGGCTGGGAAGTGTGAGGCTGCCGGTACTACAATATGCTGATGATACAGCAATAATGGATCACACCAAAGTGGGCCTCCAAAAAGCCCTACATGCGTTCGATCGCTTTAATAAGGCTAACTCCCTGACAGTCAACCAGGGGAAGACCAAGGTAATCATCTTCGGGAGATACCACCTCAAAAGGCAAGCACAATGGCTCATGGGTGATCTGCAAATCGGCACAGTGGCTTCCTAAAACTATCTTGGGTTCTGGCTCTCAGAACGGGCCAATGCAAACATCCGTTTGAAACATCTGACCTGCAAGGCCAACAATGTCACGCACCTGCTAAAACAACTGAGCCAACATCTGCTGAGTCCTTCGGCTGGACCAATACTGGCTGTTCTAAAAGCAAAACTGCTTCCAGCTATCAGTTATGGTCATCATGGACTTTCCTATGTCGTTGGATGCTTTTTAAATTTAGTCCAAGCCAAAGCATACAAATTAGTGCTGCTTATCCCGAGGACAGCCAGGAAATCAAGGCTGAGATTGGAGTTTGGCCTTGGGATGCCAGATCTGACGTGCCAGGGGGGCCTTATAAAGCTATACCTAAGGATCTTGAGAGCTCCAGCAGACTCCTTAAGATATCAATTGAGATCCGCCTTCGAGGAGGCAGGATCAGTCTGGCATGCCAGCCTTGGCCGCGCTACTAGCACACTGAAGATAGAGGCAGCAAGCCTACGGCTTTTGGAAATTCCACTTAATGCCTGGAAGAAAGCAGTAAATAAACAAGTATGTGAAATATCCTTTGCTCAAGACATTAAGGCCCTTCACTCAAGTCCTAACCTAGAGCCACTGAACAAATCATACATGCCGGAAAAGCCCAACCCTACCTAAGCGAGGCCCTGACACCGCAAGCCCAAAGTAAAATACTTTTTATGAGACTTAAAATGTTACGTATTGCTGATTTTAATCCAGCGTGGGCACGTAAGGGGGAAAAAACAGAATGTAGGCTGTGCTCTTTCCTGAAGGAATCCTGGCTGCACCTCCTGTGCTGTTGCCCGAAACTGAATAATGAACGTCAGCGCCTCCTCGGTCTGATCTGTACTGTTAATGGTGCAAAGACCTGCAGAGAAGCCTCAGCCTTATGCTTTTCCAAATCAAAGACAATGTATTTAGCAAGATTGGGGAAATTCACACACCTGATCAGGATTGCCTTAAAGGACTCGCAGGAATGCAATCCTGCTCCTGTAACTGACACGCCAAATCTCGCTGAAGGAAGCAGGCTGGTCCCCGACAGGCACCAAGGAGTGCCGCCCTTTTAATCAGAACTATCATGTCCGAGTATTTTAAAATTTTTGTATCAATTTGTTTTTAATCAAAAATGAAATTCAATTAACACTGGGGACTGTATAATGTGCCTAAAGGTAAACAGCTGAGCACAAAGCCAGGATATGGATGGGTAGGGGAGGGTGCTGGGGGCAGGAGGGAGGAACTGCTTAGTTCAATTATTTTACTTTTTTTAACAGCGTTTTTGCTTTTTCTGTAATGACTTTAATTAATCGAACAGTTAATAAAATTCAGACACTCTATTTATTCTCTCTACTAAACCATTTGTTTGAGGATGGCAAATCGAACTTCTCAAGTGTTTCACACCTGACTCATTTAAGAACGTACTCATCTAATGAGTCACAAATTGGACACCATTATCTGACACCACTGCCTTGGGAAAACCTTCTCTCATGAAAATATCTTTTAGAAAGGTGACAGCATTATTAGAAGTGGGAGATCCAAAGAAACGAACCTCAGGCCATTTACTGTGATAGTCCATAAGCACGAAGGCAAAGCGTAAATGATACGGGAGAAAATTGAACGGGCCTACCAACCACACCCACTTTCATCCACGGCTTCTCAGGTAATGGAATCGGATGCAAGGGTGGGGTCACCACTTTGTAACTTTTCTCCGCACCACTGCACACAACAGATCTTTCACAACCATTTCAATGTCTTTGTCCTTGGAAGGCCACCAACAGTGTATGTAACCTGACCCTCCTTTTCGTCCTAGTGCAACCCAGATGACCTTCGTGAGCACATTTAACAAGTAGGTCACGGATGGCAGTTGGGGAAAGCACTTGTCATCCCTTATTACCACACCTTCCTCGATAGACAAGTCTTCCGCAACCTTATAGTAGGGCTGAATCTCAGTGGACAGATTCCTTTCCTTCGGCCACCCATTCACAATGTATCCATTAACCTTTCTCAGCATGACATCATCACGCTCAGCTTTTTTCCATTCATCCTCTCTGCAAGCTTTTATCTCAACAGCGTCAACACTAGCAATGAAGCAATCTTCTCTATCCTCCTCAGCATCTGCTTTGTCGTCTTCACCAATAGGTAATCTAGAAAGAAAGTCAGCTTTTACATTTTCCTTACCTGGAATGCATTTCACAACAAAGTCATACTGGAGTAACTTTGTGGTAAGACGTACTATACATGGCGTAGCATATTTAACCTTATCACCACTCAGGATGCACACGAGGGGCTACCCCAGACAAAGTTCCTGAATTTTTCGCTTGCCCAGGAGCACACCAACAACTCCTTCTCAATTACTGAATAATTCAGTTCTTCATCATGCAAAACCCTGGAAGCCTTATAGTAACTTCACCGACGCCCACCTGCTGTGTCAACACTGCTCCCAACCCATAATTGCTCGCATTCACAGCTATAGTGCACGGCACCCCAGGATCATAAGCACTGAGAGACTTGGCATTAGTCATTTCTACTTTCACTCTATGAAATGTGTCTTGGCATAAATCATCCCACACAAATGGAACCTTAACCTTCAACATGTTCGACAACGCCTTCATCTTGGTAGCATAATCCGGAAGGAAACGGGCTAAAATTCACATAATCCCATAAATGAGTGAAGCTCTTCTTTTTTCTTTGGACTAGGACAATCAACAAACGGCCTTGACCAAACCAGGCCTAGGGCTCAGAACTCTACTTGATACCAGATGACCCAGTAATTCGATCTCTTTTTTCCCAAAACTCCCATTTCTCTTTTTTTATCACCACCCCTTTATGCTCAAATATGAGAAGCACAGATCTCAAAATCTTGTCATGATCCTCCAAATGTTTAGAAAAAATCAAAACGTTGTCTTAAAAGATGAGCACTCCCTTAACTCCACCCAAAATCTGCTGCATTATACGTCTGAAAACTGAAGCAGCTGATGACAGCAAGCAGTGTAATGACAAGATTCCTCTTCTAACACCATCTGGTGGTATGCCGAAACCAAATCAGTTTTTGAAAACCATTCTGCACCTCTCAACTCTTACAAAAGATCACCAATCTTAGGTAAGGGATGGGAGTCCACCCAAATCTCCTTATTAAGGCTTCTCCAATTGACACACAAACGCATGTCTCCATTGTGCTTGCATGCAACGACTAGGGGAGATAACCATAAACTGGATTCAATGGGTTCTTTAAAGACCATTTGCCTACAGGTTGGCAAGCTCCTTCTTGAGATCGTCCCTAAGACTAAAAGGCACTGATCTCATTTTGTGCTTAATGGACATAGAATCTGTCTTGACCTTAACTCTATGCTTAAAGCCATGTATTTTTCCAAGGCCATTTGAAAAAACACTAGGGAACTCACTTTCAAGATGTAACAAGGGTGGCATGTCTTTAATAACTAACACTTGTTCACTAGTTCCCGGCCTTAACACCATACCAAAGAGACCTTGGTGATACCATCCCAAAATGTTCAAACCCCTAACAGCCACATAAATCTTGCCTTGAATCTGACAACCTTTGAACTCCAATACATCCTCGATGAACCCTTCCAGTTCAATCTTCCTACCCTCATAAGACACTGGTCCTCTGTCGGGGGGAAAAAGATCTCTGTTACCCCATGTCTTGCAGAACAACTCAGACATAATCACAGAAATGCACACTCCAGAATCTACCAACAGATTCAGACACTTGCCACCAACAACTACTTCAACATACGGATCCACGCAATTGTTAGGATCGCCAGACACAATATCTTCATCAGACACCACAACAATCATATCTTGAAATTCCTTGACCAGCGCCTGGTCATCCATGGATTCATCATTTGTTATACAGTTTACCTTGGGGAATCTGTTTAGACCTGACTGGCACCCATTTGCTAAGTGCCCAATCTTACCACACTTACGACAACTAACGCTCCTTGCAGGGAACATTCTATTATCCTTGCTGTGGGGTGCATTTCCACACCTGAAACAAATGTTTGTGCATCTGAAGAAATTCTTGTCCTGCACCTTGCTATCCCTGCGTGGTGGTACATTGGCTGCCACAGCATTGACATTTTCCTTCACAATAGGCAATACATTGAGTTATTTAATTGGTATCTGTGCAAGCTCTACACTTTCAGCTACTTTAATAACATCCTCTAACATTGGATTCCCCATAGTCAGCAGTTTTTGTTGTATGTGCTTGTCTGAGCAATGAGCAATAAACTGATCCCTTACCAGTTGATCATGAAACTCTCCAAATTGACATTGGGCACAAAATTTATGTAATGTACTGATGTAAGCATCCACATTTTCATTTTGTAACTGTGCACGTTTAAAGAACTTGTGTCGTAGAACAACTAGACTTGGCTGTACATCAAATTTAACAATCAATTTTGTAACACCCTCCTGATAGTCGTCTATCTCTTCGCCATCCTCCAGCACTAAATCTGGAAGGTGTTTGTATACTTCTCTTACTTCAAATCCTAGCGAATGCAACAGCAGACACTTCTTCCTCTCAGGTCTAAATCGTGAGGCGCCAATAGCTCCGAGGTATGTTTCAAAGGTGTCAAACCATTGCCTCCACTGAATATGCCGGTTACCAGGAGATTCTTGAAATGGCTGAGGTGGATTAATTGAATGCATACTGTCACTGTGCCTTGAATATAGAACAGAAAAAAACAAAATAGGCCTAACAAAAGATAGAATTAGACTTGTCAATTAAAAACAATATGAGAAGAAAAAATGATTTTTTTAAAACAGCTGAATGCCATAGAAAAACTAGACACACAGCAATATACCACATGTGACTTAAAGTAGTATTGCACCTGATTTTCAAAAGACCCAATGAACCTTTAAAACCTTATTTTTTATAGAAGAATTCTGAGTTAAAAGGCAACTAAGCAGATAAGCATTCAACTTTTCTTGTACAGCAAAATGTCACAGACATGTAAATGGTGGTGTGCATATCACCAAAATCCTTCGTGACATGCCGTTAGAACCAGAAACCATAGAGTGCCCACAGCCCAGCACAAGTTTAAAATACAAAACGAAAAGGCACCGTAAACTGCTTGCAAAGATATAAATTGGCAATGTGCAAGGTGTGCGTGTCACCGAAATCATGTGTGACACTCCGGTACTTACACACCAGACATGCGTGTCACTTACCGATTGTGAGGTGTGCATTTCACCGAAGCCACAAGGACACGCGAAGCTGGCTTGTGAGGCTCACCGCAAACGTGTTGTAAAATTGCTGGAAGACAAATAACTTTAACGCCTATCATGCACTATAGTGCCAACATTGGCAACACACCCCACCCACACAAACACATAGCATGCATGCTACATAAATAAATACACAACACAACTTTTGTTTGGGTAAATATTGCTGCAGGTTTATTACATATAACGGTATGCAATATGGTGGGTTATCTTACGGACGATCCAAGGGCAGGCAGCCATCTGGGCCGCCTGCCCGCCTGATGAGCCAAGCAGCACTGGGGCGAACCCCATCTGTGCTGCCCCTTCTGGTGATCCTCTTCCCGGATCACGTGACACATTTGGTCCCTTATTACTCACGCCCCTTTCAGGGCGGAGCGTAGCAAGGCAAGCCCCCGGTTGTTCAGGCCCACAACCGCCCGAAGGACTAACGGGGCGCCGACACGGTTTTCCAGGAACCTCCCATGAGGTTCCTGGGATTTGGCTCTGGCACCCCTATTGTGCCGCGCAGAGGTACCCTTCTGTATCCATTTGCTTCCAGATCGCCCTGTAACTCCGCCTGCAACGAAAAAGGAAACATTACAACATTCCATGTATCTTGCCTGCCACCCCCACGCCGGGTAAGAGGTAGGGTGGGAGACGGCGTGTCCGGCGCAAAAGAGGACGCCTGGATGGCGGGGGAAGGCCTATATACCTTCCCCCAATCCTCGGCGCGCCCGACGTGACGCGCCTCGCGCGCCACAGGCCAGGATGGGGGGACTCCTCCCTGAGTCCCCGCAATAGAGAAGGGGGTGGGTTGTTGCCCAGATGGCACTAGAGGGCCGCCCTCTTGAGTGGCCCCCTACGTGGGCCACGGGCAGCCGCATAGTGCCAACATTGGCAACACACCCCACCCACACAAACACATAGCATGCATGCTACATAAATAAATACACAACACAACTTTTGTTTGGGTAAATATTGCTGCAGGTTTATTACATACAACGGTATGCAATATGGTGGGTTATCTTACGGGCGATCCAAGGGCAGGCAGCCATCTGGGCTGCCTGCCCACCTGATGAGCCAAGCAGCACTGGGGCGAACCCCATCTGTGCTGCCCCTTCTGGTGATCCTCTTCCCGTATCACGTGGCACATTTGGTCCCTTATTACTCACGCCCCTTTCAGGGCGGAGCGTAGCAAGGCAAGCCCCCGATGTTCAGGCCCACAACCGCCCGAAGGACTAACGGGGCGCCGACACGGTTTTCCAGGAACCTCCCATGAGGATCCTGGGATTTGGCTCTGGCACCCCTATTGTGCTGCGCAGAGGTACCCTTCTGTACCCATTTGCTTCCAGATCGCCCTGTAACTCCGCCACAGCTCTGGAGGTGGCCTCCGTCGCCGCCAGAGCCTCCCACCAAAACAGCTATACCCTTACCTGCAACCTCTCATCTTTAGAGCCTCCTGCAAATCTAGAAGGAAGAGATCCATCCCTACTGGTGATAGATGAACCCCATCTATATCACAATAACCCTTGACGTTAGCCTGGATCAGCTAGTGTCTGATGAAACCAAAGGCCCCTATGGCCTGTGAACTTGTGCCAAGAACTATTCACCCTCATGCGGGAAAGTTCCACTGCATCACATGACTCAGCCCTGTGCCAACTCTGGGCGGGACGATTTCAGACACCATGGCTCACATTGCCCCATCTATTTGCTGATCTCACCTAGCTGCCGTCTTTCTAGCACCGTGTGTGCCTGAACACCTGCGTGCCCCATCTATGGGACAGCAGCCCACTTGCTAGGTGACCGCTCCCACAACCCGCCTGCCTACTTTGGCTATTATGGCGAGAAGGATTATACTTAACCTTTGCACAGTCCATTTACTTTCTTATTCATGACGCACGGGAATGTTCATAACTAGAAGTATGTGACAATGAGCAAGGGGGCCCTCCTGCCCTTGCCATGTATCCCTTATTCCTTATGGGAATTTCGCCCGCTCAGCTCCCTCTGTGGTGGAACCCCCTAGGCATACCAGCTTAGAGAATCTGTCTGATTTAAACAGTGCGCACTGTCTACATTATGGTGCCTAACATTAAGGATTGACTAAGTCCTACTTTACCCCCATCCTAGAATACTCCCAGATAGGGGGGCGGGGGGTTCACGCTGCCCACCCAGCGCTGGAAAATTACCTGCTCCGTTAAATTGTAATTTTTGTTGAACACTGGACGTGCCAAATGCTCTATTACATAGTAGCCTTTCGTGCTTGACACCTTGTTTCCCCATTTCCTGGGACGGCAGCACACTATGTTGGCTGACAGCGTCCCCACCCAGCGAGGCTAATCTAGCTAACCGGGCGGGGCATTTGGGCTTAACTGCAGGAACATGTCACCTACCCTTGCTTCTGGGGTGCACTCACTTCGCCCCGTTGACCAGACGCTTGCACAAACCCTTTGATTGCTAAACCCTGGTGAACACCTTACTGGTGTCAAATCTGGTTTGAAACAATATATGTCTTGTGACCACTGTTGGAGACACCTCACCCTTTCGTGCAGTGACAACTTACGCAGCGCACCCCACTTGCTTAACTGCTGTCGGATCACAGATGCACAGTACCTACTGTCCATCTCTGACCCTGGATGCTTCAAACCCCCAAAAGTGTCGGAATCCCAGATCCCCAGTTTACTGTTTAGCTGCAGTACACCTTCAGTGGATCCGCTTGGAGATACCACAAACCGCATTGGTCATGCGAACATTACGAAGTACACAATTTTCACCTGGGCGCACCTCTAAATGAGACTGGCTCCACTCAGCTGTAAGGCCAGAGACACACATATATTAAACCTATGTACTGGTTTTTGCCACTTGGCACCCTTCTGGTTGAAGCTCTGTGTTTTTGTGAAGCGCGCGTGCCGCCGGGGTATGATGTCGCTGAATAACCGCTGTATGTTACCCACTCGCTGATACTATGTATCGCTAACTGCCCTACTTGGATGGACGGAATGCTGAATGCTTCCTAAGGACTATAGACTTACTGCTCAAACCCAGTTTGACCCCAAAGCTTTGGGACAACCTAAGTAGTAAACATGCCCTTCATGGTACATCTACCCCAGCGTTGACTATCAACGTGTTTGGGACCCAGGTCGCAGGAGATGCCCCTTCCAGTCTCTGGTTCTAGTCCATAAAACGATAACCCAAGGGGCAGGCAAGTCTGTGGGAACTGGAGGGGGACAACATGTGAAAGTACCTGCCCATGTCTAAATGTTGTGAATGCCCAATGGTCTATAATACCTTGTCGCCATTTGTGCTCTAACGCCGTGTTTACCAAACTTTATTGCACCGCAGCTGACAACTACCACAACCCGCCTGCTGCCCTGGCTAAACCGCGGGTGAATATTTCTTAACTGAGGCGGCCTGTAACCTGCACTTGTTTGCAGAGGGCACATGTTAGCTGCAAGCCCAGACATAGCCAGACGCGACAAGATTGCGACCCCAGACCCACACCCTAGAATTAAACATAGTCCATCAGGGGCCGAGGCCTTGCCTTTGCCCTCTGTGGTGTGACCTGGACTGCTAAGACAGGGCGTCATGAGATCACACATTCACGTGTACCTATCTTCTTGTGCTACACCCGCTGGGGGATTAGCATGCTCCCCCCTACTTGATCGGAATTGGTGATGGTCCCTCGAGGGGTGAAAGGTCAGGGCCTTCTCCCTGAAGCTTGTCCATCCAGACTTCAACAAGAAATCTACCGCATTGCTTTGTAAAGCTGTTCCTGGTTACACTATTAATTATGGTCGAAATGCTCTACCAGGTTTGAACCAACATCATAGCTAATCGTATGCCTGCCTAATTCCCAGGGCTGGCTGGTCTAATGCTGTACAAATGAGACCCCACAAATGAGGCCTTGCACTGGAACTCTACTGGGTTGTCTCAACCTCCTTTCAAAGCTAGAAATGCCCACCAAGTGTACATGGTACCTGTTTGTATATGGTGCCAGCAGATGTTCCTCATCAAGGCCCTTGTAGCCAATTGCACAATGCAGTCTCAACAACGTTTCGCAGCACCTCTCTGCGTTGTAATTGCCCAGAGTAAGTGTAAAATTGTACTTTCCCAACATTGGGCTGGTAACCGGCGGCAAAGAAAGACAGAACCTGGGCATAAGATCCCAGTTTCCTAGAGTAAAACAATAATTATCCTGCACCCTTATCAAATGTGCCACAAGCACCCATGCCCTATCCACCTGTTGCTTTGCAGCTGTCATCCAATTCAATGACATCGGCGACATATCAACCAGTTCTCGCCTTCGTGGTCAACAGAATTCCATATGCCGGGATTTCTCCACTAGTACCTATGATGCTGAACCTGGATTTGTAAGACGCACGTGAGGTTCGGCGATCGTCCCAGTGCTAGCCGCCATGTTTCAAACTTATCAATATTGTCCGACTTAGTGAGGGCACTACGAGGACTCGTGGGACGGAATCGAGGGCTAAAGCATTAGTGCCCATTAAGAAATCGCCAGGCAACATCGACATCATGCAGGAACTAGCCAATGGGGCCTCTTCTCCGAAACCCAGCCACAATCCAGTACCCCCCATAATACTGCAACCCAGACATTCACCCGGGGGGCAAAACGGCGACTCTGGTGAAGGTGAAAGAACGTGCGAATTCCGTCCCTGCAACCCGGGCATAATACTAAGTTAGAACCGCACATCAATATAGGCAAACAGAAGGACAGCCGAACACAGCCATGCCACATCCACGAAGAACCATATACCGTTTAAAGCCTGCTGAGGGGCGAAGTACAGTTCGCGCGTACTTCGAAACCAACCACACTAAAGAGAAGGTGGACCTCTCTGGAGTGACACACCTTAGCCCCCAAACATGCACGAGTGCTAGGGGGGTGGGGGCAGAAAAACAATGACCAACTGATGCCCCGAGTGGGCGTGCATTCCTAGTCGCGGCGGGAACGCACACGGCGTCCCTGGGCGAACCTGGCTCTACATATCCATCACAAACCATGCCCATCGCGCCTTCCTGATGCACCACGCCACATGCTCCGCACAGCCGCCAGCGTCGAGGTGTGGGCATACCCTGTGCTCCTGGAGGGGCCATTGGCAGCAGAACTAGCTGCTCCTGTGTTACAGATTTGAAAGCGCGTCACCGTCCCCGCATATTGGATGTAAAATTCGTAATTTGGACGAGTGTGTCTGTGCCCGTCCTCAAAGTGGGCATGAAAGAACTGAATAATATCAATCAAAAGCCGTTCGAAACACGTCCTCCCAATAATTTTTGCCCAGGGCGGCTGGTAGTACTACAGCATGTGCTGTTGAATACAAGTAAACGCACTTCTGACCTCAAACCTTCAGGATGCCGTGTTTTAAATGCGTCAGCGCCCCCCAAGCGTGCTGAAAAAGGCCGTGCCTAGCCCTTGCCTGGTATTTTGCCGCTATGTCATTGCATCCCTATATTTAATACAAAAGAAGCACTACACCTACAACAAGTCCATCTTTTGGCTTAGTCAATGCTTCTATTTGCATCAGATAAATAAGCCACAATTCTAGCTCAGTTGCATAGCTAACCAAGAGCTAGCCGCCCCCCTCCATAGCTGCAAAGGTTTCAGTTTATGTGTGATATTTTCATCATTTCAGTGCAACTATGAGTGACATTTAAAGGACTATGGCTGACCCTTTCTTGCGCGCAAAATCAAACAATGAAGATGAGGGAGACATATCGATATCAGTAATTACACCCATTAGACCAACACAAAACTCTAAGACCACCAAGGTTTAAGGCTGCTTTTGTGCTCATTTCCGGGCTTGGAGGCGCCTTGAGCGATGTACACATGTTCCATGACCCCTGGCGGCACAAGTACCTTGTTGGCCAGGCAGCGAAGTCTTCGCTCAATGCAAAACGAAACCGATTGCTCACCGTGCACACCCCCCACAGCGCCCCCCAGGCACCAACGGGACAAGCCAAGGTTTGTGCCGAGCATTCCAACTCCAAGTAAAGGCACCACAACCAACCAATCCACTGCGCAGGTCACTCTCAAAGGCACCACTGTAAGGACCCCACCTTAACAATGGCTCCTACATGAAGCTTGAGTGCACCCTGTGAATAATGTAGGCTGAAAAAGACTGCCCATCGCTCATACACTGTCATTTCATGCAGAACGAACACCGGTAGACCCGGAGCGATACCCCGGAGTTTGCAGCTGCCGGTCCGCGGTGACATCCAACGCCTATCCAGTGTGCTATTAAAATTCAATCTTTTGACCAAGCCCAGTGATATAATACTGTGACAACAAAATGGCTATGAACCGAACGCTTATCGCCATTATGCAGGAACTAGGGCTGTTCCACCTAGCAAGGACGCTGCGCCCATATAATCCGGCAGCCAAAGGGTGTCCGTCAACCGCCCACAAACATATCCTGTGCCGCTGCATGTTCTGCGCAACCCCGTACCTGAGCAACGCAAGTGCCCCAATTAAATTACATCCGCATGGGGGAAAACATACAAATGACACGTGGATAGCAGTTGGCTCGTGAGCACATGTTCATAAACAAAATGCTCCCAGTACCCAAATAAGGGCACTGCGACCAATGATCCGGCCGCCTAAGCGTGTTCCTAACCGAACACGCCCCACTAACATACATCATGGCGATAGTTGCCTAAGTACAGGCCACAATAAGGGCTCCTCCAGCTGAAAATTGGGGTCTAGCTTAGCGTGGTGCCGACCGGTTAACAACAGCTTCTGACGCTGACAGGAGCTACCTACCACAAAAGTACACCACACCTGCCAGCCAGCCGTATTGGGCGATAATTGCATAAGTGAGCCACCACTGTGGCTCCGTTGTCAGAATATTGAACATGCGTCAGTTCTGAAATGAGGTTGTGCGAGCTCATGATCAGTCACTTAACAGTTCCATCACCGGCACACGGTCTACAAAATCCAACATGCTCGGCGCGGTACTCCGTCCGCGTACCAAAACGCGAGCCACCGACTACACACTTAGCTAACAGCCAACCCGCCTTCTGCTGCCATCTTCCAACCTTCCTCCCTGGAGTAGCTACACTGAAGAACACGTCCTGCGAGCCTTATACACCGTACAATTGGGAGTTGAAAACCAGATAATATTTAGACCGGTTGAAAGGAGAGAGGAGCAGTGCCACCTATTGGCCACACCCTTTAAGCCATGGGGGGGGGGTGTACGACAACCCCTATTACAACAAACACAAATCCCACCAAGCCATTTTTGCCCTTTACCTCCGCATTGCAGGCAGAATTCACATTCGGGCCAAGGGAAAACCATACACATTCAAGCCAACCGGAAACTTCCACTTTCTAAAGTCGGCATTAGAGAAGTGAAGGAGCGTGCGCACTACAGAATCCAAATGCGCCACTACCCTGAAATGCGCTGTGAGCAGAGCAAAGTGGGTATAGACACTCAACTATGCTGCGTGGTCTCCTATTCTGCCACGCAACAGATTTCATGCTCTTACTTCCGCCTGTCCTAGCGATGGCCCCTTATGCCTGGGAGCTTAAGGTGATAGGGCGGGGACCCACACGCATCAACAATATGCACCCCAACTTCCCCATGACTCCGGTAACCCCTGCGGTCCCAGCAGCCAAAGACATTCCAAGGGGCCCGTGCAGCTGCGGCAGTGATGGGGGCCGACTCGAGAGACGGCACCGCTGGCAGCAGCTTCCCCCAGAAGTGCGGTGCGGACCCTCTTGCCCCCCTTGGACCCGGTACGAACCCCGAACTAAGCGTGTACAACACTACATACGGCCGGACCATATCTCCCGGTCCCCATCGAAGTGGGTGGGCTCCTAAAACCACCTAAGGACTCCCCGCATGTCGATCCGTAAACATACACCGTCCTGGAAAATCACACTCCTCGTCGGGAAACTATACAAACCATGCCCTCACCGGAACAAAACCGACAGCACCCTTCACCGCCGCATGCTCACATCGTGCCTCATCGGCCTGAAGGTTAGGGCCACTAGGCAAGAGGCATGCTGTCTGGACAATCCTCAAAACAATCGCCGAGGTGCCATCCTCCTGATGTCGGCCAAACACCTTCAAACTGAGAACACAAAAGTCCGCAACTAGCAGAAAGCAATATATAACACCATTATCCATCTTAAACTACCGGGAAGAGCGGCTCCGGGCGTGCCCAAATAGGGGGGAATCCCCCCCTTCCGTGGAGAATGCCCCCCACCTGTTCAATGCCGCCCACACCCTTCAAGCCAATACCTGAAAGCGGGACCCGCCCGTGACTGCAACGTGCCCCAACTTCAACGGGGCTGCAAGTCACATCCAATACCCCGATCAGTTGCTTCCACCGGGCACTTTCCCATCTGTGCTGCCAACCGGAGAGACAATGCCTCGACGCCAGACCCCATCCATAAATCCGGACTTGGGATGTCTGGCACGTCATTCTATAATTTCCATCCTCAAGCCAACTATGGCCTCCCGCTTTTAAGTCCTATGCAGTTAGAAACAGAAGGGACCTCATTTGAATGTCCGGTCTTTTCATCCTGTAAAAACCATTCTTTAGCCAGCTCGTGCTTGTTTCCTCTCCTCCTTTCTGAAGAAAGCCTGGACAGATGAGCCCTCTTTGATTTGCCAACATTTATCGTTCTGAACACATGACGACTCTTAACTGGTCTTGACTATCTGTCTAGGCCCCTATGAAAAGGATAGGAACTGAACCCTAGGGACCACCAGCGGATGTTCTACCGGCCCAACCAGGCACCCTAGAATAGCAACTCACGCGGCCTCCCCGAGAGACAAAAGCCCGCATCCAACCACTCCCGAAACCTTGACGTGTGGACAACACGGGGTGCAGAGCAGGAGCCCTGTGCACCCGAACCCAGCTGACCCACGCTCACTTTGCCAAACAGCGACTCACACGACCCGAGGCTCGGTCTCTGCACCCACGATGGCCACCGTCCAGCGCGTGCCATCTACACCACCGCCGATCACGCCGGGCAGAATTAATTTGAAAAAGAGCCCGGGACAAGACCACCCTCTCTGCGGCCCCCAACCAGTCCCCACACCGTCTCCCCTGCCGCATACCGCAAACCAGCGGCCCTCCAGCGGGGCCGGGCAGTGCACACCACGAGGGTGAAGGGGGAGGATGGATCGCTACGGGCTGGTGGCAGTGAATTGCCGGAGCGGGGAGAGGGGGCCGACTCACCTCGCTACCCGAAGGGGTCCCTGACCGACCGCACTCACACGACCAACGACAGCGACGATCAACGACACGCGCTGGTAGACGGCGTGTCCGGCGCAAAAGAGGACGCCCGGATGGCGGGGGAAGGTCTATATACCTTCCCCCAATCCTCGGCGCGCCAGACGTGACGCGCCTCGCGCGCCACAGGCCAGGATGGGGGGACTCCTCCCTGAGTCCCCACAATAGAGAAGGGGGTGGGTTGGTGCCCAGATGGCACTAGAGGGCCGCCCTCTTGAGTGGCCCCCTGCGTGGGCCACGGGCAGCCGCAGATAAGCGTGTGACAAGGGGCTCAAGATGGCTGCCATAGAAGAACTACAACGCACACCACAAACTCCATCTGCTGTCCGCATACGCTAGGTGCCTCCAGCTCTTTATACTCCACTTTTCATCCGGCACTATCGTCACGTACTTTAGGACATGACAACTGTCTTCTTGGCTTCCCCTCTGAACCGAATCTTTGTCTTCCTCGACTTCCCACAAGATGGCAGCCAAACTTGACGCTGCTCCGCTTGTTGCGCTTGCCAGACTTATATTTCACCACAATCCTCCATGAAAGCAGGACCGGTATGTCGTTCCCTGACTTCACGACTCCCTCCTGATTCCAGGGCTATGTCACGCCTAGAATCACACAATGTGCGAGAGGCCCCAATGGAAAGTGTCCCGTGGGTTTGGATCCCATCCTCATCGCCAAAAGTATGTTGTGTTCCACGCAGGTAAGTAGAACACGACCAAGATGTGGTGAAATTTAACTGAGTTTATTTCAGAGTACTGCATACAGGAGCCACCGCTGCTCTCCTGCCTGGCGGACGTTCAACTGACAAACCTTGAACCCTCCAGACAGTAGGCAGCTATGGCAACACAACAACATTTAACGAGTTAAGGAATCATCATCTCTTGGTAAAATCATAAAACTAATGCTCCCCAAAGTGGCCAACCAGGCCTATATGTAGTAAGATTGGATGGTCTGAGTGCATGTGCGGAAATCCCTCTAATCACCACCCTGGAAATTAGTAAGGCAATTAAGTAGATCATTCCCAAAAAAGCACCTGGGCTAGATAAGATTCAGAGAGACCTGTACCTAGATAAGATTGATATCTGGAGCTCTTACTTTATGCTGTACTTTAATGCCATCATGAAAGGGGCATCCCCATATCTTGGGCCGGGGCAGAAATAATACTGATCTTCAAAATGGGTTCCCGATCCCTCCCGATAAACTACAGACTCATAAGTGTTATAGATAGCTCTCAAAAGCTGCTTAGTAGGATCATCTTGGACAGGTTACAGGATTGGTTAATTGAGAATGAGATATTGACCCCCCCTGCAAGCTGGTTTCCATGAATGCAACAGCACTATAGACCAAGTGTTCCGACTCCAGCTCTTATTTTGGAAAACAGTTGCTCTAGGGGTGGCCGTCTCTACATGGTATTCTTGAACTTATGGTCTGCGTTCGACTTACTAACCAGGCAGGTGTTAGCCGATGCAGGGCACCCCCCAATATCTCTTGGACACTATTATTAGGCTACATGAGCATAATTAGGCACAGTGAGATGTGGCCAATTGGGTGAATTAACCAATCCATTCCCTGTTAATAGAATGGTCAGACAGGGCCTTGTCCTTGCCCCTACTCTATTTGCACTATATATTAATGTCCACCCGGGCCAATGCAAGGACGATGCACCAAGCTTGGCAAACACTAGGGTCCCTGCTCTCATGTTTGCAGATGACATGCTTTTGCTCTCCACATCACCAATGGGGTTGCAAAAAATATTAGATCATTTTGCTTGCTTCTGCAGGCAGAGGGGCTTAGAGATTAATGTAGGGAAAACTAAGTACATGGTGCTAAATCCCCTTCATTCTACAGGATCTAATCCCATGATAAAGGGGACCCCTCTTGAGCGTGTGCATATGTTTGATTACTTAGGGATCACACTAAGAGGGCAGCTTGACTGACACACTCACATTGCGCAGCATAGGCTTAAACTTGAACAATCTACTGGGGGAATAGTAATAAATGCATTGGGCAGCAAATTCCATCCCATATCTCCAGTACTCCAAGTTTACAATCACCAGGCTCTAGGAGCAGCCCTATATGGTGCAGAGCTACGGGATCACAAGGATGTGATTTCCCTGGTGGCAGTTGAAAATGTATATTTGCACCGATTGATGGGACTCCCTATTAGTACCCCTTTGCTCTCATTCAGGCTAGACATGGGCCCCAGACCAATCTCCGATGGGATTGGAGAGAGACCTATCCTGTATTGGAGAAGGATTTGGGCAACTCCTAAGCTACGCTCTTATCGACAGGGCCTAGAAGTTCTCTGCATCCTGGGGTCAGGTAACATTCCCTGGATTAAGTATGTAAAAGAGACCCTTATAATGATAGGGAATGAGAGACTTTGGGCTGCCACCAGGGAGGCTTGTGTGATGTCTAAATTATCCATCAAATGTAATTACTCGCAGTATAAGAAGAGAAACATGCGGGGCTGTTTACATTGGGTCTCCTAACTGATGCCTTCATTATGATGAAGGACAAATTTGAGGAAAAGAAGTTTTTAGATGAGATTGAACCTATAGCTACTAGGAAGCTCTTTCTACAATTTCAATATGGAACCCTTGAAGAGTGTAGGTTTACAGAGGTACTGAGGGAAAGTAAGATCACCATGGCAAGGTAGTTGGTATAAAATATTCTTTATTGTAATTAAAGGAGCCCACGTCTTGTAGGTCCTCTCTCCACCAGTTCCCAACTCCAACTGAGCAAGCTGGAGTTGGCAACCATGGAGAAGGAACACAGAACACGGGCCACAGAACAAAAGTAAACATAGCATGCCGACATGTGAACAATTAGCAAGCATGCTGAACCTTGATGGACATGGTAGAAAATACTAACACTACATCATCTCCCTCTTTTCAGAAACATAACACAATGGGAAATTCGAAGAAACAACAAAAAATTATATAGACTATAATCAGGAGGCTGAAATCAGGTCATATAAAAATCCTTAAATCTATTAGGTAAAGATATTTTGTGTGTAGCTCTAGAACTATAGGTTAACACATCATATTAATTGGGAACAGCAAAAGCACCGTCATCCTGTAAGACCTTTACCCGAGTCAACGCTTTTTGAGGGCACACAGCTGGAGTAGAATCTGACCCTCCTCGAGTGCACCCAGCTGGAATAGAAGTTGATATCACACTAGTAGACCATTGCGCACAATCATTCTGCTGTGTTGACAGCTCTTGACCATGATGACCACCAGATAAACACTCAGAGTGAGTGTCAATCCAAACATTATTAGAATCATGGTCATACCCACATTTCTCTCTACCTTGATTTATAATTGCAGCCTGAACAGGTGCTAGTTTCACTACTGCTCTTTTGCTCCACCACCCTCTTCCATCAATTTGAAGTGACCCTTTGGTAACCTTGATTAATCTGAGGGGACTAGAACATTTTGTTTCTCCCTTCTTTACCTTGTGTAGTGTCTTAATCATCACACAATCACCAACAGGAAAATCTACATACTTGACTCCGTGTTTTTCATCATAGTGTTTCCTTTGAATCTGTTGACCATGAGACACTCTAGACTTGACCAGATCATTGAGCTCACACCAACAGGTTTCATCCTTGGTGAGTATGTCACTAATCCAGTCAGGACAAGTACTATTCTTAGGCAATCTTTTTCTCAACCCGCAAAACGGCGCCAACACCGCAGTGCTATGTGGTGTGATGGAATATGCCCACATTTTTTCTCTTAAAAAGTCTTCAAGGAAGGTTGTTTGCAATGGCTGTCTGAATTCCCTCCTTGAGAAACCTATTAATTCTCTTAACCAAACCATTGGACGTGGGCAAATAAAGTGCAACCTGTCGATGCTTAATATGATATTTGGCCAGAAAACCCTTCATCTGTGGGGAAGTGAACTGGGTGGCACGGTCTGTGACTATTTCTCTAGGTGGGCCTTCCAAAGCAAACAATTTCTGTAAAAAGTTAATAACATTGGCTGTGGAGGGTGCTGAAACAAAATGGAAATGAACCCATTTAGAGAAATAGTCGACCAGGACAATAAGATACTTCTGAGAGAGAGGTAAAATGCCGAAAGGACCAGCAAAATGCATGGCCACTTTAGACCAAACATCATCTGGGAGGGGCACTGAATGATGGCGAGTAGTCCAAATTTTGTCAGACATCAGGCAAGTATTAAATTTTGAATGACCAGAATGTCCTGCTGCTGTGATGCTTTATCTTACAGAAGTGGAAGGAACACACACATCATTTCTCATAAGAACACCATCAACTAGAGAAAGCTCCTCTTGAATTTGTGCAAACGGTCTTAAGGGTGCTGCAAAAGATCTTTCTTTGGGCCAACCCTTTATTAAGAACTCTTTAACCAGCAAAAGTAATTCATCTTTATCTAAAGCTTCAATCCACTGAAGTTTTGAAATAGTAATAGAAGAGGATACAAGAGCATCATTGAGATTGGCAACTACACATTAAACATAATTTTTAATATCATTAGGTTTCAAATCTGTCAAAGGTAACCTTGAAAGGCAATCAGCCCTAACATTTATACCACCTGATACATCTAAGATAGTGAAATTGTACTCCTGAAGATGTGACAAAAGCCTTACCAACCTTGCAGATGCTTTACCTGAACCATTCCCATTCACAAGGTGAAGTAAAGGCTTATGGTCTGTGAACAGGGTAAAATGTCTTTCCCAGATAAAACTCTTAAATTTCTCTATTGCCCATGAGCATGCCAATGCCTCTCTTTCAATGGTACTGTATGCCTTTTCAGATTGTGACAAGAGGCGAGAGGCAAATGCAATGGTGCGTTCAATACCGTATACATTCTGAAAGAGAACAGCACCTAGGCCTATTTGACTAGCATCTACCATTAAAGCACACTCACAATCAGACTTGTAAGACAAAAGTGCCGGAGCTTGAACAATCAGTTGTTTGACGGACTCTAAAGCTCGTCTTACAGAATCATCCCATGCAAATTTTGCTTCTTTTTTTAAAAGCTTATGAAGAGGTTGTACTACAAAAGCATATCCCTGAATGAATCGTGAGTAGTATTCACTCATACCAAGGAATGATTTTAGTTCTTCCTTGTCGTTGGGGATTGGTACCTCTGAGATAGCTTTAACAAGGGAAAATTTGGGTTTGATGCCATCAATGGAAACATGATGGCTTAAATAATCAAGCTCTTTAGCTAAGAAGCGACATTTGTCATACTTCAATGTAAATCCATGTTTTCTGAAAACATCCAGAACTTTAAACAGACTATTATTGTGTTCCTTGATGGACCTACCAAAAATAAGCACGTCATCTTGATAGGCTTGAGCACCGGTGATACCCAACAAAGAGGTATCCATAAACTTTTGAAAAACACTTGCTGCAGATGCCAACCCAAATGGAAGCTAATGAAATTTATAGGCTCCAATTGGGGTCATGAAGGTGGTTAAGTCTTGGGACTCTGCACTGAGTGGTACCTGGTGATAAGCCGAGCAAAAGTCCAGAAGGGAAAAATACTTTGCTTCTGATAAATTGGCTGACAAATCCTGAATTTTTGGAAGGGGATTACAGTCAATTAGTATGTTATTAAGTGTGCGCTAGTCTGCACATAGACGAATATCGCCATCTTTTTTGTACTATGACGATGGGGCTCACCCACTCAGAGGAGTCTGTGGGGGTAATTATGGCCTGTGAAACAAATTTATTTAACAGCTCTTGAAGTTCAGCTCTTACTGATAACAGTACAGGCCTGGGTTTGTGAGAAATGGGTATGGCTTGGGTCTTCAGCTTGATCTTATGTTCATAATCAGAAATTACACCTATCTTAGACTCAAACACCTCTGGATAAGGTTTAGTAATGTCCTTAAATTCTTGAAATTCTACAGTAGCAACACATGCAGGATTGACTACTACTGGAACATCAGAACCAGGAATTAGCATGAGACCTAACTTAGCCAGATCTTGCCACCCAATAATAAATTTACCTTTCAGAGCCACATACATTTTCATGGTGACTTTTCTTCCCAGACATTCCAGCTGCTCAAGAAAGAAACCAAGCATGGTGATGTCCTCGTCTCCTTATGCCTTGGGACTCACATCTGTTAGCAACAAGGACTTGGAATCAGCCCAATGTTGGTTGTATAGAATGTCAGAAACAATGGGGATGGGGGTTCCAGAATCAGCCATAATTTTTAATACGACCCCCTCAACCATGGCCTTACACATGGGTCCTTTAACAGATTTGTTTTTACCATCAATATTGTCTAGTGTAAGAATGAGTTTGGATAAATCATGTGACACAAGAGAAACAGCTCGGTCTGTATCAATAGTATGAACATGTGCATTACCTTTACTCCTACATACCCCTTGAAAATGACCAACCTTGTGACATTTATTGCACCTTTTACCTATAGCTGGGCAACCAGTGTAATTGCTCATGTGAGATATTGAGCCACACCTGAAACAAAACCCAAAACCTTTTTTTGTATAGACGTACTACCTTTCTCCTTGGAAAACAAAGCATTAACAGTGTCAGACTCTTGAACAACATTTACAAAATGAGCATTTAGATTATTAGTCATTCTTCACTAGAGATAATTGATCTCTCAATCGCCTTAGCCAAGTCAATAACTTCTGTCAATGTTTTTTTTTTTTTTACAGAGTTTTATATAGCGCGAACTTGACCCGAATCGGGTATCAGAGCGCTTTACATAGCACCAGTTGCATTACATGAGGACACATTCATTTTTGTTAGGCACGGGGAGATTAAGTGATTTGCCCAGAATCACAGGATGTTCAGCGTCATTACGAGACTCGAACCCAGGTCCCCAGATTCGAGGTCGACAGCCCTAGCTGTTCGGCCAACTCCTCTCCCCAATGTTGGATCCCAACAGTTTAAAAGGCGTTCTTGTATCTTCTTAGATTTGCATGCAAACACAAATTGATCTCTTAAGCTAATTTCTAGGGTAGCACCAAAATTACAATTAGCGGCAGAATGACGGAGAGCTGATACATAGTCTTCCACCGATTCTACCACATTTTGAATCCTCTTGAAAAAGTTGAAGCGTTCTAACAGCACACTAGGTTATTCAGTACATTTCTTTTCAAGCCTTGCTATGTTTTCAAGATATTCATTCCAACCTTCTGGCACTGGAGATGGTGTTATTGTGGGCATATTACCAAAGACTTGCTGGCCTTCTGTGCCTAAGTTGTTAACTAGGATGGCTGCTTTCCTCTTAGCTGAATATTGCTCAGCTTCTAATGCCACAAGATAACTTTCAAATACCAAAAACAATTGTTTCCAGGCTATTGGAGACTTTCCTGGAAGTTGTAAAAAGGGTTGTAAATGAACCAAATGTGCTAGATTACTCATTATAAACTGATTGCTGAGAAGAATCATACTGTGAGGATACATTTGTTATGCAAGCAGTCTCAATTGTTGCACTTCTTTTACCCCCCCCTTTTTTTAAAATGATAATGTTTGTAGAGTTACTTGAAGAAGAAAATTGCAGTAAAAATCCCTTTTAGACCAACAGGGGTAGTTGGGAACGTAAATACCTGTTTTATGAAATGTTGCCGTGGGTCGGGTTGAGGGCAGCACTTTGTTTGTTTATCGAAGATCTCGTTGCTATGTAGCTTCTTGCACGCGCGCATCACACAGGCTTGTAGAAAGACAAGTTGCCTGGTGATGACGCACTGACAGCGCGAGCAAGTTTGTTTGAACAGAGCGCGTGGATGCAATGTGCTGGCCGCACTAACATAAGTAGCCTGGTGGGGCGCGCGGGCAGCACAACCAGACTTGTTTACTCATGGCATGATGATGGCAATTACAGGAACGTGGAGAGTGAAAAGTTGAGAAGGTAGGTGTCCATAAAGGAAACAGACACGTCTTGAAGTATTTGAAGTAGCTTTATTAAGCTTATCAGCGAACACCACTGGAGTGCATCCTTCCTCCTTGAAGTACGAGTTGCCAATGTCAGTTACCGGCATTCGCAGTTCAACGAGGAGTTAGTATGCACGAGAATGCAATTTCAAGTGAACATAAGCAATGTAAAACAACACGCAATGTGCGCATGCAATAACTGTACTCAGCTCATTACATCACCCTCCCCCATTACAGAAAAGAAAATAACATATTTTCACAAAACAAAGTGAAACATGGTATGAAGTGGATAGGCCTAAGACATGTAGACATCCCTAAATTTGGAGGGAAGGGAACAATTGCGTGAAGAGCTTGAAAAGGCAAGGCCTGGCATGGAAATGGAACCATCATGCTGGGGTGATGCTGTGGATGAAAACCCTGTAGTAGATGGGGGAGAAACAGACACTTGGAAATCCCTTTCATTGGTTGTGGAAGATTCATTAAAGGATGAATCCTGTGAACAATGTGAGAAATGTAAATCCTCTTGTAGGTCGGTTCTCTTGTTGGTTAAACTTTTAGAAGCTTGATCAGGGGTTAATTTGACTATCATTCTTTTGTTCCACCACCCTTTTGTGTCCAAGAAAAGAGAACCTTTAGCCACCTTGAGGATTTGTACAGGGAGAGAAAATTTTGAAAGACCTTTTTTAACTTTATTAGGAGACTTCACCATGACCCAATCACCAACCTGAAACTCATGGACGGTGTTACAACTTTTTGTGTCAAACAATTTTTTCTGTATAATTTGTTGAGCATCAACATTCTTTAACATACTTTGTTTATCTTTACAAACTAAACATGAACCATCTTCTTTTCTTAAAAGTTTTAACCAGCTAGGGCACAGGGTACTATTAGGATCTCTCTTCTTAAGAAGTCTGAAAGGAGAGATACCTGTTGAAGAGTGCGGTGTGGTAAGGTAAGACCAAATCTTCTTTTTAAGAAAAAGGTCTACAGGAGAGTTACATGCTAAAGCGGACTGAATACCTTCCTTGATGAATCTATTCATTCGTTCTACTAGGCCATTAGACGAAGGAGAATATAATGCCACCCTTAAATGTTTAGTGTCATGAGCTGTTAGGAAATCAGCCATTGAAATTGAAGTGAAATGAGAACCATTGTCTGTGACTATTTCTTTAGGAAAACCCTCAGACAGAAAAACTCTTGACAGGAAACTAATCACAGACAAGGTGTTAGGTGAGGAACAGAACTCGAACTCCACCCACTTGGAGAAGTAGTCAATTAATACAATAATGTACTTTTTGTCACTAGCCAAAACTTCAAAAGGACCAGCGAAGTCAAGGACTAATTTGGACCAAGCTTCCTCTGGAACAGGCACATTATGCAAAGGAGTCTTCACAGTTTTCCAATGCTTATCTGATACAAGGCAGGTTTGACAAGAATTTATCCAATTGGAAACGTCTTTTTCCATGCCAGGCCACCAAACATTTTCTTTCAATCTTCTAGAAGTGGCACCCACACCTAAATGCCCTTCGTGTGCTAACTGGAAAATCTTACAACGAAGAGAAACAGGGGGTACAGCTAGATCACCTCGCATGAGTAAATTTTCAACAACAGAAAGTTCATCAGAAACTTGTGCGAATGACTTCAATGGAGCAGGTAAAGAGCGTTCCCCTGGCCAACCAGAAATAATCATATTTTTGACCGCCAAGAGAACATTGTCTTCTTCTGAGGCTTTAAGCCAGTCTTCTTGAGAAATACAAGACATGCTTCCAATGAGATCTTCAATGCTCGCAACAACACATTCAACATCATCAAACCTTGAACAAGATGAATCATCCTGTAAAGGTAGTCTGGATAGACAATCAGCCCTGACGTTGCGTCCACCAGGAATGTATTTTATGAGAAAATTATACTCATGTAAGCGTGAAAGGATGCATACTAGTCTAGCTGAAGCTTTGCCCGTGCCATTACCATTAAGCAAATGGATTAATGGTTTATGATCTGAGCAAATTTCAAAATGAGTGCCCCAAATGAAAGTCCTGAATTTCTCTACAGCCCAGGAACAGGCCAGAGCCTCTCTCTCAATGGTACTGTAGTTACTTTCTACAGTTGTCAACGAACTGGAAGAGAAACCAATGGTATTTTCTCTTCCATTAATCCATTGACAGAGAACTGCTCCAAGACCACGTTGACTTGCATCTACTGAAATGGTGCATTTATGACAAGGTGCAAAAGCAGTAAGTGCCGGCGCCTCAAGAATTAGCTTTTTCACAAGGTCAAATGCCTCCTGTGTCTCCTGATTCCAGGTAAAACTTGTATTTTTCTTGAGTAGAATGCGTAGCGGTTGAACAACCTGTGCGTAGCCTGAAATAAACCTGGAATAATACTCGGTCATACCCAAGAAGGATCTAAGAGAGTCCTTATTATTGGGTGCTGTAACTTGAGAAATGGCCTGCGTAAGTGAGAACTTGGGAGTGATGCCAGAAGCAGAAATTGTATGTCCCAAATATTCAAGTGAATTAACCATGAATTTACATTTCTCAGAACCTAATGTGACACCAATCTCTCTGAATTTGTTTAGAACTTTTCTTAGTGTAAATAAGTGATCTGACTTGTTTTTAGAAAAAATTAGTACATCATCTTGGTATGCCTGGACCGGATCAATATCTTTCAAAATGTGATCCATAAATCTTTGGAAAACACTAGCCGCAGAGTCTAAACCAAAGGGTAACCTTAAAAATGTTTATGCCCCAAAAGGAGTAACAAATGTAGTGAGGTCTGTAGAGGAGTCAGAGAGGGGAATTTGGTGGTATGCTGAGCGCAGATCTAAGAGAGTGAAATAAGTAGCACCAGCGATATTTGACAATAAATCTTGGATCTTGGGTAAGGGTTGACAATCTACTACTATGTTTTTATTGAGAGAGCGTAGATCAGCACACAAACGAATAGATTGATCCTTCTTCCTAGCTATGACAATGGGACTGACCCACTCAGATGAGTCAGTTGCTTTGATAATACCCTCAGTAACTAGTTTGTCTAACAAAACTTTAAGGTCATCCCTTACGCTCAAGGGAATGGCCCTTGACTTGTGTGTAATAGGGATTGCATTTGCTTTTAATTTGATCACATGTTCAAATTTAGAAATCTTTCCTATTGTGGAAGTAAAAACTTCAAGAAATTCAGAAATGATTTTGGTAGGGTCATTATCTGAGCATTGTGATATTGAAGAAACACAAACATAATTTATTTGAACTGGATTATCGGAGCCAGGAACCAACTTGAGACCCATCTTGGCCAAATCCTGCCAGCCTACAATGTTCTTGCCTTTAATAGCGACATAAACTTTTGTAACAATTTTTCGTCCCAAACAGGTTAAAGATTCAAAGAAATAACCTAACATGTCAATGATGTAGTCTCCATAGGCCTTGGGAATGAGGTCTAGAACCTCTAGAGATTTGTCAGATGACCAATGCTCTTTAAACAAGACATCTGAGACAATGGTGACAGGTGCTCCCGAGTCTGCCATCATGTCAAGAACAAGATAACCCACAGTAACTTGACAGATGGGATCTTTGACTCTGTGAGAAGATGATACCAAAGGGTGAGAATCAATGGAGAGCATGAGTCTCTCTAAATCATTAGGTAATGAAGCATTAGGATCAGAGGTAACATTGTCAAAATGATCAGAGGTCTGAAGACTGCAAACTCTAATTACTTTCTTGCTCCTACAAACAGATTGAAAATGACCTATTTTGTTACAATTGGTACACTTTTTACCTAGAGCAGTGCACACAGGACTATCTCCAAGATGAGATCTGGAACCACACCTGTAACAAAAGGAGTTAGGTTTGTATTGTTTGTTTTGAAAAGGTTTTGTAAATTTGGACCTGTAAGAAACAGTGTTACCAGATGAATCAGGATGAATTACATTAACAGAATTGACATTATCATTGGCAATACATTTTGAAGAAATAATGGACCTTTCAATACCCTTCGCCATGTCAATAACTTCAGCTAAAGAGGGATCCCTGCAGCTGAGTATGCGTTCCTGAATTTTTTTTAAAGTAGCAACTATACACAAACTGGTCTCTGAGATGATAATCTAATGCAGCCCCAAAGTTGCAATTGGCTGCTAAGTTTCTTAAAACTGAAATGAAATCTTCGACTGATTCATCAGGTTCTTGCTTTCTTTTCATAAAATTGAACCTTTCTAGCATTACACTAGGTTGTTTCAGAAACTTTTTGTTCAGTCTTTGTACTGCATCTGAATAAACATTCCAGCCATCCCCTTCACCAGGTGGAGGTAGTGTAAGAGGAAGATTGTCAAACATTTCTCTGCCTGCACTACCCAGAAAATTAAATAAAATAGCCAATTTGCATTTAGGGGAGTAACTTTCTGCATCAATCGCCACTAAATAATTCTCAAAAGAACGAAACCATAGTTTCCAGGTCTCTTTTGGTTTCCCAGGTTTGGGAAGAAAATGTTCCAACTGAAACATTTGTGGAGAGGAAGCCATGTGAAATGAATAAAAATCACTTGTTATAAATAAGAGAAACAGTACCTTTAAAGTAGAATAAGTAAGGCAATGTGCGTCATAACAAAGAAGACCTTGAAGTAGGCAGGTGAATTCCCGTTTGTTTTAAATCCGATGAAAAGAGGTTGTTGTACGCGTGAAACGCGTGTAGAATTTCTTTCCTAATTGCTGTTGTTCCCCCAAACCAAAATGGCCACCGCACGTCACCTCCGTGATGACGTAATTCCAACTGCGGGGCTTGCAGGTTTTTGGAGAGGGTTCCGGCTCCGCTGTGAAGAACAGGAAGTAATTAGCGCGTCCGGCGCTCGTCGCGGCTGGTGTGGTAGAAGAAAAAATAAGCAGATGATATTGCGTGATCGAGAGAAGGGAGTCTCTGAGCAGAAGAATGAAGAATTTCAATAATGCACAAAATATGGTGGTGAAAGCTGCCAAAACTCGTCGCCAGATGAAAAGTTGAGAAGGTAGGTGTCCGTAAAGGAAACAGACACGTCTTGAAGTATTTGAAGTAGCTTTATTAAGCTTAACAGCGAACACCACTGGAGTGCATCCTTCCTCCTTGAAGTACGAGTTGCCAATGTCAGTTACCGGCATTCGCAGTTCAGCGAGGAGTTGGTATGCACGAGAATGCAATTTCAAGTGAACATAAGCAATGTAAAACAACACGCAATGTGCGCATGCAATAACTGTACTCAGCTCATTACAGTGAGGCTCGTGATGAAATGAGCCGGTTCCGACGTCTTTTCCTCCTGTATGAAGAAACACAGCAAAATCCAAAGACCAAATTCGGCTGGATCCAGTGCTTAATTTGAGCTGGTGGTTTTCGGTGCTCAGCACCGGAACTTAATTGGTTTCCGGTGCTCGGCACTTAATTATCAACATCACACTTAAGACAGTATGCCACATGGTCGTGCTTTTCATCTAATTTCGAGAGGAGCAGATCAATGTTTGTTTACGAATACACGATACATAAAAAATTACTAATACCTACATCCCCAGCCATTCCTTTAGCTTTGGGGACCTGGAATAATCTTAACTGTCGCACTTGCCAGTGAGAGAGATAGTTAATAGTTGTTTTGGTACCACCCTCGGCAGCGATGTCAGGGGCAATGGGTGGTGAAAGCTGCAGTGGCCCCCTGGTCAGGGTCCTGGCACTTATTATTTCACAAATTAAGCACTGGCTGGATCAGATGAAATGTAGCTGTGAGGCAGCTCGTCGAGGGTGACAGAGAGGTGGTGATGAGCTCCTTTGGTCCGCTCATCGCCAAATGAAGAGTGTAGGTTTTCGGAGGTGATGAAGGAAGAAAAGTTCACTGTGGCAAGGTAGGTGGTATAAAATCTTCTTTATTGTAATTAAAGGAGCCAGCGTCTTGTAGGTCCTCTCTCCACCAGTTCCTAACTCCAACTGAGCAAGCTGGAGCTGGCAACCATGGAGAAGGAACACAGAACATGGGTCACAGAACAAAGGTAAACATAGCATGCCCGCATATGAACAATCAGCAAGCATGCTGCGCCTTGATGGACAAGGTAGAAATACTAACACTACAACCCTCCCGCTCCGATCATTTACTGCTAAGTGGACACGCAATTCAATGTCAGCAGACTGGCTGTGCCCCTCTTGTGGAGAGCCTAAAGAAATGGTGGCGCATGCCTTCTTTTTTTGTCCAGCCTATCTAAATAATAGGGAAAGAAGTATTATACCAGTATGCCGGAACTTAGGTGTCAGGGAACAAAAGGAGGCATTAAAAATGTTAAAATCAGACACCAGGCAATGCATAGTATTTGCAGTTGATGTAGAGAATTAGGCAGAAGCAGAGTACCCAGCAAGTTCAATCTGGTACTACTGAAATAGAGCTTGTGCTCTAAGGGCCAGATGTACGACAGATTTTTGCATGCGCAAATGGATTTTAGACCCGTTTGCGCATGCAAAAAACCTGTGGCCCATGTACTAACCCTATTTTGGGAGTCGCTAATTAAATAGCGACTCGGAAAATAGGGTTAGCGTCTCGCTATTAGGAAGGGGCGTTCCGAGGGCGTCCCTTCCTAATAGCGAGTCTGAACCCTATGTAAGAATGTTTTGCAACCGCAATTGCGGTCGCAAAACACTCGCAGTTTACCACCCTCTTGAAGGGTGGTAAACCATTCGCAAACGGGAAGGGGTCCCCAGGGGACCCCTTCCCCTTTCTTAATGGGTGCACAAACATTTTTTCAGAGCAGGGTGTGGTCCCAGGGACCACTACCTGCCCTTAAAAAAATGAAACAAAAACGTTTCATTTTTTAAAAAAAATGCATCCCATTTTCCTTTACGGAAAACGGGCTGCATTTTTTTAAAAAAACTGCTTTATTTAAAAGCAGTCCCTGACATGGTGATCTGCTGACCCCAGCAAGCCGCCATCCCTGGGAGTGCCAGCCATTCCCAATGGGGTGGCAAATTGCGACAGCCTCATTAATATGCATGAGGCATGCAATTTGCGACCCCATTGGGAATCACAAATAGTGTCTCAGACACTGTTGTACATTGGCAATTGCGACTAGCAAATTGCGACTCGCAATTTGGCATAATTTGTGAGTCGCAATTGCCAATGGTCGTACATCTGGCCCTAAATGTCTTACTCTGTCACAGACCACAGTATTTCACTTGGGAGAGGACACAGCTTAAGCCTATAGTAGCCTTATCATGACACCTGTACAAATTTTATCATAATAATTTCCCGGAAAAGTGGTGAAAATGCTAAAGAGCTTTATAGGGGCTCAGAGGCAAACATTTTGATTAATAGGGAAGAGACAGGTATAGTTAAGATTCGTCGTGGGACTAGACAGGAATGCCCATTGTCCCCTCTTTTATTTTTGCTTTTTATAGATCATTTGGCAATAAAAATCTGTAACAATCCCCAGATAGTGCCCCCTTTAGCGGCCATGCCAAAGATTAAATTATTTGCAGACGACATCATTCTTTATCTATCAGCAGAGCCAACCAATATTCTCAATGCATTTGATGAAATAAATGCTTTTACACAAATTAGGGGTATAGGTTGAATCAAGCTAAGACTGAGGTACTGTGGTTTAATACTCCTTCCGCATCGTTTCCTTTTCTTCCCCCACAGGCAACTTCGAAACCTATTAGATACTTAGGCCTATTTGTGACCAACCAGTATGATCAATTATTTACATTAAATTATGGAAAGACACTCAAAAAAAATGAAGAGTTTATTAGATAGATGGTCTCTTCTTCCTTAAACTTTAATCAGCCGCGTTTCTTTGATTAAAATGTCTATTCTACCATTATTCTTATTTTTGTTTATTCACCTCCCTATTAAAATTCCTAAAGTATATTTCGGGGAGGTTCATAAAATAAATCTGAGTTTTAACTGGGCAAAGAAACAGCCTAGAACATCATTAGCAATTTTACAATTAGATCCAACTCAGGGAGGGCTTGCCCTCCCTAACTTTGAGCTCTATTATCAGGCAGCACTATTGAACCTTTTTGTTCAGCTACCAATGATAAAATCTAAATTTGACAATATTATATTAAATACCATGCTGACCAAGAGTGCAATTCAATTACCTTCGTTTCTTTGTTCCCCGAAAATGCCTAAAAAAATCGAGATACAAGACAATATCTGAATTAGCCTGTCGTGTCCAAACATAGAATATTCCTAGATATCATTTATATTCTAAAATTGGTGAAATGTCCAGCTTTTGGTCTACAGCTCTCACAGGGGGCTCTCCAATTATGGAAAGAGGCGGGTTTCGACTACTTGGGGGATTTTTTTAACATCTCAAATTTGATTACCCATGAGATGCTTTCCCAACAGCTGGGCGCTAGGTTCACAGCTCTTTCATTTAGCGTTAATCAAATATCAAGCTTTTTAAAAACGAATTATGGAATGACTAATAACTTAGCCTCTCAGATTTTAAACCAATTATATGTTCAGGGCTTAAGCGGCGTCAGCAATTGGTATTCTTGTTTAGCGCAACTCGGCGAACAGAAAGTGATTGATAACTTTTTCACTAAACTATTAAAAGAAACCGGGTGCCGTGTTAGCAAAAGGGAATGGCAGTCTGTATGCAAAGTAGGCCATAGAGCACTACGAGTGGTCATCTATAAAAGAATGGCCTTCTTGTCAAGATGGCTAATCTATTACACACGAAAAGACTGTATAAGTTGTTCCCGACTTCCTCTAAGTATTGTTTTAGAAACGAGGATCTAGAGATAGGGTCTTGGAACCACATCTTTTATAATTGTTGTAAACTACACCAATTTTGGTTGGACGTATTCCAAAGGATTAATCAATCATTAGCACTGACACTTCATATTATTCCCTCTCTTAAATTAGTTATTTTTGGGTGTTCTTCAGAGGTTCAGCACTTGTCAAAGCATCAGCAATATTTCAGATTTATTGCTATTGCAGTGGCCAGATCCCTAATCATTGGAAGATACCTTCGATTCAGCACTGGCAAGAAAAGATGGCTAAGACTCATATCTGGGAAGAAGCATACGCTAAACGCATAGGATCCCTTCGTAGATTTATAGCAACTTGGTCAGGGTTCTCTAATAATTTATTTTAGAAATATTGTTAGGCTGTAATGGAAGTTAAGGTCTTATATTAATTGTCCTGCAGTGCTGGATGTAAAGATGATGTAAAAAGATTTGCTGCTATCGATGTAATCAATTTTATCTGGTGCTTTTACTGATATTGGCGATATTTGCACTATATTTGGGATTCCATGACTGGTACTGTACTTGTACCACACCAGTACTTTTGTTTGCTTGGATGGTTATATTGGACAAGAGTTTTTTTAGGCTGTATCTTGTGCAGCAGAGAACTACATTTTTTTTTATATCAACTGCACTTTAGTGCTGAATCTAAAGATGTTGTAAATTAATTTGCGGCTATTAATGTAATCAATTTCGGTTGCTGCTCTTCTCGATTTTGGCGATATTTGCACTATATCTCGGATTTCATGATCAATACTGTATTTTCATCGCACTAGCACTTTTTTGTCCTATATATTTATGAATTAATGGCTATATTGGACAAGAGTTGTTTTTATGTAACTGTGTAAGTTTTTCTCCTTTTTATTTTGTATTATTGGCAAGGCTGGAAATCCATTCAATAAAAAAAAAAAGAAACAGAGCAAACAAAAGTAATAATGTGTTCACCGTCATTGGTCAGCTTGATACATAATGAAACAAAGAGAACAACACAATATTCACTGGTTGTGACTGATTGTCTCAGGGCAGTTAACTCAAAATCAGATGAGAAAGAGAAACAATAAACAGCTCCAGTAAATTTTCCATTCAGCCCCTCCAGCAATAATATCACATGAGTGAGCGGCATCCCCTTCTAAGTACAGAGCGAACATTCGAAGAGGGCCTTGAGGACCCAAGGAGAAGGCCCCATGCATACCCAAGGAACCACCACTCACCCCATCACATGTCAATCTATTTCTGCCATCCTCATGGTCTGCCAGGCCCGAGGGTGACTATCAGGCCATAGGGGTGGGCCAGTGCCTGCCTTGTGGATTTATTCTTTACATATTTTAGAAAGGGGGTCCATATCTTATCAAAACGAAGCCTCGTGAGTGCACAGTGGCAGTCAAGCTTTCCATGGCATTCAGGTTCCAAAACTTAGAGTCATAGTGGGGGCCTCCAGACCTTTCCACCAGAAAGCCACCACTCATCTAGCAGCAAGGAACTAATGTGTAATCAATTTGCCTGAAGGGATGTTAAGCGGTGTTAATATCAGTGAATACGATGTCAATGTTCACCATGAAATGTGCAGGCCCAACAGAGGCAATACCAGTAAATGCAATGTTGATGTACGCCATAAACTATGCACACATAACAATAATATACGCTATAACAACTGTACACACAATAATGAGAATGTCTGTAAAAATTATATCAATGACCGCCATGTTTTATGGACACACAGCAACAAGCTCATATATTGCTGTCGAATTCATCCAAGGGGACCTCCCCATCAACCCTGAGTCAGGGATATGTGGTCAGACAGATCGTGCGACCCAAACCCAGGCCTACCGATTGATAGGTCACAGGTGGGGTTACATTCAGCCCGAAGACAAACACGTAACTAGGGAAAACCCTGATCGATCTCACAGATCGGCAGCTACACCACAAACAGGTCTGAGGAAATTGGCCCCAATAAAAAAAGTTTGGCCAAAAGCTCACGTTCCCAAAATACTACAAAGTTAGATGCCACATGTAGTTAGGAACACTCAGCCAATCAGGACACAACTCGCACACCACACGTAGTGATCACGCGCTCCTCATGCCGGACATCTGTACACATACACACTGGCCCACACTAACTCTCCGCGAGGTCGAGAGCAGCCTGTGTCCCCGTTATCAGATGGTTGTACTTAAAATTTATGACTAGGCCCGAACACACATGTCCTACAAGAATGTGTAATCGGTTTATTGTACTTCACTAATTGTATATAATGCCGGCCAAAACCTCTGTACATTGAGACTGTCTTCAGACGCTACTCTGTCGATGCTCTCCCGGCCGCTGCGTTTAATTAAACCAACTTGTTCCTGTTTTGCCAAACGCCTATTGTCTTTTCATTTTTTCAAGGTAAATTCATATCCGAGCAACAGCGGATACAGGCCCTCCTCTTCTGGTGCTCCCAGAAGGGCCTGGACGGGGTGGGGATAAGCATAATCTCTGAGATTTGGTGGAACACCTGTTTCCAGAAATCGGCACCACAGGACACTCCCACCACATATCAAGATATGTTCTATGAGACCCACACCCTCCGCAACAAGCCTCTCCAACCCCCATTATGTGTGATAACAGGGCCGGAATAAGATAACAGCGCAGGAGTAATTTGTATGCGTTCTCTTTATATTTGGTACAAACGGAGGTCTTGGCTGCCCTCTGCCATATTGCACATCAATCTCCCTCCTCTACGTTCATGCCCAGATCTCGTGACCATTATGCAATATAGTTAGACTTAGAGATGTGTGTTTCCAAAGTTCTGTATATGCGAGAAATCGCTTTCGTTTTGTCACCCACCCCTATACCATCTTCCATTACATGTGTTTTGCGTGTCACTCCCTGGATAATATGTTCCTTTCGAGCCCAGTGTAGAAGTTGTGTCACTCTATATAGGTTGTGTCGATGGAGAAAGAAGTCGGTTGCACATTGGCGTCTGGTTTTGGGAACCCCATTGACATACAAATCTCAAAGAGTAAGGTCTGCACTCTCATTCCACTGTAGGAAATTCCTATCCAATTTGCCCGGAAGGAAGTCCGGGTTACCTATAATAGAGGTATATGGTGAGGGATATAGTTTAATCTGTCGGATGTATGCTGCTTTCCTCCAATGGTACAAGGTGGTCAGGGTAGAGGATAGTGAGCGTCCTATGATTGTGAGGATTTTTTGAGGAAGCCATGGTAGATGTTTGAGGGGGATCTTGCAGGAAAGTTTTTCCAAACAAACCCTCGGTTTAGTAGGCTCAGAAACCTAATCTAATGCTAGAGTTTTCTGGGCCACCAGAATATAATGGTAAATGTTAGAAACGCCCAGCCCACCTTCCCACTGTGAACAATAAAGAACTCCTTTAGCAATCCGAGTTGGTTTGTTGTTGCATATGAAGGCCCGTATCTTCTTCTGGATGAGGGAGATCACTGTCTTCGGGATCTGAAGCAGGAGAACTCTTACAGTATATAAAAGATGTGGTAAGAAATTAATTTTAAAGCAGTTAATTCTACCCATTCAGGGAACCTTGAGGCGACCCCAGGTATAGAGATCCCAGAAGAGCGTATCGTGGAGGGCTGGGATGTTAAAAGGGAACGTGTCGGATGGGTCTTGAGGGATGGTGACACCCAGGATTGGAAGCTACTTTGTGCCCACGAGAACCCCCAATTCTTTACAAGCTGTACGAGACTGGACACTCCAGGGCTAACCCCCATTCCCACTTATTTTTTATAATTTATTTTGAAACCGGACACCTCCCTAACTTCAAGTAGCATAGTCAGAAGGGCGACCAAGGAATCAGTGGGAGAGGTCAAGAAACTGAGCATATAATTTGCGAACATCATGATTTTTAGTTGTGTGTCACCCAGTGGGAGACCCTATATGTTGGGATTCGACTGAACTTCTTGCATAAGGGAGTTCAACACACAAGGCAAAAATTGATTGAGATAAGGGGCTTCGTTGGCGAGTTCCCCTGGATAGTATAATCGGGTCAGATAAAAGATCATGAGTTTTGATCCTTGTGGACAGTGTTATGAAATTGGCCAGGATATAAGATTGCAAACAGGAGCCCAAATTACCCCAAATTAGAATCTTGCTAAAAAATTGCCAGTTTACTCAGTCAAATGCTCTCTCAGCTTCTAATGATAGGAGAAGCATCTGCGTTCCCTCAATAGTGGCTCGTTCAATGACGTTGATCATCAGACGGATGTTGTCCCCTGTCTGTCTATGTCTTATAAAAACCACTTTGAAAAAGGGGCAATAAGCGCAGGCCATAACCCTGCCAAACGATTCACCAATATCTTCGTAAATATTTTAACGTCACTATTTAAGAATGCACTTGGTCTATATGACCCACATTGATCAGGAGGTTTAGGCAGCTTCAAAATCAGGGAGAGGTTGGACTCCATCTTTATCGGTATCACTGAGCCAGTGTCTAAGAACGAATTTAAAACTTTGTTAAGTGAGGGACCAGCAATTCTCGGGAGGACTTTTAAAAGGAATTGGGAAACCCATCCACTACAGGGGCTTTATTATTAGAAAAGGGATTTAATAGAGGCTCTCATTCCTCATCTGTAATAAGGGAATACAGTTCCTCCCTGACATCCTCTGGGTTATCCAGGAGATGAACCTCTGACAAATACTCATCCTATTGCAGCAAATCTAGGGCTTCCCCTTGATACAGCTCCCCATAGAAAGAAGCAAAGGTAGCATTAACGCCCCGTTGGAGGTTAAGTACGCCCCCCTTAGCATTTGTGATCCCTCAAATGTAATTTCTGATATGGACCTGTCTAATTTTATACACCAAAAGTTTATCGGCTTTGTTCCCCTTCTCGTAGTAGAGTTTTTTGGTTTCCAATAGCTTATAAGCAGCATCTTTATTTATAGGGATTCTAGCTCTCCTCACACTTTAGGAAGCAGTTTGTTCATGGACCTAGAGTTTTTCTGTTTATGCTCCGTCTCCAATTTAGTTATTACTTCTTCCAATTCTGTTTGTTTAAGTTTCCATAGGCTAAAAAAGGTGGTAGTATGGGCTATAAACTCCTGTCTCATAACCGCTTTGGCCGCATCCCAGATTGTAGCCTCCTCACTTACACTGTCAGTAAAATAATGCTCCAGTGCATCTTTAATATTAGAGCGAAGAACTGGGTCACGAAAAGCGATCTCATTCATCTTCCAAAAGCGGTATGGTTGGGATCCCAGGGGTATGGTACATAACATTTAAGTGAAAGGTGCATGGTAGGATAAAACCTGGGTCTCGATGGTGGCAATTTACACCATGGAAAGTAAAGTGGCTGAAACCCCAAAAATAAATCCAGGAGTAGGGTTTGTGCACATTGGAACAAAGTGAGTAGTCACGATCACGGGGTGTAGATACCACCATATATCCAGTAGAGTTAGGTCAGCAATACCTTGGAGTATAAATTGGGGGGCAGGGTGAGCCACCCCCATGAAGAGGTCAAGCAGTTTAATGCGGGTCAAGCATCACGCTGTAACCCCCACCCAGATCGTATGATGAGTGAGAACGGTAGCAACCATTGGGAACAATTCAGCAAGGACAGGGGCCTTGTGGTCATTAGGTCCATAAACAGAGGCTGTAATATCTGAAGTGGTAGAGTGTGAGGCCTGAATCTTCCCCAATACAGCTCCTCAGTAGAAGTAGCCCGTATAAGAGAAGAAACTTAAGGGGCTAAACCCCTTCAATATAGGCCCTCATCACCCAGCATAGTCATTTCAGCAACATGAATTTGAGAGAGGAGTAGGATAGTATAGTAATAGAATACAAAAAGAACATGAGCCACAAACATCATACTGTACATTGGAGCCCAGTTGAGAATAGCAGAAGACATCGGCGTGGGCCCTGGGCTGTCAGTGCAACACAGGTAGACAAGTAAGATAGTGAAAGGAAAAGGGGGAGGAAAGGGGCAACATCCTATAGAGAAGTATAAGTCCCCTTGAGGGCAAGCCACAGGTCAGTGTTCATGGTGGGCTGGTAGTCTTGTCGTTGTGATTTCTGTGAACACCGTTTCCTCCATTCATGCTGGGTAGAAGACTGCGATGCCGCGGAGTCATCTCAATCCAGAGATAGCCCCAGAAGGGGATGGCATCGTCTATGGAAGAACGTGCCATGGATTTGTCCTTGTATTGAAAAAAAATCTCAAATGGGAAGCCCCACAATAAGGGATGTTATGGCTTTGGAGGTGGTCTGTAATAGGCTTAAACGATTTGCGTTTCAGTAGAGTATGCTGATATATTTGCAACATCAGTCCTTGATAGACCACAGTGTCCTGGCTCCGGGCTGCTTTAAGAACATCATCCTTGATGCGATAGAAGTGGACCCGAGCAAGAACATCAGGAGTAAGTTTGTTGCAAACTTGGTATGCAGTCATAACTCTGTAGACTCTATCAAGTTCATTCGGTTGGTCATCTGCCGATAACAATAGTGAGTGGAACAGATGCTGTACATTGCCCATCAGATCAGAAGCAGTGACCATCTCTAGAATCCCGTGAATACGGACATCGTTTCTGCAGGACCTATTTTCATTATCATCCATTTTATCTTTAAGAAGTTACCAGTGCCTTTAGAATTTGTGCACCTGGATGTCCGGGACATCAGTTTTATGTTTCTCTTTGGCAATCACTATCTCGAGTTCCTCCACCCTGCTATCCATTTTCTGTAAGCTATGATCCAGTTTAGTGCCTGCGTTCTGGAATTCTCTTTTAATCCCCCCCAGACCCTTTCAAAATTCGTCCCTCAACTCTCTGACTTCGGTCTTGGTCACCAGGGCCGCAACATCAGGGGGTGCCAGTTGTGAGTGATCTAAAGTTGCTATCATGAAAGTATCAGGGTCAGTAAATTTAGAAGCTTGCTGGAGAAGTTCCGCAATGCTTGGGCCTTTGGGAAGTTTTGCCTTCTTGGCCGGCATTGGAGGAGAAAAGGACGATGTAGGAAAGCGTCTTATGTCTGAAAGATGCTACAGCACCAAAGCCCCCTGCAGATGATCCCTCCGGGGAGAGGAGTACAGGGCAGGCCCCACTCTCTCGGGAAACAAAATAGAAATCAACTCACCATCTTATAGTGTAGCGCCGTGGCAGCAGGAAAGCTTCATTCTGAGTCGTCGGCTCCTGAAAGGTAGGAACCATTTCTTTGGGGAACGGCAGGGCAATGCTTGTTCCTGTGGGTATATATGGATATCCTCCCCTATGAGGCAAACAACGATCACAGCCAGGCAAATTCAATATCAGGCATCCAGGTGTCCCTCAGCAGGGGATTTGCTATGACTGCGGCTCAAACAGCTCTGGCTGGCACGTAGTCAATCCACCAGTTCACCACATGTTAGGCTGGAGTAATGTTCCAGCATCACATTTAGGGCTGGCACGCATCTCCAGAGGGCCGAACCCCGGTCATTCCACAGGCCACTACGCAGGGCTCCACGTCGTATTCGGGGCAGGCCTCTTTAGTTGTGAGAGGAGCTTCAGCATTGCTACAGCACTGGGTGCAAGGCTGCCATTTTGACTAAGAAGTGGCGACACCCTGGGTCCAAGACTCGGCTCATCGCTCTACGCAACCAGCACTCTGGGACTTTGTGGATCTTGCAATGGGAGGGACAGAGGTTCCCCTACCCTATCCATCGAGTCATTCTGCTCCCCTCTCTGTTAACTCACCGTATTGGGCGTATGGGGCTGTATCACCGAAGGAGCTCAGACAAGGACATGGCTACATGGATCCTCGTCGTGGCCACACCCCCACATTTTCTACTTCTAATCTTGCTCTAAGAACATGTCATTGTTACCACAATCAAAACAATTCATTCCATAACACTGACAGAGTATCCTCATCGCTGAAAATGCAGTGCGCCCACCGCATTTAGATGTGGGCAGACCTCCGGGGTTAATCACAGCGAAGACTACTCTGTCTCCACTGTGATTAACCCTTTTCGACTCCCTGGGAAGCAAGGGCCATCAGAGAAATGACTACATGTCCGCCAACCCAATTTGGATGGGTGGGCATGTAGTCATTTTTTACTGTTTCTTACCGCCAGGTAAAACTTGAATCCTTTTTTTTTCTAAACTGGCTTAGAGGTTTTGAATACAGGGCAAAGTGTGACCTTTGAATAACTTATTCTGTACAGTGCTTTGTACTTCAGCAATTTCTGAACACAGGTGTCACTATTACCCAATTTGCTGACCAGGCCTCGACTGGCACTACTGGAAACCAGCCATTCTCCTGGTCGGCTGCAGGGTGGGGATTGGTTTCACTGCTGGTGTGGACCAGTTTTGTTGCCTGGGGCTCGGCCAGCCTCCACATTTATTGCCTTCAGAACTTCAGCTCTTTAAAAATAAATAATGCAAAACAAATGGATTGAAAGGGCCCAGTCGTACCACGCTCGCTTCAGAATAATTTGTTTTTGCATTTGTGTGGTTCCTGTCTCCTGTCAGGTCGCCACCAGTAGCACTCACCTTCAGGGAGTTTGAGGGAAGGGCTGCGTGAGGGTCTGCTTTTACTTGGCTCGGAGAATCCAGTACGATAAAGACTTCAAAATTTAAAACAGTGTATTTATAATGTGATATTTGCTGTGCATTTCTGTTTAGTATATTAAATTATACCATTCCATTGAGGAGCAATTGATAGAAGTGATAGATTCTAATCATGAACTTAAATATGCTCATGCCCCCACCACCACTGCCATGACTACAAGGTTATTAGTGAAGCAAGAGGAAAGTCACCCCCTGTACGTGAACTAGGGTGTTACTATAGATGGAGTAACATTATGGTATTCTGCTTTTGTAGAGGGCACACCCGGAAGTGATATATTTCGAGGTGTTCTCATGTGATGATGAAGGAAAAGGAGGCACTGTGAAAAAAGCAAATGCCTAGGATTACACTATGTGCTCAAGTGGAAGTCAGTTATTGATGCAAGGTTTCCTGGTTCACACTGTGCAATTCAGCCAATACATGATTATCTGCTTCTCTTTCCCATTTTAGATCACAGGTTTATGCTTTGTATTTAACTCTTTGAGGTGCTAAATCATTGCACTGTGTTAAATACATCCAGGATATGCATGTTTATTAGGGTTGGTGGTGGTAGTGTCTTGGGAGGGTGATTATCAAATGCAGCTGCTAGAATGAAACTGTGCACCCAACTTTGGTCAGTGAATTGAGACCACTTGTTCCATGTAGCTAAAAGTCAATATTTATTGTAATCAATTCTTGTAATAATTCATCCACCCACTCCTCACCAGTAAACTATTCATTCATTGAGCCACTGAGCCCTGTGTCCAGTCTCCACAATTCCAATGAATGACTGAAAAAGGTTCTATAATTAAAACTAGGATGTAAACCACACAATTTGTTTTGCAATTTTTTTTCCAAACACTTCTTGGTGGATCTCCCCCCATACCCTTTACAGTGATCAGGCTCTTTCTCTGGGTTCACTCACTACATGCAGTATGGGGCCTGGTCTGACAACATTTGGCAGGATTGTTTTTGGTTCCTAGTAAAACCCTGTTACAGACCTCTGAAAGCTGAGCATTTTGGCACTTGCTGCTCTGACATGAAAAAGCTTAACTAAACAAGGAAGTACAACACAACATCAACAGGACAAGAGGACAAGACAAGCTTGAATCTCGGGAAATGAGAGGGTACATGGGAAGCTACAGAACTACAAGCTGCAAACAGATTGCTACAGGTAAGTAACTGTAGGTTTGGGGATTCATGTACATGAGCATTAATGCACATGTTGCTACTGTTAAAATTCTTACTCTAGAATTGGAGTGTTCTGGGAATTGCAGCCTCTTGTTTATTACAAGTGAATCTCACTCATTGTCACGTATAATGCCTCCCAACACTGCACACCCCAGGTAAGGGCAGTGCACAAATATTTCTCTGCAATAACGGGTAACTCTACTTAAAAGAGAGCCTGGGTTATTTAAGAGGACTAGCAGTTTGTAGGGTTTTACCCAAAGTGGATGTGCTGTGTCTGAGATGGAAGTTTATTCCTTACAAGGAAATATGTGCGGGTGCACACACTATGACACACACAACACGCAGGGCCCAATTACGATTCTGGCGTTCCGAGGCCCGCCAGACTTGTGAATGTGCAGCATTGGCGGTCCAGCCACTGCCGCACCGGCGGTCCGACCGCCCCCTTATGACTTGTGCAGTCGGACCGCTATAGGACCACCAACATTGCCAGGGAACCACCGTTCCCTGGAGGTGGTGCAGTGGTCCTGAGGTCGCAATATTCTTGGCGGCACCGCCTAGTCCTGCCAAGCATATTACGAGTTTCCTCTCCGCCACGGTTTTCATGGTGGTTAAACGGCCATGAAAACTGTGGCAGAGAGGAAGCAAAGCCCTTGGTGCCTCATGGCATGTGTATGCACACAGGGGGGACAACACCTGCCCCCCTGTGTGCATGCACACCATCCTGCATGGCATGGAGTTACAGTCCATGTTGTGCAGGAATTGTGTGTGGTGTTCCCATTGCGCTGCATTTTGCAAAGGCACCGCCGCCTTTGAAAGAGGCACCACAGCGGTAACCGTCCGCCAGCTAGACCACTTTTAGGTTGTATTCTGCGGGGCCGGCGGTGGCGACTCTTGGTGGTGCGGGGGCACAGCGATGGCGTGCCGCCTGCCCCCGCACCGCCAAAAGTCATAATCGGGCCCTCAGTGTTCCACCACTCAAGCACTAGAAGGTTCTTCTAGTTTCTTAGATTTATAGCTTGAGCGAATCCTGTTTTGCTCCCTAGGATAAGGAAATCTAGGCCTAATAAACAAAGGGCAGTGTGCAAACCAGTCTGTGTTTTTTGCACAAAACTAGCGCCTGAAACATGTCCCTCATTTTGTGATGCATCTGAGGTACTAATCTGCTACTTTCGAAGATGCACATTCATAGAAGGTCGCAAAACCTCCTTGCTCTTAAATGTGTATGAAGCAAAGTGCATTTTGTGACACCTCTCTAAATAAAGGGAAGGAGGCATATGAGAGATAGTACGCTTTCACTCCTTGCATGGGCATTCCCATTAAAGAGACAGGGGCTGCTTTTCGGAAAAAAATAATATTCATGAAGGGAATGACACCAGAAGAGCATGCAGCTGCTCCCTCTTATGCTGCCCACCACAGTTCCAAAAGTGGATGCTGTCCAAAAGTCAACTTGCACATTGCGAATGGATTACCACCCCTTTTATCTCATTATGAGTGCTCCAGTGCAGGGGGTGTTAATTCATAGCCCCCACAGTTAGCAATACCAGAGGTTCTGTTAGCTCTAGGCAGTGCTGAATGAATACCATGAGAATTGAGGAATTTTCAGGGGTATTGGTTAATTTCAATTCTGATAGCCCATTAATTCTATATTTTCCATAGGCATTTCCACTGGCCAGCGAGTTCAGCTGCTAAGCAGTTGATATCTCTGGCGGAAAGATCAATGATTTATAGTGCTTTTTGTGGACCTTGTAATTCCCACCAACAGTGGTATCAGCCTCACAGCAAATTCTGGCCAACTCATATTGAGGCTTCATGTCCGTGTTAGTTGCCTGCAATTGCGGTTGCAAGGTATCCATGCATACCATTGTAAGGCACTAAAGCGAGGGATGATTTGGTCACAAAAGGTACTTTATCAGTCCCAATTAACTTTTGTAGGGTGTGAGTTGTGAGTTTGCAGTCACAAATCTTCTGATTTGCTAATCACAGTATTTGCAACTGTAAAACTACTTACTACATGGGGCCCTAAGTTCTCCCATGTGGCTGACATCGGTGGGGCAACAAGCATAAAGCCCTACCTTCTCATGACATTTTTGTTGTATTCATGAATGCGTCATGCTTGCCATGCTCGTGCCTTGTTGTTGTGTGAAGTAGACACAAGCGGGACATGCTGTGTTACGCTTGTGTCTATTTCATAAGATGCAGGCTTGTGAGGTTAAGCAGTGGTTTGGCTTGCAGGGCAGAGCGTCTTTGAAACCCTGGGGTTGGTTGTATATATGTGAGGCAGTGACAGTTTGAATCATACGATGGCTGGACTTGTACCTGTGAACTTGCTAGCTACTGAATAAACATTATGCTGTCAGCATACCTTCATTTGTGTCACTGACCTTCATCTTTACACTCGCGACAATCGGGCACAAATTTACGTGTGTGGAGCCATGAGTTTTGTGGAGCAATCATTTCCTGATTTTATGAGGATCTACCATTGGATTGCACTTTGACGATGCACCCTCATTGTTTTTTAATTCTCCAGGGAAGTTCATGGTTTGGTTTACTGTGCTTCTGTCGGATTGGTTTGTGTGCATCTAGAAATTTGGGAGTTCTCCTCATTGGTTATTCGTTTCTTGCATGCGATTGGTGGATGCGCCCTGCTGCCGGCGGATTGGTTAGTGAGGCGTCTTGGTGTGTGGAGTTAGTTTCATTGCCACTGGAGGTTGCGGTTCCACGCAGGTTGTACGCGGAAGCTTTGCAGTTTTAGCAGCAGTCAGTTCCTCATTGAGAGCTAATTTCCAACGGTGACGCGCACACCATTTGTGTCAGCTGAGTGTGCAGGGGAGTCATCTCCTGTCATTGAGGATTAATTTATGCTACCAGCACGTTGCCAACGGTGCCAACGGTGATGCGCACACTTTATGGGTATGCATCTGAGCATGTTTCCTTAAGGTGATTCGCATATCTTTGCTAGAGTGACAGCAGTGACTACTTTTCTTATTTGTTTGGTGTCATGCAAGACTTTGGTGCTGTATGTGTTTTGTTTTATGCACATATGCTAGTATGCTAGTCTTGTAGGGAATTGCAAGTCGTATTAAGGGTGTGTGCTTTTACATAACATAATTTCTGCCATTGTTCCTCCTCCCTTGTTTTTCACAGCTCCTGGTAAACCTGCTATGGACTGTGAAACATGGGAGGCTGTGTTTTTAGCATATGTGGACGTTTTAGAGGGGGAGGAGAGTGAACGTTGTTTGGGAGGGATTGGGTTAAAGGAATTTAAGAATCTGCCAGTTGTGTTCAATCCTGGTAACATTAATGTGTACCAATATGCATCTAAACGGTATGGGGAAAAAAACTAATGTGGTGACGGAAAGATTAATTTTTTACTCTAGGGAGCAATGTTCTGATGAATTCATTTAGGATTATGTTTCAACTCTTATGTACCTTGCTGTGACGTGTGATTTTGAGCACATTACGTATCAGCAGGTATTAAGGAACCAAATCCTAATGAGAACTAATAACAAGAAGATTCAGGAAAGGCTATGGACCACTTAGGACATGTCACTTAATGAGGCCATCGAAATTGCTGAGGCAATTCAGCATTTGGAAGAGTTTGCACAGGAAATAAGGGGACATGAGAAGAGTGAGGTCCAAATTGTATCTAAAGAGGGGGATAAGTCAAAGAAATTTCCTCTGCCAAAAAAATTAGATGTTGCAAAAACCAGAGGTGAAAACCAAAAAGCAAAGGTCTGAAGGGAAAAGGGGGGTACTATTGTGTTACAGATCTGGTATAATAGTCATGTGGGCAATTATAAAATGTGTCCTGCAATAGATAAGATGTGCTCCGGGTGCAACAAGAGGGGCCATTATGGTAGAGTGTGCAGATCAGTGCCCAGGAGAGTGAATGTTATGCAAAGTTATGATGATTGTGATTCCTTTTATGACTACTACAAACAGGACATCAACACTATATTGAATATCAGTGGAGGCAAATGTATAACTAAATTCCCCTCATGTGACATTGCAGTAGATGGTGTGGGTATACACGTCTTAGTGGACTCTTGTGCTTGGTATACCATCATTGCCCATGATTTGGTCAAGATGAAATTGCCTAACAAAATTATTTTGCCCCCTAATGTTTCTCCGGGTGGTTACAGGGCCATAAAATTGATTTAGTTGGTTATTGTTGGGTCAACATAGAGTTTGGTGGGTGCCGTACTTGTATGTGGCTAAAGTGGGCAGTATTTGTTGGGTTGTCCACATCAGGAAGAAATGGGTATCAGATTAGACCAGAGAGCTGATCCTCTTGTGTACACCACTGGGTCCTCCACCAATGTCACATGTGGGAATTTCTGCGTTTAGGAGTTGTGTTTCTGATTTTGTACAGGGGTTGAAGCAACAATTTCCTGGTGTTTTCAGTGACAAATTGGGGGAGCATCATGGTTTTAAGCACTGTATCAAGTTGCATGACAATGTTAAGCCTTCGCGCCACAGGATAAAAAATGTACCATTGTCATACAGGGGCAAACTTATAGACATGTTGCGAGACTTATGCCAGAATACTATTACTGAACCTGTGGAATCTTCACCGTGGGTTTCTCTGGTGGTATTTCAGTTAAATCTTCTGGGGAATTGAGGATCTGTGTTGATTTGTGCAGCGTTATCAATGCCATCTGGGTGGACACTCATCCTCTTCCCAATCTTCATGACATGGTGAGCACTTTGGCAGAGGCACATATGTTCCCATGTTTAGATCTGGCCAGTACCTACAATCAGCTGTCTTTAGATGAGGAATCCAAAAGCTCATGGCGTTTGTTACTCCAGAGGGGTTATTAGGTTTTGTCATATGCAGTTTGGTTTGGCTAGTGTGGCTTCTGTTTTTCAAAGGCTAATGAAGGAGACACTGGAAGGTTTAAGTGGTGCTGTCACTTTCCAAGATAATGTATTGGTGTTTGGTAAAAAAGCTGAAGAGCATGATTGCAATTTGAAGAAGGTGTTAGTGGCCTTATCATCAAAGGGACTTAACTACTTTCAGAAAAATGCAAACTCAAAAAATGTGAAGTGGAGTACCTTGAACATTGCATCAGCAGTGCATGCATTAAACTCAAGAGCCACCATGTGGAAACCATTACCAAAGCACCCGTTCCAAATTGCAAAGAGCAGTTAGTGGCTTTTCTTGGGTTGACTGAATTTTATGCCAGGTTTATCCCCAACTATGCAAACAAATTGGATCCATTCAGGTGTTTGCTAAAAAAGAATGCTTAGTTTGAATGGACAGATAACATGTCTGTGGCATTTGAGGTGTTGAAGGGGTTGATTGTGAATGCACCATGTCTCGAACCTTTCATAGTTGGGAAGCAATGTGTTATAATGGTTGATGATAGTAACTGTGGGTTGGGTGATGTGCTGATGCAGAGGGACCGTGGCAAGGAGTGGATTGTGGCATATGCATCTAGGGCTTTGCGATATGCTAAAAAAAACTATTCAGTGATTGAGAGGGAGTTGTTAGCCTGCGTATGGGGAGCGGAACATTTTAGGACTTTATTGTGGGGTACTAAATTCATCATCAAGATGGATCACAAGCCCCTTGGGCACATGATGGCGCAGGGTGGGGGGCGTACCATGTCTGCGAGGTTAGCCAGGTTAGCTTCTGATAAGCAACGTTTTTGGTATCAGTTGGAATATGTGCCCAGTAAGGTTAATGTGCATGCGATTGCATTTCTAGGTTACCATTACCTGGAAGTGATCTTATGGAAGTAGACACGGACGAATGTGAAGTAGCTTTTACCAAGCAGGTGGGTGGCCTGAGGAAAGGTAGCTGCCTAGTGAATTGAATGGGTTATTCCAAGGCACGGGAGGGATTAGCTGTGGAGAATGGCAATATGGCGCGAGGGGGCAAATTCATTCCTCCCTTTCATTTGTGGAAAACTATAGTGGATATCGCACATGATGGTCATCTTGGTATATCGGGAACAAGGAGGCGTTTTAAAGTGAATTGTTGGTGGCCAGGGATAGTTACCTCAGTGGAACACCAGGTGAAGATATGTGGGAAGTGTGCATCTAGTGACATGTCTACTGATCCGCAACCCATGGATTTTCCTGTGGCACCTTAGCAGAAGTTAGGTCTCAACATTATTGGCTCGTTTGCAGCATTACCAGTAACAGAGGCTTTTGGCATTGTTTTGGTTGATTGCTATTCTAAATGGCCTGAGATTAAAATGTTGAGAGATGTCACTTCAGAGGTTGTGGTGGAATTTCTGGATGAGGTTTTTTGCAGGGAGGACATTTCCCAAGAAATAGTAACCAACAATGAGCCACAATTTGTCAGTAAGTATACGGAGAGTTATTAGGAGAAGTGTGGGGTGGAGCATAGGAGAATTGCTGTTTTCCATCCCGAAGCAAATGGCCAGGTTGAGAGATTCAACTGAGTGGTCAAGGAGGCTATCCAGCTATCTGTGAAAGGTAGGTTGAGTTGGAGAAATGTGTTGGAATCTATACTGTTAGCTTATCAGACTTCACCCAATTCTGTGACCTCAGTGAGCCCATTTCAGCTGTTGAGGGGACGTAAATCTAGCACCAAGTTAGTACCATGGTGGTTGAAGAACAATGTAAAAATGGAGGGTGATATATGCCCGAAGTGGGTTTCAAAGGAATTAGAAGTAGAGTGGTGTGGTAGTGAAAACGACCCACAACATATTCAAATAAAGAAGCTTTATTGGAGCATCCACTCTTCTCTAGACTCCACAAGCAACTGCTGCTACACGCATTGGAATTCAAAATCACAGTTACATCTAAACACATGACAAAACAAAGCTAGCTACTAAGCTAGGCTAAACATTACAGTGAAACTGAACTATACAGAATTCTCCTACAACTACTGCAATACTACATACCTTCCTTCCTTATAATTTTTTTTTTAAATGATAAGATACAAATTAAAGATAAACCACAATAGCCTTTTCTTAAAAAAAAAAAACACACACAAACTTTGCACAATCAGTTCAATATGAATCCTTCAAATCTTTTAGGTAAACATCTTCTAATTTGCAAATTGGAATTACGAGAAATCCCATCCGACACAAAGTTCGAAGATCCCACATTTTTGACTTCCGCAGTGTCACTGCTGAAATCAGGAACATTGTCATTAGCACATACATTAAGTGTAGGAAGACTTTGGCTAACCTGGATTTTCCCAAGTTTACAAATTACAAATACACCAGAAAATTTTAAAAAGCCTTTCTTAACATGTAAAGGTAGCTTGATTTTAAATTTATCGCCTATACTCAATTTTTGTTTACATACTTTCCCTTCTGTCATGCTCTTTTTTTTTTTTATACAATTTTCATTCATCACTTTGTACATCCTTTTGTTATCAATCACATTCTCTTTTGGTTTTAACCAAGAAGGGTTTAACTCCTGTCTGGGTTTCCTTCCTTTGAGTAATAAAAATGGTGAAAATTTAGTCGTACAATGAGGTGTTCAGTGATAAGACCAAATGAGATCAGCTACATGTTTTCTAACATCCATGTGTGTTTTAAGAGCTAATTGAATGCCTTCAACTAACGTTTTATTCAAAGACACAAAAGAGAAGGTCAATGCAACAAAATCCAGCACCAGTTATAATAATGTATAGTAGCTGCAGTATTATAGTATAACCTAGGTGCAAAGAACCCAAGACGTGACCTTCCTACGTCCTGTGAAAGGTGGGTATAACTCCATCCAACATACATTTTTAACAAAGTGGTCTTGCACTCTAGAAACAACGAATGAGTAGATGGTAACGGCTATTAGTGTCCAAAGTTCAAACACAAACATAGAGTTCGATCTTCCCAGACAACAAATCAGTAGTCGATGCAATTTGATTGTAGGCAATAATTCATTTTATTCTTTATTCCTTGAAAAATTTCAGTAAAACACTTCACGCTATGGACAAGACAGTCTTGTCCATAGCGTGAAGTGTTTTTATGAAATTTTTCAAGGAATAAAAGAATAAAAGGAATTATGTTTGTGTTTGAACTTTGGACACTAATAGCCGTTACCATCTACTCATTCGTTGTTTCTAGAGTGCAAGACCACTTTGTTAAAAACGAACGTTTTATTGAACCTTTCAACTAAACCATTCATATTTGGTGAATATAAGGCTGTTTTTAAATGTTGAATGTTAGCCTTCTTGGGAAAAGAGGTGAAAGAACTAGACGTAAATTGGGTACCATTGTCTGATACTAAAAACTCTAGTAAACTTTCCCTCCTCAACAATTCCTGCATAAATTCCATGCATAAAGTGTCGGAATCAGCACGTGATACCCATTTCACTTCCGCCCATCTGGAAAAATAATCTATCACCACAATAATATTGGCTTTGCCATTCAAGAAACCTTCATAGGGACCTAATACATCAATGGCTAACTTTTTCCATGGCTTTTCAGAGATAGTTGAATGTAAATGGGTAATTTGCTGAGTTTTTAGTACTTTGTCAGAATCTGCACATGCTAAACATTCCTTTACAAAACAAATTATATCAGTGTCCATGTATGGCCACCAAAATTGATCCCTTACTTTCTTGATGGTACTGGTTTGCCCTAGATGTCCCAAATGGGCAATAGATATCAACTTTTCCTGATCCCAACAGGAGGAACAATTACTTCACCTCTCAACACAATATCATTCACCAACGAAAGCTCATCTCTTACTTTCCAATACACACACAATTCCTTGGATAAGTGCTTCTCTAACGGCCAACTATTAATGATATAATCTTTCAAAACTTTTATTGTCTCATCATCCAAAGAAGCTACCATCCATTCTTCTTTGATATAACTTGGCCCATAGAAAGTACCACATCTTCCACAGAAGCAACTACACATTCCTCATGAGCCATCAAATTGTCATCAGGTAGAACATTTCCAGCCAGTCTACCTAAGCAATATGCCACTGTAAAATTAAACTCATACAACTTCATCAGCAACCTCACCAATCTGGATGACGCTTTTCCCACTCCATTTTTAGATAGTAATGATATTAATGGTTTATGATCCATTCTCAATTTAAAATGTTTGCTCCATAAATACATCTTGAAATGCTCAACTGCTCACGCACAACCCAAAGCCTCTCTCTATGGTAGAGTATTTAGTTTCCGTGATGGTGAGTGGCCTTGGCGCTAAGGCAACAGTACTCTCAACATTTCCCTTCAGCTGACTCAACACCACTCCCAGACCAGTGGCACTGGCATCTACAGTGATAATATTGATCAGGTTTTATGAAAATGCAGTTAATGGTTTACAACCAATCATCGCTTCCTTAACTGCATTAAAAGCCTCAAGGTGTTCCTTTAACCATAGGAACTTAACTCCTTTTTTAACAAAACTTTCAAAGGAAGAACCATGTCCGCAAACCTGTTTACAAATCTAGAGTAATACTCGCAAAGCCCCAAAAATGATTTGAGTTGATCTTTGTTTTGAGGAACAATTACTTCACCTCTCAACACAATATCATTCACCAACGAAAGCTCATCTCTTACGTTCCAATACACACACAATTCCTTGGATAAGTGCTTCTCTAACGGCCAACTATTAATGATATAATCTTTCAAAACTTTTATTGTCTCATCATCCAAAGAAGCTACCATCCATTCTTCTTTTGATATAACTTGGCCCATAGAAAGTACCACATCTTCCACAGAAGCAACTACACATTCCTCATGAGCCATCAAATTGTCATCAGGTAGAACATTTCCAGCCAGTCTACCTAAGCAATATGCCACTGTAAAATTAAACTCATACAACTTCATCAGCAACCTCACCAATCTGGATGACGCTTTTCCCACTCCATTTTTAGATAGTAATGATATTAATGGTTTATGATCCATTCTCAATTTAAAATGTTTGCTCCATAAATACATCTTGAAATGCTCAACTGCTCACGCACAACCCAAAGCCTCTCTCTCTATGGTAGAGTATTTAGTTTCCGTGATGGTGAGTGGCCTTGGCGCTAAGGCAACAGTACTCTCAACATTTCCCTTCAGCTGACTCAACACCGCTCCCAGACCAGTGGCACTGGCATCTACAGTGATAATATTGATCAGGTTTTATGAAAATGCAGTTAATGGTTTACAACCAATCATCGCTTCCTTAACTGCATTAAAAGCCTCAAGGTGTTCCTTTAACCATAGGAACTTAACTCCTTTTTTAACAAAACTTTCAAAGGAAGAACCATGTCCGCAAACCTGTTTACAAATCTAGAGTAATACTCGCAAAGCCCCAAAAATGATTTGAGTTGATCTTTGTTTTGAGGCTCTGCCATCTTCCTGATGGAGTCAAGTAAATCTTTCTTTGGAGCAATACCTGACCCACTAATGGTATGGCCTAAATACTCCACTTCTGGAGTAAAAAACGTACACTTATCCAGTCTAACTGTCATACCCTTTTCCTTGAGGGTGGTCAAAACTTTTGCACTGTCTCACGTTGCTTGTCAGCTGCTTCAGAGTAAATCAGGATGTCATCCTGGAATGCCACCACCCCATCGATATTTGCAAACAGACAGTGCATCAACTTCTGGAAAACCGATGCGGCAGATGATAAACCAAAGGGCATCCTGAAACGATTGCCCAGCCAACACGTGTTTCGTCAGGGGAAGTACCCCTAGACTTCTTCAGGGCTTTCTGGCAATGGGAAGGAGATCAAAATCTCTCTGCCGGTTGTACTTCCGTCCCGGCTGAATAATGGGAGTAAGGAATCCTTAGGGGATCGGAGGGGTCCAAAATAGGCACTGCACATATGGCACAGCACAAGCACACAACTGTCACAAGACACTCGCACGTTGCTGGCTTCCCTTAAAGAATAAAGAAAAGTACCTTGATTCCATGGAATGTTCTTAAAGACCTCTTCTACCTGATGGCTGCAAAATCCTCCACTTGGCAGCGGAATTCTGGAAAATGGTCATAGATCCCTTGAAGGTATGTACACAATTAACCAATGTAGATGCTTTCCGATCCTTAATGGTGGATGCTCCCCTTGGTGTCAGTTCAGATCCATATCGTCGCCGAAATGTGGTAGTAAAAACGACCCACAACGTATTCAAGTAAAGAAGCTTTATTGGAGCATCCACTCTTCTCTAGACTCCACAAGCAACTGCCGCTACACGCACTGGAATTCAGAATCACAGTTACATCTAAGCACATTACATAACAAATTTAGCTACTAAGCTAGGCTAAACATTACAGTGAACCTGAAGTATACAGAATACAGAATTCTCCTACAGTTAACATTCTACTGCAATACTACAAGTAGAGGACTACAAAGCAAAAATGAGAGAGGATTTAAAAAGAAGGAAAGGAGCAGGAAGCTGGCAGGTGGTGATGGATGGCGGCATGGTACGTCTTAAGAAGGTGCCTATGGTAGGAAATGGGTTTGCTAGTTAGTCAGATGCGGTACGTGTCATTGAAGTTTTCAGGAGTGCGGTATGAGTGGATGGAGGTGGTGGCTGAAATCTCCACAGGGTGTCGGTTTCTGTTGTGACAATTCAGGAGGTAATGTTTTTTTGGACATGTCTGAAAACGAGTGTGTCAAGAACACAGGAATGGGCTTGTCCACTGGTTTAGGCAGTGGTGGCTCCTCGAGGGAGTGCTGCGGGGCAGTAGGGTGGGGCGGGGGAGGGGCTGGGTGGGGGTAGTAAACTCCGGCATACGGCCGAACGGAGTTAAGTACATAAATAAATAAAGAAAACGAATTACATTGCGCGCGCCGCATCGCCGATTTGGCGTTGCAGCGCGCAATGTAATTTGTTTTATTTATTTACTTATGTACTTAACTCCGTTCGGCCATATGCCGAAGTTTACTACCCCCCACCCAGCCCCTCCCCGCCCCACCGCCCGCAGCGCTCCCTCAAGGAGCCGCCACTGGGTTTAGGTAGAACGGATGTGGTCAAGGTTGACCCCAGAAGTATTAAGTCATGACGAAAACCTTTGAAGTTCAAGGATTTTGTCTTCATATTAAAAATAAAAATGTAAATGGGGAAGGTGTGTTGTATGCATGAGCGCATCACGCGTGTTGAGCTTGTGCATTGTTGTTGTGTGAAGTAGACACAAGCAGGACATATTGTGTTATGCTTGTGTCTATTTCATAAGATGCAGGCTCATGAGTTTAAGCATTGGTTTGGCTCGTGTGTCAGCGCGTCTTTCAAACCCTGGGGTGGATTATATATATGTGGGGAAGTGACAGTTTGAATCATATGGTGGCTGGTCTTGTACCTGTGAACTTGCTAGCTACTGAATAAACTTTGTGCTGTCACCATACCTTCATTTGTGTCACCGATCTTCATCTTTAAAAAGTTTGACCAAAGTAATTTCATTTAAATTGCTTTTCACATATAAAATGTATACATTTTACATTTTAGAGGAACGCTGATTGCTGCAAATATATGACTGGTTTTTGTAAACTGAAAAAAATGCCTAAAAATATTGACAATGAACAGCTCACCTTGTGCCAAGCTCGACGTCATTTAATAGCATAAAGCACCATCTTGACCATGAAGAAGTTACAGGATGAGAACACGTACCATGCCATTTCTAAGAGAGAGAGCAGCCTTTCTCACAGAGGTAACATGTTCCTTTGCTTAGCTTTCAGAACATCCCTTAATGTTCTGCATGACACATCTTTCAATGAGACTTTCTTCCAGTCCGTTGCCCACAGAGGAATCATACAGGGGGGCCTGTGGATTGCTGTCCCCCCATTCCATGGGGTTTATGATATTATATCCACTCATGGGCAACATACTGAAGAGAAGCAGAGGCAGACATGTTGCTCTAATCAGCAACACAGCACACTGACTTCCAATTAAAGAACCTTCTGTTCCACAGCTACTTCTGTGACCTCAATCAGCTCTGTGACGTCATCAACTTTACATCAGAAACACAATTTGAATGTAGTATAATGAAGGTAGACTAATCCAAGTACTTTTCCATGTTGATTTATTGAGTAGTAGGTTACATGGAAGAGAGGAATAGGAGCCCCACCAGGAGCAGCTTCCCTGCTGCTCAGCCCATACACCAACTGACTCAGGCACTCCAACATTCCACATCCCAACATTCTCTCACGCAATCATACTGGCTGAGCAGCAGGATACCACATATCTCCCTCCTTTACAATGGAAAAGAAGGAAGTATTAAAATACATCAGAAAATAAGCAAGAAAATAGAGAAGAAAATACACTAGAAGAAAGCATGGAAATGAAAGGTGGAAAAGTTGAAAACGCAAACAAGAAAAGACGAAAAGAAAACCATGACTAATGCACCAACACCCTTTCTCACAGAAAGACAAACCCCCATCCTCCCTCACATAAATAACAAAACAAACCCAAGTACAAAGATATGAAAGCTGGCCAGGCAAACACAAAAATATACAAGGGCATAAGCAAAAAGGTGAAGGAGAGAACAAAAGACAGAAGCAAAAGAACAGTGAAAGGGTGGAAGACAGCTATAGATAGAACAAGCAAAAGGATAGTTGCTTTTAACTCAAGCAAGAGTATGGAGAAAAATCCCCAGAAAGACAGCAAATCCTAGGTATGGCAGAAAATGCCACACGGTACATAGCAATATGTAAATGCAAAAAGCAGAAATAGGTGTGGGAAGAACCACACAGTACAATGCAATACAGAAACGTAAAACTAGTGTGACATAAAATATCCCAGTAACACAAGGTATGGTGTAAAATACCATACAGTAAAAACACAAGGTATAGTGTAAAATTCCACTTGTAATAATGTAAAATGCAGGAACTGTAAAACTAGGTGTGGAGCACGCCACACGGCACAACGTACAGCAAAACCTTGCAAGTGGAGGTGTGGAAATAACCACACAGTACTAATAGAAACTGTAAAACTAATCCAAACACGGGAAAGGTGTGGGCAGGCACCACACAGTACAATACAATAAGTAGCAAAAACAGAGGGTAGAAACTAAAACAACAGCATGTAAGAGAAACTTGCAGTCATGTAAATGTAGATTGCGCAGGACATTGCAAGAAAAATAAATAGAGAACTAAATAAATAAATAAACAATGAAGGAGAATAAATGTCCAAGCAAATTGCAGGTTGACAGCAGGTTGAATAATTCTTGTAGCGCAGCAGGGTGAATCCTTGTAGCGCAGCAGGCAAAGTTAAAGAACTAGATGGCACAGTAGAAAAAAAACAAATACATTGAGTGTGCTAATAGTGAAACTGTTAGAAATGCTTCACATCCAGAGTCATTCCCAGAAAAGAAGGTTTGAATAAAAGCTCAGCGGAGGAGGGGCAGCAAGTTTAAAACAGTACCTGCAGAGAAATACAACCACGCTATGGCGATCCGATGTCTTCGTAATCAAAGCACACGTCGGCAAAGAAGAAGAAGGCTGTAACAGGTGGAGGCGCAAAAGGACTTCTACAGCCTCACGATACGATAGCTTTATATTGACGGAAAAAACGTAGTTGGCAAAGGCAAACTGGTTGGCAAAGATGTTGGGGCAAGTTCAAAATGGCGGCACGCACAGTGACGCCGTGCCGGATGGCTCCCGGCATCACGGTGCTGCTAAACGTTGTAGCTGGCAGGAAAACAACATCATAGAGACAATGAAGATAGCTGAGCACAGGTAAGACTGCGTGCTCTGTATGTGCTCGTGGCAGATTTTAAAATAGAAGGAGCGGTTAAACAGTCATATAGTGTAAATCAAAGGCAAAATGGGCAAGAAAACTCGAAGATGAAAAATTGTCCAATCAACCCCAAAATACAAATGTTGCCTTCACTGTGAGAGATTAGGCAGTCTCACTCCTCGCAGCACATAAATACAGCCCCTGCGCCGTGCACGAATGACGCATGCAATTAACGATAACTAAACTGACTAGGACTCAAAATGTGCTCGTGGAAACGTTTTCCTTAACCCCTTCGATGCTTATGACGAGCTGGACTCGTCATGGCACACAGTGGTTGTGTGCTCATGACGAGTCCAGCTCGTCATAAGACCACCCACGGGGGAAGCGCTGGCGCTCCCCCGTGGGAATCCGATCGTAGGTTTTTTTGGGGGAGGCAGGGGAAGGGCTTCCCCTGCCTCCCCCGCCTCTCCCATCAATGACGTAGGCGCGCGAGGCGCGCTGACGTCATTGAGGGTTTCCCTTTCTTCGCCGACGCTGGAAGCCATTTGCTTCCAGCGCGTCGGGGAAATCAGGTGAGTTTTGGCTCGGGGAGGGGGGTTTGAATCAAAAGAGGCATCGAGGGAAAGGAAAGGGTTTTCCTTTCCCCCGATGCCTCTTTGTGCATTCCTGCTGCACGATCATGCGATCGTGCAGCAGGAATGCCCACTAGGCACCAGGGATGTTTTTTTTTTTTAAATGCACATCAAAATACTGTTTGGGGGAGCGGCCCCTTGGGCAAGGGTCGCTCCCCTTTTGGGGGCCATATGTTTTTGTGCTTTGCCCCCCTTGGTGGGGAGCAGTTTTTCGTATTGTGCCCACCAGGGAGAAACGGTGGGGAGTGGCCCCTTGGGCAAGGGTCACTCCCCTTTGGAGGCTTTGTTGGTGGCCGATCGGCCAAAGGATAGTGCCCTTTATTTTTTTTTTTATTTAAAAGTAAATATAATGTAATTTCTACAATCAAAATTATACCTATTAATTAAACTGCTTACTTATAACAGTTCCTAACTAGCAAAGCTTTAGAACACCCAAAAAGTGCCTCCCACTGTTTTCAGTAAACCCTTCTAAAAACCGGGACATGAGACAAAATTGCCGAAATCTGCCCGGACAGCTGGTGAAAAACCGGGGCTGTCCGGGCAAATCGGGACGTCTGGTCACCCTAATTAATGCCTGCGTTACAAGAGTGACACGTGTGCATACATGAGATAGAAAATACAAATAGAGGTATAATACTGCAATAAGTGTCAGTCACTCAGAACACACTGGGAAGGCACTTCAATAGGCATGGAGTACAGATTTTCCTATAGTGGAAGAACTTCTTTGAGGGAGTAGAGAGGGCGTGAATTAAACAGGAAACTTAAAATGAAGGGTACACAAACATAAAATCCAACACAGCACGCAAGGGTGAGGAATGTACAGGAAAAAGTACAAATTTACAATGAAGAGCGAACTTCCTAGAGGGGGCTGAGAGTGAAAGTATTAGTTCTGAAAGTGTCTTTGGAAGAGAATAGATTTGAGGTCAGCTTTGAAGATCCGGGTAGAGGAGGTGGCATGGAGCCATGGGGGAAGCGAGTTCCAGATTCTCACCGCATTTCCTGAGAAGGATTGCGCCATTGATCTTTCCCTTTTTGAAGACGGGGGGGGCTCAAGCAGAAGCTTTTCCGCATTGCGAGAAGGGCGAGAGCCACCGGACAATTTCAATTTATTTGCCAGGTAACGAGGGGAGGAGGTGTGTAAGGCTTTCTTTGTGTGTGATGCAGGCAGTTTTGTAAATAGATCTTGCCTCGATCGGAAGCCATCGAAGAGAGGATAGGAGTGACGTGGTCGCTTCGTTTAGACCCTGAAATGAGGCGAGCTGCTGAATGGAGGATGGATTTGAGAGGGGAGAGGTGGGATTTGGGTAGGCCCGTCAGTAGAGAATTGCAATAATCCAGTCTTGAGAGAACCAGAGATTGTACCAAGGTTTTTAAGTCTTTCTCCTGGGAATAACCGACGGATCCCCCGTAGAAGGCGCAACTGGTAACGTGCGTTCTTAGCAATAGAGTTGATGTGGGAGATTAGGTTGAGTCTTTTGTCAAGAATGACACCTAGGGATTTAGCGCTGTCGACAATGATGGGTTTGTTGTTGAGTAGGTTCAGCTGATCCATCCAAGATTGAACAGGAGGAGGTGAGAGAGAGGTAGAGAGGAGGAGGAATTCAGTTTTGGCGGGATTCAGAATGAGTTGGTGATCTAACATCCAGTTGTGAATAGAGTTGAGAGCAGAGTTGAGTAGTTAGAGATCGTGTACAGAAGATACCTTAAGGTATCTTCCCACTAGTCCACTAGTCCACCAGGCATTTATTTGTGGAGAGTGACCCCTTGGGCAAGGGTCACTCTCCTTTGGGGGCAATATTTGTGGCTGTGTATGCCCCCCAGGAGGGCAGATCGCCATATTTTTGTGATAAAGCTACATTTTGTTTATTTTTTTTTTACAAAGGGTTTGTTGTTGTTTGACAAGTAACCTTTATTAGTAAGCATTATGGCTAGCCGTAGAATGACTGCTCAGCAGGTGGTTGGTTTGCTTCTTGAAACTTCCTCTGAGCAGGATTATGAGACTGACAGTGCGTCTGAGGGAGAGGAGGGAGGGGAAGATTCAGGCAGTGAGTTTTCTCTCCACATGGAATCATCGGATGATGAAGGTACTCTCAGTGCAGATGAAGTGCCTGTTTTAGAGGAGGATACTACTGTGCCAATGGTGCAAGAGGCATCTGGATTGCAGCGTGGGGCTGCTAGGGCTTCCTACTGGAAGTGCTGGACTCTGGGTTGATCCAAACATGGTGCAGCCAGTGTTGCCTGCCTTTAGTGGTTATGCAGGGTGTAGAGTGGATTGTGAACATTATTTGCCTATACAGTATTTTCAGTTGTTTATGGATGATGTATTTTTGGGTGAGATTGTTGAGCAGACTAATTTGTATGCTGAACAGTTTTTGAGGGACAACAGTGCCAGACTTAGGCCCCATTCTAGAGCTACCCGGTGGAGTCCCACAAATCTGGAAGAGATGAAGAAGTTTTTGGGTTTGACTTTTTTGATGGGTTTGATAAGGAAGCCGTCCATGGGTTCATATTGGTCTACCAGTCCCTTGATGGCAACGGCCATATTTCCTGCAGTTATGACTCGTGATCGGTATTTACTTTTGCTTCGGATGCTGCATTTTGTTGATAATGGTTTGGCGTTGCCACAAGATCACCCTGAATGTGACCGTCTTTTTAAGATTCGGCCTGTTCTTGATCACTTTGTAGATCGATTTTCAGAGATCTATACTCCAGGGAAAGAAATATCTATTGATGAGTCTTTGGTCCTGTTCAAGGGCCGTTTGGTTTTTAGGGCAGTACATTCCTAGCAAGAGGGCATGCTATGGAATTAAGCTGTATATGTTGTCTGAGAGTAGGACAGGATATGTTTTTAATTTGCGTGTGTACACTGGTAGGGATTCCACTATTGACCCCCTGGTTGTCCGTCCACTTTTGGAGTTTCAGAGAAAATTGTGTGGGATCTTGCTAGAGGACTGTTTAACAGAGGCCACCATTTGTACCTTGATAACTTCTACACTGCTGTGCAATTGTTTAAGGAATTGTTCAAAGTGGACACTTTTGCTTGTGGCACAATCCGCTCTAACCGTAAAGGTTATCCAAAAGAGCTTGTTTGCAAAAACTTCAGAGGGGACAGTGCAGTTCCTTGCGTAGTGATGAACTACTAGCTGTGAAATTTGTGGACAGGAGGGATGTGTACATGCTGACTACCATCCATGATGAGAGTACTTCACCTGTGGCTGTTTGGGGTCAGATTGCTGAAGTGCGCAAACCTGTGTGCATTTTAGACTACAATAAGCACATGGGTGGTGTTGATAGAGTAGATCAGAGGTTGGAACCTTACACTGCTATTCATAAGGCTTACATTTGGTATAAGAAGTTGGCCATCCATCTCTTCAATTTAGCAACTTTCAATGCTTTTGTTGTGTTCAAGGAGTGTTCTCCTGCGTCAAAGTTGACTTTTGTTCAGTTTCAGCAGTCTGTCATAGGCAGCCTTGTTGTTGTGGAACAGGCAAGTGTTCCCAGAGTTGGAGTGGTGGAGGATGTGGCTCGATTGAAAGATCGCCACTTTCCTGATCACATTCCTCCTACACCCTCAAAAGACTTTCCCACTAGGAGATGTAGAGTCTGTTGGCGAAGAGGTACGCGGAAGGACACTCGTATGTACTGCCCTGAGTGTCCTTCTAACCCTGGGCTGTGTGTGCCTGCTTGTTATAGAGCGTACCACAAGCAAAAGAATTATTGGGAGCAACCATGAGTGGTAAAGTGAACTGCCTGGTCTGTAATGTTTAAGAATTGTTGTTCTGTTTCAAGGTTGGCATTAGTGCAATGTATTTAGTTTCTGATTTTGTGTTAGTAGATTTGTATCTATTTGCAATTTGTTTGTGTTTTCTTTTTTGTATAAAAAAATCCTAAATGTGATGGTGGTGTGTGTAGGCTGGTGCTTGGCTGGCGGTGTGCGTGGAGTGGCGCTTGGCTGGCGGTGTGCGTGGAGTGGCGCTTGGCTGGCGGTGTGCGTGGAGTGGCGCTTGGCTGGCGGTGTGCGTGAAGTGGCTCTTGGCTGGCGGTGTGCGTGGAGTGGCACTTGGCTGGCGGTGTGCGTGGAGTGGCGCTTGGCTGGCGGTGTGCGTGGATTGGCGCTTGGCTGGCGGTGTGCGTGGAGTGGCGCTTGGCTGGCGGTGTGCGTGGAGTGGCGCTTGGCTGGCGGTGTGCATGGAGTGGCGCTTGGCTGGCGGTGTGCGTGGACTGGCGCTCGGCTGGCGGTGTGTGAGTAGTGACTTGCTGCTGGTCACTACACACACTGCTAGCCGAGCGACACTCCACGCAATCCATCAGCTTGTGTGGTTGCTGTGTTAGGAATGTGGGCGTGTGAAAGTGATGGGCCCTTGAATGGCGCTGTCTGCTGGTGTGAGTGTTGTAATGTGATGGGCCCGCGGCTGGTGGTGTGAATGGTTTTGTATGTGTCACACGTATGAAAGGTGTATGAATGGCATGTAAAGAGGTTGGTGCCTTGTCGTGGCTTTACAGCTCACGAGCTGTGAGTCAATGGTTCAGTTTCTCGTCCTTTCAATTATTAACAGTGCATTTCATTTTTGTGAAATCACTTGTTAATACAATTGTATATACTGAACCATCACTCACCCTCGTGCCAAATCCAACCAGTATGTGTGTGTGCTTGAGGATTAGATGGCTGTGCAGTAATATTTTTTTGTTGTCTTTCTCAAGCAGGGTGTACCTTGTCCCTTTTTGTGAATGTTGTAATGTGTTTGTTTCGTGGCTGGTGGTGTGAATGGTCTTGTGTGTATCACGTATGAAAGGTGTGTGAATGGCCTCTAAAGCGGTTGGGGCCTTGACGTGGCTTTACAGCTCACGAGCTGCAAGTCACTGGTTCAGTTTTTTGTCCTTTCAATTATTGACAGTTCATTTCATTTTTGTGAAATCTCTTGTTAATAAAATTGTATATACTGAACCATCACTTGCCCTCGTGCCAAATCCAACGAGTATGTGTGTGTGCTTGAGGAATAGATGGCTTTGCAGTAATCTTTGTCTTTTTAGTCTGTCTGCCAAGGTGTACATTCCGTCTAAGAATAACCTACCAACTGTAGATATTGTCGTAACACCCATGGGAGTACATGGTGATATCTCTCTTGTGGATCATAACAAGTTATGTAACCCAAAATGCCCTGCAAACCTCAAAATGTCTGTCACATTTTCCTTGCAATATTGTGCCAAAATTTTCACGCTGCAGAAATAAACACATTATCTCAAGATGACCTGGTTTTGCAAGGGGGGTCACCTGGGTTTTTGGCCCGGGGCTCGGCGGCCACATAGGGAAACCTACCAAACCCACACATTTCTGAAAACTAGACACCCGGGGGCTTCCAAGGAGGTATGGCTTGTGTGGATCCCCCAACGTTTCCTTACCCAGAATCCCTTGCAAACCTCAATTTTAGCTGAAAAAATCACTTTTTTCACACATATTTGTGTGGGAAAGTGTGGCATCACCGGGCTCACACAAATTTCCTACCACCCAGCGTTCCCCCAGGTCTCCCGATAAAAATGGTGCCTCACTTGTGTGGGAGGCCCAAGTACCCGTGACAGGCAAGGGCCCAAAACGTAGTGAGGCGACATCAAAATTGCCTATCTCAAAACCACCTGGTTTGCAAGGGGGGTCACCTGGGTTTTTGGCCCCGTGCTCGGCGGCCATCTAGGGAAACCTATGAAACCCACACATTTCTGAAAACTAGACACCCGGGGGCTTCCAAGGAGGTATGGCTTGCGTGGATCCCCCAACGTTTCCTTACCCAGAATCCCTTGCAAACCTCAATGTTAGCTGAAAAAATCACTTTTTTCACACATATTTGTGTGGGAAAGTGTGGCATCACCGGGCTCACACAAATTTCCTACCACCCAGCGTTCCCCCAGGTCTCCCGATAAAAATGGTGCCTCACTTGTGTGGGAGGCCCAAGTACCCGCGACAGGCAAGGGCCCAAAAAATGTTTTGATAGGCAATGTTGATGTTGCCTCAAAACGTTTTGTGTCCTTGCATGTCGCGGGTACTTGGGCCTCCCACACAAGTGAGGCACCATTTTTATCGGGAGACCTGGGGGAACGCTGGGTGGTAGGAAATTTGTGTGAACCCGGTGATGCCACACTTTCCCACACAAATATGTGTGAAAAAAGTGATTTTTTCAGCTAAAATTGAGGTTTGCAAGGGATTCTGGGTAAGGAAACTTTGGGGGATCCACGCAAGCCATACCTCCTTGAAGCCCCCGGGTGTCTAGTTTTCAGAAATGTGTGGGTTTTGTAGGTTTCCCTAGATGGCCGCCAGCACGGGCCAAAACCCAGGTGACTCCCCTTGCAAAACCAGGTGGTTTTGAGATAGGCAATTTTGATGTCGCCTCACTACGTTTTGGGCCCTTGCCTGTCGCGGGTACTTGGGCCTCCCACACAAGTGAGGCACCATTTTATCGGGAGACCTGGGGGAACGCTGGGTGGTAGGAAATTTGTGTGAGCCTGAGTGATGCCACGCTTCCCCACACAAATATGTGTGAAAAAGTGATTTTTTCTGCTAAAATTGAGGTTTGCAAGGGATTCTGGTAAGGAAACGTTGGGGGATCCACGCAAGCCATACCTCCTTGAAGCTCCCGGGTGTCTAGTTTTCAGAAATGTGTGTGTTTTGTAGGTTTCCCTAGATGGCCGCCGAGCACGGGGCCAAAACCCAGGTGACTCCCTTGCAAAACCAGGTGGTTTTGAGATAGGCAATTTTGATGTCGCCTCACTACGTTTTGGGCCCTTGCCTGTCGCGGATACTTGGGCCTCCCACACAAGTGAGGCACCATTTTTATCGGGAGACCTGGGGGAACGCTGGGTGGTAGGAAATTTGTGTGAGCCCGGTGATGCCACACTTTCCCACACAAATATGTGTGAAAAAAGTGATTTTTTCAGCTAAAATTGAGGTTTGCAAGCGTTTCTGGGTAAGGAAACGTTGGGGGATCCACGCAAGCCATACCTCCTTGGAAGACCCCGGGTGTCTAGTTTTCAGAAATGTGTGGGTTTTGTAGGTTTCCCTAGATGGCCGCCGAGCACGGGGCCAAAAACCCAGGTGACCCCCCTTGCAAAACCAGGTGGTTTTGATATAGGCAATTTTGATGTCGCCTCACTACGTTTTGGGCCCTTACCTGTCGCGGGTACTTGGGCCTCCCACACAAGTGAGGCACCATTTTTATCGGGAGACCTGGGGGAACGCTGGGTGGTAGGAAATTTGTGTGAGCTCGGTGATGCCTCACTTTCCCACACAAATATGTGTGAAAAAAGTGATTTTTTCAGCTAAAATTGAGGTTTGCAAGGGGTTCTGGGTAAGGAAACGTTGGGGGATCCATGCAAGCCATACCTCCTTGGAAGCCCCCGGGTGTCTACTTTTTAGAAATGTGTGGGTTTGGTAGGTTTCCCTAGATGGCCGCCGAGCACGGGGCCAAAACCCAGGTGACCCCCTTGCAAAACCAGGTGGTTTTGAGATAGGCAATTTTGATGTCGCCTCACTACGTTTTGGGCCCTTGCCTGTCGCGGGTACTTGGGCCTCCCACACAAGTGAGGCACCATTTTTATCGGGAGACCTGGGGGAACGCTGGGTGGTAGGAAATTTGTGTGAGCCCGGTGATGCCACACTTTCCCACACAAATATGTGTGAAAAAGTGATTTTTTCAGCTAAAATTGAGGTTTGCAAGGGATTCCGGGTAAGGAAACGTTGGGGGATCCACGCAAGCCATACCTCCCTGGAAGCCCCCGGGTGTCTACTTTTCAGAAATGTGTGGGTTTGGTAGGTTTCCCTAGATGGCCGCCGAGCACGGGGCCAAAAACCCAGGTGACCCCCCCTTGCAAAACCAGGTGGTTTTGAGATAGGCAATTTTGATGTCGCCTCACTACGTTTTGGGCCCTTGCCTGTCGCGGGTACTTGGGCCTCCCACACAAGTGAGGCACCATTTTTATCGGGAGACCTGGGGGAACGCTGGGTGGTAGGAAATTTGTGTGAGCCCGGTGATGCCACACTTTCCCACACAAAAATATGTGAAAAAAGTGATTTTTTCAGCTAAAATTGAGGTTTGCAGGGGATTCTGGGTAACGAAAGGTTGGGGGATCCATGCAAGCCATACCTCCCTGGAAGCCCCCGGGTGTCTACTTTTCAGAAATGTGTGTGTTTGGTAGGTTTCCCTAGGTGCCGGCAGAGCTAGGGTTCACAAACTACAGCTAGGCACTTTGCCAAAAAAGGGTCATTTTTCACTGCGAAATTGAGGTGTGACCATGTTGCGTTTTGTGCCGTTTCCTGTCGCAGGCACTAGGCCGACCCACACAAGTGAGGTACCATTTTTCTCGTAAGACGTTGGGGAACGCGGGGTGGGTGAAAATTTGTGGATCCACGCAGATTCCAGAACTTTCCACCACAGAAATGTGGGGAAAATGTGTTTGTTTTGACAATTTTTTAGGTTTGCAAGGGATTCTGGGTAACAGAACCTGGTGGGAGGCAGTCAAGTCACCCCATCCTGGATTCCCCTGGGTGTCCAGTTTTCAAAAATGTATAGGTTTGCTAGGTTTCCCTAGGTGCCGGCAGAGCTAGGGTTAAAAAACTACAGCTAGGCACTTTGCCAAAAAAGGGTCATTTTTCACTGCGAAATTGAGGTGTGACCACGTTGCGTTTTGCGCCGTTTCCTGTCGCAGGCACTAGGCCGACCCACACAAGTGAGGTACCATTTTTATCATAAGACTTTGGGGAACGCGTGGTGGGTAGAAATTTGTGGATCCACGCAGATTCCAGAACTTTGCACCACAGAAATGTGGGGAAAATGTGGTTTTTTTGACAATTATTTAGGTTTGCAAGGGGTTCTGGGCAACAGAACCTGGTGGGAGGCAGTCAAGTCACCCCATCCTGATTCCCCTGGGTGTCTAGTTTTCAAAAATGTATAGGTTTGCTAGGTTTCCCTAGGTGCCGGCAGAGCTAGGGTTCAAAAACTACAGCTAGGCACTTTGCCAAAAAAGGGTCATTTTTCACTGCAAAATTGAGGTGTGACCACGTTGCGTTTTGCGCCGTTTCCTGTCGCAGGCACTAGGCCGACCCACACAAGTGAGGTACCATTTTTCTCGTAAGACTTTGGGGAACGCGGGGTGGGTGGAAATTTGTGGATCCACGCAGATTCCAGAACTTTCCACCACAGAAATGTGGGGAAAATGTGGTTTTTTTGACAATTGTTTAGGTTTGCAAGGGATTCTGGGTAACAGAACCTGGTGGGAGGCAGTCAAGTCACCCCATCCTGGATTCCCCTGGGTGTCTAGTTTTCAAAAATGTATAGGTTTGCTAGGTTTCCCTAGGTGCCGGCAGAGCTAGGGTTAAAAACGACAGCTAGGCACTTTGCCAAAAAAGGGTCATTTTTCACTGCGAAATTGAGGTGTGACCACGTTGCGTTTTGCGCCGTTTCCTGTCGCAGGCACTAGGCCGACCCACACAAGTGAGGTACCATTTTTCTCGTAAGACTTTGGGGAACGCGGGGTGGGTGGAAATTTGTGGATCCACGCAGATTCCAGAACTTTCCACCACAGAAATGTGGGGAAAATGTGGTTTTTTTGACAATTGTTTAGGTTTGCAAGGGATTCTGGGTAACAGAACCTGGTGGGAGGCAGTCAAGTCACCCCATCCTGGATTCCCCTGGGTGTCTAGTTTTCAAAAATGTATAGGTTTGCTAGGTTTCCCTAGGTGCCGGCAGAGCTAGGGTTAAAAACTACAGCTAGGCACTTTGCCAAAAAAGGGTCATTTTTCACTGCGAAATTGAGGTGTGACCACGTTGCAATTTGCGCCGTTTCCTGTCGCAGGCACTAGGCCGACCCACACAAGTGAGGTACCATTTTTTCTCGTAAGACTTTGGGGAACGCGGGGTGGGTGGAAATTTGTGGATCCACGCAGATTCCAGAACTTTCCACCACAGAAATGTGGGGAAAATGTGGTTTTTTTGACAATTGTTTAGGTTTGCAAGGGATTCTGGGTAACAGAACCTGGTGGGAGGCAGTCAAGTCACCCCATCCTGGATTCCCCTGGGTGTCTAGTTTTCAAAAATGTATAGGTTTGCTAGGTTTTTCTAGGTGCCGGCAGAGGTAGGGTTCAAAAAGTACAGCTAGGCACTTTGCCAAAAAAGGGGCATTTTTCAGTGCGAAATTGAGGTGTGACCACGTTGCGTTTTGCGCCGTTTCCTGTCGCTGGCACTAGGCCGACCCACACAAGTGAGGTACCATTTTTCTCGTAAGACTTTGGGGAACGCGGGGTGGGCGGAAATTTGTGGATCTACGCAGATTCCAGAACTTTCCACCACAGAAATGTGGGGAAAATGTGTTTTTTGGACAATTTTTTAGGTTTGCAAGGGATTCTGGGTAACAGAACCTGGTGGGAGGCAGTCAAGTCACCCCATCCTGGATTCCCCTGGGTGTCTAGTTTTCAAAAATGTATAGGTTTGCTAGGTTTCCCTAGGTGCCGGCAGAGCTAGGGTTCAAAAACTACAGCTAGGCACTTTGCCAAAAAGGGTCATTTTTCACTGCGAAATTGAGGTGTGACCACGTTGCGTTTTGCGCCGTTTCCTGTCGCAGGCACTAGGCCGACCCACACAAGTGAGGTACCATTTTTCTCGTAAGACTTTGGGGAACGCGGGGTGGGCGGAAATTTATGGATCCATGCAGATTCCAGAACTTTCCACCACAGAAATGTGGGGAAAATGTGTTTTGTTTGACAATTTTTTGGGTTTGCGAGGAATTCTGGGTAACGGAACCTGGTGGGAGGCAGTCAAGTCACCCCATCCTGGATTCCCCTGGGTGTCTAGTTTCCAAAAATGTATAGGTTTGCTAGGTTTCCCTAGGTGCCGGCAGAGCTAGGGTTCAAAAACTACAGCGAGGCACTTTGCAAAAAAAGGGTAATTTTTCACTGTGAAAATGTGGTGCGTCCACGTTGCGTTTTGTGCTGCTTCCTGTCGCGGGCACTAGGCTTACCCACACAAGTGAGGTACCATTGTTTTCGGAAGACCTTGGGGAACGCGGGGTGGGTAGAATTTTGTGGATCCGCACAGATTCCAGAACTTTCCACCACAGAAAAGTGAGGAAAATGTGGTTTTTTTACCAATTGTTTAGGTTTGCAAGGGATTCTGGGTAACAGAACCTGGTGAGAGCCAGTTAAGTCACCCCGTCCTGAATTCCCCTGGGTGTCTAGTTTTCAAAAATGTATAGGTTTGCTAGGTTTCCCTAAGTGCCCGCAGAGCTAGGGTTCAAAAACTACAGCTAGGCACTTTGCAAAAAAAGGGTAATTTTTCATTGTGAAAATGTGGTACGTCCACGTTGCATTTTGAGCCATTTCCTGTTGTGGGCACAAGGCCTACCCACACAAGTGAGGTACCATTTTTATCGGGAGACTTAGGGTAACACAGAATTGTAGAGCAACTGTTATTACCTATTGACTTTCGATGCATTTCTGCCTTCCAAATGAAAGACAATGTGTAAAAAATAAGTCATTTTGAAAAATGACCTATATTTCTCATGCTAGTATGGGTACTCCCAATTTCGGAAATGTGCAAATATCTACTGTTTCTAAAATCTACATTTTGTTCCCATTTCAGAAATACATAGGTGTCTTTCATAACAATTTTTCCATGTATACATTTTCCCAAAATAATTGCTATATACCCGGTACATAATAAAAAACCATTGCAAGATGCTGCTCAGTTATTGGCTCTGGGTTCGTCGGGTTCTTGGTGAACCTACAAGTCCTATATATCCCCACAACCAGAAATGTCCAGCGGATGTAACAGTATATTGCTTTCAAATAGCTGTCATAATTAGAAGAAGTTACAGGTGAAAACGTTGACACAAATGGCTGTTTTTTTCAACTAATTTTCAATTTTTCCTTCATTTAACTGTTAGTTTCTATAAGGAAAACTTTAAGGATCTACACAAATGACCCCTTGCTGAATACAGAACTTTGTCTACTTTACAGAAATGTATGGCTTTTCAGGATCCATTATTGGTTTCATACCCATTTCTACCATTAACTGGAAGGAGGTTGAAAGCACAAAAAATAGCAAAAATAGGCTATGTCCCAGAAAAATGCCAAAACTGTGTAAAAAAAGTTGGTTTTCTGACAAAAGTCTGCTTGTCCCTGAAAGCTGGGAAGATGGTGATTTCAGCACCACAACCCCTTTTTTTATGCCATTTGCAGGGACAAAACAAGATGCTTTCATCTGTAGCCCTTTTTTCGCATTTTTCCCCAAAAACACAAATTTTTGCTGTATTTTGGCTAATTTCTGGGTCCCCTCCAGGGGAATCCACAAACCCTGGGTACCTTTACAATCCCAATGATGTTAGAAAAAAAGGACGCAAATTTGGCGTGGATACCTTATATGGTCAAAAAGTTACAGGGGCCTAAGCGCGCACTACCCCAAATAGCCAAAAAAAGGCTTAGCACAGGGGGGGAAAAGGCCTAGCAGCGAAGGGGTTAAAGAATGAAAATGCAGGCAAATACAAATTAAACTGACCTCCAGTAGATGGCAGCAAATATCCATACAGTTCCGTTTTTGAAACCAACAAAATTAGAGCACCGTTTAAATTGTAGAAGCGTGAAATTGACAATACAGCTGGCTCTTGAGCTTCTCAAACGGCCTCTTGTCCTGTAAAATCTCAGATTAAGGGTTTCTTTCTCCGGTTTCAGATTTCCTTCGCTGGTATTGAAAGTACCGGTTCAGATTTTCTTACCCCTATCTGGGCTCTGTGTAACCTGCTCTGTAACCTAAACAGGAAACAACAAAGTGAGGGCGACGGATGTCCCAAGAGCTGCAGACAGCAGGTTAGCATGCAAGAGGAGCTGGTAAAATAAAGTTGTCTCAAGCTCAGCAGGATAAAAAAACACTGACCGGATCTCGTCCTCATACCCCGGTTCTTGGTCTCTTTGTCCCGTTAAAGCTCTCAGGTCAGGGAGACAGCAGGAAATGGCAGGCAGCAGTAACTGTAGGCAGGTAGTAGGCAGGAGGAGCTGGTAGACATAAATTGTAACTGGCACGGTTGAGTTGTGGGTGACCGATGGAAGGCAGGGCCGGACTGGCCGTAGCGGGCACCGGGCAATCCCCCGGTGCGCCGCATGGGTGGGGGCCGGTATTCGGCCCCTGGGGGCTGTTTTTGTTACAGGGCCGTTTTTGCAGCATAGCTGCAAAATCGGCCCTGTAACAAAATCGGTCGAAAACCAGCCCTGGCAAAGAGCTCGGCGGCACCCCCAACCCCTCCGGGGGGGGGGGGCGGCCGAGCACTTTGCCAGGGCCGGTTGTGGTTCCCAGTCCGGCCCTGATGGAAGGTCACTGGTGGGGCTCGTAGATGCCAGTTAAATTGAAGTGCTCCTCATTAGTTTCAAAGAAAATCCTTTAGCTTAATTGTGGGTTCTAGTTTCTTCAGCCTCTTCTTTTCAGACTGTAGACACCCCACTCCTGGTACCAAATGTAGTATAATGAAGGTAGACGAATCCAAGTACTTTTCCATGTTGATTTATTGAGTAGTAGGTTACATGGAAGAGAGGAATAAGAGCCCCACCAGGAGCAGCTTCCCTGCTGCTCAGCCCATACACCAACTGACTCAGGCACTCCAACATTCCACATCCCAACATTCTCTCACACAATCATACTGGCTGAGCAGCAGGATACCACTCACAATTTGTATTATACAGAAAGATGTCTGGTTTCATTCTGTCTCTGCTGAGATTGCCAGTGATCCAGACAAAAGGAAAAGTAAAAAATGGTCAAATCTGTATAATTTCAAATAAGTCAAACAAACATCATGTGTTAGTGAGGATTTGCACAATTTCCTATGAAGTTGCTTTTGAATATTTTTATAAATACATTTATATATTTATAAACTTATTTATTGAGATTTGTATAACCGCTATTATATTATATATTAGTCAATGTAATCTTTTATGCAAATGGGCTGATCCAATGCACTGGGTCGTAAATAAATGACAATGGATGTTTAAATATGACTTTGCAAAAGTCTGAGAGACATCAGAATGGTCAACATAAAGAGAGTTAGTTTTAGCTCACTTACACTTCCTGTCTCACTCCCTCCACACCCTGCTCATCTTAAGGTTTTAGGATACGTTTCCTCTATACAAAAAAACATCCCTGAGCTCCTTCCTCTCAGAGAGGGGGTTGTAGCCCACACTGTGACTAGGTTCTCAGTGCGAGGAGGTTATCCTATGATGAAGCATGCCACCTACGGGTGGGTGAGGGAAACCGTCCTATAAAAGGGACTCCCCAGCACTCTCTCTGCGATTTAGACCCAGGGGCCTATTTTTGTGCTGTCTGATTGTGATAGAGGGGAGTCGCCCCCTGCTGGTCTCTAAACTTCTGCAGGCCTCCTTTGTGTGTTTTGTGGTGGGATTGTTTGCCATTGGCAGCAGATGGAGCAAAATGATATATATAAAGTATTCAGAGGATTATATTTTTTACAGGTTACAGGGATAGTTATATGCAAAATAAGATCTATTAAAAGAGTTTAAAGGATAGTATGCCATAAGATTAAAGAGACAAATATGACAGTGAGTTCTGCAGATTCAAGTCTGAATGATTTAATCTTGTCTGAATGTGGTAGTCATTCAATTTTTCTGCACCCCATGGAGGTATGCAGACAGTAACAGAGAGTATACCAATGGCAGCGTTAATAAAAGCAAATAAAATATTTGCATATCTTGAGATTGTTGGGATAGAAAAGTCCCCTGCATGGTGACGGACATCCACCCCAGCCCTGAGTGCCTCAACTGCAATGATATATGGATCCATGGTATTGATTTTTGCTCATGATGAGCACAGATCACATGTGTGCACCGTGACCTCGACCTGCTCATTGTAAAGGGCTCACCAAGCGCTACCCTGGTGAAAGTAAAGAGCTACTGCCCTTACCTGGAATTGAGTGACAAAAGTGCAGTAGTGGCAGCATGTCCATTTTTGTGTTCAGTGGAAACAGTAATGTGAACAGGCCTTTTTACCTGTGTCACAGGAGTGGGACTGGCTTGCTCACTCATGTAAAGTTCTGTGGCTTTGTACTTAGCTCACCCTTGGGCTGCATGGAGTGTATTTAGTGCCGGAGAGCGCCTGATACTTATGCCTGCGTGCTGAATTGCAGGTCTGTTCCTGTGGATAGTACATTACAATGGGGCATGTAGGTTCCGTTTTGATAGCCTGGGGCCTGGAGAGGCTGAGGACTGCAACCCCCAAACAGGAGGTGTGTATTGATGACATTCCTGAGGGCTGGGGTGGGGCACACACAATGAAGGTAGATCAGCAGATCTACATGTTTGCACATTGTGCACATCAAAGAGCTCTTTGTGTCCAGGAAGAGTTACTGGTCAGTGAGTCCTGGGAGCAATGTCATGGGATGGTGGGAGTGATAAGGTTGGCACTACTAGAAGATCTGGTAAACATAAAGGATTAGTCCTTTGGACCTCAATTGTGCATATTTCAGTGGAGGTTGACATGCAGGTGTGATACCTGGTAACTCCATTTGCCTCTGTTGTGGGTCACTCAGAATTAGACCCATTAATGTTGTGGCAGACAGTTTCTTTGACAAAAGACAGTGAAGATGAGAGAGTACTTCAAAGGAGCTGACACCACAACATGAATTTCAAAGGCCATTCACTAAATCACATATGTCTGGAGTTAGGCTATAAATGGGCATGGATGTGCCCCAGACTTTGTTGAAGAGCAATGTCTCATCAAAAGAGGGAAGATCGCCATAACTTCCTTACTGCTGGAACCATGACTGGTAACAAAGGGCTGCCTGACTCCCATTGGGATGAGGGGTCATCTACCAAGAGGCAAGAACACTTGCCATGAGTCTGGAGCACCGGCCTGCTGCCTGCCTACCCCAGTCTGGTCTGCTGTGAAGCTGCGGGCCTTTGCCTAGTTGTTCTCGTTGGGGCCATCGCCCTTCTTCATGACACTCTGTGTGCCTTGAGGGAGCCACAAGGACTGCTGGGGCCACTATGACTGTTGGGGTCCTCGCTGTGCAACTGAGACTGTTGGCCATCGCCTGTGCAACTGAGAATGTGGTCCGTAGCCCCTGCAACTGGGACTGTAAGCATTCACCCATGCAACCGAGGCTGTGGGCCATCTCCCTTGTCTGTGATCCCACTCTGTGCCGAGAGGTAGCCGCAGAGGACAGTTGAGGCTGTTGTCCAGAGGACCCAACCAGATCGGGACTGTCGCTAATGTCTATAATCCTCTGATTCCAGGATGGGCCCACCGAGGACCACTGGGACTTTTGAGTGTAGGAAGAGTCCCCGCAATCCACGGATGAACTTGGGAACAGCTCTAGAAGCTGCCTGCAGTAGCACAGCTGCTTTACTGACTTATTGACAAGAACCGCGAAGGAAGAGAAGCTGCTTCACCAGGAAGCTGCAGTTGTCTGTGACGACCCCAGGGCATGATCCAGCCGAGCGTCCGAAGGGCCAGGTATGAAGTTTTCATTGGGGAACGTAGCGGATAGAAGCACTCTGGCTCTCAGACTCTTCTAAGACTATTCTAGTAAGGAGGAAGCAGGGCAGTAGGCTTGTGTGTGACTTGGAGCTTGGTAGTGTGCTGCCCAAGAACTAGAATTTTTAAGGCCAAAGCCAGACTTTGATGCATACTTTAGTATGGACCGCACCTGGGGTCCCCTGTGGCCACAGAGATGAGTGGAGGAAATGTGGTGGAGAAAAGAACCACAGAGGGGACATGGCAGGTGCTAGGGTGCTTGCCTTAAAAGGGGGACTGTGTATTTACTTTCTGGCTCATGATTTGTAAGCATAATAAGTACAGCTTTTTATACTAAAGATCAGTATTAACTGTACAATCACATTATTGGTGTTGTTATGGGTATTTTGAGTTGTGAACCCTCGCATACCTTGCACCCACTTCCCCCTGAATAGCCTTGGCCTGCTCAACTTGAACTACCACTGAGAGTCAAGTGCTGAAGGAGTGGTATTTGGCCCAGTTACTCAGAGCCTATAGTAGGTTGGCCCCAGGATATCAGGAATGAAAGGCCTCACACCCACAGTTAGACCCAGTAGCTCCTGCTTGTCCTGTGGCCCTCGCAAAAAGATTTTGACAGGAATTTTATTATATTTCACTGGCTCATCAGAGGACATGGGAGTGCAATGAAGAATATGCAAGACGATTATGTATTCAACAGAGGGAAAACTTTATTTACCTGTAACAGTCAATTTGGAGCATGTAGTGTTGTAGGTCAAATACTGTGCATGCTGCTGCCATCTAGTGTAGAGCACAGACATTGCAAGCTATTTTTCGTAGTAACTCATGATACCGCCCATGAACCCATACTGGATCAGGACACAGACTCCACCTTAAACTGTGTTACTCCCCTGAGGTTAGGAGTAGGTGTGGGAATGTGAAGTAAAGTGTATGTGTGCCGGTAGAGGAATATGTATGCAGAACATGTCACACAGTGAGCTTCAATCTTGGGAAGTGAGTGGGTACATGGGAATCTACAGCATTAGAAGCTGCAAACCAATTGCTGCAGATAAGTAACTGTAATGTTGGGAATTCATTTCCATAAGCATGAGTGAGCATGGTGTGGTGAAGTAATAAAGACTCCTCACGAAATCAGGTAAAATATGAGTTTATTAAATATACCCCAGTTGGAGAAGCTAGCCAGGACCAACTGCCAATTCACACCAATCTCCCTGAGTATTCCATAGAACCCTGGAATCCTAAGGGTTCTTAGGAACAACAGTATTAGGACACCACACTTCTCCCTCCTTACTGAAAGAATTATGCACAACTTCTTTTAAACAAAATAAACTTATAGCTTATAAAGCTCACAACTAACACATCAATACAAAACCTGTTTATATCTAAATTGCAGAAATTTAAACTCAGATAGTTTTCCCAGACAGCATGAACAAATTAACTCCCACCACTAAGAACTGATTATGTACATAAGCCTTAACATGGCAGGAATTTTAACGCACATAGGGGCATATTTACAAGCCCCTATTGCCACAGGAATCTCACTTTTTACAACGTTCCTGTGGCGATAGGGGCTTAGCCTTATTTACAAAAAAGCGTTACACTGCCTTGTAAATAAGGCCCCCTTTCACGCTATGCTTATTGTAAAATGCGAGGGCAATGGGCGTTGCTGTGGGCATTCCACTGCAACACTCATTGATTTTGATGCTGCCCCATATTTACAAGGGCAGCGTAAATATGGGGCAGCGCCAAAATTAAGACCAGGAAAAACCTGTCTTACCCTGGCGCAACGAGGAGAAATGTTTCCTCGTTTTTGCTGTTTTCATGTGTGCTGTGTTGTGCAGCACACATGGAAACAGCAAAATGCCAATGATTGTTTATGTACAGGAAGGTCCCCCTTCCTGCAGATAAACAATCATTTTTGAAAAATGCAGTTTTGCAACATCTATGTGTGCTGCATTAAGCAGCACAGATGGAAGTTACAAAACGGCATTTTAAGATTTTTTATGTGCAGGAAGGGGGACCATCTTGCACATAAACAATCTTCCCCTCAACGCAGACACCCTTGCACTATGGTGCAAGGGTGCCTGCGTTGGCGCTAGGCTGCTAAGTTTAGCACCAGCGCAGGGGGAAATGCAGTGCTGCACCATATTCTTGTAAATTTGGTGCAGCCCTGTGTTTGTGAAGTGGCGGAGTGAGATGTTAAGCCAGGAAGGCTCACTCTGCCACTTCACTTTTAAATATTCCCCATAATCCTCTAAATAACTTGGATGTTTATGCGCTCTAAAGTTTTCCTTTGCCTCATATCTGATACATTTACTCCATCTTTTGTAAATAGAGACATTCCACCTGACCTTCTCCTTTCTTTTCTTTTTGATTCACATCAGATCCATCATTAATTTTCACAACCCTAGTTAAATTCCAATTCTGCCATCGTGAGTTTTTATAGCATTCTTAAAAAGTTGCACAACCTTAAAAACTCAGATAAATTTAGACCAAGGTGCACAGCCAATAGGCACTTTTATTTTAACTAAGTCTCTAACTTTAAGAGTACTGATTTTCACATTCTTCATATCAAAAATTTAATTTCCTCTTTTTGCCACTCACATGGACCATTAAATTTAACACGTTTACCCCATATAAATCCAACCAGGACACAATGATGTACTAGGAGCCCTTCCCTTACAGAGTTCTAAGGGTGACCTCCCTGTGGAAGCATGTGGTGACAAACGATACGCAGTGACTCTCTCTTGCAAAATCTTCTTCCAATCACATCCATTAGCGCTAGCCAACTAGATGATTTCTTTCAGAGTCTTATTCAGTCTCTCTACTGCACCATTAGTTTCAGGGTGATAATTAAACTTTTTTATGAGTAATGCCCTAACTTTTCAGAAAATCACTGTTAGATTTGGGGGTCTCTAGTTGGCATAGGTAGGTACCTGTGACAAATAGGGACCCTTGCGTCTAGTCAGGGTGAGGGGCTACACTCCTAAAATAACCCCTGCTCACCCCCTTGGTAGCTTGGCACGAGCAGGCAGGCTTATCTCAGAGGCAGTGTGTAAAGCATTTGTGAACACATACAGTAATACAGTGACAACACTACAGATGGACACCACACAGGTTGTATTATAAAAATAGTATTTTTATATAGACTTAACACAAGACCAAACAACAGAAATCCACAATACTGTACTCAAAAATAGACTTTAGAATGTTATAAAATAGTTCAGTTCTCTCAAGTTGTAGATGCAACACTTTACTCTCAATGTACCTTGAATGCGTAACGCAAAGAAAACAAAAGGGTCGCAGGGAAGGTGATGCGTCGGTTCCTTACACTCAGGGGAGTGGATGCGTCGGTTCCTTACTGCTGCGCAGGGGAGTTGATGCTCGCTTCCTTACTGTGTGGGGAGGTGATGCGTCGGTGTCTTACTGCTCTCCGTTGCGATGCGACAAGATGGCACCTCGATGCGATACTCTTCTCCGGTGCGATGCGATAAAAATGGCGTCTTGGCTGCGATGCGACAACGTTGGTGCGATGCGTGCACGCCCAACGGCCGTGCGGCGACTCGATGATCTTTGGAGCCGCGACAGGCCCTGCGACGCGCTTCTCCGGTGATGCGACGATGTCCTCTGTGGCAGCGTCCCGCTTCTCCGGCGATGCGCCGTGCTTCGGCGATGCGATGATGACAGCGGCAGCGGCGTCTCGCTTCCTCAGCGATGCGATGACAGCGGCGACACGCTTCTCGTTGTTGCGTCGCGCTTCCAGCTCCCAGCGACACGCAGTCTCTCAGAAGGCCCAGCACAGCAGCAGGCACTTCAATTCCCAGCAAGGGAATTCAGGGGGAGCTGGTTGGTGAAGTCTTGTATCCCTGAGACTTCAGGCAGGAGGCAAGCTCTAGTTCAAGCCCTTGGAGATTCTTCTTCAAGTTGATGGAAAGCACACTCAGTCCTTTTCTCCTTTCTTTGGCAATGAAGCAACCACTGCAGGCCAACCCCCAAACACACAGCACAGGGGTAGTCTCCTCCTTCAGCTTCCTGGTTCTTCTCCTCAGCAAAGGTTCGTCTTGATTCCCAGAAGTGATCTAAAGTTCTTGGGTCTGGGTCCCAATATTTATACTACTTTTCTCTTTGTTCTCTGAAGGCAGAGAGGCCTTTGCCTAGTCCAAAACCAGTTCTGGTCAGTCCTGGAGCACTTTGTTGACAAGACTCCTTCTTTCCTTTCACAGTGTAGGCCAGGGACATCAGACACACCACAGGAGGTGGAGCCAGCAAGAAAGGCACAGCCCTATTCAGGTCCCAGGTGCAACTCCTCCCTCCTATCTGCATGCAGATCTCTCTATTCAGCCCTGTGCTGACTCACCCTGTCTCCTGGAAGCCCCCAGCCCCTGTCACTCAAACTCCAGACAAGGAATACACAACCTAGCAGAGGCAGGCTTGGATAGTTAGGCAAGAAAATACCTACTTTCTAAAAGTGGTATTTTCAAACACAGAATGTTAAAACCAACTTCACTAAAAGATGTATTTTATCATTCTGAGTTCAGGCGTACTAAACTCGAATTTCTACCTGGTTCCCTGAGTCAGTTAGGATTATAAGATGTAATAATCTAACTGCCCATTCTGGCCTATGGGGAGCAGGTAGCCTTGCAATAGTGAAAAACGAAAATGGCTGTAATTCACTATTAGGACATGCCACACACACCAGGGCATGTCCTACCTTTTACCTACAATGCACCCTGCCCTTGGGCCTACCTTAGGGGTGACTAATATGTATAAAAGGGAAGGTTTAGGGACTGGCAAGTGGGTACACTTGCCCAGTCAACATGGCAGTACCAGACTGCCCACAGGCTCTGCAATGGCAGGCCTGAGACACACTTACAAGCTGCTCCGGTGGGTGGCACAACCAGTGCTGCAAGCACACCAGCAGTATTTGATTTACAAGCCCTGGGCACACGCAGTGCACTGTACTAGGGTCTGACAGTAAGCCAAACAAGCCAATCATGGAGTCACTAATCCATACATCAATTTACCATAGGGAGCACTTGCACTGTGGCACTGAACAGCCGTGGCACAGTGCCCAAAAGCATCTAAAACCAGCAAAAACATAAGAGGCAACAGCAAAAAATGGGAAGGGAGACCCACGCCAATGGTGCCAGGTCTAACACGTGTCCCCTCCAGCTGAAATGTGGGGAGAACTACCCTATCTCCGGGGAGTTGTCATCACTAAGGCGGAAAAATCTGGACAGACCATCAGCATTGGCGTGTTCTGTACCAGGGCGGTGTTCCACCGTAAAGTCCATCCCCTGTAGGGATATGGACCACCTCAACAGCTTTGGATTCTCACCCCTCATCTGCATCAGCCATCTGAGGGGCCTGTGGTCTGTCTGAACCCGGAAGTGAGTCCCAAACAAGTATGGTCTCAACTTCTTCAATGCCCAGACCACAGCAAATGCCTCACGCTCAATTGCACTCCACCTCTGTTCCCGTGGAAGTAACCTCCTACTGATGAAGGCTACAGGTTGGTCTAGGCCCTCCTCATTAATCTGTGATAGAACAGCCCCCACACCATGCTCTGAAGCGTCTGTTTGCACAATAAACTCTTTTGAGAAGTTGGGTGCCAGGAGCACGGGCGCCGTGCACATGGCAGTCTTCAGGGCATCAAAAGCTCTCTGACAGGTGTCAGTCCAAAACACTCTCTTGGGCTGCTTCCTGGAAGTCAGCTCTGTCAAGGGTGCAACAATGCTGCCATACCCCTTGACAAACCTCCTGTAATACCCAGTGAGTCCTAAAAAGGCTCTCACCTCTGTCTGGGTCTTGGGGGGTTCCCAAGTCAGGATGGTCTCAATCTTGGGTTGTAGGGGCGCCACCTGGCCGATCCCAACCTGGTGTCCCAAGTACACCACGGAACCCTGCCCGATCTGGCACTTACTCGCCTTGATCGTGAGGCCTGTTCTCCGCAGCGCCATCAACACTTCCCAGAGGTGGCGCAGATGTTCTTCCCAACTGGCGCTGAACACTGCAATGTCATCCAGGTAGGCGGCACTGAACTCTTCCAGTCCAGCCAACACCTGGTTGACCAACCTCTGAAAGGTGGCAAGGGCATTCTTCATCCCAAAGGGCATAACCCGGAATTGGTAGTGCCCATCTGGTGTGGAGAATGCTGACCTCTCTCTTGCCCCATCAGTCAAGGCGATCTGCCAGTACCCAGACGTTAAATCAAACGTGCTGAGGTACCGGGCAGCCCCTAACCGATCAATGAGCTCATCAGCTCTGGGGATGGGGTGCGCGTCAGTCCTGGTGACTGAATTGAGCCCTCGGTAGTCCACACAGAACCGCAGTTCTGGTGAGACACCCGGTGCGGCAGCCTTTGGGACCAAGACCACTGGGCTGGCCCAAGGACTGTTAGAGGACTCAATCACCCCCAACGCAAGCATCTTGGAGACCTTCTCCTTGATGCAAGCTCTCACGCTGTCAGTCACCCTGTAAGTTTTGTGCTTGACAGGAGGACTGTCCCCAGTGTCTACATCATGGACGCACCAATCAGTGACACTGGGAATCAGGGAGAACAGGTCAGAAAACTGTCCCAGCAACTGGTGACAGTCATTCTGCTGCTCAGGGGTCAGGGTGGAAGAGAGGTTCACTCCATCCACTGACCCATCTTGCTCTGTTGCAGACAGGAGGTCAGGAAGAGGCTCAGTCTCCTCCTCCATTCCAGCATCTGTTGCTAGGAGCATGCCCACTTCGGACCTCTCTATGTGGGGCTTCAGGCGGTTGACATGCAGGACCCGTAAGGGGTTCCTGGGAGACCGCAAGTCCACCAAGTAGGTAACCGGACTCTTGCGCTCCACCACCTCAAATGGTCCGGTCCACTTATCCTGGAGCGCACAGGGCTCCACTGGGGCCATGACCCACACTTTCTGACCAGGCTGAAGCTCAACCAGAGTGGCATTCTGGTCGTACCACCGCTTCATCTCCTCCTGGCTGGCTTCCAGATTCGCCTCAGCGAGTTTTCTGAATCGCCTAGTTTGGTTCCTAAAGGCCAGCATGTAGCTATATACATCCTGGGGAGGTTTCCTGGGAGATTGCTCCCAGCCTTCCTTGACCAAACTCAAAGGTCCTCTCACTGGGTGTCCATAGAGAAGCTCAAAGGGACTGAACCCTAGAGATTTCTGTGGCACCTCACGGTAAGCAAAGAGAAGGCATGGTAAGAGGACGTCCCACTTATGCCTCATGGGTTCCTCAAGACCCATAATCATGCCTTTGAGGGTCCGGTTGAATCTCTCAACCAGCCCATTACCTTGGGGGTGGTAAGGAGTGGTGAACTTGTAGGTTACACCACACTCCTGCCACAGGGACTTCATATACTTGGAAATGAAGTTGGTACCTCGGTCTGACACCACCTCTCTGGGAAACCCCACGCGGGAGAAAATCCCCATCAGTGCACGTCCCACCACGGGGCCGTCACTGTCCTGAGAGGGATGGCTTCCGGGTACCGGGTGGCATGGTCCACCAAGACCAGGATGAACCTGTTGCCCATGGCTGTCTTGGGATCCAGAGGCCCCACAATGTCAATGCCCACCCTTTCAAAGGGGGTGCTGACCACAGGGAATGGCTGGAGAGGAGCCTTGCACTTCCTCCCACTCTTTCCACTTGCCTGGCAAGTCTGACAGGTCCTGCAATGAGTGTCTGAACTCTTGCGCATTTGGGGCCAATAAAAATGGGTGACAAGCCTTTCAAAGGTCTTGTCCTGCCCCAAATGTCCTTCTAAAGGCACATCATGAGCCAGCCCCAGTAGGAAGGCTCTGAAGCGCTGGGGTACCACCAGCACACTGGCTGACCCAGGCTCAGCAACCTTAGGCTCACTATACAGGAGACCATTCTCCCAGTAGATCCAATGTGATCCAGACTGATCACCTGCTGCCTGGTTTGCAGCCTGCTGCCGCAAACCCACTAGAGAAGGGCACTTGTTCTGCTCCTCACAGAACTCTTCCCTGGAGGGACCTCCTTCCTGCTGCCAATGGGTCAGCTCAGGCAGGTCTCCCAGTTCAGCAATCTCTTCCCCAGTAGGCTCCAGGGCATCGCCCTCAGGGTCCGCCTCCTCCTGGGCCGTGGGAACCTCAGGGGCCGGTTTCCCGGGCCCCCTACCTCTTCTCTTTAAGGCAGGCACCTGGGCCATTTTCTCAGGCTGCAGGTCCTCTTGAACACCCTTACTGGCTGCCATAGACCGAGTGGTCACGCAGGCCCACTCAGGCAAACCCAACATCTCTAAATGAGCTCTCCGCTCCACCTTAGCCCAAGGGGAGCTCTCCAAATTGTTACCTAACAGACATTCAACAGGCATGGCTGGCCTCACAGCTACTTGAAGAGTCCCTGAGACCCCCCCCCCCACTCAAAGGGAACCTGTGCCACCTTGCAGTAGCTCTCTGTGTTGTCAGCGGCAACAACTGGGTAAAATGCATTTGGGACTACCTGCTCTTCAGACACCAACCGACAACTGACAGCTGTCACACTGGCTCCGGTGTCTCTAAGAGCTTCCACCCTCTTGCCATTGATGGTCACCCACTGCCTGTATTTTTTTGTGTTATCAGGCAGTTGGGTCCTGGGGAGCACCTCACAGTCTCCTAAAGAGACAAGGGACATCTCTGCGGGACCCCACCCACCTTGGGCACCCATCTCCTCCCCCAGGGCTACACTAGCCAACTGCCGGGGTGGTGCACCAGTGGGTGCTGTCTTCCCATACAAGGGACATCTAGCATCATAAGAACAGTGGCCTACTAGACCACACTTAAAACAGGTCTTGGGCCCCTTGTGAACAGGCTTATCTGTCGGGGCCACTGCCTTCTTCTCAGGGGGAGGCTGGGAACCTTTCCCTTGGTTCCCTTGGGGATTACTTTGGGGCCCTTTCTGGAACTCCTCTGTTTACCCTTGTCCCCCCCACTCTTCTGCTGGGGACCCTGCCCACCTTTGGCGAAGTCTCCCACATGACCCTTCTGGACCCGGGTGCTCACCCAACGGTCCACCTCCTCAGCAAGCTTCCTAGGGTTAGTCAGCTTGCTATCAATAAGATGCTGGCGTAGCTCTGGAAAACAGTTATTTGACAAGTGCTCCCATGCAAGCAAATCATAGAGCGCCTCAAAATTATCCACTTTGCTACCCTTCACCCAACCATCCAATGCTCTGCAAAAGAAAGACACATATTCCACCCAAGTGGTAGACTCCAGTTTTCTGCAATTTCTAAACTTTTGTCTATATAGCTCTGGGGTCAAACCAAATCTGGACATTAGGGCTCCCTTCATGTGGGTATAGGACATCTGCTCCTCTGTAGGCAAATCCAACAAAGTGTCCCTCCCATCACTAACAAAGCGGCCCCACAACCCCGCTCCCCAATCCTTCTCAGGGACCCGGTGGGCCAACATTGCAGCTTCATAAGCCCTAAACCACTGACCAATATCCTCATTCTTGTGGAAATCTTTAACTACATCTTTGGGAATGTAGGTTCTTGCTTCTACATGCACTGGCGGTGTGCTGCCACCAGAGGGAGGAACCTCTAACTTCTTGGCCTTGAGTTCCAATTCCCTCAATCCTCTCTCATGCTCAAAATGCATTCTCTTTTCCTCTAAGGCTAACTTCTTCATTTCTAACTCCATCCCAAGCTCTATTTTCTTGCTCTCTATGTCTTTCTGACCATCCATTTTGAGCCTAGCTAGCTCCAATTTATGCATCCTCTCCCTTGCTCTGTCCTCCAGCTCTCCTGGGGACAACCCTTTGGAAGAAACACTGCTGCCCGCCCCTGAAGGTGCTTTCCCTCCAGTTGGGCCCACTGGCCCCTCAAGGTGCTCATTTAAATCCTCTGCCTCCATTACTGGCTCCTCAGGATGCTCACTGGCATTCCTAGATTCTACCCAGGCCCTCAGCGCCTTTTGGTATTCCTCTTTCCTGGTGAGGCCTTTCACAGAGATTTTAAATTTCTTGCACAAAGCTTTGAGATAAGGCACAGTGTAAGTATCAATTCTCTCTTCTTCCAAAACAATGTCTACAGATACTATGGATGCTGTCTTGCTCATGGTAGCAAAAAGACTGGCAGTTCTCAAGAATCAAAAATAGAAAAGAAGTTCCAAGGAAAACAATTCTCAAAAAGTATGTGGTTGCGTTATGGTCTGCACTCACTAGTAGTGTACACCAATCACTGTATATGAATCACAAATGCAAGTCCAAATCCTCACCGCTGACCACCAATGTTAGATTTGGGGGTCTCTAGTTGGCATAGGTAGGTACCTGTGACAAATAGGGACCCTTGCGTCTAGTCAGGGTGAGGGGCTACACTCCTAAAATAACCCCTGCTCACCCCCTTGGTAGCTTGGCACGAGCAGGCAGGCTTATCTCAGAGGCAGTGTGTAAAGCATTTGTGAACACATACAGTAATACAGTGACAACACTACAGATGGACACCACACAGGTTGTATTATAAAAATAGTATTTTTATATAGACTTAACACAAGACCAAACGACAGAAATCCACAATACTGTACTCAAAAATAGACTTTAGAATGTTATAAAATATTTCAGTTCTCTCAAGTTGTAGATGCGACACTTTACTCTCAATGTACCTTGAATGCGTAACGCAAAGAAAACAAAAGGGTCGCAGGGAAGGTGATGCGTCGGTTCCTTACACTCAGGGGAGTGGATGCGTCGGTTCTTTACTGCTGTGCAGGGGAGTTGATGCTCGCTTCCTTACTGTGTGGGGAGGTGATGCGTCGTTTTCTTACTGCTCTCCGTTGCGATGCGACAAGATGGCACCTCGATACGATACTCTTCTCCTGTGCGATGCGATAAAAATGGCATCTTGGCTGCGATGCGACAACGTTGGTGCGATGCGTGCACGCCCGATGGCCGTGCGGCGACTCGATGATCTTTGGAGCCGCGACAGGCCCTGCGACGCGCTTCTCCGGTGATGCGACGATGTCCTCTGTGGCAGCGTCCCGCTTCTCCGGCGATGCGCCGCGCTTCGGCGATGCGATGATGACAGCGGCAGCGGCGTCTCGCTTCCTCAGCGATGCGATGACAGCGGCTGCAGCGGCGACACGCTTCTCGTTGTTGCGTCGCGCTTCCAGCTCCCAGCGACACGCAGTCTCTCAGAAGGCCCAGCACAGCAGCAGGCACTTCAATTCCCAGCAAGGGAATTCAGGTGGGAGCTGGTTGGTGAAGTCTTGTATCCCTGAGACTTCAGGCAGGAGGCAAGCTCTAGTTCAAGCCCTTGGAGATTCTTCTTCAAGTTGATGGAAAGCACACTCAGTCCTTTTCTCCTTTCTTTGGCAATGAAGCAACCACTGCAGGCCAACCCCCAAACACACAGCACAGGGGTAGTCTCCTCCTTCAGCTTCCTGGTTCTTCTCCTCAGCAAAGGTTCGTCTTGATTCCCAGAAGTGATCTAAAGTTCTTGGGTCTGGGTCCCAATATTTATACTACTTTTCTCTTTGTTCTCTGAAGGCAGAGAGGCCTTTGCCTAGTCCAAAACCAGTTCTGGTCAGTCCTGGAGCACTTTGTTGACAAGACTCCTTCTTTCCTTTCACAGTGTAGGCCAGGGACATCAGACACACCACAGGAGGTGGAGCCAGCATTGTGGAGGAAAGGCACAGCCCTATTCAGGTCCCAGGTGCAACTCCTCCCTCCTATCTGCATGCAGATCTCTCTATTCAGCCCTGTGCTGACTCACCCTGTCTCCCGGAAGCCCCCAGCCCCTGTCACTCAAACTCCAGACAAGGAATACACAACCTAGCAGAGGCAGGCTTGGATAGTTAGGCAAGAAAATACCTACTTTCTAAAAGTGGTATTTTCAAACACAGAATGTTAAAACCAACTTCACTAAAAGATGTATTTTATCATTCTGAGTTCAGGCGTACTAAACTCGAATTTCTACCTGGTTCCCTGAGTCAGTTAGGATTATAAAATGTAATAATCTAACTGCCCATTCTGGCCTATGGGGAGCAGGTAGCCTTGCAATAGTGAAAAACGAAAATGGCTGTAATTCACTATTAGGACATGCCACACACACCAGGGCATGTCCTACCTTTTACCTACAATGTACCCTGCCCTTGGGCCTACCTTAGGGGTGACTAATATGTATAAAAGGGAAGGTTTAGGGACTGGCAAGTGGGTACACTTGCCCAGTCAACATGGCAGTACCAGACTGCCCACAGGCTCTGCAATGGCAGGCCTGAGACACACTTTACAAGCTGCTCCGGTGGGTGGCACAACCAGTGCTGCAAGCCCACCAGCAGCATTTGATTTACAAGCCCTGGGCACACGCAGTGCACTGTACTAGGGTCTGACAGTAAGCCAAACAAGCCAATCATGGAGTCACTAATCCATACATCAATTTACCATAGGGAGCACTTGCACTGTGGCACTGAACAGCAGTGGCACAGTGCCCAAAAGCATCTAAAACCAGCAAAAACATAAGAGGCAACAGCAAAAAATGGAAGGGAGACCCACGCCAATGGTGCCAGGTCTAACAATCACTAAATTCATTGGCACAGAACTGGGGTCCATTGTCACTCAGTATAGAATTAGGATAAATTTTCTAGAAACTTGATTATACTGTGTTATGCAATATCTAAGACACAAGAGACTTCAACCTATCTGGAGTACAAATCTAGAAGAACAATTAGAAAAGGAGTATGGTGTTCCCCTTTCAGAGGACCGGCAATGTTCATAGCAACTTCATACCAAGAATGAGTCAGATGTTTTCTACATACCATGGGTGTATGATGAGTGATCAAAATCTTATCACTCTTTTTGCACTCCACACAATCTCTTATGTCCCTCTCTACTTCCGTATCCGTACCTGGCACCAAAAACGTAAACCCTTTGGTTTTAACTATGCCCATATGTCCCTCATGAGCTAGCAGAATTATTTTGCTTCTTAATCTCATCAGACACGCCAATCAGGTGCCCCTCAGCAGAAGTCCATCATCTACAGCCAATTCATCTTTCACCATTGACCGGTTTTTAGCCAGAAAAACAGTTTTTCCTGTTTTTAAAGCCTCTACAACCTTGATCTATTCTTTGTCTTCCAACATACATGTTTTCCAATCCTCTTCAGTCACTGCACTAGATGTGATTTCATGCACCCTTAACCTTTCACCAAATAAGTAATCATCCTCTTTATACTGTGGTGGAAATTTCATCTCATTAACCCCCACTAACCATGGAAGACAATCTGCAGAATGATTTCCAACACCCAGGAAAATTTCTAGCACCCAGGATATACATCTACAAAATTATGGTCTTGAAGGGAAATAATCTATCTCCTTATTCTGGATGAAATTGCATCCAACCCTTTTTTCATAAACACGGGGCATATTCACAAGCCCCTATCGCCACGGGAACGTCACTTTTTTTGACGTTCCCGTGGCGATAGGGCCAGAGCCCTATTCTCAAGGCAGCGTTAACCCACTTAACGTGGCTTTACACTGCCTTGAGAATAGGGCCCCTTTAACACTAAACTTAGCGTGAAAGGGGGCGTGCAGTGGGTGTTGCGGTGGGCGTACCACCGCAACACCCATTGAGTTTGACGCTACCGCCTATTATCAAGGTGGCGATAATAGGTGGCAGCGCCGAACTTAAGACCTAGAAAAATCAGGTCTTAAGGTGGCTAAACGAGGAGAAAAGCTTTATTTCTCCTCGTTTTTGCTTTTTCTATGTGTGCTGCATGTAGCAGCACACATGGAAAAAGCAAACTGGCATTTTCGGTTTGTTAATGTACAGGAAGGGACACCTACCTGTGCATTAACAAACCACCCTGCTCGCAGACACCCTTGCGCTCTGGTGCAAGGGTGCCTGTTTTGGCGTTAAGTCGTGAGACTTAGCGCCGTCGATGGGTGAAACGCCAGGCTGCACCACATTCTTGTGAATATGGTGCAGCCTTGCGTTTCCGAAGTGGCAGTGAGAGGCGTTAAGCTAAGGAGGCTAACGCCTCTCACCGCCACTTCTTTGTGAATATCCCCCTTCTTTCAATGGTTTGTGATCCGATCTCACCTTGAATGAAATTACCCACACAAAATTATAAAACTTATTCAGAGCTCAGAATATAGCATTTGCCTCTCTTTCAAGTACCGAATAATTCAACTCAGGACCCTTTAAACACCTAGAGGCACAAGCTTTCATTTGTTTTACTCCACCTCTCTTTTTTAACAAAGCTGCTTCTACACCTTTTGAGCTGGCAGCTGTTACGATTATGGTCTCCTCTCCAGGTATAAACACTTGTAAATTGGAAGACTTTTGTAAACCGTCCTTAATAGTTTTAAAGTCTTCCACACATTTTGTGCTCCAATTAAATTCTGTCTTCTGACAAATTAACTTCCTCAACTCACTAGTTTTGTCTGCTCAGTTTATTTTTTTATATGTCTTTATTCAAGTCAAGTATTTCTATATTCGATTTCATCAATGCAAATCATAAAAATACATGAATACATACATCATAAAACAACAAGATTAAAGTCACAAATAGAAAATGTCTGATTTATCTCAAAACTAGAATGTAAAACTCCAGATAAAAACCATGATAGAGAAAAACACACAGTTGTGGTGGGTAAAGATTGCAAAAACAGTAAAGCTAGAAGCACTTGTCTGAAGTTCAGCAGCTTCAGAAGCGGGTGAATGAATATACTTTGAAGAGTGTTGAATCTGGGGAAAATAAAAACAATTTGCAAAGTATCCGGGCTAGGGACGATGTCACATTCACATACAGGGAGCTCAGAGGTCTTATAACACTCAGCGTGACCATACATAAGCTGAGGAAAACAATTCAACCTGAAATAAGTTAAGAGTCATCTATGGTAGAAGGGCATGCCTAAAGCCAAGTAATATTCCAGATCACTAGTGGATTTGATTGTATAATAATGAGTCACTGAGCGCATTGCCATAGAATGGACTTCCCTTTTTACGCTCGCCTTAGCAAGAAATGCATGTGTAACCCACAAAATGTCGTTCTTGGTAATACCGGCGGGGTTAAAAAAAGTTCCGATCTTCTAAGGTCTCTCAAAGTGCTCATAATATAGTACAGTCAAGGGATAGAAAACATACGAGCCAACCCCAAACAATCCCTTAAAATCCGTTTGTTAAAATCATGTTCATCTTTCAACCATATCGAGAGCCACAGAAGCAACAGACAGATGCAAATAAAATCTAGAATATATCCCATGCCAAATTCCTCAACGGCAAGTTTGAAAGAAGTACATTTGGGAACCTTTAGTAAGTGCCTCAGGAATTTGTTTTCTGCAATCTGGATGGAGGTACAGGGCATATATCCCCAAATCTCACACCCAAAATGGAGAGTGGGAATACATTTAGTTTTATATATGAAAATAATTGACTAAGTCTGACTGTGTCTCAAAAGGCGCGAAAAGTCACCTACGCTGTGCACAACACTATTAAAGGACAGGATATTGTTATCGATCAGGAGATGCCAGTTAAGCTAATATTCCAGTAGAATACCCAGATAGCTAAAGTTTTCAACCATGCTAATAAGCTGACCTTTTATCTTATATTGGGTTCCATCACCATGGTATGGGATTTAGAAAAGTTAGTGTTGAGATTCAGGCTGTCCATAAAAATGATTAAACAATCTAGCATGTGCTGCAGACCATTGGCTGTATGCGCAATCAGGAATGTGTCATCTGCGTATAGCAGAGCTGGCACATGTCTTCCCCCGACCATGGGAACGTCCTTACATTGCTCAATTGGAAAAGGCTCAAGCTGGTTGATATAAAGAATAAAAAGAAAATGTGTTAAAATACAGCCCTGTTGGAATCATCTTCTCAGCCTAAAGTGTGACATGCACTCCCAGTTAGGGCCGTACCTCACAGGTGCCAAAAGCCCCTTATGGATATTACGCCTTAAAGTGACAAGAGACATTTAGATCCCCATGGACTGTTAACTGAGTCAAAGGCCGTTCTGAGGTCCATGAAGGCCAGGTGAATAGCTCCCTTTTTAGCTTTGGTATATTTGCTAATACGCAAATATAAATTCAAATTCTGCTCGATGGTGCCCCGCCCGAATCTACCACCATACTGAATATCCAATAGGATATTATGGATATTATGTTCATTAGCCCACACTGTTAGACGATTCAGCACTACCCGCCCAAGAATTTTTACTTCAGCATCCACTAACGATATACGTCTATAGCACACTGGGTCTGCTTGGTTTCTTTTTTTAACCATCTGCCAGGACGGGGTAATGGGGCCACCGGCTGTGCATAGTTACTATGGGCAACCATAGATCAATACAGGATTTATACATGTCCCAGGGAACCCATACAGGCCCTGAGCCTTGCCAGATGGAAGGGCTTGAATAACAGATTTGACCTCTTCCCAACAAAAATTAGTAATTAGTAAATTGTAAATAGCCTCTGAACGGGCGGCCGAAGCATGGGGGGAATTGTTAACGCTAGATAAACATGGGCTCCGACTTGAAAAGTGGCTGATTCACCACTTTCCAGAAAGCCACACTGTCCTTTAGACAACAGGCGGCGACTCCCCCCATGCTTCCATTCTGAGGGTGCTTTTACACTCTTTACAAGCTAAATTGTACCGAGCCCTAGCCTTCCTCACCTCGTCCTAAATTTGCGGAAGATTATGCAGGGCCACAAACAAGTCTTCATGAACTTTAGAACAACTTTTGTCAAACCATTTACAGCCTAAAGTGGGAGGGGCCCATCCTGTCCTAGTGAGTACTAACTTCACTGCACCACAAATATTAAGAAAAGACTCCAAAATGCTATTGTCAGGGGCATCCTCCTTCAGACAGATAATAAAGTCAGAATGGCTTGCAGCAACCAGACTTTTTAAAAACTCTGCAGGGACAATCTTTGCCCAGCTAATCCTGTGACCTTGGTCTGTAGAAACTACTGACTTCGTGTACATACAAGGTATAGCAGACCTTGAGTTCTTCCAACAAAATACTGCTAGAATTGGATAATGATCACTTCAACTGCCCCAAATCTTCCCACAATTAATAAGGGAAGGGAGAAAACTAGCCGACACAAAAATATAATCAATGGCTGTGCTTTGACCACTTCCCATTAAAAGTAGGTACTGCAACAGCTGCATTAAAACCGTCCCATGTAAGAAGATTAACAAAGCTGTATTCAGAGAATACAGTGTTTAACAGCTCACCTTGACTGGGATGTAGGAAATTGACTTTTTCCGAAACACAGGGAAAGCTACTATAGTCCTCATTATAGATGCAAGGCGTACAAGGATGCATATGAAAATCTCCTAGCAGCATGGTCTGGGTAAATTTGGTCAGGCCCAGAAAATAATCATCTAGTTTAGTTCTGAGCTCCAAAGCAAAGGCATCACTCATTGAAGCAGAGTTATACGGATTAACAATTAAAGGCCTGAGGTTGGTAGATAAAGTCAAAAGACCACTCAGAACATTTGATGAGTCAGAGGGAACCCTCTCTACCTTACCACCCAGACCCAGAATCACAAATGTTGCTAAAACCCCCTTTGATCCGCTTTGTAGAGAACGTATAGCATTAATGAAAAAGGTAAAAGAAAATCTAAATTCACACTCTCCTGGGCAGCCCACGTCTCTTGTAAGCAAACAATATCAAAACTTCTAACTGCCTCAAACAAAACTCATCTAAGACTTTATGCTGCACCCCTGCTACATTCCAACTAACTAAATTAAGGGACCATGGAGAGGTAGAGGAATGGTCATCGACCAGGGCAACTGACCTGACAATGTGAGGGAGTCAATCTTAGTCCTAAAAATGGGACAAAAGTTCAAAACTTTTATTTAGCTGGACACTGGAATTCGAGCCCTTTGCGAGGTAGGTAGAGGGCCCATCAAACTTAGATAAAGGCAACAGCCCACCCCTCAAAATTGTAGCATGATCAGGGGTATGAAAAAAACTTAAGGGGTGACCCTAAATGTTAGTTCTCAATGTCACGCTTGACCCAAGATTAAGTCAAATATTCTCCACCCATTGGGGAAATCGAAAATGTACTATAATGCAGTCACCATGGCCTGATTTTATGGTGTTCTCTAACCAACCTTCTCTTCGAACCATGATAATCTCATCAAATAATAGCTAAATTGTGGGGAGCCAGATCGAGAACCAATAAGTCACTTTATTTTTAAGCTGAGCGTAGCTCTTGGAGTACTTGTCTTTTAGAGGTGGAATTTTAATCATGACAGAAACATATGGAGTGGAAGCAGGGGGCAACTGGATGACCACCTTAGACATATTGGTGTGTAATAATCGTTCCTTAGTGCCAGTCAAAGAAGGTGGTTGATGAGCGGACCCTCGCTGAGGGCAGCCTGCAACACATTGGTGGGGATCAGTGGGCAAAACACTCGGGCAGCTATTCTCTTTTTGGGGATTTAACTGGAAATCTGATCGTTTGTATAAATCATGGGGGCGACCACCATTAAAGACTCACTGGCATTTCCGGAAGGCCCTACCATGTTGCAAATAATGGGCTGGGGGGATCTCCTGGTGTGAAGGGGCCCCTGAATGGCGAATATTATAAGCGTCTTGAAAGACAGTTGCCCAATGGTCTATATTGTGCAGGCCACTCTCTATTTTATCCATACCGCGAGAGAATGACCCATTGTCCCCTCCAACTTGATCATCCAGATTGGTCAAATGTATGTTTAAAGCACCTAAAGCTCCAGAGAGTCGTTTCCAGACCTCGTAAATTTGCATGACAATTACAAGCTACCATAGTCACGGGTTATAAGGAGTTTGGCTTCTTGCTTTTTTCCCCTGGTTTGCTTTCTGTAGTACTCATATCGGGGGGGGGGTGCAGGAACCTTGTTTATTGCTTTTCCACTGGTTCTCAAGGGTCTGACCTGAGAAATACTGGAAGCATCACCAACCCTATTAAGTAACCCTGCCACACCCCGCATCTGGAGACCTTGCGGGAATGGTTCCAGAGATCTGATCAGGAATGACAGATGGCAAAGCCTCAGCTTGGGAGGCATGGGTAGATATAGAGTTCGTCTCAGATTGATTAATGGCTAATAGATCTTCCACAAGCATGACTTCATCCAAAAGGACACTCACAACATTAAGTCAAAATTGAGTTCCGAGTTTGAGGTCTCTTTCCACCCCATTCGCAGGCTCTCCTTTCTTCTTTCTCATCTTCAGAAGTACAGCTGAAAAAGGGGGTAGTAAATATCCTGATTTAGGCCAGACAAACACCCAAGTGGGAAAAGGGAAAAGTATCTGGTGAAAAGCACAAACAGCCTGCCAACAAGCCACTCACCACTGCTTAACATGATACCGAGGAGTAGATGTTAGGGGGTGGCCTAGCCCAGCCTCCTCCAGGCTCTGACGGTCACAGGATGGGCCCACCCTTGGCCCGGGTGCAGCCTGCATGCATCCCATGCGGCATGATTGCAGAAAGCGCTTTGAGTGCATTTGGGAGGCCCTGCCTCCTTCTCTCAATGAGTCAGGAAGAGCGCCTCGAAGCACAGAGGTTCATGAGGCTTGCAGTCCTGGTCATTCACGTCGATCCATGGGGGCCGAGAACCCCCTATCCATCAAAAGAGATGTCCTGCGCGGTGGGATTGCAGGGTGCGCTTTTTAACCTGTTCAGGAGGCCCCACCTCCTTCCCTCAACGAGTCAGCAGGAGCCCCTCCAGGCGCCGAGGGTCACCGGATATGGTGTCTGCTTCCACCACTGCCCACTTTTATACTACCCGGAGCCAGCATGTCTCAGAGGGGGACGGTGCTGCCTTCCACCACATTGCTATCTGCTGTTTAAAGAGGATCATGGCTAGATATGTATAGTGCGCTTTGTCTGTTTTGAGATGCCCAGAAGACACAATAGAGGGTTTGAGGACAACTGGACGTCCGTTACCTCCCAGACATGCTCCATCACTCAAGTCCACATCTGTGCCAGAACTGGGCAGTAACATATCATGTGCAGGAATGTTGCATCTGCATCTCTGCAGAGTGGGCACATTAGGGCTACTCCAGAAAAAATCGAGTTGAGTCATTGTGGTGTGAGGTACATCTGGTGTAGATAATTAAACTGTATGAATTTCAGGCACAATCAGCATTACAACATGCTTTAAGTTATGGATCGTGCACTGCTGTGGTATAACCAGAGTGGGCCTAGTTTTGATGTCAGTAAGCAACTGGTATCAGAACCTGGGGCACTATTGGTGTACTAGTGCATCCTCTGACATCAGCACCTTTCTAAATGATTTCAACACATATCTGGAGAACCAGGTGAACACCCACGCTTGAACTGAAACACACTAGTATATGTAAAACCCTTCAGCACTCTGGTGCTCCAAAGACCTTGCCCAAAAATGGTCCAACCACAGAAAGGAAAGAAAATGGAAGAAAAGCAGAACCTTTGATGACCTCATGCTACTGAAGTTCCTCATCATAATACATAGAAAACTCATATCAGCCAAAATCAATGGGTATACCGCCCCTAAACTGAAGCTGCCAACAAAAGACCAACACTGCATCAACTTCCTGCCTGAACTACCTATTCCGCTCTTCTCTCACAATTGCAATGCCATCAATCTTTTTCATTGAAAAAAGAGCATCCACAACACCAAGTCTGCTACTCTGCGTCTGGGCACCATACTGCACAGCATCTTACAATTTTCAATTTTTCATTCTTCAAGCCCATCTCTCGCACTTCTCACCGACACACTCAAATCTTTCAAAGCCAACCACTTAAGAAGATGTTGCTTTACCCTTGGCTTTTTCAGAACCCTTTTGGCGGAAAGGAGTCTGCTGAAAATGCTTCTCACCATTGCTAACACCTGCCTTATGTAGGGCACCTAACAAGAATTTCTCAAGACAGAACTCCAAATTCCAATCACGCTGCAGCATGGAGAATGCTACCCTATAGATCATAGATGCCATCCTTACCACAGATAAAAAAACATCATTGCCCCCTGACATTGCTTTGCCAATCAGCTGATATTGACACAGTTGACCATTCCACCCTCATCCCCAACCTGGAGTCTCAACTGGAAGTCACTGGCAACTTTCAATAGTTCTCCTCCTACTTATCCACATAGAGACCTGTGGATCACATAAGCTCCCTATCACTGGCAGAGTCCCCCAGGGTTCCTCTTGTCTTTTCTAATCACCAGCCTCTATATGTAGTTCCTAAGAACTCACACCCAAGAAACACATCTCTAATCAAAACAAGACTGTTCTGGCTGCCACTTCCTCTACTAAAGAAAGTGAAATAGTTCCTCTAAGAAAGTGACGACAGAACTGCCATTTAAGTCTTGAATGGGGACAACATCCTGCTCTACTCAAACACCACAAAAGCCTGCCTATAAGGACATCATGCTCACTGCTTGCCCTACCAAGGGCTGAATAAATATGACCAGATCATTGTCACCCTGATAGGACTCCACTGGCTCCCCTTGCCAGCACGCACAGTCTTCAAAAACAGTTGCATCCTGTACAAAGCAATCATTATTAGAACCCACCCTATTTGGCTGAGAAGCTCACCATCTTTCATGGCTCTCAGGACATGCCCAGCCATGACACCACCATACTGAGGATGAAGAAGTGCAAAAAAGAAAAAAAACAAGACAATACGTCTTCTCCATCTACGCACCCAGGATCTGGAACAGCATTCCCATGCCAATCAGGACCGCCCAAAAATACTCTAATTTTGGGAACAGCTGAAGATACTACATTAAGAGGCAGAAAAACGTCTCCTTCCACTCTCGGAATCCAGTTATCCTTCCAAACACTTTTTAACTTTATTTTTCCCTTTGATGTTTTACAAGTACTACACACATACATCCAGATGTAGGCTGAGGAATTTTTTATATACGGATATATATTATTTTATTTTTCCCTTAAATGTGTTATGTTTTAACTTGTCATCCTAGGTTCCTGTCTTGTTTCTCTTATGGATGTAATTGTAACCCCTGACAGTAACTGTTCTGTGCATGAGTGGTGCTTGTGCTATACCCATCCAGTATGATTAGGTGAATGCTGTAGAGTCGTAGACCACTGAGAGGTCGAGTCAGAGTCCTGGCTGTGGCTCAGTTTAAGATCATTTGTAGCCTCCAGCCCAAAACGAGCCAAGGATTCATATGGCTTCGTTCTGCCACCCAAGTTCTACCCCCAGGTGCCAAGAATTAAAGACAAACATTAAACGTTTATATAAAACAGAAACAAGACAGAAACCATACCCTTTTAGAGGCTGAACAGCACAACGTGCAACAAGATAGCCTGTGATCCGGCTGCCCTGCTTGCAAATTTTGTGAAATATTTTATTTCACCAAGTCTCCTTATTCTTCATTATCACAATCGAGAGTGTCCTCAAATACGTGAGTTCAGGATGAGCGCTGTGATTTAATAGACAATAATGTTCCTCCGTGTATTATAAGAATCTAGGCCACCTTTCCGTTATACATGACAACTGACCTGCCTCTTACCACACTAACTGCATTGTTAGATTGGGGAGCAGTGGCGGCCGGCACAGCTAAGAGTGGTGAGGCAGGGTGGGGGGGTAGTCAACAGACGACTGGATAGGTAGAGTTAAATAATTAAAAAATACAACTACTTACCTTGCGCTTGCCGCATCGCTGACTCGGCGACGCAGCGAGCCAAAGTAAGTGGTTTTATTTATTTATTTAATTTTTCCTATGCCCTCACCTGGCGACTCCCCGCCCCTCCCCCGCACCGCCCCACTGCTCTTACCTGTGCTGGCCACCACTAGATTGGATGGCAGCGATGTTTCTAAGATTATGCTGAGAAACTCTCACTTTTCATAAATACTTATCTGATGTACTAAGGTGAAACGCTTCCACATGTTAAATAAATACACTTTTTTGAATCTTGAGGGTACTTAATCATATTTGTACATTGTTTGGTGCATTATTAACCTGTTAAATGTTTGCAAGGTTCGGCTTGTGCACAAGCTCTTAGAGTCCAGACAGACCCTCGACTTACTGCTGTCTCAGGTCTTCCTGTCAATTTGTTGGCTTGCCCCCACTGCTAGAATCTTGTAGTAATTTCCATGCCGCTTCAAGTCATGTGTGATATCTCTAGTTATACTCAGGGGCATATTCACAAGGAGCTATCGCCGAATTAACAACACTTTATCGCAGCCAAAGTCGTGATAAATTTACCCCCCTATTCACAAGCCCATGTTTACAGCCCACAGCACCAGTTTACCCGCAATAGCAGCTGCAAAAAACATCGCCACAGAGGACCCTCGCAAATATCGCTAATGAGATGCAGAGTAGGCGTTCCCGTGACAAAAGCAGAGACAACAGCACACCTCAACATTCACAACGACCAGCCACATCCGCGATAAAAACACAAAACAGGCGATAAGGCGCATTAGCACCAGGAAATCTACACCAGCTCTGACCTGGTGTAAACTCGGACGGCAGCCAGCACCACAAAATGGAGCACAGCCCAGGGCCACATCCGAAGGGCAACAGATGCCATGGAGCCACCCATCATGCGGCCCGGACACCCAAGAGGGCCACAACACCCACCGCTACCCCCCCCCAGGACCCCATCCCACACCCGGAACACCCCCCCCCGGACCAACAAGGCGCAGCACAGACAAAGACAGCGGAACTCCAGGAAACGTACCAGCCGCACAGACCCAACACCTGACAATGTCACCTTCCACTACAGGCTGAAAGGGACAACCAACCTACGCATCCTGACCATCATCGCCTAACAGGCCTACGGCAACAACACAGCGGACAACCAACATCCCACCCCACACAAAGCTGATGGCGTGGCTGCACCTGTTGGCCCCTGGGACCCCCCATCCAACACCCGCCAGAGTCAGAGGAGTCTCACAGCCAGCCACATACAAGTTCCCCACACCTGCCCTGGACATCACCATCACCCTGGTACCCCAGTCCCCATAAGTACAACACAAAGCGCAGGATCCGCTGGAGACCAAGCAAGGGCCATACGCCATAGCAGGATGCACGCATGTGTTGGGGGCAACACACAGCACACATGTACTACCTGTGCCCCCTGGTGACACAGCACACAATCACCGCAACTGGAAGCACACGTCTCACACCAATGTGCAGGCAAAAACAGAACACCGTGGAACACCCAACAATGTCGCCTCCAAATACACAGCCAGTGTGCATGATACCTTCATCCTCCGACAGTCCATTATCAACCAGCGTTCCCAGGATGGCAACAAGGGAAATGCACACCCCCCTTGGCAAGCCCGAAATGAACACCTCAACACCACAACCATGCAACTCACAACTCTGGCAATGCACACGTCACAAAATCACATACAACAGGCACAACAATATGCCCACCCACCAGACACGACAGAACAACTTACAATGTCCACATGGGCAAGCCCTGAACATGAGCAAGCAACGGCATGGCACCTCAGCCACACAATATCTGAATGTGGGGAGAGGTGGCAACCAGGCATGTGTGAAGGATGCAGTAGAACCCTGATTGGGAAGGTACACAATGCCAACAGTGCCAGAGATGTGCTGGACACCTCGCAGTATGCAGAACACACCCATATCCATGGCAACATACACCGCTTGCATATGGAGTGTAGTGGACAGTGGACGCCACCATGTCACCACAGCCAGTGGGGGACATCGCGGAAATGTTGCCTGTTACGCCACCCCTAAGCGTCAGCGGAGTGGGATGGCCCGGCGTACGCCACGCCAGCGTAGAGGTGTGAATAAAAAGCACGTAGGCCTGGGCGTGGTCCTCTTCCGGAAAGACCAACGACTCTGCCAGGGCGGCGCTTCCCACCCCGCCACGAGGCTGACGCCGTCCTCGTGAGCCGAGTTGCCTGCGATGCAGTGCCCTGCCGGTCCCCGGCACGCTGGACCACGAACACGTCAGGCCCGCCCCTGCGCAGCCAGGCCACACTGATCACCTTCTGACACCGGCGTGTGTCAAGGAGGGCCCACCATGTGCCGGCGCAAGCTCCAAGCCCGAGGCCCGCGAACTTGGCAGTCAGCTCAGACCACCAGGCCTCCACGACACAGGCCCACTTTATTCCCTTTTCCTTGACATACTCCACTGCCGCCCCCGGACTACTCTTCGGACCAGTAGGTCCCACATGTGGAACAGTGTCTTGAGTCATGAATGGCAGTGACCCCATATCCCGGCCAGCGGCCACAGCACCAGACCCCCCCAGTTCAGTGAGGCATAGTTCCATATGGGCATCTTGCGACACGTGGTGCCACTAACCCTGTTCAACGCCAGCCTGCTACACGTGGTGCCACTAACCCTGTTCAACGCCAGCCTGCTACAGGTGATGCCACTAACCCTGTTCAACGCCCGCCTGCTACACGTGGTGCCACTGAACCTGAACTACGCAGGCCGGTGGGGCCATCCAACCTATGCCGGCGACACAAGGTGAATGGGCCGTGCTGACCGCTGCCTCAGGCCTACACCACGGGCAGGTAGGTCACACATTTGGAACTGAGTCTTGATTACACCATGGCAGTGAACATTAGTTAAGGCAGAGAACTATTCACCATACACCCTTCGATGTGGTGGCAACAAGTCTGTGCATGGCATCACAACCACACGTGTCTGTGGGCCTACGCGGACCACTGCCCTCGGCCTACGCTGCGCTCGAGTGGGATCACAGAATTGTAATTGAACATCGGTAATTCAAAAGGCTGAATACATGTCTTCGCACGCACGGAGGGGCGTAAGAGGATGACGCGTTGCAGGCCGGAGGGAACAGGATCATCGTCACGGAGGTGATTGAACACTACCGACAACTGCCACTGTGTCACTAACTCTGTGCCCCGCGAGCCAACGACAGGTGGCTGTGGGCCCATGCTGACCGCTGCCTCCGGCCTACACTGCGGTCCAGTAGGTCACAGAGACTTGATTTGGCAATGTTGGAGTTCACATCTGTGTACCGGCAGACTGCATCCCCTCTGAGCACCTGTGCCACTAAGTGTGTTCCCCAACAATCATGGACATTCACTGGTCGTACATTTGTGGCGTTTGTGTCAATGGAATAGGGGCTAGTTTACAACCTCATGTAGCTGATCCCGAATTGTTGGTGACAACAAGGGTTGCGCTTTCCACTCCTCAATTTGCTGCTTCCGGATAACATCAGACCTTCCGCATCATGCCCTGGAGGACACCTTCCACTGTCCCCCGCAACACTCCGCAACATACACCTCGGACATTGATGGGGACCCGCTCAGGTCGCATGGCCCATCTGACTGCACCGCAAGTCACCGTCCCGTGGCTGGGTGCCTGTGCCGGCCGCAGTGCATCCGGGGCCACTAACTATGTGCTGCTCAGGCCTGGGACCCCTTCTTCTGAGACATTGAATGGCCTCTGTAGCGATGGTCTTGGGGTCATAAACGCCATGTGTCTGTGGGCCTGCGCTGTCCGCATCCTCCGGCCTCAACTGCGGGCCACCAGGGCCCACACAAAGCATCGAGTCTTGACCGGCCCGGACGTCGCATCACCGCAGGAGGCACACGCCACCACGGCAAGGACCACCTCCAACCGCCATCTGCCAGAGTCGAAAGGGTGGTCCTGACAGACCTACGGAGTTGCCCAGACCTGTCGTGGATGCCATCATCGGCCTGCTGCCCTGCTCAGCACTCCAGGTGCCAGTGACACAGTGCACCGCAAGCCATTGTCCGTTACTGATTGAGTTTTGTGCTGTTGTGAGGTTGCGCAGCAATGTCACCTCATGCAGTGTGGAAGACCTGGGACCATGAGGAGGAGGATGTGTCAAGTGTGCGGACGGGAGAAGGCACAGACAATGGGAGGGCAGGTGGCAGCAGCCCCAAGGCAGGAATACAGACTGGTGGCGGTAGTCAAGCTACACACCCGGATCTGATACTGGGTATTGCGCTGTGGACTGCGGATGCAACTGTCACCTCAGGCAGTGTGGGAGACCTGGGACGTTGATGAGGAAGTTGATGCAGGTGTACCACACCCCACTGCATCTGCATCAGGACTGACCCGAAGGGACACAATCCTAGCAATTCCTTCACATGAGCGCGCTCTTCTCTAGTGCCCCTACCTCAGTGCACTGCAACTCACGGAACGTCCAGACTGTATATTGGCTGACCTCTGTCCTTACTCCGGATCCCTCCATGTTGCTCTGCAATTGACTCTGTTATGCTGGTGTTTTCTGTTTCCATTGCACTGGTGTCCACTGTTCAGGTTGTTGGCAGCACCAAGCACTCCGTGCGGGCTGGCTTATACTCACCCCACACACATCCAGCACAGGCGTCACTGTACATGTGGCCCTGCCAACAAAGGGGCCGGGCGCAGGTGCTGTAGCCAGTTCAACATGATATGTGCATGTGTCTCTGTGGAGGTGTGGGTCTCCTTCGTGGGGTGTAGGTGGTGCCTGAAGGGTATTGGACACCCACGTATGTGTTCTACTTCGCATTCCATGGGTTAGACAACACCCTCACCTGTTGGGCCACCTCCTTTTGGCGTTCTGCCACCTGGCATTGGGGTGCCATGTGTGGGTGGGTGAGGTGTTGTGAGGCAGCCGTGATTGCGGGTGCTTCATGCTGTGTGGTCTGTTGCAGAGTCTGGGTTCTCCTCTCAGTGGCTTGTCTGCCCTGGTCCTGGTGGTGGGTTGTGTGGGATGTCCATTGTCTGTTCAGACCTGCTGGAGGTGTTGTTTGTCCCTCAGCATTGTGAAGGGGAGGTGCATGTTGGCATTGTGTTGGCGCCTTGTTCTTGTTGACATGAAGACTGTGTGACAATGTACATTGTGACTGTTTGGGCGGAGGTGGCTATTTGAGTTGGGGCAGTGTACATTTGGCCTACATGGCTGATGTGGGGTTGTAGGGGTAGATGTGCATCTCACAGTTCCCTGCTCTGTAAAATGTGATTGTTCTGTTTCTGCGCCTGGGTGGACCTAGTTGTGTCCCCTGTTCTGCAGTGTGGGTGTTGCACTTTGTGCCACATTGTCATGGTATGTGCTGTGATTGCTATGTGTGTGTGCTGCAGTGTGCTACGGGGATGGGGGACATGTCCCTGGGTACTTGTGGATGTGCAGTGTGCTACACCTCATTGTGCATGTGTGGCATTGTGCCCATCACCCCCGTCCCCCCAGTCCCTTTTGGATCCTCACCCTGTTGTTGTTGTGTCAGGTCCTGTCGAGCTGTGTCCGTACTCCCTGCTCCTTGGACCCTCTCCACACTGATGACTGTGGCCTGGCTTTCCTCCTGCTCCTCCTGTGTCGCTGGACTGCCACCTCCTGTCGCCGTTGCTGCCTTCCTGTTGGTAGCGGGTTTGTGCCTGGTTTCAGTTGTCATGTCCTGGCGGAGCCTCTTGGCCTCCTGGATTGGCCTCCTGAGCTCTGCGACTGCATTCCAGGGGGTCTGCTTGTGGGTCATTTGCTGGTAGTGTTCTGTCACCTCCGTGGCCTTGGTCTTGTTTTCCTGCGGTCTGCACCCCGTCTTCCTCTCCATTTTCTCCTTGGCCTTCCCCGAGCCAGTTGTTCCTTGCTGGTGGTCTGTGGGCGTTGTGGGGTTCGCGTTGCCCTCTGCGCTTGGTCAGGGTGCATGGATGTTGCTACGTGCTTTGGCTTGTTTCTGGTGTGTTGTGCCTGTGGTTTTTATGGTGCCATTGCCCGCCAGACGCGTGGGTGTTGCAGGCCTGAGGCTGCTTTTCGCAGCTTTTTGTACCGCGATTGGCCTCATCGCATGTTTTCTCGCGTTTCACATTTTTTGGGCATGGTGTTGATTTACACGCTGGCATTTGACGTGTTATCTGGTGACTATCGCATGGTACCGCCTTGTTGTGAATCCCACGTTGACAAGGGGTTATTTTCCCGTGATAGGCTGCGTTATTGGAAGTTGCGTTACGCTATTCTTGCGGTAGTTATCACACGTTCTTGTGAATATACCCCATAGTGTTTTAGAGAGCAGTACTTTGCTTGCTCATATTTCTGAGGCCATACATTCAATGTCCAAAGACAAACTTCAAGCCCCAGAATGCAGCGGGCTTAGGATGAAAAATGAAACAGACAGAAAGGATCACACATGAAAGAAAAGGCCTCTTGGAAAGCGAGGCTGCTATTGACCTGCATGATGAGCCCACCTGGGTTGAAACCGCTCACTGCTGCATTACTTGATGAAACCGCCTGTGCCATCATCTCTCCCGCTGTGGCAGGGAATGATACCTGTAGCCCTCAATGTCATTTTCCAGCCAGTAAGAGGGCGAACAGTGGAAAGTGGGGGCCCGCAATAGGCATGGAGCTATGTTAATCAGGCTTCAAAGTCTTCTGCCATGAACCTAGCACCTCAGGTATCGCCCCCTTCCCCTCCACCTTGTCTTCCCCCTCCTTTTGTGGTGGGGGCATTAGGGGACTTAAGTTCCAGTCAGTCCCGCATTGAGCAACTCATGGAGAACTACTGCAAGAAATTCAAGTCGCTCCTGCTGGCTGAACTTTCCCCCTTGATGGACAAACTGAAAGCTATTGAGTCAAATAGCGACCTTTTTACGACCATCACCCCAGTTGTCTGCTATTCCTGCCGCCACTCCGACGTTAGGGGTGACAGATAGAACAGTAGGGGGAAAAGTTAATGATGTCTTGCTGAGATTGTTGGTCCATTTGTGCAACAGGGTCAAGGGGGACAAGAGGGGGGGGGGGAAAAGCTTTATTATGAATCCAGTGAGAAATAATGAACTGAGAGAAGTCTGTTACCCCCTCCTGCTCTCTCTACTTTGGCTCTACCTAGTATCTCGCTCCCCCCAAGGCATGCCCTTATGTGATGGACTAGCAGGCATACCTCCCTTGGTGGAGAACAAGTCTGAATCTTTTGAGGGACTGCGCAATAAAGTCACTCAATGGCTTCATGATAAATTGGTCTCACGTGCACGCTTTCATGATTAAATAATTATGGCTCAGAGAGTGAGCTGGGTTGGTCTCTCCAAGAAAAGTATAGAGGGCAATTGTATCATTGTTAATTTTAGATCTCCTGCCCTTGTTGCTAGAGCCTTCAATGTGCTTGGATCTACTTGTTCACTCAAGGATAGGGTGGCACTGCTCCTGTTGGGTTACTTCTATCGACCACCAGGAAGGTTCTTGATGCCCTCCATGGGCCTACTCACCCAGAGAGCATGTCCTCCAACTAGTAATCATTATGCGTCCCCTCTGACATCCAGGAAATTAATTGAAGGCCAGCACGAGGCTGGAGCTATGCCCACAACTGGGACGGAGGTGGCCCGACTAGGCGTGTGTGTACCATCTAGAGCCTCCTGTACAGGTACATTTGTTAACTTATTATCCTGGAATATCGTTGGGGTCTGCTCAAAGCTTTCTAATGATGACTGACTGTGTTTCATTAAAGAGTTTGACTTGATTTGTTTACAAGAGACTTGGGCTTTGGAAGCCTTTCACATCAATGGCTTTTCCTCTTTTTGCAACTCTGCTTTGCCAGCTGTTTCTGGGAGGGCAAGCGGAGGACTGTCTATTTTAATTTCTATTAAATTCCCTAGCATAAAGGTCAAATCTATTGGCTTTTCCCACTAGTATCACTTACTACTGTTGTTTGAGTGATACTGTCAGGGCACTTGCCAAGCCACATCCAATCTTCATAGGAGGGTATAAATCCAGCATTATTGATTTTATTTTAATTTCAAGTGGTTTCAACTGTCTAGTCGATGAATTTAAAATCTCGCTCAATTTTGCTAGTGACCATAACCCACTGGTAGCGTCTCCTAAAATGACCATGTGTTAGCAGAGCCTATGCAGGTTGTGGTACCTCTTACTTTTGGCACCCATAAAATGCTCAGATTGAAATGGTAGCAGGCTGAGCCAATATGTTTTTGGGAAAATGTGTCTGAAAACTGTGGCCTAATACATAAGTGTTTGTCCACGGATGTCATACCACCTTCAGTAATTGAGGTCTTTGCAATTGTTTGTTCACCTATTTCGCAGGACTTAACTGTAAAATGGTCTGCCCCCCCACCCCCCTTCATCAGTGGTTCAATGCGGCCTGTTCGAAAGCACATAAGCAGGTGAAGGTGGCCCTTAAATCTATACCAAAAAATAGGGAAACAATTACAAATGCACGTTAAGCATATAAAGCCACTTTCATGGCAAGGAAGATTGAATTGACAAATGAAGCCTGGTCTGATTTGCTTGTTGCCGGGAGTGGGAGGGACGCCAGGCAATTTTGGGAGGTCGTGAACTGCCCACTTTTTGCTGAAAGGTGAACCTCTAATGTTAATTGTTTAATGCTGGAGATGTTATGGGTTGATCACTTTGTAGTGGTCTGGCCCACGTGTACAACAGACAAAGTAGACGTAGCCGGGTTGTAGTTGATGTAGTTTATTCAGTAGTTACAACAAGCTGGAACAAGCCCCACCAGGAGCAGCCTCCTAGCTGCTCAGCCCATCTTCCCAACTGTCTCACACACACACAGGCACCCAAGCATTCCACCCACACTAACATTCTACGCGGAACACTCACACTGGCTGAGCAGCTAGGTACAGGGAACAGAATGACATGACCTGAGGATACCACATATCCTATCCCTTTTATACTGAACAATAAAAAGATCCAAACAAAAATGAAAACAACTATACACAATAATGTACACATGAAGAAAACCATCCATTAACCCATGGATGCAAGGAAAGACATCACGAGAGGGAAAACGGAAGCACGAAGAAAGAAAGAAGAATGGAGAAATAGAAATGCACATGCACTATACCCATCCTCTTCCTTTCCTAGTAATTGAATAAAAAGTAAATAGCGTAATAAGAGCTCACATACACAACAAGTGAGCAAGACATGTAACAAGAGTAAAAGGGAAAAATGAACCCCAAGACTCCACACACAATGGATGGACGACACCCAAAGAGGTACTCCTCAACTAAGGAGACCGTGGCAAAAACGCCACCCCTCATGTAAGGGATGGGACTAACCCATACTTAGAAGTGTAAAAACAAATTTTGCATGGGACTGACACCCATTTATAACAAGTAACGTTGCATGGGACTAACACCCAAGAACTTGTGCAGCCTGAGAGCAGCACAGTGTGACAAACGCACACAATACGTCGACAAAACAGAACGACGTAAAAGCACTGAGAGAAGCGCAGGGCGACTTATACACCAAAAACACAAGGGACTGACACCCAAGTATAACAGGTAACAATGCATGGGACTGACACCCAAATGTAACAAGTAACGTTGCATGGGACTAACACCCATGAACTTGTGCAGCAAGAAGGCAGCACAGTGTGACAAACGCACACAATACGTCGACACAACAGAACGACGCAAAAGCACAAAGTGAAGCGCAGGGCGACTTATACACCAAAAACACAACATGACGTTCAAACGTGTAACTGGGACTGACACCCAAACACAGACATCCAGAAGAAAGGATGTACATCAAACCCACTGTAAGGAATGACATAAGAGACCACAAACTAGGAAATGGGACTAACACCCATACCAAAAGTAACAAATCCGTAAATTAGAAATTAGAGAAATGGGACTTGAACCCACTCCCATCCCAAAGACAGGGATATAACATACGAAAATGCGTGAACCTGAGACATGGGACTGAGGCCCACTCCCATCCCCTTGGTAGGGATACTACATCTGTAAAGAAAACAAAAGTGAAAAAGAGACATGGGACTAGGACCCACTCCCATCCCCTTGGTCGGGATTCTACATCTGTAAACAAAACCTACGTGAAAAAGGGATATGGGAATAGCACCCACTCCCATCCCAATGACAGGGATAAAACTTCTGAAACAGGAACTTGCGTGAAGAAGGCAAATGGGACTAACACCCACTCCCATGCCAACAAAACATCAACATGAGAAATGCAAAATAACAATTGTTGGCATATAGCAAAAACAAATTTGTATAAATTCATAAATGTCTTTTTCCTGTAACAAGACATTATAGCGTTATACCTAGTAGAAATGGACAATAAATTTGTAATTCAACATTTGCAATGGTGTGCCAGTCACCGCGATATAGTGGAACAGGCAGTCCAAATATTCAAAGTGCTCTACGATGGAGAGTAAGCGGCACACTTTTGGGGGCACAAGGTGGAATGAAGAGAAGACGCCCATTGAAAATTGAAGATCGCCAGGTCACTTTAAACAAATTCGAACTCATCACACAGTTCGGCATCAAAATTCATGGTCCATGTGTGAAACATAAAGAACTTGAACTCACCACAAAGTGTTGCGCTTACAAGTAATTCGTTACAGAAAAACCCATATTCTTTGAACTAGAACTTGCTTATAGATCATGCTGCGGTCCCTTAGATCATGCGTATACTCCAAGGAAAGCGCTGATCACATACCCGTGTAAACCAAAGCGATCTTTAATTCTGCGACGCAGTAGGCAATTTCAACGATTGAAGAACTTTATTAAACGAACGTGGTTGGCGAACATCACGGACCGTAGCAAGCTCTTGAATGCGTACATATTCCAGCTCCAAGATGGCGTGACGCACAGGAGACGCACGCCGAGTGGCTCCCGTTACGCCCGGGCTGCAAAGCGTCAGACAGCAGGCTTGAATACTGTGGAGACGTCATGAAGGGTTCTTGTGCGGCTCCGCGCGACACGTGGACAAAGTAAGTTGCGCAAGCCATGTTTGAATTTGATTCAAAACGCAACTGTTATCTTTCAAAGACCTCTCAGTAATTGAACGTTTCTTCATCATTTTTAAAAAAAAAATACCTTCGACGTTTCTTCATTCATTTTTTTTTTTTAATAACTTCAAGCCGGGCCATAACACATTTCCCCAAAGGCAGAACAAACTGGCCAAATGTGCTTACCGGCTCCCTTGCAAAACCAAAGCAGAATCCATTGCATAGAGTCACACGACCATGACGCTGTGTGCCCGCAAAACAAGCCAGTCTCTTCTCTTTACCTCGACGTGCACCCAAGACCTTGCGCTGACAGTACATCCAAAGCGCCAGTATTTGAAAGTACACAGGCCAACGTAGAGTTCCCTCCAGTGCTGCGCTGACACGGAGGAGCGCTAAATAGTTACCACACACCAAAACCTTGTTACTTGAAGAGGCACAGTTGTGGCGCAGTATACTTTTGTTGTGGCCCTGTATCCGTTAGAAGTGGCACTGTAGCCATTAGTAGAAGCATCGTTTCTTTAACAAGATGTTGTAGCTGTAGAGATGGAAACACAGCACGCCTGGGCTGGGCTGTCCGGTGTACTGGACACTGGTGGGGCTGCGAGGCGTGCTTGACATGTTTCTTGCTTTACTGGTTTCTTTTCCTTGAGTTTCTTTAAACTTGTTGCTCTTCATCTGTGAATGCGATAGGTTCTTAGCTCCACCTCGTCGCCATAAATATGTAGTGGTCTGGCCCACGTGTACAGCAGACAAAGTAGACGTAGCCGGGTTGTAGTTGATGTAGTTTATTCAGTAGTTACAACAAGCTGGAACAAGCCCCACCAGGAGCAGCCTCCTAGCTGCTCAGCCCATCTTCCCAACTGTCTCACACACACACAGGCACCCAAGCATTCCACCCACACTAACATTCTACGCGGAACACTCACACTGGCTGAGCAGCTAGGTACAGGGAACAGAATGACATGACCTGAGGATACCACACACTTCTTGCAAATCTTCTAATTCTTTGAGTAATGTCGACAATCACCAGGATTTTGGGATCCCACAGGGAAAGATAGGGAATTGGCCCTTGTTGCAAGGTGAAAGTATTATGTGGTATGGCAGGGTTGCCTTACTATGTAATACTAGCACAATACACAAAGATGACAGGCTACTTAGAGGAACATGTGTTAAGCATTTCACATCGCCAACATGGATGATAAGTAATTGACCAGACTCTGATTTTTATATATTTTTAGGCACCAAAACGAAATCGATACATACAGGATAACGGAGTTATCAAATTTCAAGCATTAAATATATCAGTACATAGCAGTGTAAAAACATTAACGTTGGGATCAATGGGAAAAACACATATATGCAATTGGATACTTAGAAAGCGAGTTCAACTGAACCCACTCAGGGTTAAGGTCTCATGAGTCCTTAGACCAGTTCACAACAGCTAGCACAATTTTACCTGGCTCAAGGGAGCGTGGTGCACTTTTAGCTGTCAAACGGAGCTGTCAATCAGGCTCACGGTCTTTCAATGGTTACCTTAGCAAAAAGGTACTTGCAGGTCATGTTGAGCAAAAACCTTTGGAATTTAAGCAAGGAGCTGGCTCTGGACCAGGAGTCTCCAGGCAGATCAACTCTACCTGGCTGGGGGGGACTCAGGTGCAGAGGTGCTCTTGGCTATCTGTGGTGCTGAACGGATTTGCGGCCAGAGAGGGTGCGGATTTGCGTGCCAAGAGAGGGTGAAAACAAATGCAAGATCTTTCCAGTGAGGCCACAGGGGTAGTTGGCCGTTTGTGCAGTTGGATCTCTCCTCTTGAAGCGTCGAGTAAAGCAGGTAGTAGTCGGAATAACCACAAGCAAGCCTTGGTACTTGCAAGCATTGCAGTTGGGGAAATCTTCCAGAGGACCAGGGGAACGGTGTAGAAAGCTTAGCCTCACTGAGGGTCGGTACTATGGTTCCCAGAAGCCACCTACCTCGTGGCTTTGAGAAGCCACACCGGACGGCTCGGTGGACAGTACTTCAAGGTTGTGGATTTAGAGGTTTGTGCTTGCCGATTGCAGGGGACTAGTTCCACTAGCCCAAGGGAGTTCTTGTGAAGTCTGGAGTTTGCAGAGAGCTTCACCTTCCTTATGGAACTGGTCTCTTACCTTGGTCAGGTAGCAATCCAGCAGGTGCAGGGTGGCTGACACAGGTGCAGAGCTTAGCGCCTCTCTTTGTGGAGTTCTGCCTTGTCGTGGAAATGGGTCTCTTCGTGTTATCACGTCGAATCTAGGGTTCTGGTGTCTAGCATTCCCCTTAAATCCTGAATTTAGGGGTGTTAATGGGTGTGAGGACTAGTAGCCAATGAGCATCTAGTCCTGCATCTAATCCACCCCAGTAGTGACCATATGCTGTGGGATCACTAAAACTAAACTAGTCAGACCCTGCTTTTTAGTCTCATCTGCGACACCCTAGAAGTGTGGTCAGCCTTGTGGAGATGCACACCTCCTGCATAGCTAATTTCCCACCTATCCACGAAAAACAGTGTCTGTGCAGGTGGAGGCTTTGTCCTCGAGTAGGGGACAAGTTCCTTTGTCCCATGGCACCGGTGAAGCCTTTGAGGTTCACCGCTGTGATGGGCCGTTTACTGGTCATCCTGAGTGGGCGGAGATGTCACCTTCTGCATACGCAGATCTTTGTCTCTGGAGTTTGGGAGTGGCACACACTCCCCAGCATTAGGTCAGACTTCTGTCTTGGTGGCAAAAGCTCAGAAAAGCCCGCCAAGGCATGAGAACACTGGGTTAACTTGGTAGGCACTGTCTAAAGTGCCACCTGGGTACATGCTGATTAAACCTCGACACCACCATCGTGTTGGGGGTTAAAAAGCATGGTGTTTGACACCAACATGAAGGAAATCGACTGTTCCATAATGGAGCTGGACATCTGGGGTATGTCCAATGTCCAGCCCATGTTATCCTATGGAGTGTCGGTCACTTGCGGTAGAATTGTGTTTGGAATGCTACCACAGGGAGATATATGCTTGCAAATATATCTCCACACATATGTTATAATGCACCCTGCCTCCTGGGCTTCTGGAGGCTTACCCTAGGGGTGACTGACATATATTAGATGCAGTGAGGTGACCCTGTCACACATGGTGTCTGCAGGGTTGCACTAGAGTAGGCAAGCTGCTTGTGCAGGAATGACATGGCAGACCTGCAGCCTTTGGTTTTACTCGGGTCATTCAGGGTGCCCTGGTGCCCCTTTTACATCCCTGCCCTGGGTACCACTGGTACAATATACTATGGCCTTACAGGGGTGTAAAGGTACTTGCCAATTGGGTGTACCTATTCACATTTACAGTTTAAGGGAAAGAGCACTGGTGTGCTGGGCCTGGTTAGCAGGACCTAGCACACTTTCAGATCAATTACTACAGCATGTAGCAGCAAATATGGGGGGTGACCACCCAGAAAAGGGCACTTTACAGCAGCCCGCAATTTTAGCCAGTCTATCACTGTGAAGAAAGTCGAGGTGGCTATTAAGCACAGCCAGTGTAGGAAAGGGCTGGTGCCAGATGGAGTTCTAGCAGATCTGTTTAGAGATAACCTTGATCTGTGGGCTCCCATGCTCACTAACGTTTTTAGAGCCGCTATTGTCGGTCTGCTTCCTTCCACATGGAAGTAGGATATTGTAGTATCCATCTTTAAAAAAGGTGATAGATCTAACCCGGCTTGTTATTGGCCAATTTCCCTACTGGATTCAACAGTTAAGATCTTGGGTAGGGTTTTATTGGAATGTTTAGAGACTTGGGCTATCTCAAACAACATTCTCTTGGAAGCACAATGTGGTTTTAGACAAGGAATGGGTACGGTTGAGCAGTTTATTACTAACCAAAGGTATTCCAACCTGTAAAGGCTCAGAACTAGACTCACGTGGTGTCAACCGCTCAGGCACGGGAAAGGAAGCAATTCCTTTTTGTTAGGTAACCCTCACACACCCTATTGGTGTCATGCTTCATCATAGGGTTCACCCTGACTCCTAAAGGTCAGGGTGGGCTCGACCGTATTTCAGGGAGCACTTAGGAGAGATAGGCCAGGGGGTCTAAAGATAAAAATCCTACTGGGTTCTCCAGGTATCCCTTTATTAGCGGAGACGTAGTGGATATTAAAAATACTATATACAAGGGGTCATCAGGAGGTAATGGTCCTATGACCCTAGTGTCATGCCAACATGTTTCAACCCTTGACTAAAGGCCTCTTAGGTCCCGGGCTTTCTTCAGGGCAAATAGAGTTTCCCTCCCTGGGTCTTAATCAAGGATATTTTCCTATATTTCTATGGTGGGGGAGCAGAAAGCTGAACCCTCGTGAATGGAATGGAGTGTATACGTATCTATCCATCCAGTGATTTTACGATATATATCCGCCTGTAAGACAAAAAGTGAGAAGAAACATACAGTTTTTAACTTAAAAACATTTCACCCGTGCACTCACAGCGTACTCGGTGTGCTCTCACTCCATTAACTCAGTGATCTGTGACCAGAGAAAGAGAGCTCATACTGGGCGAAGCTGTCCCATCAGACTGCCACTCGCAGCATGCGGCCAATACTCGCATTGTTTTTGTAAATCCGTGAATAATATCATTTAAAAACACTCCACTACACCAACATCACTATATTCTCATATATATACACTCGACTGTCATCCACTTTGTTACCATCTCAGCGGTACCGATGATGCTCATATCGCTAATCCTCATTGGCGCTGGTACACATATCACAAGATTCTTACCCTATTTAGTAGGATTATACGTATCTCAAGGGGAGCGGTAGAAGGGGTAGCCTTGTAGTCATACGCTGCACAGTGGTCAGGGTAAAAAATGGGGAAAGGAGAAGTTAACAACGTGTGTCCCCATAATACTCTATCACGTTAGACTGAGGTCCCTTTTCCCTCACAGAGGGGTTAGCGCTGTCACTTACTTCGTCAAAGGTCCTGCCCCTCATATCACCTACTTTAGTCCCACATCTCCCGGCATTTGCGATTCTCTCTGCTGGGAGAGCGGCTTTTAAAGTTGTGTTCCATGCATTTACGTGCCGGCCGGGAGCAGTGCCCCATCTCAGGCGTGTATGACTCGCGTCACTTCTTGTGAGTGTTCAGCACGACTACCAACAAACCCGCGGACTCATGGGAATTGTGGTCCGATGTGAGAACGGGCTTGAAGACCGAGGCTCTGACGCGTATGTATCTAGTCACTTGCAGCGAGGCCTAAGTGAGACTACCACAGGCCCACAGATTTATGGGATTTGTGGTGCAGTGTACGTTCCATATTTATGCACACCGGTCAAATCGTCTATCATTAGAGGCAGTCGGTTATTGGGACATATACACAACGGGGCATCAGTATTGAGGCAAAGTTGCTGCGCATCATCTAGTAAAGGAATTTTCCCATTCCCACTTACTATAGAGAGGTCGGTTAAACCGGTCTGGGAGTAAATCATTCAGAACAGGGCCTAAACAGTACCTTTAATTTGACCATCGCCACCACCCGAGGGGTCCACATAATTGTAGGGGGTGGGAAAGAGAAGGGCTCGAGGCGACCGAACCGCGGATACGTTTTATACATGTGGAGCGGACATGGGGGTCTCAGTGTCTCTCTACCTTCGGTTCAGTAGGTTCCAGGGAATAGAGTCATTCAATCCCAGAGTATGCGTCTGGAGTCTATAGACCCACCGTTGCTCTTTTTCTAATAATCTCTTAGATATATTGGTCCCATCTTTTACTCTTTCAATGATGGTCCATGCAAGATCAGTATCGGTGTGTCCCTTTTCCACATAATGGGCAGTGAGTTTGGTGACAGTGATCGCTCGCCTGATAGTGCTCCTATGCTCACTGATCCGTACTTTTACCTTCCTAGTGGTCATGCCGATGTATTTAGCTCTGCATGGGCAAGTAATCATGTATATTGCATTTGTAGTATTACAATTTGTATGGTCCCTTTGTTCCCATTCATATGTCAAACTCAAGTCAACACTCGTCGTGTGTGTGGTGAACTGACATACCACACGGGAGCCACACGGGTAATGGCCCTTCACCTGCGGTTGGCTCCATAGTGTGAGTTGTGTGTTCTGTTTGGGTCTCCAACTATCAGTATGGACCAGGGTGTTCCTAATGCTCTTATTGCGTTTAAATGAGAACATAGGTTTCTCAAATGTCAGTTTGTTTGAGGTCAGGATATTCCATTTGCTGTTAATAATTTTCTTTATGGCATTAGATGATGAATTATAAGTGGTGACACATATTAAAGCTTTTGTGTTTGTTTCCAATAAAGCATCTCGTGGTATATTACCAGACATTTTATGTGCCTGTTCAATCACTTTTTTGGGGTATGATTTCTCTCTCAGTCTAGTTGTAAGTTTCTCCACTTCCTTGTTAAAACTCTCCAGATTGGTGCAATTCCTGCGTATTCTCAGGTACTGTCCAATAGGCAGGTTCTCCCTCAAGGACCATGGATGGGCACTGTCGAAATGCAGTAAGCTGTTGCGATCAGTGGGTTTAGTATACAATGTGCTCTCCAATTTGCAGTTTCTGGCTAGAATAGTAATGTCCAGAAATAAAACCGTCATGTTATGTGTGAATATTGTGAAGTTCAGGAAAGGATTACGATTATTAATCCATATTCCGAAGTCCGCCGTGCTCTCTTGATGTCCGTGCCATATGATAATGATGTCATCAATATATCTCAGCCAGCTGCGGATTTTGCCTGCGAACGGGTTGTTAGACCAAATATGTTTGTCCTCCAACTGGCTCATGTACAGGCAGGCAATGCTAGGGGCAAAGGGAGGTCCCATGTACTTGTAGACATAGTTGGTCTTCAAATCTAAAGAAATTCTCCGTGAGGGCAATACGCATAAATTCCATGATCCACTCGATCGGGGCCTCCCAGGGCCACTCTTGTATGCGGAGTATATTTTCAATCACCCTTAGACTCTCTTATTGTGGAATGCTTGTATACAAGGCTTCCACATCCAGGCATATCATTGTCTCGTTTAGGGGGTCATAGTCAAGCTCCGCTAGGATGTTCAGCAGGTGTTTAGTGTCCCTTACATATGACTTGATCTTTGTAACAAGAGGACGTAGGAACCAGTCGGTGTACTTCGAGAGGGGTTCTAAGACAGACCCGATCCCAGAAACAATGGGCCTGCCTGGAGGAGGGGTTTTCCCTTTATGTATCTTGGGAATCGTATAATACAGTGGCATTCTGGGGTCTTCCGTGTTGAGGAAGTCTCTCTCATTTTTTGTAATCCAGTTCCTCTCAAGTGCTTCAGTGGTGATGGTGGATATAGTTTTTTGTAACCGTGCTGTGGGGTCCCTCTGTATTTTTTTGTAATGCCTCTCATCCGAGAGGAGGGACATGCATGCAGTCCTGTATGCATTGACTTCCTGTATTACGATAGCTCCACCCTTGTCGGCCGGTTTGATGATCAGGTTGCTTCGTTTACCTAAGGCGTTTAGTGCCTCCCTTTCCTTTTTGCTCAAGTTGTTATAGGAGTTCCTTTTGGGTTGGAGTAATTCAATCTCCTTGGTAACTGCCTCCTCAAATGCAATGACTTCCGGGGGCATGAGGGATGAGCAGTGTCTGAACCTATCGCTCATTATTGGTAAGTACACCAAGTCAATGAAAGGCTCTTTACACCTAGCCTTCATGGACTTGTGTGCAAACAATGGGACATGTTGGGGAATCTGGGGGTAGAAGAACCCCTGGCTACCCTCCTCCAGCATCTGCACCAGGATACTTTGGCTAACATACGGTACAGGCCTGGGGGAGAATGTAAGCCATCTATTCTTTGCAATCAAGGTGTCTGTCAGGGCTGCATCCTAGCCCCATTTTAGTTTCTTATTTATACTAATGGTTTAAAAGCTCATTTTCTCCAAAAGAAATTGGATTTTCCAAGGGCAGGCACTTGTTTTATCCAGACACTTCCTTATGCAGATGATGCCATCCTATTAGCTAGGGCTGCAATTAGCCTTCAGAAAGCTCTGGACGGCTTTATGGAGTTTATGTGATCCTTGGATTTGAGGATTTAATCAGCAGAAATCATTCCTAATGGTTTGTGGGCCAAAGAAAACTAAATCTAAAACATTTTTTATTGAGGGAGCTCCATTTGCCAAAGTAGAAGGTTTATGTTATTTGGGGTTGCCTTTTGATCCACAAGTTAACTGGGAGTATTTGATGGTCTTGAGGGTGCAACAAACCAACAGAGCTGTGGAAGCGATTTTCCACATCGCAGCCAAGGTAGGACATAGGCCAGTGAGGGAAATGATCACTTTATATAAAGCTAACTGTCTCTCAATAGCCAGGTATGGGGGAGGAGTTTGGGGGTGGTGTGATAGCTCTAGACTACAAATAGCAGAGACCAGCCCTCTCCGAAGACTCTTGATGGTACTACAGGGTGCACTGACCTTCTTTTGTCATTCGAAAGTGGGATTGAACTTTTTGGGGGATATTTTGGATCTGGCACCTCTATTAATATGGTTACAAATTCGGCAAACTCTGGAGCAAGGATTCTCTAAATACATTTTTCAGGATTGCCTGGCTTGGGATAATTCTGAGTCTACACCTTGGCAAGGACACCTTAAGTGTACTTTATTAGGATGGGAGCCTCAGAGCTTTTTAATAACCTGACCAAATTGCCCGCTCTCCTAGAGATCAGATAAAATCAGCATTTTTTGAGCAGGTGCAGCATATGCGCAGGTAACAAGCCACTCAGCTTCCCTCTCTGTCAAATTACCTTTCTTTAACATCTAGCCATGAGTTGGAATTCTACCTCTCCTATATAGAAAATTTCCAATATAGGTTTTATTTAACTAGGCTCTGTTCGGGGTCATTGCATTTTCTTTTAGCTTTTCCACAACAAGGGGCATGGTTTGAGAATCTCCCTCTCTGTCCTTGTAATAATTTGTTAAGGCAAAACTCATTGCACTTTTCGCTTTTTTACACAGTTTATAAATCAGCAAGAACACATTTTCTACTTCCTCTTCTGCGCTTACGCTGTTTGAGTTCTTTTCAGGAAGGTTTTAGATTTTTACAGCATAGCACCTGGACATGCCAGCGATTTGCCATGCTGTGATCAGCTTCATCAGAGGGTTACTCAACATCAGGAAAAGATATTGTTAATTGGGGCGGATTTTGGTCTTGGCTTGGCGATTTAATATTGTCATTGATATTTTTAACCCATGTTTTATATGTTGAGATTTTAAATATTTTGCCTTGTGAAATGAACTATATGGAGATTTGGCGTAGAGCTTTGCCACAAGTCTTCTTGCTGCACTGCCCTACACCAATGTGAAAGGGCAGGAATGCACCGTATTTATTGAAATATGGTGCATTCCTATGCTTTCCCCCTGTGTTGGCGCACAATTTGCTGCCTAGCGACAATGCAGGCACCCATACACCATGGAGCCAGGGTGTCTGTGTTGCATGCAGGATTTTTTTGTCCAGGAAGGGTACCTTCATGCACAAAAACAATCCCGGGAGGCGTTTTCGTCTTTCTATGTGTGCTGCAGTATTAAAAGGAAAAAACGAGGAGAAATAAAAATATTTCTCCTCATTTTTAGGTCGAGCCTAGCATTGCAGCGCAGCGCATGCGCTGCTCGCTTTGCGAGGCATGCAGTATTCAGTATAGCCTGGAAGCTTCGTGTAAGCTCCGCCCACTCTCTGCCCATCTTTTTCATTGGCTTTTGTCTTAAATGCTGCCTTCCGATTGGTTTTAGGCTTGTTAGTCCCTCATTATGACGGCCATGTCGTCATTTGTGTCCTTCCATGGCTACTGGCCCCTTTACTTTCAACACTATTTTCTTTCCATGCCTCCCCCCCTCCCCTCCCACAGTCCGTGTCTTCTCGGCCCCCCGCCCCCCCAAATGCTTGTTTTATTCGTGAGAAATCTCTTCGCGCCCGAGCCCCTTGTAAAGCCCGCACCCTCGCCAGTAAAACCAGCTTTTCAGGATACTTTTGTTGTGATTTTTAAGTTTGTTAGCCTGCGGTTTTATCTGCATTCGGTAGAGGGTTGTACACTTTGTATACAAGCCCTCCTCACCTTTTCTTGACCCTTCCTTGACCCTACCGTACTCTGAAGCGGCCCTGCTCTTTTAAGGTAGCACGTTACGAATGTTAATTAAGTTAATATAATGTATAGAAAAATGGTGCTATGTGCGGACTCGAATTGTTCAAATTACGCGCTTCTCTATCCAGATTCAGTCTTGTGTGCCCCCCACACAGCTCTCTGGGTATTTAATATAGTCCAACTCCAAGGGGCAGATGGCTTTACAAATAGCATTATTATTGCAGCATGAACGCTTCAAACATGAGGTACTGCAGCCAGGGCCATCAGCATTGCTATTTTGAGAGTGACTGTCCATAGACACAGATGTCACAGACAGCCAGAAGCGACAATTCCAACCACTGCGACGTGGTTTGAGACGAGGAGACTTGAATGTGCACCTATCACTGTGTGACAGGCTGTGATCACTGCAGTCTGACAGCGGATGCCAGAGCGCCTTTCGGGGCACTCCAAGGACAGATCAGTGCAGGGGCAACAGCCTCTTTTTTTGTGACGGAAAGGAACTCTTTCCAGGCAGTTTCAAGTTCAACGCATTAACGTTTCTACCTGAAAAGTAAATCGCACGTCTTTCTGAGACAATATAGATGGCAGTCATAATAAGGAGTTAACTTGACACATCTCAGTGTAATATAGATGGTTATTATCGACCTGAAGTCCCCGATGGGACAATACTGTGACTTTAGACAGTATTGGAAGAAGTGCGCGGTTTCAATTTGGAAGACAGCTTGTGGGATTTTTGAGAGTATGCGAATTGCACCCTATCAGCATACAATATACAGCTGTCTCACTACAGGCAATAATTCTATTTCTACCAGAGAGTGAAAGGTCGTGGGTGATGATGTGGACGATAAATATTCTTTGTTAGATGACACTTTGCACTGGGTAGCTTATAATACCGTCTTTCGGAGTTAGGTGTTTGTGGAAGAGGAGCATTGTAGGAGGAAACATCCCAGGCTGGGTCGTCCTAATACGTTATATGTCAGCTCCAGAAAAATAGGAACTAGGCAGTGGATTCTGTGATTTTAGGACCACGACTAGTCTATAGTTTCATCTATGACGCACCAACGTTTTTGGGAATAATGCATTTTTATAATTGTAAACAAAATTCTAAAGAATACGACTCATGCCAAATTGGTCACCGACTTTTCGTTTTAAGACTTTTTAATGAGCAGTCTTCATGGTAAGCTCATTCAAACAATAAGTAAAAATGTATTTATTAGACATTTCATGACATTAGAAGTGTTCCTCAGGGGTGGATTTAGCGTGCATTGCTGCATTTAGTTTCAAATTGCAAACTTCTTAAAATGCCCCACTTTTGCAGGGCACTTCGATGAATAAACAAGACGAGACCCAATAAACTCTTTCAATTAGTAAGCTCGAGATTGAACCATGTGCTACACAGCACTGAGAAGAGAATCACCTCTAGGCACTGCTTGATTGGGGAGGGGATAGCGAAATTCGTAGAAATGCTTTTTCAGTTTCTTTCTGAACATTATGTGTTTTTTGTCTGAAAGTTAATGGGTTTTGCATTGTGTAGTCCGTGTCTACGAACTGTGATGCGTCACTACAATTTGGAGGTGTAGTATGTTCTGAGGGACTAGCTTATGGTTAGAGTAATCATCTGGGAAATAGCATTCATACTGTTGATATGTTAGAGACAATTCATGCGTAAGTATTTGTGAGTGAAACGAAGGATCTTGTAGGTCATATTCATGGGGAGCCAATGGAGTGCTATCAGGGAGGCATTAATGTGCTCCAGGATGTTAATTTCTACATTTGCTCTACCGATAACATGGATATATAAAATAAGAATTTGCAATGCAATCGGTCTCGCATTTGTGCGAGTTTAAGCTATTTGTATTGTAAATGACAATGGGGCATATTATAAAGGGCATTTTTGCCGCTTTAGCGCCACTTTTTGCCGCTAAAGCGGCGATATTCCTATCGCCCTATTAGGAAGGCGGCGCTAACATGCATTAGCGCATGTAAGCAGCCGAATTCCTAACGCCACGCATCTTAGCGATATACATCGCTAATGAGATGCAAAGTAGGCGTTCCCTCCTAGGACAACATGTGAAAAGCTCGCTAAACCAACATCGCGCTATTACCAACACTGCCCCTGAGCAGCGAAGCGATGAGAAAAGGCGCGCTAAGCCCCCATTATCGCAAGGACCTAACGCCTGAATAAAACCTGACTTAGCATTATTGCCTATGGGAGGTGGATTGTATGGTTAAGTCCACACTCCCCTATTACCAAGCTTCTCATTAGCGCTGTGAGATCATCGCTGGATTTCACACGCTAATGATCATTATCGCTGTCTATCGCTGGATTGTATTTCGCCTGTTAGCAAAGCGTTGCTAATACGCCGCTAACACGGCGATGCAATCCAGCGATAGCCGGCGATAATGAAAAAGCCGCTAAACGCGCTTTGCAATAATTATCGCAAGATCTAGATAATATGCCCCAATGTCTTTTATTTGCCTTAAAACCCAAAACATAAATAAAAGGCATTGTCATTTACAATGCCAATAGCTCAAACTCGCGTAAATGCGAGACCTATTGCATTGCAAATGCTTGTTTTATCTTTCTATATGTGCTGCAGTATGCCATTTAGTCACTGCACCCCCCTCGCCGGGGCCCTTTGCACGGCAAAAAAAGCGATCATGCTAGAATGTTCATTTACAAAGTTCTACACAATTCTTTCATAAGGAACCTTTCCTTGGGAAACATCCTGCAATTAACTGATGAAATGCTTCCCTCTAGTGTTCATTATGTATACCAATTCTATTCTATACCAATATATACAATTCTATACCAATATATATTCTATACCAATAGAAACTTTTATTTGACATTCTGGGGCAGATTATTACACTTTTAACCTGCATAACTGTGGTTGGCACCTGCTAAAAGTCCGAAATGATCCAATTATGACTTAGGCGAGTCAGAAACACGTCAATGATACAATTGTTCACGTGGATGTCTCATCTATATATGTGTAATTTAAACAAACAATGCGTATTTTAAACATTTGCAAACCCCGCTTAAATTGCAGAAGCGGGCTGTCATAGGAGAACATCATAGGTGCGGATATTGGTTAATAATGAGATGAGCATCTGCACAGCTGTAATATTATGCTGTCCACATACCTTTCATTTACTGCTGCAAAAGGTTATCGAGGTGTAGGTGCTTCCAAACGTGTCGTGAAACGCTGCGCTTTTCCCTGTTTTAATCTGGGCTGTGTGAGAAGGAAGGACATCCCACGTTAAAACATGTTTGAAGAAAAAGGAAAATAAAAGGCTCATGATTTGAACAATATTTCTGCTGTTAATCTTGCTTAACAAACACAACACAGAAAATTGGCGGACAGAGTATGGGGTCAATAGCTATTTGATTTTCTGAAACAAACTTAAGCTTTGTGTAATATGATGCTCAGCCATTATGAAGGTATTTTAGAATGTTGGTATTTAGAATGTTAGAATGAAAGCTGGAGTCAGTTGCTGAAAGGGCTGAGCACCGCACTGGCTGCTCCTGGTGGGGCTTCCTTTCCTTATTACCTAATACTTAAATAAACCTACCCTTAAACCACCTCATCCGGACAATTCATCTTATTATTACATTGGCGACGAGGGTGGGAGAACCTGCGTATGCTACTGCCACCTAATTCAGCTACTTCAAGATAAAGTACCTTCAAGACAAAGGAAACTCCCCGAAAAGCAGATTAAGCTTACTGGCACCGAGAGCCCCACCAGTGACCTCCTACCGGTCGCCCTCAACACCAGCGTGCCAGTCCCTGCTTCGTTTCCTTGTCCACTGCCTGCCTCAGCTGCCGTTGAAGATACCTCTCGCCTGCCACCCTGACGTCTTGTTCAAATTACAGGCTTGTCTTGCACCGACTGACTTGCACCGACGACAGCGTGAGCACACACGCTGCCACCTATTAAGTGCCAGTTCCTACTTTTAGACCCTGCTGTCTCCCAGTTTCTACCTACTGTGCCAGTTTTGCCAGTCCCTACCTGAAGGTCTTACTGCCTCCCAGTTCCTGCCTACGGGTCAACCTGCCTCCCAGACATGCTGTCTACCATCCAACCAACCAACTCAACAGTGCGATCTTCATCTACAGAGTCTGCCCGTCTACTCTAACTGGTGCTACAGAAGTGGTATGACTCTTTGTTGAAGAAGTCTTTAAATTCAAAGACAGGTCTGCCACCGCATTGGAGTATCTTTACACTCCTCTTTCATTCGTGCACTTTGTGGATGGGCGGTGAGTGCTTACTACGGGATCGGCAATTACATTCCAGTTGGTGTGGACTGACGCAGTAACAGTGGTGAGGCGTTTTTTTTTTGTCCGTGTTGGTTTTACTCTTTGAATCCTATGGTGGATGGGTCGTTAGCAGTGAGTGCGCGTGACCTTTTCAAATGTACATACTTGCGCGAGCAATCTTACCTGTTGCTTCACGCGCGCAGCACTCCCTCCATCGCGTCATTGCCTCCGCACTTGTCAAGACTGCTCACCGCCATCTACATGCACGTACGCACCGAGAGCCACCCTGCATACACGTTAAGAAACGTGCCGCCATCTTGGGTTTCTCCCAACACCGTGTGTATCATTGAGGATTCGAGCCTCGTTTCCTTTGCCAACCACGTCCTTCTGTTGTATTGAGACTGGGTGAGCCCCTATGCGGTCTTCCCTTGCGCTCCCACCTGCATCAACTCTGCGCATGCAGCGAGCGCGACGATCCGTTACCTTCCACCTCCAGTTTCTGACTATCCGTGACCTTGCCATCTCCAGTTTCTGTGTCGCTCGGCCTGCATGGCGAGCGTGGCGATTCTCTGCTGTTCCATACGTACTGTTTGCTTGCCTGCTGCTTTCTTTCATTGTTTCCGATCGTCCACCTCAATCTCGTCAATTTCGTTATCACCATAGAGTGTTTTCACTGGAACATAGTCATTCTCTGGTGCTTCACTGCCATCATATGGTCATTGGTGGTAATGCACCTTTAAACTGGAATTCAATCTCTGAAGCTGTACATCTTGCAGTGCTGCAATTTCATTCATGCTCAAAATGTGTACTTTATGGTGTTTTTACAGTTATATTTACATTATTATATTTTATTGCTCTGTACATTGCATTTTCACTGGAATGGGATCTTTCATTTAAGTTACGTGAATTCTTGTTCACTACAATTTATGCTTGCACTTTGCCTGTTGCACATATCTCATTCTTTCATGTGGTCATCCTCCACATCATTTTCACAGTTTCAGGTGGTACTTTCTTTTAAGTTACGTGAATTTCTGTTCACTACAATTTTTGCATCCACTTTGCCCGTTGGACATGTCTCATTCCGTCATGTGGTCATCCTCCACATCTGTCTCACAGTTTCTTATTGAACATTGTTTTTACACAGTACTGGTTTCTATGCATTGCATTTTACAGTGTGGTAGCTTCTTCGCCACACCTATTTCTCTTTGAAATTTACATTTTGTCATGTGGCTTGCACCCACATCTATTATTTACATATTCACATTGTTCCGTGTGCTGTGTTCACACCTTCATGTGGTATTACCACATCTAATGCCCATGTTGCATTTTTACATTTTCACATTGTTCCGTGTGCTGTGGTCACACTTCCATGTGGTACTACCACATCTAATGCCTATGTTGCATTTTTACATTTTTTTTACATTGTTTAGTGTGCTGTGTACACACTTCCATATGGTATCACCACATCTAATGCCCATGTTGCATTTTTACATTTTCACATTGTGCCGTGTGCCTTGTTCGCACACCTTTCACCTCAACCTGCTTTGAGGGAAATTTTACTGCTTCATGTGGTCTTCCTCCACATCCGTTTCACAGTTTCATGTTGTACACTGTGCCGTGTTTCCCGCACACTTTTCACCTCAACTTGCTTTGGGGGAAAACCCTGCTCTAGCTCACCTCTTTCTTTCCCACCCCTGTGAGCTCAATACGTCTTCATTCGCTGTGTTTTTGGGGATGTACCCCATTCTTCTGCTTTGTTTATTTACAGCCACCATCTCCTTCTCTGTCTGCGGCTGTCTTTCACCCTTTCTCTGTACTTCGTTGTTTGTTTCACTCATCACTTCCTTCCTGCACCTTTTACTCTCCTCGTGTCAGCCTGGCCAGCTTTCATGATCTGTGTATTTAGGTTGTTTTGTTGTTTGTGTGAGGGAGTGTGTGTTTGCTCTTGTGTGAGATAGATGGATGGTGCATGAGTATGTTGTCTTTTGTGCCTTCTGTCTTCCCCGTCATTCATTTTCACTACTTTCTCTTTGTCTCTTGGCGTCTTCTCATTCTTCCATTTTCATTCTTCCTTTTCAGGTTTCAAAGTTAATTTTTCATGTTACATTTTGACGATGTTTTCCCTAGATTCTTTCCGTGTCATTTTCCTCATGCCTCTTGTAACTTTCTCCCTCTTCATTGTAAAGGAGGGAGATGTTGTAATATGATGCTCAGCCATTATGAAGGTATTTTAGAATGTTGGTATTTAGAATGTTAGAAGGAAAGCTGGAGTCAGTTGCTGAAAGGGCTGAGCACCGCACTGGCTGCTCCTGGTGGGGCTTCCTTTCCTTATTACCTAATACTTAAATAAACCTACCCTTAAACCACCTCATCCGGACAATTCATCTTATTATTACACTTTGGCAGTTTGTTTCAGAAAACAAAAAAAGTTTAAAGTTTTGTGAACGGCTGTCAAAACAGACAGCAGCAGTTATGGAAATTGAAAGGAACCACCGTTTCGATGTAGAGAGATGACTAGTGGTCATCTCTATATTTGATGCATGGTAGCCCGTCAGGATGGCGGAGGTGATGTCCTCCACCACCCTGATGGTCAGACCACCATGCCTCAAATGTAAATCAGGCCCATATTACAACCCATTAATATTTGTCATTCTTTTCTGCCCTCCACTCTACCATTTTCTTGGCTGCTTGCAGCACTCAGCACACCACTTTCCAACGTCTTTTACCCTCTGCCCCTTCCACCTATTTATCCCAAAAACTTTCATCACCGACTTTCTGTAATTTCCTTATTGTTGTGGTAGCATTCTCTTCCAGAGTGCAGTGACACATTCATGTTCTACTGTATGACCTGTTCATGTTCTATTGTAAGGTTCCAGCTTAGTACTGTTGCTGCTGCTGGACCTGGCACACCTGTTTCATGTATGTGGATTCAATTATTAAACCAAAGCTTTGCAGCTACAACTGCGTGGATACTGGATTATGTAACACAACAATTTTGGCAACGAGCTGAGGACGACCGACAAACTCTGCACCTATTGGATTATAATTATTATTTTTCTAGTTTTCCCTGTGGTGTGAATTACACCATATTGAGACTTCGACGGCTGAGTTATACTGTGGGAAAATTCCTGGGATTTCACCAGTCAAGGCGTATTGCTTTTGGAGCACCTTTTTGGTACAACGTGGGATCTACCGATCCGTTGTTCTCACCATTTTTAATTGAGCAGTGGGGCTGTTGGGCAGAAGTTGGGAGCGGCGTCATTCAAAGTCTGCTCGAGCGACATCAGCGAGCCAGCTCCAGAACATCCAGATTCGATAGATCCCTGCTTGCTTGTGTGTCGGACTTCAGCGAGTTGGATGCAGAGCGCTGAAGCTCCATGCGCGTCAGAGTCATCACCTGGGGGACGCACGCTGGGGTCACGCAGAGAGGATGCATTTTTTAGGTCTCGCCTACGCAGGAAAAAGACCTTTAGCAATCGATTCCCTTTTTTTGCAAAAAACGTGCACGCGTTGCATTGCTTTAAATGGCAACACGTGCACGTTTGGCTATTCCCTTGCGGGAGCGAGCTTTAAAACCATCTGTTTGTAATTAACAGATGGTTCCTGCTCGCTCCCGCAAGGGAAACAGGCGCAGGCCCCCTCCTCTCTCCCCTCCCCCTGCTGCCTTCTCTCCTCGTCATTTTTTTTTTACTTTGAGTGCGCGCGCACGCTTGTTTTAGCTTTGTGCGTAAAAAATTTGCTTATAACAGAGCGGAACTACCCGGACAGAGTTCCCTCTAGAATGTGACATACTAGCCAGCATTTACTGTAAGTTTAACTATGTAAATACACCCCAATACTCCATTCACAACTATAACTCCAGGCGGTTATGGTGAGTTTGTCTGCCAAAAAAATGTAAAGCGCCTCCTTCGTTTCCCAAGCCAGTGTGTTGAAAAGTCTTGAGTTACATGTAGGCAGCCTGGCCCCCCTTTGATCGCCTGCAGCAAAAGGCAGTGTGCTCCCCTCCCCCCTTCGCATTTGCCCAATTCTCGCTTTTAGAGTATCAAATTCCTGGAGTGACTGACATTCCTGGGGACGGATGAAGGCCGTGGATAAAAGAGCGGGCTTCCAAACTGACCCTTCTTTTCGGGTAAGTTTTATAAAGACGAACTATACATTTGTCAGTGGACCATTAGTAACTCGTCATGTTAGGCTGATGACGGATTTGGGGAGCTGGGGGTGTTAGAAACGGGTAGCGTGGTGCAGAGCGGGCGGGCCAAACTCCGGAGGAAATGTGTAAAGCATCTGCGCAGCACACTCACAGGCGACACACCAGGCACACTACAAAAAGAGACCACACCAGGTGATGTGAAAATAACTTGTGTATTGTGACATAAACACGTCAGAATGTAATCACAGTGGCATATACATTGTGCCAACCGGCACTGGGTAGCAATTTACCCGGGGAGTATTTACAGGGCAGCGCCAATCGGGTCGCTGCCAGAACCATCATGAGCACAAAGAAAGAATAAATGTAGGGTCCATCAGCATTAGATGAGTAACAGCCAGTAGCTGCTGGCAAGCCCATGCACGTAGTTTAGATTACATTGGCAGTAGGCATGAACCTGAAAACATCATAACATAGCCTTAGGCCTGGAAACCCCCTTATGCATGACATTAGGCGTGGAAGACCTGTTAGCATTGAGGCATCGACATACACTAGCAATAGTGCAATAAGCATAAAAGCATTATGCATAACAGCAGCACGAGGCGTGAAAACCAGCAATGTAAGCAGGGGACACATTGGCATCAGACCTGAAAGGAAAACATGCTTGCAGCCCATTAGGCATAAACATCGACCCTCATCACGTGGGCCTAACTCCTGGGAGAAGACACACTATGCATAGTATTAGCATAAGTACATTACTTCATAACATTAGCAGGGCACCCTCGTAGCCCTAATAAGAGCATACATCACATTTGCATGACAACATTAGGAGTGGGCATAACCTCATGAGCACCAAGGCCTCAGTAGGCAGGGAACTCCTTGGGTAACAATTAGGGGCATAAACCAGATTAGCATAACTGCATTAGCCATGGAACTCAGGCCTAGACACACATTATACATCACCACCATAAGTGTAGGCCTTAGGGGAAAAGCATTATCAGCCTGAATGACATTATGCATGCAGAACTGCCCTTCTCAGTACATTAGCAGTGCCCCTTATGCAAATACACCTGGGCATGAAATCATTAGGCATAGAATGAAGACATTCGGCATGAATTGGGAGGCAGAAAACTCCTTGTGCCTGAAACCAGCATAAATGCATTAGCGTAGACCCCTTAGCGCAGGCATAGCCTTAGCATAAATCACCTGTACATAAATCATAAGAGGCGCTAGGCCTCACAAGCATAAGCCCCAGTCGTCCCAATCGGGGGCGCAACACTCTGAAACTGGGCCCAGGCCAACTGGCCTCTCTCAGGGGCTCAGAAGCCCTATATCCCGCAAAGTCAGGGCTGGCTGCAAGGGCAGCGAAAACAAAGGTGCGCAAAGCGCTAGGGTAGGAGGGTCCCTCACTCCTCTCTCTTTCCCTTCTGGGTAATCCAATGCCCCCAATGCGTGGCAGCTGCCCCCTGTCTTGCGGGGTAGCTGGGTAAACCCAACAAGCACTGGCACCAACAATGCAGCTATGGGAGCCCCACTCCGGGCTCTAACAGGAATCTGGCCACAAGAACACTGGCACGGTGGAGCCCCTCTTCTGGGACTCTAGAATTTCCCAAAATGCCTCTGTCGTGCAGCTGAGGGAGGAAACAAGTACTGGGCACGTTGGAGCCCCCCTCCTATGGGACTCTAAACACAACCAATGCCCTCCAAAGAATACTGGCACCGGGGGCGGGCACCGACAATGTGCCCCGACACACCCCCCAACCACAGGATGACTGAGCCCCACTCACCGGCAGTCTGGGGCCCCTCTGGATGTCTCTGCAGTCTCCGGGCACCGGCAATGTGCCCGACAGGTCCCGCTTCTGGGACCTCTCCTGGCTTCACCGTCAGCGGAGCCTTCTCCTCGTCAGCAGCGCGGAGGGGCAGACACCGACAATGTGCCTCGGGCCCCCTCCGCCACAGGACTCCTCCTTGGCAATTTACATATAGCGCTCACGAGGCGCTAGGCGGCAGGAAAGTTCTTGGGCTGAAATTAAGTTGTAGCGCCCACAAAGCGCTAGGTCCCACACCATAAAGTGGTAGCGCTCCCCTTCACTGGCAATAAAATATAGCCCTCCCGAGGCGCTAGGGAGCAGGCAGGAAGGCACAGTCACAGGAAATATAGCGCTCTCGCAGCACAGCGCTGCAGATGTCAGCTCCTCACCTCCTGGGCAATAAGATAAAGCGCTCTTCTTCTCCAGGCGCTAGCCAGCAGGCAGGGATGGTCAGTCACTTCAAATGTAGCGCTCCTCTTCTGCTGGGCACAGTTATAGCGCTCTCGCAGCAAGCAGAGAACAGTCAATGCAAATATGGCACTCCGGCAGCCCAGCGCTGCAGGACACACGCACCTTCTTCTCCTGGGCAGGGCTGGAGGCAGCGCTCTCCTGGTGCAGGAATAAGGTTGTAGCGCTAAGTCCCACAAAATAAAGTTGCAGCGCTCCTCTTCCCCTGTGGCACAGTTATAGCGCTTTAGCAGCACAGCGCTGCAGGCATCAGCTCCTCTCTTCTCCTGGGCAGACCACGTGCTCACAGGGTGCTAGGCAGCAGGCAGCTGGCAGTAAGATATAGTGCTCACCAGGTGCTGGGCTTAGGACGGCAGGAGAGCAGGCAGGCAATACTGGGCAAGATCAGCAGGCAGTGGGTACTCATCAGAACAGGACAGCAGCTCCTAGAAGCAGTCATCTCCCATAAAGTGGCACTCCTCCTGACACAGCAGTCTTCACTCCAGTAAAGGGCTCTCACTGGCCCTGTGGACAGCGGAGGGGTGCAGATGGGCACAGGGGCCAGCACACAGGCCCAATGTGGCGGTACCTCCTGGCAGAGTGTCCCCTCTCATTCAGGTCCACGCTCAGTCTGAGCACATGGAGGCACAGCCCCCTCACCCCACCTACCAGAAACGGCTGGAAGCTTCTGGAAGGTTCCCTGGGAAACCGGTCCCAACTGGTTTAGGGGGAGGTGTAGAGCACTCTGGGTGCCAGGCTTCCCTCCAAAAGCTGGGGGTGGGAAGCAGACAGCTAGACCGCCAACTCACCTCAGACAGGCGGCACATGTGCAGCCAGGAATGGCGTCCATTTTGAAAGTAACATTTACACAATGGTCAAAATAAACCTGCGTACACCATTGCGCAGTATTTAACATTTGCATTTCATATTCATCAACATGACATGTTTATTCCCACAAAAGCGAAAAATTCAGGGAAAAAGGGCCAAGTCCAACACAACCCCCTCCCAGCCAAAAGCCAGGGTAGACCAATCAATGCCTTGATGGGCTTCCCTGCTTAGGGCGAGAAAACGTGGACGCAGGCCCGCAACTGCAGGGGCACCCGCAGGTTCTCCGCCACTCTGGAACCCGATGGTTCCCTCTCTCAAACCTCCCTGGACCAACTAAGCCACCCCACTAGTGCTCCCTAGTTGTCCGCGGCCAGGACCAGGCGCTAGGCCGTCCAGATGTCTCTGGCCCATGCGGTCTCACAGAGCGGGGGGCAGTAGCCCCAGGCCCGTAGTACCCGTCAGCCACCCTCCTCCTCCTCCGTACAGTGCCAAACTGCCACTGGTCCTCCCACCTAGGGTCCGCACCCTCAGGTGGACCAGCAGTCCGGGGCGAGGCTCTCCTCCCCCTACCTCTCCTTCTGGGGTTCCGCCCTCTCCTCCTATGCGGGGCACCCTCAGAACACCACTCTCTCACTCGTCCAGGGCCGTGACCCTGCATCCGATCCACCAACCCAGGGTCTAAACCCTTAGGTTGCCCCGGTGCCAGAGGCGAGTCCTCCCTCCCTCTGCACCCCCTCCCAGAGTTCCGCACCCTCCCAACTGGAGTAGTACCCCTGAAAGACAACTCCGGGGGGACACTGCTTAAAGACGTCCCTCCCGCCAGGTCAGGCAGTACCTGTCCCTGGCATCCCAACCCAGGATCGAAGCCCTGTGGTTGAGCTGGGGCCAGAGGCGAGTCCTTCCTCCCTCGGCACCCCTTCCAGAGTTCCGCACCCTCCCACCTGGAGAAGTACCCCTGGAAGTTAACTCCGGGGGGGACACTGCTAACAGACGTCCCTCCCGCCAGGTCAGGCAATACCTGAACCGGGCCTCCCAACCCAGGACCGAAGAACTGTGGTTGAGCCGGTGCCAGAGGCGAGTCCTTCCTCCTCGGCACCCCCTTCCAGAGTTCCGCACCCTCCCACCTGGAGAAGTACCCCTGGAAGTCAAACCGGTAGGGACCCTGATTACAGGTGTCCCACCCTCCAGGTCAGGCAGTCCCTGAACCTGGCATCCCAGCCCAGGATCTAAACCCTGTGACTGAGCAGACCCCAGAACCCCTGGAGCTCGGATTACCGACGCCCCGGGTTCTCCTGACACTAGGGGCTCCCCTTCAATGGATGGCCTCTCGGGACAGCCTAGGCTCCCAACCTGGGGTTCCCTTATGGAACTCTCCAGGCCCTGAGACTGCGGTTGGGGCACCTCGGGATACCTCCCCGACATGAGGCCCTACAACCCTCTCACTACCCTGGGACCTAGCTGGGCTATTCTGCACCTCTCCCACCTCGTTGGGCTGGAAGAGCCCTGCACCATCCCCTTCAGGATCACTCCCCGATGCCTCCTCAGACACTCTGGCGCTCACCCAGAGGTCTGCCTCCCGTGCAAGCTCCCTGGGGTCAGAGAGCCCACACTGCAACAGGTGTTTGCGCAACCTGGGAAAACAACTCCTGAGCACGTGCTCCCTGATAAGCAGATGGAACAGCCCATCCCAATCGATCACCGCGCCATCCACCACCCAATCCTCCAATGCAGTCCAACACACATCCGCATACTCCCCCCAAGACTGATGGGACAGTTTCTTGCCGCCCCTAAATTCCAACCTGCCCCCCTCCTCCTGGGGATCAGGCACCATCTTCCGGGCTCTGGGAGTGGGACTTCCCACACTGGAATCACTCTCGCTGCCACCACTGGATCCCACCCTCACTGGTGAATCCAGACTCCTGAAACCACTCTCAGGGGACAACCTACCCTCCTGAGCTAGTCTCTCCCTGGCGAAGGCCCTCTCCGCCTCCGCCATCCTTTCCTATGCAAGGACCTTTTCGGTCTCCAGCTGTTTCTCTTGCACCCTCTGCTGCGCTAACTCCTTGGCGTGCTCTAACCTGAGCCTCTCTAAAGCAAGCTGGTGCTCCCTTTCTTCCCTCCTATCCACCCACTCTTCTGGGGACAGGGAAAGGGATGGGGCAGTGCCCCTGACACTGGACCCAGCACGGGACTCCCTGTCTATGGGGTCCTCCCTACTTACTGGTGTCCCCGCCCTGTCATCTTCTTCCTCCTCAGTGTCACCACCCTCCAGGGTTATGGACTGGGCACCCTCACTCTCAGAGTCCTCCTCACACTCGAGGTCCTCCTCCAGGTCTCCACCTAGTCCACCATTTAGATATGCGGAGGGGTAATCTGACAGGTCCCCACAGCGCTCTAAAGGTTCCCCCCTTTTTAGGGCCTCATAGAGGAACAATTTTCTGCGGAAGTCACCCTCTATTGGTATCCCCCTTTCCCTGCAGAAATCCATCACTTCCTCCTCAGTGTACTCCCAAAGTTCATCCTCATCATAGAGTAACTCCATCTTGGCGAGAAACACAGATAGAGTAAACAGGGAAACACAATTCCACAGTGACCCTTTTAGGAGGAAAGGTAATTAAACAAAATAATCCCCAAAACCTGTGATTATTTCAAATGCTCAGTTTGCAGTGCAACCCGTTGTCGCTGTGGTACTGCGCAAACACAAGTCCTATCCCACCGCTGAGCACCAATGTTAGAAACGGGTAGCGTGGTGCAGAGCGGGCGGGCCAAACTCCGGAGGAAATGTGTAAAGCATCTGCGCAGCACACTCACAGGCGACCCACCAGGCACACTACAAAAAGAGACCACACCAGGTGATGTGAAAATAACTTGTGTATTGTGACATAAACACGTCAGAATGTAATCACAGTGGCATATACATTGTGCCAACCGGCACTGGGTAGCAATTTACCCGGGGATTATTTACAGGGCAGCTCCAATCGGGTCGCTGCCAGAACCATCATGAGCACAAAGAAAGAATAAATGTAGGGTCCATCAGCATTAGATGAGTAACAGCCAGTAGCTGCTGGCAAGCCCATGCACGTAGTTTAGATTACATTGGCAGTAGGCATGAACCTGAAAACATCATAACATAGCCTTAGGCCTGGAAACCCCCTTATGCATGACATTAGGCGTGGAAGACCTGTTAGCATTGAGGCATCGACATACACTAGCAACAGTGCAATAAGCATAAAAGCATTATGCATAACAGCTGCACGAGGCGTGAAAACCAGCAATGTAAGCAGGGGACACATTGGCATCAGACCTGAAAGGAAAACATGCTTGCAGCCCATTAGGCATAAACATCGACCCTCATCACGTGGGCCTAACTCCGGGGAGAAGACACACTATGCATAGTATTAGCATAAGTACATTACTTCATAACATTAGCAGGGCACCCTCGTAGCCCTAATAAGAGCATACATCACATTTGCATGACAACATTAGGAGTGGGCATAACCTCATGAGCACCAAGGCCTCAGTAGGCAGGGAACTCCTTGGGTAACAATTAGGGGCATAAACCAGATTAGCATAACTGCATTAGCCATGGAACTCAGGCCTAGACACACATTATACATCACCACCATAAGTGTAGGCCTTAGGGGAAAAGCATTATCAGCCTGAATGACATTATGCATGCAGAACTGCCCTTCTCAGTACATTAGCAGTGCCCCTTATGCAAATACACCTGGGCATGAAATCATAAGGCATAGAATGAAGACATTCGGCATGAATTGGGAGGCAGAAAACTCCTTGTGCCTGAAACCAGCATAAATGCATTAGCGTAGACCCCTTAGCGCAGGCATAGCCTTAGCATAAATCACCTGTACATAAATCATAAGAGGCGCTAGGCCTCACAAGCATAAGCCCCAGTCGTCCCAATCGGGGGCGCAACACTCTGAAACTGGGCCCAGGCCAACTGGCCTCTCTCAGGGGCTCAGAAGCCCTATATCCCGCAAAGTCAGGGCTGGCTGCAAGGGCAGCGAAAACAAAGGTGCGCAAAGCGCTAGGGTAGGAGGGTCCCTCACTCCTCTCTCTTTCCCTTCTGGGTAATCCAATGCCCCCAATGCGTGGCAGCTGCCCCCTGTCCTGCGGGGTAGCTGGGTAAACCCAACAAGCACTGGCGCCAACAATGCAGCGATGGGAGCCCCGCTCCGGGCTCTAACAGGAATCTGCCCAGAAGAAACTGGCACGGTGGAGCCCCTCTTCTGGGACTCTAGAATTTCCCAAAATGCCTCTGTCGTGCAGCTGAGGGAGGAAACAAGTACTGGGCACGTTGGAGCCCCCCTCCTATGGGACTCTAAACACAACCAATGCCCTCCAAAGAATACTGGCACCGGGGGCGGGCACCAACAATGTGCCCCGACACACCCCCCAACCACAGGATGACTGAGCCCCACTCACCGGCAGTCTGGGGCCCCTCTGGATGTCTCTGCAGTCTCTGGGCACCGGCAATGTGCCCTGACAGGTCCCGCTTCTGGGACCTCTCCTGGCTTCACCCTCAGCGGAGCCTTCTCCTCATCATCAGCGCGGAGGGGCAGGCACCGACAATGTGCCTCGGGCCCCCTCCGCCGCAGGACTCCTCCTTGGCAATTTACATATAGCGCTCACGAGGCGCTAGGCGGCAGGAAAGTTCTTGGGCTGAAATTAAGTTGTAGCGCCCACAAAGCGCTAGGTCCCACACCATAAAGTGGTAGCGCTCCCCTTCACTGGCAATGAAATATAGCCCTCTAGAGGCGCTAGGGAGCAGGCAGGAAGGCACAGTCACTGGAAATATAGCGCTCTCGCAGCACAGCGCTGCAGATGTCAGCTCCTCACCTCCTGGGCAATAAGATGAAGCGCTCTTCTTCTCCAGGCGCTAGCCAGCAGGCAGGGATGGTCAGTCACTTCAAATGTAGCGCTCCTCTTCTGCTGGGCACAGTTATAGCGCTCTCGCAGCAAGCAGAGCACAGTCAATGCAAATATGGCACTCCGGCAGCCCAGCGCTGCAGGACCCACGCACCTTCTTCTCCTGGGCAGGGCTGGAGGCAGCGCTCTCCTGGTGCAGGAATAAGGTTGTAGCGCTAAGTCCCACAAAATAAAGTTGCAGCGCTCCTCTTCCCCTGTGGCACAGTTATAGCGCTTTAGCAGCACAGCGCTGCAGGCATCAGCTCCTCTCTTCTCCTGGGCAGACCACGTGCTCACAGGGTGCTAGGCAGCAGGCAGCTGGCAGTAAGATATAGTGCTCACCAGGTGCTGGGTTTAGGACGGCAGGAGAGCAGGCAGGCAATACTGGGCAAGATCAGCAGGCAGTGGGTACTCATCAGAACAGGACAGCAGCTCCTAGAAGCAGTCATCTCCCATAAAGTGGCACTCCTCCTGACACATCAGTCTTCACTCCAGTAAAGGGCTCTCACTGGCCCTGTGGACAGCGGAGGGGTGCAGATGGGTACAGGGGCCAGCACACAGGCCCAATGTGGCGGTACCTCCTGGCAGAGTGTCCCCTCTCATTCAGGTCCACGCTCAGTCTGAGCACATGGAGGCACAGCCCCCCTCACCCCACCTACCAGAAAGGGCTGGAAGCTTCTGGAAGGTTCCCTGGGAAACCGGTCCCAACTGGTTTAGGGGGAGGTTTAGAGCACTCTGGGTGCCAGGCTTCCCTCCAAAAGCTGGGGGTGGGAAGCAGACAGCTAGACCGCCAACTCACCTCAGACAGGCGGCACATGTGCAGCCAGGAATGGCGTCCATTTTGAAAGTAACATTTACACAATGGTCAAAATAAACCTGCGTACACCATTGCGCAGTATTTAACATTTGCATTTCAGATTCATCAACATGACATGTTTATTCCCACAAAAGCGAAAAATTCAGGGAAAAAGGGCCAAGTCCAACAGGGGGTATTTCGTATTTTTGAATTTAAAAACCTGAAAGTAAGTAATTATTGTATTTTGTGGCTTTGAGGCGAGCCCCCAAGTCTCAAAACTCGCTTGTAATCCATCCCAATCGTCTAACGTCAAATTGTGTAACATGTTTTTTTATTTTCTGGCTTTCAGCCCAGTTGTTTTCTTTTGTTACGTGCGTTTTAGGTTGACGGTGTTCTCAGACACATCTGATGTCATTTTGTTGTTTGAAATACAGTTTTAGTAAACTTTGTTGACCCGCGTTGTTTTGACTTGAAAGTCTAACATTTCACGTAAAAGCCGAGCTAGGGAGCAAATCCATCACCTGTTAATTGCAAAGTTTTCACGTTGCACGTAGTCTGCAGGACTACATTTTACGAGTTCTTGGCTTTGTGTTACAAATCAGTGGTATAGTGTTAATATAATACAGTGTTACATTAATCTACTACGTTTGTTTAAATAAAAATAAGGACTGAGCCATTCACATGCTGCACTTGCGCATACAAGACTTGTTTCATTTTGCCCTTCGTTTTCTTTGCAGCTTTATTAAGTCACTAGATAATGTTTTATGCAAACCATCAGGCCCTGTTCTAACAGGTGGGACAGGGCCTCCCAAGATAGCACCCTGGCCCTCCCAAGGTCCATTTAGAGGTAGAAAAACCTTGGGACTGATGTGAAGTCCGTGTGAATGGTGGCTGTTAGCACGCACGCGTGAAAAGCAGGGTTACCAGTGGCCCATTTATTGTATCAAAAGAGGCCCACGAGCCTCTATCACACAGTACTTAAGAGATGACATCTGGCCAGAGCCTCTGACATTTTGATTCTGGTGGCTTCCACATAATTATGGATTGGCTGCATTTGCCAGATTGTCCGTCATCTTCGACAGAATTTGCAGGTCTTAACAAAAAATGTTTATAGCTCTAGATCAAAAGTTACTAAAAGCACTACCACATCTCATGCTGTGCAGCGGCAGGACTTTTATCACACAGACGTGGGTCACCATTTTTTTTTGCTGATTGATGTTAAACTTATTAATGAGGTAAAGCATTTGTCCAATCAATCAATCAATCATGTCATTTGTAAAGCGCACTACTCACCCGTGAGGGTCTCAAGGCGCTGGGGTGGGGAATGCTGCTACTGCTCGAAAAGCCAGGTCTTGAGGAGTTTTCTGAAGGTCAGCAGGTCTTGGGTCTGCCGTAGGTGGATGGGGAGGGTGTTCCAGGTCTTGGCAGCGAGGTGGGAGAACGATCTGCCACCGGAGGTCGCTCTTCGGAAGCGGGGGACAGTGGGGAGGGCAAGGTCGGTGGAGCGGAGCTGGCGGGTGGGGGTGTAGAAGCTGAGTCGTCTGTTGAGGTACGTTGGTCCGGTGTTGTGGAATGCCTTGTGTGCGTGGGTGAGGAGTTTGAAGGTTATCCTCTTGTTGACCGGGAGCCAGTGCAGGTCTCTCAGGTGGGGTGTGATGTGGCTGCGGCGAGGGATGTCGAGGATCAGGCGTGCAGAGGCGATCAGGATGCTTTGGAGCCGTCTCAGGAGTTTGGCCGAGGCTCCTGCGTAGAGGGCGTTTCCGTAGTCCAACCTGCTGCTGACGAGGGCCTGGGTGACCGTTCTTCTCGTTTCAGTGGGGATCCACTTGTAGATCCTGCGGAGCATGCAAAGGGTGTTGAAGCAGGCGGAGGAGACGGCGTTGACCTGTTTAGTCATGGAGAGGGTGGAGTCGAGGATGACCCCTAGGTTGCATGTGTGTGGTCGGTGGGTGTTGGGGTGGTTCCCAGTGCGGTCGGCCACCAGGAGTCGTCCCAGGCCGAAGGGGTGGATCCGAGGATGAGGACCTCCATCTTGTCCGAGTTCAGCTTCAGTCGGCTGTTCCTCATCCATTCAGCGACGGCCTTCATTCCTTCGTGGAGGTTGGTCTTGGCGGTGTGGGGGTCCTTGGTGAGGGAGAGGATCAGCTGGGTGTCATCGGCGTAGGAGATGATGTTGAGGTCGTGCCGACGGGCGACGTGGGCGAGCGGTGCCATGTAGATGTTAAACAGAGTTGGGCTGAGGGAAGAGCCCTGGGGTACGCCGCAGATGATCTCGGTGGCTTCGGAGCGGAAGGGGGGAAGGCGGACGCTCTGTGTTCTGCCGGAGAGGAAGGAGGTGGTCCAGTCCAGGGCCTTCTCTTGGTTCCCGGCATTGTGGAGGCGTGTTCGTAGTGTGTGGTGGCAGACCGTGTCGAAGGCGGCTGATAGGTCCAGGAGGATGAGGGCTGCCGTTTCTCCGTTGTCCAGCAGGGACTTGATGTCATCGGTGGCGGCGATGAGGGCAGTCTCGGTGCTGTGGTTGCTGCGGAACCCAGACTGGGAAGGGTCCAGGATGTTGTTCTCCTCGAGGTAGCGGGTCAGTTGTTTGTTGACGGTCTTCTCGATGACCTTTGCCGGGAACGGGAGCAGGGAGATGGGTCGGAAGTTCTTGAGGTCCTTGGGGTCCGCCTTGGGTTTCTTGAGTAAGGCATTGATCTCGGCGTGCTTCCAGCTCTCCGGGAAGGTTGCTGTCTTGAAGGAGGTGTTGATGACTTTCCGGAGATGGGTCGCGATGGCTGTGCTGGCTTTGTTGAAAATGTGGTGTGGGCATGGGTCTGACGGAGATCCGGAGTGGATGGTGTTCATGATCTTGATGGTGCCGTCGTCGTTGATGTTGGTCCAGGAGAGCAGGCGGTTGGTGCGGATGGTGGTCGTGGGGGCGGAGGTCTCAGTGGTTGTCGGGGCGGTCGTGGCGTTGAAGCTGTCGTGGATGTCTGCGATCTTGCGGTGGAAGAAGGTGGCCAGCGAGTCGCACAGGTCTTGCGAGGGTGGGACGTCGTTGGTGTTGGAGCTGGGGTTGGAGAGTTCCTTCACAATGTTGAAGAGCTCTTTGCTGTTGTGCGCGTTGTTGTCTAGGCGGTCTTTGAAGGAGGCCATTTTGGCGGATCTGATGAGGTGATGGTGTCTGCGGGTGGCGTTCTTGTGGGCTGCGTGGCTGTCCGGTGTTCGTTCACGGAGCCAGATCTTCTCCAGCTTTCGGCAGGTTTGCTTGGAGGCCCGGAGGTCTTCAGTGAACCAGCTGGCTTTCTTGTTGGTGTGACTGTTGGAGGGTTTCTTGATCGGGGCGAGGGTGTTGGCGCAGTCGTTGATCCACTGTCTGAGGTTGCGGGCGGCGGTGTCGGGGTCGGTGGGGTCGGCGGGTGGGCTCTGGGCGAGGGTGGTGGTTAGTTGGTCTTCGGTGACTTTGCTCCAGCAGCGGCGGGGCATCTGTTGGGTGCGGTGGTGCGTGGTGGGTTTCTTGAAGGTGAAGTGGATGCAGCGATGGTCTGTCCAGTGGAGTTCGGTGATGTGGTTGAAGGAGACGTGGGGGCTTGCGGAGAAGATGGGGTCAAGCGTGTGACAGGCGGAGTGGGTGGGTGTTGTGGCCGAGTTGTCTGAGTCCGAGGTTGGCTAGGTTGTCGATCAGGGTGGTGGAGTTGGTGTCGTTGTTGTTCTCGAGGTGGAAGTTCAGGTCCCCGAGGAGGATGTGAGTCCGTGGAGGCGAGGGCTTGTGTGCTGACGAAGTCGGCGGTGGAGTCGCTGAACTGTGGTCGGGGTCTGGGGGGTCTGTAGATGAGGGTTCCTCTGAGGGTGGTGTTGGGATCGGTGTGGATCTGGAAGTGCAGGTGTTCGGCGGTACTGAGGGTGTCGTCGGTGTTGGTCGAGACTCGGAGAGTGTTCTTGTGGACGATGGCGATTCCTCCTCCTGCTCCGTTGGTGCGGTCCCTGCGGGTGATCTTGTAGCCTTCCGGGACGGCTATGGCTATGTCGGGTGCCGAGGCGGGGTTCAGCCAGGTCTCCGTCAGGAAGGCGACGTCTGGGGAGGTTGAGTCGAGTAGGTCCCAGAGTTCAACGGCGTGTTTGCGGGCGGAGCGGGTGTTGAGAAGGATGCATCTGAGGTGGTTGGGTTCTTTCCTGGTCGGCGGCATGGTGGGGTGGATGCTTGTGAAGCTGCAGTTCCGGCAGGTGAAAGCTCCGTGGGTGCGCTCGGGCGGCCAGGAAGCAGGTGTGTGATCGTCCGGTGTTGAGTGCGTGGAGGGATCTGGCATCGTAGCGGTGTCGGGCGTCGTGGCGTTCGCGGGGTCCAGGGGTCCTGGTGCTGGGCGCGGTCCAGGCACGGACGCCTCGGCGGCGCTCAGCGCGCACCGCTGCGCAGCCGCTGCGCGGCCTCCATATGAGGGGATGTGGGAGGGAGGAACAGCTGGGAGGCGGGAGCGGGGCGGCGAATGGGAATGAAGGGGGGCGGGGCCGCAGGGACGCAGCGGCGGGAAAAACGGGCGGGGGCCGCGGGAGAACTGGGCACAGGAAGGAAAAACAAGTTTAGGCAAGAAAACAAGTACAGGCACAAGGGAATAAAAACAAGTCTGGGCAAGAAAGCAAGTTAGGCACAGGAGGATAAAAACAAGTCTGGGCAAGAAAGCAAGTTAGGCACAGGAGGATAAAAACAAGTCTGGGCAAGAAAGCAAGTTAGGCACAGGGGGGAAAAAAACAAGTCTGGGCAAGAAAGCAAGTTAGGCACAGGGGGAAAAAACAAGTCTGGGCAAGAAAGCAAGTTAGGCACAGGGGGAAAGTACAGGATTAGGCAAAAACAATGCAGGCAGAGCCGTGCAGCAGCGTGGGGAGCGACCTGCCTGCGAGCAGGGTCAGAGGTCCACACAGTGTTAACATGTTAAAATGGTGAATGCTGCTTCAAAATATGCCACACTAGGCCTCGTAATTTGCCTTTTCTTGTTGCATTAGTTAGTGCATCCTACTGCATAATTTAGTTCTCCCTTGCAGATAATTGCAGTGGCCCTGCACATGGCAGAATTAATCTGATAGGATTTTGCCATCCCAAGATAAGTAATTGAGAATATGCATACAATCCATTTATATCTGTATTTATTCACCGCCCATATGTCCCAACATTCATCATGAGTAAATCTCCACAGAACCTGGATTTCAGTGTAGGCTGGAAAACCATGCATTAAAAAACTAGTTAAGGACGGCGTAGCTACTCATACACTCATGGTCCCATCACCAGTGACTGAATTTAATACTTTCAGATGCACAGAACATCACCAGAAGAAAACACAGTGGGTCTGATTCATAAAAGACTTCAATTGCAAATGCAGAATCCCATCAAATTAGCAGTGGGCTAAAGTATGCTGTGATTTCTAATCGCCATTGCGATTCACATTGCAATCCCTTGCAAGTCAAGAGAATAAGTGATGTTCCTCTCCCCTTCTATCTTGCACTGGTATGCACACATGCTTTGACTTTTTCCTGACTTGACACCAAGGGTGGGCTGTAACCATTAACAAAGTTAAAACTGTCAATATCTGATGGCTTACAGTATGCATGCAGATTTGGTACAGTAGGAGCGTTGACAGGCTGCTGCATGCTGTCCCTAACATCAAATTCAATGCCTGCGCAGTTTAGCATGATGCCATTGAGATCTGCTGTCCAATGATAGCCTTTACCCTAGTACTTGTTACAGGTTGCAAGGCTATTCAGGCCCCATAAGTAATAATAAACACGCAGTTTGTGCCTGTTTGCAAACAGTCATTTTGAATTAGATAAGTAGTTTCTTCACCCTTAATTCTTTTAAAACCCTTAATTCAATTAAACATTTTTTTTAATAAATAATAAATTGTCATGCTGCTGGAGCCCTATGGCACTTCTGTTTCATAGGATGCCTTTGCAAATATTTTGTGATTGAATAAATAACACAACCAATATTATTGATATGGATTAGAAATATGATTTAAATATATTATTTTTATTCATTGATAGTTTATATTTGGTGGGAAATGGAACAAAAGAAGAAATAGAAAACCCAGCTGTCTTTTCCGTTCACGGCATACAGAATCCATTGAATACTAAAAGCATGGTAGCTCATCCACACCTTGAGAAGTAATGGAGGGCCAAGCGTGGTTACTCAAGCTCTGCTTTATTGTTGGTGGAGGGCCAGCATATGAAAGGAATCACTTTGATGCCAGTGTGGTCTTCCTCGTGCGTACGTCCTCATTTTGAGTCCGGACTTGTAAGAGTTGTGAACTAATATCCCACTTCCATTGTTGGAATTCTCTTTGCCTAACATGCTGGATTGAAAAAAAACCACCTCCTCAATTAATGAATACAAGAGATTGAAGAAGATGCAGCCTTCGCAGCAGGATTTTCTAGATAAAATCGCACGTGAATTTACAGAGAGAGTTTGAAAATCCATAAAACATGAGATGTTTGCATATGCCAAAGGCCACTATGTTCTCAATTCTTATTTGAAAAACAAAATCTATTAGATCATCAAACCTGTTTTGACTGCATCACCTTTATCTTCTTTTTTTGGTCTTGCTAAAGACCGCTTTAGGTGATTGGCGACATCATTTCAGCAAAACACACAATGTATACAAGCATTGGCATAGCGAATAGGTCTTGCCTTTGGGAGTTTATAAGTATTTAGCCAGAGCTATTGACTTTGCCAATGTCTTTAAGCTATGTTGTAGAGCAGTATGGCTGCTGTGCAGCATGTTGAAAAGTTATGATAAAGTGATATAAGCATTTTTTTACCTATATATATCACCAAGAAGCCATTATGTACAAATTAACGACCCTATTAAACAAGCATTGGCATAGCCAATAGGTCTCACCTTTGGGACCGTATAAGTGTTTAGCTATGCAACAGTTGATGTTGTTGCACCAAGGATATTGTGCTGCATAACTAAATACTTATAAGGTCCCAAAGGCGAGACCTATTGGCTATGCCAATGCTTGTTTTTTCTTGTAGTTTTCTCTCCTGCCATGATCGTCGTGTTGCCAGCTGCCGTGTCGAAGGTGTCTGACACGACTGTTGTTAACCGGCCGGATCCTGCCAGTTGGGTATTCATTAATTTACAGTCGATTGGCACAGGAAACAGGTGGGAGTGCGGTTTACTTGTAACTTACAGAAAAAAAAGAATATGCTTTTGTTCAGGAGGGTGTAAGGAAATATTGGTTCGTTTTGCTAAACCCTCTGGTACATTGTGCTAAGTCCTCTTTGTAAAGGACATGAATATTTTTAATGTGGGATTCTTTTACTTTAGCCTTCCATAAATATTCATGACTTTTGGATTATTTTGCAGCAGAAGTTTGGTACTTCTCATTTCCTGTATTTAACCTTGCTTGGCATTTAACAATATTTTCATCCTACATTATAACACTGTTTCTGCATTGTAATGGCACAGCAACATTTTTCAATTAACCCTCCTCACAGCTTTTGGGTTTCTGGTTCCGAACCTTCCATGAAGTGGGTGAAATGGAAGGAATATTTTGAGAACTATATTGCAGCAATTGATGAAGCTATAAAAATGTCTGTGGACCAGAAAAAAGAATTCTTTTACACTCTTTGGATCAAGTAGGATTGAAAACGTTTAGTTGTATGCCCAAAGCAACTGTTGGGGCGATACTAATTTATTTTTAGCTGCATTACAAGATTTAGACAAATATTTTGCGCCTAAAGTGTGCATCGGAGTTACCAGGTTTAAATTCTTTCAACGCAAACAGCACAAAGGTGAGGCTGTTGATGACTATGTTGCTGAGCTTAAAACGTTGGCTATTGATTGCAAATTTGGAGTCATTCATGATGAATTAATAAGGGATCAGTTAGTGATACATGCCAACAATGCAACTATCCAGGAATGATTGTGGATTAACGGAGACTCCCCTTTGGAAGGAGGTATTACCATTGTGCGTAAAGAAGAAATGTTTGGGAGATGTGCTACAGAATTACAGCAACCAGACAGGGATTTGTCGTGTGTGTGCAAGGTTACATCTCGCAAAGGAGAGTATAGTAAAAAGGTTGATTCAAAAAGTAATGTGGCAGCCACTAACAGAAGATGTTATTGTTGTGGCAGCAAGGAACACTTGGCGTATAGTACGTCATGTCCTGCAATTAAGCAAAAGTGTAGTAATTGGGTCATTGTAGGACATTATGCCAAGGTTTGCCAAAAAAAGAAACTCAAGGGAAATGTGTGCATGAAGGTAAAAGTTCAAGTGGCAGTGGAAGTGAGGAGGAAAGTAACAAACAAAACACTGTTATGAATTTACAAGAGAAGTTTGTACTCAATATTGAGGAGAGGAACACTAAAGGTAAACCAGAATGCACCATGTCTATTGGTGGCGTTAGGATAAAGATGTTTTCTGATTCTGGTTCACCTTTCACTATAGTGAATGAAGAAGTATGGAGAGATAAGTTTCTGGAAAAAATTGGCAAGTACTTATCTCCATCTGACACTAAACCAGAGAGTTTTACTGGCGAGAGAATTGACATTATTGGCTAAAGGTGGTTGTCGTTTGCGTTTAAAGGCATACGTGCAAGAGGAAAACTGTATGTAGCAAGAAGGGGTCCATCTGTGCTAGGCTGGCAGGACCAAGGAAATCTTCACATTATTTTAGACCCTAATAGTGATGATAAAGTTCTGGTGGTGGACGAGGGAACCTCTGTGGGAAACGAAATGGAGATGAGGTCTCCGAATCTATTTAAGGAACAGTTGAGCATGTTGGATGGGTTTGAACATAAAATTATCCTGAAAAGTGATGCTGTTCCTAAAGTGCATAAGATGAGAATGGTACCTATAATGATCCGTGAGGAAGTTTCCAAGGAGCTGGAAAGATTGATGGACATGGACGTCATTGAGCCTGTGAATTGCTCTGACTGGATTTCTCCTGTGGTTGTTGCCCGCCGCAGCAACGGAAAAATCCATTTATGTGTTGACTTGCACCACGTTAACAACAATATCCTTATTGACCGTTTTTCCATACCAAAAATTACTGAAATGGTGTCTAGCCTTAAAGATGCGGCATGGTTCTCCACCATTGATCTTTCAAGTGCGTATCACCAGATTTAATTGTCAGAAAAATCCAGGAAAATTACTGTTTTCATCACGCCGTTTGGATGTTTTCAATTCAAATGAATGCCATTTGGCCTTGCTTCGGCTGCAGCTGTATTCCAAAGACTTATGCACAAACTGTTTGGAAAGGAAAAGAGTGTATTGTTTTTTTAAGACGACATCTTAAACTTTGGGGAGGATAAAATCAAGCATGATGAGAAATTGCATACAGTGTTGGGAATTTTAGAAACCAAGGGACTGACAATTGAGTTTAGCAAGTGTAAGTTTGCAGAAAGAAGCGTGTCTTATTTGGGCCATGTGATTTGTGAAGATGGTGTTAAGCCTAAACAGGCTTTGATTAATGCTATTACAAGTGCACCGTCTCCCACGAGTAAGGATGAGGTAAGGTCCTTCCTTGGAATGGCTGAATATTGTGCCAAATGTATCCCTAACTTTTCTGAGAGGGTGTTTAATATCAGACAACTTCTCAAGAAACAAGCAAAATTTTGCTGGGATTCCCTTTGTGAAGAAGAATTCCATTACATCAAGGAATTTTTGGAAACAGTACCATGCTTGACCAGCTTTGACCCCAATTTGGATAGTTATATCACAGTTGATGCTAGTTTTTGATGGCTTAAGTAGCCATCAATGGGGGATTGATGGAGCAGGGTTTTCCATAAATAAAACCTGCTCTGATTAAACCTCCCATTGTGTGAAAAATATTAACAAGTTTGAAATTAACAGAAAATGAGTTATTAAATAACCTATGAGAAAAGCAAATTAGAAAATGAGAGAAAACGACCATGGGTTTAAGTAGGCCTAGAATGATTTTTTTGCATGAAAATTAATAAAAGTGCACAATGAGCACAAGTAAATGTGTAAGGATAAAACGTGTTGTTTTACACGTTTAACTGAATAAATATTAATTACATAGAATAGATGTTTGAAAATTAATAGCGTTTATTAACTGATTGATTAATGAAGATTGAAATGAATCTTAAAATGGAGTCTTATTCTGGAAATTATAACTAAATACTGTTTATTTCTCCTGAGAAAAAAAAACTGCACGCTTTGCAAAGAACTCTTCAAGCTGGCTTAGGGTTAATTTTGCTTTAAAACGTAGAAATGCAGAAAATTGTGTTTTATTTTCATAAATGACTTTTGTGTTCTTTCTTGTCGAATGGCTGCTACGTGTTTCAAATATCAACAGAACTTCCTAATGCTGAAGCAAAGAATTAGTTTGTGGATAGCTGTACTAGAATTGTTGCAATGTGTTGTAAGTAAACGAAGATCCAGTTCCAGGTAAACTTAAGGTTGTATTTATTGAGATAACAAGTTCAAGATAGAAGGTACAGAGAGCCCCACCTGGAGCAGCCTTCCTGCTGCTCAGCCCATTCCCCCAACTGCCAGCCTCACTCATCCAACATTCTGCAGCATCATCCACACCAACATTCCACACCACACTCACACTGGCTGAGCAGCAGGTACAACACTTCTCCCTTCCTCAGAGTAAACAAAAACACAATGCAATGATCCAAGTGAAAAGCACACCATAGAGAAAATAACATGCACATGAATCTGGAAAGGTACCATTGCAAAGACCTGAAGAAGGTTGAGGGCATACCAGTTAAAATGTAAACAAGGGAAACACAGTACAATGGGCTTACAGGTCAACATCGAAAATGCAGAAATGCAAAGTAGAAAGTGATACATAGCATAAATGACAACATAAGGCAATGCAATCATGAAAAATGACAATGCCCACCCATGTACTTACAAAGATGAAAATAACAAACTGGACAGGGAAAATCAATCTAAGGCAGAAAGACAACCTTTAAGCAGAAAGACAACCGCTACTCACATCCACTCCCTTTCCACACAAAACATACAAAACTCCCACCTTACCACACAAAACCAAACAAACCTGCAAACTGCTACACCATGCACAACCAACCAACCCCTTGTGCCACAAACATACCAGCTGGCCAGGCCGAAAATGAACGTGAACACAAAGGGGAACAAACCACAACGGTGCAGAAGAAAACACACCACAGCAAACAAATGCTCAAACTAGGACAAACCCCCGAGCCATAAGGGAGGAAGGAAAAAAGAGGACAAGCGCACAGAAAATCCTCAGCAACAACGCCAAAGCTAAAGGTGGAGTGAAATTCACCTACCAACCACACAAAGGTGGTAGACACGAGTGACTCAAAAACAAGTCAACTCCAACACAACGCCCACAAGGGTGACCAACATATGTCAACCTACAACCACAAAAAAGTGGTAGGCCAGAGAGGCTCTGCGACAAAGAGCCTTCTCACACACACACCCCCCCAAAAGTGAGAGATACACATACTCCCACGACAACCACAAGGGGTCAACTACAAAACATTGCCCACAAAGGTGACAAACCTATGTCAACCCACAACCACAAAAAAGTGGTAGACACGTGTGACTGAAAACCAGTCAACACAAACACAACGCCCACAAAGGTGACAAGGGTATGTCAACCCACAACCACAAGAATAGTGGTAGGCTAGAGAGGCTCGGAACCTAAGAACCTTCTAATGCACACACCCCCAACAGTGAGATGAGCAAACTCTCACAACAACGACAGGGGATGACAGAGTGACTACATGCCTAAAAGTCAACTCCCTAACACATACTCAGGTGGTAACACAGAGTGACCAAACACCAAAGGTCAACTCACACACACCACCAACAGGGTAACAAACCCACGACGACCCATGCCCACCAAAAAGGTGGGAGACCAAAGAGGGTAAAACCCCTAACAACCTTCTCACACGCACACCCCAACAGGGAGGAATTAAACAACCCCTACAACCACACAAGGGTGGTAACCCAGGGTGATGAAACATCAAAAATGACAACAGAAACACCAAACCAACAGAAGATGAAACCTCCCACACCCACACACAAGAGGCAACACTAAGAGGCATTATGCCTAAAAGACAGCTCAATCACACTATTAGTAAAAAAACGAATTAACGTTTTGATAGTGAATGACACCCTTCAATGAAGTTAACAACACTATTTTAAGACGTAGTCCCGAAGTTTACAAAATTCAAAATAAATAATTTTTCCCCTAGACTAAAATGCAATAATACAGAAACTTGGCGACACCCAACCAATATGAAAAGAATACAGAGCAAGAGCTTGGCAAGCAAGGTCAAAGTCAGAGAGGAGTGAGAGTTTACAGGGTGAGTACCCTTGCGCTGAAGCGGTTGCAACATACTTGGGACTTGTCACTTCAACAGTTCATCAAAACACCTTGCCGTTTAATAAAAAATCAGTACATACAGTGAAGCAACAGAACTCCATGCTGATCGCTAAACGAAGCTTCCACACGTTTAATGCTCAGAGGTCTTTGCTGAACAAGAATGCCGCTTCGAGAACACCACGCAGGGGCACACGAACACGCAGGCCAAGAAGGATCACCGCAGACTTTGAGGAGAGGTAACTGACACTTGCCGGTTTCAACGTTACTGCAAACAAAATGGCGGCACGCAGAATGACGTAGGGCTGGGTGGCTCCAGGCACGTCCGTGTAGTACAGCGTGAAAGCTGCAGGACAGTGCGCGAGAAGAAGACAGGGCTCGCGCTGGCACCAACAGGGACGGTGGTTAAAAGCAAGTAAGCCAACGGTTTCCAACCATTTTTTTTAACAGGCGCAGAGGTAGAAAGTTTGGTAAAGCAAAGAAATGACCTCAGGAGCGCCAAACATCACACTTTAAGTCACCCAGCCAGTTCATAAAAAAACGGAGGCGGGAGAAAAACTCCTCCTCCTAAAAGCACCTCTTGTGTCACTCTTCCACACACGGACTGTGGGAGTTCTTTTCCTTGCAGCCCTTCAGGACACACACGCTGGGGACACTTCTTCCCAGTAGCACTTCTGAACTTGGGCTCAGCGGACACAAGAGCCCTGACACACCGTTGCTCCTCCTCTTGACAGGGACAAAGGAACCTCCTCATCTCACGAACACGGACAGGGGGGCTTCTCCCACGCATAGGTCTGTTCACCACAGACACTGGGGACTTGTCGCTCCTCACGACATGGACACTTCTTAAAGCTGCACCTCCCCAGACGCTCTTCCCCACACAGACAGAGGGGAACTTCTCTTCCTTTACGCCGATTGTGACACAGACTGGAGAGAAACCTCACACTTGCTGCTCCTCTGGAGAACTCCTCTTCATAGCACCTCTGGGGAACTCCTCTCGCTGGAGACACTCTCCCAAGGTAAATCGACACGGACACCTCTTGAAAGGTTACAGCAGTCAGGAAGAGCGAATGTCCAGCAGGAACTGGCACGCCCGCGTTGGGGCCGACCGGTCTTATGGTCACTGGTGAGGCTCAGGGCTGCCAGCTTGCTGTGCCAAACTTAGTTACAAGAGGAGCTTCTTCAAGTTACGCTTCTTCAGTTTCCAGTTACTTTAGGCTTCATAGTACCAGTCCATTCAGGTAGCACACGCAGGTTCTTTTCCTTAAAATCGTCGCCAAAATGTTGTAAGTAAACGAAGATCCAGTTCCAGGTAAACTTAAAGTTGTATTTATTAAGATAACAAGTTCAAGATAGAAGGTACAGAGAGCCCCACCAGGAGCAGCCTTCCTGCTGCTCAGCCCATTCTCCCAACCGCCAGCCTCACTCATCCAACATTCCGCAGCATCATCCACACCAACATTCCACACCACACTCATACTGGCTGAGCAGCAAGTACAACACAATGCTTCTTCGGATATGCGCCTATCGAGGAGGAAGACAAAATATGATTTCCTCTGCTGAAGGACGATGATGACTGCATGAAACAAAACAAAGAACTCTTGAGTGAAAGGAGAGTCGGAAGTGGTTTGACTTGACACCTTTTTTTAAGTTTGGAAAAAAACGTAAAATTTATTGAGAAGAAAAAAAAAAGAAAAGGGAAAGGGTAAAGGAGGGAGAAAATACAGTAAAAATACATATATATATAACATTTCTGAAAATCTTAAAAATACATAGCTAAAAGGTCATATAACAATATAAAAAGATAAATACAAGTATAAATATAATTCTGGTCAAGTACTAAAAAGTGCACAAAATACAATGAAAATAATACTATAAACAGTATTAAAGTCAAGAACAAATGAGAATGTCAAGGGGTTCAACACCTCTTGATTCGGAATTTTGCATGCAGAGGAAAGTTTAGCATGACGTTCTATAAAACTTGTAACTGGGGACCATAAAAACAAACGTTTGGGAGCTAAGGAGATTGGGAATACATAAACAGTATCTAATCTATGATTATAACACACAGCATACCACCAAGCCTGAAAGGACAGGTCAGATACATTTTTCCAGTGCTTGGTAATCTGTTGAAATGCTACTCTCAGAGTAAGTGCAAAACCTGCAAAGGCAGAGAACAGCTCGACCAGTCCTCAGAAAGAGAGGCCCAAAAATATTGACAAATGAAAAGGGAACTATCTGATCAAAAATGTGGGTAATTTGTTTCCAGACATTCTTCCAGAAGTCTTGAACAAAAGGACAGAAAAAAAGTAAGTGTTTTAAATCAGCATTAGTGGATGAACATGACCAACAGGTATCAGGGAGTTCAGCATTGATCTTATGCAAAAGTGAAGGGGAAAGGAGTAATCTATTATATATGAAAATGAGTGTCTGCGTGGTATTAGCTGCTCTAGAAGTTTTCTTTATTTTAAGCCAAATGTGATTCCAAACTTGAACGGACCAGTCAACCTGAAGGTCCCCTTCCCAATCCAATTCTACTTTGGTTTTGTCTCTAGTGAGGATCGGCTTGTGTAGATAATTATAAATTGCTGAGGCTTTGGGTCTAGAACTCAAAAAAGTATGAGCGTTCGTGGAAGAAGCCATCGGTTGACTTAAGGATGGGACAATTTTCTGAACTGCTATACTTAAAGCATGCTGTAGCAAAATATATTTATTAGAAAAAGAAGAAGGGAAATTAAATATCAGTTTAGCTTGGGAAAAAGGTATAAGGTTATCATTATGAAATAGTTGATGAACCCAAATGAGGCCCTTTTGTCTCCATGACTTCCAATAGATGGGTTTGTCTTTGATCATTATGCGATGATTGTGCCAAACCGAGGATTTAATAAATGAATTGATATCAGGGGAACTATCTAATAAAAATGGGTCCAATAACTTGCGTGTAAGCTTGACAATAGGTGTAGATAATCTTTGAGGCTTCTGGGTGAAAGAGAGGTATTCTGAAAAGGAGAAAGGAGCAATAAATGACTGTTCAAGTGATACCTAGAGAGGGGAATCTGAAAAGGGGGTGGTAAGCCAATGAGATGACTGACGAAGGTTAAAAGCTTTATGATAAGCAGGAAAGTCGGGAAAGTTAACCCCACCTTCTGTTTTAGGGCGGCTAAGCTTTGCTAGTGACATTCGAGCTTTTTTCTTACTCCAAAGAAAGGAAGACAACAAAGAATTGATCTTTTTGAAGTACTTTTGGGGTATATTAACTGGAATGTTAGAGACAGTAAATAAGACAATTGGGGATAACATCATCTTGATGGTATCTAGCCTCCTCCACCAAGATAGGTACAAGGGATGCCATCTATCAATAAGAGAGGACATTTTTGAACAGCATTTGTCTAAATTAATGGAAACTGATGAGTGAATAGAGGAAGAAATATATTCCTAAGTATTTTATATGGTTAGTGTTCCAAGTGAAGTTGGTAGATATAAAGTCCTCTTTAAAGGTGAACTTTGTTAGGGTAAGATTTCACATTTGTCATTGTTTAATTTATAACCAGATACGGAAGAATAGGATTGAGTTTCAGATAGAAAAGCAGGTAAAGAAGAAGAGGGGTTAGACATGCACAATAATATGTCGTCAGCATATGCTGCCAATTTAACGTGTGAATCACCATAGTTGAAACCCTGAAAAACAGTGTTCAACGAAGTTTACACAAAAATGGTTCTAAAGCTAAATTGAACAAAAGGGGGATAAAGGACAACCCTGTCGGACACCCCTGCCCAAGTTAAAATACGAAGAAGTGAGGCTATTAACAAATATAGCAGCTTTAGGATTTGAGTATAAGAGAGATATCAAAGAATTAATTTTAGAACCAAAGCCAAACCATTTGAGAGATGAAAAAATGAAGGGCCAGTAGACTCTGTCGAATGCTTTTCTGCATCTAATGCTATAGCCGCTAAAGAATCAGATGAGTGAGAGGATTTCGAGAGTATATCGAAGAACAAGCGAGTATTTTCAGTAAGAAAACAACCTTTCACAAAGCCTGATTGTTCTTTACCTAAAAGATCTGGAAGAAGGGATTCTAAACGCAGGGCCATGGATTTTGAGAAAATTTTGTAATCGATGTTAACCAATGAGATTGGTCTATAATTTTTGCAAAAACGAGGGTCTTTATTTTCTTTAGGGATAAGACAAATGAGAGCTTCTAAAAAGGAACCTGAAGCAGTTCCAGTGTGTAAGAAAAAGGTCAATAGTTTGTGTAATTTAGGAAGGAGAAGTTGGGAAAAATGAGAAAAAAACTCGACAGTGAATCCATCAGGACTTGGGGCTTTGTCCTTCTTAAGAGTGTGCAAAGCATTGTGTAGCTCCTTCGTTGAAACATCTGATTCCAACGATTGAAAGTCTAAATTACGATCCGGGGCATTAGTAATAGAGGAGAGGTAGTCTGTGATGGATTTATCCGTAGGACAAGTCTCAGGAGTATACAGAGAATTGTAAAACGTATGAAATTCTTGTAAAATTTCTGAATCTTTAAATTTGGGTGTATGCTGAGCATCCAGTATTGGGTCGATATTGAATTTGTTTTTTTTGACTTTGAGGTAATTTGCCAATAGTTTGCCTGATTTGTTATTACCGCCATAGAATTTCAGCTGGACTTAAGTAAATACAAGGAAGCGTTATCGGTAGATACTTTATTAAATTTAAGTTTGGCAGCTATTAGGGTGTCTAAACATTCCTTTGATTTAGATACGTAATAAGCATGTTCTAGGGATTTTGTTTTAGCAAAAAGATCTGTGGCAGATTTCTGGGCCATATGGCGTTTCTTGGAGACATAGTTAATAATAAAGTCTCGTGCTGCCGCCTTGAAAGCGTCCCAAACAACAGAAAAGGGAAGGGTGTCTGATTCGTTAAAAGAGAAATATTCAGTAAAAAAAGAAGTAAAGGAAGAAGTAAAGACTGGATCGAGTAGTAATAAATTATTAAAGCGCCAGCGTCTAGGGGCAGAAGGCTTATGAAGAATGTCTAAGGAAACGAAGACTGGGGCATGATCAGAGATTAGAATGGAACCCATGTCAGAAGAAATTAGAGACTGAGAAAGGACATGAGATATGAAAATGTGATCAATGCGTGATTGTGTATGGTGCACTGGAGAGAAGAAAGTATATTCCCTCAAAGAGGGATTGCACAATCTCCAGGCATCAACTAAGTGTCTATGCTGAAAGGAATGTAAAGATGCTTTATGAGGTTTGGAGGGTATAAAAGAGGAAGTGGAATTACGGTCAATAAAGGGATCAACAATTTGGTTACAGTCACCAGCTAAGACCAAATTATCATGAGGGAGTTGCATTAATTTCCCTGCAAGGTGGGACCAAAATGGGCAGTCACCTGTAGTCGGAGCATATATATTAAATAAGGTAAGGGGAGTCTTCCCAATCAATATGTCTGTAAGTAACCAGCGACCTATGTCATCAATCTCCTGAGAAACAAGTTTAGCATGAAGAGACTTATGACAAAGGGTAGCAACGCCATTACGTTTGCCGTCGCCTGGAGAAAAGAAAATCTCTCCAACCCAATCTCTTTTTAGCTTCAGGGATTCGGATTCAGTGAGGTGAGTTTCCTGAATCATGGCTATATCGGCATTCAGTTTAGATAGATGGGATAATACACGTTGCCTTTTAATCGGGGAATGTAAACCCCGGTTATTCCACGTAACAACATTTAATGTCATCTAAAAATCATTAAGAGAATAAACAAGATAAGACCAGATAAAACAGTAACCTTGTCAAAAAGTAACCATAAATGCATATTAGTGAAATAGGGTATAATAACATTTGAAGAAAGAATCATATAAGTAAATAAGTAATTGACTTTAGAGAAAACAATGTGAATGAAATCAGAACTAGGATAAACTGGAAAAATGGAGGGAAGTATCAGAAATAAGAGGATAGAAACAGAATTAATGGGAGAGAAAAGAGGAAAAGAAAAAGATGGTGAGAAGCAAATTGAATTGGAATATAAGAAGAGGAAAAAAGTGTTGTCGAGATAATAACAAAGGAGGGAAATAGGAAAGTGGAACAAGGAAAAAGAAAAAGGAAGGATAGAAGAGGAGAATAGAGTATAATGATAAAGAAGAACATCAAAACATACCATAGACTCAAACATGGGTGGAGGGTGTTGAGGCAACAGGATGAGGAGGCGAACCAAACTGAACACTTCCGGGGAGATCACGAGGGAGGAAATATTCCAGACAATATTAACACAATGGAGGATACAGGTCGGAGGGGGTATACCTAAAAGGGGGATGATATGGGAAAAAGGGAAAAATTAGTATATTTGTCATAGACATTGAAAACACGAAATAAATACATGACTACAAATAGAACATAGAAAAAATGATGAGAAACGATCTCAGGAAAAAACGTGAAATAGCTCAAACAATGGGAAATAAAGGGTGGTAAGACCTGAAGGGAGACGACACCTAAAATGAAAAACATGGGAAAAAGGGGAGAATTAATTCAATTATCACGAACTAGGAAAACACAAAAGAAATAGATTACTACAACTTGACATGGGAAAAAATGATACAGTTCTCAGGGAAGAAGATGGTCCTGCAAAATCCATGGATTCTCCTCTACAATTGTCCAGAAAACGTTGAAGTAAAGCTGGATCTTCATATGTAGTGGTTTTATTTTTGTAAGTGACTTTGAAGAGGCACGGATGTATCAAGCCGAATTTGGCATTTAAATCTCGTAGTGCTGGTCGCATTGCAAGAAAGCTTTTCCTTCTATCCGCAGTGGGTTTGGCATAGTCCTGTGAGAAAAACAGTTGCAAACCTTGCCAGGAGATGCGGCAGCTTGATTTTGGCTGCCTGCAAGACTTTCAACAAATCAGTATATTCCAAGAAATAGAGTATGACCCCTCTCGGTTTAAGCTGAGATGAAGAGGCAGAGGGAGGACGTCCCAATCTGTGAGCTCTTTGTATGTTCAAGGGAGGAGAAACTGGAATATCAAGCAGTTGTGGTATAAAAGATTGAAAGAAGGCTATAGGATGAGATCCTTCCAAACCTTCGGAAAGGCCAAAAATACGCAGATTATTACGCCTGCTGCGATTTTCGAGGTTTTCAATCTGTTTCTGAAGTTGCAAGATTTCAGCTTTCATATGGGGGATTTGTTGTGAGGAGACCTGCAACGAGTCAACTTGATTCTCCACAGAAGTAAGTTTGGTTTGAAGTGAGAGCCAGTTATCTTCCAAGCTTTGTAGGCGAGTATTCGTTTCAGTCATATACAGCTTAAAGGCACGAATTTCATCCAAAAGCAGCTCTATTGAGAGAGGTGGAGGAGAGACAGTAGGCGTAGGAGGGTTCGTTTTGACTCTCTTAGTGGAGGATGTTGATGATGAAGTAGTAGATTTAGGTGTAATCTTAATGTTGAGTTGGGCGGAAGGAGGTTCAGAAACGGGTGTGGGAGAAGATAAGGTTGACAAAGATTCGGTGAGATGAGGCATATTTGTTTGCGCAGAGTCTTCCTTGTCATCCTGTAGAACAGAAAAGGGGTTGGAGGTAGGCAGCATGGTGGATTTAGAACGGGGGGTAGACAAATTGGGTGAAATGTTGCCGCGTCCCCCTCTGGTTCTGCCCATAGACATGAGAGAAATAAGAAGGTAAGAATTGTAGAGTAGAACGTTGGCAGCTCCCAATGGGAGAGCGTTAATACTTCAAAAACGACCACAGTAGAATTAGAAATGTTATTTAAGAATTAGTAGTCAAGTTGTAGGAAATCTTCCAGCAATTAGGAAAGAGTTATTATGGTTCACAAGGTGGAAGGAGTGACGCAGAAATAAAATTTGTTAGGGCGAAATCCGCAAACAGAAATGAGAGACCCCTTCCAATATATCAAAAATAAAGCATGTCCATAGGAAATAACACACATATGAGGAGAAATTGCAGCAGCAAATGTTAGAAAAAATCACAAGATGGCAGGCACCTTTTTCCAAAATACCAAAGATAAAACATTTCCATGAAAAGTTGGTATTTGTATGAAGAAAAATAACAGCAGCAGTTGGATTCTAGAGAGAAACCACAAGATGGCAGTCACGAGTCAGTCAGAAAAAACAAAACTGCAGAACAGAGCAGGTTTCTAAAAAGCAAAAAGAAGAAATGCTGCAAGTAAAAAGGTGCTGTTCCAGAAGATACACATTCCTTTTATGTTAGCATAATCTGAAGAGAAGACCTTTCCGAGGAGGAAACTGGAGAAATGTAAATGAGGTCCATTCACGGAGCACTCCACACACCAAAAACAGAAAAAATGAGGAAAATGGTCCCAATATCATAAAGTGAAAAGAGACCTCTTTAAGTAGTGAAGTATACCAAAAAACTGAAGTAATTTGCGGAAAGCGGCATTTCAGAAGGCTGGTGACCGCTAAATGCTCTGCAAGACACGGAGAGCGTAAAATGGCGGTCGCGGTCTATTCAGTCAGCGCGGTGATACTTTAAAGCAGAGTTCGAAGTGAATGCGGGCTTACCGCAGCAGAAACAAAGATATCCCTGGATTCAGCAGAGGTTCCGACGGACAAATCTTTTAATTAAAATGTCCCACGAAGCTCCTCCATCGTGAACTCTATCGGCGTCCTCGAGAACGGCCCGGAGCAGTATTAGCTGGCCGCCATCCTCGTCGGCGCTCAAGCCACGCCCCCGTTTGACTTGACACCTAATGCATCTTAGCCAATCAGAAGAAAATATTTTCTGGATTTTGGAACAAGTGTAGGCAGGACCCTACAACTTTAGGGTATAACTATTAGTGCTAGAATTTCACTGTTAGGTTCGGTGAGGAGAGGAGAGAGACGACACATCTGTGACGAGGCATTCGTGTGAGCTGTTTCCTATTGAGCTCCTTAGCTGATGCTGTTGTATGCTGACTCCTATCTTTGTTCCTCATATCTTGTGAGGATTGCCCCAGCTTTCCCTTCTGGCAGGAGGGTTAGCTTTTCAACTATTAGCACGCTGTGCTATAGTTTCCTTAGGTTCGTATGAGATTCTGTAATTTGCATTTAACTTTTAAAATGCACTTTTGTCTCTTATTCTATCCACTCAACTCATGCACCTTAAATGAGATGTTATTATGATTTACTGATTTTGTATTCTCTAGTGTGATGATTCAGATTCGAAATTGTATCTTTGTTTGACCATTTTCATATACTTACAAAAAGAGAATTAGATAAAACAAAGTAAATAGTAAAACTGAGTCTGTCGTTATTTGAATATTATAAATTATGGGATCTATATATACGGATGTATATAGTGTGCTTTGATTAATGTTCCCTTTGTTCTAGGTCCTCATGAGGTGAATATTCATCTAGATCTCTTGCCAATCCCTTTCAACTCTCCGCTCTTTCGGAGGACCTAATGTTGATATGGGCCAAAAATTCAGTCTTATGAAATAGTGACTTGTAGACTGATTTAGCTCGTGGTATAAAATTACACACTCTGCTTTAGTTAGCCAAAAACCCTCTTTCCGCTGCCCACGTGTTATCAGTTTTTGCGCTATCACTAGAAACAAGGGTCTTGGGGCGGTTCTCACTCAAATGGATGGACAGGGCAAAGAAAACTTCATCCTATTTGCATCCAGGTCTCTATCCCCATCAGAGGAGAAGTATCCTGCCATAGAGAGGGAGGCATAAAGCGTGTGTATGGGCGCTTGATCACTTCAGAGCTTTTATTTGGGGGAAGGCCTGTTGGCATTCGCAGTGATCATAAACCACTTATTAAGTTGCTCACTACAGAAGGTAGCTCGTCTGCTTCAGCGAGATTGGTCAGGTTGTCTATGAGGATGAAGGACTATGTCTACAGTATAGGATATGTTCCAGGGAAAGACAATGTAATGGCTGATTGTTTATCCAGGTTACCTAATCCGTTAGAGGTGTGTGAGGATGATCCATGGAACGACTTTAAGGTGGCATTAATACATGATTCTGATTCGCCGGCCATTGAGCGTAAGGTTTGGGAGGATAAGCACTTGGATGACAAGGTTATACTGGAAATTTTAAGGTACATGTCTGAGGGTCGGCCCAAGAAGGAATTGTTGTTTGAAGAATGCAGGGCTATCTTGGAATTTAGATCAGAACTATCTGTGGACAAGGATATAGTTTTTAGAGGTTGCAAGGTAATTCCACCGGTGGGTTTAAGAAGTTGGATATTGAAGTTATGCCACGAAGGACACTTTGGCGTAGTGAGAATGAAGAATGTGGTTAAGGAATCCTTATGGTGGCCTGGTGTCGACAAAGCTGTGGAGAGGTTTGTTTGCAGTTGTGGTGTTTGCTATGTCAGATAAAACCTTAAGTATACTGAGACCTCCCATGTCCGAAGTTGATACTCCTAATCAGCCATGGGAGAATGCTGCCATTGATCTGATGGGTCCTTTTGGTGAGTTGCAGGAATATGTAATTTTGTTGATTGACTTATTTACTAAGTGGCCTGTAGTGGATGTTGTGGAAAAGGCAGACACCACCAAGGTATTAGAATATTTGGATAAAACCTTTTGGTCAGAGGGTATTCCTGCCACCCTTTTGAGCGATAATGGTGTGCAGTTTACTTCTTTGGCAGCCAAAACATATTTTGCAAGAGTTGGGGTCAAACACAAAACTAGGGCACTTTACAATCCTAGCGGAAATGGCACGGTCAAGAGGTTTAACCATGTGGTTAAAGGTGTAATTCAACGAGCGGTTACCAAAGGGTTGGACTGGAAATTAGCTGTCAAGAAAGCTGTGTGGGCGTATAGAATTACCAAGAATGATGTGGCAGGGACATCTCCATTTATGATGATGAGAGGTAGATCTCCTAGGTGCAAATTCAATCCTGGTTGGTTATGTGAAAGTACTGTTTTGGAGCGGTCGCCTGAAGTGGTGAAGGAAAGGTTGGTGGAAAATCAACAAAGGAGTAAAGAGTATTAGGATTCCTGTAACAATCTCAAATTAGTTCATGTGGAAGTTGGTGATTGGGTTAGAATTAAAAAACCTGTTAAAGTGGACAAGAGCGAAAGTCAATTTTTTGAACCGCAAAAAGTGACTGAGGTTCTTAAAAATGCTGTCCGTTTAGAGAATGGAAAAGTATGGAATTTGAAACGTGTCGCCTTGTGTAAGAAGGGGCAAGTGGAATTAGAAAAAATAATAGACCCCCTTTGGTCTTCCGATATCAGTGGGTCACTCGGCGAGGAGTTTAGTGTACAAAATTATGGCGGTAGTGATCTTCTGGGCGATAATACTGATGTGGTGGATGGGAGGGTAGATGATGGCTTGCAGTATGGAGCTGCTGGAAAGTGTGGTAGGAAAGGAATTTGCCTGCATGGTTGAAGGACTTGGTAGTGGGTCAATTTTTTTTTTGTGTAAGGGGGTGGGGTGGTAGTTAGACACATATTTAGTTTGTTTATAAGGAGGGGGATATGTTGTGGTTGCATTCTCTTCTAGAGTGCAGTGACACATTCATGTTCTACTGTATGACCTGTTCATGTTCTATTGTAAGGTTCCAGCTCAATACTGTTGCTGCTGCTGGACCTGGCACACCTGTTTCCTGTATGTGGATTTACTTATTAAAACAAAGCTTTGCAACTACAACTGCATGGATACTGGGTTATGTAACACAACACTTATACAAACACAAAGCCAGCACTTAAATACATTAACCACAACTCTAACCTCTTTCCTATAGCATTTTATATATGGAACACCCAATGCATCTGCAACAAAATAACACACGTCACTGACCATTTTCAGTCCCATCACTCCACTCCACATCGGTGAGACTTGGAACAATCCCAAGGACAATGTAAAACCAGCAGCTCTGCCCACACAATATGCTATTTTCTCCTGTTTGCCTCAGTACACTCCAAAGGGCTCAGTGGTGGACCGCCTTAGCAAGGCACGTATAATGATATTTAACCCATTATTAGTTTCCCCTACTTGATCCTTTTAAGTTCTGGTCCCCTATTGTCATTGCTCAATAGAAAGTTAACATTGTGTCCATCTATCGCCCATCTAGAATCAAAAATACCTTTATGATGTGTTATAACCTAGCAACCATCACACGTTATTGAAACTATTTCTTTCTGACCCCTCTGAAAAAAACCTCTTTCCTCCTTTTTTCGCTTACAAGGCAAGGCACTTAATCAGACTGTATTATATAATCTCCTAACGCCTATCACCCATTAGCCCTTTCCTCTCTGGTGATGCCATCATACATGTCAGCCGTCAACCATCTTCCACCCAACCCTAGCTCTCTCAACAAAGGCCCCTTCACCAAATGCAAACATTCTGCAAATTAACTTGCATAATTCCTGGATCAAATTTACAATGATCTCATGCCATTATTGATGCTACATTTTTTGTGCAGCTTAATGACACTCTGAAAACAACACTCGACCCACTGCTATGTAATTTCACCCCTGCAGCCCCTTGACCACAGCCTTGGATTACTGTACCCGTCTGGGCAAAGAAAAGAAAATGCATGATGCATGTGAGAAAACCCACAACCACACAACTGTTTGATTCGCAAAAGCAAATCCAACACAATTTCACATCCACCCAGCTGCCAAATCCTGCTTTTTTCAAAATGCCTTATGTTAGACTTGGCATCTTTTGGCGTGTTTCCCCTGACTTTTTGCTTTCTGACCTCCCGGTTTTGACTCTGTTTTTGCTGGTGTAATGATTCTGCGCACTTTCCTCACTGCTGTCCAGTGGGAAAGTGCAAGTGCTCCTGTATAAAATGTGTTACGGATTGGCGTTTCCATGATTGGCCTATTTGGTTTATGTGTCAGTCCCTTGTAAAGTGCACTGCGAGTGCCAGGGCCTATAGACCAAATGCTGTTGGTGGGCTGCAGCACTGGATTGTGCCACCCACGCAAACAGCCCGTAAAGAGTAACTCGGGCCTGCCATTGCAGAGCCTGTGCGCAGCCTGGGGCTGCCATGTCGACTTGGCAAGTGCGCACACTTGCAAGTCCCTAAACCTTCCCTTTTCTACATGTTAGTCACCCCTAAGGTAGGCCCAAGGTACCCCTGTGGGCAGGGTGCGTTGTATGCGAAAGGTAGGACATGCCCTGGTGTGTGTGGCATGTCCTGATAGTGAATTACAGCCTAGTTCGTTTTTCACTATTGCAAGGCTACCTGTTCCCCATAGGCCAGAACGGGCAGTTTTGATTATTACAGCTTATAATCCTAACTGACCCCGGGAACATGGTAGAAATTCGAGTTTAGTATGCCTGGACTCAGAATGATAAAATGCATCTTTTAGTGAAGTTGGTTTTAACATTCTGCGTTTGAAAATACCACTTTTAGAAAGTGGGTATTTTCTTGTCTAACCATCCAAGCCTGCCTCTGCGAGGTTGTGTATTCCTTGTCTGGAGTGTGAGTGACAGGGGCTGTGGAGATGCCAGGAGACAGGGTGAGTCAGCACAGGGCTAAATAGCAAGATCTACATGTAGATGGGTGGGAGGAGTTGCACCTGGGCCCTGAATAGGACAGTGCCTTCCCTCCACAATGCTGGCTCCACCTCCTGTGGTGCGTCTGATGTCCCTGGCCTACTCTCTGAAAGAAGGTATGGAGACTTGTCAACAAAGTGCTCCAGAACTGGTTTGGACTAGGCAAAGGCCTCTCTGCCTTCAGAGAACAAAGGAATTTGGGATATAAATATTGGGGCCCTGACCCCCTGAATTTAGATCTCGCTGGAATCAAGGAACCTGCCAAGACGAAGAGCTGGAAGAGCTGCCAGGAGGAGTACTGCCCCTTTGCTGTGTTGTTGCTTTGTTGGGTTGGCCTGCAGCTGCTGCTTCTGCCTTGGGCAGTGAAAGGACTGAACTTTCTACAAACTTGTGCTGAGTATCTCCAAGGGCCTGGAACCGAGCTGGCCTCCTGTTAAGAAGTCTCAGGGACTACAAAGACTTCACAAGCCTCTGGGTACCGCTTCTGGAACGCTGTTTCAGTTGCCACAGAGGAAGGGAACTGCAACCGACGCCGTCAACCGAATCCATCCCTGACTGGTGACCTGTTTGCACCGCAGACCGCATCGCCCCGCTTCGCATCGCAACCCTGGTCTCACCGTGGGCGACGTCCGACGCCGCCAACACCGAGCCGCTGCTTGCACCGTGACCTGTGGGCACCGCAGTTCGCATCGCATCGCTTCACTGAACCAGCCGGACCCGACCGACGCGGTCGCTGCAACTGGCTCAAGAGTCGTGACCGCACCGCATTTGGGGCACCGCTCGCACGTTTGCGACGCACCGCTCCGACTCGCACCGCTGTCCGACGCCAGCTCCCGCACTCCGGCTTGGTCGCCTGCATCGCAACCTGTCAGCACCGCATCGAGCATCGTCTCACCCTGCATCGCACGCCTTGGACTCACCGACTCCGTCTGCACGACGCTCATCGAGCCGCTGCCTGCACCGCATCGAGGGACACCGCACCTTGCATCGCTCCGTCTTGCACCGCAACCGCAACGAACGCCGACCGGCTCGTACACTCCGTACCAGCCACAACGAGAAAGGTACTGTGACCGAGTCTGTTCACGACTCTGCTGGCCCGTATCGACGCGGTCGGCTGGAACTGTTATACTCTGTGGTTTTCAGCATCGCGGTAGGCTCGGACGGAGCTACCGACTCGTACGAACTTTGTTTTTGAACTATTCCTGCAAAGAAGAAGTTACCTTATCAAGTATCCATTTTTAAAGTATCGTATTGTGGATTTTTATCGTAATTGGTCTTGTCTTGAGTATATAAAAATTGGTTATTTTTCTAAACTGGTGTGGTGTCCGTTTGTAGTGCTTACGCTGTATTACTGTTGGTTATGTGCAAATGCTTTACACACTGCCTCTGAATTAAGCCTGACTGCTCGTGCCAAGCTACCACGAGGGTGAGCAGGGGTTACTTCACGAGTGTAACACCCTTACCCTGACAAGGAAGAAGGGTCCCTACTTGGACAAAGGTGCAAGCCCTTGCCAACTAGAGATCCCATTTCTAACATTGGTTGTCAGCGGTGAGGATAGGACTTGTGTTTGCACTTGACTTTCAGTGATTGGTGTGCACTACAACCATATCGCAGACCATTACGTACCACATACTGGTTCTTTTTCTTTTGGCCTATTTGTGATCTTGCCAGTTTTCAACTCACTACTTTTGTCATGCCTGACACAGTTGCATCATCCGTTGCATCTCTGGAAGTTATCTTTGAGGAGGATAGGTTGGAAACCTACGCCGTAAAGGAACTACGAGCAATTTGTAAAAACCTGAAAGTCCAAATTAAAGGCCTCACAAGGAAGGAGGAGCTACAGAAGGCGCTGAGGGCCTGGGTAGCAGCCAGACATGCCAGTGGGCAGCCTGGTAATCTCAGTGAGGAGGTGGAGGAGCCTATTTCCAGGGTGGATTTGCTTTTGGGTAGGGGGGAACCCACCAGGTCAGGCAGCAGCAGTCTGTCCCCAGAGGAGCTGGAGGACAGGCGGGAGGCGAGGCAGTTTGAGCTACAGAAGCTCAGGCTGGAGAGTGAGCGGGAGGAGAAGAGATTGGCCATGGAGGAGAGGAAGATGCTCTTAGAGCATGAGAGAGAACTGAAGGAGCTAGAACTTAGGAGTAAGTCAGGCTCAGATCGTGGCAGCAATTCGTCCAGAAAGGCAGACAGGATTGTGCACATTCCCAAGAATGTAGGCAAGGAGTTCAAGAAGGGGGATGACATACAAAGGTGGTTTCAGGGTTATGAGGCAGCCATACACATGAATGGGGTCCCTGAGGAGAATTGGGGAGCAGGATTGTGGCCACTTTTTCCTGAAGAAGCAAGGGATGCTCTGATAGCTTTGGGTAAGGGGTATCACCTCACCTATGCTGACATGAAGGATGCCCTTCTCACTAAGTATGGTCTTACTCCTGAAAAGTACAGGGATCAGTTCAGGTCCAGTAAGAAGTCTGATGCCAACACTTGGTTGGAATTTGTGGATGTGTTCTGCAGGTCGCTGGATGGTTGGGTGAAGGGCAGTAGCGTAACAGATTTTCAGGGGCTCTACAACTTGATTGCATGGGAGCACTTGTCTAGTCTATGTTTTGCAGATCTGCGCCAGCACCTAGTTGATAGTAAGCTAACTGACCCCAGGAAGCTTGCTATGGAAGCGGACCGCTGGGTGAGTACCAGGGTCCACAAGAAAGCGTTTGGGGAGACTCAGCCAAAGGTGGGCAGGGCCCCCAGCAGAAAGGTGGGGGGGACAAGGGTAAAGCACAGGAGTTCTCTAAAGGGCCCCAAACTAGTACCCAGGGTAAAGGTTCCCAGCCCCCCGGTGATAAGAAGAAAGGGGTCTCTACAGGGAAGCCTGTTGAGACCGGCCCCACGCAAGTGTTATGCATGTGACCAGGTAGGTCACTTTAAGGGGACCCCAAGTGCCCAAAGGGGACACAGCCACCCACCGGTGGACAGTCCAAAGTGTTGGCTAGTGTAGCGCTTGGGGAGGAGGGGTGCCCACAGGAGGGTGGGGATCCCGCAGAAATGACCCTTGTCTCACTAGGGGACAGTGAGATGGTCCCAGGAAACCAGGTGCCACCTAACACAAAGAAATATAGCACCTGGGTGACCATCAATGGGAACAGGGTAGAGGCTCTCAGAGACACTGGAGCCAGTGTGACCTCATTCCGGTGTCACCTGGTGTCTGAGAAGCAAGTAGTCCCAGGAGCATTCCACCAAGTAGTTGCTGTAGACAACTCTGAGCGCCAGTGTATGGTGGCGCAGGTTCCCTTTGAATGGGGGGGGGTCTCAGGTCCCTTGAGGGTGGTTGTGAGCCCTACCATGCCTGTAGATTGTCTGCTAGGTAACGACCTGGAGCAGTCCTTATGGAAGGATGTTGAGCTCAGGTCTCACTTGGAGATGCTTGGGTTGCCAGAGTGGGCATGCGTGTCTACTCGGTCAATGGCATCCAGAAAGGGTGATCAAGAGGACTTGGAGCCTGGAACAGTGGCCCAAGTCCCTGCCAAGAGAAAGGGCAGGGGCGCGGGAAACCGGCCCCCGAAGTTCCCACGGACCGGGAGGAGGCGGACCTCGAGGGGGACGCCCCGGTGCCTACAGGGGAGCAGGTAGCCGAACTGGGAGACATCTCTGAGCTGACCCATTGGCAGCAAGAAGGGGGTCCCACCAGGGAGGAGTTCTGCAGGGAGCAGAACGAGTGCCCTACTCTGGAGGGTCTGCGGCGGCAGGCTGCAGACCAGGCAGCTGGTAATCAGTCCGGGTCACATCTGATCTACTGGGAGAGTGGTCTCCTATACAGTGAGCCTAAGGTTGCTGAGCCTGGGTCAACCCGTGTGCTGGTGGTACCCCAGCGTTTCAGGACCTTCCTACTTGGTCTGGCTCATGACGTGCCTTTGGCAGGACATTTGGTGCAGGACAAGACCTTTGACAGGCTTGTCACCCACTTCTTTTGGCCCCAAATGCGAAGGCAGTCAGATGCACACTGTAGGTCTTGCCAAACTTGCCAGGCAAGTGGCAAGAGTGGGAGGAAGGTCAAAGCTCCTCTCCAACCTTTTCCTGTTGTTGGAACACCCTTTGAAAGGGTAGGGATGGATATTGTGGGGCCACTGGATCCCAAGACAGCCATGGGCAACAGGTACATCCTGGTCTTGGTGGACCATGCCACCCGGTACCCGGAGGCAATCCCTCTCAGGACAACGACGGCGCCAGTGGTGGGCCGGGCGTTAATGGGGATCTTTTCCCGTGTGGGATTCCCCAGAGAGGTGGTTTCTGATAGGGGGACCAATTTCATATCCAAGTATATGACATCCCTGTGGAAGGAGTGTGGTGTAACCTACAAGTTCACCACTCCTTACCACCCACAAGGAAACGGTCTGGTGGAGAGATTCAACCAGACCTTGAAAGGCATGATCAAGGGTCTAACAGAACCCATGAGGCGTAAGTGGGACGTCCTCTTGCCATGCCTACTCTTTGCATACAGGGAGGTGCCTCAGAAGTCTCTTGGGTACAGCCCCTTTGAGCTCCTGTATGGCCACCCTGTCAGAGGACCTCTGAGTTTGGTAAAGGAAGGCTGGGAGGCGGCTCCCAGGAAAACTCCCCAGGATGTATTTAGCTACATGCTGGCCTTTAGAAACCAAACTGCCCGCTTCAGGAAACTCGCTCAGGCGAACCTAGAAGCAAGCCAGGAAGAAATGAAGAGATGGTATGACCAGAATGCCACTCTGGTCGAATTTCAACCTGGGCAAAAAGTGTGGGTCATGGCCCCAGTGGCACCTTGTGCCTTGCAGGACAAGTGGACTGGGCCATATGAGGTAAAGGAGCGCAAAAGTGACGTCACCTACCTGGTGGATTTGCAGGCTCCAAGGAACCCTTTGAGGGTCCTTCACGTGAACCGCCTCAAGCCCCACTTCGAGAGGTCCGAAGTGAGTATGCTCTTGGCGACAGATGATGGGGTGGAAGAGGAGAGTGAGCCTCTCCCTGACCTCCTGTCTACCAAGGAGCATGATGGGTCAGTAGAAGGTGTGATCCTCTCCCCTACTCTGACTCAGGAGCAGCAGGGGGACTGTCACCAGTTGTTGGGACAGTTCGCCCCACTGTTCTCTCTGACCCCCGGTGTTACTCACTGGTGTACCCATGACGTGGACACTGGTGACAGCCCTCCTGTGAAGCACAAGATTTACAGGTTGACTGACCGGGTCAGAGCCAGCATCAAGGAGGAGGTCTCTAAGATGTTGGCGTTAGGGGTGATTGAGCCCTCCCACAGTCCTTGGGCCAGCCCAGTGGTCTTGGTCCCAAAGGCTGCTGCGCCCGGTGCCACTCCAGAACTCCGGTTTTGTGTGGACTACCGTGGGCTCAATGCCGTCACCAGGACTGACGCGCACCCCATCCCCAGAGCTGATGAGCTCATTGATCGGTTGGGAGCTGCCCGGTTCCTCAGCACGTTTGATTTGACGTCTGGGTACTGGCAGATTGCCTTAACCGATGGGGCCAAGGAGAGATCAGCATTCTCAACCCCAGAAGGTCATTACCAATTCCGGGTGATGCCCTTTGGGTTGAAGAATGCCCCTGCCACCTTTCAGAGGTTGGTCAATCAGGTGTTGGCTGGGCTGGAGGATTTCAGTGCCGCCTACCTGGATGACATTGCTGTGTTCAGTTCCAGCTGGGAAGAACATTTACAGCACCTTGAGAAAGTGTTGAGGGCTCTGCAAGGTGCAGGCCTCACGATCAAGGCCAGTAAGTGCCAGATCGGGCAGGGTTCTGTGGTGTACTTGGGACACCAGGTAGGAAGCGGCCAGGTGGCGCCCCTACAACCCAAGATTGACACCATTCTGGCTTAGGAGCCCCCAAGACCCAGACAGAGGTGAGAGCCTTCTTAGGTCTCACCGGCTACTATAGGAGATTTGTTAAGGGCTATGGCACCATCGTTGCCCCCTTAACAGAGCTGACCTCTAAGAGGCAGCCCAGGAAAGTGATCTGGACTGAGTCCTGCCAGAAAGCTTTTGATGCCCTGAAGGCAGCCATGTGCACGGCGCCCGTGCTCAAGGCACCTGACTTCTCCAAGGAATTCGTCGTGCAGACTGACGCTTCAGAGCATGGTGTGGGAGCGGTGCTCTCACAACTGAACGAAGAGGGCCTGGATCAGCCTGTAGTCTTCCTTAGCAGGAGACTACTTCCCAGGGAACAGAGGTGGAGTGCCATAGAAAGGGAAGCTTTTGCTGTGGTCTGGGCGCTGAAGAAGTTGAGACCATACCTGTTTGGGACTCACTTCCGGGTTCAGACAGACCACAGGCCCCTCAGATGGTTGATGCAAATGAGGGGTGAGAATCCAAAACTGCTGAGGTGGTCCATCTCCCTACAGGGAATGGACTTTACGGTGGAACACCGTCCTGGTACAGAACACGCCAACGCAGATGGTCTGTCCAGGTTCTTCCGCCTTAGTGAAGAGAACTCCAATGGGGTTGGGTAGTTCTCCCTACTTTCAGCTGGAGGGGACATGTGTTAGACTTGGCATCTTTTGGCGTGTTTCCCCTGACTTTTTGCTTTCTGACCTCCCGGTTTTGACTCTGTTTTTGCTGGTGTAATGATTCTGCGCACTTTCCTCACTGCTGTCCAGTGGGAAAGTGCAAGTGCTCCTGTATAAAATGTGTTACGGATTGGCGTTTCCATGATTGGCCTATTTGGTTTATGTGTCAGTCCCTTGTAAAGTGCACTGCGAGTGCCAGGGCCTATAGACCAAATGCTGTTGGTGGGCTGCAGCACTGGATTGTGCCACCCACGCAAACAGCCCGTAAAGTGTAACTCGGGCCTGCCATTGCAGAGCCTGTGCGCAGCCTGGGGCTGCCATGTCGACTTGGCAAGTGCACACACTTGCAAGTCCCTAAACCTTCCCTTTTCTACATGTTAGTCACCCCTAAGGTAGGCCCAAGGTACCCCTGTGGGCAGGGTGCGTTGTATGCGAAAGGTAGGACATGCCCTGGTGTGTGTGGCATGTCCTGATAGTGAATTACAGCCTAGTTCGTTTTTCACTATTGCAAGGCTACCTGTTCCCCATAGGCCAGAACGGGCAGTTTTGATTATTACAGCTTATAATCCTAACTGACCCCGGGAACATGGTAGAAATTCGAGTTTAGTATGCCTGGACTCAGAATGATAAAATGCATCTTTTAGTGAAGTTGGTTTTAACATTCTGTGTTTGAAAATACCACTTTTAGAAAGTGGGTATTTTCTTGTCTAACCATCCAAGCCTGCCTCTGCGAGTGTTGTGTATTCCTTGTCTGGAGTGTGAGTGACAGGGGCTGGGGGATGCCAGGAGACAGGGTGAGTCAGCACAGGGCTGAATAGCAAGATCTACATGTAGATGGGTGGGAGGGGTTGCACCTGGGCCCTGAATAGGACAGTGCCTTCCCTCCACAATGCTGGCTCCACCTCCTGTGGTGCGTCTGATGTCCCTGGCCTACTCACTGAAAGAAGGGATGGAGACTTGTCAACAAAGTGCTCCAGAACTGGTTTGGACTAGGCAAAGGCCTCTCTGCCTTCAGAGAACAAAGGAATTTGGGATATAAATATTGGGGCCCTGACCCCATGAATTTAGATCTCGCTGGAATCAAGGAACCTGCCAAGACGAAGAGCTGGAAGAGCTGCCAGGAGGAGTACTGCCCCTTTGCTGTGTTGTTGCTTTGTTGGGTTGGCCTGCAGCTGCTGCTTCTGCCTTGGGCAGTGAAAGGACTGAACTTTCTACAAACTTGTGCTGAGTATCTCCAAGGGCCTGGAACCGAGCTGGCCTCCTGTTAAGAAGTCTCAGGGACTACAAAGACTTCACAAGCCTCTGGGTACCGCTTCTGGAACGCTGTTTCAGTTGCCACAGAGGAAGGGAACTGCAACCGACTCCGTCAACCGAATCCATCCCTGACCGGTGACCTGTTTGCACCGCAGACCGCATCGCCCCGCTTCGCATCGCAACCCTGGTCTCACCGTGGGCGACGTCCGACGCCGCCAACACCGAGCCGCTGCTTGCACCGTGACCTGTGGGCACCGCAGTTCGCATCGCATCGCTTCACTGAACCAGCCGGACCCGACCGACGCGGTCGCTGCAACTGGCTCAAGAGTCGTGACCGCACCGCATTTGGGGCACCGCTCGCACGTCTGCGACGCACCGCTCCGACTCGCACCGCTGTCCGACGCCAGCTCCCGCACTCCGGCTCGGTCGCCTGCATCGCAACCTGTCAGCACCGCATCGAGCATCGTCTCACCCTGCATCGCACGCCTTGGACTCACCGACTCCGTCTGCACGACGCTCATCGAGCCGCTGCCTGCACCGCATCGAGGGACACCGCACCTTGCATCGCTCCGTCTTGCACCGCAACCGCGACGAACGCCGACCGGCTCGTACACTCCGTACCAGCCACAACGAGAAAGGTACTGTGACCGAGTCTGTTCACGACTCTGCTGGCCCGTATCGACGCGGTCGGCTGGAACTGTTAGACTCTGTGGTTTTCAGCATCGCGGTAGGCTCGGACGGAGCTACCGACTCGTACGAACTTTGTTTTTGAACTATTCCTGCAAAGAAGAAGTTACCTTATCAAGCATTCATTTTTAAAGTATAGTATTGTGGATTTTTGTCGTAATTGGTCTTGTCTTGAGTATATAAAAATTGGTTATTTTTCTAAACTGGTGTGGTGTCCGTTTGTAGTGCTTACACTGTATTACTGTTGGTTATGTGCAAATGCTTTACACACTGCCTCTGAATTAAGCCTGACTGCTCGTGCCAAGCTACCACGAGGGTGAGCAGGGGTTACTTCACGAGTGTAACACCCTTACCCTGACTAGGAAGAAGGGTCCCTACTTGGACAAAGGTGCAAGCCCTTGCCAACTAGAGATCCCATTTCTAACATTGGTTGTCAGCGGTGAGGATAGGACTTGTGTTTGCACTTGACTTACAGTGATTGGTGTGCACTACTACCATATCGCAGACCATTACGTACCACATACTGGTTCTTTTTCTTTTGGCCTATTTGTGATCTTGCCAGTTTTCAACTCACTACTTTTGTCATGCCTGACACAGCTGCATCATCCGTTGCATCTCTGGAAGTTATCTTTGAGGAGGATAGGTTGGAAACCTACGCCGTAAAGGAACTACGAGCAATTTGTAAAAACCTGAAAGTCCAAATTAAAGGCCTCACAAGGAAGGAGGAGCTACAGAAGGCGCTGAGGGCCTGGGTAGCAGCCAGACATGCCAGTGGGCAGCCTGGTAATCTCAGTGAGGAGGTGGAGGAGCCTATTTCCAGGGTGGATATGCTTTTGGGTAGGGGGAACCCGCCAGGTCAGGCAGCAGCAGTCTGTCCCCAGAGGAGCTGGAGGACAGGCGGGAGGCAAGGCAGTTTGAGCTGCAGAAGCTCAGGCTGGAGAGTGAGCGGGAGGAGAAGAGATTGGCCATAGAGGAGAGGAAGATGCTCTTAGAGCATGAGAGAGAACTGAAGGAGCTAGAACTTAGGAGTAAGTCAGGCTCAGATGGTGGCAGCAATTCGTCCAGAAAGGCAGACAGGATTGTGCACATTCCCAAGAATGTAGGCAAGGAGTTCAAGAAGGGGGATGACATACAAAGGTGGTTTCAGGGTTATGAGGCAGCCATACACATGAATGGGGTCCCTGAGGAGAATTGGGGAGCAGGATTGTGGCCACTTTTCCCTGAAGAAGCAAGGGATGCTCTGATAGCTTTGGGTAAGGGGTATCACCTCACCTATGCTGACATGAAGGATGCCCTTCTCACTAAGTATGGTCTTACTCCTGAAAAGTACAGGGATCAGTTCAGGTCCAGTAAGAAGTCTGATGCCAACACTTGGTTGGAATGTGTGGATGTGTTCTGCAGGTCGCTGGATGGTTGGGTGAAGGGCAGTAGTGTAACAGATTTTCAGGGGCTCTACAACTTGATTGCATGGGAGCACTTGTCTAGTCTATGTTTTGCAGATCTGCGCCAGCACCTAGTTGATAGTAAGCTAACTGACCCCAGGAAGCTTGCTATGGAAGCGGACCGCTGGGTGAGTACCAGGGTCCACAAGAAAGCGTTTGGGGAGACTCAGCCAAAGGTGGGCAGGGTCCCCAGCAGAAAGGTGGGGGGGACAAGGGTAAAGCACAGGAGTTCTCTAAAGGGCCCCAAACTAGTACCCAGGGTAAAGGTTCCCAGCCCCCCGGTGATAAGAAGAAAGGGGTCTCTACAGGGAAGCCTGTTGAGACCGGCCCCCGCAAGTGTTATGCATGTGACCAGGTAGGTCACTTTAAGGGGGACCCCAAGTGCCCAAAGGGGACACAGCCACCCACCGGTGGACAGTCCAAAGTGTTGGCTAGTGTAGCGCTTGGGGAGGAGGGGTGCCCACAGGAGGGTGGGGATCCCGCAGAAATGACCCTTGTCTCACTAGGGGACAGTGAGATGGTCCCAGGAAACCAGGTGCCACCTAACACAAAGAAATATAGCACCTGGGTGACCATTAATGGGAACAGGGTAGAGGCTCTCAGAGACACTGGAGCCAGTGTGACCTCAGTCCGGTGTCACCTGGTGTCTGAGAAGCAAGTAGTCCCAGGAGCATTCCACCAAGTAGTTGCTGTAGACAACTCAGAGCGCCAATGTATGGTGGCGCAGGTTCCCTTTGAATGGGGGGTCTCAGGTCCCTTGAGGGTGGTTGTGAGCCCTACCATGCCTGTAGATTGTCTGCTAGGAAACGACCTGGAGCAGTCCTCATGGAAGGATGGTTGAGCTCAGGTCTCACTTGGAGATGCTTGGGTTGCCAGAGTGGGCATGCGTGTCTACTCGGTCAATGGCAGCCAGAAAGGGTGATCAAGAGGACTTGGAGCCTGGAACAGTGGCCCAAGTCCCTGCCAAGAGAAAGGGCAGGGGCGCGGGAAACCGGCCCCCGAAGTTCCCATGGACCGGGAGGAGGCGGACCTCGAGGGGGACGCCCCGGTGCCTACAGGGGAGCAGGTAGCCGAACTGGGAGACATCTCTGAGCTGACCCATTGGCAGCAAGAAGGGGGTCCCACCAGGGAGGAGTTCTGCAGGGAGCAGAACGAGTGCCCTACTCTGGAGGGTCTGCGGCGGCAGGCTGCAGACCAGGCAGCTGGTAATCAGTCCGGGTCACATCTGATCTACTGGGAGAGTGGTCTCCTATACAGTGAGCCTAAGGTTGCTGAGCCTGGGTCAGCCCGTGTGCTGGTGGTACCCCAGCGCTTCAGGACCTTCCTACTGGGTCTGGCTCATGACGTGCCTTTGGCAGGACATTTGGGGCAGGACAAGACCTTTGACAGGCTTGTCACCCACTTCTTTTGGCCCCAAATGCGAAGGCAGTCAGATGCACACTGTAGGTCTTGCCAAACTTGCCAGGCAAGTGGTAAGAGTGGGAGGAAGGTCAAAGCTCCTCTCCAACCTTTTCCTGTTGTTGGAACACCCTTTGAAAGGGTAGGGATGGATATTGTGGGGCCACTGGATCCCAAGACAGCCATGGGCAACAGGTACATCCTGGTCTTGGTGGACCATGCCACCCGGTACCCGGAGGCAATCCCTCTCAGGACAACGACGGCGCCAGTGGTGGGCCGGGCGTTAATGGGGATCTTTTCCCGTGTGGGATTCCCCAGAGAGGTGGTTTCTGATAGGGGGACCAATTTCATATCCAAGTATATGACATCCCTGTGGAAGGAGTGTGGTGTAACCTACAAGTTCACCACTCCTTACCACCCACAAGGAAACGGTCTGGTGGAGAGATTCAACCAGACCTTGAAAGGCATGATCAAGGGTCTAACAGAACCCATGAGGCGTAAGTGGGACGTCCTCTTGCCATGCCTACTCTTTGCATACAGGGAGGTGCCTCAGAAGTCTCTTGGGTACAGCCCCTTTGAGCTCCTGTATGGCCACCCTGTCAGAGGACCTCTGAGTTTGGTAAAGGAAGGCTGGGAGGCAGCTCCCAGGAAAACTCCCCAGGATGTATTTAGCTACATGCTGGCCTTTAGAAACCAAACTGCCCGCTTCAGGAAACTCGCTCAGGCGAACCTAGAAGCAAGCCAGGAAGAAATGAAGAGATGGTATGACCAGAATGCCACTCTGGTCGAATTTCAACCTGGGCAAAAAGTGTGGGTCATGGCCCCAGTGGCACCTTGTGCCTTGCAGGACAAGTGGACTGGGCCATATGAGGTAAAGGAGCGCAAAAGTGACGTCACCTACCTGGTGGATTTGCAAGCTCCAAGGAACCCTTTGAGGGTCCTTCACGTGAACCGCCTCAAGCCCCACTTCGAGAGGTCTGAAGTGAGTATGCTCTTGGCGACAGATGATGGGGTGGAAGAGGAGAGTGAGCCTCTCCCTGACCTCCTGTCTACCAAGGAGCATGATGGGTCAGTAGAAGGTGTGATCCTCTCCCCTACTCTGACTCAGGAGCAGCAGGGGGACTGTCACCAGTTGTTGGGACAGTTCGCCCCACTGTTCTCTCTGACCCCCGGTGTTACTCACTGGTGTACCCATGACGTGGACACTGGTGACAGCCCTCCTGTGAAGCACAAGATTTACAGGTTGACTGACCGGGTCAGAGCCAGCATCAAGGAGGAGGTCTCTAAGATGTTGGCGTTAGGGGTGATTGAGCCCTCCCACAGTCCTTGGGCCAGCCCAGTGGTCTTGGTCCCAAAGGCTGCTGCGCCCGGTGCCACTCCAGAACTCCGGTTTTGTGTGGACTACCGTGGGCTCAATGCCGTCACCAGGACTGACGCGCACCCCATCCCCAGAGCTGATGAGCTCATTGATCGGTTGGGAGCTGCCCGGTTCCTCAGCACGTTTGATTTGACGTCTGGGTACTGGCAGATTGCCTTAACCGATGGGGCCAAGGAGAGATCAGCATTCTCAACCCCAGAAGGTCATTACCAATTCCGGGTGATGCCCTTTGGGTTGAAGAATGCCCCTGCCACCTTTCAGAGGTTGGTCAATCAGGTGTTGGCTGGGCTGGAGGATTTCAGTGCCGCCTACCTGGATGACATTGCTGTGTTCAGTTCCAGCTGGGAAGAACATTTACAGCACCTTGAGAAAGTGTTGAGGGCTCTGCAAGGTGCAGGCCTCACGATCAAGGCCAGTAAGTGCCAGATCGGGCAGGGTTCTGTGGTGTACTTGGGACACCAGGTAGGAAGCGGCCAGGTGGCGCCCCTACAACCCAAGATTGACACCATTCTGGCTTGGGAGCCCCCAAGACCCAGACAGAGGTGAGAGCCTTCTTAGGTCTCACCGGCTACTATAGGAGATTTGTTAAGGGCTATGGCACCATCGTTGCCCCCTTAACAGAGCTGACCTCTAAGAGGCAGCCCAGGAAAGTGATCTGGACTGAGTCCTGCCAGAAAGCTTTTGATGCCCTGAAGGCAGCCATGTGCACGGCGCCCGTGCTCAAGGCACCTGACTTCTCCAAGGAATTCGTCGTGCAGACTGACGCTTCAGAGCATGGTGTGGGAGCGGTGCTCTCACAACTGAACGAAGAGGGCCTGGATCAGCCTGTAGTCTTCCTTAGCAGGAGACTACTTCCCAGGGAACAGAGGTGGAGTGCCATAGAAAGGGAAGCTTTTGCTGTGGTCTGGGCGCTGAAGAAGTTGAGACCATACCTGTTTGGGACTCACTTCCGGGTTCAGACAGACCACAGGCCCCTCAGATGGTTGATGCAAATGAGGGGTGAGAATCCAAAACTGCTGAGGTGGTCCATCTCCCTACAGGGAATGGACTTTACGGTGGAACACCGTCCTGGTACAGAACACGCCAACGCAGATGGTCTGTCCAGGTTCTTCCGCCTTAGTGAAGAGAACTCCAATGGGGTTGGGTAGTTCTCCCTACTTTCAGCTGGAGGGGACATGTGTTAGACTTGGCATCTTTTGGCGTGTTTCCCCTGACTTTTTGCTTTCTGACCTCCCGGTTTTGACTCTGTTTTTGCTGGTGTAATGATTCTGCGCACTTTCCTCACTGCTGTCCAGTGGGAAAGTGCAAGTGCTCCTGTATAAAATGTGTTACGGATTGGCGTTTCCATGATTGGCCTATTTGGTTTATGTGTCAGTCCCTTGTAAAGTGCACTGCGAGTGCCAGGGCCTATAGACCAAATGCTGTTGGTGGGCTGCAGCACTGGATTGTGCCACCCACGCAAACAGCCCGTAAAGTGTAACTCGGGCCTGCCATTGCAGAGCCTGTGCGCAGCCTGGGGCTGCCATGTCGACTTGGCAAGTGCACACACTTGCAAGTCCCTAAACCTTCCCTTTTCTACATGTTAGTCACCCCTAAGGTAGGCCCAAGGTACCCCTGTGGGCAGGGTGCGTTGTATGCGAAAGGTAGGACATGCCCTGGTGTGTGTGGCATGTCCTGATAGTGAATTACAGCCTAGTTCGTTTTTCACTATTGCAAGGCTACCTGTTCCCCATAGGCCAGAACGGGCAGTTTTGATTATTACAGCTTATAATCCTAACTGACCCCGGGAACATGGTAGAAATTCGAGTTTAGTATGCCTGGACTCAGAATGATAAAATGCATCTTTTAGTGAAGTTGGTTTTAACATTCTGTGTTTGAAAATACCACTTTTAGAAAGTGGGTATTTTCTTGTCTAACCATCCAAGCCTGCCTCTGCGAGGTTGTGTATTCCTTGTCTGGAGTGTGAGTGACAGGGGCTGGGGGATGCCAGGAGACAGGGTGAGTCAGCACAGGGCTGAATAGCAAGATCTACATGTAGATGGGTGGGAGGGGTTGCACCTGGGCCCTGAATAGGACAGTGCCTTCCCTCCACAATGCTGGCTCCACCTCCTGTGGTGCGTCTGATGTCCCTGGCCTACTCACTGAAAGAAGGGACGGAGACTTGTCAACAAAGTGCTCCAGAACTGGTTTGGACTAGGCAAAGGCCTCTCTGCCTTCAGAGAACAAAGGAATTTGGGATATAAATATTGGGGCCCTGACCCCATGAATTTAGATCTCGCTGGAATCAAGGAACCTGCCAAGACGAAGAGCTGGAAGAGCTGCCAGGAGGAGTACTGCCCCTTTGCTGTGTTGTTGCTTTGTTGGGTTGGCCTGCAGCTGCTGCTTCTGCCTTGGGCAGTGAAAGGACTGAACTTTCTACAAACTTGTGCTGAGTATCTCCAAGGGCCTGGAACCGAGCTGGCCTCCTGTTAAGAAGTCTCAGGGACTACAAAGACTTCACAAGCCTCTGGGTACCGCTTCTGGAACGCTGTTTCAGTTGCCACAGAGGAAGGGAACTGCAACCGACTCCGTCAACCGAATCCATCCCTGACCGGTGACCTGTTTGCACCGCAGACCGCATCGCCCCGCTTCGCATCGCAACCCTGGTCTCACCGTGGGCGACGTCCGACGCCGCCAACACCGAGCCGCTGCTTGCACCGTGACCTGTGGGCACCGCAGTTCGCATCGCATCGCTTCACTGAACCAGCCGGACCCGACCGACGCGGTCGCTGCAACTGGCTCAAGAGTCGTGACCGCACCGCATTTGGGGCACCGCTCGCACGTCTGCGACGCACCGCTCCGACTCGCACCGCTGTCCGACGCCAGCTCCCGCACTCCGGCTCGGTCGCCTGCATCGCAACCTGTCAGCACCGCATCGAGCATCGTCTCACCCTGCATCGCACGCCTTGGACTCACCGACTCCGTCTGCACGACGCTCATCGAGCCGCTGCCTGCACCGCATCGAGGGACACCGCACCTTGCATCGCTCCGTCTTGCACCGCAACCGCGACGAACGCCGACCGGCTCGTACACTCCGTACCAGCCACAACGAGAAAGGTACTGTGACCGAGTCTGTTCACGACTCTGCTGGCCCGTATCGACGCGGTCGGCTGGAACTGTTAGACTCTGTGGTTTTCAGCATCGCGGTAGGCTCGGACGGAGCTACCGACTCGTACGAACTTTGTTTTTGAACTATTCCTGCAAAGAAGAAGTTACCTTATCAAGCATTCATTTTTAAAGTATAGTATTGTGGATTTTTATCGTAATTGGTCTTGTCTTGAGTATATAAAAATTGGTTATTTTTCTAAACTGGTGTGGTGTCCGTTTGTAGTGCTTACACTGTATTACTGTTGGTTATGTGCAAATGCTTTACACACTGCCTCTGAATTAAGCCTGACTGCTCGTGCCAAGCTACCACGAGGGTGAGCAGGGGTTACTTCACGAGTGTAACACCCTTACCCTGACTAGGAAGAAGGGTCCCTACTTGGACAAAGGTGCAAGCCCTTGCCAACTAGAGATCCCATTTCTAACATTGGTTGTCAGCGGTGAGGATAGGACTTGTGTTTGCACTTGACTTTCAGTGATTGGTGTGCACTACTACCATATCGCAGACCATTACGTACCACATACTGGTTCTTTTTCTTTTGGCCTATTTGTGATCTTGCCAGTTTTCAACTCACTACTTTTGTCATGCCTGACACAGTTGCATCATCCGTTGCATCTCTGGAAGTTATCTTTGAGGAGGATAGGTTGGAAACCTACGCCGTAAAGGAACTACGAGCAATTTGTAAAAACCTGAAAGTCCAAATTAAAGGCCTCACAAGGAAGGAGGAGCTACAGAAGGCGCTGAGGGCCTGGGTAGCAGCCAGACATGCCAGTGGGCAGCCTGGTAATCTCAGTGAGGAGGTGGAGGAGCCTATTTCCAGGGTGGATATGCTTTTGGGTAGGGGGAACCCACCAGGTCAGGCAGCAGCAGTCTGTCCCCAGAGGAGCTGGAGGACAGGCGGGAGGCAAGGCAGTTTGAGCTGCAGAAGCTCAGGCTGGAGAGTGAGCGGGAGGAGAAGAGATTGGCCATGGAGGAGAGGAAGATGCTCTTAGAGCATGAGAGAGAACTGAAGGAGCTAGAACTTAGGAGTAAGTCAGGCTCAGATGGTGGCAGCAATTCGTCCAGAAAGGCAGACAGGATTGTGCACATTCCCAAGAATGTAGGCAAGGAGTTCAAGAAGGGGGATGACATACAAAGGTGGTTTCAGGGTTATGAGGCAGCCATACACATGAATGGGGTCCCTGAGGAGAATTGGGGAGCAGGATTGTGGCCACTTTTCCCTGAAGAAGCAAGGGATGCTCTGATAGCTTTGGGTAAGGGGTATCACCTCACCTATGCTGACATGAAGGATGCCCTTCTCACTAAGTATGGTCTTACTCCTGAAAAGTACAGGGATCAGTTCAGGTCCAGTAAGAAGTCTGATGCCAACACTTGGTTGGAATGTGTGGATGTGTTCTGCAGGTCGCTGGATGGTTGGGTGAAGGGCAGTAGCGTAACAGATTTTCAGGGGCTCTACAACTTGATTGCATGGGAGCACTTGTCTAGTCTATGTTTTGCAGATCTGCGCCAGCACCTAGTTGATAGTAAGCTAACTGACCCCAGGAAGCTTGCTATGGAAGCGGACCGCTGGGTGAGTACCAGGGTCCACAAGAAAGCGTTTGGGGAGACTCAGCCAAAGGTGGGCAGGGTCCCCAGCAGAAAGGTGGGGGGACAAGGGTAAAGCACAGGAGTTCTCTAAAGGGCCCCAAACTAGTACCCAGGGTAAAGGTTCCCAGCCCCCCGGTGATAAGAAGAAAGGGGTCTCTACAGGGAAGCCTGTTGAGACCGGCCCCACGCAAGTGTTATGCATGTGACCAGGTAGGTCACTTTAAGGGGGACCCCAAGTGCCCAAAGGGGACACAGCCACCCACCGGTGGACAGTCCAAAGTGTTGGCTAGTGTAGCGCTTGGGGAGGAGGGGTGCCCACAGGAGGGTGGGGATCCCGCAGAAATGACCCTTGTCTCACTAGGGGACAGTGAGATGGTCCCAGGAAACCAGGTGCCACCTAACACAAAGAAATATAGCACCTGGGTGACCATCAATGGGAACAGGGTAGAGGCTCTCAGAGACACTGGAGCCAGTGTGACCTCAGTCCGGTGTCACCTGGTGTCTGAGAAGCAAGTAGTCCCAGGAGCATTCCACCAAGTAGTTGCTGTAGACAACTCAGAGCGCCAATGTATGGTGGCGCAGGTTCCCTTTGAATGGGGGGGTCTCAGGTCCCTTGAGGGTGGTTGTGAGCCCTACCATGCCTGTAGATTGTCTGCTAGGTAACGACCTGGAGCAGTCCTTATGGAAGGATGTTGAGCTCAGGTCTCACTTGGAGATGCTTGGGTTGCCAGAGTGGGCATGCGTGTCTACTCGGTCAATGGCATCCAGAAAGGGTGATCAAGAGGACTTGGAGCCTGGAACAGTGGCCCAAGTCCCTGCCAAGAGAAAGGGCAGGGGGCGCGGGAAACCGGCCCCGAAGTTCCCACGGACCGGGAGGAGGCGGACCTCGAGGGGGACGCCCGGTGCCTACAGGGGAGCAGGTAGCCGAACTGGGAGACATCTCTGAGCTGACCCATTGGCAGCAAGAAGGGGGTCCCACCAGGGAGGAGTTCTGCAGGGAGCAGAACGAGTGCCCTACTCTGGAGGGTCTGCGGCGGCAGGCTGCAGACCAGGCAGCTGGTAATCAGTCCGGGTCACATCTGATCTACTGGGAGAGTGGTCTCCTATACAGTGAGCCTAAGGTTGCTGAGCCTGGGTCAGCCCGTGTGCTGGTGGTACCCCAGCGCTTCAGGACCTTCCTACTGGGTCTGGCTCATGACGTGCCTTTGGCAGGACATTTGGGGCAGGACAAGACCTTTGACAGGCTTGTCACCCACTTCTTTTGGCCCCAAATGCGAAGGCAGTCAGATGCACACTGTAGGTCTTGCCAAACTTGCCAGGCAAGTGGCAAGAGTGGGAGGAAGGTCAAAGCTCCTCTCCAACCTTTTCCTGTTGTTGGAACACCCTTTGAAAGGGTAGGGATGGATATTGTGGGGCCACTGGATCCCAAGACAGCCATGGGCAACAGGTACATCCTGGTCTTGGTGGACCATGCCACCCGGTACCCGGAGGCAATCCCTCTCAGGACAACGACGGCGCCAGTGGTGGGCCGGGCGTTAATGGGGATCTTTTCCCGTGTGGGATTCCCCAGAGAGGTGGTTTCTGATAGGGGGACCAATTTCATATCCAAGTATATGACATCCCTGTGGAAGGAGTGTGGTGTAACCTACAAGTTCACCACTCCTTACCACCCACAAGGAAACGGTCTGGTGGAGAGATTCAACCAGACCTTGAAAGGCATGATCAAGGGTCTAACAGAACCCATGAGGCGTAAGTGGGACGTCCTCTTGCCATGCCTACTCTTTGCATACAGGGAGGTGCCTCAGAAGTCTCTTGGGTACAGCCCCTTTGAGCTCCTGTATGGCCACCCTGTCAGAGGACCTCTGAGTTTGGTAAAGGAAGGCTGGGAGGCGGCTCCCAGGAAAACTCCCCAGGATGTATTTAGCTACATGCTGGCCCTTAGAAACCAAACTGCCCGCTTCAGGAAACTCGCTCAGGCGAACCTAGAAGCAAGCCAGGAAGAAATGAAGAGATGGTATGACCAGAATGCCACTCTGGTCGAATTTCAACCTGGGCAAAAGTGTGGGTCATGGCCCCAGTGGCACCTTGTGCCTTGCAGGACAAGTGGACTGGGCCATATGAGGTAAAGGAGCGCAAAAGTGACGTCACCTACCTGGTGGATTTGCAGGCTCCAAGGAACCCTTTGAGGGTCCTTCACGTGAACCGCCTCAAGCCCCACTTCGAGAGGTCCGAAGTGAGTATGCTCTTGGCGACAGATGATGGGGTGGAAGAGGAGAGTGAGCCTCTCCCTGACCTCCTGTCTACCAAGGAGCATGATGGGTCAGTAGAAGGTGTGATCCTCTCCCCTACTCTGACTCAGGAGCAGCAGGGGGACTGTCACCAGTTGTTGGGACAGTTCGCCCCACTGTTCTCTCTGACCCCCGGTGTTACTCACTGGTGTACCCATGACGTGGACACTGGTGACAGCCCTCCTGTGAAGCACAAGATTTACAGGTTGACTGACCGGGTCAGAGCCAGCATCAAGGAGGAGGTCTCTAAGATGTTGGCGTTAGGGGTGATTGAGCCCTCCCACAGTCCTTGGGCCAGCCCAGTGGTCTTGGTCCCAAAGGCTGCTGCGCCCGGTGCCACTGCAGAACTCCGGTTTTGTGTGGACTACCGTGGGCTCAATGCCGTCACCAGGACTGACGCGCACCCCATCCCCAGAGCTGATGAGCTCATTGATCGGTTGGGAGCTGCCCGGTTCCTCAGCACGTTTGATTTGACGTCTGGGTTCTGGCAGATTGCCTTAACCGATGGGGCCAAGGAGAGATCAGCATTCTCAACCCCAGAAGGTCATTACCAATTCCGGGTGATGCCCTTTGGGTTGAAGAATGCCCCTGCCACCTTTCAGAGGTTGGTCAATCAGGTGTTGGCTGGGCTGGAGGATTTCAGTGCCGCCTACCTGGATGACATTGCTGTGTTCAGTTCCAGCTGGGAAGAACATTTACAGCACCTTGAGAAAGTGTTGAGGGCTCTGCAAGGTGCAGGCCTCACGATCAAGGCCAGTAAGTGCCAGATCGGGCAGGGTTCTGTGGTGTACTTGGGACACCAGGTAGGAAGCGGCCAGGTGGCACCCCTACAACCCAAGATTGACACCATTCTGGCTTAAGAGCCCCCCAAGACCCAGACAGAGGTGAGAGCCTTCTTAGGTCTCACCGGCTACTATAGGAGATTTGTTAAGGGCTATGGCACCATCGTTGCCCCCTTAACAGAGCTGACCTCTAAGAGGCAGCCCAGGAAAGTGATCTGGACTGAGTCCTGCCAGAAAGCTTTTGATGCCCTGAAGGCAGCCATGTGCACGGCGCCCGTGCTCAAGGCACCTGACTTCTCCAAGGAATTCGTCGTGCAGACTGACGCTTCAGAGCATGGTGTGGGAGCGGTGCTCTCACAACTGAACGAAGAGGGCCTGGATCAACCTGTAGTCTTCCTTAGCAGGAGACTACTTCCCAGGGAACAGAGGTGGAGTGCCATAGAAAGGGAAGCTTTTGCTGTGGTCTGGGCGCTGAAGAAGTTGAGACCATACCTGTTTGGGACTCACTTCCGGGTTCAGACAGACCACAGGCCCCTCAGATGGTTGATGCAAATGAGGGGTGAGAATCCAAAACTGCTGAGGTGGTCCATCTCCCTACAGGGAATGGACTTTACGGTGGAACACCGTCCTGGTACAGAACACGCCAACGCAGATGGTCTGTCCAGGTTCTTCCGCCTTAGTGAAGAGAACTCCAATGGGGTTGGGTAGTTCTCCCTACTTTCAGCTGGAGGGGACATGTGTTAGACTTGGCATCTTTTGGCGTGTTTCCCCTGACTTTTTGCTTTCTGACCTCCCGGTTTTGACTCTGTTTTTGCTGGTGTAATGATTCTGCGCACTTTCCTCACTGCTGTCCAGTGGGAAAGTGCAAGTGCTCCTGTATAAAATGTGTTACGGATTGGCGTTTCCATGATTGGCCTATTTGGTTTATGTGTCAGTCCCTTGTAAAGTGCACTGCGAGTGCCAGGGCCTATAGACCAAATGCTGTTGGTGGGCTGCAGCACTGGATTGTGCCACCCACGCAAACAGCCCGTAAAGAGTAACTCGGGCCTGCCATTGCAGAGCCCGTGCGCAGCCTGGGGCTGCCATATCGACTCTGGCAAGTGCGCACACTTGCAAGTCCCTAAACCTTCCCTTTTCTACATGTTAGTCACCCCTAAGGTAGGCCCAAGGTACCCCTGTGGGCAGGGTGCGTTGTATGCGAAAGGTAGGACATGCCCTGGTGTGTGTGGCATGTCCTGATAGTGAATTACAGCCTAGTTCGTTTTTCACTATTGCAAGGCTACCTGTTCCCCATAGGCCAGAACGGGCAGTTTTGATTATTACAGCTTATAATCCTAACTGACCCCGGGAACATGGTAGAAATTCGAGTTTAGTATGCCTGGACTCAGAATGATAAAATGCATCTTTTAGTGAAGTTGGTTTTAACATTCTGTGTTTGAAAATACCACTTTTAGAAAGTGGGTATTTTCTTGTCTAACCATCCAAGCCTGCCTCTGCGAGGTTGTGTATTCCTTGTCTGGAGTGTGAGTGACAGGGGCTGGGGGATGCCAGGAGACAGGGTGAGTCAGCACAGGGCTAAATAGCAAGATCTACATGTAGATGGGTGGGAGGAGTTGCACCTGGGCCCTGAATAGGACAGTGCCTTCCCTCCACAATGCTGGCTCCACCTCCTGTGGTGCGTCTGATGTCCCTGGCCTACTCTACTGAAAGAAGGTACGGAGACTTGTCAACAAAGTGCTCCAGAACTGGTTTGGACTAGGCAAAGGCCTCTCTGCCTTCAGAGAACAAAGGAATTTGGGATATAAATATTGGGGCCCTGACCCCATGAATTTAGATCTCGCTGGAATCAAGGAACCTGCCAAGACGAAGAGCTGGAAGAGCTGCCAGGAGGAGTACTGCCCCTTTGCTGTGTTGTTGCTTTGTTGGGTTGGCCTGCAGCTGCTGCTTCTGCCTTGGGCAGTGAAAGGACTGAACTTTCTACAAACTTGTGCTGAGTATCTCCAAGGGCCTGGAACCGAGCTGGCCTCCTGTTAAGAAGTCTCAGGGACTACAAAGACTTCACAAGCCTCTGGGTACCGCTTCTGGAACGCTGTTTCAGTTGCCACAGAGGAAGGGAACTGCAACCGACGCCGTCAACCGAATCGATCCCTGACCGGTGACCTGTTTGCACCGCAGACCGCATCGCCCCGCTTCGCATCGCAACCCTGGTCTCACCGTGGGCGACGTCCGACGCCGCCAACACCGAGCCGCTGCTTCCACCGTGACCTGTGGGCACCGCAGTTCGCATCGCATCGCTTCACTGAACCAGCCGGACCCGACCGACGCGGTCGCTGCAACTGGCTCAAGAATCGTGACCGCACAGCATTTGGGGCACCGCTCGCACGTTTGCGACGCACCGCTCCGACTCGCACCGCTGTCCGACACCAGCTCCCGCACTCCGGCTTGGTCGCCTGCATCGCAACCTGTCAGCACCGCATCGAGCATCGTCTCACCCTGCATCGCACGCCTTGGACTCACCGACTCCGTCTGCACGACGCTCATCGAGCCGCTGCCTGCACCGCATCGAGGGACACCACACCTTGCATTGCTCCGTCTTGCACCGCAACCGCGACGAACGCCGACCGGCTCGTACACTCTGTACCAGCCACAACGAGGAAGGTACTGTGACCGAGTCTGTTCACGACTCTGCTGGCCCGTATCGACGCGGTCGGCTGGAACTGTTAGACTCTGTGGTTTTCAGCATCGCGGTAGGCTCGGACGGAGCTACCGACTCGTACGAACTTTGTTTTTGAACTATTCCTGCAAAGAAGAAGTTACCTTATCAAGTATCCATTTTTAAAGTATCGTATTGTGGATTTTTATCGTAATTGGTCTTGTCTTGAGTATATAAAAATTGGTTATTTTTCTAAACTGGTGTGGTGTCCGTTTGTAGTGCTTTCGCTGTATTACTGTTGGTTATGTGCAAATGCTTTACACACTGCCTCTGAATTAAGCTTGACTGCTCGCACCCTGGAAGCTACCACGAGGGTGAGCAGGGGTTACTTCACGAGTGTAACACCCTTACCCTGACAAGGAAGAAGGGTCCCTACTTGGACAAAGGTGCAAGCCCTTGCCAACTAGAGATCCCATTTCTAACACCTTACTACACTCGCTCCCTAAACCATCAATACTCTTCTCTTCCCTATTTAAAAACCTCCTAACAATCCTCCCTGTGAGCTTAACATTTCTCATCTTACATCTTAGATCTGTTCAAAGACCTTCTGCATTCATAATCACCTCACAATATACCTGTTTCCTCAAATGTATCAGATTCATAGCAAGTTCTGTAGGTTTTTGACATCTGCTTCAGCACATATGACATACAGGCATCTGTTCAGAAGGCTCCTGTGTCACGGACTGCAAAATATAGTAGGGCTCTGTGTTCTCTAGAGAGGCACGCTTTGAGCACCCTTCTTTCAAATGAGTCTGACTATTGTCAGTTTACTGTCCGCTGTGGACTGACAGTGGTGTCAGTGACAAGAGTACAGAGGCGGGATAGGCCTGTAATCTGTCAGGGGGATTTACCTACTGGCTTCTACTTTCTTTTAAAATTTGTCTGCCATCTCTTTGCAGCTGGGCACTTTACTCCTTCAATGTGGGACATGGATGGGAGTCTGTCCTAGGGGCAGCCGGGACCAGGAAGAGTGCAGGAGGTGCAAAAAATGATCCATATATCTTGGCTCAGATTGTGCTGAAGTGAGGACAAGATTCAAACATCATTTCCGGAGGCATTTAATGCTACGACCTCAGCCAGATTTCCAGAATACTTACTGCCAACTTGCAGCACCACCTCTTCACTGATTTCCTCACCATTTCAAGAATACTGTGATGAAGCAGGGTTTTGCGTAAATAAAACCTGCTCGGATTAAACCCTTGGTAACAATATTGTGTGTACTAATGCATGAAAACTAGGCCGCATTTGCTCATGGCACTGAACAAAATAAAAAGACTAATGCTGCTTTTGTGCACGTAAATAATATTCTGCTAGGAATAACACAGGTTGTGCCTGGGTTAGTGCAATGCTGAGATGGTGCACTTTTAAATTAAATTTCATGAAAGTAATAATGTTTGTGTTTTGTTCATTGTAGAGAAACAAGCATGGGCCTACACTTCTGCATGCCAGTATGGGGTTAACTTTTGTAAACGGGAAAAAATAAGAGAAAATGAAATAAGCTCTGAATGAGGAATGGAAATACAAAGGCACAGAGTGACCTTTGTGATGTATTGACTGACTGCCAAGCTGCGGAAGAATAAAATGAGATATCAGTGGAAGCGATGCAACTTTCCTATTAGATGGCAGAGGCAAAACAAAGAGAGCGTGAAAGACTTGTTACATTCGATACATGTATTGCTCTTCAGGAAATACGTGCTGAGATTATGTCCAGAAATGTTTAGTGGGTAAAGGATGTTGTAATGTTAAAAGTCTAAAACAATAAGCTAGTGAATAAAACGATCACGCTGAGGGTGGTGTGACAGAGACACCCCCGTTCTTAGCCAATGAGAGTCAAAGATTTTACGAATACTGAAACAAATGTGGGATAGACATTTAGTTTTAGGGTATAATTGAGGTGTTCTGGGGGTGTGGTTTTGGTTGGAGAAGTAGGTTCGGCTGGTGTTAGTTAGCGGGAGATCGTCGCTGTCATCGGTTTGCTGTTTCCAGATAGAGGCCTACCTGTTTCCTGAATCCTGACTTAAACTTTGCCATTCGACTCTTCTCGAAGGCCTTACTGCTCTACTTGGCCAGTGGGGTAGTTTTCAGTTTCCTTTGGGTTAATATAATAATCCGAGTTTGCATAACCTTTGCAAATGAGTTATGTCTCTGAAACTTTTCTCTCTTCACCTATCCACTCCTTCGGTACATTGTTATTTGATATGAGTTTGTTTTCTCCATTGCAAAATATATGTTCACCGTGATAAATCATGATTTGCATTGTGTGACTGTACTTGATGAGCATTCATTTCTTATTATTACGATAAACATTTAACATTAAGCATACCGAGTCTGTTATTATTTAGTAGTATTGATGAGTGCATAATTATTACTATCAACTCTTCAACTATAGTATCTATCACCACAAATGTACTGTAGAGAGAAATGCTGGTTCTAAATGTGTAATTGGTAAGTTAGGTATAAACTTGCATCACACTGAACCCCAGCGTGAAGGGATTAGTTGGGTAGTGTAAATGGGCCTATGTAAATGAAAAATTATTGATCCCTGATCGCTGGATCAGTTTTGGTAGCAGAGGATGGTTACGTATTGATTAGTTTGGTAATAATTATTGATTATTGATTTATTGGTTATTAACATGATTAGTTAGTATTTTGTTCTATGTTGTTTGGAAGTACGGGTACGGAGTTACCTAAGATCCCGGGATGATGTTATTTTAGCCTATGTGGCAGACGGATAGTGTGGAAAAGTATACACACTGCAGAAGTACTTTGTCTGTTGTTGTATTATCGGACAGCGAAAGGCTGTTGATGTTATTTTAGGGATTTATTCGTTTGTTAGAAGACTGTTTGAAATAGTGAGGGGTCCACTTCCGAAACTCTGGCCTTACATTCCCAAAGGAGTACCAAGACCTCTTTCTGAAAGGAAAGTCCTCTTCCGAAACTTTGGTTAGTATCCCTAGAGGAGTACCAAGTCTTCCTTTAACTTGATTGAGAGTAGAGTAGCGCGGGTCATTATTTTTACTAGGAGCAAAAGAAATCTCTTTTTGAGAGGTAAAACTATCTTTTTATTAGTGGAGCAGACAAAGTAGCATTGTTTTGTGTTGCTTCTAACAAGAAATTAGTTGAGGAAACCTAGAAATACATTGCCGTATCATTTTGTAAAGGGAGGGTCAGTAGCAGGAGTAATACTGACGTCACAAAAGGCTGCGCTGGCATCGGTCAGACAGTGGGCGTGAAGTGAGCTGTGATTGGTTGGTAGCTGTGACATGTGCTGCTATTGGTCAGAATAGTAGATACGTAGAGAGCCGTGATTGGTTCGTTGGTGTGAGTCGCGTTGGCATTGGATGAGCGCTAGCAAATAGAATAAGCAGAATTAGAGAAGAATTTTTGTTTTGTTTGCTGAGATATTTAGCGTAAAAGGGTTGAAAAATGAAGATTGTAAATAGAATGAAAGATTTCTCTAAAAAAGACAAGCCGATAATTGCTAGAGAGGGACTTCCTGTACATCCTCCGAGAACGCCTGCTTCTTTTATGTCGTTAGAACGTGGGTATAATACGTGCTTGTGGCTAGACAATTGGATGAGTTATACAGAAGATGATGGAGTTTTAGCTTTTCCGGAGCATGGTACATTTAATGTAAGGATTTTGGCGAATTTGAGAGGGCGAATGAATTCATTGAAACCAAATCCTAGACCTACGCAGTATGAAGCACTTGAGGAGTGGGAACATGAGGCTTATAAAAGGGAGAGAGACAGGAATGGAATAAAGTACAGAAATATAATTTCGAGGTATTCTGAGGCTAGGTGGGATGATCAAATGAAGAGATGGAGGAGAGATGTCTGTGCAGATGGATTATATCCAGTCTTGGTTGCTGAAGATCAGACTAGAGGTAAGAGTAAAGAAAAGAAGAATAACATAGAGACTTCAGAACAAGATGTAGATCCGGATGAGATTGATGATGAGTTAATAGATGAAATATTGTTAAAGAGACCTCCACCATATCAGGAAAGTTCAGGGGAAACAGTTCCAAATGCATCATTGATTGAAATACAAGTTCCTCAGGTACCACAAGCTTCACAAGTTCCACAAACTTCACAGGTTACACAAGTTCCGGTAGCTACACAAGTTTCGTCAGGAACACGAGTGTTGCAGGAAGGTGAAATTAATATGTTGAATATGGCGAGAGAAGAGTTAACTCAGAGAATTAGTCAGATGAGTTTGAATGCAGAAGCATTATCGGTACCAGTAACGATTGGTCCAATAGTTCCATTGTATAGTGAGAATCAGAATATATTGAGAGTACATGCATTGACAATTCCAGTGAATAATGCCAGGAATGTTAGTGGATTGGAACAAGTTGAGGCGAATACTTCATTGATTGATCTTCCAATTAGTGAAAATGTGACTGAAACACCAAAGAGAAGAGTACAGATGGATCCTCGAAAATTAGTACAAGATGCTAGAGGGACAACTTCAGTGTCAGGGAGTTCAACAGGTCCTTCCCCTGAAGAGTTTGATGACTGGATAAGGAAAATGGAAAATAAAAAGTCTCAATCGAGTATAGATGTAGCTAGGCTGAAAGTGGATCTAGAAGAAATGATTATTGGTACTATAAGTCCAGAGAGATTGAGTAAGTACCGTGATGATGAGTTGTTGTTTTTATGTAAGAGTATTACTTGGAAAGCAAAGAATTTCCATGAGAAGTTGGCAGAAGCTGCACAAGAATATGGAGTTGACATAGAGAAGTCTAAGGTTTTGCAGAAAACATATAGACTGGATTTTACTGAAAAAGATTTGGAGAGCTTGAATACGTCTGGTAAACGATTGCAAATAAGAGAATTAATGAATGCTCTGAAGAAATGGGGTGATTTAGAAAGATGGAAAGGTAGATGGGCGAAAAAGAAGGAAGAAATGCTTGCAAGTAAAAATGTGTCTTCATTTACATTAAGAGAAACAGAACAGGCTGAATTGGTATGCCCAATGAGAGAAGTTCCAGGTGGTGGATATGTTCACGTTCCTTGGACAAGACAGGATATATTATCCTTCACGAATGATTTTCCTAGGTTGAGGGAAAAACCTGTCGAGTGGTATAAACAGGTGGAGAGGTTTGTAAAAGTTTCAAAAGTTTTGCTGAAAGATTTAGATGGTTTGTTTGAGGTTGTTGTTCCAGCTGATTTATGGACAGAGTGTAAAATTACTGTTGATTGGCCTAAGGAAGAATATCCTAGAGATGTGAAAACAGGTGCACCTTCAGAAGTAATGAGAAAATATTATCAGGTAATCACTTTTCTGAAAAGTAAGATTTCTCCAAAAGAAACAGATTGGGTTAAAATTGACAGGACAACACAAGAACCTAAGGAATTGGTACATGCTTATTATGAAGGGTTGCTTCAGGTGTTTAAACAGTATAGTGGTTTTGAGAGTATAGGTGACAAAGGTATGGGACATTTTGTATATAGGTTTGTTTTTGGATTAAAACCTGAAATTAGTAACATGATTCAGCAACATTTGATTTGTTGGCAGAGTAGAACAGTCGATGAGATACTAAGATATGCCAAATATTGTAGTGACGATATTGAATCAAGACATAAAAAGTTGAAAGAGAAAATGATGTGGGCACAGGTAAAAGTGGCAGAACAGAAAGATGGAAACAATGGTTCTCAAACAGATTTTCAAATGAAAAGACAAAATCAAAATGGTCAGATACCAAATGGAGGTAGAGGTAAAATGAATAGGGAAAAAATGAAAAAGAAATATCCTTGTCATGCGTGCGGAAAGTTTGGACATTGGAGGAATGAGTGTAGATCTTTACTGAAAAATAATGGAATGAATCAAAATGTAAATTCGCAGATGTAGAGTGAGCTGGTTGTGAATCAACAACAGCAGCAGGTAGTTACACCACAGACACAACAAGTACAGGTGCCTCAAGCTCCTATGCCAAATAATGTGAATGCTCAAGTTCAGAGATACAGTGCGAGTACTGGATTTCACGCAGGTGAACAAGTTGGTAAGAATCAAAATGTGCAAGTGGTATCGTAATATTTGGTGCAATGTTCAGAGAGTGATTCAGACTTATCTCAATGACGGTGCCTGAGGGAGGAGGAAGAGTGCGTGCTTGGCGCATCTCTAGAGGTAGATCAGTCAGGTCCTTTTGTTGATGGAAAAGTGGAAGGTAATGATGTTACATTCCTAGTGGACACCGGTGCTACCCGTTCTACTATGAGAGCAGCAGAAATTCCAAACCTACCCCTCTCGGGAGAAACTATCCAAGTTGTAGGAGTCTCAAATAAATATATTAAGACTCCAATAACAAGACCAATAGAAGTTCATATTGGAAAATTCAGAGACATGCATTGGTTTGTGGTATGTGATACAAGTCCAGTGAACCTTTTAGGTCGGGACTTGTTGTGTAAAATGAACTGCACCATCTATTGTACTCCAGATGGTATTGCTTTCCAAACACCATATGAGGATGTTGCTTTAAAATGATGTTAGCATAGCAAGGGACAGAAGTGAATGATTTGTATTCATTACTTACAGAAAAAGATTTACCTGCAGAGTTGAGAAGTACAGTAAGACCTGATGTATGGGATTTTACAGGAAAGGACATTGGTTTGATGAAGGGTGTGGACCCTATCCAGGTTACAGTCAAACCCGGAGCAATATATCCAAACACACCTCAGTACAAGATGAGTCCTGAGATCACAACAGGAGTGATTCCTGTAATTGATCAAATGATTGAACAAGGTATTCTAAAAGAAATACTAAGTAGTCCTTGTAATTCTCCTATTATGGGGATTAAAAAACAGAGCGGAAAATACAGGATAGTACAGGATTTAAGAAAAATTAATAAGATTGTAGTACCCTGTTGTCCAATAGTGCCAAACCCAGCAGTGATTCTTTATCAAATTCCTTGTGATGCGGAATGGTACACAGTCATTGACCTGTGTCAAGCATTTTTCTCGATACCTTTACATCCGGATAGCCAATATTTATTTGCTTTCCGGTTCGGAGACCGTGTTTTGGCATGGTGCCGAGTTCCTCAAGGGTATACAGAGAGCCCTTCAATATTTAATCAGATTTTGAAAAATGTTTGGAGTCATTGATCATGCCTGAAAATTCAGTGTTAGTGCAGTACATTGATGACCTACTTGTCATCAATGGCATCAAAAACAAGAGAGGCCTGTGTGACAGATACTATTGCCTTACTGAATCATTTGGCAGTAGGTGGGCATAAAGTGTCACCAGCAAAATTACAGTTTTGTCAAAAAGAGGTACAATATTTGGGACACAAAATTGAGAAAGGAGTTAGAAAAGTGACGCAGGACCGAATCAATGTGATTTTGCAAATGAGTCCTCCCAGGACTCAAAAGGAAATTCAAATGTTTTTGGGAATGGTTTGATGCTGCAGACAATGGATCAGTGGGTTTTCACTGATCGCAAAACCTTTACAAAGGTTAACTCATAAAGATGTGGTTGATCCGATTGAATTGGATGAAGAGAGTATGAAAGCTTTTATTGAATTGCGAGATAGTCTTTGTCGAGCGCCTGCATTGGGAATGCCAGATTACACAAATGTTTTTGCATTATTCTGCTGTGAAAGAGATGGATGTGCACTTTCAGTCTTAACACAAAAACATGGAATGGCACGACGACCAGTGGCGTATTTTTCTGCTACTTTGGATTCAGTGGCGGTAGCATTACCAGGCTGTTTGAAAGCAGTGGCTGCTACTTGTGTGAGTCTTGAGCAGAGTGAAGCAATTGTGATGGGACATCCAGTGAAAGTATTTGTGCCACACTCTGTTGAGATTCTGTTAACAAGAACTCGAACTCAACATATGACATACAGTCGACTGACTAGATATGAGAGAGTGATTTTGGGTGCTGAAAATGTGACAGTGACGAGGTGTACAACATTGAACCCAGCAACTTTGTTGCCGAGTTCAAATTGTGAAGAAGTGAGGGATGAAGTAGATCATGATTGTTTGGATGTGACTGAATTATGCACAAAACCAAGGCTTGACATTAAGGATACACCACTAGAAGAATCAGATAGTGTGATGTTTGTGGATGGATCTTGTCTGAGAGATGAAGAGGGTGCATTGAGTGCTGCTTATGCAGTATGTACAGTATGTATGGTTCTTGAAGCATCTTGTCTAAAAGGGGTAAATTCTGCTCAAATTTCTGAGCTAATTGCTTTAACAAGAGCATGCAAAATTGGCAAAAATCTGAGAGTAACCATATTCACTGACAGTCAATATGGTTTTGGGGTGGTACACGAATTTGGGCAGTTATGGATGCAACGAGGATTCTTGACTTCTTCAGGATCCCCAATCAGGAATAGTAAAAATGTGAAGGATTTATTGGATGCATTACAATTGCCCAAAAAGATTGCTGTGGTTAAATGTTCAGCACACAAGTCAGGATATGACTATGTGACGAACGGAAACAGATACGCAGACCAAGTGGCTCGTTTCTGTGTTCAAAATTCAATGTCAATCGACAGAGGGTTGGAGAAAAAAGATACAAATTGCCACTTAATGTTTTCCTCTTTGGAAACATGGGATGAAATTAGACAGCTGCAGGAGGAAGCAAGTGAAGAGGAAAAAGAAATTTGGATAAAATCAGGTTGTGAGAAGAGAGCAGAAGATGAAGTGTGGATATATGTTGATGGGAGACCAGTAATGCCAGATTGTTTACTCTCTCAGATGGCAAGGATGTACCATGGAATTGCACATGTGGGAAGAGATGCTATGATGAGACTCTTCAAGCAGTCATGGTTTAATCCAAAGTTTAGGGTCATTGCAGAGAGTCTATGGCAGAGGTGTATAGTCTGCCAGCAGCAAAATCCAGGTAGGAAGACAATTGTTAGTTGGGGTCGAATTGGGAAAGCAGCAGGACCATTTACCAGAGTACAGCTTGATTGTATTGAGCTTCCCCTTGTAATGGACTGAAATATGTGTTGTTTGTTGTTTGTTTGTTTTCTCGTTGGTTAGAGGCTTATCCAACAAGAAGGAATGACAGTTTAACTGTTGCTAAGTTGCTTTTGAGGGAGATAATTCCTAGGTTTGGATTTCCAGTCTCTTTCGAAACAGACAGGGGTACACACTTCAGCAACGAGATAATTCAAATGATTTGTGCAGCATTACAAACTGAACAAAAGCTGCATTGTGCATATCGACCTGAGGCATCTGGAGTGGTCGAGCAAATTAATGGCACTATAAAGTCCAGACTGTTAAAAGTGTGTGCATCTACAACACTGAAATGGCCAGACGCTTTACCTTTGGTATTGATGAGTCTTAGAAGCATTCCTGATAAAAAGACTGGATTGAGTCCTCATGAAATTCTGATGGGGGGAGCAATGAGACAAGCAATTGTACCAGCAAATCAACTGATGAATATTTCTGATGATCTATTGCTTGATTATTGCAAAGTATTGGCTGATCTGGTGCGTTCTGTGTCTCATCAGGTTGGAGAAATTGCAACCACAACACAGCCGGATCAAGCACATGATCTGAGTCCAGGAGAGTGGGTTCTTGTCAAGAAACATGTGAGGAAGTCGTGTTTAAAACCCAGGTGGCATGGACCATACCAGATTATTTTGGTAACAACGACAGCAGTGAAGTGTGGTGGCTTGCCGAATTGGATACACGCAAGTCATACAAGAAGAGTCCCAAGTCCACTTGAAGGACAAGAAGAGCAGCAACTGGTAAAGAAAAGAAAAAAAAGAGAAGCTGAAGGTCATAAAGCTGTAGAATTTAGTGAGACAGATTCTGAAAAAGCTGAAGAAGAACCAAGCACAAGTCGAATAAAGTGGGCACCAGTTACTGGGTCTCAAGAGACTGCTGTTGAGAAAGAAAAGGAGAAAGTGACTGATGAAAGTCAAGAGCAAGTACAGCAAAGAAAAGAGCTGAATAAGAGAACTTGCAAACCTGACAACGAGGGTGAAGAAGCAGTTAAAGTTAAGAAAGCAAGAAAAGGTGATGAATGGCCAAAAGGAGTGAAAAGACTGAAATACACTCTAGAAAAGAAAAGGCCAGAACAAATAAATGAAATATCAAGTCAAACTGAACAAAGTGATTCAGAAGAAGAATCAGTTCGAAGAACAAGAACAAGCAGAATAAGAATTCCAAGCAGGAAATATACAGCTCCAGAATGGACATATGTGGTGTTGGAAGAGATTGAAAGCACAAGTCAAATCAAAGAAGAAGCTGGTATAGATCAAAGTGAACAAAGCAATTTGAAACCACCTTAAAAGAGAACTGTGAAAAATAAGGTGTGACAAATTCAATGAAGATTATTTTGAAAAGTTTCAAAGATTTAAAGAAGAAGATATAAAAAAATCAAAAGAAAAGAAAAAGAGGGGGTAAAGAAGAGAGGCCTAAAGTGTAAGGATACACTACTCTAGATGGTTTTCTGGATACATTTTAAAATTTTAAAATTTTAGAATATTTCTGTTTTTTTCTTAGATTTTTAATTTTTATATGGTATCTAAAATGGCTAAGGTAACAGAGACTGGATATCAAAATCATGGTTTAAAACATAGATGTATTAATGCTTGCTTATGTAGTGTCTTATTACTAACATTGGTGTGGTTAACACTGATTGTTATTGTGCCTGTTTTAATGGTGACTATGAAATGAAATGAAATGAATGAAATTAAATTAAATTAAATGAAAAAAGCATTTGTTAAGCGCATGGCTACCCGGGGGCATCCCAGTGCTAATAACGGCAAGTAGTGGAGAGCCAACCAGACTAGGGGAAAAGCCAGGTTTTTAACAGTTTACGAAAGGCAAGATGGTTGGGTTCCTTGCGTAAATTAAGAGGGAGAGTATTCCAGAGTTTAGCGGCATTGTATGAGAACAGACGACACCCACTTCTAGCTTTCTTGATCCTAGGAACTGCGACAAGATGTAGGTCATCCGAGCGGAGGCGTCTGTTAGCACGGTAGGGCCAAACAATGGAATGGTTGATGGAAGGGCCCTTTCCGGCTAACGTCTTATGAACAATACACATGGCCTTGAAATTGACTCTCTCTCTGATAGGGAGCCAGTGGAGAGATTTCAGGGCTGGTTTTGCAGATTGGCATTTCGATATATCCAGAAGAATTCTGGCTGCCCAGTTTTGTACCGTCTGGAGTTTTGAGAAGGTCGCGCATGGGGCCCCTAGGTAAAGGGCATTCCCGTAGTCCAGATGCAAAAGAATGAGTCCCTGGACCATGAGCTTCCGTGCCTGGAAGGGGAGGAGTGGGAGGTCTTTAAGATGCCATAGCAGGAGGCCGCCACATTACATGCCTGGACCTTGAAAGTCAGATCATGATCCAGCCAAATTCCCAGGCTTTTTATCTGGGTCTTGGGGGCCGGAACGGGGCCCAGATCGGCCGGCCACATTATATTAGGATCAAAAAGGGTCGAGTTCCCCAAAATCATCATCTCAGTTTTTTCTCCATTTAATTTCAGAAAGGAGTTATTCATCCATTTAGCTACCTCTTCCAAGCATGAACGGAGGCTGGGAGAGGAGTTATCAGCTTGGTTGAGTCCCACTACGAGTTGCGTGTCATCTGCATAGGTCACTATGTGTACCCCAAAAGGCAGCACGACCTCTGCTAACGGGCTCATATAAATGTTAAATAGGGTGGGACTCGAGGATGATCCCTGGGGGACTCTGCAACAGAGAGGCATCTGTTTTGAGGCCACATCGGCGTCGAAGACCTGGAAGGATCTGTCATCCAGGAAGGGTTGCAGCCATGCCAAAGCGACCCCGGTCACCCCCAGTCTTCTAAGTCTATGGACCAAGATTTGGTGGTTGTCCGTGTCAAAGGCTGCACTGAGGTCCAGGAGGATGATCACAGTGGTACCTCCTGTGTCCAGGATTTTTTTGGACTCTTCGACTACTGATAACAGGGCCGTTTCTGTTCCTTGGAGCGGTCGGAAACCAGTCTGTGACAGGTGGAGGAGATTATGAGTCTCTAGAAAAGCAGACGGCACTGAATTAACATATTTTTCTGCTATTTTACTGATCCCTGGGAGAAGTGAGATGGGGCGATAGTTTCCCAGGGAGTCAGGGTCAAGGCTGGGCTTTTTTAGGAGTGCCTTCACCATCGCTTTCTTCCATGGAGGGGGAACCACTCCGGAGGCAAGTGAGGCGTTGATCAACTCCAGTATAATGGGAGAGATGGTTTCAGCAACTTGTTTCAGAATATTGAGAGGTGCTGGGTCTCTGGGCGACCCGATTTTCACCTGTGCTGCGATGCTTTCAAGCGCCTAAGGGTTCATCAGGGGAATTGCCTCCAGACTGGGTTTTATGCTGTGGGGACTGGAATCCAATACTTGGCCATCTGCCAGGGGGAATCAATCAATCAATCAATCAGTGGTTTATAAAGCGCGCTACTCACCCGTGAGGGTCTCAAGGTGCTGGGGGGGAGCAGCTCCGGATCAGTCGAAGAGCCAGGTCTTGAGGTCTTTCCTGAATGTGTGCAGGGTCGGGGAGCGTCTGATGTTCACAGGGAGCTCGTGCCAGGTTTTTGCTGTGATGTAGGAGAAGGATCTCCCGCCTGTTCTGTTTCTGCGGATGCGGGGGACTTCCGCCAGGGCGAGGTCGGCGGAGCGGAGGTTCCTCTTGGGTACGTGGAAGGATACCCTCTCATTGAGGTATTTGGGTCCGATGTTGTTGAGGGATTTGTAGGCATGGGCGAGGAGTTTGAAGGTGACCCTCTTCTCAACGGGGAGCCAGTGGAGGTCCCGGAGGTGTTGGGTCATGTGTTCGTGACGCGGCGCCCCGAGGACGAGTCTAGCCGCGGCGTTCTGGATGGTCTGGAGTCTGTGCAGAAGAGTTCTGTTGATTCCGGCGTATAGGGCGTTTCCGTAGTCCAGTCTGCTGGTTATGAGTGCATGGGTGACGGTCTTTCTGCAATCGGGGGGATCCATTTGAAGGTCTTGCGGAGGATGCGCAGGCATTTGAAACTGGTGGAAGCGACGGAGTTGATCTGGCGGGTCATGGAGAGGGAGGAGTCGAGGATGATGCCGAGGTTTCGTGCGTGGTCTGTAGGGGTGGGTGGATTCCCGAGGGCGGGGGGCCACCAGGTGTTGTCCCATGCGGAGGTGCAGGGTCCGAGGATGAGGACCTCGGTCTTCTCTGAGTTAAGCTTCAAACAGCTGTCTTTCATCCAGGCTGCCACTTTCTTCATTCCTTCCTGGAAACAGAGTCTGGTGTTTTCGGGATTCTTCGTGAGTGAGAGGATGAGCTGGGTGTCGTCGGCATAGGAAACAATGCTGAGCCCATGCTGTCTGACGATGGTGGCGAGGGGGGCCATGTAGATGTTGAAGAGCGTGGGGCTGAGCGATGATCCTTGGGATACTCCAAAGTTGATGTCGGTGGGTTCGGAGAGGAAGGGAGGGAGTCTGATCCTCTGGGTTCTGCCGGATAGAAAGGATTGGATCCAGTCGAGGGTGGCTCCTTGTATCCCCGTGTCGTGGAGTCTGGCTGCGAGCGGTGTGAAACGGTGTCGAAGGCTGCGGAGAGGTCTAGGAGGATGAGGGCCGCAGTGTGTCCCTGGTCGAGTAGCATGCGGATGCCGTCAGTGGCGGCTAGGAGGGTGGTCTCGGTGCTGTGGTTGCTGCGGAATCCAGACTGGGAGGCGTCTAGGATGCAGTTCTCTTCGATGAAGGCGGTCAGCTTGGCGTTTACGAGTCTCTCGGTGACTTTGGCCGCAAAGGGGAGGAGAGAGATGGGCCGGTAGTTTTTCAGGTCCGTTGGGTCAGCCGTTGGTTTCTTGAGGAGGGGTCTAACCTCCACCCACTTCCAGTCATCTGGGCAGATGCCGGATCTGAGGGAGGCGTTGATGGTCCGTCCTAGTTCCGGTGCGATGGCGGCGGCGGCCCTGTGGAAAATGTGCGGTGGGCAGGGGTCCGTAGGGGCTCCTGAGTGGGTTTTCTTCATGGTCGCGGTGATGTGTTCGACGGTGGCGGGATTCCAGGTTGTGATGGCTGGCTTACTGGTGGCGGTGGGTAGGGGGGTGGTGGTGTCCTGCGTCGGCTCGCTGAAGTTGTCGTAGAGGACTTTGATCTTCAGATGGAAGTAGGAGCTGAGCTTGTCGCAGAGTTCCTGGGAAGGTGTGATGCGCGTGGCTTCGCTGGTGGGTTTTGCGAACTGCTGTATGACGTTGAATGATGTGTAAATGGCTTGAATTTTATTGAGGAAAAAGTCCGCTAGTTTATTACAGCGTGAACCTGAAGTATCGGGGGTCACTTGGGGTGGAGGGACTCTGAGCAGTGTCTTCGCTATGCGAAAAATCTCCCACGCAGAATTAGCTGCAGAGGAAATTTTTTCTTCATAGTGGGCAGCCTGGGCTAGTTTAATTTCAGCTTTGTACAGTTTAATAGCCTCCCTATATTTCAGTTTCTTATTAGGGGAAAATTCCTTCCTCCAAGTTCTTTCGAGTTTCTTGCAGGTTTGCTTTAGCGCCCAAAGCTTTGGAGAGTACCATGCCATTCTGTTAATTCCAATTTTCCTCTGGGTCATTTTTATGGGGAGAACTTGGTCTAAGGAGCATTCTATCCACTTGTTAAAATTCTCATTAGCAATTACAGCATCAGGGTCAGGGACTGGCTTCGTTTTTTCTAATTCTAAAATCCATTGTTCTGTCGAGAGTTTGGGCCAGGGACGTGACCTTGTTCTAATCGGCTTGGTAGGGGACTAATCACAAAAATAATACTAATAATGTTGAGAGTGAGAGAATGTATTCAGATAATAAAGAAAACTTAAATACTAATGTAGAGAAGATAGAAGATGATAGTATTTATCATCATGATAAATCAATTAATGATTTCTCGTTAAATGTCTTTACTAAGTTGCTTTATGAGTATGTTAATATAATGAATGCGAGAGATTGTTATGTGTGCATGCAATTGCCATCGTCTGTCTCAGAGGGGGTGACATATCATCACCTACCCTTAACATATGGTGTGTCTTGTAGTGTCTTAACAAGTCTGTTTTATGAGAGGGAAGGACTGGAGTATTATTACTCTAATTTAGATTTAATATTTTCTGAAATTCCTATTAGAAGAGATTTGAAAATTGTTTATGGACCTGTTTACCCTGCATACATGAGTGATTTCTTTATTAGTAACAAACGAATAGATACAATTGATGCACATAGAAATAACTTAACATGTAAATTACGACATGAAGTGATAGAGTTTATGAATTTAGTGGAGGATAGAAGACGAGAATTCAAAAAGAAAGCTGCTGAGCAAAAGTCTCATGTGCCTCCATGGGTTTTCAGAGAGGGTGATTACAAAAAGGGTGAGACTTACGCTGCCATGACTCTAGATTTTCAACATAGAGGAAAGCTTTGTGTGTTTAGAGAAAAGACTGAACTAAATAGTTACTTCATTGGTTCTAGTGAATGTGAGCATACCTTCTTGATAAAAGGAAGTTGGGGATTGAAAGAAGGAACAGATCCTGTTTTCCCGGGAATCTATTATGTGTGTGGTAAGAATGCCTATTAGAGGTTACCTGCAGGTTGGTATGGGTGTTGTTATTTAGGCATAGTATTCCCGAAGGTATACCACGTAGATAAGAATAATAGAGTTAATGAAATTAAACAAGGATTAACACGAAATAAGAGAGGAGCGAGTTATTCTGAAATAGTGGGGGATATTTTTGGAGCACTGATGCCTTCAGTTGGAGTCATTCTGAATTCACATAAAATTAGAAAATTGTCCACAGTGGTTGATCGTATATCAACAGATACTGCTGGTGGGTTCTTGATGATTGATATTGAAATGGTTGCAATTAGATCTATGGTTTTGCAAAATCGACTTGCCCTTGATATATTATTGGCAAAAGAGGGTGGAGTCTGTAGTATGTTGAAAATTCAACAATGCTGTACTTATATCCCTGATAAGAGTAAAAATCTTGAAGGGTATATTAAAAACATTACAGAACTTCATGATGACTTGACTGAATTGAAGGTTGACGGTGCATCGGAGAAACTTGGCAAGAGTTTTTCCTCAGTGGGAAATTGGTTTTCTACTTTAGGAATAGTTTATTAGGAAAAATACTAATACCTATTACTTCAGTAGTTGTAGTGATATTAATGATTATTTTTATTTATAAATGTTGCAAATGCAAATGTAGATGCAGAAAAGAAAACATTTCAGATCCTAAATGTAGAGCTAGAAAAAGAAAGAGAGAAGAGATAGAATTAGAGGACATGAGAGGAAACTATTATGAGATCATGAAAGACTTAGATGGAAGAATGATAAAACGAGAAAGCAGTACAGCATTTTAATAAGTGGCAACCTGTATTGTTGGGTATTTTTTATGATGGCTCAAAACGCCATCAAAGGGGGGATTGATGGAGCAGGGTTTTGCGTTAAAAAAACCTGCTCGGATTAAACCTTCGGTAACAATATTAACAGTGTGCTGTGAGAAAATATGAATAAAAACGCTAACATGGAGAAATGCTTTTGCGCATGTGTAAAGTAAATGTGTGTACTAATGCATGAAAACTAGGCCGCATTTGCTCATGACACTGAACAAAATAAAAAGACTAATGCTGCTTTTGTGCACGTAAATAATATTCTGCTAGGAATAACACGGGTTGTGCATGGGTTAGTGCAATGCTGAATGGTGCGCTTTGAAATTACATTTCATGAAAGTAATAATGTTTGTGTTTTGTTCATTGTAGAGAAACAAGCATGGGCCTACACTTCTGCATGCCAGTATGGGGTTAACTTTTGTAAACGGGACAAAATAAGAGAACATGAAATAAGCTCTGAACAAGGAATGGAAATTCAAAGACACAGAGTGACCTTCGTGGTGTATTGACTGACTGCCAAGCTGCGGAAGAATAAAATGAGATATCAGTGGAAGCGATGCAACTTTCCTATTAGATGGCAGAGGCAAAACAAAGAGAGCGTGAAAGACTTGTTACATTCGATACATGTATTGCTCTTCAGGAAATACGTGCTAAGATTATGTCCAGAAATGTTTCGTGGGTAAAGGATGTTGCAATGTTGAAAGTCTAAAACAATAAGCTAGTGAATAAAACCATCACGCTGAGGGTGGTGTGACAGCGACACCCCCGTTCTGAATACTGAAACAAATGTGGGATGGACATTTAGGTTTTAGGGTATAATTGAGGTGTTCTGGGGGGTGTGGTTTTGGTTGGAGAAGTAGGTTCGGCTGGTGTTAGTTAGCGGGAGATCGTCGCTGTCGTCGGTTTGCTGTTTCCAGATAGAGGCCTACCTGTTTCCCGAATCCTGACTTAAACTTTGCCATTCGACTCTTCTCGAAGGCCTTACTGCTCTACTTGGCCAGTGGGGTAGTTTTCAGTTTCCTTTGGGTTAGTATAATAATCCGAGTTTGCCTAATCTTTGCAAATGAGTTTATGTCTCTGAAACTTTTCTCTCTTCGCCTATCCACTCCTTCGGTACATTGTTATTTGATATGAGTTTGTTTTCTCCATCGCAAAATATATGTTCACCATGATAATCATGATTTGCATTGTATGACTGTACTTGATGAGCATTCATTTCTTATTATTACGATAAACATTTAACATTAAGCATACCGAGTCTGTTATTATTTAGTAGTATTGATGAGTGCATAATTATTACTATCAACTCTTCAACTATAGTATCTATCGCCACAAATGTACTGTAGAGAGAAATGCAGGTTTTAAATGTGTAATTGGTAAGTTAGGTATAAACTTGCATCACACTGAACCCCAGCGTGAAGGGATTGTATTGTATTGTATTGTATTGTATTCAGAATTTATAGAGCGCACTGCGACCCTACGGGTATCCTGGCGCTTGAACACGTAGGTTCAATTATCTTAGAGTGTGATGACGATTGCAAAAATAAGAAACACTGAATTACACCCTAGGAAAAAGCCAAGTTTTCAGTTTCTTTCTGAATGGCAGTAGATCATCTATATGTCTAAGTTCGGTTGGTAATTTATTCCACGCCGGCTGCTGCAACGCTGAAGGCTCTTCCACCAGATCTAACTCTTCTGAACTTGGGTACTCTCACCAGTTTGGCGGAGGAAGAACGAAGATTGCGTGAGGGAACATACCACTCAAATCTGCTCTGTAAAGGTTTGGGCCCAATGCCATGTAGAGCTTTAAAAACTATACACATTGATTTAAATTGCACCCTCTGTACAACTGGAAGCCAATGGAGCTCAGCCAAGGCCTGAGATGAAGAGGACTGGCGAGATCTCATGAGTGCCAGCTTGGCTGCCATTGACTGGATTCTCTGGAGTTTCCCATCAAATATTTAGGAGACTCCAGCAATAAAGCATTACAATAATCCAGTTGGCTAAGGATGATACTTCTTACTACCAGCGGCCTAGCCTGCTTAGGCAACAGTGGGAGAATTCTTCGTAGCACCCTCATCAGAGCAAAGCATCTCCCAACTGTCTGGTTCACTTGGGATTCGAGGCTCAGTTTACAATCAAAACTGATCCCTAGGTTACGAACTACCTTTGTCGGGGTAAAAGAGGCTGTCACCGGTAGTAGCCAAAACCCAGTGGGTAATGGATAGGGAACCTTCCCCACTGAACAGCACAGGATCTCAGTTTTTCCCCATTAAATTGCAAATAGTTATTTTGAAGCCAAAGAGCCGTGTCTTGCATACAATTATGAAATTTTTCAAGTGAAATTGCCTGACAGCCTTCCAGAGATAAAATCAACTGGGTATCATCAGCATAGTTCACTAGACTAATATTATGTGACTTGATAACAGCCACAAGAGGCTTCATGTAGATATTAAACAAGATGGGGCTGATTGCAGACCCCTGTGGTACCCGATGTTGGACTTTCCTATACATGGATTGATACGGGGAGAGCAACCGGCTGTTCTCTATCTAAAAGATAGGATTGAAACCACTTCAGTGCCAGTCCACTCACACCTACTCTGGCATGCCTGTCCAAGAGTACCGCATGGTAAACCGTATCAAATGCGGCGGACAGGTCCAACAGAATCAAGATGGTATCTTGTCCCCTGTCCGCCCGCATTCGAAGATCATCTAATACGGTTACCAAGGCAGTCTCTGTCCCATGTCCAGGACGAAAGCCAAAGCTGCACATCCTCCAGTTTATCATTGGCTTCTAGAAACTGAGAAAGTTCCCTACTAACCAGTTTTTCTATGATCTTCACTGGATAGGGCAGCAATGAAATAGGCCTGTAATTCTTCGGGCAGGCTGGATCTAATGAATCTTTTTCAAGAGAGGTGTGATCAGTGCTTTTTTCCAGCTTACTGGCACCGTTCCACTCTCCAGAGATTGCATGCAAATCAGCCTGAGTGATGGAAGAAGTTTTACTCCTAAGGTTTTCCATAATTTATGCGGTAAAGGGTCCAATGAGGAGCCTGAGGACACACTAATAGCTAGTTTGATAAAATCATCCACTTGTAGTGTTGAGAAATGATCAAGACTATCTGAGGTCTCTGTCACTTCCCACTCATGTTTCTGGGAAATACAATAATTCTTAGATTTCCCATTCTGAGTATCATGTGTGGGTACATTACTAAATTGTAACCCTTTAATGATTTTACTTATTTTTTCCTCAAAACACATTGGCTAGCCCGTCGCAGAGAGTCTGTGTTGGAAATTTCTTTTGTGCAGGTAGGATTAGTAATATCATTTACTATTTTTAAAAATGCTCTTAGCGCTATTTGAGGATTTCAGAATAATATCAGCAAAGTATTCAGCTTTTGCTGTAATTACTTTTTATAAATGGATATAGTTTCCTTCCAAGTTTTTTTATCCTCATCTATGTATTTTTTCCTCCAACTCCTTTCTGCCAGCTTACAATCCTTTTCAGATGTTTTAGATTATCATTGTACCAGGGGCAGAAGGTTTGTCCCTTTTTTTAATAGTTTTTAGGGGTGCTAACTGGTCAAGTTGCGTGGTGATTTGATTACAGAAATTCAAGTAGTTTTCCTCCACCTGTTTACCTGCATCAAACGTCCCGTGAATGCAGGACTCAGGTAGTAACATTGTTACATCGGCGAGTCTTCTCCAGTCCCTGCCTCTGAAAGTCTTGTTTTCCATCGAGATAACTGTGCTGGGTTTCGGGCAGACAATTCTAAATTGTACTAAATAATGGTCAGTCCAGTCTACAGGCAGGATTGTACCAATCTCAATTAAATCTTTATCAGCAAAAATCAAATCCAGTACATGTCCCCCTCTATGCGTGGGTTCTTTGACCCACTGTGCCATGTTCATATTTCCACATGTCTGAAGGAGATTATAATATCCAGAGTCTAGGCTTCCATTGAGCCATAGGTTAAAATCTCCTAAAAATAGAGGTCTTGAGTGGGTTAGCGCCATATTGCTAAGAACATCTGCCAAAGCACCCTGCTGTTGGGGACTGGCTACTCCAGGTGGTCTATAACAGACTATGCCCGTCACTACATGTCCCTTAGGATCCCGAAGGGCAAAACCTAAAAGTTCAGAGCCACTCACTTCATCAATATCAACTGAAATGAAGTCCCATTTATCTTTAAAAAAGATACCAACCCCACCACCTTTCCCAGTCTGCCTAGGTTTATGTATTGCCTTGTAGCCTAGAGGGATTAGTTGGGTAGTGTAAATGGGCCTATGTAAATGAAAAATTATTGATCCCTGATCCCTGGGTCAACTGCTTATGTGTGGCATATAATACAAATCGAATGTTGTCATGGCAACTTACCCTGGTTATTCTTCATGTGGCAAATAGGGTACGTTCTCTAGCACTTATTGACCTTTAACACCCAACGTGTGTAATAGAGGTGCTATTTTTCTTTCCGCATTTAAACTAGTGCCACAAACCCTCGCATAGTTCCAAAAAACCTTCTTCTAGTTAGCCCACTTCACTGCTGTTCTCCTAGATGCATCTGAAAAAATAGCAGGGGTGTGACATCTTGCTCTGTGTATCTTTATCTTATAATAAATATAGAAAAAGTTTAATTTTTCTCCGCCTGGTGGGTAGAAATTCTGGATTTTATTAAAGCCACAGAGGCTAAGATTTTGCAAATCTCCTTTATTGCCAGCTCACAGCAGCAACAATTGAAGAATATAGAACTTTAAGTAACATTCTAAGACACTATAAAGTCCCCCCACGCCTAGCCATCTTCCTTCTTTCAGAAGCTGCAAACAAGATAATTCCAAGACAAAAAACCTAAACTTCGGTGGTAAATGGTTCACCTCAAACAATTCAAGCCGGAGGAGACTTCTTAATCTGAAATAGAAAACATAATAGGTAATATCTTTATAGTCACTGGGTTGGGTAACAGTAATATGAGGAGGGATAATCTTAGCCTCTGTGTCTTTAATAAAATCCAGATTCTGTGCCCTCCAGGCTGTGAAAAATCTAAGGGGCATATTATCAACGAGGCGATAAACAATTATCGCCGCTTTGCGTCACTTGCTGACAAAGCGGCGATAATTTTATCGCCTAATCAGCAAGGTCACGCTATTGCGTGAATCCTTGCATTATCGCCTTTCTCCCAAAGCCTCATCTTTGCATCTCTAATGAGATGCAAAGTGGGCGTCACTGGCGTACCTCGGATGGGACTACGTTGCAAATATCGCTGATGTTCACATCGCGATATTTACAAGGCAACTCCACATGATTTTAGCAGAGGTTAGATTTTGGCGAAACGCCGTTTCGCCAAAATCTAACGTCTGCTAAAATCCTGACTTAGCCATCCCTAACATAGGGGTGGATTCTGCTGATACGACCACTAGTGGTCGTATCAGCAGAAGTATCGCCGTTTGCAGGAACATCGCTGGAAAACCAGCGATGTTCCCTGCAAAACGGCGATAACCTCGCTATCTCTGGAATTTTTATCGTCCTGGAGAAACGCGTTGTTAATAATGCGCTACCAGGGCGATAATTTCCAGAGATAGCCTGCGATAGGACTATTGACGCTAAGCACGGCCAGCGATAATTATCGCTGGCCGTTGATAATATGCCCCTAAATTTTATGGCATGACAAGGATGCTAACATTATGCAAGTTTAAAGTGTATTTAACACATTATCGATTACATTTGTGATCAGTCTGAAATAGCAGTTCTTAAACATATTTTCATTCGACCAGTCGGCATCTCTAAGAATATCCTGCAGACCTACGCCCAGTGTAAAGGCTTTGGAAGCTGACACACCCCTAATGGAGTGTGCCCCGAAAATAGAGACGTCCACACCACTCTCACTCATAACTTCTTTCACCAATCTCACTAGTGTAGGAGAAGAGACGGCTTTATGAGACCATCTATGTGAAATTAGCAGTTGTGTTGTATTTCTTTTCAAGCTTTCCGTTCTCCTTTCATACTCTTTAAAGCATTGCACAATGCAAAGTCTCTAATTTTGTGAAAAATAAGGGTAAAAAATAGATGATGACATAGTCTTTGTTCTCTTCTTGAGGTAGAGGCAAACTCCCTTGGGTTGATAGGCCCTGTTAGAGACATCTAAGGCTTTAATGTCTGAAGTTCGCCTAAAATACACCAGACAGAGTAGTACTGTAAGTTTATAGAAGATACGTGTAAGAGACAGATTTGGATTGTTGCCCCAGCATGTTAGAACTTGTAACACATTTTTTACGTCCCATAAGGCAGTGTATTTTGCAGTCGGGGTTTAGTACCCGTATACTTCTAATTATTTTCTTGGTTAATAGACTTTGACCAGCAGAGATGCCACCCACCAAACAATGCCCTGCAGCTATAACAGATCTGTAACCGTTAACTGTTCTATAGGATAGACCTGATGTGAATAGTTCCGAAAGGTAGTTAGCTACATGAACTGAATCAGTTGAAACAGGATTGTAATTTTGTTGAAGACACTAACAAACCCTTTTGTTCCAAGCCAGTCGATATGCTTTCCTTGTTCCAGAAGCCCACGATTCAGAAATGAGTCGGAAAGCATCTGACTAAAGCCCTAGGATCTGCCACTGTCTCCTGAAATCTTCCAGGCCATCAGTACTAGTGGTCCCTCTTCTACGAGGGGGGGTGTACTTCTCCTTCTGGGCCTAGAGTATTTCCCTGAAGGACGGTATTAGGATGGGGAAGTCTATGGTAATTTCTAGAATGATTGGGAACCAGGCCTGTGACCTCCACAGGGGTGTTATTACTACAAGGCTCTGTGCGCATCGTCATGCATGTAGGAGTAGTCTTGGTAGCATGGCAAATGGAGGGAAAGCATAGGGTGCTAAACCCTTCCAGTCTTGGCGGAACAAATCTACTCCTTGAGCTTGTGGGTCCAGTCTCCAGCTGTAGAATTTCTTCAGTTGTGTGTTCAGTCTGTCTGCAAAGAGGTCCGTTCCAAAGGGACCCTATTTCGTTTGGATGGTCAGGAATGTGCTCCTGTCCAGTCTCCAGTTGCTGGAGTCCTTGAAATTCCTGGAGAACCAGTCCGCTACGCCATTGTTTAAGCCAGGAATGTGTTCTGCCACAACCGAAAGCCCTTTGCTCAAGCAGTATGCCCATAAACCCTTCGCTAGATCCGTTAGTCTTTTGGAGTGAGCTCCTCCCAATTTGTTGCCATATCTCACTGCTGAGACATTGTCCATGCGCAGCATCACGCAACATTTCATCACCTTGTGGATGAAGCAACGAATTTCAAATGAACCTGCTAGTAATTCCAAGCAGTTGATGTGCAATCCCTTCTCCTGTTCTGTCCAGCGAGCCCCTGTTGATGAGTTGCCACATCTCGCACCCCATACTTCTAAACTTGCATCCGATTCTATTATTATCTCTGGCTCCTCCCCAAAGATGGCTCTGCCATTCCATGCCTCAGCATTTTTCAGCCACCAGAGGAGTTCCTTTCTTGAGTCTTGGTCTAGAGAGAGCATCTGGGAGTATGATTGTGTTGTTCCCAGGGTCTTCGCCTTGAGTCTTTGAAGAGCCCGGTAGTGCAAGGGACCTGGGAAGATTGCTTGGATCATGGAGGATAATAAACCCAGTATCCTTGCTAGGAACCTTAAAGGGAATTCCCTTTTCCCCAATATTTTCTCAACTCTTTGCGAAGTTTCCTTAGTTTGTCTCCTGGTAGTTTTAGTTCTGCTCTTAATGTATTTACAATAAATCCCAGTTATTGTGTTTCCTGGTTTGGCACCAAGCATGATTTTTTCTTGTTTATTATAAATCCCAGATATTCTAGTAAGCGTATGGTGAGGTCTGTATGATAAGAGAGTACTGTTTTGGTTTTGGACTGAGCCATTAGTAGGTTATCGTCTAGGTATATTATCAGTCTTACACCTCTTTCTCTGAGCTAGCCTGTTACGAGTCATAGGACCTCGGTGAAGCACCAAAGAGCCGACGATAGTCCGAAGGGGAGACTGCAGAATTCCCACAGTTTACCTTCCCAAGTGAATTTGAGAAATTTCTGGTGTGGACCCCAGATTGGAACGGTTAGATATGCGTCCTTTAGGTCTAGTCTTGTTAGCCACTCCCCTTTTCTCAGTACATCCCTTGGGAGGTGAACTCCTTCCATCTTGAAATGGTGATACGTTACCCATTGGTTTATTTCCTTCAGGTTTATTACTGGTCTTAATCCTTTGTCTTTCTTCTCCACAAGGAAGATATTGCTGACAAAGCCCAAGACCGAGCCCTGTTTTATTGCACCTTTCTCTAGTAACTCTTTTACTTCCTGGGATACCAATTTCTTGTCCTTCTCCGAGAATACTATTTCCTGTGGTCTCTTCACTTGGATAGAGGTTTTCGCGAATTCTATCTTGTATCCCCTGCCGTGTTCAGAACCCACGGATCCTGTGTCACTAGATTCCAGTTCCCACAGAACTGGGCCAGCCTGCCTGCCACCTTTGTAGGGGTATCTGAAAGGTGTTTGTAGATTCTTACCTGTAGAGAATCCTCTTTGTTTGTGTTCACCCCTAAAGGATCTGCCTCTACTTCGTTGTCTTTGTGGGTAGAAGGGTTGGTGGTTGATGAAAGTTGATTGGGGAAATCTTGTGCCCTGGCCCAGGAAGGGTCTTGTTGAGGTTTGACCATGGCCGAGGCACCGACCCCGCGTTCTCCCAGCCCTGCCAAAAAACCTATCTTGGACTACCCTTTTAATGGCCTTTCGGGATTTCTGAATGGAACTAAAGGCTCCTAAATATTTGCCCATTTCTTTTATGAATTCGTCTCCCAAGAGGAGCCCTTGGGAGTCGGGTCTCCCAGCTTTGTTAGCCTGTTCTATTAGTTTGGGGTCTATTTTTTGTTGGACGCCCTTCCTTCTCTTGTTTGAAATTGCTTTGTTTGCGTTTCCTAAAAGGCAAACAAATCTTTAGACTCAATGGCGTAGTTCATTGGGATCGATTGGTGTATCGACCAGGTAGGGTGCCTCTGCCATTTCGAAGATTTTTGTTAGTGGGCCGGAGATGTCGAGCAAGCGGTCCTGGCAGGATTTCAGTCCCTTATCGATCCCTTTTCTAGGGTCTTTACCACCCTTAGCTATGGGGTCTAGTTCTGGGTCATGGCCACATTATCAGGGAGGGAAGGTCTTGGGCATTCCGACCGTATTCTAGCTTTTACTTCTTTGGTGATCTCCTTTCTTAGCCAGAAGGAGATGTAGTATTCCCCGACATGTTGTGAGGGTGTCCACACTGGGGCTAAGGGGTGTTTAATCAGTAGGGGGTCGTACATGTCCTCCCCGAAGGGATCCACAATGCCCATTTTAGAGCCTGAGGCCTCACTTGCCTCGTCAGAAGTTCCCATTCCCCTTACGTCTTCCATCTTCTCAATAAGAGTATCAAATTGGGAGAAATACAAGAGTTCAATTTCAGGCTCTGCAGTCTCATCACTGCCAATGGGAATGGGAATCTCAGGGCCTGTTTCTTGCCTGTCTGTGGTGCCCAAGGCACCACTCTTGTTACAGCCTAGGGTGCGTGAAAAACCCCTTTGGGAGTTCTTTGACTTTTTTGCCCCTTTTTGAAGGCTTCCTGCAGCCATCCTTTTTCTCCGGCTTACTTGCCCCATCTGATACTCCAGGTTGGTGTCCGCTTGAGATGGGCCATGGATGCTTTCCACTTTTTTGTTTATGGTGCCATCTAGGGGCCCTATTACTCTGTCCAGGGCCCTATTTACCATTTGTTCTATTTTATCCTCCATATTTCCTCTAGGGGAGCTACAGACATGGGTTGTATGTAATGTGTTGTGGGAAGTCACAAGGTTAACTAACTAGGAGCTGTGGGGAGAACTGGCCGTCAGAGGTGATCAGCTGGTCAGTAGTTTGGCAGGGAAACCAAATGTCAGAATGAAACTGTCACAGTAGCTTGGAGCGGTGACCAATCATTTAAAATGGCCGTCCTATTTTGTTCTTATATATTGCCCCAAAGTGCTAAAAGGCAGTCAGCACATACGTGTGGTGCGCAACCGCCTCCTTATAGCCTTTCCTTTAAGGTTGTAACCTGTGAGCCTTCTCTTTTTTTTCTTGTTAATTTATTTATCAGTGCGGTCGCGCGGCCGCACATGCATGCACGGCCCTGGGACTTTCCTTGTAATTTGGCAGCGGGGGGAAGGCCGCAGTGGGTTGATTCGCTCCAGTCCCCCCGTTGCTAGGCTCATTATGTGTGGCCCCGCCGTAGTGGGGGAGATGTCAGGAGCCCACCTCCCGGAAGGCATGGTTCACCAGGTAACGCAGCTTTGAAAACAAAGCCGGTCACATTTAGCTACTTCATGAGTAAAGCAGGGAGAGAAAAGTAAAAGGAAAGAAGCGAGCACTGCAGGGGCGGCTTTATAAGAAAGCTGGTCCTATTCCCTGGTTAACTGATTTTCAGCCTGAAGCGACTGAAATGTAATAAGGAAATGTTAGTTAGGGTTAAGCCCCCCCAATTATTCCTTATAGTAGAGGGATAGACGTTTTTAAAGTTTTAGTAAGGTGTGGGGGGTTTATAGGGTCTAAAATATGGTGTATAGAAACGTTTTGTATTCCAAAGGAAATAAAAGGTTCTTATCTTGTGAGCAGCAGCAACAAAGAAGGAAGATGGCTGAGCGTGGGGGGACTCTCTAGTGTCGTAGAATGTTACTTGAAGTCCTATATTCTTCAATTGTTGCTGCTGTGAGCTGGCAATAAAGGAGATTTGCATAATGTCAGCCTCTGTGTCATGTAATACACAAAACTCTGGGGTTTCCCAGGGGAGGGAACTAGAGGCTACGGGGTATTCAGGGTGAGCTGGCCTCCAACCATAACATGTACACTCAAAGAAGCTACCCTTAAGGGAAGTGACCGGGAATTTACAAGGTACTAGGTGGAGTGCCAGGCATCTCAAAAAAAGTGAAGGACTTTAAAAACCAATGTAAAAGCCAAAATACATTTATACGCTGGGCAATTACTTGGTATTAAAAGTAAGTGTGGGGAATGGGGGAATTAGTACCCCATCACCACCGTGATTGTAGTCGTCAACATGTTTCTGCCAAAGTGGCCCTTAGGGTCCGTGGCATTCATCAGGACTGAAAAGACTATGGGCTCCTATCTCACCAAGATTGGTTCAAAATTACCACTGTGTAGGGTGACCTATGACAACCTCTAGCTGAGCGATGTTTCTTAAACCCCAAGTGAGGTTCCTAAATGTCCCATGGGAAGAGAGTATTAGAGACCCCTGTAGTCACACTTCCATCAAGGTGCGTCTCTCGCCGTCTGCCTAGACGTGTTCACTCCTCTTCCCCGATGTTGAATCTCCGTTTCATGCCAATAAATACACACAGACCTACTGACTGAGGAATTATATGTAGAGCCACCACCGCAAAAATAAGAAACATCCCATCGGTAACCACAACGATTAGGGGATCAAACATAAAGGCATGCAACACGTTGTAAAAATCTTGTAAAATACAAATTCTATTGTGTGTTCAAACAACAGATGGAAATGGAGAAAATATCACACAACATAAACAAACTGGTCTAAAATGGATGTTTTGCAAAGAAATACGTGTTCGTTTTCAAAGGATGTGGCTTGTTTCAATAGCGTGCATGTTACCACCTGAGAAGGCTTGTGGAGTGTCAGTATAAATCAGATTTGCACAATTCCAATATTAAGGTGTGGTGTACCTAACTCATGGACAATTTATTTGGTGACCTCGAATGAGTACAGGCTTATCAGGACAACATATTGGTTTTTGCTGATAGTCTAGAGGTGCATATCTGTATATTGGAAAATGTGCTAACAGTTTTACTATACAGAGTGATGACAATCAGATATGATGAATGCAAGTTTGCTACTAATGAGTTAGAATGTTTGGGTCACACCATATCTGTGGCTGGCATAAAACCAAAGTTCTCACTGATTAAAGCCATCAAGGAGGCAACAGCACCCATGGATAAAGACATCTTGCGCTCCTTCTTGGGCCTAGTAGATTACTACGCCCACTTTGTGTCTGGGTATGCTCATGCAGCCGAAATTTTGAAAACCTTACCTAGGACATACATTTCTGTGGCCTGAGGACAAATAGTTGCATTTGATGAGGTCAAAAGTTTGGTAGAAAAGGCACCTGTTTTAAGTGCCTATCGAGAGGGGTGCACTTCAGTCATTACTGTAGACGCCAGTGTACAAAGTCTTGGGGCTGTGTTAAGTCAGTTTGTGGGAGGCAAAGAGCAGACTGTAGCCTTTTCACCCAGATCTTTAAAACAATATGAAAGACAGTACAGCGCAGTTGAGTGTGAGACACTGGCATATGAGTTAAAAAATTCCAGATGTATGGGGTCGTAACTACACTCGGATCACAAATTGATGGTGCACATTTTCACTGGCGGCACTCGTAACAATGTGTCAGCCAGATTGACTAGGTTAATTTCCAAATTACATGAATACAATTTTATGATTAAACATGTGTCGGGCAGGAAAAATGTCCATGCAGATTGTCTATCATGCATGCCATTAGATGATACAGATGACTACCTGATGGCACTAATGATTTAAATGTATTACACAATCTTGTGAAAAAGGTTTTATACAATGTTTTAATGATGTGATTCTATTACACCAATTTTGTGTAAAATGTTTTATATGCTGTTTTAATGATGTGGTTTATGCATTCGTGTTTTACCTTTGTTCTACTTTGATGGTTTTTGACAACCAAATAAGGTATCTTGATGATGATGATAATAATACAGATGAAGATGTCGGGTTAGATGTGTTGTATGTAGGTAATGAATTTCCAGGCAGGCAGATGTTTGTAGAAAGAAGATTTATTCATCAACATAAATTGTATGCATCCTTCAGCGACCTCCGTGCCCGCAGCTCCGTTGCTAAATGGCGTTACAAACCACCAATTCAGCAACGAGACCTGCGGAACACAGAACGGCGTTTGTAGGATGTGGCATACAAATAATAACAACGGGGCACCCACAAAGGCGCCAGTAAGATGCACGCTCTGACTTTACGCGTGCTGCATAGCATATAACACATCTCCCCTTTCCCGAAAAAAACAAAAAACAATTACATAGTAAAATCCTGTAAATACGAAGGTTTTTTAGACATTCTACCACTTCTAGTGGTGACGCAATCATTAGCAAAGTGTGCTCCGGTAGAGTCATTCATCACCCTTGGACTCATGAGAACTAATTCACTCATATGCAGTATGTTGACTACTTACACCCTGTACTTGATGCTGAGGAATACAAGACTGAACACTATCCCCATGAGTGATATGTGACTCCAGAGGAGGTAAAAACATGGCATCCTCATGAGATTTCGGCAAATGACTCCTAACAACTTTGCTTTGAAAATCACTCAAAAGAACTAAGTTCTTCATGGCCCACCATCGTTCATCCTCTAATAATACCAATGAGCGAGCAACCTTGGTAACCTTGAAAGGGCCAATGAAGTTGTAATCCATCTTAGATCTTCTAGGTTTCACATTCTTCAACATGACCCATGACCCAACCTCAATACGTGGAGTGCCGATATTCTTTTTCTTGTCATGAAACATTTTGGTTTTCATTTGATATTTTTGAACTCTAGATTCCACATCCTTAAAATTCACAGTCTCATTCAATTTATTAGGCGTTTTATCTCTACGCCACATGGGACACAAGCCTGTGTGAGCCTGACTATCACGTAACAGAACAAAAGGGGAAACACCAGTGACACTTTGTGGGGTATTATGGTATGCCCAAATTTTGTCTTGGAGGAACACAGTGGCATCTTTATTGCAAGTGACAGCAGTTTGGATACCCTCCTTAATCAATCTATTTGCCCTCTCAACAGCTCCATTGGAGCGAGGCGAATACTGAGGAATATTATGGTGTTTAATTCCTCTATCTTTTAACAATGATTCCATGGCGTCAGACGCTAGTTGCACACCATTGTTGGCGACAAGTTCCTCATGATACCTTTCCAAGGCAAAGATTTTATTAGAAAATTTGCTGACTTCTTGTGTGGATGTTTCGTGCACAAACTCATAGTAAATCCACTTTGAAACCACGATCACATTGATCCAGCGCGATATTAGCAAACAGCATTCATACACCAGATACTCACTTGGGCCCATACATTCATACTACGCTAATACTTATGCTGGGTTTTATCAGTTGTTACTCTTTATCAAAATCCCTGCTACCAATTACCTTCCGAATGAAGAGTAATGACTTACCAATGAATCCTGTGCTAATTGGGAAATTTAAAATGAGTGACATTCATTATAGTACATAATCCTGAAATAACCACTGAGTCAGGAAGTTTTAAAATGTTTATCTAAAGATTTAGCAGAGTAAATTACAGAAACCACATGGTACTTAATCGCAATACCCAAGATGAAGCATAGAATAATTATTGCTAATCAATGACGGTCCCTCAGGAAAGGAGAGGATAGAGACAGCAGCGCAACTAAAGGTTGCATTATATTTACCTAAGTGCGAGAACCAAACCCCTTGGCCAAGGAGTTAGAAAGAATAGGACCCAGGAAGGATGAAGAGCAAAGACCTCCTCCAGGATCAGGACAGGACCGGTGACCTCTCTACAACGACGCCTGCGTCGCTCCCCTCTCTGATACTCGGCTTCTCCTCGATTCTCCCGTGTCTCCCTTCTAATGGACTCCGCCGCCCCTCCTCAGGACCTCTTCTGGACAGGGACTCGGTCTGCAATCGGTCAGCTTGGCGGTCTGGAGCTCTTCTGGTCTGTCAGCATGAACGCCTGTTCTAACTAATTAACTAATGCTATATTCTATTATACCCTTCTACACCCATGTACCTCCCCTTAATGTTGCCAAAATATGGGACCACTACTTCTGATTGGACAGGGACAGGGGTGGATTCTCACACCATATTGATTTGCCTTGTATTTCTGAAGCCTATTGTTTTTAAACTACCGCCCCTTCAATTTAATACATTTGCTTTATTTCCCACCCGTCTCATGACAAAATTTACAATTTATTCATATAAAATGTTTCTCTTCGGCAAGAACATCTTGGTATGTAGTGGTGTCGGCCAGCAGGTCATGGCCTTGGGTGATGTCCAAGTTGACTTCATCTTTTCTATCTGGTCTGCCACTGCAGGGCGCATGTGCGGAATCTTTGTCACACGAGCTTTCATTGCACCAAACCCAGGCCCAAGTTTACGAACTGATAAAAGTCAAAGAAGAAAATATTAAAATCACAAATAAAATGTTTCACTGTATACCCACCTTTTCTACTCTATTCCCATTTAATTATAATACTGTCCCGCATTAGTAGCGTTAAGAAAACGACAATTTAATAATGACATGAGAGCAAGCTGAAGCATGTGAAAACATCAAGCAGCCATTTTAATGCACACTGCGCAGAAGCAGAAATTTCCCACCAAGCAAAGAGAGACGTCACAACACGTGATATGGTTGAGACATGCGCAGATAGTTTCCCACGCTTTAGCGGCCATTTTAGATTACGGACAAGCGTTATTCATTAGTAAAACACATAGGCAAGCATCCTTTCTATTCGTGTAGTGTATGCAATGATTAATAGAGACAATACAAGTTTAATAAATTAATACTATGAGGAGGATTGTATACAAGCAAGTTTCGTTTATGAAACCTTGCTCCATCAATCCCCTCTCTGATGGCGTTTCTGAGCCATCAAAATACTACCCACAATCAGATGCCAACTTCTAGCAAATTACTTCATTCTCATTCTTACACTTTCCATTTTTGCCATCCCCTTTCAATTTCTTGTATAATTCACTTCTCCACTCTTCAAGTTCTATTTCATCAATTTTTCGCTTCTTTCCTCTACCTGTCACTTTGTATGTTCCACTCTTTCTACAACATTTGCACCATATTGTTATTGCCAATATTATTATTGCTATCCCTGCTAAGGGTACTAATATTTGACCTATAAGTCCTTTTCCTACATTAGCAAACCAGGTACCAATTGACGAGATACTATTTGTCAATCTTTCCCATACACTATCAACTTCCAGTGGTTTAAGTTCCTTCTCAAGTTTAGTTATATTCTGTATATACGTTCCAATTTCTGCACTCTTATCAGGAATATAAGTGCAACAATGTTTCGTCTTCAATAATTTACAGACTCCGCCCTCTTTTGCCAATATAATATCAAGAGCAAGTCGATTTTGCATCACCATAGATCTAATCGCAACCATCTCCGCATTAATCATTAGAAAACCTCCAGCAGTATCCGTTGATAAACGATCAACCACTGTAGACAATTTACATATTTTCCTTGAGTTCAGAATTATTCCCACTGAAGGTATCAATGCACCAAATATATCACCTACAATTTCTGAAAAACTAGCTCTTTTACTACGTATTAATTCACTATTGTTTTCATTGCTCCCAGTGTTTCTTTTTACGTGGTATATCTTTGGAAATACTATTCCAAAATAACAACTTCCATACCACCGTGCAGGAAGCCTAAAGTAAGCCTTATTCCCACACACATAATAAATTCCAGGAAAAACTGAATCTGTTCCTCCTTTGATTCCCCAACCTCCAAGAATTAAGAAATTGTGTTCACATTCACTGGTACCGATGAAAACATTGTTATAATCAGTCTTTAACCTATGAAGACAAATTTTTCCTGTCTTTACGAAATCCAGAGCCATAGCAGCTTGAGCCTTGCCAGGTGTGTAACTCCCTTCTTTCTCTGCCCAAGGTGGTAAATGAGCCTTATGCTCAGAAGCTTTCTTTTGAAAATCTTGTCTTCTATCTTCTACTAAATTCAAAAATATCTTTTCTTCTTCATGTAAAGAACATGTTAGATTGTGTCTATGTGCATGTGTTATGTCTATTGATTTCATTGTTAAGAAAAATTCTCCCATAAACTGTGCGTCTTGACTACTAAGCACTGGGTTCATACTCTTGCGAATCGGAACCTCAGAAAATATCACATCTAGGTTTGAATAATAATACTGAAGTCTCCCTGTTCTATAAAATAAACTAGACAAAACACTACATGATATGCCATATGTCAGTGGTAAGTGATGGTATGTTAATCCTTCTGCTACTGATTCAGGTAACTTCATACAGACATAACAATTACTAACTTCCATGGTATCTACATATTGAAACAATAACTTTGTGAAAACGTTTAAACTAGTGTCGTTGTCAGCTACTTCATGATGAATTTCTGGTTCATTCTCTGCCATTAGTTCTACTCTATTGCCCTTCATGTTTGCTGTCCTCTCCTTAGTTTCATTATTAATCTTTTTATCCATTATCATAAGGTAAGGAACTGCTACAATCAGGACTAACCATACTATAAGCACCATTACTAGACTACATATGCATATTGCACAGCATCTTCTACAACATCTCTGTTTTGGTCTCCCAGCAACTCTATCGTCAGGCATTTTCGACAAGGAAGATCGCTCTTCTTATCTATTTCCTCTTTTCTTTATATGACTCTTTTGCTTAGTCAAGGTGGTCTTGTTTCTTTCTCGTACGTTAGTTCTGCACTTGTTCCTTCGTCACCACTTTCACTTGACTCTGAGCTTTCGTAATCTTCAAGAATGATGTAAGTCCAATCAGGACCCTTGAATTTGTTATTCACAAGTTTCAGTCTTTTACTTCTTCTTTTCTCAGTTTTATTTTCTTGTTCAGTTTGACTTGTTACTTCATTCACTTGATCTGGATCTTCACTTCTGGTTGTTATGTGGTATTTTACTCTTTTAATGACACTCGGCCAATGATCTCCTTTTCTTGTTTTCTTTGTTTGCACTGTTTCTTTATCTTTGTCTTCAGAAATCTTTTTATTTTCACTGCTTAGTACTGTTTCGTGTTCTGCAATTACTGTGTTTCTTGTTTGCTCTTTTTCAGGTCTGATTGGTTTCTCTGCAACAGCTCCACTGTGAGTTTCCAATAAGGGATCTTGTTCTTGATTTATTTCTTCATGTTCTTGATTTTCATGATCTTTTTCTTCTGTGTATTTTTCTTGATCTAACTTATTCTGATCAGGGCTTATTGCACTTTGTACTTCTGCAGCCTGACCGGATTCTTCTAAACCTGTCTGTCCCTGCTCAAAGTTTATCAGATCTTCGTTGATTTGAGCCCAGTTTCCTTTCCCTATCTGATCTTGCTCAGGTTCTCTTATTGTCTCTTCTTCTTGTGCCTGAGCTGCTTCTTCTTCACCTATCTGATCTTCTTCAATTTCTTCCAATTTTGTTTGACTTCTTGTTCTGTGGTAAACTTCAGAAACTTCTACCACCGGTATCCAGTCCTGACTTGTGCTCGGTTGTTCTTCTTCAGCTTCTCTTGAATCTCGAGCCTGAGATTCCTCAGCTGGGCAACCTTCAGCTTCCTCAGTGATTGATGCTGTCTGAGGATTTTCTTCTTCAGGATCTGGTACTCTTTTGGTGTGGCTTACGTGAATCCAATTAGGAAATCCTGCACACTTCACTGCTGTGTTTGTGGTTAGTATGACCTGACAAGGACTGCTCCATCTGGGTGATAGACACGTTTCTCTGGTGTGATTCTTCACTACCACCCAGTCACCAGGATTCAGATCATGTTCCTGTTCAGGCTGCCTGGAAACTGCGTCTTCTCCAACCTGGTGAGAGACAGAACGCACTAGGTCAGCCAGTCCTTTACAATAGTCCAGTACCATATCATCAGATATATTCAGCAGTTTGTTTGTGGGAACATGTGTTTGTCTCATTGCTCTTCCCATCATTATTTCGTGGGGGCTCAATCCTGTATTTCTGTCAGGTATGCTTCTGAGTCCCATTAAAACAAGTGGCAATGCATCTGGCCATTCTAATGATGTTGACGCACACATTTTTCCCAATCTTGACTTTATAGTGCCATTCAATTGTTCAACCACTCCAGAAGCCTCTGGACGATATGCACAGTGCAGTTTCTGTTGGATTTGGAATGCTTCACAGATTAGTTTGATCACTTCACTGTTAAAATGTTTTCCTCTATCTGATTCCAAAGTTACTGGGAAACCAAACCTAGGAATGAGCTCTCGTAGCAACAATTTTGCCACTGTAATGCTATCATTTCTCCTGGTAGGGTAAGCCTCCACCCACTTTGAAAACAGACATACTATGACCAGTACATATTTCAGCCCTCTGCATGGTGGTAACTGAATAAAGTCGAATTGAAGTCTTATAAATGGTCCTTCTGCTTTTCCAATTTTTCCAAACCCAATTATTGTCTTCCTCCCTGGATTGTGCATCTGGCAAGTTAAACACCTTTGGCAAAGACTCTCTGCAACAGCCCTGAACTTAGGATTATACCAGTTTTGTCTGAAGAGCCTAATCATTGCATCTCTCCCTATGTGTGTGTCTCCATGATACATTCTGGCCATTTGTGAGAGTAGACAATCTGGCATGACTGGTCTGCCATCAGCACTGATCCACACTTCATCATCTCGTCTCTGGGAACAACCTACTTTGATCCACAAATTCTTTTCACTTTCATCCACTTCATCTTGCAGTCTTTTAACATCATTCCATGTTTCAGGCGGCATATACAGCATAAGTTGGCAGCTGATTCCCATTCTTTCCACCCTCTTATTGACTGACAATCTATTTTTGGCACAATGTTGAGCCACCAGATCTGCGTATCTGTTGCCGACTACCACCCAGTCATCTCCTGACTGATGTGCGGCACATTTCACCACAGCCAATTCTTTTGGTGATTGTATTGCTTCCAGCAATTCCTTTACAAACTGTCCATTTTTAATGGGGGATCCTGAAGAAGTCATGAAATCCCTCTGCATCCATAGTTGGCCAAAATCATGCACAACCCCGTAACCATATTGGCTATCTGTAAATATAGTTACTTTTTGATTCCTCCCAATTTTGCAGGCTTTTATCAACGCAATCAATTCAGCTACTTGTGCAGATTTTACTCCTGGTAAATAGGATGCTTCAACTATTCCAGTTAATTCACATACCGCATAGGCAGCAGTTAGTTTACCGTCTTCATGTCTTTGACATGAACCATCAACAAATAGCTCCCTGTCTGGGTTTTTAAGAGGCTGTTCCTCAATATCTGGGCGTGGTTTTGTGCATAATTCTGTAATCTGTAAACAATCATGTTCATCTTCTTCGTCATCTTTAATTCTCTCATGATATGGGTCTGGTAGTAAGGTTGCTGGATTTATTATAGTACACCTTACCATGGTCACATTTTCAGCACCCATTATTATTCTTTCGTATTTAGTCAACCGACTAGGAGTAAGATGCTGAGTTCGAGTTCTTGTCAACAGAATTACAACCGCATGTGGAACATACACTTTTACAGGATGTCCCATCACAATTGACTCACTTTGTTCAATGCTCAAACAAGTAGCCGCCACTGCTTTTAAGCATCCTGGCAACGCGGCTGCTACTGGGTCCAATGTAGCAGAAAAATATGCTATAGGACGTCTGTCCAATCCGTGTCTTTGAGTTAGGACAGAAAGTGCACAATTTTCTCTTTCATGACAGAATAATGCAAATTCTCTTTTATAATCAGGCATGCCTAAGGCAGGTGCTGAACATAGGGCATTTCTCAATTTTACAAAAGCTCCTACACTTTCATCATCCCACTCAACAGGATCCTTTGCTTTCTTTTTCGTCATGTTAATTAAAGATTTAGCTAGTAGGGAAAATCCTGGTATCCATTGCCGACAGTAACCTACTATTCCTAGGAACATTCTTACTTGTCTTTGGGTTACAGGCATTTGCATTTTCTTTATTAATTTTACTCTTTCAGAGGTTACTCTTCTTTTTCCCCTCTCAATTTGGTGTCCCAGATACTTAACAGCTGTTGTACAAAACTGCAACTTTTCAGGTGAGACTTTATGCCCTTCTTCTGCCAAAAGATTTAATAATGCTATGGAATCAACAACACAGTCCTCTCTGGTGTTCGATGCCACCAATAAGTCGTCGATATATTGCACTAGGACTGAGCTTCCTGGCATCACTAGTTTCTCAAGGCACTTTTTCAATATCTGATTGAAAATGGAAGGACTTTCTGTGTACCCCTGAGGAACACGATTCCATACATAGACCTTGTTCTCAAATTTAAATGAGAAAAGATACTGGCTATCTGGATGCAATGGTATTGAAAAGAACGCTTGACACAAATCGATTACTGTGAACCATCCTGCACTCCACGGAATCTGGTATAGGATTACTGCAGGATTTGGTACTATAGGACAACATGGTTCTACAATCTTATTTATTTTCCTCAGGTCCTGAACAATCCTATATTTTCCACTAGGTTTCTTTAATCCCATTATTGGTGAATTACATGGGCTACTCATTACTTCTTTTAGTATGTTTTGTTCAACCATTCGATCGATTTCTTCAATGACTCCTGCTTTTACTTCTGCACTCATTTTGTACTGTCTGGTATTTGGGAAAATTGCACCTTCCTTTACAGTAATTTTAACTGGGTCTATTTTAGCCATAAGTCCTACTTCTTTTCCTGTGAAATCCCAAACTATGGGGTTTACTGTACCTTTTAATTCTTCTGGCAACTCGTCTTTTGTTATTAACGAAAACATCTCATCTACTTCTGTACCCTGTTTTGCAATCATAATTTTATATACATGGTCTTCATCTGGTGTCTGAACTGCCACACCATCCGGTGTGCAGAAAATTGTACAATTCATCTTGCACAACAAATCCCTACCTAATAAGTTTACTGGACTAGAATCACACACTACAAATTGATGCATTTCTCTGAAGTTTCCAATTTTAACTTCCATTGGTTCGGTAAGAGGTGTTCTAATCCTTTGATTAGCTACCCCCACTACTTGGATATTTTCACCAGAGAGAGGAAGGTCTGGAATGTCTGCTGTTCTCACAGTAGACCGGGTAGCACCAGTGTCCAAAAGAAAAGTAATATCATTACCTTTCACATTTCCTTCAACATATGGACCTGACTGGTCTACCGGTAGGGATGCGCCAAGTACGCACTCCTTCTCCCCCTCTCCTAGGCACCGTCATGAACTGTATTGACAGAAATCGTCCTGCAAAAGAAACTGTGATGTTATATAATCATTCTTACCACTTCCTCCTTGATATCCGATGTCTGTACCGTGCTTTGCTCTGCTTACATTACCCTGAATAGGTGCAGGTGGCAACTGACTCTGAGGGTTTACACCCTGCGGTGAGTCATTCTGCGTCTGTGGATTTAAATTTTGATTTGGGCCATTATTATTCCGGATCTTTTTACATTCATCCTTCCAATGCCCCAATTTTCCGCATCCATGACAAGGAAATTTCTTTTTAGCTTCTTCTCTACTCATTCGTCCTCTAAATTTTCCACCATTTCCAGTATCTCCATTCGTTCCAGAATCTTTTCCTTGATTTTCACTCGGATTTTCCAAATTAATTCCCTGTTTCTCAGCCATTTTCACCTGAGCCCACATCACTTTTTCCTGCAATTTCTTGTGTCTATCCTCAATATCGTCTCCACAATATTTTGCATACTTCAAAATTTCATCAATCGGCTTCCCTTGCCAACACAGCATATGCTGTTTAATCATCTGACAAATTTCTGGCTTCAAACCGTAAACAAATCGATACACAAACTGACTCATGTTCTTGTCTCCAATGTCCTCAAATCCACTATACTGTTTAAATACCTGCAATAGACGCTCATAGTATGAATGTACCGATTCATTAGCTTCTTGGGTAGTTCGATCTATTTTCACCCAATCTGTTTCTTTCGGTGGTATTTTCCCTTTCAGGTAAGTTATCACCTGCTGATACTTTTTCATCACATCATTTGACGGGGCACCTGTTTTCGGATCTCTAGGATACTCGTCACTTGGCCAATCCACTGTGATTTTGCAATCTGTCCATAAATCGGCAGGTACCACTATGTCAAACAAACCATCTAAGTCTTTTAACAATACCTTTGACACCTTCACAAACCTGTCAACCTGCTTGTACCATTCAATTGGTTTTTCTCTCAACTTTGGAAAATCATTCGTAAATGACAAAATATCCTGTCTGCTCCATGGGACATGTACATATCCTCCTCCCGCAACTTCTCGCATTGGATACATTTGGTCTGCTTTCCCTGTCTCTTTCATCACATATTCAGATGCTGTTCTACTTGTTCGTGCTTCTTCCTTTTTCTTGGCCCACCTAGTTCTCCATTTATCCAAGTCTCCCCATTTTTGCAAAACTATCATTAATTCTCTTATTTGTAATTTTCTTCCAGAGGCATTCATATTTTCTAAATCTTTGTCTGAGAATTCTGCTCTATAGGGTTTCTGTAGTACTTTTGATCTCCCTATTTCTATTCCCATCTGTAGTGCTAAATTAGATAATTTTTCATGGAATAACCTTACATTTCTTGTGATACTTCTGCACATGAACAATAATTCTTCATCATCATAGGTGTTTAAGCGATCTAGTCCTACATTTCCGGCTATTATTTCTTCTAATTCAACTTTTAATCTATGAATGTCCATTATTTTCGGAGGTGTGCACTGTTTAACTGATTCTTGTGCCCACCTTTCTAAATCTTCAGGGGTGACTATTGTGGCACTTTTTGCTCCTGATGAAGTCACTAGACTTATATCTTTTGAACACCCAGGTGTAGTTCTCTTGGGAGTAATATTGACAGAATCTCGAATGGGTAAATCCATCAATGATATTGTGGATTCGCTGTCACTAAAGTGATCTTCAACCATTACTACTGCTTCAGGGTTTGTAGCGTTTACAGGAGTAGGTGCAAGTATCGGTGGAGGACAGTTTCCCTGAGTACCATATAATGGAACTACTGGACCAATTGTTACAGGTATGGTCAATGAATCAGGATGTACTTTTATCTGCGTTATTTTCTGTATTAATTCTGCTCTGGTCTTCTCTAGGGCTTCTCTTTCTTTGTCATGAAGTATTCTACTAGGGGTGAATTCATGCATTACCTGTGGCACTAATGGAGTTTTTATCGGTGGTGCACTTGGGGTGCATCCACTTGCCCCTTCCTGATATGGTGGGGGGTTTCTTAACATTTCCTCCATAAATTCGTCTTCAGAGTCGTCACTTCTCATTAAATGTTTTGTCTTTTCTGTGCATTTACTTCCTAATTTCTCCTCTGCTGTTAACAATGGATATAATCCTTCTGTAATCATTGCCCTTCTCCATTGTTTCATCTGACCGTCCCTAGACTCATGTAGGTATCTGGGAAAAAATCCTGGATAACCCCTATTACTCCTGGATCGGTCACGCTCAAATGCCTCGGTTTCCCATTCCTCTAGAGCTTCGTACTGAGTTAATCTAGGTCTGGGTTCTAAGTCATTCATCCTCAATCTCAAGTTCTGCAGAATTCGCCCATTGAACGTGCCATTCTCGGGAAATGCTAGTATTCCATCATTTTTGGTATATTCTATCCAATTCTCCATCCATACACAAGTATGATAACCTCTCTCCATCATCATGAATGAAGCGGGTGTTTTAGCTGGTGGAATGATAATTCCTTCCCTAGTTTTGATTGGTTTATCCTTTTTAAAATAGTTCTTAATCTTTTGCAGAAAAGACATTTTTCTCTTCTCTCCGTACATTCTATCTACTCTTCGGTGTATAAAATTATTCTCTGAAAAACCTAGGAATCTCCTATCCGGACGAGTTCCTGTTAAAGTTGGATCGCGTTTTAACATGCAATCTCTACCCACTAAAATTTTAGCTTCTAGAATATCAACCAATCGAGTGTCTGCTTTCTTCTATTTCTGAACCAATCCTAGCGCGGCCTTTCTGTGACGTTAGTCTGTCAACCCCTCCTTTACAATCTGCGCTTTTCTGTCCCTCGCGGTTTCAACCAATCCCAGCGCGGTACCTGTGACGTCAGTACTACTCCTGACTACTGACCCCTCCTTTACAAGGGTCTTTCCACACCCGCTGTATCAACCAATCCCAGCGCGGCGTTTGTGACGTCAGCTCCCTCTCTGGCAGCTGACCCTCCCTTTACAAATTCTTACGCAAACTTATTTTAACTATAAATATTAATTAATTTCAGTAACAAACATAAAACATTTGCTATCGTGCCAGTTTCTTCTGAATTCGAAAAAGATAGTTTCTCTCACACTTAGTAAAAACCCTTTCCGATTACTAACATATACTACGAGTAAAACCCTTCCGTTTACTCTTCACACAAGCTCCAGAAATACCTGTTACTTCTTCAATGTTAACCTTTCTAGGTGATATAACATCAAATTTTCACCAGCGTACTCTTTTGCTATTACTCACACGCATAGAGTCCCTAACGAGTACTGATAGTCCTGCTTAACTTTTCAGTACTATTTCTGCCTGGCAGATAACCTCACTGCAGTATGGCTTCCACTTACCATCCGCTATTCTTTTTACCCCGGGGATTCTGGACAACATAAAACAAACTTCGAATATACGGATGTTAGTTCATAAAAATAAAATTCTCATTACCCAATTAACAAAGAGTAACCATCCTCTGATTACCAGAAAACTGATCCAGCGCGATATTAGCAAACAGCATTCATACACCAGATACTCACTTGGGCCCATACATTCATACTACACTAATACTTACGCTGGGTTTTATCAGTTGTTACTCTTTATCAAAATCCCTGCTACCAATTACCTTCCGAATGAAGAGTAATGACTTACCAATGAATCCTTTGCTAATTGGGAAATTTAAAATGAGTGACATTCATTATAGTACATAATCTTGAAATAACCACTGAGTCAGGAAGTTTTAAAATGTTTATCTAAAGATTTAGCAGAGTAAATTACAGAAACCACATGGTACTTAAATGCAATACCCAAGATGAAGCATAGAATAATTATTGCTAATCAATGGCGGTCCCTCAGGAAAGGAGAGGATAGAGACAGCAGCGCAACTAAAGGTTGCATTATATTTACCTAAGTGCGAGAACCAAACCCCTTGGCCAAGGAGTTAGAAAGAATAGGACCCAGGAAGGATGAAGAGCAAAGACCTCCTCCAGGATCAGGACAGGACCGGTGACCTCTCTACAACGACGCCTGCGTCGTTCCCCTCTCTGATACTCGGCTTCTCCTCGATTCTCCCGTGTCTCCCTTCTAATGGACTCAGCCGCCCCCTCCTCAGGACCTCTTCTGGACAGGGACTCGGTCTGCAATCGGTCAGCTTGGCGGTCTGGAGCTCTTCTGTCTGTCAGCATGAACGCCTGTTCTAACTAATTAACTAATGCTATATTCTATTATACCCTCCTACACCCATGTACCTCCCCTTAATGTTGCCAAAATATGGGACCACTACTTCTGATTGGACAGGGACAGGGGGTGGATTCTCACACCATATTGATTTGCCTTGTATTTCTGAAGCCTATTGTTTTTAAACTACCGCCCCTTCAATTTAATACATTTGCTTTATTTCCCACCCGTCTCATGACAAAATTTACAATTTATTCATATAAAATGTTTCTCTTCGGCAAGAACCTCTTGGTATGTAGTGGTGTCGGCCAGCAGGTCATGGCCTTGGGTGATGTCCAAGTTGACTTCATCTTTTTCTATCTGGTCTGCCACTGCAGGGCGCATGTGTGGAATCTTTGTCACTCGAGTTTCCATTGCACCAAACCCAGGCACAAGTTTACAAACTGATAAAAGTCAAAGAAGAAAATATTAAAATCACAAATAAAATGTTTCACTGTATACCCACCTTTTCTACTTTATTCCCATTTAATTATAATACTGTCCCGCATTAGTAGCGTTAAGAAAACGACAATTTAATAATGACATGAGAGCAAGCTGAAGCATGTGAAAACATCAAGCAGCCATTTTAAAGCACACTGCGCAGAAGCAGAAATTTCCCACCAAGCAAAGAGAGACGTCACAACACGTGATATGGTTGAGACATGCGCAGATAGTTTCCCACGCTTTAGCGGCCATTTTAGATTACGGACAAGCGTTATTCATTAGTAAAACACATAGGCAAGCATCCTTTCTATTCATATAGTGTATGCAATGATTAATAGAGACAATACAAGTTTAATAAATTAATACTATGAGGAGGATTGTATACAAGCAAGTTTCGTTTATGAAACCTTGCTCCATCAACATGCTTGTTATCAAAGGGTAAGGACCCCACTGGGCCAGCTAAGTTGAGTGCAAGTTTGTGCCAAGGACCTTGAGGTAATGGTATAGTGACCAAAGGGCTATCTTGGGACTTCCAGTGCTTGTTAGATAAAATGCATTCCTGACAATTATCAACAAACTTATCCACATCAGAGTCCATGTAAGGCCACCAAAAGTAGCAGCTCAAGGTCTTCTTGGTAGAGGTGGCTCCCAAATGACCTTTGTGGCCTAATGCAAGAATTTTTGAGTGAAGCTGACTGGGAACCACTATTTTGTCAACCCTCATAAGGATATCATTTTCAACAGTAAGTTGGTCAGCTAGTTGGCAAAATACAAACAGGTACCCCTTAAGGGTCTTGACATGAGGCCAACCCAGTTGAACAAATTCTTTCACTCTACTCAATATAACATCCTCGCAACACGCAGTAACCCATTCTGTTTCAGAAATAGTCCCTTCACACAGTTGTACCACATCTACATTGGCAACAATGCATTCATTTTCAAACAAATCAATGTCATGAGTTCCTTCTAAAGGAGCAGACAACCTAGATAGGCAGTCAGCCCTGGAATTGGTAGCACCAGGTATATACATGACATCAAAATTGTATTCTTGAAGTTTGGACAAAATTCTAATCAGCCTAGAAGAGGTGCAAGATGTTCCTTTGTCACCAAGTAAATACATAAGAGGCTTGTGGTCCGTGTATAGAGGGAAAGCAGTCCCCCAAACATAGGTTTTGATCTTCGCGATAGCCAACGCACAAGCAAGTGCCTCCCTTTCTATGGTACTATACTTCCTTTCTGCTGAGGTCAAAACTCTGGAGGCGAAAGCAACGGTGGTTTCAGATGAACCAATTTTTTGACACAAAACAGCACCAAGGCCTACGGCACTAGCATCTACGGTTATGATACATTTATGACCGTTCACGTACGACTTGAGAGCAGGAACATCGGACAAAATGCTTTTTATCTCCTGGAAAACATTTTGTTCCATAGTACCCCAAGTAAAACTCTTTCTTCCTTAGCATTCTTTTAAGTGGTTCCATAAGGGTAGCATACCCATTGATAAACTTAGCATAATATTCGCTTAATCCTAAAAAGTACCTTAACTCGTCTATGTTGGTTAAAGCAGGAACCTCTTTCATGGCTTTAATGAGATCCTCTTTCGGCTTAATACCCTGCGCAGGTGATGACCTAAATACTCCACATTGTCCGTCAGAAATTTACATTTATCTTTAGACACATTCATTCCATAGTTTTTTGTTTTTTAAAAAATTTATTTTCATTTTTCAAACAAACATTATTATCAATAGTCATTACATTACATGCAGCGACAGCAATGGCAGTAAAACACATCATGATATTGACAGTCTACCTGGTGCAGCGTTCTGCCACACTATCTGAGGGGGTACAACCCTTGCATATTAATACTCATACATTACCATAGGATAACTGGGGGCCACAATATCATGCTTCCATCGTCACCTGGCTCATGTTGATTACAAATGTACATTAAAGTCTGGTCATATTGAGAGGTTGTTATTGTGTATCATACAATCAGCCAATCCCCGCCCTGTTCTGTTCTTCTACGGATTCGGATGCCGCAGCCTGGTTGGCCAAGTAAGCCCTGTATGGCTCCCAAATGTTCTTTGGTCTATTTCGCGCGGGCATTGAAGTTTTCAGAGTGTACACTACAGTAGGTTAAATCTGCGCACCAGTCTTGTAACGTGGGTACGGGACCTTTCATCCATCGCAATGCGATCCTGCGCTTGGCCATTAAGATGCCCAGAGACACCAGTCTCCTTGTTGCTTTAGTGTATCCCTTAGTATAACCCAGCAAGGCCTCCAAAGGTGTTAGCTTCAGACCTACCCCCGCTATGTCCTGTAGGGCCATGTGCACTGTCTCCCAAAATGTGCGTATCCCAGGGCAACTCCACGCAAGATGCGTGAAATTGGCATCTGGCACCCCACATCTTAAGCATCTATCGTCCTCTTTAAGGCCATATTTAAACAGGCGGGCTGGAGTGTAGTAAACTCTTTGTAAGAATTTAAAGTGTATAAGGCGATGTTTGCAGTTTTGTGAAATGGACTTTGTGCTTGTGCAGCAGTATACCCATTGTTCTTCTGGTATGTCTATCTGAAGTTCCGCTCGCCACTCGAGTAGCGCCTTCTCGGCCGTGGGCCCAGCTGTCATGTTGGAGAGGGTATACAGAAGTGATATGATGTGGAGTGGAGATTTGGCACGTAGTAGATAATTTAGAGATGTATATTCCTGTGGTTCACTCATTTCCTCCCCCAACACTGAACGGAGTGCATGGCGCACACGAAAATAATGGAATTCAGCCAGTGTGGAGGCGTTTAGCGTGTCTGATTGTAGCTTATCTCACTGTTTAACCACCCCATCCTGGACGAAGTCACCAACAGTATTAATTCCTAACCCGCGCATAGCGGCCTGAAATTCTCTCTCTTTCCCCATCGGTAACCAATTGCACAGCTCGATCGGTAATTCGGGAGAGTAAAGCGGAGTCAAGCCCTGCCTACCTACACCTCTCCATAGCAAGTTTCTTGTACACCCAACTGGGTCAATAACGTGATAGCGGCGGCGTGGCTCCTCTAACAAGTACTGCGGGAGCAATAAGGGTTGGACTGCCTCCCTCTCAGTAAACCATTGAGGGCTGTCTCGGGGCCCGTGTAACCATTGGTATGCATGCATCTGTTGCGCGGCACAATAGTATAATTCAAAGTCGGGGGCGTTAAGTCCGCCTGCGGCATATGGTTTGGTTAATATGTCCCACTTTACACGTGGCTGTTTACCGGCCCATATAAGCCGGATCAAGAGGGAACGCAGCATGCGGAAAAAGGAGTTTGGTAATAATATGGGAATGTTAACGAAGAGGAACAGCAGCCGCGGTAGTACAATCATTTTCACGAGCGATACTCTACCCAGCAGGGATAGGGGAAGCTTAATCCATTTCTCAATGGATTCAGTGAGTTTCTGTATTGCTCTTCCATAATTTTCACGAATCACAATGTCAGGGTCGGTATGTACTTGCACTCCGAGGTAAAGAGTCGGCTCCGATGTCCACTCGATGGGGTAGTCTACCACCACTGGGTGAGTAGAGGGAGTCAGTGGGAACGCAATAGACTTGCTCCAGTTGATGTGCAGGCCCGAGTGTTGCCCAAAGCGCACAACCTCCTGAAGTATCGGCATTAAATTCTGCCCTGGTTCATTAACGTAAAGAAACATGTCGTCTGCATAAGCGGTGATAATAAAGTTGTATTGTGGGAGTCTTATTCCACTGTGACCGTGATATTCACGCAGTGCGCACGCCAGCGGTTCTGCAGCTAGAGCATACAGCAGGGGGGAAAGAGGGCACCCTTGTCTCGTGCCCCCAGTGATATGTATAGGCTCCGATAAAAGACCATTTATGCGTACCCTCGCCGTGGGTTGCTCGTATAAAACATCGACTAATTTAATAAAAATTTCCCCAACACCCACACGTCGCAGCACAGCTTTCAGGAATCGCCATTTGACGGAATCGAAAGCTTTCTCAGCATCGAGAAATATTGCAGCGGCATTAGACTTTGGATTGATCCCGACCATTGCGCCAAAGAGAGTGCGTAGATTATTTGATAGAGACCTAGTTGGTACAAAGCCCGTCTGCTCGGGGGCCACGACTATGGATAGTAAAGGGCTGAGCTGGTTCGCCAGTATTTTAGCAAATATTTTAGTATTAGTGTTGAGCAGGGACAGTGGTTGATACGATGAGCATTGTTGTCGGGGTTTATCTTTCTTTAGTAAGGTGATCAGAGTGGCCTCTCTCATGCTTGAAGGCATGATGCCATCTAAGGCCAGTTCTTCGAATAAGTTTACTAAATGTGGCACCAGCTGGTTCTGGTAGGCTTTGTAAAAAGCTACGGTAAGCCCATCCGACCCTGAGGCTTTGTGACTGGACATTGTATTCAACGCTGCGGTTATTTCAGTGGGGCGCAATGGAGCCATCAAGTGTTCCCTATGCGTATTCGTGAGCCATTTCATGGCTATATATGACAAATATATCTCGTCCGTCTCCTCCGAGTCAACCGCACGTGACGTGTATAGTTCTGTGTAGTAGGAGCGGAATCTGTCCCCTATTTGTGTCGCCCCATTCAGCGGAGTGGCAGTTTCATCCCACAATTCCAACACCTCAGATGAACCTCCTATTGGTTGTGCTAATGCTGCTAGTGTAGCATCTGGTCTCTCCCCCTCTCCATAACTTTTTGCGGTGGCATATTTCCCCAAATGAACTACTTCTGTTTGGGCCTCGTCATTGTATTCAACTCTCTTAGTTTTATTCTGCGCTAGAATGTCAGAAGAAGACTTCACAGCCATTTGTCGCTCTAAATCTGCTACTTCTGCTTCCAACTTCCCCAGTCTACCTCTAATGGAGCGCAGTAGCCTGGCGTGTTTAGATATAACCACCCCTCTGATGAAGACCTTAAATGTCTCCCATATTGTGGACATTTTAGGGACACTACCAAGATTTGTAGCAAAGAAAAGATCGTTTTTCCTGAGATACTTCAACCCTAAATACCTCGTCTAGCAATGAATACTGTGGAAAGCGCCACATTCGGGTTCTGGGTTGGAGGTCATCTATTTTTAACAGCAGCATAACTGGCGAGTGGTCCGAGTACGTGCGTGGCAAGTGTTTGCATTTTTTGATGAATGGTATTAGATCGCGTGATGCTAGCCAGTAGTCTATACGTGTATGTTAATCATGTACAGACGAATAGTGTGTGTATCCCCTACCCGTTGGGAAGCAGTGGCGCCACACATCAACAAGGCCATCAGTCTCGGCAATAGCCGCAATCGCTCGTGCTGCTGCGGAGGGTAAACGTGTTGGACCGGTTCATCTATCTAAGTCAGGGGATTGTACACAGTTAAAATCACCCCCCCCCATAAAGTAGGCATCTTCGGGTATGCAATGATTTTGCTGTGTAGGTTGCGGTAGAATTGTGGGTTATCAAAGTTTGGGCCATAAACCCCAACTACACGCACCTCCAGATTCCTGCTACGGCAGTAAACCACAACATACCTACCCTCAGGGTCTGTGTCAACTGATCGCATTGAGATGTTGGCTCCCTGCCGGACCCACACAAGCACTCCCCGAGCATGCAATGTAAAACCAGCTGCTACACAATAGCCTTTCATTCTTTGCTGCGTAGGAGCTCCGTGGTAGGAGCCAAGTGGGTCTCCTGTAACACAGCCACATCTATGTGGTGTCTTTGCAAATCTAAAACTACTTTGCGGGTTTTGCGTTGATCATTTAGCCCTCGTACGTTCCAGGTTAAAAAGACAGATAGTGACCCCCCCTGTGTGGTTGTTTGGTCATCCCCTTCGCTCATTTTCCGACCAAATATTGCCTTTCACAATGAAGTTATCGATGTTAGGTTGAATGCATACAATCAAATCCGTGCTGCCGCTATCAAACAATGTATAAACAATAACCCCCCCACTCACGTCACGTCCCCCAACTTTTGACATGACATCTTTGCCCCTACCCTCAAAAAATTAACAACCCGTCTACTAGTCGTGTGTGTCACACTTTGGGGCGGAGAGTGCCCGACCTGGTTTCACAAACGTAACATCGCTATGAATATTCTTCCTATACAAGTTATCATCCGTAGCCATTATGTCTGAGTTGTACTTACACCAAATAAACAGTCCGAGCAACTGCAGTTCCGTTTACATTTATATGGTCATTAGAAAGTTCAGACGCATCCCACTCCCAATTGACCCAATTAAAGCTGGCACAGTTATCTCTCCCTCCACATAACCTGACAACTTTATACCTGTGATGAAAAACAAGACCCACAGTGCGTTCTGGAAATGCTATAGTGTCTCAGTCATTCTGGTCCAGTGGGCTCTGTGGATTGTTATCCTCCACAACTCTCTCAGGTGTCTTTTTGCCGCCCTGTGACTTAACGTAGCCTTTAATTGCTTGTTGCACATTCCCTGGGTCCATGTAAACTTTTGCTTTCCCCTCAATCGTGACCTTCAAGCGAGCAGGATATATCATGGCATATTCAATGTTCATCTCTCTTAGCTTACGCTTGATGGGCGCGAACCGTCTGCGTGCCTCTTGTACTTGAGGAGTGAAGTCCAGGTATAGTGAGAGCTCAAAGCCCTCGTGTTGCAGTGTACGTAGCTCTCGTGCTTTACGCAAAGCGACGTCTCTGTCCTGGTAATTCAATATCCGTGCTATTATGGGATGTGGAGGAGCAGCAGGGGGTGGTTTAGGTGCAAGTGACCTATGTGCACATTCCACTATGAATATGGGGGAGAATGTTTCATGACCCAAGAGGTTGGTGAGCAAAGTTTCCAAATATAGCTCCATGTTGCCCATCGGGGTGGACTCTGGTAGACCAACAATACGTATGTTATTGCACCTGGAGCGCGCTTAAAGATCTTCCGCCTTTGCCTGTAGGGCTTCCACCAATTTCCCAACCTCTTTTTGCAAACTCGTAGTCTCGGCATTTTGATCTTCAATATCGGAGACTCTCCTCTCTACCATGTCTATTCTCTCAGCTTGTTTGTCCATCCTCTCCGACATGCGATCCATGCGGTAGGAGAGAGAGTCAATTTTACCATCTATGGTAGATAGGCTCTGCTGCATGGCTTCCAGTATTTTGCACAGATCTCCCCCAGGCTCCTGTCCAGCAGCACCTTGGTTCCCCCGTTCAGTGTCCGAATCGTCCTCTCTCGATCTGGCTGACTTGCGCAGGTCAAACTGAAGCTTGGTCTGAGTTTTATCAGACTTCCCCATTGTCGAGCCGAATAGTCGCTGATGGTAACCCCCAACTCAGTAAAGTCCGCAGGCAGACAGACCACACCACTTTTATATCCAAGGTTAGACTCCTCTAACCCTGCACAGGGGAGTACGTGGGGCTGTCGATTGCCGCTGATCGTTATCAAATGGCAAAAGGTGGCGCTGACCGTCACCAACCAAGCTGTAATAAGACTAGCTCCCAACGGCCCCTCCAAAACGTAGGCAAAGCACTTGGATCTGCCCCCACTCAATAGTTTTGTGGAACAGTCTACACAGGCAGAACGCGGCACTGAGAATGAGTGAATATACCTTCCACAGTATTTCTGGCCCTAGTGGTGCTGCACAAGTTGTTCAGATCAATGTGAGGGGTCATATGACTCGCAGCCCCCCTCACTTTCACCAACGCAGCACGTTCAGCCACCCCGCCACACCATGTATCGTGATCGGAGTGGCTCCGGCTGCACGTGGGGCCCAGCAGGGCAAGCAGCAAAACAAAGGTGCCTCCACGCTGCCGCCAGGCCACCCCACACAGCTCAGGACTCACCACTCCACTCAGCCCTACGCCGGGAGCTCCCGCAGGCCTCCACGCAATGTCCCAGGTGCAGTACCTCTTCCGCAAGGCGCTGTGGAGGATCCTGTCTTCCAGCGTGCATCTCCCCCCGTGGCACACACAGGTGGCTCCAAGGCGCTCAGCGCACACCGCTGCTAGGGTCGGCGCCTGAGGGTCCCACAGGCCGTCATGCAACCAGGTATCGTCTGTCGCAAGAAGTATGTGCTGCGCAGACGTGACCTGCGCGGCGGCGGTCAGCTCGGGCCCCCCAACGCTCACCAAGACTCCCAGGTACGGCGTAGGTCAGGCAGCAGCGGGCGCCACCTCTTAGGTCCGCCGGATCGGTCCCGAGGCAGCTCCTTCAGTGCGGCACCAATCTCAAAAGCGCGGTCGGGGGTCCCGAGTACACTCGCCACCTCTCTTCTCCACTCTGGCTGGCGCGGCTCACAGGCCCAATATAGTGAGGCAGCACCGGATAAGGCCGCACAGGCACAGACAGGCCAAGCTTCACTATCTTTCCAAGGGGCAGTCATTCACGGCAGCGGAGCCAACGCTGCATAGCTGGTATCTATGGCATTAGTAGTCGTTGGTTTGTAAGCGACTTTAGTGTCGTATGACACAAATATTAACAGGATTGTAGCGATGCGAGCGGGAGCCCGATCACAATGCGGCCATCTTGGGGCCAGGCAAGCTCCGCCCTCATTCATTCCATAGTTGGACAATATTCTCAACACATTGTCCAAGATGCAATTGTGTTCACGGATATCCTTGGCAAATATGAGGATATCGTCTTGGAAAGCCAAGACCCTCTGCACATCCTTGAACAAGGAAAACATCAACTTTAGAAATACGCTTGCCGCTGACGCAAGACTGAACGGCAACCGTAAATATTTAAAAGCACCAAACAGTGTGATGAAAGTGCAAAGGGCTTGGGACTCTTTTTTAAGTCTGACCTGATGGTACGCTGATCTGAGGTCAATATTATCGAAAATGGTAGCCCTGTTGAAGGTAGAAATGAACTCATTAATTTTAGGAAGGGGATAGCCATCAATCAAAATATTTTTGTTCAAAGCGCGTAAATCGGCACACAGACAAATCTTTCCATCTTTTTTTTTAGTGATAACCACAGCACTGACCCACTCAGCAGTATTGACTGGCTTAATTATCTTTTCTGCACACAACTGATCTAAATGCAATCTCAGATCATGCCCGATTAAAAGAGGAACATCTCTGACCTTATGTTTAACCGGAATGACACCTGGTTTCAACACAATCTCATGCTCAAAATCTTTAACAGTACCAATACTGTCAGAAAACACTTGCGGATATTTTTGAAGACTTTTATCAATTACTGAGGGAACACTTTTAATAATCATAACAGGCGCAGTGGTACCTGGTCTTAGGACAATGCCAAGCCTCCCCTGGTCAATCCAGCCCATGATATCACGTCCATTCACGGCTACATAACTTTTTGTGGTAATAGATCTGCCAAAGAATTGTAAAACATCCACAAAATACCCCTTAGTAATGATCTCAGATTCACCATAAGCTACAGCTTTGATATCAGGGGTTTCTAGAACCTTATTACTCATTGCTCCATTGCAATTGGAAGGTTTCTTCTGAAAGCATAGGTACGGGTGAACCAGAGTCCACCATTATCTGTAAATTCACAATACCTATGGAAATGTTACAAAACGGGCCATTTTTTTAGCAATATTTGCAGCATCCTGTTTGCAGCATAAAAACACAAAAAGGTTCCGCACTCAACAATGTAATATATAAAAATCAAGGTGGAAGACAGTCTTTATGTGCATATTGAAGAACTTCCAATTCACTGTTGTTTCTTTTTTCTCAAATATTCATTATTAGACTTTCTTTTTTGTCAAGATAAGTCGATCAAATAAAATCCAGTAGCCGACGCGCTTCCTGTGGTCGGTAACCGGCAGTCCGTCAGTGCGTCTGTTTCAAGAAAATCTTGAAAGAGACGCACTGCCGGTTACCGAGCCGCTCTAAAGGAGATACACACTATACAAAATGTGTGACCACAGGATTTAAGTTATTCCAAAAACAAAGCTTGTCATTGGAAGTTTGCTTTTATACTGTGGAGCCCTGAAGAAGTCCCTTCGGGACGAAACGCGTCGGCTACTGGAACCTTTTTGTGTTTTTGGTTGATTGGAAGTTTTTCCTAGCTTAGGAGTAGAGAGGGGTGTACTCCTTGGTTTCCTGCACCACCAGTCACCGCCCATACATTATATTGATAGATGTTATAAATTCCCTGTTTGCAGCATACTTTAGACATTGTAACTGCCGACGTTTTGGCTTCTAAAGTTAAAATTTTGACATTGTTAACACTTTCATCACTCTCATAGGTAACATGCTGACAAACCTCAGGCACGCAATTCACTCTAACTACACTGGCAGCAGGTTGTATGACATTACCACGCCTTCCTTCACCACGCACAACTTTACATTGCACATTTCACAACGATTACCACTACCACGCATATACATTCATTCACATTACAAACAGCTTCACCAAGCATTCCACTACCACTCATACTTCTAACACGCTTACTGCCTCTGAAAAATTATATCACAGTGTAACACTGCCACCTACAGTTGAAAATGTATACATTAACTCCTAATACATTTATTTATTCTATCTGTTGTTTACACATTTGTTAGTAATTGAACATGTTATATTTTGGGGGAGACCCCCAAGCCCCCTTTTTAATTATCCTTAAATGCGTTGTTTTGTCTTGTGATGTAAAGACTTGCGTGCCAACAGTCTTTACGGTCTAAAAAATGCGTGGAAAATGTACTACGAAGTAAAAACTTCAGAGTAAACGATATGTTTCCCCTGGTGGCAGAACTCCTACATACCTTCATAAAATGACCTATTTTCATACACATATTGCACCTTTTTTCCAAAGCAGGACAACTTGTATTGTTACCTAAGTGGTTATAAGAGCCACACCAGTAACACGCATTGGATTTGTTAACCTTATTACTTTTAATATTGTTCACTGCATTAAATCCTGTATTACTTGTACTATTTGACATACAGGATGCAGGGGATGCATATGTTAGAGCCTTAACTGAGGAAAAAGACCGTTCAATGCCTTGAGCAATTTTAACAGTTTGTTCCAGGGTAGGGTTAGTGCAACATAAAAGGTGCTCCTGTACTTTCTTTGAATAGCAATTAAGTACAATCTGATCCCTTAAGTACTAGTCACTAGCATTTTCAAAACAACAAGTGCTGGCTAAAACACGCAACCTAGCTACATATTGTTCAGTGCTCTCTTCAGATGACTGCTTCCTGGAATAAAATGTAAAACGTTCGAATACAACATTTGGTTCAGCAGTAAATTGTTTCTCCAATTTTTTCTCAGCTTCCACAAAGACATTCGAAGCATCACCAGAGGCTGAAGAAAGCAGACAGCAAAAGGAGCAAGTGAAATTGATCAGTGATGCGCTTTGCCACCAATCAGAGGAAAGACTGAATGAATCACCCAGCCAATGGAGCAAGTGAAATGGCAGCAGATTTGCTCTCCTTCAGCCGAAATAAACCTATTCCAAGGAGGTAACTGACTAAATGGGGTGGGGCCAAACAGTGGCCGTGAATACGTGCTCTGCACGAATGGGAAGATGGGGGCTGAACACAGTGGTAGTGCGTCAAGCGAAGTGGGCTCCAGCAGAGATGAAAAGCACACGGGTTCCGATTTAATTCCTGTCGCCAAAAGGATATTGTATGTAGGTAATGAATTTCCAGGCAGGCAGATGTTTGTAGAAAGAAGATTTACTCATCGACATAAATTGTATGCGTACACCCCATTCTCCAGCGACCTCCGTGCCCGCAGCTCCGTTGCTGAATGGTGTTACAAACGACCAATTCTATGTCAGGACCGGAGGCTCCGATTATGCTTCTCATTTTCTTTACTGAAAATTCTCAGCAGCCAATAGGATTAAAGAAAAAACAAATACTACACTACCCATGAACACACTGGGTATCACATGATAAACCATAGAGTAATCCCTATATAAGGTGTAGGAGAGAATACCACATCCTCTTTCTTTGCTGCTCCGCAGCCAGTTAAGTGCATTACTGTTTTTTTTTTCCATTGTTGGCTTACATTGTGCAATTTTAGGTATATCGGGTTTGTTGACCGCGCGCTGTTTTGCTTTTAATACATTGTGTCTACTATGCTATTGTCTACTTATTAGATTGTTTCACCTTTTGCCTTGAATGCGCTTTGTTGCGATTTCCGTTTCCATTACTTTCATTTATTTGCCGTGTGCGCGTCTTTCGCGAGACGCGGAGCCTTTCTTTGGCTTTTAAGCTGCTTCTTCTTTGGGAGCATTCTCCTCCCAGACTGGGCGCTTGCTGCGCCCGTGTCTTTTCTTATGGAGAGGGAGATTGTGGGGGCTAAGACGCGCGTCCTACTGGACGGGTAGTCTTTTTTCTGGCTTTACGGGCAGACCGTTCCGCACATGCGCGGCGGCCATTTTACCCGTTGGTGACTCATACGATTTATATTACGGGTTTAAATGAGCGCGGGAGCAGTGCTGGAATTGCTCTTTTCTCCTATTGTTCGTGCCAGGCTCCCAGCGACGCCCTGTTTATTTTGTAAGACTCGGGCTGTTAATGTGTTGCATAGGCTTTGCCTAGAGTGGATTTTGGCAAGCCTTCCCTCCACTTTGTATTTCCTTACGCACAGTATCCTTCTCAGCTGCTTCTCCTGTGCGTTGGCTTGCCTGGGGTTTATCCACTCCCCCTTCATTTCCTTGCGTTGCAAGAGGTTGCAGTCATAGTCTACGCAATTTGGCCCTTCCTGTGTGTAACGGGCAGTCCTCCTGGGGAAAGTGTGTCACTTTAGTGTGACAATATGTCTGATTTTTACTTTGAAGAGGACTATTGCGAGGAGGATCCCTCTGGGTCCATGGAACAAGAGCTTGTTGAAGCTTTGGATGCGGGAGTACAACACTTCGTTAATAAGGCTCTCGTCAGGGCTATTGAGCCACTGAAGCGTCACCTTTGTTCTTACGCCTTTCAGCAGGGTTGGATTCCTGGTTCTGGCAGTCGTCCCTCAGCCAGTGGGAAAGGTTCTAAGAATCCCCATGCGGCTGATTTTGCCAGACTGGCCACCACCATGACTAAAGACCATGATTATGGCACATCTAAAAAAGCGATTACTTCGGCGTCCCCTCAGGGTGATCATGATGATTCTACCTCAGATCAGGATTCTGAGCATGAGGAGTCCCCTCAACCTGCTAAGAGATTGAGAAAAGAGCGCTATGTTGACGCGCCATCTCATCCTAAAGTGCTTACTTTTGAACCAACGGAAATAGTTCACCCCAATTCCTCCTCTTGGATTCCGTCTCCTGAGGTCGCTGAATATGTTCAGTCCCATATTAGGCAAGCATTTGATAAGGATGTTAGGACGAGGCTTCGTTCTGAATGTCCTCGTCCAGATTTGGCGGATAAAGTGGCTGAGACACCGGAGGTGGATTCCTCCATGCTCACCTATCTTAAGAAATATTCTAAAGACCCTAAGAAGGGTGTAGATCGAGCATGGAGGTCTTGTCAGGACAAACTTTTTGATTTGACAGGTCCCCTCACAAAGATTTTGGAGCTAGGTTTTCATGCTAAAGAATCTTCTCTACCGATTGATCCGGTGGACTTGATTGGTTGGGCGCTAAGAGCCATCTGTCAAATGGGAAACGCTAATTGCGCTATGTCCAGCGAGCGCCGTCGCTCCATTCTTCTAAAGCTCGACCCTAAGTTGGCGGAGCTTTCCACTTCTGAGTCCGGTCCTTTGGCTCAAGGTCTACTTTTTGGTCAGCCTTTTCTTAAGGAGCTGACGAAGTTCGTTGCAACCTTTAGTGGCCTGGACAAAGCGCAAGGGTCTCTTAAACAAGCTTTCAGACCGGTTTTCGGCAGGGCCGGACGATTTCGTGGGCGGTCGTTCGGCCGTGGTGTCCATCAAGGCGCCCAGCGGGGTTTCTACCAATCACAACGTGGAGGATACCAGGACTCCAATTATACCGGTTCCTCCTCCTTCTATCCAACCGGTCGAGCTAAAAACAGGTTCAGGAAAGGCAGATATGGAGGTAACCAGGGAGGTCAACAAGAGGCCGCAGCTTCAGGTGAGGTTAATTCCGTATACGGAAGTGAGGTTGGGGGGCAGGATACAGTTTTTTCTCCACAACTGGCAGAAGATCTCGCAAGATGCATGGATCTTAGACACTGTGCAGGGGTACAATATAGAGTTTTACAATTCCCCCAATCAGGTTTTGTTTCCTCATCCAATGTATTTTTCCCATCAAGATCAACTCTTCATTTCCAAAGAAATAGAATCTCTCCTTCAAAAAGGGGCCATAGTGTTCTTGACTCGTCACCCCGGGGCTTCATCAGCAGTATCTTCCTAGTCCAGAAGGGGGGTGGATCCAGGCTAGTTTTAAATCTAAGGGATTTCAATGGATGGGTAGTATATCGATATTTCAAGATGGAGGGGATTCATCTTCTACGCGACCTCCTTCAGGAGGGAGACTGGATGGTCCGTCTGGACCTGAAAGATGCGTATCTGTATATGCCCATTTACGAACCTCATCGGCGCTTTCTCCAGTTCCAATGGCAGGGAAATTGGTATGAGTACAGGGTCCTTCCCTTCGGCCTCTCGTCAGCACCTTGGTGCTTCACGAAACTTCTTAGACCCGTAGTCGAATCATTGAGAGCACGGGGTGTTCGTCTGATTATTTATTTGGATGACATTCTCATCATGGCTCGTTGTCCTCTTCTTGTGATGACCCATCTGGAATGGACCATAGATCTTCTGCAGTGTCTCGGGTTTCTTGTGAATTCTCAGAAATCGGTCTTAGTTCCATCTCAATCGATCGAGTTCCTGGGTTTTCTGATCAACTGCCTCAGTTGTCAGCTTCTCTTGCCCAACAAGAAGATCAGGTCTATCAAGAGAGAGTTGAAGTCGATTTTGCTCAAGCAGATTGTATCGTTGAGATCTGTAGCCCGGATCGTAGGACTGTTAGCTTCTTCCATCCAAGCGATTTTCCCGGGTCCTCTTCACCACCGGGCACTTCAACAGCTCAAGATCCGACATCTCCAGAAAGGCCTCGGGTACTCAGATCAGATTCCTCTTTCAGAGGAGGCGAGGTTGGAAATGTTGTGGTGGCTGGAACACATGGAGTCTTGGAATGGTCGAGCCCTCTTCGGATCTACTCCGGAGGTAGTGATAGAATTCGATGCCAGTCGGTGGGGTTGGGGAGCCCGTTGCGGTCAGATATCCACAGGCGGCCGTTGGTCACAGGAGGAATTGAATTTACACATCAATTGCCTGGAACTTCTGGCGGGCTCCTTTGCGATTCGATGTCTCTCTCCCCGCAAAACAAATTGTTGCATTCTTCTCCGCATGGACAATTTGTCAGCAGTTCGCTATGTGAACAAGTTGGGAGGGACAAAATCCCGGATTCTAGCAGAGATTGCCAAAGATTTTTGGCACTTTTGCCTTCAGAACAAGATCTCAGTTGTAGCGGAGTATCTTCCGGGATGCAACAACAAGATTGCCGACTGGCCCTCTCGTCACCTACGGGATTTCAGCGACTGGAGACTCCATCCACGGGTTTTCCAGTCGTTGAATCGCCTTTGGGGTCCCTGCCAGATCGATCTGTTTGCTTCACGTCTCAACAGGCAAATTCCAGCGTTTTACAGCTGGCGTCCGGATCCGGAGGCTATGGCCACGGATGCGTTTCTGCAGGAATGGCCGTCAGCTCTTTGTTATGCCTTCCCGCCGTTTGCGATGATTCCCAGGGTTCTGGCACGCACCAAATGTTATCAGTCAGACTTGATTCTGATCACTCCACTTTGGAGGGCTCAAGCATGGTTCCCAGTAATTCTGGAGATGCTTTGTGCAGTGCCGCTCCTCCTTCCCCAGAGGTGGAATCTGTTGTTGGACCCTCTGAAATCCCCGCATCCTTTGATAGAATCAGGGCAACTCCTTCTGGTACCTTGGCGGGTTTCAGGGATTGATGGAAAATCCCAGGCCTTTTGCGAGACGCTGCCAGATTTATCAGTGAGGCTTGGTCACCCAACACACACAAGCGTTATTCTTCAGCCTGGAAACGATGGTGTAGTTAGTGCTCTCAACGGGAGGTGGATCCCGCTACAGCAGATGTCTCCTTTGTTGTGAACTTTCTTGCTTCCATCGCATCTTCCGGCCTTGCATATAGAACGGTGAATAATTTTCGATCTGCCTTCTCAGCAGGTCACGTATCGGTGGATGGCAAACCGGCTGGTGAACATCCTTTGATATGCAAACTGCTCAGAGGTATCCAGTTGGTAAAACCCCCTTGTCCCAAATATTCAGAGTTATGGGATGTGTCCATTGTTTTGAGATTCTTGGAAGCCTGGCCCTCCAATAAGTATCTGTCACGTAAGCAGCTTTCTGCAAAACTGACTATGCTGCTCTGTCTAGTGTCTTGCAAAAGGGTTTCAGATATCCACGCGTTGGATTTAGCGGGTCGTAGGTTTTCACCGGAGGGTGTTACTTTTGTCATTACCAGACGTACTAAGTGTAATACCGCTACTATTTTTTACCCGGCTTTTCCTAATAATCCTAAACTATGTGTGGTACAATGTATCAAGGATTATGAGGTAAGAACAGCTGAATTTCGTCATGATATGAGAGGTCAATTGTTAATTGCTCTGCAGAAACCTTTTCGCCCAGTGACCCCAGCAACCTTGTCCAGATGGGTTCGTTGGCTCATGGGCGAAGCAGGAATAGATGTTTCAAAATTTGGTGCTCATTCAGCTCGTGGAGCTATGGCTTCTAAAGCTTTCTCAATGGGGGTCAGCTTACCGGATATTATGAATGCAGCTGATTGGTCATCTGACACAACGTTTAAGTCTTTTTACTATAAGCCTATTGTGGATGTGGCATCTGTAGTGGTGGCTCAGGTTTAAACGAGCATAATCGGAGCCTTCGGTCCTGACATAGAATTCAAAATTTGCAAACATACGTGACAAGAATTTTCAATTCTATTAAGGACACGGAGGCGAGGATTATCCCACCCAGGATTCTGTATTGCTTATTGTAATTTGCATTGTCTGAATTGGAGTATATTTTATACTGTATATATGTACCTATGTTCTTCCCTCCCCTTTCTGATATATTATGAACTATATTAGGGAGTAAGGTATTACGGCCCTATCTTTTTCATTTCAGGATCTGATCTCAAATAAAGCACGTTGGTCTTCGTTCGTGGAGGTTCTTCCCGTCTTCTAGATGGTCAACTTGTCACGCTGCTGCACGACTTCAGTCTAGCGTTTAGAACCCCGTTGGGCTGCTGTTCTCGGCCAGAAGAATTTCTTTTCCTTTCCATTTGGTTCTCTGATGTTGGACTTTTGTTTCATGGACTTAACTGTTTATTTATTTTGTAAAAGAAAGAGGATGTGGTATTCTCTCCTACACCTTATATAGGAGTTACTCTATGGTTTATCATGTGATACCCAGTGTGTTCATGGGTACTGTAGTATTTGTTTTTTCTTTAATCCTATTGGCTGCTGAGAATTTTCAGTAAAGAAAATGAGAAGCATAATCCTCGCCTCCGTGTCCTTAATAGAATTGAAAATTCTTGTCACGTATGTTCGCAAATTTTGAATTCAGCAACTTGACCTGTGGAACACAGAACGGCGTTTGTAGAATGCGGCATACAAATAAAAACAACGGGGCACCCACAAAGGCGCAAGTAAGATGCACGCTCTGACAAGCCACGTGCTGCATAACATATAACAAGATGACATTGAGTGTGTGGTTTTAATAGATGCTTTAATTAAGTATGATTCAGTGTTGAGTGAAAAAGAATAGTTAGATGCATCTCAAAATGATTAGGTTTTGAAAAAAATCAAGGAATACATCATACAAGATTGGCCAAAATGTAGGTGTCTGGAGGGTGAACTGAAGCAGGACAACTGTGAGTGGGTGATGGGTTGGTGTTAAGAGGTAATTTGCATGTTCCACCTATTATCATTGCTAAAGCCCACCAAGGTCATTTGGGTACAACAAAAACATGTATGTGTATAAAACAACATTATTGGTGGCCCGCTTTAGATAATCATGTAATTGAAAGATGTCCGGAATGCTTGCTTTCAGATAAACACTGGAAAGTAAACAAAACACCTTTACATCCTGTTCCGTATGCTGATGCGGTTTGGGATAAATTAGGTCTTGATTTTTCTGGTCCATATGTGTCCCTACCTAGTAATATGAAATATGCAATTTTCCTGGTTGATGATTTTTCTAAATGGTTATACTTCTCCTTTGTTGAATCACCTAGTACTGAGGCTGCTTTGAATTTTTTCGAACAAGTGTTTTTCATAGAAGGTTCACCAAAAGTCATTGTTTCTGACAATGGCATGCATTTAATTTCATAACGAATGTGTGAATTTTTGATCAGTCATGATGTCAAACATTTGCAGGGAGCCCTTTACTTGCCATCATCAAATGGTTTAGTTGAAAGTGGAAACAAAATAATCAAAGAAGGTATGTAAACGTCTGTCACATCTGGCTTGGGCATCAAAAAAAAATCTTAAACAAAAGTTTGGAATTATAACACAACACCACATTGCACCACTGGTGTTACTCCTTTTCTCCTGTTTAGAGGCAGAAAAGACCATTCAGCTTTATCTCCTACCTGGTCAAAACAAGCATTTGCAATGCAATCGGTCTCGTCTTTGGGACCTTATATGTATTTAGCTATGCAGCACATTAGCCTGGGTGCTGAAACATCTATTGTTCTTTAACATGGAGGGAAAGTAAGCACCAAACTGCGTGACACGCCAGGTATGGGAACACATGGAGAGAAATATTGCCTTTTAGCAGGAAATGGTATAGTCCAAAGCTCTGTTTTTAATATAAAATCAGGGCCTTCGGTGGTCATAATACAAGATTTGAAAAAAAAATGTATTGTCTACCGGTGCTCGTGGAAGACAATTTCTATGGACTGGAATCTAGAGAATGCTAAAGTGATTCTGGTATTTTACTGACCTCTACTGGTCGTTTTCTATCAAGAAAGTTAAATAGGGGCAGTTGCCAGAAAAATACAAAAAAGAAGGTCCCTCAGCAGAAAGCAATTTTGGTATTTTTTTGACCTCTGCTGATTGTTTTCTACCAAGACAGTTAAATAGAGGCAGTTGAACAGAAAAAAAAGTGCCTAAGCGGAAGCAGACAAGTCCTAGGGCTGATCTCCAGAGCCCACAAAGTACATACACATATAAGTATATAATAAGTATATACTACTAAAGTATATACAAGAGGTCTCGAATGCTCGACCTAAAAACAAGTTGATGTGTATGATTGCAAGGTAGCAAGTGACACAGTGAGAGTTGATTCTAAGGCGGTGTCAGAACAGGTTAAGATGAAATAGGATTTTGACGAGAGACATAATGCGAATAACAATGAGATATCAATTGGTCATTATGTATTAATCAAAAGAACCATTAAGGTCAGGAAATGCGAGTCAATATTTTCGTCTCTAACAAAAGTGTGCGGAGTTAGCAAAGGAGCAGCATTGCTAGAGAACAAGGGGTGGTGGAATAAGCGACAAGTGGTGAAACTGACACAACAACAGACTAGTATCTTAGGTAGAAAGAAAAGTTCCATAGTTGATCTTGATTGGGCACAGTGGGTACAGCCAGTGGTTGAACCACACACACAATCTGGAAATGTTGATATAGAGGTTGATGCTTCGGTTGGTAATGTTGAAAGCAGTTTGTACGACTCCATTGAGATCTGTCAGGTCTCGAGAAGTGAAAGTTCCTTACAAGTTTAAAAATGTTTGTCAGGTATTAATTTCAAACAAGGATATCTTGCTAAAGTGTTAATTTTTTTTTGTTTTTTTCTTTAAGGGGGAAGTGATGTGGTGTATTGTTATATACGTAGTTTGTTATCATTTGAAGTGGACACGAGCGCTGCGGCGTTCGTGCCGACTTCAAATGTCATTGCGTGCGTGGTGGCATCTTTTAAATGTGGTGGAAGGGATATAGGCATGGCGGGTGACGGTTTGTGTATTCTTTACTGTACCTGACTCGTCTGGAGAGGATCAATAAAAGACACGCTGTAATACTGAAGTCTCCGTCTTCCTTTACTGGCTATAACTGGATACCTGGATGTTTTTCTACACTGGCGACGATCCGGAAACGCTTCCGCGCGTAACCTCCAAGGACTTTCAATAATTTCTTCCGGTTTTGCCTGTTCCGTCTCGACGTCCCTGCTCAGCTCCCTTATGCTGTTCTGCTATTGGCTACTTGGCGTTTTCAAGCGGAGCAACAGGGTTACTGCAAGCATCCATGAACAGCCCTGTACTCAGCTATTCATAATCACAGGATTTACCCGACGGCGTATAATCGCTTGAGGAGCACCGTTTCAGGTTTGCCTTTCTCTTCTGTGACACGCACACATCTCTACACGCGTGTCCAAAAGAGTTCTCTGTTTCAAACTGCTTTCTTCATAATTATTTTTATTCAAGTTGTTTTTCTGTGACACGCACACATCAACTTCTACGTGTTTTAGTGCATGAACTTCATTGTATAGATCACCACTTAATTAATTCTGGTATAATCCTTATTGAACACAATGACTGGCATATTACCTCCTCCTTCTTTCCTGGCATTGCCTGGTGAACCCGAAGTTGAATGGGATATCTGGGAAGCAATGTTTCTGGCATATGTTGATGTTTTGGAGGGTGAAGAATGTGAAGCTGACAGGAAATTGGCGCTTTTAAAAAACTGTCTTGGAGGGATAGGCCTTAAGGAATTTAAGACTTTGCCTCCATTAGCAAACACAACTGATTTAGATGTTTACCAAATTGCGTCCAAACAGCTTTCAATTCGTTATGGAAGAAAAACCAATGTTGTTATGGAAAGATTTATGTTTTATTCAAGAAAACAGAAACCGGATGAGTCTATTGAGAGTTATGTGTCAGCTTTGAGATCCTTAGCAGTTACATGCGATTTTGAACATATTAATTACGAACAGGTTCTGAGGGATCAAATACTTATGCGCACTAACAACAAGAAAATACATGAAAGGTTGTGGACGACTTCTGATATGTCTCTCAATGCTGCGATTGAAATAGCAAAAGCCATTGAGCATTCAGATAAGTTTGTTCTTGAAATCAGGTCCTGTGATAAGAGCGATGTCCATGTTGTTAACAGGGAAGTTGACAAGTCCAAGAAACCCACCATTCAGAGGAATGAAACTTCTCAAAAGCTTGATACTAAGAGCAAATGACAAAAGACTGACCCAAGGAAGTATAATGCATACTGTTTTAGATGTGGTAGTAGTTATCATCTAGGGAACTTTAAGTCATGTCCTGCTATAGATAAAGTGTGTCTCAGGTGCAACAAAAAGGGGCATTTTTCTAAACTATGTAGAACAGCCCCCAGAAGGGTTAATGCTATACAAGAATGTGAGGAGTCAGATGATTATGACTATGATCACGATGTGAATACGGTGCTTTGTGTGAACAAAGATATTGGAGTTACTAAATTCCCTTCTTGTGATGTTACCATCAATGGTGTAATTATTCAAGTACTCGTAGACTCATGCTCCTGGTACACCATTCTACCCCATGCTTTAGTCCTCTCCAATTGGCCTGATATTGAACTTATTCCTCCTGATATATCTCCGGGTGGTTACACTGGACACAAATTACAACTACTAGGTTATTTCTGGGCTGACATAATTTTTCATGAATGCAACATGCATGGCAAAATTTATGTCACAAAAGTTGGCCGATCGCTTTTAGGCTGGCCACACCAAGAAAAATTGGGAATTAAATTAGATCCCAAAGCTGATCCTCCTGTTTACTCTGTTGATGCAATTCCCATTGGTGATGATTCTATCAAAAAGTCCAATGACTCTGAACTAGTTTCTAAAATAAAATGTGAATTTCCTACCTTATTTAGTGACAAGTTGGGAGAATATCAAGGTTTTAAACATTGCATAAAATTGCATGCAAATGCCATGCCTGTACGTCATAAAGTAAGGAATGTTCCTTTGTCCTACAGGAACAAACTGAAAGAAATGCTCCAAGATATGTGTGTAAAGAAGATAATTGAACCTGTGGAGTCATCTCCTTGGGTTTCTCCAGTGGTTATCTCAGTCAAATCGGGTGGGGATCTTCGTTTATGCATAGACTTACGCAGTCTCAACAGTGCCATTTGGGTTGATGCTCACCCCCTGCCTAATTTTCATGAAATGGTATCCACGTTAGCTGGGGCACGTGTGTTTTCATGTCTTGACCTGGCTAGTGCATACCATCAAGTTGTCCTACATGAAGAATCCAAAGACTTAACTGCCTTTATAACACCTGAAGGTCTTTACAGGTTTTGCAGGATGCCTTTTGGCTTAGCCAGCGCAGCTTCTGTTTTCCAAAGACTAATGAAGGAAACCCTGGATGGTCTTGCTGGGGCTATAGCCTTCCAAGATGACATTTTAGTCTTTGGTAAAGATGAGGAAGAACATGACCATAATTTAGTTAAAGTTCTAAATGCATTAGTAACCAAAGTTTAACTCTTCGTGCAGACAAGTGCAGATTCAGGAAACATGAAGTGGAATATTTAGGACATCGTATCAGTGGAGATGGTATCAAACCTAAATTGTCCCATTTGGAAAACATCAGTAAGGCTCCCATTCCTGAATCTAAAGAACAGTTGGTCGCTTTTTAGGACTAGTCGAGTTCTACGCTAAATTCATTCCAGACTATGCAACTTTGATTGAACCTTTTAGAAGTTTGTTAAAGAAAAATGTGAAATTTACTTGGACTGATGTTATGACTTCTACTTTCTCTACTGTCAAAAAAATGATTGTTGAAGCTCCATGTCTCAAACCTTTCGTGGTTGGCAAGCATTGTATTGTAATGGTAGATGCGAGAAATTGTGGTTTGGGTGCTGTGCTGATTCAAAAGTAATGGGACAAAGAATGGATTGTAGCATATGCTTCTAGGACGTTGCGAGAGTCTGAGCGTCATTACTCTGTAATTGAGAGGGAACTCTTACCATGTGTATGGGGTGCAGAACATTTTAGACCATTTCTAAGGGGAACAAAATTCAGCATCAAAACTGATCATAAGCCTTTAGTTCACATATTATCACCTGGTGGTGGGCGCACCTTGTCTTCCAGGTTGGCCAGACTTTCATCCAGATTACAAAATTTCCAATACTCTCTAGAGTATGTGCCTGGGAAAACTAATGTCCATGCTGACTGCATGTCAAGATTACCCCTTCCATACCTCGAATCTGACCGTGTTGATGAGGATGAGTGCGAAGTAGCACATGTTGTACAGGATGTGAATTTATTGTCTACGGACAGTTCCATAATTCAGGAGGAGCTATGGGATAAAGAAATGGAAAAAGATCAAGAACTTAAAGGGGTGAAAGAATTCATACTAAAAGGATGGCCAGAAGAAAGGAAACTTACTGGGGGTCTTGTTAGTTATTTCAAAGTTCGTGATGAATTAGCAATAGAGAATGACATAGTTCTGAGGGGAGATAAATTTATCCCACCTTTTGGCCTCAGGAAATTATTTGTTAATATTGCCCATGAGGGACATTTTGGTATTTCTACGACCAGGAGATGCTTAAAAGAAAGTTTTTGGTGGCCAGGCATTGATTCTTATGTTGAGCATCATGTAAGATCCTGTGATTTGTGTGTTAATAGCGACAAATCAGCTAAAGTTTTAACATCTAGTCCTCAACCCGTGGATTTGCCTGTTTCACCTTGGTGCAAATTAGGCATTGACATCATTGGTCCATTTAGTGTATTACCTCATCAACATTCGTTTGGTATTGTATTAATGGACTATTTTTCAAAATGGCCTGAGATTAAAATGGTTAAGGAAGTTACTTCAGAGGCTATTATACAATTTTTAGATGATGTTTTCTGCAGGGAAGGTATCCCTCAAGAATTAGTTACGGACAATGGGCCCCAGTTCGTTAGCAAGCAAATGGAGAATTATTTAACAAAATGTGGCATTACTCATAAAAGAATTGCAGTTTTTCATCCTGAAGCCAATGGTCAAATTGAGAGATTTAACCGTGTTGTTAAAGAGGCTATCCAGTTAGCAGTCAAATGTGGGTTGTGTTGGAAGAAGGCTTTACAATCCATGTTACTATCCTACAGAACATCTCCTAATTCTGTAACTTTGATTAGTCCATTTGAATTATTGAGAGGCCGTAAACCTAGTACCAAATTGGTTCCATGGTGGTTAAAGAGCAAGAATAAAGCACAGGGTGAAGTTGCTGAGATAGATTTCAAAGAAATTCGTCGCAAGGTAGACGCTTACAAAAACAGAATGAAAGAGAATTTGTTAAAAAGGAGAATTGTTAGGAATTATTCTGTCCAAGTTGGAGATTTAGTACGGCTAAAGAAAGGTGGATTTCTACCGAAGGGTTTGTCTATCTGGTCAGATCCTGTACGTGTTGTGCAAGTGTTCAGGAATGCTGTACGGGTGGAAGATGGGAATGTCTGGAATTTTAATAGAGTCTCAATTTTTAAGGGGAAAGTTCCAATTAGTGATAGTACTGCTTCTAATGTATTTTTGGATGTGAAGGAAAACTCAGTGGATAACTCTTGCAGGGAATTATCTGCGGGAGAACAATGTGCAACTGTTCCACCATGTTTGTCTAGGAATTCAAGAGTTCGTAGATTACCTACAAAATTCAAAGACTTTGTTCTTACTTAATCTATTGTTTAATAAAGGGGGGGAGGTGTGTTATATATTCGTAGTTTATCATTTGAAGTGGACACGAGCGCTGCGGCGTTCGTGCCGACTTCAAATGTCATCGCGTGCGTGGTGGCATCTTTTAAATGCGGTGGAAGGGATATAGGCATGGCGGGTGACGGTTTGTGTATTCTTTACTGTACCTGACTCGTCTGGAGAGGATCAATAAAAGGCACGCTGTAATACTGAAGTCTCCGTCTTCCTTTACTGGCTATAACTGGATACCTGGATGTTTTTCTACATGTATTGTATTGAATTGTTTTGTGCATTAGATAGTATTATAATGGTTATGTTTATGTTCAATTGGTGCTCATGGGTGCTGTTAGAAATGGGATCTCTGGTTGGCTAAGGCTTGCGCCAAAGCCAGGCAGAGACCACCACTCTAGCCAGGGCGAGGGAGTTACACACCCAAGATAACCCCTGCTCACCCCCTTGGTAGCTTGGCACGAGCAGTCAGGCCTATCCCGGAGGCAATGTGTAAAGCGTTTGCGCAACACACTCACACAGCAGCAACACACTAGGCACACCACAAAAGGAACTCCACACAAGGTTATATAAAAAATAGCCTTTGTATTATCATAAATACCTTAGAAACATAATCACATAATATACAGTGTGCCAACTGGCACTAGGCAATATTCACAGGGGAATTATATACAGGACCAGGCCAATCGGGCCACGGTCAGAACCATCAGAACAGGTAAGTAAAATGTAAACCACAACCAGTAATTACCGGTAAAGTTAGGAACTTAGCACGAGATCCTGTAATGTAAAACATAGGATACATAAATCACCTTAGGCATAAAACTACATTAGGCCCAAACCTCATTAGCATAAACACGTTACGCCTTAGGCATTACAGTAGGAATAAAACACCTTATGCGTAAACATCAGCAGTACACGCATCAGGGGCAAACATCACCTTCCCCTAGGGCCTTGCGCCCTTCTGGTACATACAGGTACCCACATAATCCCCAGGCCAACTGGCCTCTCACAGGGGGCTCAAATGCCCACTGTCCAGAATGTCCGGGCTGGCTGCACAGGCAGCCAAGGCAAAGTGTGCAGAGGCACAACCTAAACGTGGCAGCTGCCCACTACTTGCTGGGCAGCTGTGAAAATGAACACGGGCACCAGCGTGCCCCCTGAGCCCCTCTCTGGGACTCAATCAACAAATGTCCCAACGTTGCAGCTGCCCGCTATGGTGCAGCGCAGCTGTGAGCAACGCGAAGGGGGCTCTAAATAAAATCACCCCCTCGGTGCAGCTGCCCTCTGCAAGCGGGGCAGCTGGGATCCACAAACGGGAGGGGCCCTGGCACATCTGTGCCCTCGGGGCCCTACTGGGCTTTTAAATAAAATTGGCCCCCACGTTGGAAAAATGGCACTGGCCCTCCACGGGCCGTCGGAGTCCCTCTCTGGGACTCCTAGACAAAAAGTGCCCCCTTGATGCAGCTGCCCGCAACTGCGGCGCAGCTGTGAAACTGACTTAGGCACCACTGTGCCTCAGGGACCAACAATCACTGCGTAATGGAGGGGGGGGCAAGCACCGAAAACGTGCCTCGCACCACCCCCTGACAACCGGACAACAGCCCCACTCACCCGAGTTCTGCAGGACTGCTCCCGACTCTGCAGACACACGCGGGGCTCTCCTCGTGCTTACGGGAGCCCCGCCACCAGTCAGGCTGCTTTTCCCCTCTCGGCGCCACTCACCCGCTCTGGGCAGGACTCTGTGCTCTAGGCGGTACGTGGGGCTCTCCTCACTCACATGGGAGCCCCGCCTCGACTTCGCCTCACTTCACCCGGTCCCCCTTCTCGGGACCGGGACTTCGGTATGGAGCCTGCGAGGCTCCGGACTGCTTCCTTCTCGTGGCCCCGCCCCCGGTCAGGCTGACTCTGCCTGGCTTCCGGGTCGGGCCGCTGTATTTCTCTTTTCTCCGCGGAAATGCGGGGTGGGCACCCGCTCTCAGGACTCGGCAACTCGGGCTGCGCGGTGACTTCTCTCCTTTGCGCAGTGCGGGGTGGGCTCCCGCCTGCCTTCACCACACACAAGCGGGGTGGGCACCCGCCGAAACACCACAACGCGGGGTAGGCTCCCGTTGGTTAGAACAGCAGCTCACACGGCGGCCATAACGCGGGGTGGGCACCCGCTTCCAGAAATACAGAGGATTGCGGGGGAATCTCCACGCCGGGGATTCCCTTTTTAAAATGATCGCAGCTCCGGGCTGCAGCTAAAATTAGAAGCGCTGCTCTTACGCTGCAGAGAGCAAAGCGCTCTTCAAAATGAAAGCCAAGCGCTCCCAAGGCGCTAGAGTCAAAGTCCAGGGACAAAACGAAGCACCTTTCCCCAGAATAAAATTTGGGTCCAGGGGGCACAAGGCTGGGCTCAGGCAGGCCAGCACACAGGGCCCTCCAGCAGGGAGGCAGTCCCTTGTGGCGGTTCCTCCTGGAGCCCAGCAGCAGCAGCCCCCAGCGTCAGGACCAGCACAGCAGAGCACACTTTCATGGGGTCACAGCCCCTTCTTTTATACACCCTTTTCCTTTGTCACATAGCACAGGGCTGGGGAAAACCAGATGCAACTGGTTTGGGGGAGCTTTGGAGCACTTTGTTTTGCTCAGCTCCTCTCTCCTTTCACAGGACAGGCTAGGGACATCAGACGCACCACAGGGGGTGGAGCCAGCATTGTGGAGGGAAGGCACAGCCCTATTCAGGTCCCAGGTGCAACTCCTCCCTCCCATCTAGATGCAGATCTCCCTATTCAGCCCTGCGCTGACTCACCCTGCCCCTCCTTGAGCCACACACACCTCCCAGCCCCTGTCACTCACAAAGCCAGACATGCAATTCACATCAGGCAGGCAGACACAGAGCACACATAAATGCCAACTTCTAAAAGTGGCACTTCTCCACTAGTCACAATAAATCTGCGCACACCATTGTGCAGCATTTATTCTCACGAGTTCGCACATACTAAACTCGCCCCTGCACTCCTCTCACACCAGGAATTACCATGGACACACATATCCCCCATGCATTCCTATGGGAGGGCAGGCCCATCTCACCACACGCACTCAGAGTGCGCACGCACTTTACACTGGGACCCAGTGCTAAAGTGCGCAGAGGCCTAAAACCACCAACACTACACCGGGAAAAGGCTAGGAGACAGGCAAAAAGTTTAGGGGTGAACCTGCCAAAAGGGCCAAGTCCAACACAACCCCCTTCCAGCCAAAACGCAGGGCAGACCAATCACCACCGTGATGGGCTTCCCTGCATGGGGCGATAGAACACGGACGCGGGCCCGCAACTGCAGGGACACCCTCCGGTTCTACGCCACGGTGAACCCATGTGGTTCCTTCTGAAAAAGCTGTCTGGACCAACTGGGCTACCCCACTGGTACTCCCTAGCTGTCCGCGGCCAGGACCAGGCCCTAGGCCATCCAGATGCCACTGGTCCTTGCCCATTCACAGAGTGGGGGTAGTAACCCCTGGCACATAGTAGCCATTCTCCACTCTTCCCCTCATCAGGGCAGGTCTAGACTGCCACTGATCCTCCAGCCTAGGGCCTGCACCCTCAGGCGGACCAGAAGTCACGGGTGAGGCTCTCCTCCCCTACCTCTTCTTCTATGGGTCCGCACTCTCCTCCTTGGAGAGGCACCCTCAGAACACAACTCTCCCACCAGTTCAGGACCTCTCTCCAAAAACTAGTCTCCCAACCTAGGGTCTAACCCCTCAGGTTGCACCGGGGTCAGAGGCGAGGACTCCCTCCTCTGCACCCCTTCCAGAGTTCTGCACCCTCCCAACTGGAGCGGTACCCCTGGAAGATGAACCGGTCAGGACACTGGTTACAGATGTCCTTTCCTCCAGGTCAGGCGGATCCTGAACCTGGCCTCCCAACCTTGGGTCTAAACCCTGTGGCTGAGTACTTGCCTGGCACTCCAGGACTTCTGGGGACTCACACAGTAGCCCCCCGAGGGTAACACATGACTCCTGTGTCGTGTGACAGTCTGCCTGGCGCAGATCTCCCGACCCCTGTCCACCTGACAGTGCGCGAAGATCCCCCAGGACAGACGTGGTGTCACGATGGTCACTTCTAGGAGACTCAGCCCCTCTGGCTGGTCCCTGACCCACTGGCTCCTCCACTGAGGAACACAGCCCCATGTCACCCCTCTCTCTGGACTTCTGTACCCTCCCAACTGGAGCGGCACCGCCAGACACCAGAACCACTGGAGCTCTATTTACAGACGCTCCAGGTTCTCCAGACACTAGGAGATCCTCCTCAAATGGACTAACAGGACAGCCTAGGCTCCCAACCTGGTGTTCCCTGAAGAAACCATCCAGGCTCTGAGACTGGGTTTCGGGCACCTGGGGACACTCAGTCCCACACTCACTCCTACTCCACTGAGACAGGACGTGAGCCCCTACACCCCTCCCACTACACTGGGACCCAGCTGGGCTACTCTGACCCTCTTCCCCAATACAGGACTGGAAGATACCTGAACCATTACTTTCAGAATCACTCCCCAATGCCTCATCAGAACCTTGGGCCTCCACCCAGAGGTCTGCTTCCTCTGCAAGATCCCATGGATCAGGGTGCCCACACTCCAACAGGTGTTGGCGCAACCCTGGAAAACAACAACTGAGCAGGTGCTCTCTAATAACCAGATTGAACAGTCCTTCAAAATCCTGTTCCGTGGCACACTTTACCCAGTCAACCAGTGCATCATGACAGTCATCCACAAACCTCTCCCAAGACTGGTGAGACAGTTTCCTACTGCCCCTGAACTTCAACCTGTACTCCTCTGCCTGGGAGCCAAGTACCATATTCTGGGAACTGGGAATGGGATTTCCTGCACTGGACTCCATATTGCTGCCACCACTGGACTCCACCCTCACTGGGGAATCCAGAAAACTACAACTGCACTCAGGGGATAATCTACCCTCCCGAGCTAATTTCTCCCTGGCGAAGGCCCTCTCAGCCTCCGCCATCCTCTCCTGCGCTAAGACCCTCTCGGTCTCTAGCTTTTTCTCCTCCATACTCAGCTGCGCTATCTCCCTGGTATGCTCTAACCTGAGCTTCTCCAAAGCCAGCTGATGCTCCCTTTCTTCCCTCCTATCCACCCACTCCTCTGGGGACAGGAAAAGGGATGGGGCACTGCCCCCGACACTGGACCCAGCAAGGGACTCCCTATCTATGGGGTCCTCACTATCTACTGGCGTCCCTGTCCTGTCACTTTCTTCCTCCTCTTCAGACTCCTCAGGGCTCCCCTCAGACCCACCACCCTCTTGGAGTGCGGCCAGGGCCCTCTTCTCCTCATTGCGCTCACAGTCCCATTCATCCTTTTGCCATTGGATCAGGTTGTCCCTCAGTTTTGAATGGGTGTCTGACCCACTCACTGCTATGTCTCTCTCCTTACAGAAGTCCACCAACTCCCACATGCTGTATCTAAACAGACCACAAAAATTAAAAGCAGACTCCATTTTGGCAGGACGCTCAGGGACACGTGCAACACAGGAGACCTAGGTGTCTGAGCTGAAGCAAGAGTATACACTTTACAAATGACACTTTTTAGGAGAAGAATAAAATAACTAAAACTCAGAAACAATAATCCCCAAACACGTGATTATCTAAATGCAGAGTTTGTAGTGCAACCAGTTGTCGCTGTGGTACTGCGCAAACGCAAGTCCTATCCTCACCGCTGCCAACCAATGTTAGAAATGGGATCTCTGGTTGGCTAAGGCTTGCGCCAAAGCCAGGCAGAGACCACCACTCTAGCCAGGGCGAGGGAGTTACACACCCAAGATAACCCCTGCTCACCCCCTTGGTAGCTTGGCACGAGCAGTCAGGCCTATCCCGGAGGCAATGTGTAAAGCGTTTGCGCAACACACTCACACAGCAGCAACACACTAGGCACACCACAAAAGGAACTCCACACAAGGTTATATAAAAAATAGCCTTTGTATTATCATAAATACCTTAGAAACATAATCACATAATATACAGTGTGCCAACTGGCACTAGGCAATATTCACTGGGGAATTATATACAGGACCAGGCCAATCGGGCCACGGTCAGAACCATCAGAACAGGTAAGTAAAATGTAAACCACAACCAGTAATTACCGGTAAAGTTAGGAACTTAGCACGAGATCCTGTAATGTAAAACATAGGATACATAAATCACCTTAGGCATAAAACTACATTAGGCCCAAACCTCATTAGCATAAACACGTTACGCCTTAGGCATTACAGTAGGAATAAAACACCTTATGCGTAAACATCAGCAGTACACGCATCAGGGGCAAACATCACCTTCCCCTAGGGCCTTGCGCCCTTCTGGTACATACAGGTACCCACATAATCCCCAGGCCAACTGGCCTCTCACAGGGGCTCAAATGCCCACTGTCCAGAATGTCCGGGCTGGCTGCACAGGCAGCCAAGGCAAAGTGTGCAGAGGCACAACCTAAACGTGGCAGCTGCCCACTACTTGCTGGGCAGCTGTGAAAATGAACACGGGCACCAGCGTGCCCCCTGAGCCCCTCTCTGGGACTCAATCAACAAATGTCCCAACGTTGCAGCTGCCCGCTATGGTGCGGCGCAGCTGTGAGCAACGCGAAGGGGGCTCTAAATAAAATCACCCCCTCGGTGCAGCTGCCCTCTGCAAGCGGGGCAGGTGGGATCCACAAACGGGAGGGGCCCTGGCACATCTGTGCCCTCGGGGCCCTACTGGGCTTTTAAATAAAATTGGCCCCCACGTTGGAAAAATGGCACTGGCCCTCCACGGGCCGTCGGAGTCCCTCTCTGGGACTCCTAGACAAAAAGTGCCCCCTTGATGCAGCTGCCCGCAACTGCGGCGCAGCTGTAAAACTGACTTGGGCACCACTGTGCCTCAGGGACCAACAATCACTGCGTAATGGAGGGGGGGGGCAAGCACCGAAAACGTGCCTCGCACCACCCCCTGACAACCAGACAACAGCCCCACTCACCCGAGTTCTGCAGGACTGCTCCCGACTCTGCAGACACACGCGGGGCTCTCCTCGTGCTTACGGGAGCCCCGCCACCAGTCAGGCTGCTTTTCCCCTCTCGGCGCCACTCACCCGCTCTGGGCAGGACTCTGTGCTCTAGGCGGTACGCGGGGCTCTCCTCACTCACATGGGAGCCCCGCCTCGACTTCGCCTCACTTCACCCGGTCCCCCTTCTCGGGACCGGGACTTCGGTATGGAGCCTGCGAGGCTCCGGACTGCTTCCTTCTCGTGGCCCCGCCCCCGGTCAGGCTGACTCTGCCTGGCTTCCAGGTCGGGCCGCTGTATTTCTCTTTTCTCCGCGGAAATGCGGGGTGGGCACCCGCTCTCAGGACTCGGCAACTCGGGCTGCGCGGTGACTTCTCTCCTTTGCGCAGTGCGGGGTGGGCTCCCGCCTGCCTTCACCACACACAAGCGGGGTGGGCACCCGCCGAAACACCACAACGCAGGGTAGGCTCCCGTTGGTTAGAACAGCAGCTCACACGGCGGCCATAACGCGGGGTGGGCACCCGCTTCCAGAAATACAGAGGATTGCGGGGGAATCTCCACGCCGGGGATTCCCTTTTTAAAATGATCGCAGCTCCGGGCTGCAGCTAAAATTAGAAGCGCTGCTCTTATGCTGCAGAGAGCAAAGCGCTCTTCAAAAATGAAAGCCAAGCGCTCCCAAGGCGCTAGAGTCAAAGTCCAGGGACAAAACGAAGCACCTTTCCCCAGAATAAAATTTGGGTCCAGGGGGCACAAGGCTGGGCTCAGGCAGGCCAGCACACAGGGCCTTCCAGCAGGGAGGCAGTCCCTTGTGGCGGTTCCTCCTGGAGCCCAGCAGCAGCAGCCCCCAGCGTCAGGACCAGCACAGCAGAGCACACTTTCATGGGGTCACAGCCCCTTCTTTTATACACCCTTTTCCTTTGTCACATAGCACAGGGCTGGGGAAAAACCAGATGCAACTGGTTTGGGGGAGCTTTGGAGCACTTTGTTTTGCTCAGCTCCTCTCTCCTTTCACAGGACAGGCTAGGGACATCAGACGCACCACAGGGGTGGAGCCAGCATTGTGGAGGGAAGGCACAGCCCTATTCAGGTCCCAGGTGCAACTCCTCCCTCCCATCTAGATGCAGATCTCCCTATTCAGCCCTGCGCTGACTCACCCTGCCCCTCCTTGAGCCACACACACCTCCCAGCCCCTGTCACTCACAAAGCCAGACATGCAATTCACATCAGGCAGGCAGACACAGAGCACACATAAATGCCAACTTCTAAAAGTGGCACTTCTCCACTAGTCACAATAAATCTGCGCACACCATTGTGCAGCATTTATTCTCACGAGTTCGCACATACTAAACTCGCCCCTGCACTCCTCTCACACCAGGAATTACCATGGACACACATATCCCCCATGCATTCCTATGGGAGGGCAGGCCCATCTCACCACACGCACTCAGAGCGCGCACGCACTTTACACTGGGACCCAGTGCTAAAGTGCGCAGAGGCCTAAAACCACCAACACTACACCGGGAAAAGGCTAGGAGACAGGCAAAAAGTTTAGGGGTGAACCTGCCAAAAGGGCCAAGTCCAACAGGTGCGGTTTAAAATGGTTAGGTGAGGATTCTAGCACCAACAGTTAGTTTGCGGGGATCCGAGTGGACCAGTCGCTGCACATCGTGGGCGATGTAACAGATTTCAATAAAGCTACCATTATACCTCAACAAGTGTTGGAAGCATCTTACGACAAAAGGGGAACAAAATACACTAAAGATGTTGCTACGGCACTGCCTACGTAATTCTTCACAGTTGATGAAGCTTGTTCCACAAGCCTGTGTATTCCAACCTGCGAGCGTCAACAACATCAGCTCCATTTGATCAAGTCCCTGGAATTATGAAGGCCTTAATGCCGGACGGTTGGATTCCGCAAGTGGCGCAGCACAAACGGGCGCATCCTGCATCAGCAGACTACAAGGTTACCAGGCGAATGCACCACTGCTCATCTGATCGCAGAGAGTGGGCTTCTTGAGCAAACTGAGAGCAGGCTTCTTTAGCAGTCCAGCAGCCCGACACTGCCAGGACTGCACATGCAGGTTAATCAGGGCTGCCTGTTGAGGTGACACAGTCTCTTGATCCCATCAATCTTCTCCAAATGAAATGAGAAGACTGAAACGAAAGTAGGTGCTCACACAGTAAGTGACAATAAGCGTGACGTGAGAAGTGAGGGTGAACTTAAAATAAAGACATCGCATTGACAACAATGATAGAAGCTCCTTTAAGGATTTTTACAGAGTATAAGGAGTTCATGTTGTAAGGAGTCGACGACGTTTCGAACTCAATTATTCGAGTTCATCTTCAGGACAAAAAGTGTGAGCAACTTGAATTGAGCTGAAGGAAGAACTGTAATTAATATCCGTGGTAGATGCGTCTGCGTAGCACTGTGCTTCTTAGGGGGGGCCTGGGATAGCCTGCGAACTAATGCACGTTTGTGTGGCCCGGTGGGGGGGAAGAACTTGGTAGCAGGGAGCGATTTCTTAAAGCACTTCGCCGCTGACTGGCAACGTGCTGTGCCGGGGAATTAATTAATTTGGCCGGTCACAGTTCAGTAAATGGAGGTCTGGGAGATGAAAGGAGCATGTCCTGCTCAAGGGAAGATCTGCGCTGAGCACTCAGCGCGGATCTTCCCTTGAGCAGGACACGCTCCTTGCACAGCACGTTGCCAGTCAGCGGTGAAGTGCTTTAAGAAATCGCTCCCTGCTACCAAGTTCTTCCCCCCCCACCGGGCCACACAAACGCGCATTAGTTCGCAGGCTATACCGGGCCCCCCCCCTAAGAAGCACAGTGCTACGCAGACGCATCTACCACTGATATTAATTACAGTTCTTCCTTCAGCTCAATTCAAGTTGCTCACACTTTTTGTCCTGAAGATGAACTCGAATAATTGAGTACGAAACGTCGTCGACCCCTTACAACATGAACTCCTTATACTCTGTAAAAATCCTTAAAGGAGCTTCTATCATTGTTGTCAATGCGATGTCTTTATTTTAAGTTCACCCTCACTTCTCACGTCACGCTTATTGTCACTTACTGTGTGAGCACCTGAATACCTTCATTGTGTAATAAACACTTGTCATACATTGACCTACATGTCCCTCGTTATATTTCCTACTGCTCTCTTTTGTGAATTAAGTTCCTAATCCTTTACTTACCTTAGTGCCCTCTACAGGGTTACTTCCCCTTGGACCTTTTAGGCCACACTAGAACCATTGTTCCTTTAAACAACGTATCACCCCAGGTTCACATATTGGGGCACCCTTGTCTTCCTAAATACTTGAAACGAAAGTAGGGCAGCATCCAAGTAAGTTTTATTCCACCTCATCCACCAGCTTGCAGCAGCTGCCACTGCAATACAAAAGTATCCACACATTTCAGAATCTTTGACTCTGTGACATCAACAATGACATCTATGTCACAAGCAAACTAAGAATAGACGGATACCACCCTCTCATTGGATCAAAGGTCTAAAGATCACACGAAGGATAGTCATTAACAATTGGGGCACAAGGGATTCTCATACAGAAAGCTAGGAATATGTTGTAGTTGTAATCACCAAGGATTCTTGATAAGTTGATATAAGTATCTTTATTGGGAGCGTCAGAGAAACATTCGTGTTCCCTGTCCAGCCAACAGACAACTGACAGGCAGGGAACACAGCTATGACAAGGTACCTAGCAACACTAGAACCTTTAACAGAATGTGGCATTTAAAGCACCAGATGCACTGATACAAATATATTAACCCCACATGAGAATACAACATATCCTCTCTCCTTTAAATAACAACAGAATAAACAAATGAATAAATAAATAAATAAGTTAGAATATACTAATAAATAACATTAATCTTTGTGAAGCAAAATACATTGACAATTAGAAATCTCCACATACATAGTCTTGAAGATACCTAGGAGGGCATCTTGCCCTTTGTGGAACACATCTATTGGTACCTTCTCCTATGCCATCACCATTGTCTCTAGAGTGATGAGAGTCTCTAACAACCCCTCCATCTCTTATAATCTCTTCATCATCAATGAACAAGTGTGGATTAAAATTGCTAATTTTCTTAGATTCACCACTCTTCTCATGCTCATTAAAAATTTTGGATTTACCTCTCATCTCATTGTCATTGTTTTTTTTATATAGCGCTACTCTTCTCAAATTCCAATTCTCGCCATTATATAAAGTAACATATCCTTTATGCACACTCCTCACTTTGTATGGACCACGAAATTTGGTAAAACCACTACCCACACGACCAGGTTTAACTTTTACAAAATCATCTGGTTTTATAGTTACATCATGTGTTGAAACACATTCATGATCTTCTCTCCCATGATTTATTTTATCCAAACCTAAAAAATCTTTCATCCATGCCGGAATCAATTTTGTACTCGCACAACGTCCCCTCATAACTACAAAGGGAACTTTTCCAGTAACTGAATTTTCAGTTGTGCGATAAGCCCAAACCAAATCATTGACAAATCTTCTAACATCACCTCTGTTTGCAACAGCCATCTGGATAACACCCTTAACCATACGATTTGCCCTTTCCACCATTCCATTTCCCTGTGGATTATAGAGGGATGTTCTACCATGAATAACACCACAAGACTTCAAATAAGAAGTCATCTCAGCTGAAATAAGTTGTGTACCATTATCCGTAACCAACTTAACTGGATAACCCTCTTCACCAAAAATTTCACTAAGCACATGAATGGTACTTTTTGTGGTAATTTCTCTTACAAATTTTACAATTAACCATTTAGATGTCACATCAACCATCACTACTCCAAATTTCTAATCTGGGCTTAAAGAAGCAAAAGGACCTATAAAGTCCAAACATACCGTGTGCCATGGCAAACCTGGATCATCAATTTTACCCATCTCCAGCTGACTACCAACCTTCAATCTCTTTTCACTTTCCACACACTCGCCACACCTTTCTACCCACTCGGATATTTGTTGGTCCATGCCAGGCCACCAAAAGTGTTCTCTTAATCTTTTCTTTGTAAGAGATTGGCCCATATGACCTTCATGAGCCAAATTAAACAAATCAAATCTCAACCCCTGTGGAGGAATAAACTTGTCCTCCTTCATAATAACATTTCTATCATCATCAGAAATGGATAAATCCTCCAAAAGTTTCCCAAACGGTCTCACTGCTAAGGGAAGTGTACTTTCACGCCTACCACCTTTAATAATTAAATCTTTAACCACTTGTAAAGCTGCATCTTTGGACATACATTCAACCCACCTTTCTTTTTTAATAGCTCCATTACACACTTCCACTAGCTCCTCAATCATAGCAACCGCACCCTCACTCTCATACGACTCCACTTGTTTTTTATCAACCTCGTACCAGGGTAAGGGTAATCTTGATAATCCATCAGCCTGACAGTTTTTCCAGCCAGCAATATATTCGATCTTATATAAATATTCCTGCAAACGCGCAGCCAACCTGGCCAGTCTTGCTGATCCTTTTACCGCACCACCAGGAGATAAAATTTTGATTAGGGGCTTATGATCAGTGCGTAGAGTAAACTGGAAACCCCACAAGTACATTCGAAAATATTCTGCTGCCCATGCTGCTGCTAAAGCTTCCCTCTCTATCACTGAATAGTTCCTTTCCGAACTGGTAAGAGATCTAGAAGCAAAAGCTACTGTCATAATGCCTGTCGCATGTACCTGTGCCAAAACAGCTCCCAACCCTACCGCACTCGCATCAACTGTTAGGATGGACTTTAATTTGGTATCAAACGGGGTCAACACCTTTGCTTCACATATCTCTTTTTTTATCATTTCAAATGCACATTGTTGATCATCGCTCCACTGAAATTTGTGACCTTTCCTCAATAATTTTCTAATTTGTTCTGTTTTTTCTGCAAAATTATTTACAAACTTAGCATAATACTCTATAAGACCAAGGAAGGACCTAAGTTGATCTTTGTCTATGGGTTCAGGAGCTTTCCTTATTGCTTCAAGAAGATCACGTTTGGGTTTAATCCCTCCAGCAGACAGCGTGTACCCAAGGTATTCTACCTCTTCTACACAAAATGTGCATTTTTCTTTTTTTAGAGTTAGACCTGCGTCATTCATTTTGTTCAATACTTCCTTTAGAGCTAAATTATGATGTTCTTTTGTATCCCCAAACACTAGCACATCATCCTGAAAATGCACCACATTTTTTGTACCTTTTAAGACTGAACCCATCATTCTCTGGAAAACTCCAGCAGCAGACGCTAAACCGAATGGCATCCTATTAAACTGGAATATTCCTTCAGTAGTAATAAATGCTGTTAATTGTTTAGATTCTTTGTGTAATCTTATTTGGTGGTAGGCGCTACGCAGATCTAGTTTAGAAAAATATTTTCCCCCTTTTAAAGACAAAATCAGTTCATTTATATTTGGCAAAGGAAAATTATCTACTACAATATTTTGGTTCGATGTGCGTAAGTCCACACAGAACCTGTAACTGCCATCCGGTTTGCCTGTGATCACCACTGGAGAAATCCATCTGGACGTCTCGATTTGTTCTATAATTCCTTGTCTTTCCATCTCCTCAAGCATGGATTTTACCTCTTGCCTAGCAATAATAGGAACTTTTCTTACTTTATGCTGCATAGGTACAGCATCTGGTTTGAGTACAATTTTATGTACATAACCCTGGAGTTCACCAATCCCTTCTGCAAATAGATTCCCAACACTATCAACAATGGTATCAGTGGTAATCTCATCAACCACCATCACCTGATGTTCAGCTCTTGGATTAATATTGTTCCTCTTACTATACACAGTTTTTTTCCCCGTGGAATCTCCACCTCTGTTTGTACTAACAGCATTAACATCCTCTTGTTCAATACTGCTGACTGTTGTTGAATTGTCTTTTTCTCCATTTCCTTCATACATGCATCTGATTGCTCCACCACTTTGGCTATCTCTATGGCATTACCTAATGTCGGGTTTTTCGCAGCCCATAACCTTTCCTGCATTTTTTTGTTACGACATTGAACTATCAGCTGATCCCTGATCATTTCATCTCTCATCGCACCAAATTGACACTTGATGGATAATTCACGTAATCGTGTTACAAACTGATCAATGCTTTCATCATTTCTTTGGGGCTGCGTATAGAACTTGTGTCTGCACATGACAATATTCACTTCTTTTGCAAATTGTTTCTTTAGTCTCTCTTTTGCTTCTTGGTATACGTTAGACATAGCTCTTCTCTCACAATCTGTACACACTGGTAAATATTTAAATGCATGTTGACCCTCCTTGCCTAATGTACTAAGAAGTAATGCTTTTTTCCGTGATGCACTAAAATCCTCACCGTCTAATGCTTCAATATAATTTTCAAATATTTCTATCCACTCATCCCATTCAATAGGTGGCTCTCCAGCTTGTTGAAGAAATAAAGGTGGTGGAATTACAGCAACATCCATATTTTCCTCAACCAAATATCACAATGTTTATTGTACAATCTATATCCCTACCTATATAATTTTTTATTTTTTTTATTTTACAAATAAATAGTAATTAATCCCTTGAAGATGTTTTCCAAATTTGTACAAGCTAAAGTCATACAACTACTTCCAGTTGATCCACCTATCAATACACATGGAGTTGTTAATCCGATGAAAATACGTTTTTCCTTACTTCTACTTGTGAAGTTATACGATGAAAATACGTTTTCCTTACTTCCACATGTGAAGTTGTCCGCTTGATAAATGTATCTCGCCGTTTACTTTATATGTCCTTATTTACTTCCTTCCGGTTGCTCTTCAAATCGCTCTTCTGAGCTAAAACTTCTTTGGATATTCAAAATGGCCGACAAAGCGTAACTCCGTAAAAACGTCACCACGCCATTGATCTCAGCGTGTAACTGCGTGAATCTGCGTCAGGGGTCCCAAGATACATCAACCTTGCAGACGTCACGTCAATCTTGAAGCGACAATGGGTCTGAGAGAATGGAACGAGAGAACCCGCGCGGCTGAATCTTTAAAAGGTAGTTCAAATGTTCAAGTGCTAACGACAGTCTGTATATTTCAGTCAGAATATTTTTACTCTGCCAAATTTACTCCTTTGCCGATGCTCGCGTATATTCACACTCGTCCTCCCCTCTTCCCTTATTATACCACTTCAACCAAAGATTAAAGATTAAAGTTGTACTATCTTTCTGGATAGTAATTTAACTATCGAACAGTTCAGTCGCTCAAGTCGATTCCTTACTTTTCTTTTCCAGGTTACTTCGCTAACCACTTGTAGTTTTCCGGGTCATTTCATTTCTTCCTCCATTTTCTTTACATACGTAGATTCCACACCAATGGAAGATGATCTTCTCCCTGCGCTCCTACTTCTGTCAGCTGATCGTCGCCATCTGTTGTAGTTGTAATCACCAAGGATTCTTGATAAGTTGATATAAGTATCTTTATTGGGAGCGTCAGAGAAACATTGGTGTTCCCTGTCCAGCCAACAGACAACTGACAGGCAGGGAACACAGCTATGACAAGGTACCTAGCAACACTAGAACCTTTAACAGAATGTGGCATTTAAAGCACCAGATGCACTGATACAAATATATTAACCCCACATGAGAATACAACAGAATACAAACAACTTGTATAGGGGTTTAACCATGATAAAACCATAAGACTGATATATAAAACTAACACACCAACATTCCATCCATCATTTGTTCTTTTTGCTTTTGTCCCCCTGTGGACATAACCATTCTTGGGCGCTTTCCCACTTTAACGCAATGAGAAAGCGCGCGCGCCCTTCCTGCCCATGCGAGGACGCGGTGCTTACTTGATTGGTTCAGGTGTTGTACCTGTGAGTACTCGGTAAAAAGGTACATCACTGGTACTGCACTGGCTAATGATGGGATGCTGCACTGATTGTGCCACCCACCAGAATAGCCTTTCAAACATGTATCAAGCCTGCCATTGCAGGCCTGTGGGTGCGCAGTTGCTCCTATGCTCAGTTTGGCATTTCTAACTCATTAGTAAACTCTTTTACTATTGATTAAAATTGATTAAATTGATTGATTGATTGATTGAGTGGGCCTTCCACTACCACTTGAGCACCCCTAGGGTAAGCCCTGAGGGGTGGAGCAAGTGGTAGGTGAAAGGCATGGCATGGCAAAGGCATGGCATGGTGTTTCCTGGCCAGGTAGTGAAGAACCCCCATGTGGGTTTTCCCTACCTAGTAGGCCTTCTCTTCCCATGGGGTCACACCAGGGTTTTGCTGATTCTCTTTTAGTGGCCTTAGGGATCTGGGCACTTTCCCATTGTAAATGCAGTGTGAAAGTGTGTGCACCCTTCCTACACACGTTAGGAAGTGGTGCTTACCTGTTGTTTTTAAACAGGTCCCAAGCCTGCCATTGCAGGCCTGGGTGTGCACAATTGCACTTATGCTCAGGTTGGCTTTTCTAAAACACTGGCCAATCCTGAGGGGACCTTTCACTACCACTAGGGCACCCCTAGGGTAAGTCTTAAGGCAAGTAGTAGGTGAAAGGCAAGGAAGGAACACATGTATAATCCCTGCCCAGGTAGTGAAGAACACCCATGTGTGTTCTCACTGCCTAGGAGGTTTGCTCTTTCCATAGGTTAACATGGGGGAATGGTTGAAGTTACTTCAAGCTGCAATAGTGGCTTACAGTAGAGTAGCCTCATAATGTTTCCTATCATTGGATTCACAATGACAAACCCCCTCCTCTGGTAAAGAGAGATTTGTCATTAATATCTTAGAAATGCCACTTCTAGAAAGTGGGCCTTTCTCTGCTCTAAAACTCTTTGTGTGCCTTTTAGTTTGACTCCAGTCCACACTGGAGGCTGGGGGAGCACATCTGTGCAATCCCCAGAGACAGCTATAAATATTGGACATGCGCCTGGAATGACAGAGCCCTGCCATGTGAGGGCCTGGCTGGATAGATTGGAGGGAGAGGTTTTGACACGGTCTCTGGGAAGCCAGATCATGGCCCCACTAAAGATTAAGATCTGCATTCCATGGCCCCATGGCAGACAGGACTGAAATTTAGGGGAAACATCTGTGGTTCAAAGTGAATCCCTCTGACTCACCCCGAACTTCACTTAACTACTGGTGCCATACTTCAGCAAGGTCGAGATACACTTGTGGGGACGTGGGACCGGAGAGCCCGGTACTGTGTGGGGCACACTGCCAGAGGAATCTGTTGTGCACAAGGAGGATTACTGCCATTGGAAGGGACATTGCACCCTTCCTGAATAGTGGCTGGCCTGGGCTGACTATCTGCAGCTGTGTGACACTCTGAAGTGTGCTCTCCAAAGGCTTGTTGGTTTTGCCCCTTGTTCTCTTATGGAGGTCTCGGGGACATGAAAGGCCTCCCACGAGGGACCTGTACTGTCTACTTGTGACACCTGGAAAGCAATGACCTCTTAAGTGCCCACATCGTCTGCTGGATCCCAACTGGTAGCTCGGCGTGCGCGTGGAACTAAGTATTGTGCCTGGAGACCGGATTGTGCAGAGCCCCAAAAGTACTATCCGCATCTAAGGAGTACGACCCCTGCATTGTGGGGTCTCAACACGCATAAGCGTCTTGTTGCTGGTGAGCAGATTCACTGGTTGTGGAACCCTGCGTAGCCGGCTTGGTTGATCATGCCGCATCTCTCTCGTGCAACACACTGACGGCTTGCTCATTGCGTGCAGTGTCTGATTCACAGTTTGCGACCTTGGAGGTGAGTTCGGACCCGTAGTAGTGCCTCATTTAACCTGTGCGGCACTGCTGAACTTGTGCCTGTGTGTGTGACCGGAATTGTCTGGTGCAACCCGTATCAATGCACACCAGATGTTGTGCCTCATTTCCAGGGAGGTACTGAGTTTGTGACTCTTCGTTGTGTGAGACTGGAACTGCCATGGTGCTACTTTGATCGATTTATGTCTGACGGGGTGCCGCCTTCTTCTGAGAGGCTCCCCTGCTTCATCCTCCATTCATTGCTTGTTCCTTTTGTGCCCTCAGTGCGGCTGTCCATCTGCCCTCTCCTCACCCGGCATAATGGCTTCCTGTTGCCAAGTAGTATTGCCCGGATTGGGCCTGGGTGGTAGTGGAGTAATTTACTTGGCTAAGGAACGCTTCCGAGAGCAATCTGAAGGGGACCAAGAGACTGTGTGATCCCCCCGTGCCTCGCAGAATTGGGCTGGTGTCGGAAGGCACAGTGTGGAATCCTTTGATTGAACGACTATCGCCCTCAGCCTGCTTCTGCTCCACATACCGTAGGTGAACTTCCTTAGAAGTGGCCAAGCCCCCATTTGTCAAGTGCTGCCTAATTAGCCCTGATACCTACTCCCACCTTCTTCCCTGCCACCCTGACTAGGTGTGACTCTGGCCGCGATCGGCCTAGTATCGGGGTGGTGGTTTTCTTTATCTCCAGCCCATGGGTGTAGGGTAGTTGGGGTTAGCTGAATGTTGGAGGAGCGCTTGGGCCACGGGGTCTGCTTGTGCTTTGTCAACTGACCTGCCGGATATCAGTTGCACCACATTAAGGTGCTGTGTGCATGTTTGTGCGAGCGCCCTCCATATGGACCTGCCTGATATCCGTGGCACCAGGTATCGGTGCTGAGTGAGTGTGTGGGAGTGACTGCCTGTTATTAATTACACCACATGGCGGTGTTGCTTTACACGTTGCTTCTCTGCCAAAAGAATACTAGGTTTGACATTGGTTTTTACCCTTGCGACCTTGGCCCATGGTACTGTTTAAAAGTGTTGTAATTGTCTGTGTGTACACATTTCTGATCTTGTTCTGATCTGGGGTGCACCCTATAACTGTGTGGTATTGAATTAAACTAATTGCCAGGGTGGGCCTCATTCTGACAACGTTTTGCACCGCATAAGGGTGCCAGGGGAGGGTACAGTAGGATCTTCCCCAAGTGTGCATATTACTGATGTCATTTTAACATGGTTGGGCCTAGAACTGCTAGTGATTTCCAAATGTGATTTAAGCCCAGAAATACATGATGTTCATGTTGTGTTAATTAATGTGTGTGTTGAATGCAACATACGTCACGTGTGAAGTCTCTTTTGTTATGCTCAATGTATTTATTTTGTGAGAGTGCTGTGCCAATGCTTTACACATTGCCTCTGTGAAAGGCTTGACTGCTCAATGCCAAGCTACCCAAGGGGTGCACAGGTTATACAGTTAGTGTAATCACCCACCCCTGACGGGAGTGGTAGGTTCTGCCTGGCTAGGGCCTTGCCTCAGCTAAACAGAACATGCCAGTTCCAACATTTCCTAAGTGGGTATGCCCAGCCGTGGGTTCCGTGCTCACTGTGCCACTGGATCAAGCTAGCCTTGCTGATGAGGGTTGAACCCCCAAATTGGTCCCAGGATGCTTGTTTCCAGTCCAGGGAGGACCTAGCCTGGCAGTTCGGGCTGGACTGTTCCCATGGGGACCAGGGGCAAGACTGAAATGCATATGGCTGGATCCAAATTGGTGTGCCGTGGTGAGCAATAAAACGGTGAATTTAACCGAGATCAAAAACTGAGGTAAATGTTTGATTTCTTCATGCATTCTGTCCATCATTTGTTCTTTTTGCTCTTGTCACCCTAAGTGGGAAGGGTATGCCCTGATGTGGGTTCCGCGCTCACTGTGTCACTGGAATAAAGCTAGCCTGGCTAATGAGGGGTGATACCCCGAAACCGGTTTCCAGGAAGCTTGTTTCCGGTCCAGGGAGGACCTGGCCTAGCAGTTTGGGCTGGACTGTTCCCATGGGCCCACTACCACACAAAATTTGGAAGGAATTGGGCCTAGAACTTTTCCCGATACTCCGGCAGATCTGTAATCAATCCTTGACCAGCGGGTCAGTGCCGGATAGCTGGAAACAAGCGTTGGTGACACCACTTCTGAAAAAAAACAACAACGCTTGATCCAACTTGTCCAAAAAATTACAGGCCCATCTCTCTACTACCCTACCCAGTAAAGATCTTAGAGCGAATGGTCAGTAAGACACTCTTCAAGTTCCTAGAAACCAATAACATTCTGGAGGGCGTGCAATTTGGTTTCCATCCTGGACATGGAACGGAGACTGCTCTGGTGACCGTGTTGGACGATCTTCGAATGCGAGCATACAGGGGACAATCAGCTATACTGATTTTGCTTGACCTATCTTCCGCATTTGACACGGACAACCATGAGGTCCTTCTGGCCAGAGTAGAAGAGGATGGGGTAGTGGGCACAGCTCTGAAGTGGTTTCAATCCTACCTATCTAATAGGCGACAGGCAGTGGCCCTCCCCCCTATCAATCCGAGTTCACCAACATTCTGCACGGTGTCCCTCAGGGATCTGCGATTAGTCCAATATTGTTCAACATCTACATGAGCCCTCTGATTGCTGTCATAAGGGCTCACAATGTCAATCTTGTAAACTACGCAGATGATACTCAATTTATCCTATCTCTAGAGGGAGACCAGTCTATTTCATTGGAAGACTTCCATGCCTGCATGCGGGACACTGCACATTGGCTGAGAGAGAACTCCTTACAATTCAATGCCGATAAGACAGAAGTCCTTTACTGTGCAGCCGGGAAGGTCCCCCCCCTCCCACTTCCTATTAATTTTTGGCCCATACCCACAGTTACCCCTCTGGCTCCCACCGGGACAGTGCGTAATCTGGGAGTTATGTTCAACGACAAACTGAGCCTAGAAACACAAGTAAATAAAACAGTGGGGAGCTGTTTCTCCCTTATGAGAGTCCTCCGGAAGATTCTCCCGTTACTACCAACACAGGCTAGAGCGCTGATAGTACAAAGTACTATCATGAGCAGGCTGGATTATTGCAATGCCTTGCTGCTGGAGTCCCCAAGATATTTGATTGAGAGACTCCAGAGAATCCAGACTATGGCGGCTAAGCTAGCCTTAAGAAGGCCACGATGCTCATCTGCTTCTCAGACTCTCTCGGAGCTGCATTGGCTCCCAGTATTGCAAAGGATACAATTTAAGTCGCTTTGCATAGTGTTCAAAGCCCTGCATGGTGCTGGAGCTAAACAATGCAGAATAAATTTGCCTGATATGCCCCCACCCGGAGCCTTCGCTCTTCCACCGCCAAACTGGTGAAAGTGCCCAGATTCAAAAGAACAAAATCTGGAGGTAGGGCCTTCAGCACCGCAGCAGCGTGGCTCTGGAACACCCTCCCATCTGAGATCAGACAGTTGGAAGATCTTCTTCAGTTCAGAAAAAGGCTAAAGACATGGCTCTATCCCAGAGCATGACCCTTACCATTCTCTTAGTCCTCTCCTGTCAACTTCGCTCCACGTCCTCTGTGATTAGTTGAGCACACGTATTATAGTGCCAGGGTACCCGTGGGGTGGTAGTGTGCTTTATAAGTGTCGATAACAATAACAACAATGGGGAGCAGGGCCAAGACTGATTTGTATATGGCAGGGTCCAAACTGGGGTGGCGTGGTGAGCAAACAAACTATGGATTAAACCCAGATCTGTGACGGGGGTGAATGTTTGATTTGTTCAGCATTCTGTTCATCATTTGTTCTTTTTGCTATTATCACACCAGGAGTTCTGGAATATTAAAATGTATACTTTTTTGCTTTCCAGTCACATTATAACTGCTCTGCATAATCATGCACAATAAGAAATAGTGTTCTTGTAATTTATTGATAGCAATTATAAATGGTTCTGAATGAGTAAGTATCAAATACCACTTTTCTAATAAGTATGATTTCAGGAGAACCAGTCAGCAAGTTGAGACTGAAATTTCTTGGAGCAGCTTCCTGATTCTCCCAACTTCTTACTTTGGATGACTTTTGAGCCATGAATATGATATCAGGCAGGAGGTCAGGCAGGATATCAAAGCAAGATAAAATCAGAGTCCTTCCTCCTTTCTCTGCTGCTTGTAAATATACACCATCTGTAATGTGACTCCTTGGGATGTTTGTGGAGGCCAGATCTCCCATTTAAGTATGAGTACACACTCTCCACTAGGAGAAATAAACTGAATTTATCTTCCCTAATATATCTCAGAGCTCGCGGGAGCAGCTGCCAATGGGATACAGTGTTACACTATTGAGGATGGCATTTTAACACTTTTCATTGCTGCTTATGACAAAATAATCGTTTACAAAAGAACTTACCTGTAAGAAATTAGGTTATTAGTTGTGCAAGATGTGTGGCCTGTGCAAGAAACAGGTCAACAATTTCTCCTTACTGCGAACCAAGCACCCCATTGTAGCACTTGACTTTTTCAGGGTAGTAAAGCAGAGCATTCCAAAGCCTACTCTGGGGAGGTGGTGTGGACTAGTAATCACCATTTGACAAGATGGCCGATGAGCAGGAGCTCCTCTGAGAGCTTCTGGGCCAGGGATCACTAATATAGTGTAAATCCCAGATATGCCCCATCCAAAAACGTAGGCCTTGTACTATTATTGCAACGGGATAGTGAATATTACAGCAGGAGTTGGGAATCGCACTATGACAACCGGCGAAGCAACAGAGGACAGACATCCTCATGGCTGGGAGAACATGTGGTGAGGGTGAAGCCATGCGGGTAGGACACAGATAGGAATTCACTGTGCATGCCACAGAGTGCTCCAGAGACCGCCAAAGCTTGCATGGAGAGCCCGCAGTAAAGTGGACCAACCTGGGAGCCTTTCTACCTGCTCCTGGCTGCCCATTTCGGAGCACTACTCAAGAAAATTTGATGTGCATGATGACGAGAGCTCAAGGGGCTGCTGGAGCTTCCATGAAAAGCAAGCAGGGATGCAGTTTGCCCTGGAAGCCTTTTGCCCACTCCCCCTGCCCCAAATCGGAGAGCTACTCACCGGAGGTCTCCATGCTGGAGAGAGAGCTTCCCGTGAGCGGCACGGGTTCTTGCCAAGGATCTGAGTCTGCTCTGCAGTTCTCAAGAGTGGAGACTTCGGGATCACGCTGAACACAGAACAGGGTGTTCAAGCCAGATGTCCTTAAGATGATGCGCTTTGGGCCAGTCTGGACACTGGGGAAGTGAAGACTGCGCCGACTGGCACCTGAGGCAGCCAAGAGCAGCGGGAGTGGAGCATGGGGGAGAGTGACACTTATCATCAACAGTGTGTCACTGCTCCAGACTAAGGACATAGGGATGACTCCACCAGCACATGAAGTCGAAGGTGAGATCATCTGGGGCTTTCTTTTCTTCTGGCCAACACTTCAACATTTCTCCCTACACCAAAAATGGCTGATGCCTAAATAAATGAAGGCAGAAAGAGGACTATATAAATGTTGCCAGAAAGAGGACTGACCTCACCAAAGGGGAGTGGCCATCTTTGAATGGTGTTCTTTGGCTTACCCCTGCAACTAAACTCAGAGAAAAAAAATGGCGATAGAAAGAGGACTATCACAGTACTGGGGGCAGCCATCTTTAAAAAGTGATTTTTGGCTTGGCCCTGCAACAAATACTGTGAGAGGACTGGATTCTCTCATCCAATTTAAGATAATGGCTTACCAATTGACCGGCTTTATTGTTACCCTTATCTGCTTGCTTCCAATTTAAGGGCTGACCCTTCTTTTTCCTGTGTTTTGTCCTGCCTTTGGATGTTTCCGGAGCATAGCGTCTTTATCTCCCTTTTGATAATCAATAGTCTAAGACTCCAATCGAGAGCTCCAGCCACGAGACGCCCTTAAAACAAAGAAGATAACAAAAAATACAAAACAGCACTTGTAGGCCTCCACGGAACCCTTCACCCCTTTACAACTCAACAACCTGAAACTCCATGGGTCATACCCATCACTTACCCCCCATCCTCTGAGCTAACACCACCAAAATGTTCAAACACAGACTACTTAAACAACACACCGAAACACTCATAGCAGACTTCTACTACATCACTTTCAAAGGATAAGAAAAAACTGTTTTTATCTTCTACACTACCCGCCTGGCCAAATGGAGAACTAATCTAGCAAACCACTTACGAATAACAAATGCCACCGATATCCCATACAGCCACCGATATCCCACTCATCCACCTTCAAAGGCAACCCTACCATAACAATATACAGAAACGGCAATGTCATGATACAAGCCAATGACATCAACCTGCACGCATTTTAATATATATTACCAGTGATATCCAACTCCACCTCCCATTGTGCAAACAATCTAATCACAACTTAACCAGCTCTTCAGGGCACACCACAGGGAATAACACCAACAAGACCCACCAGAAGCTCAGACTCAATCCACACCTCCGACCTACACTCCACCCTAACGACATGCGCCCCTATGCCTACTACCCCTATCCCTCACGACCCCATCCTAAACCCTCTCTCCCTCATAACTGACCGCTCTATCAACCATATCACATCAGCCAGAGCTGTGCCCAACACCATCACCAGTTCCAGACCTCAGCTCTACAACCTCACGAACAGTCCTCCCCCCAGGTTACCCCTCCCGATCTCCCCCACACCACACAAAATACTAACCCAGAGTTACCTTGCCCCCAGAAATCCCAACCTACCTTTAACCACCACCCAAACTACAGCTAAAAAAACACAAAGGTGACTCTGAACGCACACCCTATAGTCCACACAAAGGAAGAAACATTTTGCAATACAACGCACACTCCCAAAGATCCACAACCCCCTAGCCCTGAACAACATGAACAGGCTAACTCACTCCTTAACACCCCCACTCTCTCTACATTGAACCTGATGTCTACGGTCAAACTAGCCGAATATCTAACTCGCATGGAAAGACAACTTGAGTCACTCTCTCCATGGAACCCTAGACCCCCGAATACCATAACTGAAAGTCTAACCCGCCTTCAAAGACAACTCGACATAGTAACACAGGGTCATAACAAAATCCTTATCAACACCAAAACAAACTGATCTCGCTCAAAACTCTCAACTCCCCTCTCCCAACATTATCAGCGAACCCCCATGGCTGTCCAAATCCCAACTGATCAGCTGGCGCATTACCCCTCTCAGCAACCAATCTCACAGGCGGAAAAGAACAAGCCCCAAGATGTCCATGAGATAGGGGATCGATCTAGCAAAAACGTATGACCTTACGACAGCCCTGAACCCCCCCCCACCTCTAACATTCAGTTGATCACTGGAATTGGCAGAGACATCAACCCACCTAGGGCTACCAGACCACCATCACAAAGCACCGAATTACCTTTGGCATCCCCTACCAGAAACACACTACCAGCAGCAATGTGAACTGCATGCTCATAAACTGTAGGTCAGCAATCAACATGCAACAGAGATGGCTGAAGCCATACTACATCACTACATTGACATCACTTTCATCACAGAAACTTGGCTCAATGACACCTCCTACCTGACCTTTGACCTACTAGTCCACTCAGGTTTCTGCATCATCAAGTAGGACTGGAAAGACCGCCAAACAAAATCCTTCTCCTATACAACATTTGAACACCTCAGCACCACCCTAAATCTAAAAGACAACAAAGTGACGAAATGTCATCTCAACTTCCACCCACCAGGAAACACACCCACCTTCGGCGAACAACTATCCGATCTGCTAACACACTGTTCTCTCTCTAACTCCGACAACATAATCCTAGGTGACTTCAATTTACACTGGAAAAACGAGAACGACACACTAATACAGTCATTAAACTAACTCCTCTCAGCAAAGATCTTACCCAAGGGACAAACCCACAACAGAGGCTCAACATTCGATGCTATTATAGCCCAAAACGAAGTGATAAACATAAACAACATTCTCCAATCAATCAATCAATCAGACGTTTATTGAGCGCGACTACTCACCCGTAAGGGTCTCAAGGTGCTAGGGATAGGGGGGGTGCAGGTTCCAGTCCATCAAGGAGGGGGTCTGTCGAAGAGCCAGGTTTTGAGGTTTCTTGCGAAGATGGGGAGTGATGTTGTCTGTCTGAGGTGGAGCGGAAGGTCGTTCTAGGCTTTGGCCGCGAGGAAGGAGAAGGAGCAGCCTCCCGATCTGGTCTTTCTGGTGCGATGGATCATGACGTAGGAGAGCTGGGCTGATCGTAGGGTCCTTTGGGGTGCGTGGAATTTGAGTCGGCTGTTCAGGTATGCTGGTCCGGTGTTGTGGAGGGCCTTGTGTGCGTGGGTGAGTATCTTGAAGGTGATTCTAGCCTCGACGGGGAGCCAGTGGAGTGTGCGCAGGTGCTGCGAGATGTGGCAGTCTTTTGGCAGGTTGAGAACCAGTCTTGCGGCGGCATTCTGGATGTTCTGTAGCTTGCGGGTGAGGTTTTTGTTTATTCCGGCGTAGAGTGCGTTGCCGTAGTCGAGTCTGCTGGTGACCAGGGCGTGATTGACGGTCTTTCTGTGTTCGAGGGGGATCCATTTGAAGGTCTTACGAAGGAGGCGGAGGGTGTGGAAGCAGGAAGACGAGACGGAGTTGATCTGGTGGTCCATTTTGAGCTCGGAGTCCAGGATGATTCCCAGGTTGCGTGCGTGGTCCGTGGGGGTTGGCGGATTTCCGAGGGCGGGGGGCAACCAGGTGTCGCTCCAGGCATCGGGGTTTGGGCCCATGATGAGTACTTCTGTTTTGTTGGTGTTTAGTTGTAGGCAGCTGTTTTTCATCCATTTGGCGACGGCTTCCATGCCTTCTTGAAAGTTGTGTCTGGCGGTGTTGGGTTCGTTGGATAGGGAGAGGATGAGTTGGGTGTCGTCTGCATATGACACAATGTTGAGTCCGTAGGTTCTGACGATGGGGGCGAGTGGAGCCATGTAGACGTTGAAGAGCATCAGGTTGAGGGAGGAGCCCTGGGGGACTCCGCAGGTGGTAGGTGTAGGGTCCGAGAGGAAAGGGGGGAGTCTGACCCGCTGCGTTCTGCCAGAGAGGAAGGAGCGGATCCAGTCGAGGGCCTTGTCCTGGATTCCTGCGTCGTGGAGTCTGCATATTAGGGTGCGGTGAGAGACTGTGTCGAACGCCGCTGAGAGGTCGAGGAGGATGAGGGCTACTGTTTCTCCTTTGTCCAGTAGGGTGCGGATGTCATCTGTTGCGGCGAGGAGGGCGGTTTCCGTACTGTGGTTTTTTCTGAAGCCGGATTGGGAGGAGTCGAGGATATTGTGCTCTTCGATGAATGTGGCGAGTTGGCTGTTGATGGCTTTCTCGATGACTTTCGCTGGGAACGGGAGTAGAGAGATGGGTCTGTAGTTTTTGAGGTCGGTGGGGTCCTCCGAGGGTTTCTTCAGGAGGGGGTTGACCTCGGCGTGTTTCCAGTCGTCGGGGAACGAGGCGGTCGTTGATGGTGTGGCGGAGCATGGGTGCGATGGTGTCGACGGCTCTGTTGAAGATGTGGTGGGGGCAGGGGTCCGTGGGGGCCCCTGAGTGGATTGACTTCATTGTCTTCAGTGTGTCTTCGGTGGTGAGGGCTGTCCAGTTGTCAATCGCTGGTTTCCGGGTGTCGGGGTGGTTGGTGAGGGTTCAGTGTGTTGGTTGTCTTCGTCGAAGTTGTCGTAGATGCTCTTGATTTTGTGGTAGAAAAAGGTGCTGAGTTTGTCGCAGAGGTCCTGTGAGGGAGGGATGTCAGTAGACTCGCTGGTGGGTTGGGAAAACTCCTTGATGATGTTGAAGAGTTCTTTGCTGTTGTTCGCGTGGGTGGAGATTCTGTCTTCAATCGCTTTTTTCCTTGTTTCTCTGATGAGTTGGCGGTGGGCGTTGGTGGTGGCTCTGAAGTTGTTGTGGGCTTCTGTGGATTTGGTGTTCCTCCAGGCCATTTCGAGGTGGCGGCAAGTGCGTCTGGACTCTCGAAGTTCGGTGGTAAATCATCTGGCTTTCTTGGCGCGGGTATTGTTGTTTTTCTTGGGGGGTCTATGGTGTTGGTGCTGTCCGAGATCCATCTATGCAGGGTTTGGCCTGCGGTGTTGGGGTCGTCGTTTTCCACGATGGTTGGGGTGGAATTGTTGAGTGAGGAGGTGAGCTGGTCGTCGGTGATTTTGGTCCAGTTTCTTCGTGGGAGCAGGTGCTGGTGTCTGTGGATGGTGGGTGTTCTGAAGGTGAAGTGGACGCAACGATGGTCAGTCCATGGGAGTTCCGTGGTGTGGCTGAAGGTGATGGAGTTTCCTGTAGTGAAGAGGGGGTCAAGGGTGTGTCCTGCTGAGTGCGTGGGCTCGGTCACGATCTGGCAGAGTCCAATGTTGTGGAGGTTGTCCAGGAGGGATGTGGTGTTGGGGTCCAGTTGGTTGTCGAGGTGGAAGTTGAGGTCTCCCAGCAGGGTGTAGTTGGTGGATACGATGGCCTGCGAGGAGATGATGTCCGTGATGGAGTTGGCGAAGGGTCCGCGGGGTCCAGGGGGTCGGTAGATGAGGGTTCCTCGGAGGGTGGGGCTGGCCAGTATCTTGAAGTGAAGGTGTTGCATCAGGTCTGTGGGCTCGTCGGGGAGTGTGCTCAGGCGGAGTGTGGATTTGTGGACGATGGCGATGCCTCCTCCCGGGCGGGTGGGGCGGTCCTTCCTGGAGATCTTGTATCCTTGGGGGATGGCGATGGCGATGTCCGGTCCCGGGGTGGTGTTGGTCCAGGTTTCAGTGAAGAACGCTACGTCCGGGGTGGTGCTGTCGAGGAGGTCCCAGATTTCGGTGGCGTGTTTGTGGAGGGATCGGACGTTGAGGAGGATGCATTGCAGGGTCTTTGGTTCGGTTATGTTCTTGTGGGCGGGTTGTGCTGGATCCGTGTTCTTGGCGGGGCTGCAGGTGTCCCAATCAACAAGTCAGACCACCACATCATTCTGTTTTACATCAGCCAACTTGCTGCACCTCCTAACCGATCTCGGAAAACCCTCCAATGGTCTAGAAACCTCAATCCGAACCCTTTAACTGACCTGGAAGAAAAAATGTCATGCCTACTCCTGCCTACTACAGACAACCTCAATACAGATGAGCTCACAACCCACTGCAACTCTATGATGAAAACTGCCTGGACCAACTAGCCCCCCTGAAACTAAAAAGGGTCAGAGACACCCCCTCAAGATTCTGGTTGAATAAGACCTCAATGCTGAAAGAAGACAAGAGCTGCTGAAAGACTCTGGAGAGCTAACCCATTCACAACCCACCTCTAGCTCAGCAGAGAATGCAAAAATTACAAAAAACATATCCTAAAAGAGAAATCCACCTTCTTCCATAATGCCCTAGACAAAGCAGGAAAATGCCCCAAAGAGACCAATGGACTCACACCAGCAACTCTTCCCCCACACCGTAGGTAAACTCAACCAAAGATCACTCCTCAGTCCTCAAAACAGAGGCTGCTCCCCCAGTAACTCCCAGTATCAGCCAATGCCCAAAGCCCTCCTCAGCACCCAAGAGCTGGAAGGCTTTCAACCCACTCACAGAGGAGGACATCTTCATGGTGATTGCCAAATCCAAGCCCTCCTCCCACTGCGCAGACCCACTCCCTGCATCCCTGGCAAAAAGCCTTAATCACGCCTTAATCCCTCTATGGACCAAGATTATGAACAGCTACCTGAGCAATGGGCTGATGCACAACTGCCTCAAACATGGCCAAATCACCTCCTTTAAAAAAACAAGAGACGCAGATCCAAACAATCCCAATAATTTCAGACCCATCACCAACCTTCCCTTCCTGGCAAAAATTCTCAAGAAATGTGTTCTCTCCCAACTCAACCAACACATGGATACCAATGACCTACTCAACTCACACCAGTCAGGTTTCAGGAAGGGATGCAGCACTGAAACTGCTATCCTAAATATAACAGATGACATTTGTAGGAAAATGCCCCTTTTTGACATGTCACCCACACTTTTTTCCTGGTCAATGATGTGATTCCGACTGAAAGTGCACAGGGTTCCTGCTAACCAGGTCACCAGTGCCAGAGGTCTTTCCTAAAACTGTTCAATTGTTTCCCCAAATCGGCAAAACCTTTAGCACCCTCTATAAGTCCCTAGTAAATGGTGCCCCTGGTACCTACGGACTGAGGTACTAAAGAGGGTCCCTAATGGCAGCAGCACCAATTGTGCCACCCTAAGTGACTCCTCACCAAGCACATGCAGGGCTACTATCGCAGGCTGCGTGTCTCGCTGCAGACCAAAGTAAAAACACAACATGTCACACATCCCTGTGTGCCATGTCCCCTACCACTGCATGTAATATTTGTAAGTCACCCCGACAGAAGGCCTACCAGCCCTAAGGCGGGGAGCTAAATAATAAATGTGAGGACATTCCTGCATGAGCTGCTTAGTCCTATTACTGCCACTCTTAAGGGAACCCCTAGACTCTTTACACAGTATATCAGGTTCTTGATATATCACATAAAAAGACAGCTTCCTACAACATTAATTAATCCTTACGCAAACATATGCAGCCTTCTCATCCTCCTATTCTTATCTGCGGCTTTCGACAAGGTAGACAATAGGTTACTTTTGGACGCCCTGCAACAACAAATTGGAGCAGATGTCACTGTTCTGCCATTGTTCACCTCATTTCTGCATAACCAATCCCAACTAATAAAAATCACCCACTCAATGTCTGATATTTCACCCATCAACCTGGGAGTCCCACAAGGCTCAGTCCTCTCTCCGACACTCTTCAACATTGACATAGAGCACCTCACCGCAATCCTTAAACAAGCAAATAGAGCCTATCACCTCTATGCCTAAGACACCCAGCTCTACCTAGAAATATCCTCTCTGAATGACATAGGCCGGCTTACCATCACACTCATAAAAGTACAAAACTGGCTATCCCACAAACACCTCAAACTCAACCTAGAAAAAACTGAAATTCTTGTCTCCTCCAGCCACTCACCACAGTTCCAAGGATGGATAGATAACCTGAATGCCCTCAACTGCAAGCTTACTCTAGCGGACTCTGCCAAGCCTCTGGAGAGCTCTCTGGACTCAAAATTGAACATGAGCTTACACATAAGGTCCACCGTAAAGGGTGCTTTTTATAGCTTAAAACTCATCGACAAAATAAAGACCTTCCTCCCTCCAAATGACCTAAAAACCGCTACGCAAGCACTGGGTCTATCCAGACTAGACCATGGAAGTGCCACACTCACAGGAACAGGTAGAGCACATGTAGCCCCCATGAGAGCCACCCTAAACGCAGCAGCAAGAATGATCACAGGAGCACAGAAACATGATCACACCTCCCCTGCACTGCAAAATCTAAAGTGGCTACCAATTACAGCACGCTGCTGCTTCAAAACTGCCTGTCTTGGGCGTGGCTAAGATGGCGACTGAGTAGGACGTGCCTGCTTGTCGCTCCGTCCCACCGACAGGGCCCCATTGTCACAGCCTTGCATAGCTGGCCCGGTGGTGTCCCTGGGGCTTCCACTCCCCTTGTATACACCATGGGAAGCTAACGGAGACAAGGCGGAGCAGGGACAGCTGTAAGCGGACGGAATTGAGCCGCCGCCCATTCATCGCAGGCGGCGCTGCGCAGAGCGGAGTGATCGCCTAATCGAGCCCGCCGGCGTGCAGTCTGACCGAACTGCGACCTGCTCTGGGCGGTGGCTGTCCGGGCCTGATCGGGGGTCGCTTGGGCCCAGGACCTCTCCCGGGTGCAAGGTCATCGCGGCAAGGTCATGAAGCGCCGGAGGCCGGGCCGGACCTGAAGCGGCCGGCGCTAGGCCCGGGAGAGCGAGAGGATCAGAGGCCGGAGGAAGTGGGCCGAGCTCCCCCCCAGCAGATTCTTCTGGAGTACGGTCATGCCGCCGGGGAGCGAGTGAGAGCCAGCGAAACACACACCCAGCCACAAGAAGCAGCATGGCCCCTGGGTCGGGGGGCTGGAGGTCAGACTGGCCCAGGGGCTCAGGACTAGAGGAATAGGCCCAGAAGGTGGCAAGTGGAGGCAAGAGGGAGGCAAGAGGAATAACCCCCCAGATGCTGGAAGGTGCCGGGCATGCCCTTGTGACTATTGTAAGTTATTAGGGGCCCGGCCCTAGATTCGTGCCACGACCTCTACTGCCAAAGGCAGTCAGCATTGAGAGGGCCCCCGAACATATGCGCAGTGGACACCCAGAAAGCCTGCCAGGAGGGGTTTTGGCAAGAATTCTGCATCCCTGAGTGCATTGACAGAACGCGTTGGGGCCCCTTCTCCCGCGAGGGGAGGCACGGTGGCCAACTCAGGCATTTCCCTGCCTAGGCCTGAAGGCGGGCCCCTGAGCGATCAGAGATGGGGCAGGACCCGAAGGTCCACACTCGAGCACAGTGCGCCTCTGAGAGGTCTTGGGTGGAGAGAAGAAGTTGGGAGGTCCTGCGCAGAACGCGAAGGGCAGGCACATCAGCCTGGAGAACCATGCTAAGTAAGCCGGTAGGACACCGACGTGCTTAGGAGCCCAAGTGGGGAGAGCACCTCTCACCCAGTAAATGGCGTCAACTAAAGGGAAAAAGGAGCGCTCCGTTAAAGATCTCCTCCTCAAGCCACCAACCACCAGTGCAGATGTGCCGCCCTCCCTGCCGGGAGCCCCAGAGGGCACAGAGATCGGAGATGCGGAAGCCCCTGTGACACGTTCCTTCCTCGAAACCCTGTTTGCCTTACTGAAAGATGACCTGCACACCATGAAAAAGGAACTGGCTTAAGAAATTAGGGAGGTTCGAAAGGACCTAGACTCGTTGGGAGATAGAGTGGATACACTGGAAACGCAGGCCTCCTCCAGGGACGAGGAGATAGACCAGCTTCAACAGGAGATCCTCCGCCTAAAAGACCAACATCTGGACCTCCAGGCGCACATGGAGGATTTCGAAAATCGCTCCCGGCGCAATACCATTCGAATCGGAGGTGTTCCCCAGTGGGCGGAGAGACCAGACATCGCCTCGTACGTAGAGGAGCTCTTCCATTCCATCCTAGGCGACCCCTCAGATCAGAGGATCAAGTTGGACCGCACGCACAGAGTCGGTCCGAAGAGACTACGTCCGGCTCCTCCGGCAGACATTCTTACATGCGTAAATGACTTCCAGCTTAAAGATCAAATACTCCGGCAGGCAAGAGACAAGCATCATATCGAGTTCCGGGGTCTCCGACCCATTTTGTTCCAAGACCTTGCGGCCTCCACACTGCAAAAGATGGGAGAGTTTAGGCCAATCACGGCCCACCTGTGGTCCATGGAGGTTCCCTACTCTTGGGGTCATCCTTTTCGGCTGATTTTCAGATGGGAAGGCAAGATACATCATATCCGTTCACTGCGGGAGGCCAAGCAACTGCTGAACTTAACAGAGGACGACCAGGGAGACCCCACTCAAGCCGAAATCAAGGACAGACCCCCGAGAAGGGGGAGATGGCAGAAAGTGGGCCGCTCTCCGCTGCATCTTCGTCCTGACCCAGAGACTATCGCCAGAGAGAGGAAGGCGGTCATAGCCTCTCTTGGAGAAGACCCTGCCTCCCCGGATTGAGAGACCCAATTTTGCAGCATTGCCGCCCTGGGGGGGAGGCTGGTCCTGAGACCCGAGGGCTTGATTCTCTGATTTCCCGGTCCTCTAGACTGGAAGGGGTCCGGGCGGGGCAGTGGGCGAAATGGGTTCCTGCTGACATCTCATGCCTTCTCATGGGTTATATCACCCAGGACTAACACACTGTTCGTCAGTTTTTGTTAATTGTTTGTTGTAATGTTACGGGGTTATTCAGTCCTCCTCCTCCTCCAGATACGCTAGCCACTGACCGGAGGGACTCTCCCGCAGCCAGGGCATCACCCCATACCAACCTGCAGGTCGTGACACTGATAGGCCCCGCGGTTACAATGGCACCGCCACCTTTTCCCTGCCACTCAACAGCCAGACTAAATGACCACGCATCTTAAGATAATCTCACTCAACGTAAAGGGCCTCAACAACCCGGTCAAAAGGCGGGCCACACTTTCCTATCTTAAAAACACAGACGCACATATATGTCTCCTCCAGGAGACACATCTCTTGGCCGGGGACGCTCACGGATTGAGAGCTAAGGTGTTCCCGCAACAGCTTTTCTCGTCCCACTCCACCAAAACAGCCGGAGTAGCCATTCTTATCTCCTCCAAGTTCATTGGCAGAGTAGGCCCCAAACAAGCAGAACTCAGGGGTAGGCTACTGGCCCATATTTTCCTACTAGGATCCCACACCCTCACTATTGGCACAGTATATGCCCCGAATGAGGGGCAGGAAGGGTTCCTACATAAGGTAGTGTTAGAGTTATCCAAATCATTGTACCGGTCCCTGATATTGAGTGGGGACCTCAACCTGGCACCGACAGGTCAGCACAGCGACAGGGGCAGACCGGAGTCCTTATGGAAGAATGGAAGCGGATGTTGGCTGAGACAGGACTGGTAGACGTATGGAGGGCCCACCACCCGACAGATAGAGAGTATACCTTCTACTCCCACTGCCATAAGACCTATGCCAGGATCGATTACTTCCTGGCTACTGAAATAGTCGTCCCGCAGGTCCAACAGGTAGACATACTTCCCCGCTCACTGTCCGATCACTCGGCTGTGAGTCTGACACTGACCTTCCCGGGTTCTGGTCCTGGTCCCGCACGTCGCATTTGGCGTCTGAAAGAAACAATGCTTCAGCGCCCTGAAGTAGTGCAACGGATCACAAAAGCGATAACTGATTACCTAGCTGTGAATGACACTCCTGACACCCCCATAGCACTACTCTGGGACGCCTTGAAGGCAGTGATCAGGGGGGAGTTTATTGCCATTACCGCATTCGACAATAAAACCCGGAGAGACAAGCGAGAGCAACTTGCGCGGGAAGTGCAGGAGTTAGAACGTACCCACCAGAGAACGGGTGCCCCCAGGGTCTGGAGGCAGCTAGAATCTGCGCGAACTCAATTAGTAGGCCTGGACCTGGATAGGGCAGAGTATGCAGCGCTGCGTCTTAGGCACTCCTTCTACACAGGGGGGACAGAAGTGGGAGACTGCTGGCTAACAGACTAAGGGTTCAGCGGCAGTCCTCCAGCATCTCCACAGTGGTCAACGCGCTAGGACAAGAGCAGGCCACCGACCATGCTATCGCTGAAATGTTCCAACACTACTACGCAGACTTATACGGAGCACAACAACTACCCCCAGACGGCCCTGCCCAATACTTGCACGGCGTGAGCACTGCCAAATTAACGCCCGACCAGGCCAAACAGCTTGAGTGCCCGATCAAATTAGAGGAGGTGATCTCTGCCATTTCCAAACAAAAACTGCTTAATACTCAGGTCCGGACGGCTTTTCCTCCCTTTTTTACAAAACCTTTTGTCCTATACTAGTCCCAATACTCACGAGGGTGTACAACTCGGTTGGGCTTTCCTCCCCAATACCGTCCACAATGCTAGAGGCGCTGGTCACAGTAATACCCAAGCCAGGTAAGGACAAACGACAATATGCGTCCTACCGGCCTATCTCCCTCCTTAACGTGGACCTTAAACTGTTTACAGGGATCTTGGCACAGCGCCTTTCCCCCCTTCTACCAGGATTGATCGACCAAACGGGCTTCGGGCCCATTCGCCAGTGCTCCGATAATACCAAACGCCTCTTACACATCATTGACAAAGCAGAACGCTTTGGTACAGAGCGCATTCTCTCTATTGATGCTGAGAAAGTGTTTGATAGGGTGCATTGGCCCTATTTAACGGTGACTATGGGCACTTTGGCTTACCGGAGAGATTCATGGGCTGGGTCCTAAGCAGCTACACCAATCCAACAGCCTCCGTCCGAGTGAATGGCTTCACCTCTACCCCCTTTCCTATTCAGCAGGGAACAAGACAGGGATGCCCGCTCTCCCTGCTCTCCCCGCTCCTATTCGCCCTTTACATGGAGCCCATGGCCTAAAGAGTACGCACTAATCCTTTGATATCCGGGGTGGTTTTTGGAGGGGAGGAGCACAAGATCAGTTTATATGCGGATGACGTAGTCGCTACCCTGGAGAACCCTAAAGTTTCACTACCCGCCCTCATGGCCAAACTGGAACAGTATCGGCAGGTGTCAGGCTTTAGGGTCAATGTTGACAAGTCACAAGCCCTCAACCTGTCCCTCACCCCAGCCATTGCAGAGGAACTGAAGCGCGCTTACCATATTCAATGGGCCCAGGAAGCCATCCCCTACTTAGGCCTTCAGCTCACAGCAAGCACGCAAAGCACCACCTCACTGAATTACACAGCGCTACTCCAGCACATACGAGACTGCCTACGTAGATGGAGACGGCACACGCTGTCCTGGTTGGGCCGTATAGCAGCGATAAAAATGACAATCTTGCCAAAAATACAATTTCTCTTCCAGACCCTCACGTTAGCCCCTCCCTCAGGTGTGTTCCGATCTGTGCAGCGCAACTTGGAACACTTTATATGCGAAGATAGAAGGCCCAGACTGCGCAGAGAATAATGCTATAGACCTCCAATAGAAGGAGGCCTGGCAATCCCAAATTTACAGGAATACTACTGGGAGAAACACTGGTTGTTTTTGGATAGAGCCTTGACTAAACAACCCCTATGGGGGATCCCCTTTCTCACCAGGGAGGCGTGCCCCCGCAATCTCTATCTCCCGAAGGTCACACATGCCACCCTGGCAGCCTGGGACAAAGAAGCTACTACCCGTGCACTCACAACATTTCCTTCACCGCTAACCTCCATAGTACATAACCCTGCATATGCTCAATGGACCAGAGAAGGACGTAGGTCTATTGGGCACTTCTTCAATGCTGATGGCCCTTTGTGATTTGACGACTTCCGTACACACCAGAACCTCCCTGAGGGAGAACGCTTCAGCTATCACCAAATCAGACACTACGTGCTGCATGCAGGTGTTTGGGATGGGACTCAGAGGCACCTCACGCCGTTTGAGAAATGGTTGGTGACGAAACATTCAGACTCTCGCCTGATAACAGAACTCTATGGGTTACTCAGACGTGCCCCCAGGACTGACAAATCTCCAGGCTAACTCAGGTGGGAGGGGGAGTTGGGGAGGACGCTTTCAGGGAAAGAGTGGACAGATATCTATTATAGAGCTTGCCATACGGCGTGCAACGTAGCTAGCACTGAGACCGATACAAAAATCGTAACCTATTGGTATCTCACCCCGCAGAGACTCCATAGAGGTAACCCAGCTCATGACCCTCTGTGCTGGAGAGCATGTGGTTCATTGGGTAGACTGACCCACTTACTATGGGAGTGCCCTCGACTCTTGTGTTACTGGACTCAAGTACTGGATGACATTGATGGCCACTTCGACACCCAGCTCCCTCGCTTCCCTCCGTATACCCTGCTGGGCCTCCCCAACTCCCTCACCTTTCCGCTTAAATCGCAAAGGGGCCGACAGATAGCACTGGCACTGGGGGCTGCCCTCCAAAACATTTTAACTCACTGGGGAACGGACACCTCTCCTACTTATCTGGAATGGCTCCATTGGCTGTGGTACATGCTCAGGATGTAGAGAGTCTCCCTCACTCTCTCCAATAGAGGAGCCTCATTCTGGGACCTCTGGAAACCTTTCTTGTCACTTCTAACCTCAGAATTTAAAGAGCTCACATGTCCCAGATATCTGAGGTTACTGCGAGTAACGGAACCCCCGCAGACAGCACCACGAGGAGAAGCAGAACCGTAGTAGACACATGATCCATGCGGGAGGCACCATATAGGGACCCGGTTGGGGGGGCCCTTTTGGGTTATTCACTTTCCCTTGCTTTAGGGGGAGGGGGTAGTTGGGGGGGGTGTTCTTTTTACCTACAAGCCCTCCCACACTGGTGGGAACCTCAGCGGTACTTAAGTGCACTTATTGTAGTGTTGTTATGTTTGATGACCATGCTGAAATTAATAAAGAAATTTAAACCTAAAACTGCCTGTCTCACCTGCCATGCCCTACACACTGGTAAACCAGATTACCCCGCAGCTAAACTCAGCAAAGCAGGCCAAACGAAAAATCGAAGACATTCAAAACATTTCTTCTCATCTTCTCCAAAAGACATAAACAAAAAGCTCTCTTTCACTCTTTCTAAGGCAACCCCCCAAAATCTGGAACGCTCTCCAAGTACATATCAGAACTAACCCCTCCTTAATGAGCTTCAATAGACAGCTAAAAGAATTCCTCCTAAACCAGCACCTTTATTCTCTGAAAATAACTAATCAATTGCACCATGGAAACTCCACCTAGTTATATGTATCTCTCAAGCAAAAGCCTACACAGTGACTTGACGCTCAACTCCATAATCATAATGCATTATTACTGAATGATAATGACTAGACTCTTAAAACTGTATTTTTATTGTACTGTTATTGACTAATATTTGCTAGACTCTTGAAACTGTATTTTTATTATACTGTGACTGACTCATAATTGTTGTGACATAGCTGTAAAGCGCTCTGATACCCTCAGGTCTTGCCAGTACTATATAAAACTCTTCTTAAAATAAAAATAAATAAAAAATTCAGTGATACAGAATAAAAATGCTCAATTAATGATTGTCCAGTTATTGCCTTTTCTTTGAAAAGGAAAAGTATATTTATTACATATACACTCTCTACTAAATACTATGCATTTATTTACAAATATATACCTCAGGCAAATAGAAATACCTATGGTGACATTCTGAAATCACATTTGACCCCTAATGGGTCTTGATCCCTGTAGGAAATTGGGTTACTGGTTGAGGGAGGTAAAACCCTACTTAAGCAGCAAGCACAATTCTTGTCAAAGTGAAACACAAGCTAACCCCAAGTTAACCTGTAGGTAATAGTAACTTTATTCGGTTAAAATAACCATCAAATTATACACAAAACGAGTAAAAATGAAGCACCAACAATCAATATACAAGGAGAATAGTACATAAAACTCGTTTTAAAAGAGACCTATGTGCACAAAAATACAGCGTCATCACTATACCCTTTAACCCCTTCGCCGCAGCGCGAATTCCGCCGCGGCGCGGGGGGCTAGGGGATGAGCGCGGCGCTTCGGTGCTCATGACGGCTCCACGCCGTCATGAGTCACGGGCGGCGTGTGCTCATGACGGCGTGGTTCCGTCGTGACCACGCCCGCTCATTAATTCGCCCGCACAGGCGGGGAATTAGTCCCGCGTGGGCGGAGCGGCATGACGGAACCACGCCGTCATGAGCACACGCCGCCCGTGACTCATGACGCCGTGGTTCCGTCATAAGCACTCAAGGGGTTAAAAATACACTCAAAATATTCATTTAAAACATTTCTTGTGGTTTGATAATATTCCTCCAGGCAAAAAATATAATAAAACTTAGAAAGAGAATGTGCAAAATACAGCAAGTACTAAGGTGCAAGCTAATTTAAAATATGTGTTGCGTTAAAATATGCAGAAAACGAGAGGCAATATATTTACAAATGTTGTCCTCAAATATGTGTTCGGGGCTGTGGAACAAATATGTAAAGTGACCGTGCATTGTGCAAATAGGCAGATAAGCAGCAATACATCAAACGAGACATCAATCTAGGGAACACAGCGATCTATAGCATTTAAAACTTTTAGTCTTTTGAACCACACTGCTTGCAGAAATTTACTTACAGCAAATACTATTTTTGGCGACGTGTCACTTTTTAAAATCCTAAATGCTTCCTGGTGGCTAGGGGTGGCCATGTCGCGGCAGATAGCAACTAGCCATTTGCGACGTGTGGGACGATACTCCCTGCAGAAGAACAATACATGTTTCTCATCTTCGATATCCGAGCTACATGCAGGGCAAGTTCTGAGATCTTGGTTAGTATGCCATTTGCTAGTAAAGGACCTCAAGGGTAGGATTCCATATCTGAACCGTATATACAAATTCCTGGTTGAGGATGGAAATATTAAATCCAGAAATTCTTCAAACCTGGGGATGTGCTGGTAGGCAAGGAATGTGCTAATTACAGACCCATTTTGACTAATCATAGCTTGACAGTCATTAATGTAAGCCCAGTATCGGGTTTTTAGCAATTTGTTATCAGATTTTGAAATAGTTTTAGGGTCCGTCCCACAGGTTCTGCATTCCAAGTTTAGAAAACTAACTTGATACAGACTTTACCCATGGAATATCCCTGGCACCTTGAAAGTTCGATAGCTCTACCAATGAATCTTTAAAAACTTCAAGTTCAGGTGTAGACCAAAGTCTGATCCAGTATAATAATCTTTTTAAAATAGCCAAGTCGGCAACTCTTTTTATCCCAACATCCAAATACATGGGGGTTAGTGGTGAGCTCAATGGTAAACTTGGAAGCTTTCTAATAAAGTTATTCTCGGCAATCGTCATTGACTGCAGACTCCCGCAGCCCCAGATCTCCGCTCCATAAAGGGCAGCTCCCTGTGCAGTTGCTCTGTATGTTTCCACAGCAGGGGAAATTATGTGTGACGTAGTTTGATTGTAAATCCTTAAAATAGCATTAGATCTATGTTCAATCATTTGTGTAGTTTATCCAGTTGACTCGTCCATTTTAGGTTATCCATGAGTCTGACGCCTAAGTAATAAAAGTTATGTACCCTCTCAAGACCCTCGCCACCCCTACATGGATACTGCGACTTCCCTTCTTTATATTTCCGAACACCATAAACTTTGTTTTATTTATATTTAATTCTAGACCTCTTGAATTACAAAAATCTAAAAACGTGTCAATTAAAATTTGGAGACCCATTGGTGATTTAGATATAAGAAGTGAGTCATCAGCAAAAAGTAAAATAGGTATCTTATTATTATTCAAAACCGGGGAGTCGTTCCTGCAGAGTTCTAGAACATCCACAACATCATTAATATACAGGGAAAATAAGGTAGGTGCTAAAACACAGCCCTGGCGGACTCCTCTCTCTACGGGGATGCGATCCGTTAGTTCGCCGTTGGGGCCCCAGCAAACTTGTGCGTAGTTATTCACAAGCAATTTATTTATTATGTGTACTAGGTTAACCGGGACCCCCATATTTGTCAGGGCTTGCCAGAGAGCACAACGTGGTATGAGATCAAATGCTGCTCTGAGGTCAATAAAAGCCATGTATAATTTTTGTTTCTGAAGTAAAACATATTTCCAATATAAAGCCATAAATCTAAAAATCTGATCTGTTGTGCTGATTCTTAATCTAAAACCTGCCTGGAGGGGGGATAAAATTTCATTAGTATTAACCCAGTCAAGAAGTCTCACTAAGATTTGCTCTGAGAAAAATGTTTGGGCATTATCAATGAGGCTGCTAGGTCTATAATTTGATGGCTCCCCTGCATCACCTTTTTTGTAAATTGCACTAATTTCTGCCCGAGCCAGGAGTCTGGTACCTTGCCCCGAGCTACTATGGCGTTTGACAACATATTTAGGTATATGACATATCGAGGGTTCGGATTTATATAAATCGCTGGGAATTTTGTCCGGGCCTGGGGCCTTTGCAGATTTCAGCGAATCCATTGCTCTAGCTGTTTCTTCCAGACTAAAGACAATGGGAGTGATGGGGTCCAATGCGGATGGTGCATAAAATGTGCTAGTGCCATTAAAAACCTGGGGGTCACCTGGAGCGTAGAGGGCAGTGAAATGTGCCACCCATTTATCCGGGGGAATATTATAGTGATGTGAATTGGGCTCTTCTGACTTAGTTTGGGCAACAAGGCACCAAAATAATCTAGTATCATTATTTTTACTGGCGTCCAGAATATCTTGCCATAAATTATTTTCCCACTTCTTTTTAGCTTTGGTCAGGGTAGACTTATATGTAGTTCTTGCTCCCTTGATATTGGTACGATTCCCCTCTGTTATGGCCTTCCTCAAAGCTGTCTTTGCTAGTTTACAAGCCAGGTTGAACCAATTCTCCACCTTGGGTGGATTAAAAGTCTTAACAATACTAGTTTGATAAAAGATTTCCCGTAGGGCTTTAAATAGGTCAGTGTGTATATCCAAAATAGGGATTGCATCCTCTCTCGACCTGTTGTATATTTCAAGGTGCTTGACATACATTTTATAGATCTGTGTAAGCAATTGGTGATTAGACATAACATTCGGCCAAGAAACATAACGGTGATTGTTTGTCACCAAAGGGGCGGGCACAACAGTTGTCTGATGGTTTTTATCTTGATTCAAGGAGACACCAGCTAGAGTTACTTCTAGAGAATTGTAATCACTATCCATACGCGTCACCACTTTCATGTCATCAAGGAGTGGCCACAATCTTATATCAACTAAGACATAGTCGATAGTACTAGTGCAATCACCTCTTTTAAATGTGGCTGCCCTAGTAGGATCAGACGGAGTACGCCCATTGCATGCTTAAGACCCCTGTTTAATGTGAACAAAGCTAGTTCTAGTGGAACATTTGAAATCTTTTTCTTAGGAACCCCTGATAGTGGTGGAATACCCCAGGCTTCATCTTCCTCTTTTAATATATCGTTTGAGTGAGTTGAGGGTTCAAAGGTGGTATTAAAATCACCTGCCACAACAATTCTTGTGTTTGGTTTCAAGTTATCAATGAGACCCTAGAGGAGTGATAATGTGGGAGATTTATCTAGACCCGTTGTACTCCTCAAATAAACATTAAAAATAGAAAGACACAGTTCTGTTGAAAAGGTTACAGTAACCCCCATTAGATCCAAGCTATCAATCGTTATCAGCGTAGAGCTGCTAACACAGCCGTTCTTAATTAAAATCATAAGCCCACCTATAGCTCTCCCAAAGTGGGCTGCCGGTTTTGCCTCCACACTATAGCAACTGAACCCATCAATAAATACTTTTCCTATCGCCCACGTTTCCTGGAACAGGCAAAAATCTTGTTTAGTTATATATGCCAACCAATCGCAATCAACTAATTTTTGCCCCAAGTCAGCTATATTCCAGGATAATAGTTTTAAAAAAGTAGTAGGAGGGTTGCTCTGCCCCCTAGCCATGCAATTTATCGCCTCATCCCCCGCACAATAATCAGGAAATTCACCCAGGTCGGCAGGAGGTAGTGCAAAAACATCATCAATGCACCCTGTAACATGAGAGGCTGCATGGTCCTGGCTCCCTGCTGAAATGCATGAATCAACCATCCTCGTCAGATTGTTGGCCACGGCCTTTGTCGTTTCACCCCCATTGCAATGGGCAACAAAATTACTTTAATCAGCAGAAGATGGAGCAATAGCATTGGTGCACCCTGTAGTATTAGAAATTACATATGATCTACAAGTCGTATCAGATTCACTCGACTTCATTTGCTATTTAGAGTCCCTTTTAGGAGACAGCCTTAGTCCATCAATTTCATCCAAGTTTGTTGGGGTAGCAACAGAGTTCCATGAAGTTCCAGGGGAAGGCGGTGATGCCTTTAACCTTATTCCCCGGGATCGGCTCCCATGCAAATTACATGTGCGTAACTCGAAGCTGACTAAGTTTTCGACCAGATGGGGTGATATGAAGGCAACTTGTATGTAGTCATAAATCGATGAGCTCGATGTATACCTTTTGGCGAGCACGATGTCGGATCTAATCACTGAGAGACATTTCCTCTCAACTCTCAGCCAATGGATTGCTTTGTTAATCAGAGCATCGGGGTCTTCATAAGAACCAGGTTTCAACTTCGGGACCTCTATCATAAAAATAGAATTAAGATGAGGAGGATGTGGATAGGCTTGTGACTCCGAGCGGCAATCATTGACACAAGGTCTTCTCAATCGGTTGGAAGTTGGTCGCCGGAAATTAGAATTAGGCAGCCTACTTCTGTCACTAGGATAATGATCGCCCATCATCCTCGGCTGAATAATGCGGGACATGTTAGTAACACAGCTCCATGGATTCTGTGGTCTTGATGGCCTTGGTGACTCTAAGTTTGAATTGGTCACTACATGCTGAGAGCTATTCAACTTCTTTCTTGGGACACCCACTTTTCCCAGTTGGAATCTATTATGGGTAGTGGGGATCTCTTGTTGGGGTGCAGAGCTTAATGACATAGGAGAGGACATTTGGCTAGTCATACTAGACTGAGCTGTTGGTGAGGGTTCGGAAGCCCCCTTCCGGCAGACTTTAGCCTGTTCACACAAACAGGGGTCAGATGATAGCTTGTTAACTTGGTCCGACAATAATGGTAATTCATTTTTAAGATGGTCCAGTTTACTATCCAGCCTTCCAAGATGACTGTTCAAATCCTGAGAGGTGACACATGCAATGTTGGTAGATAAAACTTGGTTTATATCTTGGGCTCAGCTTGAAGCCCCCTGATTTCGTCAGTAGGCTCTAACCCTGTGGCCTCATCAGCCAACTGCAGCAGTTCAAATTGATTGTTACAGGGAACATTAGCAACTACATCAATTTTGGGGTACTAGGGGCATTCAGAGCTCACAGTCGCCCCTAATCCACTCGAGTTGATCCTATCAGGGGTTGTTTCCTTTGGGGTTCCCACAAGCTCGAGTGAGTCACAAACTCCGCTAGTGATTGAATCTGGTTGTTCACAGACTTTCATTTTTTTCTTGAACATTGCTGGGAGTATTAACCGATGACTACTCTCTTTCACTTTATTCCCGCTGGTTTTTAGGAGTTGTTCAACTTCCTCAATAAGGTGGTCAATATCAGCCAGGGATTGCAAGTTTGGTTGAGCCGTACCAGATCTATCCTTCCCAGATTTTAGCCTGGGTTTCATTTTTAACAGCCTCCCCTGCCTTGCGTTTGCCCATTATCCCAGGAATATAATAATATTAAAGTCAGGGTAAATATAAGAGCAAGAAATGCAGCAGAGACAGCCCAATAAGAGGTGAAACGTGACGAAAACAGAAATAAATTGGTACCCTATTGGGTGAAGCACTAAAACGTGTGCAAACAGACACTGAATATATAGCTCTTCTTGAGACGTTTGATCCCCAATGTCAGATGTTAGGGGGTGGCCTAGCCTCCTTCGGGCTCCGATGGGCATGGACGGGCTGGCCCTTGGCCCGGGCTTCACCTGGGCGCGGCCCGTGCAAGCTCACGCGCGTCCTGCACCGCGGGTGCCCCGAGCAGATTTTCAGCACCTCCTGGCGCAACATAGGCGAAGGGCGGCTCCTGCCGCGGTGTCCGGTGGGCGCTGTGGTCCCCCCAACCAAAGTGCTGGTGCAGAATGCGGGCTGGTTGCAATGACGGGCTCCCGTGCCCCGGCAGCCCTGAGCAGCTTTTCAGCGCCTCCTGGTGTGACGCAGGGGCGTGGGCGGCTCCTGCTGTGGCGTCCAGTGGGGGCTGTGGTCCCCCCAACCAAAGTGCTGGTGCAGAATGCGGGCTGGTTGCAATGACGGGCTCCCGCACTGCGGGGCTCCCGAGCAGCTTTTCAGCGCCTCCTGGCGGGACGTAGGGGCGTGGGCGGCTCCTGCCACGGTGTCCGGTGGGGGCTGTGGTCCCCCCAACCAAAGTGCTGGTGCAGAATGCGGGCTGGTTGCAATGACGGGAGGGGGTAGTTGCGGGGGGTTGTTCTTTTTACCTACAAGCCATCCCACGCTGGTGGGATCCTCAGCGGTACTTAAGTGCACTTAATGTATTGTTATGTTTGATGACCATGCTGAAATTAATAAAGAAATTTAAACCTAAAACTGCCTGTCTCACCTGCCATGCCCTACACACTGGTAAACCAGATTACCCCACAGCTAAACTCAGAAAAGCATGCCAAACGAAAAATCTAAGACGTTCCAAAACATTTCTTCTCATCCTCTCCAAAAAACATAAACAAAAAGCTCTCTTTCACTCTTTCTAAGGCAACCCCCCCAAAATATGGAACGCTCTTCAAGTACATATCAGAACTAACCCCTCCTTAATGAGCTTCAAGAGACAGCTAAAAAATTCCTCCTAAACCAGCACCTTTATTCTCTGAAAATAACTAATCAATTGCACCATGGAAACTCCACCTAGTTATATGTATCTCTCACGCAAGGCCTACACAGTGATTGACATTCAACTCCATAATCATAATGCATTATTACTGAATGATAATGACTAGAGTCTTAAAACTGTATTTTTATTGTACTGTGATTGACTAAGATTTGTATAGACTCTTGACTCTGATACCCTCGGGTCTTGCCAGTACTATATAAAACTTTTAAAATAAAAAAAATAAAAAAATTCAATGATTGTCCAGTTATTGCCTTTTCTTTGAAAAGGAAAAGTATATTTATTACATACACACTCTCTACTAAATACTATGCATTCATTTACAAATATATACATCAGGCAGATAGAAATACCTATGGTGACATTCTGAAATCACATTTGACCCCTAATGGGTCTTGATCCCTGTAGGAAATTGGGTTACGGGTTGAGGGAGGTAAAACCCTACTTAAGCAGCAAGCACAATTCTTGTCAAAGTGAAACACAAGCTAACCCCAAGTTAACCTGTACTTAACCCTCTGATAGCTTGGTATACAAGTAGTCAGTCTTAACTTAGAGGCAATGTTTAAAGTATTTATGCAGCACTTCAATCAGTAATAAAGTGAAAACCCAGCATGAGAAATATTCCGCACCAATTTAGAAAACTAGGAAAAATAGAGCAACATTTAATAAATTATATGAGACCAAAACAACAAAAATACAATCAGTAGAACCGGAGATATACGTGAAAATAGTGCCTAAAAGCACAAAGCGCCAACTGGGGTTATCTGGCGATGGAGCACAGGACAGGTACAGGGACCAAGTTAGGCCAGCTGAGCAGAGTACCTTAAATCCGGGTAGCAGAGCGTTGCAAGGTCCCACGTCGAGCATGCGTCGCAGAGTGACGGATGTGAGATCCTGCGTCAAGGATGCATTGCAGAGCAGCAGTACCAAGGAGCTGTGATGCGAAGACCTGCGTTGAGGATGCATTGTTCAGCTGCAGTTCCGGTAGAGCTACGAGGCAGTGATGAAAGGTCATTCATTGAGGATTCGTTGTGTAGCAGCAGTCCTGAGGAGCTGCGAGGTCCTGCATCAGGGATCTGTATCACTGCAGTGGTTCCACTGTGGGGCAGCGAGACAATGCATCACACTGCATCAGTTTTGTCCAAGAGACCACAACTGGGCTGGAAAGTACCTTCGGGCCATTTTGCGAGGGACCAGGACTAGAGTGGCATCACTTGGGGGGCAAGACTCACAGCAGGCAGAGTCCAAGTGCTGGGTTCAAGGTGGTTAAAGCCTTTTCTGTCCCTAAGGCTCTGATCAGGAGGCGCTCCAACTAGCCCTTAGAGTCAGTCTGGTGTACCTGGGTTCAAGATGCAGGTCCAGTTGTTCTCACTCAGGCAGCAGGGCAGCAGGACAACAGGGCAGCAGGATAGCAGGGCAGCAGTTCTTCCTGTAGAGCAGCACAGGTCCAGAGGTTGTACTGAAGAGTTGGGTCTGGGGGTCCAATATTTAATCCTGGTGCCAGCTTTGAAGTAGGTGAAGTCTCTGGTAGTTTGCACCCCCAGAGGTGTTTGAAATTTACTGCCCCCCTGGCTCCAGCTTGTCTGGGGGCACAAAAGACTAATGTCAAACCGTTTGTGAGTGTGCTCAGGCAGAGGCTTTGTGATGTGCAAGTGTGGTAGGAGACAGCTCCTCCCCCTCATGAAGTCAGAGATGGCCCAGCCTGACAACACCTATTCTCCCTTTGTCTCACTGTATGGGAGCAATACACAAAGACCAACTGCCAGCTACACCTTGTCATGTGACCCAGGACACATGCTCCAGGCACCAAAAGGTTAGGACAAGAAAATGCCAACTTTGTAAAAGTGTCATTTTCAGAATTGTCACTTAAAATCTGACTTTAACACTAAAGAGGTTTTTAAATTACTATTCTTCAGACACTAAACTCGACATCTGACCTGCTCCCAATTGAAAGGTATCACTTATTAAATGTAATAAGTTAAACCAGTGTTATCCTATGGGTGAGGCAGGCCTTGTAGTAGTGAAAAACTAATTTTAAAGTTTTTCACTATCAGGACATGCAAAACTAAAACATACATTTCCAACTATTTCATTACACTGCTCCCTGTCATATGGGCTGTTTAGGGCCTGCCCTAGAGGTGACTTATTTGCATTACAAAGGAGCAAAGGAAGGTTTAGGCATGGCAAGAGGTAAATATTGTGAGGTCTTAATGGCAGTTTAAAACTGCATGTATAGGCTGCAATGGGAAGCCTGAGGCATGTTTAAAGGGCTACTTAAGTGGATGGCACAATATGTGCTGCTGGCCCCCTAGTAGCATTTAATTCACAGGCCCTGGGTACATGTAATACCACTGTACTAGGGACTTGCAAGTAAATTGAAGGTGCCAACTGGGTGTAAGCCAATGTGTTAAAAAGACATAACACCAGGTAAGTGCTGATGAATCTTTATTCTGTCTTCCACCAGCAACAGGTTCCAGTCAGCTGAAGGCAGCTGTGGAATGTTGGCTCACAAACAGTAAGAACGTTCAAGGGCGGGACAAAGGCAGGGGTGAGGGGTAAGGGTCAAACCAAGTGAGTTACAACACACCTTCCAGGGCAGGAGGGAACGAAGAAGAAAGGAAGAGTGAGAGAGAGAGACAGGGAAGGGTAGAAGAAAAACTAGAACAAGGACAGAAGAAAATTGCAGAAAAGTACCTGAACAATAGCGAGAAAATATTGACCAACACATGGTTAGGAACATTTTTAACCAACCACAAAGTCTTTGTGCCAAACTGGACAACCACTGTTCCTGGATGACCTGCAAGGAATAGAACGTTTTGCCATAAAACCGGCTTCGACCCGAACAATTTGGGGAGACTTGCATTTTACCACCTTGTCCATCCCCCATGTTTGTCCATTTTCCAATTGGACTACATTTCTTCCTACACTTGTTACCTTGAGAGGTTCAGAAAAACGGGAGTAGTTCTTTCTTCTTTCTTTGGGAAAGTCGATGCGTACCCATTCACCTGGATTGAGTACTTGTGTTTTGACATTCTTAGTGTAGTCATATCTTGTTTTGTATTTGTTTTGTTGTAGTTCAATTCTTCTGGCAATTTCTGATCTGTCTACACCACCTGGGCTGACTACATAACCAACCAGCAGTGAGGTTGGTTTTCGGTTTCCTACCCTTCAAAGAGATAAACGGAGACACTCCTGTGACACTATTTGGTGCGGTTCTGTACGCCCATATAATTTCTTGCAAGGCTAATTTTGCTGAGACAGTAGTGATTTCTGCTCTTTGAAGACATTCTTTAATATCTCTGTTCATGCGTTCTACTAACCCATTAGCCCTGGGGCAATACAATGCGGTTTTCTGGTGAGAAATGCGTAAGTCTGAGAGGAAATCCTTCATGAGATCGGATGTAAATTGGACCCCATTGTCTGTTACTATGGTATCGGTCTTGACAGTGAAGGGTATACCCCACAAAAAAAAATTAAAGTTTCTGATGGCCCAGAAACACGCCAGAGCCTCTTTTTTTACTACGGAGTAGTGTTGTTCAGCTCCTTTTAATGTCCTCGAAGCGAAAGCAATAACTTGCTCTTTGTCCCATACCCTCTGGGTGAGGCTGGCTACCAACCCTTTATTGCTGGCATCCGTGGACAAATAGGTGGTTTTCGTAGGATCGAATCTGCATAAGAAAGGCGCATTGGTGATACATGACTTGATTGCCATGAATGCAGTTTGGCAGTCTTCGTCCCATACAAAAGGTTTTTTTGCTCTGAGTAAATTGCGTAAAGGTTCTACTTGGCTGGCATAGTTTTGTATGAATTTTGAGTAGTAAAAAGGACTTCAGTTCTTCAACATTGGTATGAGCAAAGGCATTAGGAATGGCATCGACTAAATTCATTTTGGGCTTGATGCCATCTCGGGAAATGGTATGGCCTAGATATTGCACAGAGTTTACTCCGATTTGACATTTCTCTTTCTTTAGTGTTAGGCCAGCTTTACTCAACTTGTGCATGACTTGTCTCAACATGTCATTATGCTCTTTTATGTATTTCCCATGTATGAGAATATCATCTTGGAAGCACAAAGTGCCAGGAACGTCTTTGAGAACATGCTGCATGATTCTTTGGAACGCGGCTGCAGCTGAGGCCAATCCAAAAGGCATGTGAAGATACTGGAACGCCCCAAGGGGAGTGATGAACGAGGTGAGGTGACGACACTCAGGATGTAGTTCCACCTGGTGGTATGCCGAGGATAGGTCAAGGACACTAAAGAAACTGGCGTCCTTGATGAGTGTTAAGCTCTCATGTATTCTCGGCAGTGGGTGTCTGTCTACCCAGATATTCCTGTTTAAATCTCTGAGGTCAATGCAAAGCCTGACATCCTTGCTAGCTGATTTGGACATGATGACAATGGGAGCTAACCATTGAGAGCTCTCTATGGGTTCGATGACACCCAACTCCAATAAACGACCTAACTCTTTTTGAAGAGGAACCTGCATTAGATGAGGAATTGGCCTGACTTTAAGAGCAATGGCTTTAGCCTTGTCTTTAAGTTTTATGTGGTTTTGGAAATCTCTTAGGAGTCCTAATTTGTTAGTGAAAACTTCGGGGAATTCTTCGCAGATGTCTTTCCCACATACAGAGCGATCAACCAATAGTACTTGGTCTGGACTGTTGGGGTCAAGTTTCATGCCCAATTCCTTTTGATGTTTCCAACCTAAAAGGTTGGAGCCCTTTTTGTGATATACACTTTACCAACCGTGCTCCTACCCTCTGGTGGTCATGCCGACCAGAGGAATGGGATCACCACTGTATCCTCCTGGCTTAATGTCAGCGGCTTGAAGTGTACTTAGTCTGTTGGGGAACATTACATCAAAAGCTTGCCCTCCAGTAGGGTGTATGGTGAACATGAGTCTGCATAGACTTTGACCTGTTTGTTGTCTAGAGTGATACAACACTCTGGAAATTTGACACTATCATCTCTGTTCTCTAGTTGGAACACGAGTTTGGTCTCTACAGGTGTAGTTTGTTTGATCATGGATACCGTTTTCCATGAGTAACACGGCATACTCTGGCCAAATGTCCTTTCCATCCACACTTGTGACACGTTACGTTCCTGGCAGGACAGGATGGGTTATTTGCTAGATGTGCTGGGTTGCCACACCTGTAGCACTTAGCTTTAAAACTTGTGATCCTTATCTGGCTTGAGATTCTCCTTACTCTCATGTTTAGAGATGGCATTGACTTCATTGCATGAATCTGCTTTTACTCTCATCTCTTTTATGCATTCTGCAGAATGCTCAATTCCCAATGCAATTTCAATGGCATGTTTAAGATCAGGGTTCCCTGCCAATAGTTTCTCTTGTATGTTATGGTTGTTAGTACATCTTACTAATTGGTCCCTGATGAGGGAGTCAGTTAAACCCTCAAAATCACAAGTGTTGGACAAACCCTTGAGCACAGCAATCTAGGATCTAATCTTCTCATTTTTGCCTTGCACTCTAGAGAAAAATGTGTGTCTTTCTAACACAACGTTTATGGCTTGACCAAAATGTTCTTCCAACTTGTTTACAGTTGCTAAATAAACATTGAAGTCTCCATCCCCTTCATCAACATCTTGTTTGGAATCTTTTAAATTATTAAAAGTTTTACGGCCTTCAATTCCCAAATTGTGCAGCAGGATGTGTTGTTTCCTGAAATGAGAAAATTTGTACCCCCAATAGCTATTAGATACGACTCAAACAGCTCCTTCCATTCTTTCCAAGGAATGTTTGGTTCCCCAACTTCATTTAAGAATGGAGGTGGTATTGACATATTTAGAGCATCCATGGTGCAAAATGGGAATGACTGGACCAGGAATATCCAGGACCAGGGTGAAGGGGCCCGTCAGTGAATGAATGAGGTGACTGACAAGCTTGCTGTGCCCGTCAGCGAAATGCGGAGGAGAAGGAGATCACGATATTGCTGTGCCTGTCAGCGAAGAAATGAAGAACTTGTGGCTGACAATATACGTGACTGATGAACAACTGAGATGCTGTGTGGTGCTTGACGAGCTTGCTGTGCTCTGAGTGACAAAACCACGTAGTGACGAGCAAGTGCCCCCACAGCGGAATACTGCAAAGATAGTAAGGTGCTGTGCCCGTCAGCGAAGAAAAACAGCTACTTGCGAGCCTGCTGTGCCCGTCAGCGAATGAATGAGGACTGACAAGCGGCTGAATGCAGTGAATGATTGTGAGATGCTGTGCCCGTCAGCAAAGAAAAAACAGTGACTGGCGAGCCTGCTGTGCCCGTCAGCGAAAAGAATGAGGTGATTGACGAGCAGCTGTGCCCGTCAGCAAAAGAAAGTAGGAGACTTAATGAGGACTAATCAGCTGAGCGACTTGCAGAAATCAGGGTGGAGGAAAATCCAAGCTTCGTGTGTCAGTATGAAGGAGGCGGAGCCGTGGGCCGTCTCTGTCATGTTCCCGCCCCGGTGAGGAGGGGAGTGAGCGACGTCGAAGATCCAGCCAAGCCGATTTCTGAAGGAACAGGGCAGAGGTCAGCTCGATGAAGGCAGAGCCGCAGCTCGTCACCGCCGCGCACCCGCCCCACTCTCTGTGAGGAAGTGCAACGCTGGCAGGGTGACGCTGCGGTGAGCACCGACAGCTAAACTTGACGAGAAAGTGATGCTCACCGTGTTTCCCACAAGAGGAACACTTCTCAGAACTTGACAAGAAGGTAATGCTCCCCGCGTTTCCCAGAACAGGAGCACTCTTCGCATCAGCCTCTGAGGAACGGCACAAGGTTCACGAACCATTAAGCCCCATGGAACAATCCGGGCTCCGGGACAAGCGCCTAGAGGAATGGATGAAACAGAGACCACCAGGGACTCAGCAGGAACGCAGAGAACTGTTACTCTTCGTGGTTACGGAGGCGATGACCACGGCAAGGCTGTACCCTCCAAACTTGAAGAATGGGAGACAATCCCTTATGTAAAGTGACAGTACCTTAAAAGCAGAGGAGGTGTTAAGAGGATCTTGAAGTTACCGCTGTCCTGGAGTACTGCTGTAGCGTGGTTAGGTACAGCTGGGGATGGTGGTGTGGCTGCCCCCTCACAGCTAGTCGTCGCCAGTGTTAAAAAGACATAACACCAGGTAACTGCCGAAGAATCTTTATTTTGTCTTCCACCACCAACAGGTTTCAGTCAGCTGAAGGCAGCTGTGGAATGTTGGCTCACAAACAGTAAGAACGTTCCAAGGGCAGGACAAAGGCAGGGGTGAGGGGAAAGGGTCAAACCAAGTGAGTTACAACACAATGCTATGTTTTAGGGAATGAGCACACTGGTTAGCCGTGGTAAAGTCTTAAGGTCAACAAAACAAGGTCAGCAAAAACAGAGGAGTAAGGCAAAAAAGTTTGGGGGAAGACCACCCTAAGGCTGGCAGGTCTAACAACCCTCAAAATCATAGTGCCTGTCAACTGTACCAGATAGAATATCACAAAATAGGGGTTATCAGTTTAAATAAGCAGGCCTATTGACTTTGCCAAGGGTTTACCACAACATAGGATGGGGTTCCGGACCCCTGGAAGTTGTGTCAGACCAGCGGATGAGTCGCAAGGGCCCAGAGGAATTCTGGGTAGGGGGGCCCATGCACACCCCTCCCTGGGCAAAGAATATAAATTAATCTTGTGCCACCCCCTGGACACTGGGACAATGACCCACCCGGGGTATGGTTGGATGACGCTGCAGAGCCTCACGGGCTCCATCAATGGATTTCAGCATGTTTAAATGAGCAACTTGAAGGATTTATAACTCTGGTCCCGGAGGCCAATTTTGATGATATTGAGTTCATTTTGGGTCACTGGGAATAGTTTTATCAGGCCTCCTGTCCTCCACAAGGGCTACACTCTGTGGGGCGCTGGGTTCATTGGCTCCCTGCTCCAGCTTTCTCCTGTGCCTGGCTCTTGATGCTCCACTCCTCCTGCTGGGGCACATAAGTTCAGGTCGTCCCCCAATAGGTCCTCAGGGCTTGTAAGGGGCCCCACATCAGTGGCCCTGCAGAGATGTACTAGTCCTGGGGTCAGCTATGGGCAAAGTCCTCAGTCTATCAGGGGGCTTGTTATTCCAGCTGTCCAGAGTGTTGTCGTTGTTGCAGTCAAGGTCCAAAGTCTTGTTCTCCTTTAAGTTTTGAGGATGTCACTTTTATGCCCAGTCCCATCCTGTGAGTGGGGATACCCTTTTGTTTAACCCTAAAACTGATTCTGGTCAGTTCTCCCCTCTTCCGTCGATTTGGCACCGGCTTGACTACTGAAACAAAAGGCTGGTGTCAGCTCTATTTGTGTATGCTGGAGAAAGCCCCTTTGAATTGTAATTGATTCATAGCCCAACTCCTCCCTAGCCATCCAGTCAAGAAGACACACTCTCTCCACACCCAGGCCCCTTTGTGCACTATCTAGCTCCAAAACGCTCCCAGTGGGAGAGATATCATCAGTGGTGGCAGCTGGAAACTCCCAGAAACTTTAGCCTGAAAAATACCAACTTTCTAAAAGTAAAGTACACAAAAAGTAATGGCTAGAACACTTCAATTATTCTCAGCCACTGGTCTTTACCCAGAGCAGCATCCCAATCCATCATTATTTTGCACACCATGCCACATTGTAACCAACTATACGCAAATCAGTCTTGATCCTGCTCCAATGGAAGCAGTCCAGCCCGAACTGCTAAGCTAGGTCCTCCCTGAACCTGAGCAAACCAGGACCAGTTTCATGCTTGTTATGGGCTCATTGGCCAGGTAAAGCTTGATTCCAGGGACACAGCACGCACATGACCCACGTCTGGACATACCCATACCACTTAGGGCAACATACTAATGTATACAAAAAGGGATGGATGGAATGCTTGAATTAATCTCAGCCACTGGTAATTACTCAGGCCGCATCCCAATTCATCATTATTTTGCACACCATGCCACGTCAGTTTGGACCCAGCTATATGCAAATCAGTCTTGATCCTGCCCTAATGGGGGCAGTCCAGACAAAATTGCCAAGCCAAGTTCTCCCTGAATTGAAAAATAAGCCACCCAGGACCGGTTTCGCCCTAGTTATGAGCTCATCAGCCGAGTACAGCTTGGTTTCAGTGACACAGTGTACACAGGACCGGCGTCTGGGCATACCTGTCCCACTTAGGGCAACACAATAAGTATACAAAACAGTGATGGATGTAATGCTTGAATTAATCTCAGCCACTGGTAATCACTCGGGTTACATCCCAAACCATCATTATTCTGCACACCATGTCACCTCAGTTTGGACCTAGTTAGATGCAAATTAGACTTGAGCTTGCTCCAGTAGGAACAATGTGCACAAGACCCGCATCTGGGCATACTCGTCCCACTTAGGGCAATACAATAAATATACAACACAGTGATGAATGGAATGCTTGAGGTAATCTCTGCCACAGGTAATCACTCTGGGACACATCCTAATCCATATTCATTATGCACACCGTGCCACCTCAGGATGGACCCAGCTGTATGCAACGGAGTCTTCACCCTGCTTCAATAGGAACAGTTCAGCCTGAAATGCCAAGCAAGATCTTCCCTTACCCAGAACACAAGCAACTCAGGACCAGTTTTGTCCTAGTTATGTGCTCTTCAGCCAGGTACAGCTTCGTTCCAGTGACACAGTTTGCACGGGACCCATGTCTGGGGATACCCATACCACTTAGGGCGACATACTAAAGTATACAAAAAGTGATGGATGGAACATTTGAATTAATCTCAGGCAGTGGTAATTCCTCTGGACCACCTCCTAACCCATCGTTATTTTGCACACCATGCTACCTCAGTTTGGACCCACCTGTATGTAAACCAGTCTTGAGCCTGCTCCAGTCGGAGCAGTCAGCCCTAACTGTCAAGCCAGGTCCTTCCTGATCCGCACACAAGCAACCTTAGAGGGCGCTTTTGCCCTGAGCGTAATTTCTGCGTATCCCCCACTTGCCCTCTAGATCCCCTCTCAATAGCTGAGATCATTATATTCCCCTCAGACTTCATTCCTTTGCGTGTTCTATGTTTCAGTTACTCATTTCTATCGTTTAGACAGTTTCACAGTCACCACTGCTGATTTTTGGATGCCTATTTATCCTAATCCACTGGATCTGTTGACCCACTGGCATCAAAGACTCTTGCGTTATTCGCAGGGACCATATATCTCATTGGCAGTTTTGAATATGTCAAGTATTCCTAGTAGTGTTGTATCTCTAAACTGTATGTTTGAAAATCTCAGTAAAAATAATTTAAAAAAAGGAATAAAGAAAAAAAAATAGCATGAAGCACAGGATACACCTATGGTTAAGTTCAACGCTGTATTGAGACTATTATTGGCTGACAATGTGGGGGCCGATTCACAGAACTAATCTGAGACAAAATCCTAAACCTACTACTTTTGGTATTCACAGAAGGCACTTACGATTTATGGTATTCACAGAAATCACTTACGACTACTAACTTTACGTCCACACTCGGGCCGGAATTTCCGCACTCGGAGTGGAGTGTCCGCACCTGGAGTGGAATCTCCAACTCCGGGCCGGAATCTCCACCTCCGGGCCGGAATCTCCACATCCGGGCAGGAATCTCCGCCTCTGGAGCGGAATCTCCACCTCCGGGCCGGAATCTCCACCTCCCGACCGGAACATCCGAAATTGAACCGGAACCCATTATTTCACACAGGAAATGACATACAGGAGGTGAGAGACAGGAAATACATTACAGGAAGTTGTTGGCAGCCATTTTGTGTTCATTCTGGGTCATCCTCTCTCACAGATCAGATCCTCTGCCATCCTGCTGCTCTTTTCGACCTTATTTCCCCCAAAATGGCTGAAGGTTATGAAGAGAAAGCACCCCCTGATGGAGCAAGGACTCACAAATGAGACTTGCTCGAATGCAATTTCCTCACAGTATTAATTTATTAAATTTGTATTGTCTCTACTAATCCTTGCATACACTACACGAATAGTAAGGATGCTTGCCTATGTGTTTTATTAATGAATAACGCTTGTCCGTAATCCAAAATGGCCGCTAAAACGCGGGAAACTTACTGCGCATGTCCCAACCACATCACGTGTTGTGACGTCTCTTCTTGCTTGGTGGGAAATTTCTGCTTCTGCGCAGTGTGCATTAAAATGGCTGCTTGATGTTTTCACATGCTTCAGCTTGCTCTCATGTCATTATTAAACTGTCGTTTCTCTAACGCTACTAATGCGGGATAGAATTTATAATTAAATGGGAATAGAATAGAAAGAGTGGGCATACAGTGAAACATTTTATTTGTGATTTTAATGTTTTCTTCTTTGACTTTTATTAGTTCGTAAACTTGGGCCTGGGTTTTGGTGAACTGAAAGCTTGTGTGACAAAGATTTCGCACATGCGCCCTGCAGTGGCAGACCAGAAAGAAAAAGATGAAGTCAACTTGGACATCACCCAAGGCCATGACCTGCTGGCCGACACCACTACATACCAAGATGTTCTCGTCGAAAAGAAACATTTTATATGAATAAATTGTAAATTTTGTCATGAGACGGGTGGGAAATAAAGCAAATGTATTAAATTGAAGGGGCGGTAGTTTAAAAACAATAGGCTTCAGAAATACAAGACAAATCAATATGGTGTGAGAATCCACCCCCTGTCCCTGTCCTATCAGAAGTAGTGGTCCCATATTTTAGCAACATTAAGGGGAGGTACATGGGCGTAGAAGGGTATAATAGATATAGAATTAGCTAATTAGTTAGCTCTTAGCTCCAGACTGCCAAGCTGATCGATTGCAGACTGAATCGCTGTCCAGAGAGGTCCTGAGGAGGGGGCGGCGGAGTCCATTAGAAGGAAGACACGGGCGAATCGAGGAGAAGTCGAGTATCAGAGAGGGACACGACGCAGGCGTCGTTGTAGAGAGGTCACCGGTCCTGTCCTGATCCTGGAGGAGGTCTTTGCTCTTCATCCTTCCTGGGTCCTATTCTTTCCAACTCCTTGGCCAAGGGGTTTGGTTCTCGCACTTAGGTAAATATAATGCAACCTTTAGTTGCGCTGCTGTCTCTATCCTCTCCTTTTCTGAGGGACCGTCATTGATTAGCAATAGTTATTCTATGCTTCATCTTGGGTATTGCGATTAAGTACTGTGTGGTTCTGTATTTTACTCTGCTAAATCTTTAGATAAACATTTTTTAAAACTTCCTGACTCAGTGGTTATTTCAGGATTATGTACTATAATGAATGTCACTCATTTTAAATTTCCCAATTAGCAAAGGATTCATTGGTAAGTCATTACTCTTCATTCGGAAGGTAATTGGTAGCAGGGATTTTGATAAAGAATAACAACTGATAAAACCCAGCGTAAGTATTAGCGTACTATGAATGTATGGGCCCAAGTGAGTATCTGGTGTATGAATGCTGTTTGCTAATATCGCGCTGGATCAGTTTTCTGGTAATCAGAGGATGGTTACTCTTTGTTAATTGGGTAATGAGAATTTTATTTTTTATGAACTAACATCCGTGTATTCAAAGTTTGTTTTATGTTGTTTTATGTTGTCCAGAATCCCCGGGGAAAATTGAATAATAGGTTTTGGTAAGTGGAAGCCATACTGCAGTGAGGTTATCTGTCAGGCAGAAATAGTACTGAAAAGTTAAGCAGGACTATCAGTACTGGTTAGGGAATCTGGGCCTGATTCTCAGAACTAACTTACGTCAAAATCCTAAACTTACAACAATTTTGGTATTCACAGAATGAACTTACACATTTGGGTATTCACAGAATGAACTTACACATTTGGGTATTCACAGAATGAACTTACACATTTGGGTATTCACAGAATGAACTTACTACCATTTTGGTATTCACAGAATGAACTTACTCATTTTGGTATTCACAGAAGGCACTTACTCATCAATGAGTAAGTGCCTTCTGTGAATACCAAAATGTGTAATTTACACAAAATGAGTAAGTTACACAAAATGTGTAAGTTACACAAAATGAGTAAGTTACACAAAATGTGTAAGTGCCTTCTGTGAATACCAAAATGAGTAAGTTCATTCTGTGAATACCAAAATGAGTAAGTTCATTCTGTGAATACCAAAATGGTAGTAAGTTTAGGAATTTTTCGTAAGTTAGTTCTGTGAATCGGGCCCCCTATGCGTGTGAGTAATAGCAAAAGAGTACGCTGGTGAAAATTTGATGTTATATCACCTAGAAAGGGTAACATTGAAGAAGTAACAGGTACTTCTGGAGCTTGTGTGGAGAGTAAACGGAAGGGTTTTACTCGTAGTGTATGTTTAGTAAACGGAAAGGTTTTACTAAGTGTGAGAGAAAACTATCTTTTCTAAATTAGAGAAACTGGCACGATAGCGAATGTTTTATGTTGTTTCTGAAATATAATTAAGATTTATAGAGAAAATAAGTTTGCGTAAGATTTTGTAAAGGGAGGGTCAGCTGCCGGAGAGGGAGCTGACGTCACAAACGCCGTGCTGGGATTGGTTGAATCAGCGGGTGTGGAACGACTCTTGAAAAGGAGGGGTCAGTAGTCAGGAGTAGTACTGACGTCCCAGATGCCGCGCTGGGATTGGTTTAACCAGCGAGGGACAGAGAAGCACAGATTGTAAAGGAGGGGTTGACAGACTAACATTACAGAAAGGCCGCGCTAGGATTGGCTCGGGAATAAAAGATAGCAGACACTCGATTGGTTGATATTCTAGAAGCTAAAATCTTAGTGGGTAGAGATTGCATGTTAAAACGCGATCCGACTTTAACAGGAACTCGTCCGGATAGGAGATTCCTAGGTTTTGCAGAATATAATTTTATACACCGAAGATTAGATAGAATGTACGGAGAGAAGAGAAAAATTTCCTTTCTGCAAAAGATTAAGAACTATTTTAAAAAGGATAAACCAATCAAAACTAGGGAAGGAATTATCATTCCACCAGCTAAAACTCCCGCTTCATTTATGATGATGGAGAGAGGTTATCATACTTGTGTATGGATAGAGAATTGGATAGAATATACCAAGAATGATGGAATACTAGCATTTCCCGAGAATGGCACGTTCAATGGACGAATTCTGCAAAACTTGAGATTAAGGATGAATGACTTAGAACCCAGACCTAGATTAACTCAATATGAAGCTTTAGAGGAATGGGAAACCGAAGCATTTGAGCGTGACCGATTCAGAAGTAACAGGGGTTATCGAGGATTCTTTCCCAGGAACCAACATGAGTCTAGGGACAGTCAGATGAAACAATGGAGAAGGGCAATGATTACAGAAGGACTATATCCATTGTTAACAGCAGAGGAAAAATTAGGAAGTAAATGCACAGAAAAGACAAAACATTTAATGAGAAGTGACGATTCTGAAGACGAATTTATGGAAGAAATGTTAAGGAACCCCCCACCATATCAGGAAGGGACAAGTGGATGCACCCCAAGTGCACCACAGTTAAAAACCCCATTAGTACCACAGGTAATGCATGAATTCACCCCTAGTAGAATACTTCATGACAAAGAAAGGGAAGCCCTAGAGAAGACCAGAGCAGAATTAATACAGAAAATAACCCAGATAAAAGTACATCCTGATTCATTGACCATACCTGTAACAATTGGTCCAGTAGTTCCATTATATGGTACTCAGGGAAACTGTCCTCCACCGATACTTGCACCTACTCCTGTAAACGCTACAAAACCTGAAGCAGTAGTAATGGTTGAAGATCACTTTAGTGACAGCGAATCTACAATATCATTGATGGATTTACCCATTCGAGATTCTGTCAATATTACTCCCACCCACCTGGGTGTTCAAAAGATATAAGTCTAGTAACTTCATTAGGAGCGAAAAGTGCCACAATAGTCACCCCTGAAGATTTAGAAAGGTGGGCACAAGAATGAGATAAACAGTGCACACCTCCAAAAATAATAGACATTCATAAATTAAAAGTCGAATTAGAAGAAATAATAGCAGGAAATATAGGACTAGATCGCTTAAATACCTATGATGATGAAGAATTATTATTTATGTGCAGGAGTATCACAAGAAATGTAAGATTATTCCATGAACAATTATCCAATTTAGCACTACAGATGGGAATAGAAATAGGGAGATCAAAGGTGTTGCAGAAACCCTATAGAGCAGAATTTTCAGAAAAAGATTTAGAAAACATGAATGCCTCTGGAAGAAAATTACAAGTAAGGGAATTAATGATAGTTCTACAAAAATGGGGAGACCTAGATAAATGGAGAACTAGATGGGCCAAGAAAAAGGAAGAAGCACGATCCAGTAGATCAGCATCGGAATATGTGATGAAAGAAACAGGGAAAGCTGACCAAATGTACCCAATGCGAGAAGTTGCGGGAGGAGGATATATACATGTCCCATGGAGCAGACAGGATATTTTGTCATTTACGAATGATTTTCCAAAGTTGAGAGAAAAACCAATTGAATGGTACAAGCAGGTTGAAAGGTTTGTGAAGGTGTCAAAGGTATTGTTGAAGGACTTAGATGGTTTGTTTGACATAGTGGTACCTGCCGATTTGTGGACAGATTGTAAAATTACAGTTGATTGGCCAAGTGACGAGTATCCTAGAGATCCGAAAACAGGTGCCCCGTCAAACGATGTGATGAAAAAGTATCAGCAGGTGATAACTTACCTGAAAGGGAAAATACCACCGAATGAAACCGATTGGGTGAAAATAGACCGAACTACACAAGAAGCTAATGAATCGGTACATTCCTACTATGAGCGTTTATTGCAGGTATTTAAACAGTATAGTGGATTTGAGGACATTGGAGACAAAAACATGAGTCAGTTTGTGTATCGATTTGTTTACGGTTTGAAGCCGGAGATTTGTCAGATGATTAAACAACACATGCTGTGTTGGCAAGGGAAACCTATCGACGAGATTTTGAAATATGCAAAATATTGTGGAGATGATATTGAGGATAGGCATAAGAAATTACAGGAGAAGGTAATGTGGGCACAGGTGAAAATGGCCGAGAAACAGGGAATTAATTTGGAAAATCCGAGTGAAAATCAGGGAAAGGATTCTGGAACGAGTGGTGATACTGGGAATGGTGGAAAAGTGAGAGAACGAATGAGTAGAGAAGAAGCTAAAAGAAATTTCCTTGTCATGGATGCGGAAAATTGGGGCATTGGAAGGATGAATGTAAAAAGATTCGGAATAATAATGGCCCAAATCAAAATTTAAATCCACAGACGCAGAATGACTCACAGCAGGGTGTAAATCCTCAGAGTCAGTTGCCACCTGCACCTATTCAGGGTAATGTAAGCAGAGCAAAGCACGGTACAGACATCGGATATCAAGGAGGAAGTGGTAAGAATGATTATATAACCTCTCAGTTTCTTTTACAGGACGATTTCTGTCAATACAGTTCATGACGGTGCCTAAGAGAGGGGGAGAAGGAGTGCGTACTTGGCGCATCCTTATCGGTAGATCAGTCAGGTCCATATGTTGAAGGAAATGTGAAAGGTAATGATATTACTTTTCTGTTGGATACTGGTGCTACCCGGTCTACTGTAAGAACAGCAGACATTCCAGACCTTCCTCTCTCTGGTGAAGATATCCAAGTAGTGGGGGTAGCTAATCAAAGGATTAGAACACCTCTTACCGAACCAATGGAAGTTAAAATCGGAAACTTCCGAGAAATGCATCAATTTGTAGTATGCAATTCTAGCCCAGTAAACTTATTAGGCAGGGATTTGTTGTGCAAAATGAACTGCACAATTTTTTGCACACCGGATGGTGTGGCAGTTCAGACACCAGATAAAGACCATGTATATAAAATTATGATTGCAAAACAGGGTACAGAAGTAGATGAGATATTTTCGGTATTAACAAAAGACGAGTTGCCAGAAGAATTAAAAGGTACAGTAAACCCCATAGTATGGGATTTCACAGGAAAAGAAGTAGGATTTATGGCTAATATAGACCCAGTTAAAATTACTGTAAAAGAAGGTGCAATTTTCCCAAATACCAGACAGTACAAAATGAGTGCAGAAGTAAAAGCAGGAGTCATTGAAGAAATTAATCAAATGGTTGAGCAAAACATACTAAAAGAAGTAATGAGTAGCCCATGTAACTCACCAATCATGGGAATAAAGAAACCTAGTGGAAAAAATAGGATTGTTCAGGACCTGCAAAAAATAAATAAATTAGTGGAACCATGTTGTCCTATAGTGCCAAATCCTTCAGTAATTCTATACCAAATTCCTTGGAGTGCAGGATGGTTCACAGTAATTGATTTATGTCAAGCGTTCTTTTCAATACCATTGCATCCAGATAGCCAGTATCTTTTCTCATTTAAATTTGAGAACAAAGTCTATGTATGGAATCGTGTTCCTCAGGGGTACACGGAAAGTCCTTCCATTTTCAATCAGATATTGAAAAAGTGCCTGGAGAAACTAGTGATGCCAGGAAGCTCAGTCCTAATGCAATATATCGACGACTTATTGGTGGCATCGAACACAAGAGAGGACTGTGTTGTTGATTCCATAGCACTATTAAATCTTTTGGCCGGAGAAGGGCATAAAGTCTCACCTGAAAAATTGCAGTTTTGTACAACAGCTGTTAAATATCTGGGACATCAAATTGAGAGGGGAAAAAGAAGAGTAACCTCTGAAAGAGTAAAATTAATAAAGAAAATGCAAATGCCTGTAACCCAAAGACAAGTAAGAATGTTCCTAGGAGTAGTAGGTTACTGTCGGCAATGGATACTAGGATTTTCTTTACTAGCTAAATCCTTAATTAACATGACGGAAAAAAAAGCAAAGGATCCTGTTGAGTAGGATGATGAAAGTGTAGGAGCTTTTGTAAAATTACGGAATGCATTATGTTCAGCACCTGCCTTAGGCATGCCTGATTATAAAAGAGAATTCGCATTATTCTGTCATGAAAGAGAAAATTGTGCACTTTCTGTCCTAACCCAGAGACACGGTTTAGACAGACGTCCTATAGCATATTTTTCTGCTACATTGGACCCAGTGGCAGCCGCGTTGCCAGGATGCTTAAAAGCAGTGGCAGCTACTTGTTTGAGCATTGAACAAAGTGAGTCAATTGTGATGGGACATCCTGTAAAGGTGTTTGTTCCACATGCTGTTGTGATTCTATTGACAAGAACCAGAACGCAACATCTTACTCCTAGTCGGCTGACTAAATATGAAAGAATAATAATGGGTGCTGAAAATGTGACCATGGTGAGGTGTACTATAATAAATCCAGCAACCTTACTATTACCTTACATGAGAAAATTAAAGATGACGAAGAAAATGAACATGATTGTTTACAGATTACAGAGTTATGTACGAAACCTCGCCCTGATATTGAAGAACAGCCCCTCAGAAAGCCAGACAGGGAGCTATTTGTTGATGGTTCATGTCAAAGACACGAAGATGGTAAATTAACTGCTGCCTATGCAGTATGTGAATTAACTGGAATAGTCGAAGCATCTTATTTACCAGGAGTCAAATCTGCACAAGTAGCTGAATTGATTGCATTGATAAAAGCCTACAAAATTGGGAGGAATCAAAAAGTAACTATATTTACAGATAGCCAATATGGTTACGGGGTTGTGCATGATTTTGGCCAACTATGGATGCAGAGGATTTCCTGACTTCTTCAGGATCCCCCATTAAAAATGGACAGTTTGTAAGGGAATTGCTAGAAGCAATACAATCACCAAAAGAATTGGCTGTGGTGAAGTGTGCCGCACACCAGTCAGGAGATGACTGGGTGGTAGTCGGCAACAGATATGCAGATCTGGTGGCTCAACATTGTGCCAAAAATAGATTGTCAGTCAATAAGAGGGTGGAAAGAATGGGAATCAGCTGCCAACTTATGCTGTATATGCCACCTGAAACTTGGAATGATGTAAAGAGATTACAAGATGATGTTGATGAAAATGAAAAGAATTTGTGGATCAAAGTGGGTTGTTCCCAAAGAGGAGATGATGAAGTGTGGATCAGTGCTGATGGCAGACCAGTCATGCCAGACTGTTTACTCTCACAAATGGCCAGAATGTATCATGGAGACACACACATAGGGAGAGATGCAATGATTAGGCTTTTTAGACAAAACTGGTACAATCCGAAGTTCAGGGCTGTTGCAGAGAGTCTTTGCCAAAGGTGTTTAACTTGCCAGATGCATAATCCAGGGCGGAAGACAATAATTGGGTTTGGAAAAATTGGAAAGGCAGAGGGTCCTTTTATAAGACTCCAGTTCGATTTCATACAGTTACCACCATGCAGAGGGCTGAAATATGTACTAGTCATAGTGTGTCTGTTTTCAAAGTGGGTGGAGGCTTACCCTACCAGGAGAAATGACAGCATTACAGTCGCAAAACTGTTGCTACGAGAGCTCATTCCTAGGTTTGGTTTCCCAGTAACTTTGGAATCAGATAGAGGAAAACATTTTAACAGTGAAGTGATCCAAATAATCTGTGAAGCATTCCAAATTAAACAGAAACTACACTGTGCATATCGTCCAGAAGCTTCTGGAGTGGTTGAACAATTGAATGGCACTATAAAGTCAAGATTGGGAAAAATGTGTGTATCAACATCATTAGAATGGCCAGATGCATTGCCACTTGTTTTAATGGGACTCAGAAGCATACCTGACAGAAATACAGGATTGAGCCCACACGAGATAATGATGGGAAGAGCAATGAGACAAACACATGTTCCCACAAACAAACTGCTGAATATATCTGATAATATGGTTCTGGACTATTGTAAAGGACTGGCTGACCTAGGGCGTTCTGTCTCTCACCAGGTTGGAGAAGACGCAGTTTCCAGGCAGCCTGAACAGGAACATGATCTGAATCCTGGTGACTGGGTGGTAGTGAAGAATCACACTAGAGAAACGTGTCTATCACCTAGATGGGGCAGTCCTTGTCAAGTAATACTGACCACAAATACAGCAGTGAAGTGTGCAGGATTTCCTAAGTGGATTCACGTAAGCCACACCAAAAGAGTACCAGACCCTGAAGAAGAAAATCCTCAGTCAGCATCAATCACTGAGGAAGCTGAAGGTTGCCCAGCTGAGGAATCTCAGGCTCGAGATTCAAGAGAAGCTGAAGAAGAACAACCGAGCACAAGTCAGGACTGGATACCGGTGGTAGAAATTCCTGAAGTTTACCACAGAACAAGAAGTCAAACAAGATTGGAGGAAATCGAAGAAGATCAGATAGGTGAAGAAGAAGCAGCTCAGGAAAACGAAGAACATACAATAAAAGAACCTGAGCAGGACCAGATAGGGAAAGGAAACTGGGCTCAAAATAATGAAGAACCAACAAGTTTTGAGCAGGAACAGACAGGTTTAGAAGAATCCGGTCAGGCTGCAGAAGTACAAAGTGCAATAAGCCCTGATCAGAACCAGTTAGATCAGGAAAATCACACAGAAGAAAAAGATCTCGAGAGAAATGAACATGAAGAAATAAATCAAGCACAGGGTCAATTATTGGAAACTCACAGTGGAGCTGCTGAAGAAAAACAAATCAGACCTGAGAAAGAGCAAGAAAGAAAAACAGTAATTGCAGAAAACGAAAAAGGGTCAGAAAGTGAAAATAAAGAGATTTCTGAAGACGAAGATAAAGAAACAGTGCAAACAAAGAAAACAAGAAAAGGAGATCATTGGCCGAGTGTCATTAAAAGAGTAAAATACCACATAAAAACCAGAAGTGACGATCCAGATCAAGTAAATGAAGTAACAAGCCAAACTGAACAACAGAATAAAACTGAGAAAAGAAGAAGTAAAAGACTGAAACTTGTGAATAACAAATTCAAGGGTCCTGATTGGACTTACATCATTCTTGAAGATTACGAAAGTTCAGAGTCAAGTGAAAGTGGTGACGAAGGAACAAGTGCAGAACTAACGTACGAGAAAGAAACAAGACCACCTTGACTAAGCAAAAGAGTCATATAAAGAAAAAAGGAAATAGATAAGAAGAGCGATCTTCCTTGTCGAAAATGCATGACGATAGAGTTGCTGGGAGACCAAAACAGAGATGTTGTAGAAGATGCTGTGCAATATGCATATGTAGTCTAGTAATGGTGCTTATAGTATGGTTAGTCCTGATTGTAGCAGTTCCTTACCTTATGATAATGGATAAAAGAATTAATAATGAAACTAAGGAGAGGACAGCAAACATGAAGGGCAAAAGAGTAGAACTAATGGCAGAAAATGAATCAGAATTTCATCATGAAATAACTGATAACGACACTAGTTTAAATGTTTTCACAAAGTTATTATTTCAGTATGTAGATACCATGGAAGTTAGTAATTGTTATGTCTGTATGAAGTTACCTGAATCAGTAGCAGAAGGATTAACATATCATCGCTTACCATGACATATGGCATATCATGTAGTGTTTTGTCTAGTTTATTTTATAGAACAGGGAGACTTCAGTATTATTATTCAAACATAGATGTGATATTTTCTGAGGTTCCGATTCGAAAGAGTATGAACCCAGTGCTTATTTGCCACCTTGGGCTGAGAAAGAAGGGAGTTACACACCTGGCAAGGCTCAAGCTGCTATGGCTTTGGATTTTGTAAAGACAGGGAAAATTTGTCTACATAGGTTAAAAACTGATTATAACAATGTTTTCATCGGTACCAGTGAATGTGAACATAATTTCTTAATTCTTGGAGGTTGGGGAATCAAAGGAGGAACAGATTCAGTTTTTCCTGGAATCTATTATGTGTGTGGGAATAAGGCTTACTTTAGGCTTCCTACACGGTGGTATGAAAGTTGTTATTTTGGAATAGTATTTCCAAAAATATACCACGTAAAAAGAAACACTGGGAGCAATGAAAACAATAATGAATTAATACGTAGTAAAAGAGCTAGTTTTTCTGAAATTGTAGGTGATATATTTGGTGCATTAATACCTTCGGTGGGAATGATTCTGAACTCAAGGAAAATATGTAAATTGTCTACAGTGGTTGATCGTTTATCAACGGATACTGCTGGAGGATTTCTAATGATTAATGCGGAGATGGTTGCGATTAGATCTATGGTGATGCAAAATCGACTTGCTCTTGATATTATATTGGCAAAAGAGGGCGGAGTCTGTAAATTGTTGAAGACAAAACACTGTTGCACTTATATTCCTGATAAGAGTGCGGAAATTGGAACGTATATACAGAATATAACTAAACTTGAGAAGGAACTAAAACCACTGGAAGTTGATAGTGTATGGGAAAGATTGACAAGTAGTATTGCGTCAATTGGTACCTGGTTTGCTAATGTAGGAAAAGGACTTATAGGTCAAATATTAGTACCCCTGGCAGGGATAGCAATAATAGCACTGACAATAATAATATGGTGCAAATGTTGTAGAAAGAATGGAACATATAATGTGACAGGACAAGGAAAGAAGAGAAAATTAGATGAAATAGAACTTGAAGAATGGAGAAGTGAATTATACAAGAAATTGAAAGTGGATGGTAAAAATAGAAAATGTAAAAATAAGAATGAAACTATTTGCTAGAAGTTGGCATCTGATTGTGGGTAGTATTTTGATGGCTCAGAAACGCCATCAGAGAGGGGATTGATGGAGCAAGGACTCACAAATGAGACTTGCTCGAATGCAATCTCCTCACAGTATTAATTTATTAAATTTGTATTGTCTCTACTAATCCTTGCATACACTACACGAATAGTAAGGATGCTTGCCTATGTGTTTTATTAATGAATAACGCTTGTCCGTAATCCAAAATGGCCGCTAAAACGCGGGAAACTTACTGCGCATGTCCCAACCACATCACGTGTTGTGACGTCTCTTCTTGCTTGGTGGGAAATTTCTGCTTCTGCGCAGTGTGCATTAAAATGGCTGCTTGATGTTTTCACATGCTTCAGCTTGCTCTCATGTCATTATTAAACTGTCGTTTCTCTAACGCTACTAATGCGGGATAGAATTTATAATTAAATGGGAATAGAATAGAAAGAGTGGGCATTCAGTGAAACATTTTATTTGTGATTTTAATGTTTTCTTCTTTGACTTTTATTAGTTCGTAAACTTGGGCCTGGGTTTTGGTGAACTGAAAGCTCGTGTGACAAAGATTTCGCACATGCGCCCTGCAGTGGCAGACCAGAAAGAAAAAGATGAAGTCAACTTGGACATCACCCAAGGCCATGACCTGCTGGCCGACACCACTACATACCAAGATGTTCTTGTCGAAAAGAAACATTTTATATGAATAAATTATAAATTTTGTCATGAGACGGGTGGGAAATAAAGCAAATGTATTAAATTGAAGGGGCGGTAGTTTAAAAACAATAGGCTTCAGAAATACAAGACAAATCAATATGGTGTGAGAATCCACCCCTGTCCCTGTCCAATCAGAAGTAGTGGTCCCATATTTTAGCAACATTAAGGGGAGGTACATGGGCGTAGAAGGGTATAATAGATATAGAATTAGCTAATTAGTTAGCTCTTAGCTCCAGACTGCCAAGCTGATCGATTGCAGACTGAATCGCTGTCCAGAGAGGTCCTGAGGAGGGGGCGGCGGAGTCCATTAGAAGGAAGACACGGGTGAATCGAGGAGAAGTCGAGTATCAGAGAGGGGAACGACGCAGGCGTCGTTGTAGAGAGGTCACCGGTCCTGTCCTAATCCTGGAGGAGGTCTTTGCTCTTCATCCTTCCTGGGTCCTATTCTTTCCAACTCCTTGGCCAAGGGGTTTGGTTCTCGCACTTAGGTAAATATAATGCAACCTTTAGTTGCGCTGCTGTCTCTATCCTCTCCTTTTCTGAGGGACCGTCATTGATTAGCAATAGTTATTCTATGCTTCATCTTGGGTATTGCGATTAAGTACCGTGTGGTTCTGTATTTTACTCTGCTAAATCTTTAGATAAACATTTTTAAAAACTTCCTGACTCAGTGGTTATTTCAGGATTATGTACTATATTGAATGTCACTCATTTTAAATTTCCCAATTAGCAAAGGATTCATTGGTAAGTCATTACTCTTCATTCGGAAGGTAATTGGTAGCAGGGATTTTGATAAAGAGTAACAACTGATAAAACCCAGCGTAAGTATTGGCGTACTATGAATGTATGGGCCCAAGTGAGTATCTGGTGTATGAATGCTGTTTGCTAATATCGCGCTGGATCAGTTTTCTGGTAATCAGAGGATGGTTACTCTTTGTTAATTGGGTAATGAGAATTTTATTTTTTATGAACTAACATCCGTGTATTCAAAGTTTGTTTTATGTTGTCCAGAATCCCGGGGAAAATTGAATAGCAGATGGTAAGTGGAAGCCATACTGCAGTGAGGTTATCTGTCAGGCAGAAATAGTACTGAAAAGTTAAGCAGGACTATCAGTACTGGTTAGGGAATCTGGGCCTGATTCACAGAACTAACTTACGTCAAAATCCTAAACTTACAACAATTTTGGTATTCACAGAATGAACTTACACATTTGGGTATTCACAGAATGAACTTACACATTTGGGTATTCGCAGAATGAACTTACACATTTGGGTATTCACAGAATGAACTTACTACCATTTTGGTATTCACAGAATGAACTTACTCATTTTGGTATTCACAGAAGGCACTTACTCATCAATGAGTAAGTGCCTTCTGTGAATACCAAAATGTGTAAGTTACACAAAATGAGTAAGTTACACAAAATGTGTAAGTTACACAAAATGAGTAAGTTACACAAAATGTGTAAGTGCCTTCTGTGAATACCAAAATGAGTAGGTTCATTCTGTGAATACCAAAATGAGTAAGTTCATTCTGTGAATACCAAAATGGTAGTAAGTTTAGGAATTTTTCGTAAGTTAGTTCTGTGAATCGGGCCCCCTATGCGTGTGAGTAATAGCAAAAGAGTACGCTGGTGAAAATTTGATGTTATATCACCTAGAAAGGGTAACATTGAAGAAGTAACAGGTACTTCTGGAGCTTGTGTGGAGAGTAAACGGAAGGGTTTTACTCGTAGTGTATGTTTAGTAAACGGAAAGGTTTTACTAAGTGTGAGAGAAAACTATCTTTTCTAAATTAGAGAGGAGGGGGCGGCGGAGTCCATTAGAAGGAAGACACGGGCGAATCGAGGAGAAGTCGAGTATCAGAGAGGGGAACAACGCAGGCGTCGTTGTAGAGAGGTCACCGGTCCTGTCCTGATCCTGGAGGAGGTCTTCGCTCTTCATCCTTCCTGGGTCCTATTCTTTCCAACTCCTTGGCCAAGGGGTTTGGTTCTCGCACTTAGGTAAATATAATGCAACCTTTAGTTGCGCTGCTGTCTCTATCCTCTCCTTTTCTGAGGGACCGTCATTGATTAGCAATAGTTATTCTATGCTTCATCTTGGGTATTGCGATTAAGTACCATGTGGTTCTGTATTTTACTCTGCTAAATCTTTAGATAAACATTGTTAAAAACTTCCTGACTCAGTGGTTATTTCAGGATTATGTACTATAATGAATGTCACTCATTTTAAATTTCCCAATTAGCAAAGGATTCATTGGTAAGTCATTACTCTTCATTCGGAAGGTAATTGGTAGCAGGGATTTTGATAAAGAGTAACAACTGATCAAACCCAGCGTAAGTATTAGCGTAGTATGAATGTATGGGCCCAAGTGAGTATCTGGTGTATGAATGCTGTTTGCTAATATCGCGCTGGATCAGTTTTCTTTCAATTAAAGGGAATTAGACATCTTAGCTGAGGGGGTGATACTCAAATATCCTCAGCTATATGGGGGGCCAGAGGACCAGCTGAGTAATGCAGCGCGGGCCAGACTATGGGCCGACATTGGTGAGTGCTGCAGTACAGTGGGCTTTCACACCAGGAACACGAGGGCATGCCGCAAGCGCTGGGAGGACCTAAAACGATGGGCCTGGCACAAGGCCGAGGAGCTACATCATGACAACTGGGGAATTGAGCCACACACGTGCATTTGAACAGAAATTTGCACTGCCAGCACCACTAACAGTGAACCAAGGGAATAATAGCTGATGTGTGCATTGGATGAGGAATGGTACAGACACTGTCCAGTGTGTGTATGAGAGGCCAATGGGTATTGGATGCTGTGACTTGCATTGCTTTCGGTGAGTTTGGGTTCTGATTGAGACAGATCATCATGCACGTGTGTGGCTCAATTCCCCAGTTGTCATGATGAAACTACAACTCCCAGAATGCACTCTGCCCTGTACAGTCAATGCGCTACAGTGAGCCTTTTGCTTCATGATGACTGCTGCATAGACACAGAATAGATGAATGGAGGCATGGGACACACGATGGTACAGCTCTGTCTTCACTCACATCATACTTCCAGACACATATTTCATATAATCCACTTACCAGGTCTCTGCTGCTCATGCTCCTCCAGCTGAGCATGGAGGGTCGAATGAGCTGCACGCAGGACCCTCCTGTACAGTGGCGAGAGGCGAGGACGATGCACATGGTGCTGGGAAGACTGGCCCAGTACCTCCTCAGCCTTGTGCCGGGCCAAGCGTTTTAGGTCCTCCCAGCGCTTGCGGCATGCCCTCACGTTCCTGGTGTGAACGCCCACTGTACTGCAGCGCTCAACAATGTCGGCCCATAGTCTGGCCTGTGCTGCATTACTCAGCTGGTCCTCTGGCCCCCCATATAGCTGAGGATATTTGAGTATCACCCCCTTAGCTAAGATGTCTAATTCCCTTTCACTGAAAGGGGGTGCTTTCTCTTCATAACCCTCAGCCATTTTGGGGGAAATAAGGTCGAAAAGAGCAGCAGGATGGCAGAGGATCTGATCTGTGAGAGAGGATGACTCAGAATGAACACAAAATGGCTGCAAAACAACTTCCTTTGGTGTATTTCCTGTCTCCCACTTCCTGTATGTCATTTCCTGTATGAAATAATGGGTTCCGGTTCAATTTTGGAGATTTCGGCCCGGAGGTGGAGATTCCGGCCCGGAGGTGGAGATTCCGCTCTGGGTGCGGAAACTCCGCTCCGAGTGCGGAAATTCCGGCCCGAGTGCAGACGTAAAGTTAGTAGTCGTAAGTGATTTCTGTGAATACCATAAATCGTAAGTGCCTTCTGTGAATACCAAAAGTAGTAAGTTTAGGAATTTGTCTCAGATTAGTTCTGTGAATCGGCCCCGTGGTCTTTATCTGGAGGGGAGCAACAGGCTCCACTGGCAAATTAGTTGTTTTGTTGACTTTAGCAAAGATTGAATCTCACAAAATAATGTTGTAGTCCCAGAAAATGTTAAAAACTAAAATGTGTCTAGAGAGACATAAATATATATATATATATATATATATATTACATTAGGTAAGAGAGTAGACGGGGGACCTGATTTAGAGTCTGGGGAATGGGATACTCCATCACAAACATGATGGATCCAGGGCCAGTGGATTTATGTGATTGTGAGGCCACATAATCTATCATCTGCCGCCTAAACTGCAGATTTTAACAAAAGAAAAATAGTTTCTAGCTCAAACGGTTCAAAAGTTACTAAAAATGCAGTAAAACGTTTTGCAGCGCAGTGGAAGGCCCTTTGTAAAGGTTGACTATCCACATTTTTGTTGCTTATTGCTATATTTGGGTGTTGAGCTGGTACTAATGAGGTGCAACCAATGCCCAGACACTGTTATAAAGTTTGAAAATGGCAAAATAATGAGGTAATACTATTACAAAATGTGCTGCATTTGCATGTGCTGCATTATTCAAGCCACATAATTTGCTCAGCCCTGCCGCATAATTTGGCCCTCCCCTGCCGCATAGCTCCAGTGGCCCTGCCAATATCCCATCTACCTTATTATAAATGCATTACATTCTATGGCACTTGTAGTAAGGGGGACACAATATCTACCACGTTTGTGATGGGTTAAACCATCTGCAAAACTCTAAAAACCTGTTGAGCTTTAACCTGTTTTGCTTGATGACGTACGTTTTTCTATATTTCCTTCTGGAATGATCTCCTTTGGAGCTATGCACAGCGCATGCTTCCATAAAGACTTAAGAAAAGTTTACAAAGGTGTGAATGTGGGGTTGAACGCCATGATCTACAGGTTGGTGGTCTTCCTTTAGATGATAGAGCCTTTGATGGTAAATTTGCTTAAGTTCAAGTGAATGAATATGGGTAGGACAGGCTCTTGCAGAGACTAGTTTCCAGCAAGGTTTTGCAGAGTATTGGAAGAGTATCTAGGCCAATGTATTCCTTGTTTTATCCCTCTGTAGAAATAAAAACCTTCTTAGGGGTTCACTGATACATCTGGTCCTTAAGACCAACAAAGAAGAGATTGGCACAGAAGCTGTAATATCAAAAAACATGTTTTATTAACCTCAGATGAGGGAGATTGCATCTTACGGTACCCGCAGGCCACTGTAGGAGGCATTCTAATGAGTGCAGAGAACAGGGTCCTTATATATGTATTTGTTACATAGTCAGCATAAAATCAAGGGGAGGTCCTAGCACATACAAGCATGCTTATTGACTAATATGGGCATACAGAATTTGCTTGCTCCACAAAGTGGGAGGGGAGACTAAACTGCTTACATGAGTAAGAATAGCTTGACAGTTCTATACTAGGAGCAGGTGCATTCTACCAGCTAGGCCTCTCTGAGCATGTGCAAGACTCTGGAAGAGGGAGAAAGCACATGGCGAGCACATGGCTAACTAAAATGGCTGCCAAGTACAAAATGGCTTTCAGCTCATGCTAACAGCGATTCCTGCAATCTTTAACAGACGATCCTTTTAGCATGAGCTAAAGACATTGCCATGATCTAGTAGAGACATAGAAAATATTTTGCACATTTTCTTCTCATAAATTCATCAACATCCTATGCTAGGTGGGCATTTACATTCTAAACATTTCATTAAGCAGGTATATACAAGGTATAAGCAGGAGTACAAAGTGAACAGAGCATTGGGTCATACAGGTAGCAAGAGAGAATAATGACTATTATCTCAAACAGAAATCTCAATATTTTCCAATCCTAAGCAAAAAGCAAATACCAAAACCATCTAGTCTAATTTTAAGTTTCAGGGCTCTGATGGGGGCTCGTCAAATCAATTTAAAAATAGCCAACAGCACATACCTAATAAAAAACATTTTCAATAGACTTTCTCAGTATTTTATGAGGGCTGAATTATCAATAAATATACTTAAGAAAAGAGTAAAGTAACATGCTCAGATGAACTTTTCTCGTGCAGAATAAACATTCCTCTTAAAAAATATTAAAGCAATCAGACATATTATTACAAAAACAATTGTGACTTCGGGGGACCAGGAGGACCACACAGGGCCATAGGAATTAGGACAAGGAGCCGCAAAGGGCTGCTCCTCCTCAAAAATGGGACGACCAAAGGGGTACATTACTAACAAAAAAAAGTCCTTGGGAAAGTTCAAAAACCAACCAGTCAGAGGGGAGTCTTCTCCCTGTGTCCGTTTGAGCCTCACAGGCAGGCTCTTGTTGTTCCCACGGTGGAGCTGCACAACTCGCAACTCAAGAATCACGGAGAAGGAAAAGTCTTTCTTTCAGGATCGGGCAATCACCCCCCCAGGGCAAATACCCTCAATGATCCTATCCAGTGTCTCAGGCAGTGCACCAGTTTTCTTCACTTTAATCTAACAGGCACCAAGGGCATAGCACCTGTACCCTAAACTCAAGTCCTTCCCTAACTCCTGTATTTGCACCTCTGGCGCACTGCTCTTTTGTTGGGGCCACAAATTGTACCCAGTGTGCTCGGGCATCTCTTGATCAACAAACAAAGGCGTAGACTTGCATTCACTTTGGGACCAGGATTAAGAGGCCTGAAGCAACCCTTGTTTCAAAGGGGGTCACCTCAAGCAAAAGCCTCCTTGCCGTCCTTGTCGTTCTGTGACTCTCTCAGCTGGGCATCAAAAACTGGATCCACACAAAGATTTCTCCATCCTGATTTGTAACCCCGTCTTTCGCCCAAGACAGTGGCAGGGGTACACACTTCACGTCCCAGTGCTTCCGCCTTCACTGAGGTCCTAGTTGCCAGCAAGGCCTATGCTGGTTCCTTTCACTTTGGCTTCAAGCTGCAGTGGCGCTGACTCCCCAGGCTGGATCTGATGTCCGGGCCCCTCTGGCAATGGTTGTAAGGCAGCAAATATCTATTGGTGGACAGAACAAGAGGTCTTTAGACAAGGCACAGAAATAATCTAACAACAGAGAGGATAGTCTCAGAATACTTCCTTAGTCTTGGGGCGCCCCATACATTAGCAAGGCACCCAAGAACCACTTCATCTATCTGAGAGTAGAAAACCCTGGACCTATTGGCAAGTATAAAAGGAACGTTTTGGTGAACTGACAAGAGTAATACATCACCCAATCCCAAGCAGCCAAGGAAGTCTGTGTTCATTTACTAAATTCTGAGGAAAAGAGAAAAACAATACAGACATACTCCAAATACTTACATTGGTGTATTCCTATATTACTAATCTGAAGAACCCTCAAGAAAAAGGAAATGTTCTACACTTTTATTCATAGATTTTACATTACTTGTACAGGACTGCAGACACTTGTAAAATAATTTCTCTTACATGTTATGCTTAGGACCATGCTCTCATGTTATAGGTGCAGCAGGAAAATCTAAGACTGCTAATCTAACAGGGATTCTTATTGCAAAAAGAACTAAACTTCAACATAGTGAGTACTTTTTCTCCAGCAGAACATGTTATGACAAACAAATTCCTATAAAACAATATTTTCCTTCAAAATGTTTGCTAAGGATCACATGAGCGTCTTTCCTGCATTGTACTTTTCACGATCTGGACTATGCAACATCATTTTCAAAAGGAAAAAAAACCTATCTCCAGCTCTAATAAGGGCTGTCAGCTTATTGACAGAGACTAGCTAATAAAAGACTAGCAATGCCCTTGCAAAACTGTATAGAACATGAGAATAACATAAACAATAATAGTGTTGCCACCTGAGATTTTTGAACAGAAACCCCCACTATACAATTTTCCTTAAAGATCAAATAAGGGAACATCAATCTGTTCTACTCATTCTTTCATACAGGATGGGCAGTAACATAGCTTATGTGTTTCATCTTTTTATTAATTCTAACAATTTTAAAACAGTATTACAGAATAGCCAATTGTAATTGTAATTGTAAGTAGCATTTATATAGCGCAGCTGTCACCCAACGGGCATCCTGGCGCTGGGATTACCTAAATCACTGTGCAGCTATAAAACTATGAATCATCATGCGCCAATCTCTCAAGGCTATTCTTTTGGAAAGAGCCTGGTTTTTAGCTTTTTTCTAAACTGCAGTAAGTCATCAGTCTGTCTGAGTTCACTTGGTAGTTCATTCCATAGCCTTGCGGCTGCATAGCCAAATGATCTACCTCCTAGTCGGGTTTTCTTGACTCGTGGGGTACATACTAGGTGGGCTGCCAAGGAACGAAGACTTCTAGCTGGGGAGTACCAAGTAAACATTCTCTGTAATGGTTTAGGCCCCATTTTGTGTGCCGCCTTATGAACAATGCAAAGTGCCTTAACTGTCATATGGCCATTTCCTAGACAGCTTTAGACAGACTAAAAAAAAAGTGAGAAAAAGAAGAGAGAAAACATAATTTTGCCTACCCTTAATTTGTAGAGGAGCTAGCCTCCTTCCCCCATTTTGACAGTAGGAAAACCTGAAACAGGTTTTACTTCTGTCAACACTTTCAACCCCTATTTGTAGCAACTGGGCACAAACAAACTTGTAGGAGATATCTTAGAAAGTGGCTATTCTCTGATTCAGTCTAACACAATGCAAATTGAGTAAACTTTAAACCAATTTCTACAGCAATTGTACTAGATTAACATGAGGGCGCATGAATGCAAACTAAAATCCATTTCCTCCTTATCGTAGCCCCTACACAGTATTCTTTAAACTAAAACCATTATTTTATATAAATGGCAGATCAATGTTCAACTGAGGGTTGTCTTCCTTCGTGGCATAGGACTGCGCAAAACGTGTGTTTGCCAAAAATAGGAAGCAAAGCTTCTCTTTCTCTCTTTGCGCTATCATCTCGTCTTTCAAAAAACTTTCGAAGGTCGAAGTGTTCCAGCAAACATTACCCTGCTAAGTTGCTAAATGCAGAACTCTGACCTTTGACCCGTTCAGCAGCTGCTCATTTTTGCGTGCAAGGCTTGCCATGCGGTTTGTAATGCAAAGCAACTCCGGAGAATCACAGCGAAAAGCAGTCCTATACTTATTTTCATTTATGTACAGTGGTGTGCAATCTAGTAATGCAGAGGCAGCTGTTTATTTTATACTTGCATATACTTTATGGAAGCCTGAGAGCACGTTAAAACTGCCTTGAGTGGTAGAACTGCTTGTAAAATTGTGAATTTAGCTCAATTTCGACTTTGGTGGTAGGGGCACTTAAAAATGAATATCCTACAATATTTTTGCATAATAGGAACCCCCAGAGTGTTCTCTAGATAGCTCAGGAATGGGAAATCAGAAATGCATAAGATATACCCTTATAAAAACAAGTTTTGTACGGCTGGGTAAAGTGACATTTCACATTTAAGTTCCCTTTTTCTCGGTACAGCACTGCTTAAATTCAACTTTGATGCTAGGAATTCACAGTATGATGATTAGGCTTTATAAAGATGAAAAAACGAATTTAAAGCATTTGTTTTTAACAATATATTTTTTCCCCATATAATAATTATTATTTTTTATCAATAAAACCAACCATTTTAATGATTCCACATTGGAAAAGCAAGCTTCATTGTAGCCTATCATATTTAAACGCATTCATTCATAACCCTAAGCACAGAAGCCTTACTTGAAACAGGAAAAGTCTGCGCCACTTTTAAAAGGACAATTATCATTTAATATCAGAACCATAGATGTACTTATAAAAAAAGCATTAAGAAAGGAAATCCCTACTTTCAATTTTGTTCTCTGTTATCCAAAATAATGAAACTGGTGTTTTGAAACTTTTAAAATAATGCAGGCCTGTATACCAGGTTTACACTGACTTAAAATATCGCTGACGCAGCATTCCTGTCTGTGGCCGTGAGCAGGAATAGCCATATGCTATTTATGCAGCTGTTGTTTGTCAGCAGGCGTCGAATTTTCACGCCTTTCTCAGGAAAAAACCCCTTTATTATTTGAAATACCCTGACAGAGTTAAACCCCCATTTGCTGTGTCAAACGGTGTCTTGTTAGTTAGTTAGTTTAAACACAGCTGTCGGAAAGCTTTTTTCTCGGGTGCTGAGAGAAAAGCATGTCACAGTCTATTTAAAAACTGAGGCATTTCAATGCAGTCAAATCTATCTTTCTATAATGTGTATTTAGTTCAGCAACGACCAAATTCACTCATATGATGTGTATGCCTTTTAATGTCTAATACAATATTTAAAGAAAAGGCTGTAACATTGTGTATTTAAGTCTATTGATTACAAAACACACAATTTCGTTTTTCTACCTCTCTGTATGAGGCCTATTTTAATCCTATTGAATACGAATTCTAATTTTATGTTTAACATTGTGGCAATTTGCACACATGTATAGTGTCTTACTCTGTCAATTTAATAGTAACATGCAGCTGTTTAGCATATGTTACATAATTAATTTCTGGATTTTTATTTAATATGTAAGTAACTAAATGACATTTTGCATAACAGAATGAGGACAGCAAAAAAACATAAACAAACTCATTGAGCTCATTCCAGACAGTTACAGAAGGACACAACACAGCGCGCTTAAAGCTAGCCATTCGTACACAGAGTACTCACACAAGTATTACCAATGTCAAACCAAAAACCCCACATAGACATTTAAACACACATTTAACCCACAAATCAATACTTAGAACTTTAAGACAGCTTACAAACGGTACGCAAGACCAACCTATTTGTAAATACTAATTGTAAGTCATATTTACAAGAAGAGCTCTCAAAAGTAGCCCAAAAAAAAACTGTTCCATGGTCAAATTCGCCAGTTTTGGCTGGTAGAACACTCAAAAAGCGCTCTGCATATCACCACTTATGAATGTTACTAAGTGCGCAGATCCGGATCCGTTTTATGTACATATTTAGTTCCATGGGGTACTTAGTCACCAAGGAAGAAATATCTTTTTACTATACCTAAACCTATTTAGGTATCCCCTCTGAGGAGTCAACTGAGTACTTCCTAAATCCATATCGGTACCTCCAAGACAGCAACACTTTCAACAAAGTGTGCTGGTAACAGGCATGCCAAAAATATTATAGCATATATAATATTATACTCCAAGTGACACTTAACACAATCTGTGTCGTTCAAATTTTCAAAGTTAGAAAAAAATCTCCTCATTACCTGCCTATATGAATTGCAATGCATATATAATTACAAAACAAATTCCAAAATTGGCCAATCATACAAACAAAGCCACAATAAGTGTTACTAAAACTACCTTACCAATCAAAGGCATCAAACCAACAGCAAGTGCCGCAAAACGGCTCTTACCAATCAAATGGTGTCCAGGTTCCAACTGCCAAGTTCTGAGTGACCTAACGGTCGTTTTAAAATACTCACGCCAAAGAAGTTCTCAGTCGGGAGCGGCAAACACTTGGAGGATCAGATCAGGAAGACCAGAAATATACTGGGCTGGAAGACAAAACAATCTCCGTGCGCAGGGTACCTCCTCAGTAGATTCCTGTCCTGTACTCCTCAGTAGATTCCTGTCTCCCTTCAAGACCACTCCCTTGGATAGCCGCTGCACCGATGAGTCCCACTTTCGGGCGCCATTTGTAGAAATAAAAACCTTCTTAGGGGTTCACTGATACATCTGGTCCTTAAGACCAACAAAGAAGAGATTGGCACAGAAGCTGTAATATCAAAAAACATGTTTTATTAACCTCAGATGAGGGAGATTGCATCTTACGGTACCCGCAGGCCACTGTAGGAGGCATTCTAATGAGTGCAGAGAACAGGGTCCTTATATATGTATTTGTTACATAGTCAGCATAAAATCAAGGGGAGGTCCTAGCACATACAAGCATGCTTATTGACTAATATGGGCATACAGAATTTGCTTGCTCCACAAAGTGGGAGGGGAGACTAAACTGCTTACATGAGTAAGAATAGCTTGACAGTTCTATACTAGGAGCAGGTGCATTCTACCAGCTAGGCCTCTCTGAGCATGTGCAAGACTCTGGAAGAGGGAGAAACCACATGGCGAGCACATGGCTAACTAAAATGGCTGCCAAGTACAAAATGGCTTTCAGCTCATGCTAACAGCGATTCCTGCAATCTTTAACACCTCCATTATTCTAAGCACAACTTTTCCATAGAGCGGCAGACTGCCCTATTTTATCTCTGTATGCCTTTTTAGTTATAGTGGTGGTAAGTCATGCATTTTGTAATTCTAGAATTTCCATGCCATGACAAAAATGTGTTTATATTTTACATATGTTTAAATTTGTCACCTCTTTCTTATAATCGAACAGCTTCTGTAGGGACAGACTTGAGACTGGCAGTTACTAAAGCTGTGAGCCAAGCCTACCGCAGGAATGCGTTGTGTACAGCATTCTTCATCTGGCTGAGCTCCTGGTCATGGTAAGTGGTGGTTTAATGCTTCCATACATGCTAAATTCTACAACCTACACCCTACAGAGGCCATTGACGTCTGTAAATGAGGCTTGTTGGAAATCGATTTTTCAAGAAAATGCTCAGAATTATTCTAAGGTAAAAGATAACATGGAATAACAGTTTCGTTGACTGTGATAATAATAATAATAATACTATGAATAATAATACAGATAATAATAATAACACTGAAGATATTAATAGCAACAAGAATATCAATGATGACAATAATAATAATAATAATAATAATAATAACGGCCTATTTATTATGTAGCATTTTCTGTCACAATTTTGGCATTTCGTAGCATTGCAAATAATTGTTGCTAATGCTGCTCAAAATACTGGCCCTCAATGGGGCCGATTCACAAAGGTAATCTGAGACAAAAGTCTAACTTTACGAATTTCGGTGTTCACAGAGATCATTTACGAGTCGTATCTTTACGTCCGCAGTCGGGCTGGAATCTCCACACACGGGCCGTACTCTCCGCACCCGGGCCGTACTCTCTGGCTCGGGCCTTACGCTCCGGCTAGGGCCGGATGAAGTGTAATCAATGGGCCAGAATGCAATTTTTACAAAAGGGAACATTCGATGTGATACATGGTAGAGGAGGTCACAAAAATCAGTTTGGGCAGGGAAAAGGGTATGGCCAGACACTACATTATATATCCCAGAAAGGTTTGCTCCTTTGCATCATGGTACACGCAGTGCACAATTTGTTTTCCCCTCAAGTGAGCGCCCTTTGTGTTGACTGTAGTGTTAACACTACAGTCAACACTGAGGGGAACGCAAATTGTACCATGATGCAAAGGAGCAAACTTTTCTGGGATATGATCGAAATGATCTCTGTGAATACCGAAAGTCGTAAAGTTAGACTTTTGACTGAGATTACCTTTGGGAATCGGCCCCAATGTATTTAACTGGAAGGGCTGCAAAACTCAAACCGACTCAGCATTGCTGACTTTCAGTCCAACAAGCAGCGTTGAGTGCTTAAATCACAGAACTGTCATAACAGCTATACTTAGTACCTTCCATCATAATAATACTTCCGTGTTATGTTAAGGAGCAAGTCCTGTGCCCACGGCCATCACTAGGAAGTAGCAGGCGTGAATATGTGCGCTAGGCTCCAGCTCTTCAGAGCCTGTGCTGCCTCTGATACATTCATATTATCTCGATAAGGCAGGTAAACCTGGCTGCCACTAGGTGTCAGCATAAAACCAAAGAAAGCCCTTCATCAAACCAAAACAAAGAAAGTCCGCATCTCGTTGGTGGCCTGACCCCGACAAAAGATCCTGGCAAACCTGCTTATGCCTTGCCCAAAATGATCATTTCAAAAGAGGATATTGTAAAATGAGGTGCCGGCTAAGAAATACGACTCATCGGAAGGGTGTATTGAGATGGGATGCCAAGCTGCGAGTTTCAACTCTGTCTTATAAAGAATTTCTGTCTGATAAGAGTAGATGTTTTCCAATGAAAATCAAGAAATGCTATTGATCCAAGTTCCACTTTAGACCAAAGCGATGCAATTATAGTGCTATGTGAATTACACTTACTGGAAGCTGGAATCGTAGACCGGTGGTGGAGGGCCGGCAGCTCACGGCGCTATTACTGTTAGTGCCTTATGTTTGTTACGGTCAGCGGCCTGGGTGCAGTGACGTACTCCTAGCAAACCTGTCTGCGTACTTTTGACTTTACCCTCCTCATGTACACATTCACAGGACCTCTTCCTGCTTGCATAGTGCTCTTTTTGGCTGCACACTGCTTAATTATTTGTTGTAACAATGATTTAGTTCATTAGATGACATTGTGCATTTCCAGTATGGGAGCCAGTGCCACACAATTGCTCCTTTTGTATATTTCTAGTCTTTCTCGCCGGGAAATTATATAAACGTTCCCAAACTTATAAAATTAACGTGAATATAAATATGAATGTATGTTACTAAAAGACTATGGGGCAGATTTACAAGCCCCTTGCATCATTTTTGCACCGCTGTTGCCTTACTTTTTGTGAGGCAGCGGCGGCGTAAAAATGCGACCCATTTGCAACGTGCCGCATCTAGGGAGATGCGTCACGTTGTAAAGCCCTGCGTCACATTATACCTGCGTCAGGTATAATGTATGCAGGGTGGGCGTTCACACGCAAAAAAGCCTTGTAGAAGTGACGCAGTGAAATCTACAAGATTTCACTGCGCCACTTCTAGGACCCCACTGTGTCAAAATCTGACGCCTGCTTGGAGCAGGCGTAAGGAGTAAAGCAGCACAATGAGGGTAGGCATCCCGATGCATTGCTAGAGTTGTGTCGTGCTTGCGATACGACTCCAGCAATGCGTGACTTTTGCGCCAACAGATGTGTCAGAATTTCTGACGCATCTGTCAATCCTTGCACCACGGTGCGCCGTATTGTAAATACGGTGCATCCAGGGTGGCACAAGGGTTTCTCAGGGAGGCGCAGGGAAAGTAATGCATCTCTACAGATGCATCACTTACTTGTAAATCTGCCCCAAAGGATTTAGTCAGACTGTTCATATGAGAAGGGCTAATCTCGGTCCCTTCTTGTTTGATATTATGCTGCAGTGGGTGTGTTGATAATGAAAAATCCCACTGTAAAGAATGCACTGAAGAGACCCCTCCATATTTCTGGCAGAAAATGTGAATTTTAGTGTATCAGGGGAAAAAAATAAGAACAGTATGGCAGGTTGATCCAGATTAGGAGGGAAAGTACAGGACATCAGACTTAAAAGTGTTTCTGTATGAGTGATCAGAGACTCAGCAATAGTAGTGATGAAGTCGGGTGTAGGACACTGAAAGCTGGATGAAAAACTAGGAAATGAGAAAAAATGAATGTCATCAGTATCAGTATAAAGATTGAAGCAGAATCCAAGCAAGGCGATGATTATATTTTTGAGTATAAAGATTGAAGCAGAATCCAAGCAAGGCAATAATTATATTTTTGAGTATAAAGATTAAAGCAGAATCCAAGCTAGGTGATAATTATATTTTTGAGATCCAGGCAACTGAGACATAGCAGTTGGAAAGGTAAGAGGAAGAAGGAGATAAGTCAAAATGTAGTAAGATAGGAGAAAGGAACTTTTAATGAGTTGTGGAGATGAAGTTGGAATTGTGCACAAGTGCACTTTCCATGGGGGAAGTGTGCGGAAACCCAGAGGACATTATGAATGTTGTTGAAGTGTTTGTTAGAGTGTAAGATGGCTGGAGACCAGACATATCAGTATTGAGGGGACATAGGGGAGCTTGGACATCGGAACAATGTTATGAGAGAAAAGGGCTAGAAGTTAGTTTTTTCAGTCAAGGTAGAATTATGGTAGATTTGAAACATCCTGGGGAGTAGCAAGATCTGAGGGAAAAACTAAACAAAGATGTCAGATACAGAGGAACGCAAGATGTGAGAGCAGAGAGTTTCATGGTCTGAGGGTTGACTGAATCACATGGTTCTGAAAATAAACTGGCCCCTCGGATTATTGGAAAAACCTAATTAGGCGAGGCTGTGATAAAGGGTGAAAGTACACCAAAGTGGGAATGGGTTGTAATGCAGGTGTAAGGAGTGGAGGCAGAGTAATAAAAGTGTATCCTACAGCAGTGTTTTTTGTGTTAAACAATGTTGCAAAACCAAGCTGGTAAAGGGGGTCACTGATGAGTGATTGTGGTGGAGACAGCAGGTGGCTGATAGTGTTTGCTAGTCAGTTGGGATGAAGAATGGCTTGGTGCAGAACATTAAATAGTATGCTCAGAACTTGTTTCTGTGACTCGAGATTTATGGTAGTCAAGTGGAATTGATCTCCTTTTAATTTTCAGATTTCGGCCCTTAGGTGATGTCCAGGGAGTGGGACGAGCTATGCTATTTATGCCTTACAACTGAAATATTTGTGTAATGTTAAATGGTAAATTTTTTGCCCGGCGCTTATAAAAATTGCCACCCTCCTCTGCTGTCATTCCAGTCAGCTAAACAATATGCATTATCACTATAACGTTTACTTGTTTTTTCATGTGTTTATATAGACCAAAATGCCACCATACAGCCATTTCATAGCACTTTGAGACAATTCCAGCACACAGAAGTGTCATGACAAAGTGGTTACCAAACATTCACAGTGAGCAGAGTAATTAAATGTACTGTGGGGTGAAAGGCTCTCAATGGAGGTCACTGAGTCATTCCAAGTGACACCCACTCCCTTGGACTCAAACACCCTCAAACCTCTATGAATAGCTAAGAATAAGTGAACTGCATGGGAAAAAGTGATGGGGCATGGCTGAAAGTGGCGCTTTGCGCAGGGAAGAATACAGAGTGTTGCGAAAGCAGCCCATCTCTATGGAATGGGATGCACTACTCGAAGCCTTCTCAGCACAGGAAACACTTGATATTCGCCTTGACAGGGACAGACTACACAAATCTTTCCTCTGTACTATGGGCAAAGGCTTAACACCGCAACCTTTTCCTGAACAGTACCACCCCTATTTGACCCACTTATGATCTGTGATGACACATAGTGGAATGGCTTATGATATATGATACTCTCTTCCACAACAGCCAATTCCAAGTGGATTCCTAGGCTTCACTGCTCCTATCAGCACATAGATACCTTCCCCCAGTACCACGATATGGGTACACATTTGCAAACGAGACGGTGACAGGTTTGGGATCAGCGAGGGTAGGAGTTATTTGTTAATCGTTGCATTTCATTTTGCTGCTTTATGTATACACTTCACTGAAGGAGCCAGGTTCCACGTTCTAGATCTACTCTGGAACCCCAGGCCGATGACTCTTTTTATTAGCATGAAAGCGTGGAGGGGAGAAAATTGTTAGCCAATCAATTATACAGTTCCAATGAACTATGACTCAGAAGAATCACAGACTCTCAATAAGATTTAGTTAGTTTATTACAAAGCCAAGAACAGTTGGACATAGAAGCACCTCAAGATGAGGGTATAGAAATACATTGGAACTAATAAAAAGCCAAATATATGGGTAAAATTAAGGCGGTGCAACATGCACAGAATAATCAGTTTGAGTACCAGAATATAGAAGATAACAGCACAAACGTCAAGCTTCCCCTTCATTGGCGGTTCGTGGGTATAAAGCATTAGTCTGTCCGTACACTACCACTAACATGACATCCCTACTTAGCATTTCCCAAGGCAAGATCCATAAAGGTGTCAGTGTGTGAAGTCTTCCTAAGAAGTCTTTTCACGTTAGGTAGGTCAAGTAGCATAAAGCTACAGAGCTCGTTCTAAGATGCTCTCTCCCTCAAGGCAAGGCGGACGTCCCCGGACACGTTTCCTAACTCCAATTCTTCACTTTTCCTGATAGCATCCCAAGATGCATTGCAGCATCACACCATCTAGTCAAGCCACCTCCTGCAGGTAAATGTTTACGTGGCAGCGATGCTCGCAGGCCTTGGCAAGATGACCTTGATTCCCAGGCTTGCTCCGATGAGAAAGTACAATAGTTCTTTATTATCAGTATCGTCGTTCAATGTATCCTCTCCTCCCTAAGCCTAACTCCTAAAACAAAGACATTATTCTAGCTAACAAGGATGAATTCTCCACCTGCAACAGAAACATGAGAAAGAACAAATGCAACATGCACATGAAATTAACTATTAAGTCTAATGTGAGAGCTTCCAGGGGAAGAATACGATTCAGGCCAGCCAAAATCGGTCAACATAAGAAATAACAAAAGGCCTCATGAAATTACACATATAAGATGATCATTATTACTAAGCACATCTAAATTAACACATTACATAAGCACATCTATTGGATGAGTACTTGTCAGCAACATGTACGAATTCTGCACGTTAATATTTTCAACTAAACACACGTAATTGCAACGGTAATGTCTTCATGGTTACATTGAAAATATCCCTAACACGTCACCTTTCATGTTATTACAGTTCACGTTCTAATGGCCTAAATTAATACAGTAAGAATTATATGTACGTGCGGACTACCCATGATTATAATGCACCCCTACAATTGAAAGAGCAAAATGTGCACTCTGACAGTCCCCTCATCTGATGACAAGTGTCATCACAACCACATTACAACTCCCTGTAGAAAGAACCTACCTAAACAGATGTTTTAGCCAGTCTTCCCTGTCAAAATCTCTCTAAGCTCTTAAGATTCTCATAGTGACTGTCCTGCAGTCTCTCCAGTCTCCTCTCTCGTTCTCTAAGAGAATTTTCAGCTCGCCTGGACCAATGCCATTTGTAAGCCTTCACTGTTCCCATCAACAAGATGACACAATACACAACTATTACTATTGGTTTCAGAATATATCCAATGATTTCTTTTCCAAGGTTTGCAAACCAACTTCAAACTTTTCCAAATCCTTTTCCAACTTTGCTCCAAACTCCCTCTGTTGCCAAATCATGTATCTCATGGTGTATCTCAGTGATGTTACTTAAATACTTCCTCAGATCCTTACTATGGTCTGGGATATAAGTACAGCACTGTTGAACCCTCAGCATTTTACAGACTCCACTCTCTTTTGCTAATAACACGTCTAAAGCAAGACGGTTTTGCATCACCATAGCTCTTATCGATACCATCTCTCCATCTACGAGTAACAATGACTGAGCTGTATTGACTGACAACTTATCTACTATAGTTGACAACCTTCTAATCTTGACATCATTTAAGACCACTCCCAAACTGGGTATCATTGCTCCAAACACATCTCCGACAATCTCTCCTGCACTGGTACCACGTCTCTCTCTGTGTGGTGGCTTCCCTTCCAAACTCTTTAAATCCTCCACATGATATATCTTAGGAAACACAACAGCCACATAACGTGCCATACCAATTGCTCGACAATCGGACATACAAATTTTTCCCACATATGAAATACACATTCGTCACCACTTGCACCGCATCCTGTAAGAACTTTTTTGAAGAAGAATCAATAGTGAAAATGTGATCACAAACACTCTGTCCCACAAATATGGTGTCATAATATGTTTGTACCTATCTGATGCAAAGCTTTCCTCACTGTTCCCAATCCAAAGCTATTGGACCATAACTTCCCTTGGCCTTGTGAGCTAACTCTTCCTTGGTCCATTCAAAATGTCCTTTTCTATTGTTAAGCTTAACCATTAATGACCTATGTCTATCCTCTACTTGATCCACAAACTTCTTTTCTGTGTCAGTTAACATACAGGTTAAATTATGTAAATGAGCATAAGCTGTTTCTAATGTAACAGTAGGTACAAAATACTTTCCCATTCTCTATTCGTGTTTGTAATAATCGTATTTGTTCAGATGTTTGTAACCTGGAACTTCTGAAACCACTAAGTCATAATTCAAGAAATAGTACTTGTAATGACCTTTTCCATAGAACATGCTCCGCAGCAAACTACAACTAATACCATAAATCAAGGGCAGGTGATGATACCTGATACCCTCCTCAATAGATACAGGCAATTGCATACACACATAACAATCTCTCACATCCATGGTGTTTACATACTCATACAATAACTTTGCATAAGCATTCAATGTATAATCACCCTTGGACAAATCTACATGCAATAAGCGACTTGTCTGTTCTATCAAAGCACTGTCAGCTCCTAATGTACCCCCTTTTGAGCCTGAAGTAGTAGGTGTGGATGTTTCATGTACTCCAACTCCATTAACCTCAGCTTCGTGTGAACCTATAATGGACATAACGATGACTACAGCTTTTACTACGATCACTTCTACAATAAGTGTACCTATTATACATTTCTGCCTACAGTTCAAATTTCCAGACTCCATTTTCAACTGAGATCGGATTATGACTGTAAGAGGATCAAATGCAAAGCCTCTTTCTCTGCCTCTCACTGTTGCACAATAAAGTTATGTTGAAATCATGGAAACAGTTTCAGTTCATGGCACAATATTCACATAGCTTGGACAACTTCCCTAGCCCTCTTTCTTCTTCTACGGAAAAGTCCCTAATTTTATTCTTCTTCCACTCAGGCCTAGGTTATCTTCTTTTGAGCCAAAGGATTTTTATTTACAGTTCAAAGTTCAATTTACATCTCTTATGAGATCTGAGCCAATTTCTTCAATGACACGCTGCAAAGGTTCAATGGAAATGCTGCAATCTCCTGAGCTGGTGGCTGATTCCCAAAAGTTGGAAATGTGAGATCTTCCAAAATCAAGCTTCGTAAGCCACTCAGTCTCGGGGTATATGGTACAGTCAATATCAGAACTCCATTAGCCTCTACTCCAGAGACCAGCAGTTCAATTTCAATTATCAGCACTGACCTTCCATACCTCACTCTCCCGAACCTCACTCTCCCTGACTTTTGTAACAAGGTAAGTCCACTCTGGAGAGGCATATCTCTGGCACGGTATTATGACTCTCCTCGACCTCCTCACGCTCCCCTGTGCTCGTTCTGTATCACTTGGATCCTATTCAGATGATTCGGTTATGGGAGCAAGGTCTCTTTCTGAGGCAAGTCTCAGATTCTGCCTTTTCAGTCTCACAGGCCACGAGTCTCTTGTGACTTCAGTTTTATTTCATAGCACCCGACCACTCCCCATGCCAGTCTCTTCAGCTGAGTCAGACTCTATACCACTTGCAACGCTACCGTCTCCCTCAGAGTCTTTACCTGGGCCTTGTGCAGCATGACCCCCTCAGCTCGTCCTGGTGGGTATCCAGCCTCTTCAGGAACCCTTACAGCTTGGCTTGCCCTCTCCAGTGGTCTTGCAACAATGGCTGGAGTCACTTCAGGGAGAGGAGCTGTTTCTTCCGAGGGTCCTGAAACTCTGGGGGTGTGGGAGGCGTGTATCCAGTTCGACAAACCTCCACACTTCACAGCAGTGTTCGTCACCAAAATCACCTGGTACGGACCTCGCCAACATGTATCAACACAGTTCTTTCTCACATGTTTCCGGACCAGGACCCAGTCCCCTGGGCACAAATCATGGCATAGGTCTTTCGAGGTCGGTGCAGTCGCAGCTTCAACCTTGTGAGACACAGAACGAACCACATCCACCAGTCCTTTGCAATATTCAAGAACCAAATCATCGGTGATGTTTATCAATGCTGTGGATGGCACTGCAGGTAAGCACATTGCCCTCCCCATGAGACTCTGATGTGGGGATAGCCCAGTCCTCCTGTCTGTAATGCTGCACAAACTCATCAACACCAAAGGCAATGAATCATGCTAGTTCAGAGACGTCGAAGAGCACACCTTGGCTATTCTTATCTTTAGAGTCCCATTTATTTGCTCCACCATGCCTGACGCTTCCGGCCTGTAGCTACAGTGTAATCTTTGATCGACATTTAAGGCAGTACACAACAGCTTCATGATCTCACTGTGAAAGTGAATTCCTCTATCCTACTCCAATGTAGTTAGAAACCTGAAGCGTGGGATAAGCTCTCTTAACAACAACTTAGCTACAGTGAGGCTGTCACACCTTCTAGTTGGATATGCTTCCAGCCATCTTGAAAAGATGCACACAACAACCAGAATGTATCTCAAACCATTGCCCTAGGCATCTCTACAAAATCCAGCTGTATTCGGTTGAAGGGACCTCCAATGTGACTCAAGGCAACTATAGTTTTCTTTCCAGCATTCATCTGTTGACACGTGACACATCGATGGCACACTGCATCAGCAACCACATGAAACCTCAGGTTAAACCACGTTTGTCTGAACACTCGCACCATTGCATCTCTTGCAATATGAACTGCTCCATGGATCTGCCTCACCATAGGATTCAGTAGACAATCTGGCAATACTGCTCTACCATCAGTTGAAACCCAAATGCCATCTTCCCTCTTTTCACAACCTGCTCTGATCCAACCAGCTTGTTCTTGATCTGATGCTTCTCCCTGCAGATGCCTGACCTCGTCTCAGGTATCTGCTATGGCTAGCATCATGCTGAGCTTGGTTCTTTCTGTGCTCTCACCAGAATATTCCCCATAAAAAATGCATGCATGAGTTGCACAAAAGCGGGCAACTTCGTCCGCATACCTGTTTCCAACCATCAGAAAATCTCCTCCCTTCACATGGGCAGTGCATTTCACGACTGCCACTTCCCTTGGTTGCTGCAAGGCTTCCAACAGTTGTCTTACATACTCTCCATTCCTAATAGGAGATCCTGATGACTTTAAGAACCCCCTCTGTGACCATAGCTGTAAAAAGTCATGAACCACACCGAAACCGTACTGGCTATCGGTATAGATGGTGACTCAGATTTGTTCAGAAGCAAGCCATGCACGGGTCAAAGCAATGATTTCGGCTACTTGTGTGGAATATACTCCTTGTAAACAAGCAGCTTCCACAACTCCAGAAATGGTACAAACAGCAAAAGCTGCTCTTAGGTAACCCTCATTGTCTCTCAAATAGGAACCATCAACAAAAAGGACTTGATCAGACTCAGGCGTTCATAGACAATGTCGGGTCTCGGTTTGGTCACATCCAGACAGTCATGGTCCTCACAATCTTCCCCATCAACATTTGGAATAGGCCTCGAGATAGCAGGATTTAAACAGAACACCGCTTCAAGGTAATATTCTTAGCGGCCAACACAATCTGCTCATTCCTGGTGAGTCTATTGTTCGTCAAATGCTGTGTTTTGGTTCTTGTCATTAGGAGTTCAACCAAATGTGGAACATAGACGGTAAGAGGAGGACCCATCATGATACTTTCACACCTTTCAATGCTGACACCTGTTGCAGCAATGGATCCGAGACATCCGGGCAACGCTGAAGCTGCAGGATTTAATGTAGCTGAGAAATAGGCCACTGGTCTAAGGACACCCCTATGCGTCTGGGTGAGTACAGATAGAGCACAACCCTCCCTTTCGCAGCAGAATAGTGAAAATGCTTTGTTGTAATCAGGCATTCCCAGACCTGGAGCGCGACAAAGACATTCTCTCAGCTCCAAGAAGGCGACCAAGCAATCGTTATCCCAGGATACCGATCACTCACATTCTTGTGTGTCAATCTCTGTAAGGGCTTCGCCTTCAATGAGAAGTTTGGAATCCATTTTTGGCAGTGGCCAACTATTTCCAAAAACATTCTGACTTCCTTTTGTGTGGTAGGCGCATTCATTTTCACGATCGCCTTAATGCGGTCTGGTGACACCGTTCTCTTGCCTTTTTCGATGTGATGACCCAAATACTGAACTTCAGTCAAGCAGTACTGAAGCTTGCTCGGTGACACCTTGTGTCCATTTTCTGCCAAATGGTTCAAGAGAGCACTGATATTATCTCTACAAGGCTCTTCTGTCTCTGATGCAATCAAGAGGTTGTCATTGTACTGCACGAGCACTGAATTCTGTGGCAGCACCAAGTCCTCAAGATTCTTTTTCAAAATCTGATTAAAGATGGATGGACTTTCAGTATACCCTTGTGCGATACAACACCATGTTAAAAAGTAATTCTCCAGCTGGAAAGCAAATAAAAATTGACTTTCCTCATGCAGTGGAATGGAGAAAAACTCGACACAAGTCAATCACAGTAAACCATTCAGCCTCGCAAGGAATCTGAAACAGGATCACAGATGGGTTTGGTACCACAGGACAACATGAAATCACAATCACATTGATTTTTTTCTCAAATCCTGAACTATGCGATATTTGCCGCTCTGCTTTTGTAACCTCATTATGGGAGAATTGCACTGACTTCCTATTATCTCCTTCAGGATACCCTGCGAAATCATGGACTCAATCACAGGTGATATCCCTGCTACTGTTTCTGGTGTCAGGTTATATTGGGGCATTCTTGGAAATTCTGCATTTGGCTTGATCTGTATGCGTACTGACTCAACTCCTCGAATCAGTCCTATCTCTTCCCCTGTGAAGTCCCACACCACGGGAGAGACGGTGTCTCTCAAGTCCCATGGCATGCCATCCTCTGTTAGTACGGGAAACATATCTACACAGTGTTTCTGATTTGCCAACTTGAATGCAATGTCATCATCATTAGTCTACAATTCTACTGCCTTTGGCGTACAGTAGATAGTACAGTTCAGCTTGCACAAGAGGTCACATCCTAACAAACAGACTGAACTCGAATCGCACACCACAAATTTGTGTTGATTCTGAAAGGTTCCTATTTTCACGGGTATTTCTTCTGTCAATGGATTGGTCATTCTTCTATTGGCAACTCCTACAACTTGGATCGATTGTCCCTAGAGGGGTAGATTTGGAACTACTGCGGATCTCACAGTAGAACGGGCAGCACTAGTATCAATCAAGAATGTAATGGGATGACCGCCTACATCCTCTTCCACATACGGTCCACTCTGGTCTACCTCTAAGACTGCTCCAAGAGTACAGTCATCCTCCCCCCTCAGGCACTGTCATTGTGACAGGTCCTGATTGAATCCATCTAGAGTTTCTATGAAGGGCATTTGGTGGTATGTTCGATTACTCTGCGGGACTCTCTGAGGTTGGGGTACCTGCAGTAGCTGATTCTGACCTCCCTCATTGTAAGATCTGGGTCTTGTCACAGTGTTTATAACATCAGGCACCTGTACAATCTCTCCCTCTTGCAGCTGATTAGCTGGATTTACTCAACACTCGCGCTTCCAATGTCTGATTTTGTGACAATAATGACAAGCAGTTGTTTTCTTTAGTGTGTTAATGTCCATACCTGTCTTGGGGTCTGTACCTTTTCCTTTTCCCTGTCCAGCATTGTTCAGAACATTTTGAACCCCCCCTTGATTGTTTCCTTGATTCTGACCTAAATTTCCCCCATTTGCCTGCACCTGATCCACTCTGTTCGCATTTCTCATCTGGACCAACATCCACTTGTCCTTTATTCTCCTGTGCTTGTAATCCACCTCATCACTGCAATATCTGGCATACCGTAGGATCTCATCCATGGACTTGTTCTGTCAGCAGATTAAATGCTGTTGAATCATAACACTGATTTCCGGTCTCAGTCCTAGCACAAATTTGGAAACAAGCTATCCCATATCTTTGGGGTCAAGAGTATCTAACCTGCTGTATTGCTTGAAGGCTTGCAAAAGCTGTTCATAGTAAGCATGCACTGTTTCTTTGGGTTCCTGGGCCGTCCAATCTATCTTAACCCAATCGATATCTTGAGGAGCTAATTTTGACTGCAACCATGTAATTACCTGTTCTCATTTTTTCATGACCAAAGGTGAAGGACCGTGAGTTATTGGATCTCTATCTGGTTCTGTAGAAGGCCAATCAATAGCAATTTTACAAGCAGACCATAAGTCACTAGGAACCACAATGTCAAACAATGTGTTCAGGTCAAACTACAACACCTTTGAAATCTTTACAAAGCGATCAACTTTCTTATACCATTCAGCAGGTTTCTCCCTCAGCCGACGAAATTCATTTGTGAATGCTGCTAAATCACCCCTGCTCCTAGGCACATGCACATACCCTCAGCTTGGTACCTCTCGCAGTGGATAAGGGTCAACTCCTGGTGTCTTTTTCTTTGACCAGCTTTCCTCCCATACTCCATGCACGTATCCCTATGATCAGCTTTCGGATGTGTGTTTTCAAACCTGTTACTCTTTTCTCTTCTAATTCCTGATCACTGTAATTCAATCTATGATTTCCTGGTAACGTTTTCATTTTAGGCAGGTCTACATCATATTTTTGGGCCAATTCTGTCAACTTCTCTTGTGCTCGTCTCGCCATACTGGTAACATCCTTCACCACAAACAACAGCTCATCCTGTTCATAAATTTCTATCCTTTCCAAAGGCAAGTTCCCACTGATTATTTCATCCACCTCAGTGTTCAACCTCACCACATCTAGCAATTTCACCTTTACTGCAGCCTTGATTGTACCCTGACTCGACGTGCTACCTTGTCCCTCTGTATCACTGCTCCGATTTCTCTGCCAATTCTCTGAAGTTGGGGTCTGCAAGACATGCTGATTTTCAGAGGTTCTCTGAAAGGGTGCCTAGTTCTGGTATCCTTCCCATGGGTCCCCTGACTGGAGCTTCCCACATTCTCAATTTGAGTTTGCTAATGACACAGATCGCATGGTACTAGACCCAACACGCACTCTCGAATTACCAACAGTTGCTGGCAATGGGGTACTAGATTTTATAGGCACCAGAAATTGATTATTTCCATTCATAGTCACATTTTTCCCTAAGCTGACTCTTTCTTCTAACCCTGGCTGTTGTTGACTAGCGTTTTCCACTAAGCTTGGGTCATACACAGAGACTACAGGTCTGATGGTGACCGGTACTGTAAGGGCTTCCGGCAACCGTAAAGCAGCATTGACTCCACTTGACTCTGCACCTCCTAATACTGGTATCCCTGTTCCTTCTACCCCTGTTAAAGTCCTTCCCACTACCCCTGCACTAGTGGGTGTCTGTGCTATTACCACATTCCATACTTGCAGCATTTGCCAGCTCTCGCCTTCCTTCTTCTGAATGTGGATTGTAAGGTGGTGGACGCTCTGCCAATAATCTGTCTATCAAACTGTCATCGTTGTCACTCCCATCATTTCCATTTTCCCCTCTACTCCTATCCTGAGTATCCCCCTCTCTCACCAACAATGGGTACAATCTCTCTCCCTCAATGGTGTCTACTCTCCATCTCTTAAGTTGTGCATCCCATCGCACATCCTGATACGCTTTCATTGCCTTTTTGATCTTCCCATGGAATCTCTCCCTGTTCTTTGCTTGCCCTGCTCGCATCCATGTGTCTAATGCCTCAAACTGTGTTGATCTAGGTGGAGGCCGTGGTGAAGACATCACTCCCCTTACCTGATACAACACCTTCAATTGAAATGAACCATAACGCAGAAAAGCCAAATCTCCCTCTTTTTCAGTGATTTTGTGCCAATTGTGAAGCCAAACTATAGTATGGAGTCCTACATTTGTTGCCATATAATGTGCTGGAGTATCCTCAGGCGATGCTTCCTCTACACAGATCCCGTAACACCCTAAAGCATTGCATGATTAAATCAAATTTTCCCTTCAACAGACAGGATTTTCTCACTTACAACTTCCTGGTGATTACCAAACAATCCCAGCGCGGCATTACACCAACCAACCTATCATAGCGCGGCACACTCTGACATCACCCTTTTCCTCCTCGCAGCGGCTCACCCTCCTTCACAATTTCTCCGGTCACATTCACTCACACAATCACAACTCCATAATTGTCTGCATTTCTAAAAGATCGATAGAATTCAATCACTCAAGAACTTTCACACCCAGTGACCCTCGACCTGCGCTGGTCACCTGAATCAGTATAGTCCTCCTCTGTACACAAAGTTTACCATATGATTCTCACATGTCCCATCCACACAAAATTCCCTGTCTTAAGTGGAATTGCTGATGTCATTTCACGACAACTCCTCAAACCTGCGGTCAGACAATCACAACAAATCGGTGTCTTCTACACCACTAATATATCCCGGGATCTTAGGCCACTTCGGGCCTGAAACTCAAAACACAAACCATGGACCACGTCTGGCCCAAAACCACATTCGCTCGATTTTCACACAAACTCCGCCAGACATAATACAATTAACACATTCCTGCAATCTAATACACGACTCATTCCTATTGATACTCACTGCGCCATTCGCCGCACCATCAAACTCCGTCGCTCTCTGCCAAAGTCCATCGTTCTCAGCTCTCGATCATTGGGCTCAATTTTGGGGCTCTAGGGATCTAGGTCTTTTCTAGACTTTTCTAGATTCTCTCCCGCTTCATGTAAAAACCATCCTACACTGCTACCAACTGATGGAGCCAGGTTCATCATTCTAGATCTACTCTGGAACCCCAGGCCGATGACTCTTTTTATTAGCATGAAAGCGTGGAGGGGAGAAAATTGTTAGCCAATCAATTATACAGTTCCAATAAACTATGACTCCGAAGAATAACAGACTTTCAATTAGATTTAGTTAGTTTATTACAAAGCCAAGAACAGTTGGACATACAAGCACCTCAAGATGAGGGTATAGAAATACATTGGAGCTAATACAAAGCAAACCTACGGGTAAAAGTGAGGTGGTGCAACATGCACAGAATAATCAGTTTGACTACCAGAATACAGAAGATAATAGCACAAACGTCGAGATTCCCCTTCATTGGCGGTTCGTGGGTATAAAGCATTAGTCTGTCCCTACACTACCACTAACGTGACATCCCTACTTATGATTTCACAAGGCAAGATCCATAAAGGTGTCAGCGCATAAAGTCTTCCTAAGAAGTCTCTTCACGTTAGGTGGGTCACGTACCATAAAGCTACAGAGCTGGTTCTAAGATGCTCTCTCTTTCAAGGCAAGACGGAAGTCCCCGGACACTTTCCCTAACTCCAATTCTTCACTCTCCCCGATAATATCCCAAGATGCATTGCAGCATCACACCATCTAGTCTAGCCACCACCTTGTAGGTAAATTTCCACACTGCAGCGATGCTCCCAGGCCTTGGCAAGATGACCTTGATTCCCAGGCTTGCTCCAATGAGGAAGTACAACAGTTCTTTGTTATCAGTATCGTCGTTCAATGTAATCTCTCCTCACTAAGCCTAACTCCTAAAACAAAGACATTATTCTAGGTAACAAGGATGAATTTTCCGCCTGCAACAGAAACGTGAGAAAGAACAAATGCAACATGCACATGAAATTCACTATTAAGGGGCCGATTCCGATCTCGGCCGGTTGGGCTCCGAATCGGATTCGGCTTTACCGGATCCGATTCGGAGCCCTGTTTCCCGACCGAACCGTACGCGGGTCCGGACGAGCGAGTACGATGCGAATTCGCCGACCGACTCGTCCGGGCGTCCCGACCGCTCCGACCGACTCGTTCCCGGCTCGAACCGCACCGACCGACTCGCTCGGACTCGACTCGCACCGCGCAATGGAGACGTTCCCCGGCCGGGTAAGTACGATGCGCGCCGCGAGCAGTCCGACCGAGCCGCGCACTGCGGCTCGAAAGAGCTGTCGGAGCCGTACTTTGGGGGTCCGTGTCGGACCCCCCTGTACGCGTAGGCGCGTGAGTCGCACACAGGGGGACCCATGGGTCCCCCTACCTGTGCGTGTATGGCGCGAATCGCTTCGCCGCGTACCCGCTGTAGGGCGCCCTTGTCCGACTCGCACCCATTGAGTCAATGGGAGCCCGCGTACGCGTTGTACGACCGGCTCCCATTGACTTCAATGGGAGTCCGACCGACTCGGGTCCGATGGCATACGTGCGCATCGTACTCGTTCTGTCGGACTGCACGGGTCCGATTCGGTCGGAAATCTCTCCGGGTCCGGCTCGGTCGGAGAAATTTCCGGCCCGAATCGGAATTGACCCCTAAGTCTAATGCGAGAGCTTCAAGGGAAGAATACAATTCAGGCCTACCAAAATTGGTCAACATAAGAAATAACAGAAGGCCTCATGAAATTACACATATAAAATGAACATTATTACTAAGCACATCTAAATTAACACATTACATAAGCACATCTATTGGATGAGTACTTGTCAGCAACATGTACTAATTCTGCACGTTAATGTTTCAACTAAACACACGTATTTACAACGGTAATTTATTCACGGTTACATTGAAAATATCCTTAACACGTCACCTTTCACGTTATTACAGTTCACGTTCTAATGGCCAAAATTAATATTGTAAGGATTATATGCAGGTGCGGACTACCCATGATTTTAATGCACCCCTACAATTGAAAGAGCAAACTTTGCTCTCTAACCATCCCTTTGCCAGCCACACAGTGGCATATGTCAGTACAAGAAAATGCAATGAGTTTGTGTTAAAAAAAAAAGAGAAAGTAAACTGCATCGGATTAGGAATATATTTCGACGAGATCTAACTTTAGTCAAATGGTACTTTGAGTGAAAATGCCCTGACCTGAAGTCTGATCAATGCATCGGCTTTGCAAGCAGTCTTTGGGATGGCTGTGGCCACTTGAGAGGACTCATCTTAGGCCATACTTCAGATGTTCTAGAAGTTGTTTAAATAAACCAATCTTCTGCCACTTTTTCCTTCTGCTGCAGTTACCTTGCACTAAAATAGGTCTTCAGTGTGACTCCTGATACTTGTGATATATCAGCCTGCTGAGAGACATGGTCTTTCTAGCAGTCACTGCTAGGCCTGCTAGGATCAGGCAAGAATGGTGGAGAGAGTGAATGACTAAGAATGAATTTCATGCTAGTCATGCACATAGGGATGCCCTGTGAACTTTTGTTTGTTTCGTTTTTGTTTGTTTATATAACACTAAAATGCAGTCTTTTGGCAGTTTCTGAGTGCCTTCACACACTGCACACATACCTAAATGCTACCACAAAGAATTATCCATATAGTCACATTAACAGAATGACCACTTGGTATCAAGTGGAATTTGCTGGGAAATTATGCTGTCACACTGGAGACCCCTGAATCCCTTTAGTGACCCCTAGAAGGCATCTCATAACTATTTGTTAGTGGCATGTCCTGGAGTAGAAGCACATTCAGATATTTGGTGATTACACTGATTGCACCGCTTTTCCTCTTTTGGAGTAGAGCAGATAACTAGCAATCTCTTGAGGCGATCATAGAGAGTGCTGCTCTTCTACCTGATACTAATTGCCAGAAGAGAAATTTGTATGAAGTGGACAGACTCCATTCCCCCGAAAGTTGAAGATTGGATCAGGGCTGCTGTCAGGGTATGGCGGTTAGATCAGGGCACAGAAACGAGCTGCTCCCCGAGATATGGACTGATTTCTCATCGTGGTATTGCCCTCTGGGCACCGGCCATCTATTCCAATGATTACACCAAGGCACCAACTACAGTGAAGGTCCTGTATGGTGTCAGGACCATGGGCGAATGCAGTGACTGCTGGGCAGATAGATAGATGGAGCGGTCTCCTGAGAGTTGCAGACGCTCTTGGTGGTATGAGGGTAAAAAAAAAAAGAAGCACATTCAGATAAAGATAAGTATAGTTTGGAGGACCCTTTAAGTGCCAATGTGTTGAGCTGGAGCCTGGTCATGTGTTGAAAAAACATTTGGGGAAGGCAGTGTTCAATTGTGGGGGCTTGGGTCCTCTTAGATCAGATATCTTTCTGGAGTCATATGCATAGGAAAGCCCTTTACACTCACTCTCTATACTTTAGATGCCACCACCTTTCAAAGTGGGGTTACTGATAAAGTGTATGGTGGTATATGAGCTTATTGAGAAACATGGTCCAAATCCTCTTTTCTGCTGGGCTGGTATGGGTAAGTATAAATGAGTGCATGTGTAAGTCAGTAAGTAACTGTTGTGTGTGTGAAAATACATAATATACTCAACAATATGTGAAAAAATGCAATATATTAATATAACTCAATTAAGACTAGCCATTTTAGGAGGTCGTGCGCACCGCGACCCAAGATGGCCGCCTGACGACGGAGCTCCGCATCGCGCCGGACTTCGCAGTTGCTTCTAGAGCAGTTCCAGCACCTTTCTTCTTACTATGCTGACAGATTCCTGAATCGGAATGGTTGCTCCTCAGGATGATACCTTTTTCAGCCTTCATTCTCTTGGAGAAACGATGTAATTTACAGGTGACTCTTTTAGCTGCCTAGCGGCCGCCCTTTTGTTTCTCTTCCTGTCGTTTTTCTTCAAGTCTCCTCACATGGCGCCCTGCAACTCAATTTTCTCGACATTTCCTGTGTGTGGCACGCATTTTCTTTGAATGAGCTCTTTTCAACATTGGAAGTCAACACTATCTGTCGAAATTACTGTTTTTGTGAGGTAATTTTGCCCTTTCGCGTATATGATGCCAGCCTTTTCCTGTGCTTTTCATACCATACTTCATGGGTAGGAGCAAATACTTACTTCATCACACCAAAAGACTGAAGTCAAACGCTCCTGCAGCTTGTGGTATCGACGTCACTACCCCTAACAAATCCTCTTACTCACCTGAGGTATCGACGCACGGGGTTTGTTCTACTAACACAAAGAATCTCACGGCCATGGCATCTAAAGCGCAATTACCTGCAACTACCGGCAAGAGACTTATACAAGATCCTCCCTCTCCTCCTAAATCTGTCTCTCCAGTTTCCCTGGACATGGTTTTGGAGGAAATCCGCGCCCTGCGACCCTTTATTGAGGAAACTAACTCTCGCCTACAAACCTTGGACAATAAATGGTCATCTATGGAGTCTCGCCTCACTGTGGTGGAACAACACCTTAACGAGGTACAGGATTCATCTTCTAGAATTTCCTCTTTGGAGAAGGAAGTCTTACAATTGAGAAGAGTGGCTGAAGACTTGGAAAATAGAAATCGTCGCAATAATTTACACATTTATGGTCTTCCTGAGGGCCTTGAAAGTGATGACCCTGTTGCGTACTTTACTTCCTTCTTGCCACAGTTTTTGGGTCTCCCTCCTGCTACCAAACTGAATATACAACGAGCACATAGACTGGGCCCACGTCTGTCTTCTTCAGCTGCTCCATCTAAACCTCGTGGAGTAATTATTTTATTCCTACAATTCACTGACCTTTTGCTGATACTGAATACCGCTAAATCCAAAAAACAGCTACTCTGGCATGGTACAAAAGTGTTTATCTCCCAGGATGTTTCTTCGATAACTGCCAAACGACGAAAAGAATTTCTGGATCTTCGTCCGGCTCTTCGTTCCTTAGGTGCAAGATACGGTTTGTTCCATCCATGCCTGTTTAAGGTCACCTTCCTCAATAAGACTTCCACTTTTGAAGATCCGGCTGACCTCAGAAGATTTATTCAATCTCACTCTACTGCCTCAATGGAGACGGCTCCTCCTACTTCTGGAACTTGACTGTAGTAATCCTTTTGTCCTACTACTGCATTGAATTCGCAGTTATGGTTTATACTGTTTGGACTCCATTGTTCTACTTGCCTTTATATGCATAACTCTTTATTTCCTTTTACAGACTCATTCAGAGTTCACTGTGTTCCTCTCCATGTTCCCGCTCCTGCTCATGTTTATTTGATGTCCTGGTGTGGTGTGTTGCCCTTTTGTTGGGTGTGCTGTTTCCGTTGTCCGTTGCCGCCTCTCATCCTTCCCTTTTGTTCCCCGTAAGGTACGTATTACAGTCGTCACTTTGACATGTACTGTCTCCTCTTGTTCTTATTCTCTCTTCCCTTCCTTTCTTTCCTCTTTTTCATATTTTTCCTCTCTTTTTTCTTGACTGACTTGTATTCTTCTTCCTTTATATTTCTTATCTCATGTGACTTCTTATTATCTCTCCCTTTTCCCTCTCTTTATCTCTTACCTCACAATTTTGTTTTTGCATATATTTTTCTTTATGTATTCTTGATGGTTTTGCATTCAGAGTGATTTCCTGGAATGTGAAAGGTTTTCTTAGCCCAAATACTATCCCATCTTACTTCTTATAATCCTGATTTGGTTCTCTTACAAGAGACCCACCTTACAGAACCCGAAGCATTAAAATTGAAAAAAGGGTGTGTGGGTTCAGTTTTAGTTTCCCCTACTTCCAATAAGAAAAATGGTGTTATTATTTTATGTCACAAGAAACTGAATTGTAAAGTTGTATCGCAAGAGACTGATACAGAAGGAAGATGGTTGTTGGCGAAGTTGTTAATTAATAACATTTCTTTGACTGTGTTCAATGTTTATGGACCTACCCAACCTAACTGTTCCTTTTGGCCTCTGGTTACACAGAAATGTATTCAGTTTAGAGATGATTTCTTTATACTAGGAGGTGACTGCAATCAAGTTGTTGACCCCTTTCTTGACCGCCAATCTCAGGTACGCTTTATTTCTAATAAATCACACCAACAATTTCTCGACACTATTTCCCAACCACACTTAGTGGATGCATGGAGACTCTCCCACCCCGAGGCTCTTGACTTCTCTTTCTTCTCTCCTCCTCATAACTCTCTCTCCCATTTAGACTATATTTTTCTCTCTCAATCTTTATCTCAAAATCTATTATCTTCCTCTATTGAACCTATTGTTATCTCTGACCATGCCCCAATTGTAGCTGATCTTGATCTGCTCCCTCCACATCCCAGGTCCTCCCGTTGGCGTTTTAATAACTCTCTTCGTCTTGACCCGCTTTTTTCTTCCTCTTTCATCACTTTTGCTAATGAATTTTCTTACCTAAACAGTGACCCCAACTCCCCTCCCCATATATTATGGGATTCCTTTAAGGCTACAGCGAGGGCTTTTATTATAGACTTTGTCTAAAAAAAAAAGAAACGTTTCCTTCAACAACAAAAAGCTACCCTAGCACAGATTAAAGCCTTAGAACACAAATTCTATACCTCGGCGGCGGACTCGGTCCTACCAGCTCTTATCCGTGCTAAATTAGCCTTTAACAAGACCACGACTGATAATGCATCTTCTATACTTCTCCGTAGCACCGCTTGATATTACGGAGGACGTAATAAAATGGGTAAACTTTTAGCGAACTATCTCAAGTCCCGTAAAGACCGTACTCTAATCGATTCTATCTATTCCTCAGAGGGTACTGTCATTCACAAAGATCAGGACATTCTTAATGAATTTATGCTATTTTATAAAGGTCTGTATACCCCGGATTCTCCCCCTTCCACCTCCCTCATTCAATCTTATCTCAATAAACTCCCAACCCCATCTAATGACCACCTTAATCTTTCTGATCTTGAAACAGATTCATCCCTTAATGAATTATCTACTGCTTTAAACGTTTTAAAGAAAGGGAAAACCCCTGGTCCAGATGGTTTTTCAGTTGAATTTTATTTACATTTCTCTAGCTTATTACTTCCTAAACTCTTAAATCTTTTTCATTCATTGTTTCACTCCGGTAAGACAGAAGGCACTTTTCAGGAGGCCACGATTTGCCTCATACATAAAGACGGCCGGGATCCTATGTTTTGTAAAAATTATCGCCCGATCTCCCTGGTTAATGTAGACTACAAACTGTTCGCCAAAGTACTTGCTTTGCGACTAGACCCTCTTATGCCTCATCTGGTGGGTAAGGAGCAGTGTGGTTTCGTCAAAGGCAGATTGACTTCGGATAATTCTCGTCTCTTTCTTAACGTTTTGAACAAAATCACTTCCCTTTCCACATCCTTGGCGGCCATTTCTCTTGATGCTGAAAAAGCATTTGATAGGGTTGATTGGTCCTTTATATTTGCATCCTTGAAGTGGCATGGTTTTGGTCCCAAGTTGATTTCACTTATTTCCTTATTATATTCTGCCCCCAGAGCCTCGGTTCTAGTAAATGGTTGTCTTTCTTCTTATTTTCCCCTTCAACGTGGTGTCCGCCAGGCCTGTCTTCTCTCCCCCCTTCTTTTTATCTTAATTCTCGAACCCTTCTTATCCTCAATTCACAATAATGATTCTATATCCGGTTTTTCCTATGGTGAGCAACATTTAAAACTCTCCTCTTATGCGGATGACATCCTTCTTTTCATTTCCAATCCCGAAACCTCTATCCCTCCTTTATTACATGAATTCACTTCCTTTTTCCTTGTTTCGGGCTATAAAATCAATTCAGATAAAACAGAAATTCTCCCTCTTACAAAATTTTGTCTTCCACATTCCTTCTTTTCCACCGGTTTTGCATGGAATAGTTCTAAAATTAAATATTTAGGTATGTGGTTCTCCAATTCCATCGCCTCTTCTATTAAATTAAATATGATTGAGGTCCTATCTCGGATTGACAAACTGCTCTCCTCTTGGAATCCTCTCTTCCTTTCATGGTGGGGCCGGGTAGATTCAATTAAGATGATGATCACTTCTATATTGATTTATGCTCTTTCCATGCTTCCTGTCCATATTCCTGCCTGTTATTTCAAAAAGATTGATTCTCGCCTTTCTAAGTTTTTTTGGAAAAACAAAAAAGCCAGGATTTCCTTATCTTTTCTTCGCAAGACAAAATCTAATGGGGGTGTGAATTTCCCAGATTTTCGCATTTATCATAAATCCTTTTGCCTCTGTCAGGCCTCGAAATGGCTTCTTTCCGAACCTTCTCCTTTTACCCCTCTCTGGCTTTCCATTGAGCGTGCTCTGCTATTGCCCTTCTCTTTTAAAGAAGCTCTAGCCTTTTCTGCCAAAACGCCTCATACCTCTCTCTCCCCTTGTTTAAACACACTTGTTCCCTGCTGAAACCTTTGACCCAACCAAAATCTGTCTCTAGAGAATCCTTTTTAGAGTCCCCAATTTGGCACAACTCCCTTATTACTATTAATAATAGACCCATCTTTTGGAAATCCTGGAGATCAAAGGGGATAATTTGGGTTAAGAAATATTTGATGGCTTGTCTCCCTGCTCATTCCCCCACTTTCAAACTACTTTTCACTGTCCCCGCTCCTTCATCCAGAAATTCTCTATCCTAATGGCAGTTATTCTTGATACCTTCTACTCTCTCCCCTCTCTCCCTCCTCTCTCTGACCAACACCCTCTTCTTAAGGTTCTTCTCTTTCTACCCAAAGCTTCTCTCAGCTATAAACTCTCCTTAGCTCCTAATTCTGATTGTACCAAAACTAAATTACATGGGAATCTGACCTGGGATGTGAATGGACTACCATCTTTTGGGACAAACTCTGGTCCCGCTCTCTTAAAATCTCACGTTCTGCCTCTCTTACTCAATCTATGTTTTTCCTTTACCATAGACTTTACTTCACTCCTATCTCTATAGCTAGGGTTACCCACTCTACTGATACAAATTGCTGGACTTGTGGCTCTTCTAATGCTGACTTAATACACCTTCTCTTTCTTTGCCCTTCAGTATCTCCATTCTGGGGGAAAATATGGTCCTATATTTCTCGCTTGTTTAACATTCTCATTCCTTATTCTATTCCTCTTCTTTTCTCTGGGAGATTGTTTGATTCCTTAGATCTTTCCACTCATAAACATGGTCTTTTTGACCTTATGTTAGCTTTAGCTTTTCAGCACATAACTCGCAATTGGAAAACTCTTACAAAGCTCTCTGTCCAACACTGGTGGAATAGTCTCTGCCATTTTCACCAACTTGATATTGCTTTTGCCTCCTCTTGCAAACCGATGGTTAATAGGGAGCTCTTCTGGTTGCCACTCACTACTTATTTAGATAAACTAGCATTAACAAATGATTCTCGTTTAAATGCGGAAAATTTTAAGCCTCCTTAAACATTTATTTTCTCTGTTCTTTTCTTCTAACCCTTGTTGGCTTATTGTTTTTTCTTAATTATATTATAATCATTGTTCACATTCCTTTGTAGATATGCAATATTATATTTTACCAATTTGCAAGAGTTGCCCCTTCCCACCCTTCCCCCCTCCCCCTTTCTCTCCTCCCCTTCCCCCCCCTTATTTCCTTATAAAACTTAAACAGCTTTCTTTTCTCTCCTCCCGCTAGCCATTTTACCGTTTTGTACTCATTTCAATATGTTATTCTCTGTATTGCTGGCCTTTTTGTATTTTCTGTTATTATTCAAATAAAGCTTTTTAAACATTGTGGGGCATATTATCAAGAACGGCGTTAAAATTATCGCCACTTTAGCGGCAGAAAACTGCCGCTAAAGCGGCGATAATGGGCTTGATAATATGCCCTTGAGAATTCCAATAGAAGCCCATGTTGACACCAGAACATGGGCTTCTATTGGAATTCTCAAGGGCATATAATCAAGCCCATTTTCGCCACTTTAGCGGCAGTTTTCTGCCGCTAAAGCGGCAATAATTTTAACGCCGTTTCTTGATAATATGCCCCTAAGACTAGCCATTTTAAATGATTACAATGCATTTTTAATACACGAGGAAACACTAACCACTTGCAAGCCTGAGGACCATACTAGACATTTCATCCAAAATGTTTGTAATTCTGTGCAGGAGCTGTAAGAAACTGCAAGAATTTTAACACAATTCTGCATTGACAATGTTGGATTCAAAGACAGCCTTCAGACTTTTTACCTTATCCTGCAAATGAAATAGGAGGTTGCCAAGCGCAGACTACAGATAGCGGGCTTTACTCTCTTCATCTAATGAGAAGTGCAGAACAATTCTGGTGTAGACTCATTTCGACCCTACCAGTCTTGGTCTTTCTATTCCTGAATCAACCTGAGAGTAGACTGACTGACCAGAAGATTAGTTTTGGACAATGATGGCTATGTAAACACAACCTGTCTGTGTATGGTGTCTGCGGTAGGGCATATCAAAGCCAAAATATCGACGGGTCACAATATCGTGACCAGAATATCAAGAGATAAAATATCCAAGAGGTAAGTGGGAAGTATGGATGTACTATTCTTAACTCAACATCTAATGTCCTTGAAGATATAAATCACCAAGGTACGTATATGTGGTTAGGTATTAAAAATCCATGCAAAATTACCTTTCAATATTTTGTCCCTCGATATTCTGGTACCAATATTGTGACCCGTCGATAGTCTGATTTTGATATTGTTAGCCCATATCATGTCTGACAACCCCAGGCTTGCAACAAGTTGTGAATGGGTTCAGTAGAGACTTTAAAGAATGCTCTGGGCATATGCTGCCCTAGGGCCCAACACATTAGTTTAGAAAATAAGCTTCCTATGAGACTTTAGAAATCACATTTGGCAAAGAGGTAATCAATCCCTGACCTGCTTTGACCCACTCGCACCTCCCCTGTCCACATCAACAATAGAGAATGTACAGGATATTGAAAACAGCCAAGAGGTCAACGAGCCTCAGAAAATCAGCTGACCTCTTATCCATGAATCCCAGGTTGCTGGCTTGTGGACTGGAAGGCAAAGTGGACACAAAAAAGAGTCTCTTCAATGCCTCTATTATACCTAATGCCTGAGTTCCTGTTTTCCAAACGCACACCCTTTATAAGTCCTTGATTACCAGTAGTTTGTTAGTTTGTGGTGACTGTGCAAACCACAATTTTTTCAGGAATCTCAATTATAAGAGGTGGGGAGTTTTCCACACCTGGGAATTACTGAGAGTGATGAAGTCCACACTACCTGAATTTTCCCATTAAATTCGGTAGGCCACGCCTAATTTTAAGCAGTCACATCCTAGATTGTAGAAACAATAGCTCTGGCATACAGTATCTAAAGTTGCAAGCCAGTTAAATGAACAATTTGGGATAGTTAAGGAGGCTATGGATTCCTTTCAGTATGTTGCAGAATGAGGCCCTTACACTCTGAGACATGCATGGAAGCATAATAGGTCCCAGCACATAGATAGAGCAAACAAATACTGATTCTTTGAATGCATACTTTACAATGGACTCATGCATATATACAAATATGTTGTATTCGGCCACATTTATTCCCAAAATATAGAAATACACTGCTAATATACATGTCACACTAATGAAAAGTGTATTTGCATTTTTAGCTGTTACAGGCAGGATTTGGCAACTTTCCTCCCTGACATGGAAGAGAAGAACTAGTGAATAATTATTGATCTGAGTGCTAAAAAATACAAACTTTAATGTATGGATTAAGCAAAAAATAATTTTGTTATTGTATTACTCTTACTGATTAAAGTGGTTAAAATGCTCATTTCATGATAATTTTGAGTCGACACATATGTAGAAGCAACTTGCTTGTGAAAAAAAATCTGACAGCAAATTGGGGGGGATATTCACAAGAACGTGCGCTAAACATCTCCAGAAAATGTTAACGCAACTTCACACATCGCAGTCTATTGCGGGAAAATAACCCTGTGTTAACCCGGAATTCACAACATGGCGGTACCATGCGATAGTCCTCTGAAAACGCGGCCAATGTCCGCGATACAACCACCGCGACGGAGTCAAAAACACAAACCCCAACACCAAAAAACGTGTGATGAGCCCATTTGCGATGAGGAAATCAGCGATAAGCAGCGCCAGGCCTGCCATACACACACGGCAGGCGGGAAAATCACTACAAAAGTAGAAAAAACACACAAACACAAAATGACCAACACCGAAGCACCATGGAGGCAGCCGGAGCAGGCGCAGAGGACAAGCGGAACCCCACAAGCACCCCGGACGACCAGCCTGGGACCTCGGTGACAGGGAAGGGCAAGGACAAGAAGAAGAGGAAGACGAAGTTCAGTCCGCAGGAGAATAGGATCCTGGTCACGGAGGTGATAGAACACCATCAACAACCGTTCGTCGCCTCCAATGTGTCATTGGGCACCAAAAATGAATTATGGCGGTCCATCGTGGACAAGGTGCATGCCGTCGGAGAGCACAAGAGGTCAATGGACGAGGTTAAGAGGCGATGGATTGACATCAAGCGCAAGACCAAGGAGAAACTCGCAGGCAACCAGAAGGCAGCAATGCAGACTGGAGGTGGGAGCCCAGCGCCACAGCTGGAGCTGGATGACATGGAGGAGCTGGTGTCGACAGTCATCAGTGTGGAGACCGTGGCAGGATTCGGGGCACCGGACACTGCTCGACATGACACAACACAACGGCAACAGGGTGAGTAACCACCAGGTACTGGGGGACGGGGAGATGGCCACAATGGCACACATGCACAATCAAGCAGAGCACAGTGCACACCCACAATGACTCTGGATCATGGCCCTGATCTACACACTGTCACAATGTACATTGCCATGCTGTCTGAATGTGAACATGTACCATGCGACCACATACATGTGGACACATTGTAACACAGCGTCTCCCCTTCACATTGCAGGGGCACCGTCAACGCCACCTGCAGAGCAGTCCCAGCCACTCTTCACTGATGACAAGGAGGACACCACCAGCATCGACACCCAAGCCCTCCAAGACATCATTGAACTCATCCACCAATCACCTCCAGGACCAGGGCAGCCCAGCTGCATCGAGGAGACCCCACCCACTCCACAAACCACCCAGCAGGAGGCACCCACAACCCCGGCTGTCTCCCAAGACCCCCCCCGAACAACCCATGGCCTTCCAACGCCATGTGTTGGAGGTCCAGACCAGGTGCGGTGGGGTTCGACCTCATGGCTACCAAACTTGACGCCATCCATGGGTGTCTGAGTCCCATCAGGGACCACCTCCAGTCCCTAACGGACACCCACACACCACTCCATGGCTGACATCGCTGGAGTCATGACTCGAAGACAAGAACACCTGTCCGCTCAGAGTGGCTCCAGCGATCTCAGCCGTGAGATGGCACACATGTGGACGCTCATGGAGGACATGGTGCGGATGGAGGCGGAAAGGATGGCAGCCACCGCTGCACATCAGCGAAATGTAGCTGGGATCTACCATGCCCTGCATGTCCTCATCATGGCGTTGCTGCCACAAGGCATGGCGCAGATGAATGCTGCTGCCCCTACACCATCCACATCTCCGCCCCCTGGTGTGTCAGTGCCTCACAGTGCGGCAGGCATTTCCACTCCGGCACCTGATGTGTCACTGCCACACAGTGCGGCCGACAATCCACCTCCGGTCCCTGATGTGTCAGTGGCACACAGTGCCGCAGCCAGAACTGCACCACCCACAGAGCACACATCCGAGGACGAGGACGTGGATGGGCTTGAGTTCCGAAGGAGGCACTAGCATTCATGTCCGCCACCTGGCCTGTTGCTGCTTGGTGCAGCACATGGCCCCATGACTTTCCACTGACCCCCGATACACTCTGCTGCACTCACCTTGGACCGCGACATGGACTGCCATATCCTGTTTGGTGACCAATGACACGGCGACCACACTGCGGACTGTACCCTTCCTCTTCCGCTGTACTTGTCATTCCCCGATGGACTCTGGCTGGCTCTCCACGGGCCCATATTGTGTAGTGGGGTTGGCATGGCCCTGTACTGCTCCAGCTGCAAAACTCCACTGGATGTGCATTAAACATCCAGAAACGCACTGCTGTGTCATGTCTTTCATCATTCATGTATGAATGTGTGGATGAATGTAGGCTCAGTGATTCCCCCCAACGTCAATGATGCTCATCTAGTGGAATTCCAGTCACAGTGTGCTACATTGCCGATTGCGTTCCGGGTGCCGTAGACACTACAACAGGGACACACGCATTAGTCACTTCCTTGTCCGGACATGGACTGAACCACGCCCAGAGCCCCCGAGTCATTGTTGCAAGCCCTGCGCTGGTCCGGCGTACGCCAGACCAGACCACTCCGCTTACGCTCCGAGGGGGGGGGCACATAGCTACAAGTAGCAGGTTTACACGCTAGTGGTCTGCAGGTCGCTGGTCTAGTTGTCAGCATGTCACGACCACTCCCTGAGGGCAGGTTTGCACGCACACCACACCCATCCAGCACAGGCGTCACAGGCCATGTGACCCCGCCAATATAAGGGGCCGACAACGTCACATTCCCCACTGCCGGTGGTGACTGGATGACGGACGTTCCACGATACTCAATCATAAAGGGCCCATGAGTTGTTGCGCACAGGGTTAGTGGCACCCGGAGCCATGCGGCCGTCACAGGCCTACCACCACGTGGCGCTGACTGGGGTTGCACAGTGTTAGTGGCACCGAAATTGCTGAGCGGGTGTGCAGCCTGCGATGATGACGTGTGCACTGATGTGGTCTCTGCCATTGATGCCTCAGGACTCAGCATCATGTGTGGGACCTGCTGGTCCGCGGTGCGGGTCCGCATGATGTGGAGTATGCCATGGTGGCGGGACCTGAGCCTGGAGCTTGCACGGGAACCTCGGTGTGCCCACTGGTGAACACACCGTTGGCAGCAGGTGAGCAGTGGGGCCTGAGTGCGCAAGTGCGGACAGTCAGCGCTGGCCGGCGGGAGGGGGTAGGGTGCGGCTGCATGTGTGCGCAGGACGACAGGCGTTGTTGCCGTGTGCAGTGTGATGGACTCTGCCATGATTGACTCTGGCCTCAATTACAGATTGCAGACCTGGTGGCTTGCAGTGTATACCGGCACGTGGTTGGAGACACACCGGTGGCAGCAAGTGAGCAGTGGTGCCTGGGTGCGTGGGGGCGGCAGTGTCCCTCCTTCTCTCTCTCTCTCTCCCTCTCCCTTCCTTTCCCTCTCCCTCTCTCCCTCTCCCTTCCTTTCCCTCTCCCTCTCTCTCTCTCCCTTCCTTTCCTTCTCTCTCTCTCTCCCTTCCTTTCCTTCTCTCTCTCTCTCTCCCTTCCTTTCCTTCTCTCTCTTTCTCTCTCTGCCTTTCTTTCCTTCTCTGTTTCTCTGTGTCTCGCTCCTTTGATGTGCGCATGACACACGTTCTGATTTTGTGCTTTATTTTCCAGGCTGTGACATCAGGATTGTCCCGGACGGACCCGAAAGGAGTCTTCCGCATTGGTGTTTTGTGTTGTATTCAATAACGTTTTTGGTTGTTACTTCAATGATGAGTGACTGTTTCTCATTCTTCTGACCACACATGTGTTTCTTTTTGTCATTGTGCGACTTCATGCGCTTTTTGTGGCTCTTGTGACGTGCACGGTATGTGTTTGTCCGGGGGGGGTGTCGGGGGGTGGGCCTGGGAGTGGTGGCGGTGGGTGTTGTGGCCCTCATGGGTCTCCGAGCTGCATGATCATTGTCTCCATGGCATCTGTGGGTCTTCAGATGTGGCTCTTGGCTGGGCTCCCTTTCATGCTGCAGGTAGTCATCCAGCTTAACACCAGCAAAACGATACCAAAGGGGATGATGGACGGAGCGTTTGAGCTAATCAAACACTCACCCCCAGTCAACTGATCTGGGTTTAATCCATCATCATTCTGTAGCTCACTCCACCACCCCAGTTCAGACATGGCCATATGCAAATCAGTCTGACCCTGTGCCTCATGGGAACAGTCCAGCCCGAACTGCCAAGCCATGTCTTCCCTGGACCGGAAACAAGCATCCTGGGACCGGTTTCTGGCTATTCAGCCGTCATCAGCCAGGCTAGCTTGAATCCAGTGGCAAAGTGAGCAAGGGACCCACGTCTGGGCATACCCTACCAACTTAGGGCGAACAAAGCGATACCAAAGGGGATGATGGACGGAGCGTTTGAGCTAATCAAACACTCACCCACAGTCAACTGATCTGGGTTTAATCCATCATCATTCTTTAGCTCACTCCACCACCCCAGTTCAGACATGGCCATATGCAAATCAGTCTGACCCTGTGCCTCATGGGAACAGTCCACCCCGAACTGCCAAGCCATGTCTTCCCTGGACCGGAAACAAGCATCCTGGGACCGGTTTCTGGCTATTCAGCCGTCATCAGCCAGGCTAGCTTGAATCCAGTGGCAAAGTGAGCAAGTGACCCACGTCTGGGCATACCCTGCCAACTTAGGGCGAACAAAGCGATACCAAAGGGGATGATGGACGGAGCGTTTGAGCAAATAAAACACTCACCCCAGTCAACTGATCTGGGTTTAATCCATCATCATTCTTTAGCTCACTCCACCACCCCAGTTCAGACATGGCCATATGCAAATCAGTCTGACCCTGTGCCTCATGGGAACAGTCCAGCCCGAACTGCCAAGCCATGTCTTCCCTGGACCGGAAACAAGCATCCTGGGACCGGTTTCTGGCTATTCAGCCGTCATCAGCCAGGCTAGCTTGAATCCAGTGGCAAAGTGAGCAAGGGACCCACGTCTGGGCATACCCTGCCAACTTAGGGCAAAGAAAGCGATACCAAAGGGGATGATGGACGGAGCGTTTGAGCTAATCAAACACTCACCCCCAGTCAACTGATCTGGGTTTAATCCATCATCATTCTTTAGCTCACTCCACCACCCCAGTTCAGACATGGCCATATGCAAATCAGTCTGACCCTGTGCCTCATGGGAACAGTACAGCCTGAACTGCCAAGCCATATCTTCCCTGGACCGGAAACAAGCATCCTGGGACCGGTTTTTGGCTATTCAGCCGTCATCAGCCAGGCTAGCTTGAATCCAGTGGCAAAGTGAGCAAGGGATCCACGTCTGGGCATACCCTGCCAACTTAGGGCGAACAAAGCGATACCAAAGGGGATGATGGACGGAGCGTTTGGGCTAATCAAACACTCACCCCCAGTCAACTGATCTGGGTTTAATCCATCATCATTCTTTAGCTCACTCCACCACCCCAGTTCAGACATGGCCATATGCAAATCAGTCTGACCCTGTGCCTCATGGGAACAGTCCAGCCCGAACTGCCAAGCCATGTCTTCCCTGGACCGGAAACAAGCATCCTGGGACCGGTTTCTGGCTATTCAGCCGTCATCAGCCAGGCTAGCTTAAATCCAGTGGCAAAGTGAGCAAGGGACCCCCGTCTGGGCATACCCTGCCAACTTAGGGCGAACAAAGCGATACCAAAGGGGATGATGGACGGGGCGTTTGAGCTAATCAAACACTCACCCCCAGTCAACTGATCTGGGTTTAATCCATCATCATTCTTTAGCTCACTCCACCACCCCAGTTCAGACATGGCCATATGCAAATCAGTCTGACCCTGTGCCTCATGGGAACAGTCCAGCCCGAACTGCCAAGTCATGTCTTCCCTGGACCGGAAACAAGCATCCTGGGACCGGTTTCTGGCTATTCAGCCGTCATCAGCCAGGCTAGCTTGAATCCAGTGGCAAAGTGAGCAAGGGACCCACGTCTGGGCATACCCTGCCAACTTAGGGCGAACAAAGCGATACCAAAGGGGATGAAGGATGGAGCGTTTGAGCTAATCAAACACTCACCCCCAGTCAACTGATCTGGGTTTAATCCATCATCATTCTTTAGCTCACTCCACCACCCCAGTTCAGACATGGCCATATGCAAATCAGTCTGACCCTGTGCCTCATGGGAACAGTCCACCCCGAACTGCCAAGCCATGTCTTCACTGGACCGGAAACAAGCATCCTGGGACCGGTTTCTGGCTATTCAGCCGTCATCAGCCAGGCTAGCTTGAATCCAGTGGCAAAGTGAGCAAGGGACCCACGTCTGGGCATACCCTGCCAACTTAGGGCGAACAAAGCGATACCAAAGGGGATGATGGACGGAGCGTTTGAGCTAATCAAACACTCACCCCCAGTCAACTGATCTGGGTTTAATCCATCATCATTCTTTAGCTCACTTCACCACCCCAGTTCAGACATGGCCATATGCAAATCAGTCTGACCCTGTGCCTCATGGGAACAGTCCAGCCCGAACTGCCAAGCCATGTCTTCCCTGGACCGGAAACAAGCATCCTGGGACCGGTTTCTGGCTATTCAGCCGTCATCAGCCAGGCTAGCTTGAATCCAGTGGCAAAGTGAGCAAGGGACCCACGTCTGGGCATACCCTGCCAACTTAGGGCAAACAAAGCGATACCAAAGGGGATGATGGACGGAGCGTTTGAGCTAATCAAACACTCAACCCCAGTCAACTGATCTGGGTTTAATCCATCATCATTCTTTAGCTCACTCCACCACCCCAGTTCAGACATGGCCATATGCAAATCAGTCTGACCCTGTGCCTCATGGGAACAGTACAGCCTGAACTGCCAAGCCATGTCTTCCCTGGACCGGAAACAAGCATCCTGAGACCGGTTTCTGGCTATTCAGCCGTCATCAGCCAGGCTAGCTTGAATCCAGTGGCAAAGTGAGCAAGGGATCCACGTCTGGGCATACCCTGCCAACTTAGGGCGAACAAAGCGATACCAAAGGGGATGATGGACGGAGCGTTTGAGCTAATCAAACACTCACCCCAGTCAACTGATCTGGGTTTAATACATCATCATTCTTTAGCTCACTCCACCACCCCAGTTCAGACATGGCCATATGCAAATCAGTCTGACCCTGTGCCTCATGGGAACAGTCCAGCCCGAACTGCCAAGCCATGTCTTCCCTGGACCGGAAACAAGCATCCTGGGACCGGTTTCTGGCTATTCAGCCGTCATCAGCCAGGCTAGCTTGAATCCAGTGGCAAAGTGAGCAAGGGACCCCCGTCTGGGCACACCCTGCCAACTTAGGGCGAACAAAGCGATACCAAAGGGGATGATGGACAGGGCGTTTGAGCTAATCAAACACTCACCCCCAGTCAACTGATCTGGGTTTAATCCATCATCATTCTTTAGCTCACTCCACCACCCCAGTTCAGACATGGCCATATGCAAATCAGTCTGACCCTGTGCCTCATGGGAACAGTCCAGCCCGAACTGCCAAGTCATGTCTTCCCTGGACCGGAAACAAGCATCCTGGGACCGGTTTCTGGCTATTCAGCCGTCATCAGCCAGGCTAGCTTGAATCCAGTGGCAAAGTGAGCAAGGGACCCACGTCTGGGCATACACTGCCAACTTAGGGCAAACAAAGCGATACCAAAGGGGATGATGGATGGAGCATTTGAGCTAATCAAACACTCAACCCCAGTCAACTGATCTGGGTTTAATCCATCATCATTCTTTAGCTCACTCCACCACCGCAGTTCAGACATGGCCATATGCAAATCAGTCTGACCCTGTGCCTCATAGGAACAGTCCAGCCCGAACTGCCAAGCCATGTCTTCCCTGGACCGGAAACAAGCATCCTGGGACCGGTTTCTGGCTATTCAGCCGTCATCAGCCAGGCTAGCTTGAATCCAGTGGCAAAGTGAGCAAGGGACCCACGTCTGGGCATACCCTGCCAACTTAGGGCGAACAAAGCGATACCAAAGGGGATGATGGACGGAGCGTTTGAGCTAATCAAACACTCACCCCCAGTCAACTGATCTGGGTTTAATCCATCATCATTCTTTAGCTCACTCCACCACCCCAGTTCAGACATGGCCATATGCAAATCAGTCTGACCCTGTGCCTCATGGGAACAGTCCAGCCCGAACTGCCAAGCCATGTCTTCCCTGGACCGGAAACAAGCATCCTGGGACCGGTTTCTGGCTATTCAGCCGTCAGTGCCACTGGATTCAAGCTAGCCTGGCTGATGACGGCTGAATAGCCAGAAACCGGTCCCAGGATGCTTGTATCCGGTCCAGGGAAGACATGGCTTGGCAGTTCGGGCTGGACTGTTTCTATGAGGCACAGGGTCAGACTGATTTGCATATGGCCATGTCTTAACTGGGATGGTGGAGTGAGCTAAAGAATGATGATGGATTAAACCCAGATCAGTTGACTGAGGGTGAGTGTTTGATTAGCTCAAACGCTCCGTCCATCATCCCCTTTGGTATCGCTTGTTCACCCTAAGTTGGCAGGGTATGCCCAGACGTGGGTCCCTTGCTCACTTTGCCACTGGATTCAAGCTAGCCTGGCTGATGATGGCTGAATAGCCAGAAACCGGTCCCAGGATGCTTGTTTCTGGTCCAGGGAAGACATGGCTTGGCAGTTCGGACTGGACTGTTCCCATGAGGCACAGGGTCAGACTGATTTGCATATGGCCATGTCTGAACTGGGTGGTGGAGTGAGCTAAAGAATGATGAAGGATTAAACCCAGATCAGTTGACTGGGGGTGAGTGTTTGATTAGCTCAAACGCTCCGTCCATCATCCCCTTTGGTATCGCTTGTTCGGCCTAAGTTGGCAGGGTATGCCCAGACGTGGGTCCCTTGCTCACTTTGCCACTGATTCAAGCTAGCCTGGCTGATGATGGCTGAATAGCCAGAAACCGGTCCCAGGATGCTTGTTTCCGGTCCAGGGAGACATGGCTTGGCAGTTCGAGCTGGACTGTTCCCATGAGGCACAGGGTCAGACTGATTTGCATATGGCCATGTCTGAACTGGAGTGGTGGATAAACCCAGATCAGTTGACTGGGGGTGAGTGTTTGATTAGCTCAAACGCTCCGTCCATCATCCCTTTGGTATCGCTTTGTTTGCCCTAAGTTGGCAGGGTATGCCCAGGCGTGGGTCCCTTGCTCACTTTGCCACTGGATTCAAGCTAGCCTGGCTGATGACGGCTGAATAGCCAGAAACCGGTCCCAGGATGCTTGTTTCCGGTCCAGGGAAGACATGGCTTGGCAGTTCGAGCTGGACTGTTCCCATGAGGCACAGGGTCAGACTGATTTGCATATGGCCATGTCTGAACTGGGGGTGGAGTGAGCTAAAGAATGATGATGGATTAAACCCAGATCAGTTGACTGGGGGTGAGTGTTTGATTAGCTCAAACGCTCCGTCCATCATCCCCTTTGGTATCGCATTGTTCGCCCTAAGTTGGCAGGGTATGCCCAGACGTGGTCCCTTGCTCACTTTGCCACTGGATTCAAGCTAGCCCGGCTGATGATGGCTGAATAGCCAGAAACCGATCCCAGGATGCTTGTTTCCGGTCCAGGAAGACATGGCTTGGCAGTTCGGCTGGACTGTTCCCATGAGGCACAGGGTCAGACTGATTTGCATATGGCCATATCTGAACTGGGGTGGTGGAGTGAGCTAAAGAATGATGATGGATTAAACCCAGATCAGTTGACTGGGGGTGAGTGTTTGATTAGCTCAAACGCTCCGTCCATCATCCCTTTGGTATCGCTTGTACGCCCTAAGTTGGCAGGGTATGCCCAGACGTGGGTCCCTTGCTCACTTTGCCACTGGATTCAAGCTAGCCTGGCTGATGACGGCTGAATAGCCAGAAACCGGTCCCAGGATGCTTGTTTCGGTCCAGGAAGACATGGCTTGGCAGTTCGGGCTGACTGTTCCCATGAGGCACAGGGTCAGACTGATTTGCATATGGCCATGTCTGAACTGGGGTGGTGGAGTGAGCTAAAGAATGATGATGGATTAACCCAGATCAGTTGACTGGGGGTGAGTGTTTGATTAGCTCAAACGCTCCGTCCATCATCCCCTTTGGTATCGCTTGTTCGCCCTAAGTTGGCAGGCTATGCCCAGGCGTGGGTCCCTTGCTCACTTTGCCACTGGATTCAAGCTAGCCTGGCTGATGACGGCTGAATAGCCAGAAACCGGTCCCAGGATGCTTGTTTCCGGTCCAGGGAAGACATGGCTTGGCAGTTCGGGCTGACTGTTCCCATGAGGCACAGGGTCAGACTGATTTGCATATGGCCATGTCTGAACTGGAGTGGTGGAGTGAGCTAAAGAATGATGATGGATTAAACCCAGATCAGTTGACTGGGGGTGAGTGTTTGATTAGCTCAAACGCTCCGTCCATCATCCCCTTTGGGATCGCTTTAACACCAGCAAAAGGCAGGTGTTAATTCCCTGCTGCTACCGCGGCTTATCGCCTGTTTTTGGTTTGCATCGCAGATCTGGCAGTTCGTTGTGAAAGTGGTGTAGTGGTGTTTTCGTGTGTTTTTGCACGGGAACGCCTACTCTGCATCTCATTAGGGTTAGTTGGTGGTGTCACCCGTGGAGGTAAATTTTGAGGCAGTTATCGTGGGAATGCTTGCGTTGTCTGCAGTTTGCAACCGCTTGTGAATGGGGCGTTAAACCTATCTCCACTTTTGTTGAGTTAAGGTGGCGATAACTCGGAGATAAGTCCTTGTGAATATCCCCCTGGGTCTTTTATTGGAATTTTAATAAGCCTGATGTGTTATTATAGATGTTTTGATTGTAGTTTAGGCCGGTGCAAGACTGGATGGTAACTCACCAGAGGGCATTATTGATACACTTGCCTGCCAAGTTCATCCTATAAACAATGAGGGCTAGATTTACTAAGAGGTCAGGCAATAAGCAATTAGTTTGCTTCGCTGCGTTGTGTGAAAAGGAGAGAGAAGAACAGTGCCCATATGTACAAAGCTGTGGTGCTGTTCTCCTTTCTCCGTTCGCTGGCGTACATTTGGCAGCCATGCGCTACTGCAGACATCCTTGCGCCATAGTGCAAAGGTGTTTGTGTTCTTTAAAAAATAGGGTTTGTATTGGGAGTGGTCCCTTCCATTACAAAAGGCTTTTCACACTTCTGTGTGTGCAGTACAACTCAGAGCACAAGCAAACTAGGAAAAACAGGGAGAAAAGAAAACATTTCTCCTCTTTGAGGAGGGGTAGGATTTTGTGGCTAATCCTTGTCTTTGATTTTTTGAAGGTAGGGATTTGCATTAAAACCTAAGGGGGGTTGCCTGGGAAAGCCCCTGTACCACTCATGGAATGCCCTATTGATGCAAAGAAATGCAAGGCAGCTCATTGAATAACTTTGCTTTACTTTGGGATGATAAGCAACGCAAATCCAGAATTGAGTTGGATAGTAAATCCCAACTTTACACTTTGTATCAGGTTTGCATTATAAAATTAACACAAACCTGACGCAAAGCATTCGAAAATCTGGGCTCGACTGTGGCCAAGGAATACTAGCTGACCACAGTTCATTACATCCTAAATACACTAGCACAGAGCCCTGCACCCTTTAATCAGCCTTACCGCTTCCTGTGGACACACCACAGCAGTGTAGGGACACTAACTCACCACTCTGTACTGTGAACAACTCAACTGTAATCAAATAAAATATGAAAGAGGGCTCCACACTACAAGGGGACAAGGCACCGTTTTAAACAGTAGAAAATAACTTTCCCCTTGGGAGATACAGTACCACAAATGCATGCACCAATCAATACTCTGCCCAATCAGGCCTAACCAGCAGTATAGTCTATCTATTTATATAATATATCTCTCAACCCTTAGTAGCACTGCAGTATAGAAAAGACTCTAGGTCACAAAGAGAATTTGTCCAGTTAAGACTCTTCCATAGTTTTATTAATAAACATGCACTAACAAATGCAAATCAATTCATATAGTTTAAATCACGTTGCAATGTTAAAAACACTTCCCGCTTATCGGGTATTTCAATTAAAAGACCACATTAATTCTGTTCACATTACGGCGCAACACAGATGAACATAATCCATAAATCACAAAAACGTAATACTGGGATAGAAACAACAAGACTACTGAATAGTCTATTTTCTGTTACTGCTCTGTGTTAACATTATACATGATGCTGATCAGCTGTCATAGTAGAAACAGTGAACTGTTATTTCATTGGGCAAACACTGAAAGAATTATTTTGTGTTGTACATATCAATGCCTCTGCAGTGCATATTGAATCTGGAATAAGAACATGTGAGGTGAAGATATTCAGTGTCTCTGTTTCTATGCCTCTTGTGACGTTCCCTTTTCCCCCAGCCTACTTCTGACTGGCATAAATATTTTTTGCATAGTTGCCATTCGTCTCAGGGAAGTGTGGATAATAGCTTTGCTTCTGGATTGCCAGGTTAGTACAATCATGACAATGACTGGATCTAAAGTTTACAAGTAGGTTTCTACCCAAATTAGGCACATGGTCTGTCTTCTTACCGTTCAGATTACTGTCATCCTGTGATTGGTGGTGACAGTGATACCACTCTTTTTTTAAATATATTGATGGCATTTGAAATCACTGACCACTCAATTTTAAGTTGTCACCATCATTCTACTGTGATGGACAGTGATGACTTAGCTTGGTCAAAGTAATTTATTGCTGACTACCTCCAAGCACTCTCTTTGACAACATCTGCATTAGACTCTTGGCAAATGACTTGTAGGTTGCACAGAGATCTTCACTAACACCCAGTAATTAGGACTCTTTTTGTACAGGTGTGCTTGTAACACTCTGATTCTCCTTAAGCTAAAGGTCAATCCAGGGGAATAAGCTCTACATGTCCATCCCTGTATTATGTAAATCTAATAAAGAATGGGCACCCCTGGTTTAACTAGACCTAAATAGAAATTACATTATGGTCATCAATGAAGGGAGGATCACTAAATTCTGGCCTTTGGACCTTTGCTCTACTCCGAAGAAGGTCACCCAGAACCCTCACTTTTAGCTCTAACCTGAACAGCGCTGGTTTTAGGCCGGTGCCGGTGGCGCCACCACACCAGGTGCTAAAATCAGGGAGTGGAGCGTCATCTCTGCATGCACTCTGAAAGCATAATCCTTTGGCATTACCACTGCAATGATTGTTCCCTTCAAATCTTTAACACATAATCATTGGTTAATTTGAGTAGATGGTCCATTTTAGGGCACCATCACTCCTCTGAGTGCATCACTTGGATTTATGACAGTGAATTTTGCAGGCCTTCTTACTCGCTTAGGGTGTGCTACCCTTGCTACAAAGCTAAGCTGCACACTCTCTCTGTTAACTGCCTTTTTTGTGGAGTTGTGATATGTTTTATTGTGATAAAGGAGATGCATCTTGAGTGCATGGCACCATTGCGGCGGCAGCTGCAATCGAGGCTGTAAAGACTATGAGCCACCTCAGCACTGGTTGCCTTCCTGTCTAGGTCCTAGCTGCCACTTCTCCAAGCAAAGACAAAAACTCAAATTTAAGTCTTTCCAAAAATCTGATTGCAGGAGGTTCTCTGATAGAACTTAAAAATGTATACCAGGCCCCTTAAGCATCCATGCTTCGGGTGTGTGGCTTGCCAAGGAAGAGAAGGAGAAAGTCGGTGGTGGAAGCAAGGACGTAAAAACTTGGTGCGGTAGGTGAAAAAGATGGAAGAAAAAAGAGCTTCTAGGCTCAGGGTTGGTTTGTTGCATGGAACAAAAAAACCTATAGTATTTATTTAGAATTTATTCTGGCCCTCCTTGTCACCCGGCACTGAGCTGTAAACGCGCATAAGCAGTGGCGCTGCCCCTGTCCCTTGCTGACTCTGGCATTTTTCTGAAGCAGGTAATGGACTAGGCTGAGTACATGCTCGTATTCAAATTAAATTAATGTAAACTATGGAAAAGGAAGAAAGTGTATAGTTTGCTATTCTTAATCTACTGTGTTAGCCCTAGGGAATAGAGAGCTGGTAGATACAGAAATTTTCCAAGCGAATGTAGAGCAAATTACAGACACGAACACCTCTCTGACCCATAATTTAAATTTAATGGAATGCGAGCATGCAAGCATCCTGCCCTGACCCACCCAAGTCTGCAAGCATGGGCCAGCACCACAGCCTCCATGCGTTTATAGCTCACAGTCGAGTGACGGGGAGGGCTGGGTTAAAATATAAGTGTTTCAGTTGAATTTACAATCCACGATTTGTGTTGGATTGTAACCCACAGTAACGTAAGACTGAGCAATTCACTGCAGTGCATTATTTTGCATCAAGGGTGCATTCCATGAGTGGTGCATGGGCATTCCCTTGGGGCCACCCATGGGTTTTAACACAAATCCCTATTTTCAAAGAATTGTAGACAGGGATTTGCACCAAAGTCCTGCGCCTCTTCGAGACAGGCGCAACAAGGAATTTTTTTTCATTTCTCCTTGTTTTTGCCCAATTACATTGCACTGCACACATACAAGTGGGAAATACCTGAAAGCAAATTTTTTGTACTGGAAGGGATCTCTTCCAGCATTGCACTGCTCTGTCCCTTTCACTCAACGCAGTGTAACATCTTTGCATGTTGCCCAGTATGGCGTGACCTCCAGTGTTTAATTTGTGCCGGTGGTATCCGGTGCATACCACTGGCACTTATTTAACAGGGCCAGGTCGTTTGAATTTTTCCTCTTGGGTGGTGGGCTCAGTAATTATTAAAAATAAATGTACCTGTCCTGAGCTCCTTCTGTTCAGATGTCTGCCTGCTATGTCTCCAGATGATGGGCCACCCAGGTCCAGGCATGATGACTGCATCACATTAGTGATGTCAGTAGTGCATGCCTGCCTTTTACCAAGGAGCATGTCATTCCTATTGGATAATTATGGTTGAGGGTGGGCTAATGGGTGAGCTTGGGGCGAGGCAGGCTAGGAAAGTTCAGGTCTCAGGACACACGTAATGCGACGTCAGAGTAAATTAAGTGTGTGGCTCAGCTCGCACGCACTGAACTTAATCCAGCTGAAGCAGGCCATACATAATTCATTCTGCCTTTTGCATGCTCATGGCCTGGGCCCACCACCAAGTGCAGTCCTGTTCAGAATCAGCCTGTTGCAGTTTTATTTGAACCGTTTGAAAGAATATGGGGCATATTAACAACGGCCAGCGATAATTATCGCTGGCCGTGCGTAGCGATAATTATATTATCGCTGGCTATCTCTGGCATTTATCGCCTCTGGTAGCGCGTTATTAACAACGCGTTACTCCAGGGCGATAAAAATTCCAGAGATAGCGAGGTTATCGCCGTTTGCAGGGAACATCGCTGGTTTTCCAGCGATGTTCCCTGCAAAGGGCGATAACCTGCTGATACGACCCACAGGGTCGTATCAGCAGAATCCACCTCCTATGGCTAACATAGGTAAGTCGGGATTATAGCAGACGTTAGATTTTAGCGAAACGGCCGCTTTCGCCAAATCTAACGTCTGCTATAATCCTGTGGGCTGCCTTGTAAATATCGCGATGTGCACATCGGCGATATTTACAACGTAGCCCATCTGGGGTACGCTCAGTAACGCCCACTTTGCATCTCATTAGAGATGCAAGGATGGGCGTTGGGGGTAAGGGCGATAGTGCAGGGATTCACGCGATAGCGTGACCTTGCTGATTAGGCGATAGAATTATCGCCGCTTTCCGTCCGAAAACGGACCCTAAGGCGGCGATAATTGACTATCGCCTCGTTGTTAATATGCCCCTATGTGTTTTGATCCAGAGCATCTTGCTTGCTCCTTTCGCTTCCCTCCCATATGTTCTCCAGCAGCTTTACCTTCTTCGTCCTCGCTATGGACCTGCAGAAGTTTGGCACTGATATTTATCTGGTGCAGGTGATCTTCGCAGTAGTGGCGCTCCCATTGCGAGGGTTGGCTTTATCAGCATGAGCTCTCTAGGCCGTTGCTTTACTCAGGCGTTCACCTTCATTTTAGCCGGTCTGCTTGTTGTGTCTAGTTTGGTTGTTCCCAATGGTAAGCTAATTGTATAAATCATTTTGAAACTCATCATCCAGACCTTTTTCCTTCTTACCAACTCTTCCAGAGTATAGTCTTTATTAAACTTCTTCTGATACAACAGTAGTGTCAGGGTCGCCGAGTTTTCAGTTTACTTCGATGTACCATTTTGATGTTTGCAGTTTGCGTGTGATGTGTAAACATAAATACAAGTCATCGCTCCCTTAGTAAATGGCATATTCTGTGTATCCACAATGTTGTTATTTTGAAAGATTATCAACCTTATTGTGTAAAAGGGACAAAAACATTAGCATGGCTTGGGATGAGGTCATCTCTAATGATTGAGAGTGCATTCTTCTGCCTATAAGTGCAGATTAATCCACAGCTTGGTGGTGCCTTTCTGGGTAAGCGTCTTTAGCCTGTTTGTGATCTGACATCTTAGTGGATGGATTCCAACAAACTTTAAGGTACTGCCATCTGCAGTATCTGGGTTTGTTTCTTTCAGTTGTGATTGAGAGTGGATGGTTCTCCAGTGCCTATGACTGCAGCCACCTTTTCTAAGTGAGACTGCAGTCATCTCTGGTACCTTTGTGCACCGCTTCTGATATACCTGGAAGTGCAGCCAAATTGAGTTCCTGAAATTGCTCCCATCTTTAATTTCAGACAGTGCAGCTACTATTTCCAGTGCATGCAATTACTGCCATCTTTACTGTATGGCTTTTCACATGCTTCTCCATTTCACTGAAACCGACTGTTATTATATAGATAGGTTTATATGTGCGAACCCTGTGAGCGCTGGCACATTCTGGATAGATATGAATGTATGTACCGGTGTTTGTGTGTCCTAAACCTAGTTGGGGAGTTAGTGCCTGTGAGCGCGATTGAAAGGTAGATTATGTATGCTTTCTGAGTGCTTAATTTGAACTGGCTGTTGCAGGTGGGGCCCACCAGCACTTATTTTTGGGTACTGCTACCTATTTTTCTTTATCAGACTTTCACCCAAAGCAGAGAGAGAAAACACAAAAAGGGGAAACAATTAGGAAGACAAAGATGGAAAAAAAAGAAAGCATAAACGAAAAAGAACATGCACGAGTTAAGGGAAGACGTTGTCTGGTGATGGATGAAATAGTCATGATGTGGAACCAAGAGTACGCAGCATTGGTATGCGGCATCCCAGATATTCATAGTGCCGCCTAGAGGCTTTTCAGCAAAACTTTGAGCACCAGCACTTACTGTTTTTACAAATTAAGCACTGTTGACTTCTAGGAAAATCTGGGTTTAAATTCTGTGCTCTTTTATTCATATTGCCCAAAACATTAATGTAATATTCAGGAGACTTCAGCTGCATGTCCCTCTCCAACCCTCCACATTGTGAATATTAGATGCACACAGGGGCCTGAGGGGCCTCCACCAACAAATGTTCACATGTTACAGAGAAAAAAGGATGGGTCGCAGAAGAGATGTCCTGAAAAGCACAGCCTCAACTACATTCTTTTATTAGAGAGATGCTAGCCATGTGAATTGTAAACACACTAAGAAAATACTCTGTTTTCCATATTATATAAATGGTACAGTACCCCTGGTCGACAACATTCCCTTTGCTTAAAGATAGCCTCTTTTAATTATGCTAGTGTTTTGGAGGTATCTACCCAACATCAGACATTGTCATGCTGCATGTTTGTACTTGCATACTGTGGACCTCATTTACAAACTTTTGATGCACGGCAGCACAGCAGGTCTTACTGCTGCGCTGCTGTGCATAGAAAATAAGGGCAGAAATGCACCATATCTACAAGATATGGTGCATTCCTGTCTGTCTCCCCTGTGCTGCCTCACAAACAGCAGCCGTACGCCAACACAGACACCCTGGCGTCATGGTGCAAGGGGCCTGCGTTGCGGGGATGATTGTTTTTGTGCAGGAAGTGACACCTTCCTGCACAAAAACAATCACTGATGGCATTATCCTCTTTCTATGCATGCAGCAGAATGCACCATGCATAGAAAGAGGAAAAAGCAAGGAGAAATAAAAGTATTCGCCACTCCTATTCCTCATCTGCTGCTGACCTGCATGTTCAGGAGTCTTTTTAGGTCTTGACTAGGCAGAGCATCTGCTCGCTCTTCAAGACATGCTGTATCTACTCTGTGGTCTTTCCGCACGCCCATCCCTTTTCATTCATTCCTTCGTTTGCCTTTCGAAATACCTTGCTTTTCAGTGGTGAATCGTTGCCATTTGTCCCTCCTTTTGGTGTGTTGTTCCTTTCCATGGACACTGGCCCTGTTACATGTCTCATTTCACTTCTGGCCATTTATGTTGATTTCAGCGCACTATTTACTTTGTTGGTTTCTGGCTGTAACACACGCGCTCGTGTTTTTAGTCGGTCTGTTCCTGTTTATCGTTTGTGACCATATCACGAGCGAGCGCGCCAGAGGAGTCGAACTCCGATAAAAACTGCTTAATGACTAGTGCCTGCGGTGTCGGTTTATTGAGGCGGACACAATATGGCTAGTGACAGCCTGAGTGCCTACGGCTTATTTTTTTAAACACAGTTGCCTTGCTGTTCAAGTCTTGCAGAGCTGGCTAGGCAAACCTTATTCCAATAAATTACAGCCTGTGTGTAACAATATATCATCGGGACATACACTGTAGTCTGTGGCATAGACGATTGTTATAAGGTGCACAAAGTTCCTCTACTGGACCTTTATTTACGAGTCTGGTGCATAATAGGAACTGTAGTCCTCCTTCACCTCAGTTTGGCCCAAGTTCTAGACTACAATGGCTTTGTATAATGTTGGCGCTGCCAACATGCCATTTCGGAGCACGTTAAAGGCAAAAAAAACCTGCGATGTTCGGGTTGAGTTCAGAGCAATTGTTTATTTCAAATGTATAATAAGAGAAAAATGCTCATGCCTGTTTTCTGTGATATCAAATATCTGTGTACTATCATTGGCAAATATTTGTAATGAATAACAACAAAGGAAATACAAGAGTATTTTCACTTCTGGCCAATTAGGTTACTTTCGCCGCACTATTTATGCGGTTGGTTTCTGGCCTTAACACAAGCTCTTGTGTTTTTAGTCACTCCGTAACTGTTTATCGTTTTGAGACTGTAACACGAGCGCTCATGCTTTCAGTCGCTACTGAGTTAACCCATCCCCATTTCTTTTTTAGTTTTATCTAGTGCAAACTCGATCCAAAGTTATTGGAGCACTTTACATGCGCACCAGTAACATTACACAAAGTCTTGTGTGTGTGACACAGTCTGACTCTTGTCCCTGATCACAACCAAAGCTCAGAGTGACCGCTGTGCAAGGAGTAAGGGAGGCTCTCTGGGCCATAAGAGCAGGTAGCCCACCAGAGGAGCTGACCTCCGACAAAAGCTGCTTAATGACTATGCATGCAGTGTGAGTTTACAGAGGCAGAGGCAGCCCAGCAGTGCCAGACTGAGCACCACAGGAGCCGTACGACGCTCCTGCAGATGGCTTATCTTTTTAAATACAGATGCCTCATTGTTCCATGTCTTGCAGAGCGATCTAGACAAACCATATTCTGATAAATACAGCTCCTGTGCAACAATATATCATTGGGACATATGCTGTAGTCTGTGGCATAGACGGTTGTCATCAGGGGCACAAAGTTCCTCTCCTAGACCTTTATTTACAAGCCCATTGCATAATGAGCACTGTAGTCCTCATTGGCCTCAGTTTGCCCCAAGTTCTAGACTACAATGGCTTTGTATAATGTTAGCACCGCTAACATGCTGTTTCAGAACACTTGAAAGGCAAGAAAATGCAGAGTTGGGGTTGAGTTCAAAGCAGTCATTTATTTCAAATGTATAATAACAACAGAAATATGCACGTGTGCTTTCTGTGATATTGAATATCTGTGCACGATCATTGTTCCTCTTTCCTTCCACATGCCCTCTTGTCCCTGTTTCTCCTCCCCCGCCCCTCTTTCTTCTCCCCCTCATATCTGTTTCTCCCACCCAATCTCTGTTTCTCCCTCCCCGCCCCCGTTCGCCACTCCCACTCGATTGCCAAAGACAAAAGCTCTCCCATGGGCGAGGCCTATTGGCTTTACCAATGCTTGTTTCACTTTCTTGTGTCCTTGGTCGCGTCCTCCATTAGAGTGTGCTGTAGGACTGAGGACAACGAATTTACCGTGTCTGGGCTGCCCGCTCGCTTTACAAGCCTCGTTCTTTCCCTGAGGCGTCCCTCTTACCCTGAGGCTTCCCTCACAGCATAGCGTGTTATCTCCAGTCGGCTCTCCTGTTCGCCGGAGCTCTTGCACACGCCTCAGGGGCGCGGCCTTGCTTCCTGCCCCATTTCTTTGCCTCAGCTTTCCTTCACAGTGTGTCTTCTCCTCAGGGGTGGAGACTTCTCTCTTCCACACGGGAACATCATTTTAACCCCTTAATTTCCGCAAATAATTCATTTACTCAAAATACTTATGTTCAAAACATTCATTTTATTTCTTGGAATATATTTTTAGGTCTCGCGAAAGAGACCTCTTGAAATCGATTCTGCTTTTGGCTTTAAAACGTGCACGCGTTGCATTACTTTTAATGGCAACGCGTGCACGTTTGGCGATTCCCTTGCGGGCGCGAGCTTTGGCACCATCTGTTTCTAATTAACTTGGAAACAAATGGTGCCCCTGCTCGCGCACGCAAGGGAAACGCTGTGTGGCTTTTTTTTTTTTATTGCGCGCGCTGTTCGCATCTGAACTGCTTGCCTTTCACGCGCACGCTTGTTTACATTGAGCGGCGCTCGTCATCACTCCTGGTTAATCTCTCCACTGCCTCTGTAGCCGTCTCTCTCTGCCTCACTTCCACTTCTGTATCTCCTCTGTGCCCCTCAATGCCATGGCCCTCCATCTGCCTCTCTCACTCCTCACCCCAGCCTCCACTCCTCTCTCCCCTTTCCATGTCCTCTTTCCTTCCCCTCCCTCTCCGTGCTTTTCTCCCCTGCTGCACTCTTGGGCTCCCGCTCCGTGCTTTTCTCCTCTGCTGCACTCTTGGGCTCCCGCTCCGTGCTTCTCTCCCCTGCTGCACTCTCAGGCTCCTTCTCCGTTCCTCTCTCCCTTGCTGTACTCTGTCTCCCTCTCCGTGCTTTTCTCCCCCTCCCATGCTGAGTACTAGCATGACCAGGCTAAATTCCATGTTAAGATCCCTAAGGAATACTGTCTTTCAAATAAAGATTTACATGCTAGTTATTTCTTTTTCAATAATTCCACGCAAAACTTTGTTTAAAATGTTTTAGTCAGTTTGCAAATTTATGATATAAAATGTATCACTTGGCCCCAGTGTTTTCAATTTTTTCTTGGGTGACAGTTGCCTCAAACCCTGCTTGGAGAGTCGCGCTCGCGACTTGCTATGCTTGCTTGCACAGCACACTCTATGCAAGGAGTGATATTGCATTTTTAGTGCTGCTTTAAGTTCCCTGTCCAGCAATATATATAAAATGTTTTGATTAGGCCATGTTCATATCTCCTGGGCATACCTATGTGCCCGATTGATTCTTGGTTTTCTGGAAGCTTCCACTACAATGGATTCCTTGTTAACTACTGCAGAGTAAGGATCAGAAGTGCGGCAGACATTTTAGATTTCTTCAATGGCACATGTGAAACACAATGAAATGGGGCAGCTTTAGTATCATGTATTGAGAATTAAGTTTTTTATGTGAAGACTGGCCACATATCCTTTTAAATTAAAAGCTATGTTGTGCTGCTGTCTAAAATGTCTCCTATACGAACACACCAAGTAGACTTTTATTTACCTTTTTGATTATTGTATGTTTTTTACCTTTAGAAAAATTACAGCAGAAATGGTATAGGTGTGAACGTAAAAGTGCAGCCATGGTGCATCTGCTCTTCCAACTGCAAACATTAATGGACTTTGAGCAATTGTGCTTGGGCACAAAACTGTATGGTCAGTAGCATGTATCACACTTCATGCATGTGGACAGTTTTTCTCAACTTCATGCAATGTATATGTGAGTGTGTTTGAAGGGATTGATCTGCATTCACCCTTATCTCTTTGGCCTATACTTCCAAAATTCTTTCTAATTTACATGTCTCTTCACTACGACCCCAACGCCAAAGAGGGTGGGATCTCTTATGATGCCCTAAGTAGCTTAAGTGTCAGGCTGGAAGTAGAAAATATAACCTTGATTAGACCAGAAATCTTTTTACTCTCTGTTAATACCTATGCCAAGTACATCAATGTTCTCAACTATTGAAGACTGCTGGCACTTTGTGGTAGGAACAACAAGCATTGGCAATGCCAATAGTTTGCACATATGTGAGATCTATTGGCTTTGTCAATGTTTTTTTTTTTTTTTTACATGTTGCACTGCAGCGCAGGCTGCTGTACATCATGGCTTCAAGTTACAAGCATTGGCATAGTCAATAGGTCTCGCCTTTGGGACCTTATAAGTGTTTAGCCATGCAACAGTTGATGTTGCTGCACCAAGGATATTGTGCTGGATAACTAAACACTTATAAGGTCCCAAAGGCGAGACCTATTGGCTATGCCAATGCTTGTTTCTCTAGTCATGGAGTTGGGTAATTCCTCAAATTGTGATGCAATGATGAGGATGGGGAGGATTTCAGAAATAACCTCAATGGGTTCATACAATCCTCAGGTCAACAGGCTGTGGCCTCTTCTATGGGCAAGTTTACCAAAAATATTGAAAACTCAGTCATCAACATAGTGTCCAAACCCCTATTGGCTCAATCTGCGGGAAAAGCAGAAAGCGCAAAGCCATGGCGAACCCTCCATTGGCTAAATCTTCCAAAAAAAACAACTTTCCCATCACATGTTTTGCTAAGGACTAGTGAGATTTCCTCACACAAGACTGAGGACTTTGTTCCTTTAAGGCCTCCTTCTAAGGAGGGGAATTCTACTGTTTTCTTGAAATACAAAAGCAAATCTAAAAATATTGAGGACTGAAATTAAAAATAGTAATTTCAGAAGTACATGACACTGATGATGACATGGGTGACCCTGATTTGAATGATGATAAAGATATCATGGGGGATTAAGACACCTTCTCTGGCCCTCAAGAAAAGAAGAGAAAGGTAGTCTCCACTTCTATGGAACCCTACAATTCTAAAACAGTTTTGGATACAGAGGGTCTTCCTATGTTTGACCCTAAGCTTATCCATCATCCAAACTCTATGGAATGGCTCCCTTCTGACTACGTGGGGGACTATATTGCCTCCAGGCTTCGTTTGCCATTAGATAAACAGACCAGGGCCAAACTAAAGTCCAAATGTCCTTGACCTTCTCTGCCCTCTCAGATTCCTACTACTCCCACAATAGATCCCACATGATTACTTTTTTTTAGATCCTCGAAAGGGAGTGGACAAGGCATGGCCAACATGTCAGGATAAGATGTTGGACATTATAAATCCTCTTGCCCATATTCTTGATATAGCTGAAACCACAAGGCTGGACAATACCTCCATTGACACCGAAGAACTGTCCATGTGGACCCAAAGAGCCTTCTGTTTGTTGGGGAATGCCAACTCTGCAATTACCCATTACGTAGAAAAGGCCTGCTTTTGAAATTGGATCCCAAACTAGCAAACCTCGCAACAATGGATCCTGGCATTAAGGCAGAAGTTATGTTATTTAGAGATTCCCTTAACAAGAAACTGAGTAAATGCGTTACTACTTTTGCCTTCCTAAATAATGGCCCAACTATCACTTAAGAAAGTCTTCACTCAACGTGCTTTTTGCCAGGGCCGGTAGAGGCAGGAGCCTCTTTACCAGCCAAAATGTCAGAAACCAAGGATCCAGAGGCTCCTACAGTAGCAAATACCAGGAGTTTTTTCTACCTGAAAAGGGGAAGAGGTTTCTGCGGTCAAGGTCAAAGAAGCTACAGGACTGCAAACCAAACAAGTAAGTCTTCCTTTCGGCCTGCTCTTTGTAGGAGGCTGTTTAAATTTTTTCCAAACAAATGGTAATTAATCACTTCCGACCCTTTGGCACTAAACACATTACAGGGTTATTCTATAGAAGTTTACGCAGTTCTTTCACAAACTGCATTTCGCCCACCCCAAAAATTCTCAACCAAAACGTCCGCCATAATATCACAAAAGATCAATTCCCTCTTACATAAACAAGCCATCCAACTAGCATCTTCCGATCCTTCAAGTTTTTTATTTTCACTTTTCTTAGTCCAAAAGAGAAACAAAAAGATGAGGCCTGTCCTAAATCTCAGATTGAGATTCACCCAATTTTGTCGTTTATCTTCATTTCAAAATGGAGACTATTTGGAGCATCCTCCCCATCCCGAGTACTCGCCAATAAGAACACCACACATGGAGCTTAGTGCAACACGTCTTTATTCTTCAGCATGCAATCGCAAACTCAACATTCTAAACCTACATTCAATTCACCACACTCTAATGCTTAAGCCACAGTTAAACAGAGTCTATCAGGAGCCACAAAGGTTCCGTCATTACATACCAGCACAACTCAAAATCTCCCCCTTTGTTAAATAAAAAGTTGCAATTTTTTACAAATATAAACAATTAGAGCTCTTCAATGAGTCTTCGTGGCGCATGGATCAAATGTCCTGAGTGTGTCTGGGGAAACTGGGGACCGGCAACAGAAATGTCCATGACTAGCATTGATGATTGAGAGATAGCAGCAGTCAGGGGTTCTTAACTTGTCTTTTCAGATCCAGCATTTGCAATGACATCAGTGCCTGACGAGCGATAAGCCACACGTCTAAAATGTGAGGAAACTCCCGTAATGGACTTTCCAGGATGCTGGGCAGTCACCATGTGTCCTTTGCTGGTCACAACATGAAATGATTCAGCATCGAAAGGAGCATCCAACTTTCGTTTTCTATGCGGACGAACAAGAACTCGATCTCCGTTCGTGAAGGTGACATCTTGGGCATGTTGACGCTTGTCTGCGTAGGCTTTCATTTTCCTCTTACGACCGAAGTCTTTCATGCATGTTTTTTCCTCAGTATTTGCTCTTCTGTTGGTCCATTGAGGTAACTTGGTCGTCATGTCTCTTCTGAATATCAAGTGGTCAAGCAAGGGGTCGAGCAGTAAGATCGAAGAGTGGAATTAAGACCGCCTTTCAGGTCGAGCTTTTCTAGTACAGCACACTAGACAGTTTTCTTTAGAGTACTCATGAAACGTTCAACAAGGCCATTGGCTTGTGGCCACAGAGGAGTACTCTTCTGATGCTTCACATTAAGATGACTGAGAAAGACTTTTTGACTGTTGAAAGGTGGGCCATTGTCAAACTATAAAATTGCCGGAACACCCCAGGTCACGAAGATGCTGTCTAATCTCTCAATGACATGTTGTTGAGAGATAGATGAGAGATCTTCGATCAATGGAAAACAAGAATATTCATCAACTATCACCATCAGGTGATGCCCATTGTCAAGAGGAAGGCAGGGGGAAAGCAGAAAGTGCAAAGCCATGGTGAACCCTTCATTGGCTAAATCTGCTAAAAAGACAACTTTTTAATCAAATGTTGTGCTAAGGATTAGTGAGGTTTCCTCACACGAGACTTAGGACTTCACTCCTCTAAGGCCTCCTTCTAAGGAGGGGCATTATACTGTTTTCTTGAAATACAAAAATAAATCTAAAAATATTGAGGACAGAAATTGAAAATAGTAATTTCAGAAGTACATGACAATGGTAATTACATGAGTGACCCTCATTTGAATGATGATAAAGATATCATGGGGGATCCAGACACATTCTCGCGCCCTCAAAAAAAGCTGTGAAAGGTAGTTTCCACTTCTATGGTTCCCTACAATATTCATCAGCGATCACCATCAGGTGATGTGCATTGTCAAGAGGAGTGAAGAAGTCCACTGCAATTTTTGTTTCCTAGGCATACCTTGGCAACCCTTACATGCTTAACGGGTGTTGAGTGGTTTTCAATGACAGGCAGTTGCCTTTAATTCTTTTTCAACCCTCTCGTCGAGATGTGGAAACCATACTCGGTCTCGGAGAGCTCGTTTGGTGGCAACAATTCCACAATGTCCTTCCTTGGCCACTTCAATTACTTATTGTCACACTCTCTGGAATGACAATTCTCGACCCTTGTAGAAGAATACCTTCCTGAGTAACGGACAGTTCATCTTTGACACTCTTAAACGTTTGCTATTCACTGTCGTGGGTAAGAGTTCGAGGGTGCTGGCACCAAGAATGATGTGTAATAATGTCTTTCAGTTTCAGCATGTCATTATCTTGGCAGTGACAATTTGTTCAAATGAAGTGGCAGCTGGAGTGCTTGATTTCACTATGAAATTTATGTAAGCTCCAGCCGTCTTAGAATAGGTGCCGGGGCATTGCAGAGGCATTCTTGAAAAGTAGTCGACAGGGTTCTGATCTTTCCCTGGACGATTCACGATGGTGTAGTTGTACTCTTGCAATCACAGATCCCCAACATTCAATGCAAGAAGGCATTTTTGGTTTTGAATTTCCAAAAATAGTCAATAATACTTGATGATCGGTCACAAGCGTGAAGGGCTTCCCATACGGGAATACATGAAAATGTTCACAAGCCCACACCACTGCCAAGCTCTATTTCTCAAGTTGTGAGTAAGCACGTTCAGTTTGGGACAAACTTCGGCTGGCGTATGCTACAATACGTCTTTGAGCATTTCGGTCTCTGCTGTGCTGTGCAAGGAAGGCTCCCAACCCAACAGGGCTAGTTTCAACAACAACCTCAATATAAAGCTTTGGATCAAAATATGCCATTTCAGTAGCATTCTCAATAGCTTGATTGATTTTCCAGAAGCTTTGCTCGCATTCCTGTAACCTAAGAAAAGAAACATTATTTTTAGTCAGGTCTCTTAATGGCGCACTCACAGTGGCAAAGTCTTGTTTGTATCTAGAGCAATAGCTGGCCATGCCAAGAAATGAATGTAACATGGAAACATCTTTTAGGGGACTGGCAGTTGACAGTCCTTGCATTTTAGCAGAGTCGGGCATCATGACCCTATCAGAAAAGATATGGCCAAAGAATTTTAACTTTGTCTTATGGAACTCACACTTCTCAGCATTTAAAGTTAAACCAGCATCAGTGAGCAACTGACACACTTGAGTAAGAGCTTTGTCATGCTCCTTCTGTGTAGCTCCAAAAACCATTATGTCATCACTGTAATTGAAAGCATTCATGACAACTGTATGATACATCAAATGACATCTTGGATTAGCTCTGCAGCTGATGACACACTAAACCTTAGTATCTTGTAACGGAACAGATCAACATGTGTAGAAAAGGTTGCAATGTGTCTGCACTTCTCCTCGAGTTCCAATTGATGATGTCCTTTATTTAGATCCAGGTGAGAGAATACCTTTGCCCCATTCAATTGTGTTATCATGTCGGTAATCTGCGGACTGGATGTCTTTCTTTTTCAATGGCCTTGTTCGCTTTACGCATATCCACGCAGATGCTTACAGCTCCTTCACTGCCCTTTTTGGGTACTACCACTATGGAAGAAACCCATGCAGTTGGACCAGTAGAAAGCTCAATGATATTGTGCTTGAGTAAAGATTCAAGTTCCTTTTCAACAGCTTCCTGTAAGTGAAAGGCAATTCATCTGTGTCTGTGAGCAATAGGACGGACGTCCTCATTAATGTGCAATTGAACTTTCCTAGTCTTGAGTTTTCCCAACCCATGAGACAACGAAAAGAATTGGCTTATTATTTTGTGATGAGCATCAGCGGCGGCCGTCTCAGGTAAGCGCGGTGGGGCAGGGCAGGGTGCAGCAGGGCGGGCAGCCGACGGATGCCGGAATAGGTATAGTTGAATAAATAAATAATACCTATTCCGTCGTCCGTTGTCTTTCCCCCTGCCACGCCCTACCACCACACCGTGCTTACCTGAGCCGGCCACCACTGATGAGCATTCATGTAATAGTTCACAGATATCAGTCCCATATCAGCGGGTGTGCTGAAGCTGAGTAAACAGGTGTTTAATGCCATACCTTGAAGTACATGAATGGGTGCTGGTACTTTTGTTTTCTTATGCTTCATCATGGCCACAAATGAACCTTGACTTTTTAATGACGTCTATACAGCCCCCGTATTCACTTTAGTTTTCGATGGCGTAAGTCGTGGCACTGGAGACAGTACATTAAATTTCTGCTCAGACAAAATTTTTATTGATGCACCACGATCGATAATGAATGGTATTGAACAACCATTGACTTTTAGGATGATCTTCGGACAATGTTTGAATGACTTTGATGCTTTGTCATGTCGGTTTCTCTTGAACCAGTGTTTTTCCTCACAGGCGACCAGTCCAACATGCACATGTTTCTCTGAGGTGAACATCAACATGGCACACCAATCTTCTTCACTTTGACTTGATATTGACATTAAAGAACTATTTGACGAATATTTAAATATCGATCGATTTCGTTTGGTGTAAATTTGCCTCAGCTAATGTGTTCACTTGGCCTTATGGGGGTTCGCCGAACTTCGCTCTGGAATGTTTGGGCGGCCATTTTGTCATTGCGCCATGACACACCTACTTTTTGTTTCGCCATGCACACTGTCACAAAATGGTTCTCTTTTCCACAGCCTTTGCAGATCTGCCCAATGGCGGGACATTTACCTTTATGTGGAATCGACAATCCACACCTGAAACCCAACTTATTTTTGTGCTTTGGCTTATTTCTCACGTTCATGACTAACTCACTCTGGGCACCTCCAGCCTCCATGCCGATCAGCACGCTCTTCAGCTCCTGCAGCCTTGAGAACTTGCTCCAGACTAAGAGTTTCTCTCAACATTCGTCGTCTGAATGAATCTGACAAACTCTGAGACGTATAGCTTCCTCATCATTAAATTCATTGCACTTTCAGTGTTTGATGAACGTTTAAAGTCGCTCAACATATGTGTCTATTGTCTCACCAGCTTTCTGTCTATCTTGACTGAAGATGTATGTTTCATAATCTACATTTGACATTGGATTGAACTTGATATTCAGGTCTTCTTTGATTTGACCATATGCAAGTTTGTCAGCTCGCAGAATTTTGATATAAGTTATGACTACTAGACACATTCTATATCTAGTTGTGCAATCCAGAGAGGTAGACCTTCAAATATATGTGAAGTGTGCTAGTCCAGAACCTGTGTATTTACTTTAGACAGCTACTTAGAAATGACTTTTATAACTTGTAGGCAAGTCCTAAGGTTTTTGTATAATTACATGTAAAAACCCTAAGGTAAACTGTATGTAGCCAATAGGAGAGAAAGATGTGTGTTTAAAAGGCAAAACATGTAATCTGATGTTTCAGTGACATATAAATACAGCTACAGAGCAGTATATCCCGTTAAAAAGCCCCTCATGTATCTGTATAGTCATTGACATACCTATTTAGAAAACCATAAAGCCACTCAAAAACACAGTCATACAGTGGCAGACGTGCATAGAGATTCACTAACACACTGGTACACTAATTACATATGTAGCTTTACCAGAGTGAGTTGCACACACAGTTACATATCCCTACTGTTAGAAATGGGATCTCTGGTTGGCTAAGGCTTGCGCCAAAGCCAGGCAGAGACCACCACTCTAGTCAGGGCAAGGGAGTTACACGCCAAAGATAACCCCTGCTCACCCCTTGGTAGCTTGGCACGAGCAGTCAGGCTTATCCCGGAGGCATGTGTAAAGCGTTTGCGCAACACACCCACAGCAACAACATACCAGGCACACCACAAAAAGGAACTCCACACAAGGTTATATATAAAAATAGCCTTTGTATTATCATAAAACACATTAGAATAGTACTCACATAATATACATCGTGCCACCTGGCACTAGGTCATATTTACAAGGGATTATTTACACCTGACAGGGCCAACTGGACCACTGTCAGAACCAGCACAAAGCGAACGTAGTACATGTAGAACTTATAATAAATGTAGAACACATCATAAACGTACAACCAGTAATCACTGTACTTAGCATCAGCCTGTAACATAAACTACATTATGCACAGTATCACATCAGGCGCAAAATACCTTATACGCCAACCTCATAAGCCTAACCACATTAGACCAGAACCTCCTAAGCATAACTCACATTAGGGGCATAACTCACAGTAGAGAATAACTCACAACCTAAACGCATTAGGTAATAATAAAATCACAAGCATAAAAACATTATGCAAAACCTCATAATCATAACAGTACATTAGAGGCATAAAACAGGGTGCGTAAATCATAATACATGAATCACATTTCCTAGCACCACCATATCACATTAGCACATACCTCACAGTAGAAACCTTAGCAGAGGCATAAATCACATTAGGGCCTGGCGCCCTACAATCCCAACAGTCCCCCCCTGGCCAACTGGCCATCTCAAAAAGGGGCTCAAATGCCCTATGTCCCAAGAGTCAGGGCGCGCTGCCAAAGCAGCGGAAAGTCCAAGGTGCGCACTGCGCAAACCCAAACGTAGCAGCTGGCACTAAGTGCTGCGCAGCTGTGAAAGAAAAGTACTGGGGCAGAGGAGTGCTTCTCACTCCTAAGTCACATCCAGAAAATGCCCCCAAACAAAGGCCCAAACGTTGCAGCTGCCCACTACTTGCTGGGCAGCTGGGAATAAAAAAATGGCACTGCCACTCACTGTGCCTTCTGAACAAATATGCACACACGTTGCAGCTGCCTGCGCTCTCGCAGGACAGCTGGAGTCATCGCCCAACCTGATAGGGGCACGGGCCCCTCTGGACCCTCACACATATATGTGCCCCCTCGTGGGACAAATATGCCAAACCAATGTTGCAGCTGCCCACTCACTCTCGGGGCAGCTGTGAGAGAAATGTGGCCAAGGCGGGGGAAAGCACGGGCCCCTCTGGGCCCTCCAACAACAAATAGGCCCCTTGTTGAAGCTGCACAGCTCTAAAACAAAACATGCCCACGATGGAGCGGCCCTCTACCATGTGGGGCCGCTCAGGGGGTAGGCACCGGCACTTGTGCCTCGGTCCCCTCTCCCTACAAATGCCCCCAACGTTGGAGCGGCCCGCTCTCCTGCGGGCCGCTCAGCAAATAGGCACTAACAACGTGCCAGGCCAAGCCCTCACTCACCGGGCTCTTATGCAGGACTCCTCCGGTCTGCGGCGGGGTAGCGCGAGGCTCCTCTCTCGTCCCGGCTGCCGGTCGCGAGGAAGACTGCTTGCTGCACGCGGGGCTCCCTCACGCTCACGGGAGCCCCGTTGACCCACCTCACTCTCCTTCTCTTCGCCCCGTCTCCCTTCCTGGGACCGGGGCTTCTCCAGCTCGGCAACTTCTCACGGAGGCGGGGTGTGCTCCCGTCCTCCTTCCGGCACCACTCTGCTCGGCCTCCAAGTCCCCGCCCTCAGTCAGGCAAGGCCGCCTGGCTTCCGGGTCGGGCCGAACCGGGTCGCGGGGGTGATTTCCTTGGCCACACAAGCGGGGTGGGCACCCGCTATCCACAGATGCACAAAGCGGGGTGGGCACCCGCAAAAGAAGCATACCAAGTGGGGTGGGCACCCGCTATTCCACAATGTAAAAAAAAAAACGCGGGGTGGGCTCCCGCTGTTACCAGGTGCATAACGCGGGGTAGGCACCCGCCGAGAGTATCCATAAAGCGGGGTAGGCTCCAGCTCTCCCGGACAAAACGCAGGGTGGGCTCCTGCTTTACCAGCGTAGCACAGGGGGGAATCCCACACGTCGGGATTCCCTAGCAGCCTCACGCTGCCGACGCCAGCTCCTCTCCTCGGCTGGTAATTTAAATATAGCGCTCACGAGGCGCTAGATGTCCAAAAAGTCCTCACGGTTAATGGGGCATAGCTGGGCCCTGGGAGACCAGCACACAGGGCCCTCCAGCAGGGAGGCAAGCCCCCATGGCGGTTCCTCCTGGGCCCCAGCAACAGCAAGCCCCCCAAAGGTCCAGGAACAGCACCAGAACTGAACAACAGAACATTTACATGGGGTCACAGCCCCTTCTTTTATACACCCTTTTCCCTTGTCTACAGGTGCAGGGTTTAGGGATACCAGTTAGAACTGGTTTGGGGGAGCTTTGGAGCACTTTGTTTTGCTCAGCTCCTCTCTCCTTTCACAGGACAGGCTAGGGACATCAGACGCACCACAGGGGGTGGAGCCAGCATTGTGGAGGGAAGGCACAGCCCTATTCAGGTCCCAGGTGCAACTCCTCCCTCCCATCTAGATGCAGATCTCTCTATTCACCACTGCGCTGACTCACCCTGCCCCTCCTGGAGCCACACACACCTCCCAGCCCCTGTCACTCACAAGCCAGACATGCAATTCACATCAGGCAGGCAGACACAGAGCACACATAAATGCCAACTTTTAAAAGTGGCATTTCTACACCAGTCATAATAAATCTGCGCACACCATTGCGCAGCATTTATTCTCATGAGTTCGCACATACTAAACTCGCCCCTGCACTCCTCTCACACCAGGAATTACCATGGACACACATAACCCCCATGCATTCCTATGGGAGGGCAGGACAATCTCACCACACGCACTCAGCACGCACGCACTTTACACTGGACCACAGTGCTAAAGTGCCCAGAGACTTAAAACTACTACCATACAAGGCAAAAGGTTTAGGGGTGAACCTGCAAAAAAGGGCCAAGTCCAACACAACCCCCTTCCAGCCAAAACGCAGGGCAGACCAATCTCCACGGTGATGGGCTTCCCTGCTTGGGGCGATAGAACACGGACGCGGGCCCGCACTGCAGGGACACCCTCCGGTTCTACGCCACTTGGAACCCATGGAATCCATCTAAGAGAAAAAAACTCAGGACCAACTAGGCTACCCCACCGGTACTCCTTAGTTGTCCACGGCCAGGACCAGGCCCTAGGCCACCCAGATGCCACTGGTCCTTGCCAATCCAGAGTGGGGGCAGTAACCCCTGGCATACAATAGCCATTCTCCACTCTCCCTCTCAGTGTAGTTCCAAACTACCACTGATCCTTCAACCTAGGGTCCGCACCCTCAGGCTGACCAGAGGTCACGGGCGAAGCGTCTCCTCACCCTACCTCTACTTCTGACGTTTAGCGCTCTCCCAGGAGAAGCACCTACCAGAACACAACTCTCCCACCAGTTCAGGACCTCTCTCCATCACTGGTCTACCACCTGGGAAATAAATTCACCGGCTGCACCGGGGTCAGAGGCGAGGACTCCCTCCCTCTGCACCCCCTTCCAGAGTCCAATACCCTCCCAACTGGAGTGGTACCCCCTAGAAGGCAAAACCGGCCAGGACACTGATTACAGTCGCCCTACCGTCCAGATCAGGAAACACCTGCTACTGGCTCCCCAACCCAGGGACGTACCCTTTGGTCAGATGCCTGGCGAACCAGGACTTCCGGGGAGCACGCATGCCCCCCATCCTGAAGAGCAGGGTCCCTTCACTTAAGATAGGCCCCACCTGCCCTCAAGGTAGTACTACCATACTCAGCCAGGGACCCTAAACATCCCGGCCAGGCCTGTACCACCCCCAGAGGGTAACACATCTAATGTGTTGTGTGACAGTCTGCCGGGCACAAACCCAGGGCAGAAGTGGTGTCCCCATGGCCCCTTCTGGACCCACTGGTTTTCCCACTGGGGAACCTCTCCCCCTCTCACCCCTCAATCAGGACTTCTGCACCCTCCACTTAGGAGCGGCGCTGCCTAACACTAGGATCACTGGAGCTCTGATTACAGACACTCCATGTCCTCTAGACACTGGGAGATCCTCCTCAAATGGCCTACAAGTACAGCCTAGGCCCCCAACCTGGTGTTCCCTGAAGAAACCATCCAGGCCCTGGGACTGGGTTTCGGGCACACTCACTCCTTCTCCTCTGAGACAGGACGTGAGCCCCTACACCCCTCCCGCTACACTGGGACCTAGCTGGGCTACACTGAACCTCTTCCACCACACAGGACCGGAAGATACCCGAGCCACTCTTATTGGACTCACTCCCCCATGCAAGCTCCTTATTTCAGAGAACTCACACCCAAGTATTCAGCAAGCTCCTTATTTCAGAGAACTCACACCCAAGTATTCAGCAAGCTCCTTATTTCAGAGAACTCACACCCAAGTATTCAGCAAGCTCCTTATTTCAGAGAACTCACACTCACTCGTTCAGTGCAACATACCATTCATCCACACCCCCCCAGACCGGTGAGACAGTATCTACTGCCCCTGAATCTCAACCTGCACCCCTCTTACTGAGCACCAGGTACCATACTCTGGGAACGGGTTGGGGAATTCATGCACTGGACACACTTCTACTGCCACCACTGGATCCCACCCTTACTGGGGAATCCAGAAAACTCACACTGCACTTAGGGGATAATCTACCCTCCCGAGCTAGTGACTCCATACCAATTAAGTCCCCACTGTAGGCCAACCCAAGAACTAGCAGACAGCACAGGGGCAGTCCCTCCCTCAGCTGCAGGCCAACCCAAGAACCAGCACAATGGCTCAAGGGCAGTCCCTCCTCCAGCTTTAGGCCAACCCAATAGCAGTCTGCACAAGGGCAGTCACTCCTCCAGATTCTCTGGTTTCTGTCCTTGGCAGGACACTCAACTCATAGTGCAACAAGAACACACATTTCAAAGAAATGACTCTTAAAACAAACTCAGAAACAATAATCCCTTTCCATGTGACTATCTAAAATGCAGAGTACCATGGACACACATAACCCCCATGCATTCCTATGGGAGGGCAGGACAATCTCACCACACGCACTCAGCGCGCACGCACTTTACACTGGACCACAGTGCTAAAGTGCCCAGAGACTTAAAACTACTACCATACAAGGCAAAAAGTTTAGGGGTGAACCTGCAAAAAAGGGCCAAGTCCAACACCTACACTCAGTAACAGTCAGTAAGCTATCTATATTCATTTGCATACAGTTTTGGAAACCAATAGAGTTATTAAGAAAGTCAGTGATATAACATTATAGTTAGGCAGACATCCAGTCACAGTCCCACAGACAGACTAGTCTGTCACATATGTACTGAAGTACTTATACAATCAGGCCACCTATCCATAGAAGACACCCTTTTAACATATCTTGGGCCTGCTAATGCAAAGCCTGTGTGTGCAACTTTACTGCTAAGTTGATTTGGAATTTAAAATCCCTTTGCCAAGCTTTAAAGTTCAACCTTACTACATATAAGTCACCTCTAAATTTGACCGCAGGCACGCTATAGGTGGGGTGGTATTTGCTTTGATTGTAAGACATGCACTTTGAAGTTTTAAAAAGTTTCATGTGGACTTGTAGACACATATGCTCAGTTATACATGAAGTCTGCCATCCATACTACAACAGAAATAGCTATTTTGAAAAACATAGAGCCACTCACACATCCAGTGAAACAGCAACAGAGGGACTTATGAAGTAACTCACACACCCACACAGTAATTATGCATCCAGCAGTATGAGAGCCAGTTGCAGACATAATACATACACCTATACTCACTAACACAGCCAGTAAGTACTTCATAGAGACTCTTACATACACATTTAGACTTCATAGAGACATTTACATGCACATTTAGACACCAATACAGTAATTAATACAGTAAGTGATATACCGGTATACTAATTTCAACATCTGGTGACAGACCCATAGAAGGAGTGATACACTCATTCAGATATGTAGCCAAGCAGTTTCAGACCTACCCACCCATTGAGTCAAGAAGTCTTTAAATCATAACTTGGGCCTACTACTGCAAAGCCTGTGTGAGAATTTTTACTGGCAGTTTTTCTGATAGGCTGAGTTGACATTGAAAACATGTTGCCAAGCCTTAAACTCTTCTTCTACTACATATTCGCCACTCCTGAGATAGGTAGGCCATCGGGCAGGGAGCTATGAGCTTAAAAGATGACATGTTGTTTCAATTTCAATTGAGTTACATGCACACTTGCAGAGCCATATGTCCAGTTATAGATCCAGTCTCCTACCCATACTGGAACTCGCATACCTATGTGTAAAAGGATGGAGCCACTAATACACCTAGTCACACAGTATCAGAGGCACTTAAACATTCACACACACACATACAGCTCTTATGTATCCAGCAGTGATGGCGAGAGTTGCACAAACAGTTAAATACCCCAATACTCACTAACACAGCCAGCAAGCAATCCTTGCAGCTCCTTACATACACATTGAGAGACCCATAGATTACCTTAGAGAGCCAGACATATTCCAGCATACTTACTTACATATCCAATGACATATACACAGAGGGACTGAGACACTCATTCAGATATGTACTGAAGGACTGACACTAACAAGTCATCCATCCAGACACGTAGGCCTTTCAACATGTCTCAGGCTTGCTGCTGTAGAGCCTGTGTGTGCAGTTTTACTGCTAGGCCGACTTGACATTTAAAACACGTTTCCATGTCTTAAACTCCTCTTCAACTACATATAAGTCACCCCTAAGATAGGCTGTAGGTAGGCCATAGAGAGTGAGCTATGTGCTTAAAATGTAAGTCAAATGGTTTCAAGTTTCTGTGACTGACGTTCGCTTACAGACCCAAATGTCCAGTTATACATCCAGTCTCACAGTGGAACTCGTATAGCTATCTAGAAAAGGATAGAGCCACTTACACACCCAGTCAGACAGTCACAGAGGCACCTCAACATACACACACACACGCACACGTGCGCACGCACACACACACACGCGAACGCACACACACACCTACACACACACACACATATATATAAATATATAAAGGTGCACTGACCTTATATATGCTTACCTTGCGTTGTAAAAGCATGTGTGGTAAAGGTGTATGCGTGGTAAAAGCTTGCAGTGTAAATGCAGGTGTAGTTCTGTCATACAACTCCCTGGCTTTAGTGACGGCTGGCTAGTGCTTAAACCATGATCTCCTGCGCTCTCCATTATGGGGGTCTATCATATGTTGACCCCTCTTCACTATCTGGGTCATGTGAGAACTGGGCATGAGATTGATAAGCCTCCATAAGAGCTGCGCCATCGTCTTGGTCACAGTACAGGCAGGCACTTCGCCAGAAGTGGCACACCCCTACCCAGGAATACCTACATGCATCTGAGAATTGGCAGGCTGTGGGAAATCAGAGGTGAGGTCATTTAGGCTGGAGCCTGCTTCTGAGGCATAACAAGAGGATAGGAAACGCCGAAGGGGCATTACTGCTTCTAGTCCCTCAGCCTTTTGGGCCCTCTCCCAAAACAGTAGCCTGAGGCGGCTTAGAGCCTTTTGTCACCCAACAAGACACTTTTACAAGGGCCTCGAAGAGACCATCCAACCTTTCTCAGCACTGCCATGCTCATAGAGGACAAGAGTGGAGCCCTCCCACGTCTTCTCCCACAGTGACAGGGAATAGGGTGAAATCAGTAAATTTCCTTGCACTGTCCACATAGGAAGCTCAAGGCGTTGCAGAGCGAAAAAACAAGCGCCTGTGATATTCTGTGGCGATACCTTCTTGCTGTTCCAAGATGTCTCCCTTTAGAATATAGCATGTTACTACGCATGCTATCACATCGCGTTCCTTTACAACCCGGTTGTTACATCGACTGCGTTGTTAGAACGCGATACCTTTACAACGCAAGTCATTAGATCGACTTGCTGTAGGGGGCGCGCTGGACTTAGGAATAGTATAATTTACTATTCCAACTCCAGCGTGCGCAACAGTAGGGAAGATGTTGGAATAGTAAATTATACTATTCCTTATGTTAGAGCGCCCCCTACAGCAAGTCGATCTAATGACTTGCGTTGTAAAGGCATCGCGTTCTAACAACACAGTCGTTGTAACGACCGCGTTGTAAAGGAACTGCGATGTGATGACTGCGTCGTAAACGCTGTCTCCCCTCCCTTTAACTCGTTCGATGCGTCGGACAGCCCCCGGCCGTCCGACGTCACGGTGGGCGTGTGCGGAGGACGGCCGGGGGCCGTCCGAGACACGCCCACTCATTATTTCACCCGCACCTCGGCGGAATTCGCACCGCGGTCAACGGGTTAAACCCTTGATAAACAACAAGAATTCAAAGATGTAACCACCTACCTGCTGAGAGAACAAATCCCCAACAGCTGATGGTACCCTTTCTGCCTTCACTTCACCCTTCAAGAGCCATTGACTCGCCAATAATATCATCAAAGATGTCTGTGTGGTGCTGGGCCTGGATACAGCCTCCACAACATCAGAAACAGACACAGGAGGGCTCGATCCCAGAGAGACCAGTAATGAATGCAGCTTTCCCAATCTTCCAAATCACTCATAGGAGAGCGACTCTGATGATTGCTGGAGAAAGAGGCTCATCCTCCATTATTCGATGAAAACAGACCGCCCATGGGGTATCTCACCCAAGTGTATCAGAGTGTTGATCATGGTGACTGAGTGTTTGCCATCCATCTCCTGGTATGGCTCCTATAGATTTCAGCTGGGCAAGGGTGTTGGAGACCCTATCAGGTTTAACAGCGGTAGCCCCAATTTTTGACTTGACTGCTGATTCTCAATGTGGTTCATAGATAATATATATATATATATATATATATATATATATATATATTTTATTTTTTTATAAATATTTTTATTGAAACAACAACATGCCATCTGGATTTACAGGATACATAAAGCAAAGTAGACAGACAATTCACCAACAAATCAGATATGTCATAATCATCAGTTAATGATAATTGTTCAATTTCCGGTTCTCTTTCCCCCACCCTGGCTCCCTCCCCCCATTAAAGTAATTCGCCCTCCCGATCATGTACAATCAACGGGTCACATAACATACTCCGATAGCTATTCCATTTCTCCCAGATCTTTGTCCATTTTTGGGGGCATTCCCTACTCTCATAAATCATTCTTTCTGCCTGCATACACCAGTCTAAGTCTGTCTTCCATTCCCTCAGCGCCGGGGCCTCCGCCGCCCTCCATTTCTTTGCTATATTACTTTAGCGATTGTGAATCCCAGTGTTACCCACAGACGCTCCGCATTGGTGAGATCTGAGTCCCCCCAGTTATTCAACAGACACCATTTTGGCGATTTACTCTCAGCCACATTATAAACTTCCCTCGTGATCCTTAATATTTCTTACCAATACTGCTGAAGCGGGGCACTCCCACGGCAGGTGGAAGAAGGAACCCTCTCGTCCTCAACCCCTCGGGCACAGTGGTGAGTCAAGTATCCCCATTTTAACCTGGGTGGTGCATGCATAATAGACCCTGTGGAGTATCTTTAACTGTATTAATCTAAAACGCAGACTGATGGCATGGGGGAGGCCATGGCTTTTATCCATTCATCATCATCCAGTTCTCCCTCCCACTTGCTGCGAAGCTTCGTCAAGGGATGTGGAAGGTTATTAATGAGCTTACGATATACCAACGATATTACCTTTGTAGCCAAACAATCGTCCAGGAGCCTATCTTCGAGTGGGAAAGCTTCTGGGAGCACCCTTCCTTTGGGTAGTCTCATTCTCAGTGAATGAGTGAGCTGAATGTATCTAAAGGTTTCGGATTGTGGCATTTGGTACTCCTTCTGCAACGCCGGGAAGGCCTTTACATTCCCCCCCCCCCTCCCAGAGATCCTCTATCCTGGAAATCCCGATTGTGTCCCACTTACTGAAATCTGCACGCAGCCTCCACAGGCCTAATTTTTTTGATTCCCACAGGGGGGTCATCTGTGTAAGTTTACCATGCCAGCCTAGCTCTCTAGTACTCTCCTGCCAAAGTCGGAGTGTCGTTGATGTCGGGATATGGAAGGTTCCCACCGCCACCCCTCGGTTCATAGATAATTTATTATTGGATGGCCACCTTCATTCAGACCAGTTGGTCTCTCTTCAAAGAAACATTCTCCTCGGGCCTACTAGTTTAATAAACATGCAAAGACGACCTCTACCGGTATGGACATCCCATTCTGCTGCCGTGCACCAGGTCTCAAAATGTGGTTTCTATCTTCCGCCTCCACAGTCTGGCAATTTCTCAACGTGCTGCAACCAATCCTACATCCCTAAAAGCTTGACATATATCAATGCAGGATTCTAAGCATCCGACATCCCAAACAACATTACCCCAGTATATAAAGGCACAGAGACATCAGTGATGCTACTGAGGCATTCCACAACCTCCTTCCAAAACACAAATAACTAGGCATTCCAAATAAGGAAAAAGGACACGGTTGGCTGTATCCTCTCAAACATACATCATTATTGGTTTTACCAAACCATAACATCTGTATTTGAGTACAGTAGCTACAGGCCCCTCATTAATTTTAATATTTACAGTAACTCCAAATCCTGCACATATATGTAGCAGTAGTATTAAGTAGTGAAATAAAAATCACATCCTCTGGATAAATTTCAGCAAGTCAAACCTGCGAATATTACTTGAAAGGGGGTGAATCCCGGTAAATACCATAACATGCTGATTTTGATGTAGAAAGGACTAAAATCTGCATATTATTCCCTATTATCGGGGAAAGACTCATAATTAGGTGGTATTTATGTTACACAATAAATTCCAACTCAGCGGAGTTGGATTTTATTTGGTGGAATAAATGTTGCACCAATTACTTGTAATCAGAGCCTCTATTTAAAATGTTATATTGTACCTGCCTCACCTCTTTAGGTTACATCAGTTATTCCTAAACAGTTTTCTCAATGTGGCCTAGATCAGCCAGCCAATGTTGTCGCTTTAGAGGTTTGTACATCATGGATACCATTTTGTATGAAAAGATTAATTTAACACTTTATACTTTATGGGTGAGGTGTCCTGTACCTCATTCTCAAGACCCACAAATGTTTATGGGTATGGCGCAGATGCAGGAAACGAAAAACCTCAGTATCTGCCATCTCATATTCAATTTTTAGTAGGTGAAATGCTTTTAGACTCTTCGGTCTACAAACATCGCTCAGGGTAGCTATCCACATAGAATTCGATCTATTGAATCCTGTTCTGATAAAAGTCTGCATGCCCCAGAATGTGTCCCTAAGGACAACATTTGACAACTGTCACAAAACCTGCATTGCCTTGCCGCCTAAAGAAGTATTTATGGGAGCACTTAAAAATGAACCTTTTTCACCTTCACTAATGAATTTAGTGATGTTAGGTATTTTAAAGGAAAAAAACTGTCCATTGTTCTCTTGAATGAAGACAATGAAATGTTTGCTAAAACATTAGTCCAAACACTTGCCTTTCTTTGTGATAGCCTAAATGGTTTTATATGTGCACAAAGGACATGAAAGTATGTGTGGCTATCATTGTGGAACTAAACTTAACAATTAAGGCTTGAATGCAGTAGGTTTTGGCACAATTTATTGGGATTGGATTTGAATAACAAATCGTATAAAAGATCAATTGCAGTATGGAGGACAATAAACAGTTGTGTTGATTTACATAGAAAGATGGTCAGGGAAGCCAAGTTGCAGGTTGATGAACTCAGAGGACACGCACATTACACATACTTAAACACATTTACACTTTTATTTTTACCTGGCTGATGGTGAGCAGACAGATGGCTGGATGCAGCAGCCTTTAGACCATGTTGGTGATACTTCTGGTCAGTTGGGTGTTTTTAAGCTAGCTTTAATAGTAGCTTATTTGTTAATGTTATTGAGCTCTTGGGGACAGGGGGTGGGTTTCAGGGTACAGAGTAGGAAAAATTACCGCAAGTGGGAACTGGGAGCAGGTGCGCATTAACAAATTGCAGTGATCAAGTTGAAGTGCGACAGATGAGGGTCCAGGTCATAAATTGTTTTGAAGATTAAGGTAAAGATTTTGAGCTGGTCTTTGCCATTGGCTGCAATTCAAACACCCTAAAAGTAGGGTGGAGAGATGGGTTCTTTTTAGTTGACAGGGAGAAGAATGTTCAGGTTGAAAATCTGATAACATTGTCAATGGGAGAGAATGCATACTTGTTGAGTTCCATGAGCAAGTTGTTGCAGTAATCTAGATTACTAATAACAGATGTACAAAGGAGATTTGTATTAGGATGGAAAGGGAGGTGATGCTGGATTTTTCTAATGCTTGGGAGCTGATGCTCTGTCCCTAGGCTGCGGAAGAGATGATTCCTCAATTGTGAATCAATAGCATCAATAATCATTCCCTCGTTTCTCCATGTTGAGGATGGAGTGATGGTCTCTGAGATGGGAAGAAGATGAGAAGGTTGGTGGAGGTAGGAAGTTTATCCATTCGATTTTACAGCATTAAGTAGAAGAACGTCCATGGCAACGTAGTAGCAGATAGTTAGGAGACAGTTAAGTGCAAGGTAGAGATGTAGGAATGTACCTTTATGGTGAAAGAGGGTAAAGAGAAGATTTGTGTGTCATCCACATATATGTGTACAATACGCCAAAGCAAGAAATAATTGCTGCCAAACAGGAGTTGCAGAGCATATTCATTGCAGTGACCCCAACAGGATGAGAGATGAATGCTGAATAGTCCAATATTGAGAAAAACTGTTGGAGAGGTAAGAAGTGAACCACTCAAGCAACCCTATCAGTGACAACTATTGAGAAAAATTATTGGCTATGTGAATAGCACAGAACATTTAATGATTAGCGTAAGAATTCACATAAAATAAAAAGCTACAGATGTGGGTATGTTGGGCACATAGCATGAAGTGAAGAATAAAATTCAATTTGAGGGCATGAGGAAGGAAGATGGACACTGAAAAACTATGTAGAAGTACAACTTTACACATAGTAAATTAAATATATGTATGGGAAAATGTACAAGACATGGTATTAGAAGATGATTACAAAAATAATAAGAAAAATGGGATCATGGTTGGTATCCAGAACATGTAAATTAGAAATAAGATCGATAAACCACACTGTGCTGCTCCTATAAATGATGGAAATTTTGATGATTTTGTAGCTTATACACACTAATGAGCAAAGAATCATATATGCACATGCTTTAAGTATCTGATGATAGACTGGAACTGCGGTGAAGGCAAAAGACACACAATTGATGGGCGGAATGCAGAACAAATCAAAACATTCACCCCCAGTCAAGAGATCTGGGTTAAATCCATCATTCTTTTGCTCACCATGCCACCCCAGTTTAGACCTGGCCATATGCAAATCAGTCTTGACCCTGTGTCTCATGGGAACAGTCCAGCCCGAACTGCCAAGCCAGGTCCTCCCTGGACCGGAAACAGGCATCCTAGGACCGGTTTCAGGGTTTCACCCCTCATCAGCCAGGATAGCTTGAATCCAGTGGAACAGTGAGCCCGGGACCCACGTCTGGGCATACCCAGCGCACTTAGGACAAGAAAGCAAAAGACACACAATTGTTGGACGGAATGCAGAACATATCAAAATATTCACCCCCAGTCAAGAGATCTGGGTTAAATCCATCATTCTTTTGCTCACCATGCCACCCCAGTTTAGACCTGGCCATATGCAAATCAGTCTTGACCCTGTGCCTCATGGGAACAGTCCAGCCCGAACTGCCATGCCAGGTACTCCCTGGACCGGAAACAAGCATCCTAGGACCGGTTTCGGGGTTTCACCCCTCATCAGCCAGGATAGCTTGAATCCAGTGGCACAGTGAGCCCGGGACCCACGTCTGGGCATACCCGGCGCACTTAGGGCGAGATAGCAAAATACACACAATTGATGGAATTGCGGTGAAGGGCATAAACTCAATTGAAAGTATGATCAGAGAGGTGATGGAAACAGATCACTGAATAATGTTCGAATTGTGGACAACTTCTTGAATATAGTTGAAACACAAAGGAAATTAATACAAAAAGATGTGCAGTTTAGATGGGATGGTGTGTGCACAGAAAGGATTGAGAGCATAAAAAACGATTACGAGTGAAGATCCTGTGTTGGTAATTTTGGTGCCAAAGGTCGCACTACATTTACCATGGGTTCTAGTAATGTGTGTTTTGGAGCTTTTGACCCAGCTAATGGAAGAATAAAAGAAATGTTGCATTTGTCTCCAGGGGGTGAGTGGTGACGTACGGTATTCTGCAGTGGAGGTTGAGTATTTGAATATTACTGGTCAGTCATTCAATTTAAAGCTATGCTGACCCCAAACCTTTTGCATATATCTTTGAGTATTTGATGGATGTGTAGCTCCCAGAAATCCAAGTGTGGATCATGGAGCATAATTTTGAGGTACAATAAATGAAAAGTTTGCTAAATTTAGTAGCTTATTGCCTACTGAGATTCCTGAGCATCCAAGAAGGAGATAAAATAAATGGAGGACAAAAACAGAGTAACAGTTGGTCATGATGGTGGGAGAGGGACTAGTCCAGAGTAATGGAAAATGAGGTGAAGTGATAAAGAATGACCCTTCATGAACTACATAAAAAGAAATTAGTGAATGGTTTGACTGATGGAGATCAATTTCCAGAAGCGAAGACGTTTCTGTGTTATGTTTGCATGAGAGTAAACTTCTGAGGAGGACTTCGATTGTACCACTTTTAGTCGTAAGAAACTGAATAATACTGTAAAGGCAATTCGATTCAAAAACTTTATTCGGTATGTAAACAACCATAAAAGTAGTTGACAATAAAATAATAACACATGATTACACTAAGAGTAAAAATAAGAGCAGTTACAAATAGCTATATACATCAATAACAGTAGCAAAAGTACATGACTAAAAATTTGGAGGACTTCCGTCCAGTATCTATTAAATTCATCATGACATCATAAAACAATACTTTTACGTATATTGATTGCTTTGGTGATAAAAAGTGCAACTGTAAAGGCATCCTGAGCGTTGTATGGCTTGAGCCAATTATTCTGATTTTGTCACACAAATAAAATAAAAGGTGAAAGAGTGCTGTGCATGTGCCAGTAGTGGCAGAAAAAATTGTAAATCAACCACCTTTGTCGCCAACAGACATTATTGGGAAATCATGTTTGAAGTTAACTTTGGATTTCCTTACCCCCGTGCATGTCTTGTGAGAATTATTTTGGGATTTAGGTGGAATATCAATAAATACTATTACTGGTATATCCCATTTATGTCACTGAAAGATAGAGAGGCTGCCTGCAAAATTATGTCTATGTGGTTAGGTAATGGAGGACTGGGATGAGTGGGCAGGAGTGCAGTGAAGTATCCCATATAAAGAAGTCTAGAAAAATATAAGAATAACTAAGACAGGTGATTTTGTTTGAAGAGAATTGAACACAAATCTGGTGACTGGCTCATCTTATTCAAGGATAGGCACAGGACAAGCCAAAAGGAAAGCGAAGTCTGCATTTTCCTCATCATGGAAAGAGATAGAGAATAAGAATAATGTGGTGAATTAGAGGATTAGAAAACTGCAAAGTACAAGAAATTGATTAAAAAATAGCCAAGGAATAACTTTTTAAATAGCATATTAGAGGTATGTGTTTTTTGTTGAGAACATCACAGGCATGAGTGTGTGCTGTAAGTACTGTGTTGTGAGTTAGGTATGAGCTTTGAGTAGCAAAATGTTTTTTTTAGGGGAGATGTTTTAGGATTGTGCACTTTGTCTTTATTTGTAGGTGCACTGAATGTTAGAACATTAACATTATGGAACTTGGTGATGCTTTATAGCTGTTCTGTATTGAACAGTAAGTCACAGTAATGCTAGAGATCTGATTATCTGTGAAAAGTAAATTATTCTTAAAAAAGCAAGGCAACAGAAGCTCAATGTAAATTCTTCAGGGGGTACAATGGGATGACATTCAGTAGTTAAGATTGTGGGTAAGAATGTGAAAGAAGTGGGTTTTGGTGTTTGTCTTTTGCAGGTGTAAGAGTGAAGTAGAGTGTTGAATGTAGCAGTGTGGCTGTTAATCACTTTTTTGAGTGAAATTATTCAACAACTTCACTGGCAGTAAGTGCAGAAGATGTGATAGATTTGTGTAGTCGGGGAGCAGTATTGTTAAGGTAAGAGATAAAGGTTTTAATAAGGCTGGAATGAACATGGATTCCAGTATTAGTATGATTAGGTTTTAGACAAGAGCAGTGGTGAAGGCAAGAAGCAAGTGTTTTTAAGATATCAGGACTTTGATATTTTTTCCAGCGGTGCATCTGGGATCACACTTTAGTTATTAAAGATCAATGCCAGGGAAGATCCAGGCTAATGTGCTTGTATCATCATAGTTCACAAAGGGAAGTGTGAATCTAATGTTAAGTGTAGTGTTTTGTGAGTTTACTGAAGGAGTTGGGATCAGGTGAAATAATTAGATTGTTGTGCACTGTGTTGTGTTAATTAGGGAAGTCTGGAGACGGGTGAATTAGGTGACTACTGGGTGGAGGTACTATGAGAAACAAGCGGATGAGGATGTGGTCAAAGGAGGATAAGCACAGGGAGATTTGATAGTTATTGATGTGCTGAAAGATTTGTATGCAGTCAAGAGGATTGCAGTGTGATTGAATGGAATATGTAATGTTTAGCGTATGGTCAACAAGAAGTTGTGAGAAGAGTGTGTTTCTTTTGTGGTTTAGTTGAGTACAGTCTCCAAATATAACCAGTGTCAAAGGGGTTTAGTTGATCTAGGATGTTGTTCTAGATTCTTGAAAGTCTGGGTGGGTGACAGATGACAATGTGTGCCTAAAATGGGACAATGATGCTAATGGTCAGTTGTTTAAGTGTCACCAAGTTGAAGTATGGACAGGTAGTTCTCAATGATTTTTTAGAAGAAGACCTACTCTGTAGTCTGTTACGCATGATTGAGGTGAGTGTGTGAAGGGCTGTTAAAGTTGGATTGCTCTTATGTAGAGAGTATGCCTTGAGGCAGATGCTGTGCAATAGTTCTGGTTATACGAGTATGGGGTGAATAAGAGAGCTAGGGGTATTGCACACAGAGTGGGCAGTGTGATCCTGATGTAAATGTTCTAGTAGAAATATTTATCAACATTGGTGGCTGCAAGAGTTTCTGAAGTGACAGATATGGAATTTTGGAGGACAGTGATTATAAGGAATGAGGAAGACATGTTGGATGACTCTGGAGCGAGGTTGTTGTGTTGTGAGTGGAGCATGCGTGAATATTAATGAGTATCTGGTCAGCATGAAGTATAGAGGAGATTGTATTCTGTATGTGGGTGTTTGTGTATCTTTTATCAACCCTAAGAATGTTCAGAGGGACCAGAGTGTGAAGGTGATCTAGAATGTTGTCAAGATCTTAAAATAAAGCTTTTGTGGGTTCAGGTCCATTGTAAATAGCATGCACATTAAATGGGGGGGTGACAGTGTCCATCAGTTACTCAAGTGTTAGTGAGTTATTGTTTTGGAGTATGGTTGTGAAAGCTGTCAGTTATGTTGTCAAGCAAAGGCTTAGTTAGCCAACTTTACATGATTATTGAGGGAAATAGTTGAAGTTTGCATGGTGAGTCACTAATGCAGTGTGCATTCAGAAGATAGGAGTATTCATGTTGACAGCTTGGCTACTGTCCCTGTCAGGTGCTTCACACATGTGGCACAGTGGTGGCAGCATTAGTGTTCTGCTGGTCACTGTGATCTTGGGTCGTAGCACCAAGATCCTATGCACTTAAGCATGTGTGTGTATGCTAGTGTGGTGGTGTGCAGTGTATGAGTGAACAGAGTGACACAGGTTACAAGCCCTTGACTGTTCATATACACAACATGGCTATGAGTATGATTTGCCAGTGGAAATGTATTGCTGACATTCCTGAGACTGTAGGAAGGGAACCCAGACACTGAGTGGGAAAAGCGGTTATATTCTTTCCAAGATAAATCTCTAGAAACTTGGCAGACAAATGTTCCACGACAGGCTGTATTGTGAACAGTCTGTCATGGTATGGGTGATCCTGGGGCAATGCAGCTGCATTATCATTGAAAAGCAACATAGGCTCCAAAATCAAAAACCTAGCTGTGCTCATGACCAGTGCGAAGCTGGGTGTTGCCCAAACTGCATGAGTAGAAGGACTGTACAGTTGGGTTGTGTAGGTTTCCATGTTAGGCTCAGAATTTCTTTTAACTCCACAAGTGACGTGGGAGTCTCCAGGTGTGCCCCAGATTGAGGCAACAGAATGCCTCCATGATTCCTCAGAAACTGAAAGGCATGTAAATTTGTTTGGTGCTTAATTTCCTCAAAGAAATCTTCCTCCAGAAAAAGATGGAAGTAGTCAATGGAAACAAAATGCAGTATTGACCTTACATCCCAGCACCAACAGTGAATGGGGGAATCTGTGCCTGAACTAAATTAGGAGTCTGCCAAGTGAGCACTCTGCCTGTACTCTGCACGGTGCCTGCCTGCCTGTACTCAACAATTTCTTGGAAAACTATGTGAACGTTGTAGGAAAGTTCCCCCTTTTTGCATGGTTACCCCCTACCATTTGCCAGATACATGTTGCCAACTTGACTGAGTGTGCCCTGGGTCCCTGCCAATCAGACTACCAGGGCCTGTGTTCTTTCCCAATACTGTACCTTTTTCTCCACAATTGGCACACCTCTGGGCCCCATGCAAGTCCCTTGTAAAAGGTACCTCTGGTACCACGGGCCTTGTGACCAGAGAGGGCCTCTGAGGGCTGCAGAATGTATGATGCCAACCTCAGAGACCCCCCACCTTAACACCCATAACCTGCCACTGCAGGCTGCATGTTTTGGTGCAGACCAAACTGAAGAGTCGAGTTGGCATACATCCCTGTATGCCATGCCCACCCACACTGCCTGTGGCATGGGTAAGTCACCCCTATAGCAGGTCTTACAGCCATAAAGGCAGGGTGCACCATACCACAGGTGAGGGTATAGTTGCATGAGCAATATGCCCCTACAGTGTCTGTGCAATTCACAGACATTGTAAGTACAGGGAAGCCATTTTGAGTACATGGGCTAGGAGTTTGTTAGCACAAACTCCACAGCTCCATGTTGACTTTACTGAAGACTGAGAAGTTTGGTACCAAACTTCACAGCACATTAAACCCACACTGATGCCAGTGTTGTATTTAATGTAAATTGCACTGAGAGGGCATCTTAGAGATGCCCCCTGGAAAGCGACCATCACTGGGGTGGTTCCTGAATGGCTACCTGCCATCTGCCACCTCTCTGGGACCTGAAACAAAGCACATCCGAGGCAGAGGAGTCCTGCCTCCTACCGCAGGATAGGCAGGTTCCACGAACTGGAAGCTTCAAAGGCTTGCTTCCTTTGTTAGCTAGCCAAAGCCTCTGCTGCTATCAGGTGCTGGCTCCCACCGGTTCTGACCCCCACTTTGAGCAGGAGAATAGTCAGGAAAACCTAGAGAGAAAGGAAGGTGTGCCCACCTTGCCAACCCCACCCCTCAGGTTGGGGATGCAAAGTGAAGCACACCTCTCAGTCCCCTCCATCTTGAAGATGAGGGGACTCCCCCAATGAGGACGAGGCATATGCCCCCCACTGGAGGGTAGCATAAGTGGGGTTGTAGACACCCCAGGGAAGGGACCCATTGGTCCCAACCTGCACCCCCTGTAACGCCCCTGAATATAGGTATTTAGTGGCACCCTGAGCCTTGCTCCTTAGATATGACAACCTAAGAAGAAGAACCTAAGAGTCGTGCTGCAGAGAAGTTGACGACAACAACTGCTTTGGCCCCATTCCTACCAGCCTGTCTTCTGCTTCAGAGAACCTGCGAGCTGAAACCAGCGAGCCCTGCAGCTAAGCAGCCTCCAAGAACCCTGGAGACCTGCCCTGCCTTCGAAAAGACTCTTGTCTTCCGAGAACATGGATTGTCCAACAAAGAAACTCCAACTTCAAGGACTCCGGATCCAGGCGGATCTGCGTCCCCAGCATACTCTGCACCTGACGTCCACAGCCCGAGTTCGAGTGACTCACCTATCCTATGAAGTCTCCGCAGCGATCCTGACCTCGTCTGTATCAGTGGCTGACCTATGCAGGACACCCTCTCGCCCTCGACGCCTGCAGCCCGACTGCGACTGGAACCAGTTGCCAAACCCCAACACCAAAAGGCACCCCTGCATATTCCGCCACCTTACTTTAGGGAGCCCAGCTGATGGTGTCCCCCAGCTATCCAACTTACCTGCCTAACCATTGGTCGCCTTCATCCAGCCTCCTGGTCCAAGCCTGCAGCCTCTTTCCGAAAACAACGACCTCTGTTGGAAAGCATTGGGTGCTCGACAGTGATTTGTACCCTACACCCGGCCACCCTTGTGCCGCTGGTGGTGTAGCTTTGGTGCTGCTTTGTGGCCACCCTGTGCTCACTTCAATCCCTGGGGCATTTGCCCTTAGACCGTGTCTACCTACCTTCAAACCGTGCCTCTTCGAGGTACACCCCGACCCCATTGGATAACATTAGGCCCAGTGACCTCTGCACTCAGCCGCCCCAGTGCTGCTGTTAGTTCAGTACCTACCTGGTCTTAAACCTTGCCTTGTGTTCTCCTAAACCCCCAAAGCCTGGGGAAGCAAGTTTAGGTACTTACCTGCAAACTGTTTAACATTGTTTTCCTCCATAGATTTGCATTGTAGTTCTATCTATTGAAATGAACTGTCAAACCTTATCACTGCAAAAGCATACAAGTGTACTTGATTGACATCTACAGGAAACATTCTTAATACTGTAAAGTATATAACTGCATTTACAAAACATTACTGCACTCTTGAAAAGTATTGCTACTTTTACAACTGTGAAACTTACCTGCACTAAGTGACGTTTGGTTCTAGAAATAAAATAACAAAATAACAATGTTTTGTACAACCTAATGGTCTAAATTCAGTCTTTGAGTGCCTCTTTTTGCATGGTTACCCCTTACCTTTTTTGCCAGATACATGTTGCCAACTTGACTGAGCGTGCCCTGGTTCCCTGCCAATCAGGCTTACAGGGCCCATGTTCTTTCCCTAAACTGTACCTTTGTCTCCACAATTTGCACACTTCTGGGCCACATGCAAGTCCCTTGTGAACGGTACACCTGGTACCAAGGGCCTTGTGACTAGAGAGGGCCTCTGAGGGCATGCCACCCCCGGAGACCCCTCACCTCAACACCCACACACTGCCACTGCAGGCTGCATGTTTTAGTGCAGACCAAACTAAAGAGTTGACATGGGCCACATCCCTGTATGCAATGCCCATCCACACTGCCTGCAGCATTGGTAAGTCACCCCTATATCGGGCACCAGAGCCCTAAAGGTAGGATAGCCATACCACAGGTGAGGGCATAACTGCATGAGCAATATGTCCCTACAGTGTCTGTGCTATTCACAGACATTGTAAGTGCAATGAAGCCATTTTGAGTACATGCGCTGGGAGTTTGTCAGCACGAACTCCACAGCTCTATGATGGCTTTACTGAAGACTGAGAAGTTTGATACCAAACTTCTCAGCACATTAAACCCACACTGATGCCAGTGTTAGATTTAATGTAAAATGCACTCAGAGGGCATCTTAGAGATGCCCCCTGGAAAACGACAAGCCCCTGGTGTGGTTCCTGAATGGCTACCCACCATCCACCACCTCTAGACAGGTTTCTGGCCCATGCGTAGAGAGCCTCCGCTCTCTGGGTCCTGAAACAAAGCACATCCTGGGCAGAGGTGTCGTGCCTGCTCCCCCAGGATGGGCAGGGTCCAAGAAGGGCAAGCTTCAAAGGCCAGCCGCCTTTGTTAGCTACCCCTGCTGCTATCAGCAACTGGCTCCCACTGGTTCTGATTCCCACTTTGGGCAGGAGAATCAGCAGGAAAACCTAGAGAGAAAGGGAGGTTTGCCCACCTTTGTCAACCCCACCCCTCAGGTGGGGGAGGTGAATTGAAGCACACATCTCAGTACCCTCTATCTTGAAGATGAGGGGACTCCCCAATCAGGATGAGGCATATGCCCACTCCCACTGGAGGGTGGCATAAGAGGGGGTGTAGACACCCCAGGGAAGGGACCCATTGGTCCCAACCTATACCCCCCCTGTAACACCACTAAATCTAGGTATTTAGGGGCACCCATAAACCTTGTTCCTTAGATACGACAGCCTAAGAAAAAGAAGGCCTGAAGAGCAGTGCTGCAGAGAAGAGGACAAAGACACTGCTTTGGCCCCCAGCTCTACCAGCCTGTCTCCTGCTTCAGATACCCTGCAAGCTGAAACCAGCAAGTCCTGCTGCTAAGCAGCCTCCACAAACCCTGGAGACCTGCCATGCCTTCGAAAAAGACTGTTATCTTCTGAGGACATGGATTGTCCAACAAAGAAAGTCCAACTTCAAGGACTCCGGATCCAGACGGATCCACGTCCCCAGCACACTCTGCACCCGATGCCCACTGCCTGAGTTTGAGTGACTCACCTATCCTGTGAAGTCTCTGCGGCGATCCTGACCTCGTCTGCATCAGTGGCTGACCTATCCAGGACCCTCCTCAACGCCTGCAGCCTCTGTTTGAAGAGTCCCCCCGACCACGACAAGAACCAGATGAGAAAACCCGACACCAAAAGGCACCCCTGCATCCTCCGTCCCCGACTTTGGAGACCACAGCTGACGGTGCCCAGGTGTCCCGCAGCTATCCAACTTACCTGCCGAGCCATTTATCACCTTCGTGCAGCTTCATGGTCCAAGGCTGCAGCCTCTTTCCGAAACCGACGACCTCCAGTGGAAAACAGTGGGCGTCAGACGCTGATTTTCACCCTGCAACCAACTGCCCTTTCCCGCTGGTGGTGTAGCTTTGGTGCTGCATTGTGGCCCCTCCCTGTGCTCACTTCAACCTCCAGGGCATTTGCCATAAGTTCGCGGGTACCTACCTGCAAACCGTGCCTCTTCGAGCTACCCCCAGGCTCTTTTGGATAACGTTGTGCCCAGCGACCTCTGCATCCGGCCGCCCTAGTGGCGCTGGTGGTGCATTACCTACCTGGTCTTGAACCTTGCCCTGTGTTGTCCTAAACCCCCAAAGCCTGGGGAAGTAAGTTGAGTACTTACCTGCAAACTGTTTAACATTGTTTTCCTCTGTAGGATTGCATTGTAGTTCCTATCTATTACACTGAACTGTCTAAGCTTATCACTGCAAAAGCATACAACTGTACTTGATTGACATCTACAGAAAACATTCTTAATACTGTAAAGTATATAACTGCATTTACAAAACATTACTGTATTCTTGAAAAGTATTGCTACTTTTAAACCACTGTGAAACTTACCTGCACTAAGTTATTCTTAGTTCTAGAAATAAAATAACAAAGGAACAATGTTTTCTACAACCTAATGGTCTGAATTCAGTCTTTGAGTGCCCTTTTTGCATGGTTACTCCTTACCTTTTGCCAGATACATGATGCCAACTTGAATGAGTGTGCCCTGGGTCCCTGCCAATCAGGCTTACAGGGCCTATACTCTTTCCCAAAACTGTACCTTTGAATCCACAACTGGCACACCTCTGGGCCACATGCAAGTCCCTTGTAAATGGTACCCCTGGTACCTAGGGCCTTGTGACCAGAGAGGGCCTGTGAGGGTATGCCACCCTCAGAGACCCCTCACCTTAACACCCACACACTGCCACTGCAGGCTGCGTGTTTTGGTGCAGCCCAAACTAAAGAGTCGACATGGCCCACATCCCTGTGTGCAATGCCCACCCACACTGCCTGTGGCATGGGTAAGTAACCCCTCTAGCAGGCATTACACAGCCCTAAAGGCAGGGTGCACCATACCATAGGTGAGGGCATAGCTGCATGAACAATATACCCCTACAGTGTCCGTGCCATTCACAGACATTGTAAGTGCAGTGAAGCCATTTTGAGTACATGGTCTGGAAGTTTGTCAGCACAATCTCTACAGCTCCATGATGGCTTGACTAAGAAGTTTGGTACCAAACTTCACAGCACATTAAACCCACACCGATGCCAGTGTTGCATTTAATGTGAAATGCACTCAGAGGGCATCTTATAGATGCCCCCTGGAAAACGACCATCCCTGGAGTGGTTCCTGAATGGCTACCCGCCATCTGCCACCTCTCTGGATCCTGAAACAAAGCACATCCTGGGCAGAGGTATCATGCCTCCTCCCCCAGGATGGGCAGATTCCACGAACGGAAAGCTTTAAATGCTTGCTGCCTTTGTTAGCTAGCCCCAAGCCTCTGCTGCTGTCAGGCGTTGGCTCCCACCGGTTCTGACCCCTCTTGGGGCAGGATAGTCGGCGGAAAAACCTACAGAGAAAGGGAGGTGTGCCCACCTTTGCCAACCCCACCCCTCGGTGGGGGTGGTGAAGTGAAGCACACATCTAAGTCCCCTCCATCTTGAAAATGAGGGGACTCCCCTAATGAGGACAAGGCATATGCCCCCCCTCCCTCTCCCCACTGGAGGGTGGCATAAGAGGGGGAGTAGAGGCCCCAGTTAAGGGACCCATTGGTCCCAGCCTGCACCCCCCTGTAACACCCCTAAATCTAGGTATTTAGGGGCACCCCTGAACCTTAATCCTTAGATACGAAAACCTTAGAAGAAGAACCAAAGAGCTGTGCTGCAGTGAAGATGACGACAACAACTTCTTTGGCCCCATCCCTACCAGCCTGTCTTCTGCTTCAGAGAACCTGCGAGCTGAAACCAGCGAGTCTTGCAGCTAAGCAGCCTCCAAGAACCCTGGAGACGTGCCCTGCCTTAAAAAAAGACTTTTGTCTTCCAAGGACACAAATTGCCCAACAAAAGAAACTCCAACTTCAAGGACTCCCGATCCAGGCGGATCCGCGTCCCCAGCACACTCTGCACCCGACGCCCATGGCCCAATTTCGGGTGGCTCACCTATCCTGTGAAGTCTCCCCAGCAATCCTGACCTCATCTGTATCAGTGGCTGACCTATGCAGGAACACCTCTCCCCCTCGATGCCTGCAGCCCGACTGCGACTGGAACCAGTTGTGAAACCACGACACCAAAAGGCACCCCTGCATCTTCCGCCCCCTGACTTTAGGGAGCCCAGCTGATGGTATCCCCCAGATATCCAACTTACCTGTCTAACCATTGGTCGCCTTCATCCAGCCTCCTGGTCCAAGCCTGCAGCCTCTTTCCAAAAACGACGACCTCCGTTGGAAAGCATTGGTTGCCCAACCCTAATTTGAACCCTACACCCAGCCACCCCTGTGTCGCTGGTGGTGTAGCTTTGGTGCTGCTTTGTGGCCACCCTGTGCTCACTTTAATCCCCGGGTCGTTTGCCCTATGACTGTGGGTACCTACCTGCAAACCGTGCCTCTTTGAAGTACCCCCAGGCTCTATTGGATAACATTGTGCCCAGCGACCTCTGCATCCGGCCACCCTAGTGCTGCTGGTGGTGCAGTACCTACCTGGTCTTGAACTTTGCCCTGTGTTGTCCTAAACCCCCAAAGCCTGGGGAAGTAAGTTGAGGACTTACCTGCAAACTGTTTAACATTGTGGTTACCTACCTTCAAACCGTGCCTCTTCGAGCTACCCCCCGGCTCCTTAAGATAACATTAGGCCCAGTGCCCTCTGCACTCAGGCGCCCCAGTCCCGCTGTTATATCAGTACCTACCTGGTCTTGAACCTTGCCTTGTGTTGTCCTAAACCCCCAAAGCATGGGGAAATAAGTTTAGGTACTTACCTGCAAACTATTTAACATTGTTTTCCTCAAAAGATTTGCATTGTAGTTCTATCTATTGCACTGAACTGTCTAACCTTATCACTGCAAAACCATACAACTGTACTTGATTGACATCTCTAGAAAACATTCTTAATACTGTAAAGTATATAACTGCATTTACAAAACATTACTGCATTCTTGAAAAGTATTGCTACTTTTAAACCACTATGAAAGTTACCTGCTCTAAGTGATTTTTTGTTCTAGAAATAAAATAACAACGTTTTGTACAACCTAATGGTCTCAATTCAGTCTTTGAGTGCCCCTTTTTGCATGGTTACCCCTTACCTTTTTGCCAAATACATGATGCCAACTTGACTGAGTGTGCCCTGGGTCCCTGCCAATCGGACTAACAGGGCCGATGTTCTTTCCCAAAACTGTACCTTTGTCTCCACAATTGGCACACCTCTGGGCCACTTGCAAGTACCTTGTAAACGGTACCCCTGGTACCAAGGGCCTTGTGACCAGAGAGGGCCTGTGAGGGCATGCCACCCTCAGAGACCCCTCACCTTAACACCCACACACTGCCACTGCAGGCCGCTTGTTTTGGTGCAGACCAAACTAAAGAGTTGACATGGCCCACATGCCTGTGTGCAATGCCCACCCACACTGCCTGCAGCATGGGTAAGTCACCCCTATAGCAGGCATTACAGCCCTAAAGGCAGGGACACCATACCACAGGTGAGGGCATAGCTGCATGAGCAATATGCCCCTACAGTGTCTGTGCCATTCACAGACATTGTAAGTGCAGTGAAGCCATTTTGAGTACATGGTCTGGAAGTTTGTCAGCACAATCTCCACAGCTCCATGATGGCTTGTCTAAGAAGTTTGGTCCCAAACTTCACAGCACATTAAACCCACACCGATGCCAGTGTTGCATTTAATGTGAAATGCACTCAGAGGGCATCTTATAGATTCCCCCTGGAAAACGACCATCCCTGGAGTGGTTCCTGAATGGCTACCCGCCATCTGCCACCTCTCTGGATCCTGAAACAAAGCACATCCTGGGCAGAGGTGTCATGCCTCCTCCCCCAGGATGGGCAGGTTCCACGAACGGGAAGCTTTAAATGCTTGCTGCCTTTGTTAGCTAGCCCCAAGCCTCTGCTGCTATCAGGAGTTGGCTCCCACCGGTTCTGACCCCTCTTGGGGCAGGATAATCGGCGGAAAAACCTACAGAGAAAGGGAGGTGTGCCCACCTTTGCCAACCCCACCCCTCGGTGGGGGTGGTGAAGTGAAGCACACATCTCAGTCCCCTCCATCTTGAAAATGAGGGGACTCCCCTAATGATGACAAGGCATATGCCCCCCCTCCCTCTCCCCACTGGAGGGTGGCATAAGAGGGGGTGTAGAGGTCCCAGTTAAGGGACCCATTGGTCCCATCCTGCACCCCCCTGTAACACCCCTAAATCTAGGTATTTAGGGGCACCCCTGAACCTTAATCCTTAGATACGAAAACCTTAGAAGAAGAACCAAAGAGCCGTGCTGCGGTGAAGATGACGACAACAACTGCTTTGGCCCCATCCCTACCAGCCTGTCTTCTGCTTCAGAGAACCTGCGAGTTGAAACCAGCGAGTCTTGCAGCTAAGCAGCCTCCAAGAACCCTGGAGACCTGCCCTGCCTTAAAAAAAGACTCTTGTCTTCCGAGGACACGAATTGTCCATCAAAAGAAACTCCAACTTCAAGGACTCCCGAACCAGGCAGATCCGCGTCCCCAGCACACTCTGCACCCGATGCCCATGGCCCAATTTCGGGTGGCTCACCTATCCTGTGTAGTCTCCCCGGCAATCCTGACCTCATCTGTATCAGTGGCTGACCTATGCAGGAACACCTCTCCCCCTCGATGCCTGCAGCCCGAATGCGACTGGAACCAGTTGTGAAACCCCGACACCAAAAGGCACCCCTGCATCTTCCGCCCCCTGACTTTAGGGAGCCCAGCTGATGGTATCCCCCAGATATCCAACTTACCTGTCTAACCGTTGGTCGCCTTCATCCAGCCTCCTGGTCCAAGCCTGCAGTCTCTTTCCGAAAACGACGACCTCTGTTGGAAAGCATTGGTTGCCCAACACTAATTTGAACCCTACACCCAGCCACCCCTGTGTCGCTGGTGGTGTAGCTTTGGTGCTGCTTTGTGGCCACCCTGTGCTCACTTTAATCCCCGGGTCGTTTGCCCTATGACTGTGGGTACCTACCTGCAAACCGTGCCTCTTCGAAGTACCCCCAGGCTCTATTGGATAACATTGTGCCCAGCGACCTCTGCATCCGGCCACCCTAGTGCCGCTGGTGGTGCAGTACCTACCTGGTTTGAACCTTGCCCTGTGTTGTCCTAAACCCCCAAAGCCTGGGGAAGTAAGTTGAGTACTTACCTGCAAACTGTTTAACATTGTGGTTACCTACCTTCAAACCGTGCCTCTTCGAGGAACCCCCCGGCTCCATTAGATAACATTAGGCCCAGTGCCCTCTGCACTCAGGCGCCCCAGTCCCGCTGTTATATCAGTACCTACCTGGTCTTGAACCTTGCCTTGTGTTGTCCTAAACCCCCAAAGCCTGGGGAAATAAGTTTAGGTACTTACCTGCAAACTATTTAACATTGTTTTCCTCAATAGATTTGCATTGTAGTTCTATCTATTGCACTGAACTGTCTAACCTTATCACTGCAAAAGCATACAACTGTACTTGATTGACATCTCTAGAAAACATTCTTAACACTGTAAAGTATATAACTGCATTTACAAAACATTACTGTATTCTTGAAAAGTATTGCTACTTTTAAACCACTATGAAACTTACCTGCACTAAGTGATTTTTGGTTCTTGAAATAAAATAACGTTTTGTACAACCTAATGGTCTGAATTCAGTCTTTGAGTGCCCCTTTTGCATGGTTACCCCTTACCTTTTGCCAAATACATGATGCCAACTTGACTGAGTGTGCCCTGGGTCCCTGCCAATCGGACTTACAGGGCTGATGTTCTTTCCCAAAACTGTACCTTTGTCTCCACAATTGGCACACCTCTGGCCCACATGCAAGTACCTTGTAAACGGTACCCCTGGATAACAACGGCCTTGTGACCAGAGAGGGCCTGTGAGGGCATGCCACCCTCAGAGACCCCTCACCTTAACACCCACACACTGCCACTGCAGGCTGCGTGTTTTGGTGCAGACCAAACTAAAGAGTTGACATGGCCCACATGCCTGTGTGCAATGCCCACCCACACTGCCTTTAGCATGGGTAAGTCACCCCTCTAGCAGGCATTACAGCCCTAAAGGCAGGGACACCATACCACAGGTGAGGGCATAGCTGCATGAGCAATATGCCCCTGCAGTGTCTGTGCCATTCACAGACATTGTAAGTGCAGTGAAGCCATTTTGAGTACATGGGCTGGGAGTTTGTCAGAACGAACTCCACAGCTCCATGATGGCTTTACTGAAGACTGAGAAGTTTGATACCAAACTTCTCAGCACATTAAACCCACACTGATGCCAGTGTTGGATTTAATGTAAAATGCACTCATAGGGATTCTTAGATGATGCCCCCTGGAAAACAACAAGCCCCTTGTGTGGTTCCTGAATGGCTACCCACCATCTACCACCTCTAGACAGGTTGCTGGCCCCTTCGTAGAGAGCATCCGCTCTCTGGGTCCTGAAACAAAGCACATCCTGGGCAGAGGTGTCATGCCTGCTCCCCTAGGATGGGCAGGGTCCACGAAGGGGAAGCTTCAAAGACCAGCTGCCTTTGTTAGCAACCCCTGCTGCTATCAGCAACTGGCTCCTGTTCGAAGGGTCCCCCTGACCGCGACAAGAACCAGATGAGAAAACACCGACACCAAAAGGCACCCCTGCATCCTCCGTCCCCGACTTTGGAGAGCCCAGCTGACCATGCCCAGGTTTCCCCAGCTATCCAACTTACCTGCCCAGTCGTTGATCGCCTTCGTGCAGCTTCATGATCCAAGGCTGCAGCCTCTTTCCGAAACCGACGACCTCCATTGGAAAACATTGGGCGTCAGATGCTGATTTGCACCCTGCACGCGACTGCCCAGTGCCGCTGGTGGTGTAGCTTTGGTGCTGCATTGTGGCCCCTCCCTGTGCTCACTTCAACCCCCAGGACATTTGCGCTAAGACCATGGGTATCTACCTGCAAACCGTGCCTCTTCGAGGTACCCCCAGGCTCTATTGGATAACATTGTGCCCAGCGACCTCTGCATCCGGCCGCCCTAGTGGCGCTGGTGGTGCAGTACCTACCTGGTCTTGAACCTTGCCCTGTGTTGTCCTAAACCCCCAAAGCCTGGGGAAGTAAGTTGAGTACTTACCTGCAAACTGTCTAACATTGTTTTCCTCTGTTGGAATTCATTGTAGTTCTATCTATTGCACTGAACTGTCTAAGCTTATCACTGCAAAAGCATACAACTGTACTTAATTGACTTCTACAGAAAACATTCTTAATACTGTAAAGTATATAACTGCATTTACAAAACATTACTGCATTCTTGAAAAGTATTGCTACTTTTAAACCACTGTGAAACTTACCTGCACTAAGTTATTCTTGGTTCTAGAAATAAAATAACAAAGTAACAATGTTTTGTACAACCTAATGGTCTGAATTCAGTCTTTGAGTGCCCCTTTTTGCATTGTTAAGTCCTTACCTTTTTGACAGATACATGATTCCAACTTGACTGAGTGTGCGCTGGTTCCCTGCCAATCAGGCTTACAGGGCGCCTATGTTCTTTCCCAAAACTGTACCTTTGTCTCCAAAATTGGCACACCTCTGGGCCACATGCAAGTCCCTTGTAAATGGTACCCTGGTACCAAGGGCCTTGTGACCAGAGAGGTCCTCTGTGGGCATGCCACCCTCGGAGACCCCTCACCTTAACACCCACACACTGCCACTGCAGGCTGCGTGCTTTGGTGCAGACCAAACTAAAGAGTCAACATGGCCCACATCCCTGTGTTCAATGGCCACCCACACTGCCTGTAGCAAGGGTAAGTCACCCCTCTAGCAGGCATTACAGCCCTAAAGGCAGGGTGTACCATCCCACAGGTGAGAGCATATCTGCATGAGCAATATGCCCCTACAGTGTCTGTGCCATTCACAGACATTGTAAGTGCAGTGAAGCCATTTTGAGTACATGGGCTGGGAGTTTGTCAGCACGAACTCCACAGCTCCATGGTGGCTTTACTGAAGACTGAGAAGTTTGGTACCAAACTTCACAGCACATTAAACCCACACTGATGCCAGTGTTGAATTTAATGTAAAATGCACTCAGAGGGCATCTTAGAGATGCCCCCTGGAAAACGACCATCCCTGGAGTGGTTCCTGAATGGCTACCCTCCGTCTGCCACCTCTCTGGGTCCTGAAACAAAGCACATCCTGTGCAGAGGTGTCATGCCTCCTCCCCCAGGGTGGGCAGGTTCCACGAACTGGAAGCTTCAAAGGCTTGCTTCCTTTGTAAGCCAGCCAAAACCTCTGCTGCTATCAGGAGCTGGCTCCCACCAGTTCTGGCCCCCACTTTGGGCAGGAGAATTGGCAGGAAAACCTAGAGAGAAAGGGAGGTGTGCCCAACTTTGCGAGGGGTGGGCGAGGCAAAGTGAAACACACATCTCAGTCCCCTCCATCTTGAAGATGAGGGGACTCCCCAATGAGGACGAGGCATATGGCCCCCCACTGGAGGGTGGCATAAGGGGGTGTAGACACCCCAGGGAATGGACCCATTGGTCCTAACCTGCATCCCCTTGTAACGCCCCTAAATCTAGGTATTTAGGGGCACCCCTGAACCTTGATCCTTAGATACGACAACCTAAGATGAAGAAAAAGTGAAGAGCCGTGCTGCAGAGAAGATGACGACAACAACTGCTTTGGCCCCGTCCCTACCAGCCTGTCTTCTGCTTCAGATAACCTGCGAGCTGAAGCCAGTGAGTCCTGCAGCTAAGCAGCCTCCAAGAACCCTGGAGACCTTCCCTGCCTTCAATAAAAGACTCTTGTCTTCCGAGGACATGTATTGTCCAACAAAGAAACTCTAACTTCGAGGACTCTGGATCCAGGCGGATCCGCGTCCCCAGCACACTCTGCACCCGACGCCCACGGCCCGAGTTTGAGTGACTCACCTATCCTGTGAAGTCTCCCCGGCGATCCTGACCTCGTCTGCATCAGTGGCTGACCTATCCAGGACCCCCTCTACCCCTCGACGCCTGCAGCCCGATTGGGACCAGTTGAGAAGCCCTGACACCAAAAGACACCCCTGCATCCTCCGCCCCCTGACTTTAGGGAGCCCAGCTGATGGTGTCCCCCAGCTATCCAACTTACCTGCGCAACCGTTGGTCGCCTTCATCCAGCCTCCTGGTCCAAGCCTGCAGCCGCTTTCCATTAACGTCGGACTCCGTTGGAAAGCATTAGGTGCCCGACACTGATTTGCACCCTACACCCGGCCACCCCTGTGCCGCTGTTGGTTAGCTTAGGTTCTGTTTTGTGGCCACCCTGTGCTCACTTCAACCCCAGGGCATTTGCCCTTAGACCATGGGTAGCTACCTTCAAACCGTGCCACTTCGAGGTACCCCCCGGTTCCATTGGATATCATTGGGCCGAGTGATGTCTGCACTCAGTCGTACCAGTGCCGCTCGTGGTGCAGTACCTACCTGGTCTTGAACCTTGCCTTGTGTTGTCCTAAACCCCCGAAGCCTGGGGAAGTAAGTTTAGGTACTTACCTGCAAACTGTTTAACATTGTTTTCCTCCATAGATTTGCATTGTAGTTCTATCTATTGCATTGAACTGTCAAACTTTATCACTGCAAAAGCATACAACTGTACTTGATTGACATCTACAGAAAACATTCTTAATACTGTAAAGTATATAACTGCATTTACAAAACATTACTGCATTCTTGAAAAGTATTGCTACTTTTAAACCACTGTGAAACTTACCTGCAGTAAATGATTCTTAGTTCGAGAAATAAAACAACAAAGTAACAACTTTTTGTACAACCCATTGGTCTGGATTCAGTCTTTGAGTGTGAGACATCATTTCTTGCCTGAGAGTGTACAATAAATGCTTAACACTACCCTCTGATAAGCCTAGCTGCTCAGCCCAGCTACCACTAAATTGAGAGTAAGGTATTATCTACTTTAATCTCTGCCATACCTTTGGGGACTCACTGGACTCTGTGCACAGTATACCTCTTTTTGGTACAGTATATACAGAGCCAGCTTCCTACAAACATCCACACCCAAATTAAAATAATGCAAGTGCAAGCCAAAGCCTTTAGCATCCTGGCATTCTAAAGACATTGCTGACAATAAACAATCCATATGAGACAGGTAAGCAAAACAGAACTCCTGAGGAGCTCTTGATAGTGAAGGCCCTCAGTGCAACATGCAGACAGGTCATCACATCAGCCTAAGTACAGTACTATACCATCACCATCAATGAATCCACTAAAAGAAGCAGCACTGCATCCCTCCTGCCAGATTCACCTATTCCTCACTCCACAGAAAAGTGCAATGCCATCAACCTCTTCTTCAGTGAAAAAAATGCAGAAGATCCGAGAACACATTGATGGCCCTAAACCTACTTCATCTCATGAAGTACCTGGCCTGGTAGTTCAAGATGGACTGTTTCTATTGGAGCAGGGTCAAAACAGATTTTCATAAGGCTAGGTCCAAACTAATGGTGTGCAAAATAATGGATTGGGATGCGGCCTCAGTAATTACCAATGGCTGAGATTAATTCAAGCATTCTATCCATCACAGTTTTGTATACTTTAGTGTTGTCCTAAATACTGTGGGCATACAAAAACTTGAATAGCTGACTAACTGATCAATAGTTGAAATAGGCTATCCCACTGCCCTGGGTTGTATGCTGTGCTAGGTGGAAGTAAAATGTGAATGGCACAAAAACTAATCAGTAGCTGAAGTAGGCTGACACTGCTACCCACAGGAGGCACCTGAAAGGCCCTGAGGCAGCAGCAGACACAAACAACCATGGACAAAGTCAATAGCTCTTGCCTATGCAAGACCTATTGGCTTTGTCAATCTTTAGCCATATTGATCAGCGGCGTGGCAGCTGTTCAGCATGGCTAAACGTTAGTGGCATGGCATAGAGTGGCATAGGGGAGAGTGGCGTAGAGGACAGTGGCGTAGAGGCCAGTGGCGTGGAGTAGCATAGAGTAGTGTAGAGTACAGTAGAGTGGCATGGAGTAGAGTGATGTGGAGTGCAGTGCCTTAGAGTGGAGTGACGTTGAGTGGAGTGGTGTACAGTGGAGTGGAGTGGTGTGGCATAGAGTAGAGTTGGCACAGAGTGAAGTGGTAGAGTATAGTGGCATAGATTGGAGTGGAGTTGAATGAATGGAGTGGAGTGGCATAGAGTGGAGTGGTTAAAGTGGAGTGGCGTACATTACAGTGGAGTAGTGTTGAGCGGAGAGGTGTAGAGTAGAGTGGCATAGACTTGTGTAGAGTTAAATGGAGTGGTGTGCAGTAGAGTGGCATAGAGTAGAGTGGAGTGCTGTAGAGTAGAATGGCGTACAGTAGGGTGAAGTAGAGTAGAATTGCATACAGTGGCATACAGTGAATTGGCGTAGAGTAGAGTGGAATGGAATGGAGGGGTGTAGAGTGGCGTGGTGTAGAATGGAGTGGCGTAGAGTGGCGTGGAGAAGAGTGGAATGGGATAGAGTAGAGTGGTATAGAGTGGTGTGGTGTAGAGTAGAGTGGCATGGAGTGGCGTTGTGTGGAGTGGAGTGGTGTAGAGTGCGATAGAATAAAATTGTGTGGAGTGGTGTTGAGTGGAGGGCGTAGAGTGGAGTGGCGTAAAGTGGAGTGGCATAAAGTAGTACAATTGTGGGTGTAAGTAACTCAACCAAGGAACCAAAATTAAAATGAGTGCAAAGGTATGAGGCATGAAGGGGATGAATGTCTGAAAGGCAACGATGATAGGCGTGCGGTGGCGGCAAGCATTATGAGGGTGTAATCTGCTGTTAGTGTGGAATTTTACATTGTAACGACTTAAACCAATCCACATAGAATAGCAAAGGATGATCTAATAGTAGAGATTTTGGGTAAGAACGTTCAACTTCTAAGGCAGTACATTTGGAATGGGTTGGTGTTTTCTTGGGGGAGAGAATACAGTTCTAGTTTGCGCCCTAGTCTGTTCAGGCTAAGTTGATTTCAGGTAATCAAGTTCTGGAAATATGTACTTTGATTGTTCTATACTGTTCAGATGTTCTGATTTTCCATTGTGGATCAGTTGCTTGTTTCTTGGCTGTTGCACCAGCACTATGTTCTTTCTTCTAGGCACTTTATGCTTTGATGGACTATACCTCCATCTTTTGCTGCTTTTGAGGACTTCTTGTTTAGAGCCTAATGGCTTACATAACTTCCACTTGCAATGCTCACTTGCCAAATTCTAGCTGCTCTTTAAGAAACTTTACACAAGGCCCCTCATCTCAGCTCATCACTCCCCACATTAGTGAGGATTCCTAGGATCCATAGACTTCATTCTCTGGACTGTTCTCCAACACAGCAGCTTCATTCTTGATGTTGTAGATAAGTTGCAAGTATCACACTCATGCACACATATGAAAACCTCAGGAGCGGTTGTCCTTTTTTCCGCGGACCTCAGTATGAAACCCCTTGAAAGAGGCATCAAATGCTGCAAATGCAGTGTTACCTAAAATGGACATTTACACCTTTGTCTAGAAGTCTGTCAAGATATGGGTAAACCATAAGGTAGTCCATGAGATGAATATCTTCATGTTTTAAAAGATGGGAGCACAGCTCCAGCGTTTCTGCAGAGGAGAAAAGAAAAATAAATGTCAGCAGTTGATTGGATTCTTAACACAAGCGATTTCTATGGAAGTTATAAGGAACAGATTGTCTGGTCTTTGTTTCATGGTGTGCTTACATCTTATTGTTGAGGTATTCTATATGAGACTGCTGGGTGGGGTTTGTGAGTTTTAGAGAGGATGTGAAGAGACTGGGTAAGAGCTGCGTCTTGCAATATTCTGGTGATGAGATCCCTTTTGTTCATAATTCTTTTACCACTTGGCCCTTTCCTGCGAATTCTCGCTCAGTTTGCCACTTCTTCTTTCTTGAAGCCTCAAGGTATTGCAGATTATTTGAATTGGATAAGATGAGGTAAAATAAAAACCAAATGTATGGACAGACATACATTTTAAGCAAAGGATTTGCTCAGTTGGCTTCCATGCAAAATTTGAAAAATGGCAAAAGGGATTTAGAGTTTGGTGGATGTGGGAGATCTACCAAAAGATGATGAATGTTCTGTGTGCACTATTAAGAGAGAGTTTCCAGTATTAAACTCTAACTAGTGCTGCCAGTAATCCACCAGTTATTTATAGATGTCCCACATCCACCAAGCACTGAAAAACCCCCAAAGTATTTTGCCATTTTTCACCAGTCTTTAAGCACTCTATGATCTATGGGGCATATTTACAAGCCTCTATCACCACAGGAACGTCACTTTTAGTGACGTTCCTGTGGTGATTTGGGATTCACTTTAATTTCAAGGCAGCGTTAAGCCACTTAACGTGGCTCAAAGCTGCCTTGTAAATAAGGCCCTCTTTCCCGCTATACTTAGCGTGAAAGGGGTTGGCAATGGGTGTTGTGGTGGGCCGTTCCACCGCGACACCCATTGATTTTGACACTGCCCCATATTTAGAAGGGCAGCTTAAATATGGGGCAGCGCCAAAATTAAGACCAGGGAAAACCTGGTCTTAAACAGGCGCAACGAGGAGAAATTGTTTCATTTCTCCTTGTTTTTGCTGTTTCTATGTGTGCTGCTTTGTGCAGCAACACATAGCAGTCCAGTCAAAAAACTTTATTTCGACCATATAGGTCATAAAAGCACATAAGGAAAACAACATTAAAATACATTTTAGAGAAGTAGAGCAATGCAATAAAACATCATAAAAGGTATGAGCATTGGTTCTGTATTTACAATTAGAACACTATAAAATTATGCAAAGTTGTTAATGCAATCTTGAATGTGGTCCCTCATAGCAACTCTTAATCCCATTTTAAGTGTAGTTCAATATACTATAGAGTTTGAGGTTTCTACATTAGTTGCGAGGGAGAACCAATCATTCATATTTTTAAGCAATTAATTAGTTCATTAAAGAAAAATAACTAGCAATATTTAAAAGCTTTTGATTTAGGCTTAAAATGCGCAAAATTATGATAAAAAGTCCAGATTAAAACACTAAAGTTGTATAAAAAAGCTAGAGGATAATTGATATCAAAAAAATAATCATACAGTAAGTGTATGAGGGGAAAGGATGGAATGGGATATAAAAGAAGAGAGAGTTACTATGAGGCTAGGGGTTTTCTGAATCGGTTTTCTTTAAGATGGCCCTACGTATGCACCACATCGAGTGTAGGTATCGAGAGATGGCAAACACAATAAGTATATCTGTTTCGTGCTTAAAAAGCCTATAAACCTCCATAGTGGTGCCTAATCCCCATATTTCTACACAATTCAACACATAGCACAGCAAAAGGCCATTGATTGTTTATGTGCAGGAAGGTGACCCTTCCTGCGCATAAACAATCAATTAAAAAAATGATGTTTTGCAACTTCTATGTGTGCTGCATTAAGCAGTACAAATAGAAGTTTCAAAACGCCATTTCAGATTGTTTATGTTCAGGAAGGGACACCTTCTTGCACATAAACAATCTTTCTCTACAACGCAGGCACCCTTGCACTATTGGTGCAAGGGTGTCTGCGTTGGCAACAAAAATTAGCACCAGCGCAGGGGGAAATGCAGGGCTGCACCGTATCCTTGTAAATACGGTGCAGCCCTGCGTTTGGAAGTGGTGGAGCGCGGCGTTAAGCAAGGTGGCTAATGCCGCGCTCCGCCACTTCCTAGTAAATATGCCCCTATGTGTTTTGAATAATTCCAAAGGGCTGAAAATGTCGAATATAAATGAAATTAATTATAGAGTGATTATTCAAGGAAGCCACTATATCCTAGTGTAATAATTAGTTACAGTTATAAATTTAATAATTTCCCATTTTCTTAATGTTTATATATATATATATATATTTTTTTTTATTTTAAACGAGTATTTGCTGATACATTAAAACAGCAACCTCTCTTTCAACCAACTTATCACAAAGAAGATGGAAATGGCATGAACATAGCGTGGAGCTACTGTTATTATAAACCACTTTCATTGGCCCGATGAGGATTGGTTCAATTACTTTTGTACTATTAGAAAGACATTGCTCTGTTTGCAGTTGAGATCCTTGTTTGTAGTGGTCCTGCATCATCTTCAAGACCTGCTGCATCCCCTACAAATCAGTGACAGGAGGCTGATTATCATACCTAGCAGAAAACAGTCCATCTTTGTGGTCACTGCAACACCAGAACCCAAAGCATTGAGAGGCTCGAACCTAGGAGAAGAAACATAATGTTACCCTCTTCAGTCGAGGCTCCAAGGATAAACAACACCCACAATGTTACCAGACAGCCCTTCATCCTCCCCAAGTAGCTTTTCCATCCTTCTTCTCAAATGGTGGCTCCGCATGGAAACAAAAACTCCAAAAACATAATTTGCAGAGAGATAAACTCCATAATATGGATTGTCTTAATCTCGACCCTACTTAAATATCTCCCTGCAAAAATTTCAAATTGTATTAAATTCCTAAATTCAGCCAAACTCACTACCCATATTAGTGGGTAAATGTACTGTTCGAGCTCCAGACGGGACATCATTCCGCGCTGGTGCTCGATAAAGAAGAAGTCCAATTTTTTTGTAGACACGTTCATGTAAGACCAAAATTTGGGTGATTGGGGTTTTACAGTCTCTGTTTTATCAAGAAATGCTTTTGAAATCAATGGCGTTGTTACAAATGCCACAGAATTACGGCGTAGTCAAAATCTCCCCAGGGTAACTCAATTAACAGTGTTTTGCCCCCGACCATTTCACTTCCGCATTCAGAGTAAATGAGGTCGGAATAGGAAATGACGGGCAAATGCGGGTTTGCCACACCCAAAATCTGCACTTTTCCCCCATTACAATCTGTTATGCCTGACAAGCGAAAGTGCAACAATTTCACACAACTCCGAATTCGAGATTAGGCTCAAACAGTGCTTGTGCCCAATATCTGAAGCAGCCAGTCAAAACCATCAGTATTCGTCAATAAGCCAGAAAACCAGAAAACACTTCCATAAACAACATAATAATTAAAACTTATATATACGATGTAACCCAAACTTGTAATGATAATGGAGGAGTGGAATTGTTGGAAAATGGGGCTCAAGTGAGGTTTGGATAAATGAAGGTTTGGGACAAGTGAACTGTTTTGAAGTAAGGAATTGGGGTGTGGAAGGTTGACAGATAATGGAGGATGGAGTGTGCAAAATGGGACAAATTGAAGTGGGTGGCAGTCAGAAGGAATGTTTTTTTGTTGAGTTTTAAATAGCGCAAACTAGACCCGAAGATATCAGGCATCAGAGCGCTTTACATGAGCACCAGTTTCGTTATAGATGAACACATTCATTTTTTGTTAGGCACGAGGAGATTAAGTGATTTGCCCAGAATCACAGGATGTTCAGCGTCGTAGCCGAGACTCGAACCCGGTCCCCCAGCTTCGAGGTCGACCGCTCTAGCCGTAAGCCGTAAGGTTCGAGTAATAGGGGTGATGTAGGGGGGGTGGAATTAAACAGACTGGGTTTAAGGGAGGGACTGAAATATGATTTGGGCAGCATGAGGTGATTGAAGGTAACGAGACTGCAGTGGCGGTGCCGTCCATTAGGGCGCTGGGGCGTTGACCCACAAGCCGCCCCAGCTCCCTCGGCGGCTCTGCTGAAGTAAACTGACAATGCATGTCAGTCAGCATGACGCCGGACCGCCCACCCCCTTCAGAGTCTGAAGGGGGCGGGCGGTCCGGCGTCATGTTGACTGACATGCATTGTCAGCCTCAGGCCTGGGGGTGGCGCGGAGCGCACAGCAGGCAGCAGCACAAGTGCGCATGCTGGGTTTAGGTCGGAGAATTTTTTTGACCAGCCTAGTCATGCGCACTAGTGTTGTGTCTGGCTGGCAGCTGCGCATTAGGAGAGCGAGGGTTGCTCAACGCTGCAACCCTCGGTCTCCTAATGGGCGGCAGGGCAGCGAGTATCCCCGCTAAGCCAATCGTGGCGCTGCTGGAGCAGCGTCAGGATTGGCTGAGAGGGGTTGGTGACGCGGCTGTTGTTCCTGTTCAGACAGCAGTTGAACGCAGAAGGCGCCAATGCGGGACCCCGGCCCATGAGCAGAGGTGGCGGCGTGGCGCGGACCCGGTCAGGTAAGTTTTTTTTATTTTAATAAAACTTCCCCGGCCCCCACCCGACCCCCCCGCGAGTATTGCGAGCCGCGACTGAACAGGTGATCATTTTGCTGCATTAATACAGGATAATTCCACTTTGACATGCATATCATCGAGAGAATAGAACTGATTGCACAAAGGGGTTGGCGCATAACTTACATATTTGAAGTGTTCCATATTCCTAAGGTAGTGTACAAGTATGTTTACTCTTTTTGTTGAATGGTGTGCTTTCAGTAGCATTCATTATGTGTACATTGTAGTCTTTGATTATATCATATACTCAGTAACATCCTCGATTTTCTGGATTTGTTTGTATCATTTTCATTTTGCCCGAACATCCATAGATTACATAATTGTTTACATCCTTTGTGTTTTGTACATTCTTTGAACTTGTACCGTTACATTCAATCTCACATTATTGTTCGTCATACATGTGGCTGATGAGGACACAGATTGTAGGGTCTATCTTCTATGTCTACCTTTCACATGCTACACAGGTTGAGGCGTTTAAAGGCACACACCTTTTACTAACGGTTAACCTGACGTTATCGTCGTGGATTACAACGTTGCATGACCGTCACTCTATCTCAATGATGTTGGCCTAACTAGAGGTTAACTTTTGTTTCTTTGACACGTAGGAGAGAGGGTCGTATGTGCTGAAATTCTCATCGCAACACTCGTTATCGGGATTAACCATTTTATTGTTTAGCGGCTACGTGTTACTATATGGAAGTGAGTATGCAGTTATTTTATCACTTTGTGGCAACGCACTTTAGCACTCGAGTCTTATTTAAATATTGGATTTGTCAACGTTTGCCAGTTGGCTGTCCTCACGACGTCAGATTTCACTGGGCAGTATTCTGCAACCCTTGTGAATATATCCAGCCAGCACACATAAGCATTCGTCATGCGGCATTATGCGACTTGGAGGCTTCAGCTCTCTGTTGTGTACACTAGAGGGAAGGCATGCGGTTTCACTTTATGCACGCCTGCAGGGTCCCCGGGGACCCCTGTCTGCACTCAAGTATTCAGCAAGCGAGCTCCCGCTGCAGAAGGGCGAGGAGGGCGGGTGGGGGAGGGCTGGAGCTGCAGCGTGGGGTCTAAAGACTCGAGACTGGTCTCTTCTGCACCATATGCCCACCCAAGGCCCCCTGTACTTCCATAGAGTATCCTTCGCCTGTATCCACCCTCTCCTGCATCCCTGCATCCTGCATTTAATACCAAGCCTGCACTTATTGTACCATTACACCGCAGTGCGTAACAAACCTAGGCAGGGGGCGGGGCATGATGGTATAATGGTATGATGACGCTACCTCCATGAGACCTATTAGGTCCGAGCCATCCCACAGGTTGCACGTCCCTGCAGGGCTAATCTTCACCTGCATTATTAATTATATGCAGCGCCGCTAGAATTATGCGACTGTGCGGTTGCCGCGATTTTCTCATAATTATAGATTTTCTGCATTTGACACATAATCCACCATCTGTCATATGATCTGCAGATGTTACCACAAAAAATACGTGTTCAAGTTCAGACGGTTCAAAAGTTACTACAAATGCAGTGACACGTGTTGCAGCGTAGTTTAAGGCTCTTTGCAAAGCTGGATTTGTCACCATTTGTGGTAATTATTGCTTTATTTAGGTATTAAAATGGTACGGTTGAGATGCAACCAACACCCGGTGTTACCAAGTTTAAAAATGACGAAATAACGAAATAATACTATTACAAAATGTGCTGCATTATGACGGGTAGTTTGCCTTTTCTTGTCACATAAGTTACTCAACCCTGCCACATAATTTGGCCCTCTAATGATGCATAATTCCAGTGGCCCTGGGTAGGCCACGCTATGGACGGAGCCTTAATGCAGTTTCACTCCGTTCTAGGGGTATCTTTTATTACCCGAGGTACTAAAGAGCATGGCTGCCATGAAGCTGTACATACCCACATCTTGAATCTAGAGAGATTCTTAGTCTGTCGCTGTAAATTTGAGGACAGGGGCTCCAAAGAGAGGCCACCTGAAAAGCAGAGGAGCCGTCACCTCTCTGGACTTTCCTGATTTTAGGGGTCTGCAGTAAACGGGCCAATGAACAGCGAAGGATTCTGGACGGATGGTAAGGAGTGATCCATAGGAGCTCCTGACAGTGCTTGGACGATACCAAAACGAACAGAACCTGGGAAGAACAGCAGGGCTTTACTTCACATTTGAAATAACAGATGCAGGAAGATGATACTGTATCAATGTGAGGGGAAAGGAAACGTTCTTATTGAAGGCTATCCCCAAATTTATCACTGATGGAGCTGATGTCAGACCCTGGCCAGAGGCAGATTTTCAAGAACCAGTGCCTCCGTTTTCTCTAAGTTAAGTTTTAAACAATTCACATCCATACAAAACGCAGCTGTCTTCAACCCTTGCAAGCACTGGCCCCAGCGATGCCACTCGGACCGTCCAGTCTGGGAATGACGCGAGTGTCCTCGGCACAGCAGCACGCGCAGACGGTTGAACAATACTTTTCAAGATGTCACCCTACGAGTTTTGTTATGTAACGCCTATGTTAAACCCTGCTCCTAGCCTTACTCGGCAGTAGTGTAAGCAGTAGCCTCTGGCATGTCGGTTAAAGAGGAAAAATGCATGGTACACTCCAGCTACAATTTTACGCCTCGCCACTTTCACATGTCACCAGCCGCCACTGAACGAGAGTAAGGTATGGTAATTGAAGAGAGTAAGGTATGGGAGTCAGGGAGGTATACATTGGAACAAAGAAAACAGATTTGTAATAAGGCAGGTTTTGGAAATAGACAGATTAGGGAAGGATTGAACAGATAGGAAGAAAAATAGGTGGCTTCGCAGAATTCGGGTATAGAAGGCCTCATGAATTGGCGTAAGTAGAGAGGATTTGCCTAAAACGATTTAGAGGGGGTATAGGTGTGAAGATATCTCGAAAACTGGGGTTAAGGTGGATTATCAAATCGGGTTTCAAGTCTGTTTTGAGCGCTATTGCCTCATTGACTCACATTCTCGCTTTGTGGCAGGCAGTGTAACCCTCTCCTCTTCCATTGAGGAATCCGTGTAATTCAGCCATGGACTCCGTCTTCTTGGTGGTCTCTAGGCTCCAGCAGAGGTTGCCTCGTGACCATGTCGGGGTCTTCAGTGTGACGGCTCCCTAGTAACTGACCTTTATATACCCAGAATGTGTCACAATGTGTTCCTCATCACAATTGGGAAAGACCATGTGCCTCGAGGCTGTGGGGGTGGAACGGAAAATCACAGCAGCGATTGTGTTTTCAAAGTAATCTTTCTACCTGTTTAATTCCTTTAACCAGTAACGTGGACAGATGGTTGTGTAGACTCTGATGATTGCTGATTTTACCATGTCCCTTCCTTGCTTCTGCTACAGCGGAGTCGTCCCCGTTCGAGTAGTTGTGTTCATGTTCTCCTAGCCTCGTGACATCATAGTGCAGATGTTGTGATGTCATCGTGGGTTTATGCTGATGCTATGGAGATATGCAAAATCTATAAAAGGGTTAGGAGTTTGCCTTCTCTGAGATCACCTCATCGGTGTATTTCTGTACTTTGCCCTCATTCTCTACGACAATTTAGTAAACATTCTGAAGTGGGGGTGTGGGGGTCACGGGTCACCTTTCAGTTTCAACATATGCTAGGAAACCTCTTTTTCTGAATCGCGGTTAGACTTTGAATTGTATTATTTATTTAAATGTTTCACTTATTTATTTATTTATTTGGTGCATTCTACAATCCTGATAATCACTCAGCGCATCCCCGGAAAGGAATAAAAGAATATACCTGAATAGACAATAACCTCCGAACGACCATAATTAGAGAAGAAATACTTTTGGAAGGCATTTTTTCAACCAGTAGGAGATGGTTTATTGTTTATACCTAATTAAAGGCGTTCCATTTGATTTCTCAACGCATGTACATTACAATACGACGAACAGCAGTGATCGAGAACTGAGTGTGACTTCCGTTTCAGAGGCAGCAGTCAGTCCTATTTAAAAAGGAAAGACATCGGATTTAAAGGCAGCAATATTGAACGCCCACAAAATAAAAATGTCGTGTGGCAAGAAAAGTGCATTTTTAACAGATTATCAGACTGCAGTGATCTTTTAAATTTTCATTAAATATACCCATAACTTGAACTATTCAGGTATTTATGTAATTTTGTAGTGACGTGTGTGCAAATGGGCATGTCAACAGAGGGTGCATGAACTAATATTTGATGAAAATATGTTAAAATGTCGCTTCCTTTCATAATAACTAATTACAAAGATGTTTTACCGCTTAGTGGAGCACTCAAACCCCGTGTGATTAGTTCTAGTCATTCAGCCCAGCTCAGACTTAATTTCTTCTTCATTGCATAGGAAATAATATAGCTTGCCTTTCTGTCTAATTTGCCCCTGCAGTTACTTGACCTTTTACAAGACTTCAAATTAAGCAAACACTTAACGGCGAGGCTATATATATATATATATTTTTTTTAAACATATTTTTATTTGCATTTGTAATTTGAGGCATTTGTATACACATTTTTCTCAGGTATTCACTTTACATTGCTTAATCAGCATAATTCTGTAGGCATTTCCATACACGTTTCCGCCTGATAACCCATCTAGCAACCACTTCTCTGTTCTCCAGATTTATCTGTACTCCTTCTAGATCTTATCTACCATACACAAATGTTTTCTGTCCATTTTTCCCCCGGATAATGCCTACTGCTATTTTTCGGTCCCATCCCATTGTCCGGGCTCCACCACAGACCAGGGTTCAGTACTGTCCTCATCAAATCAGACTCAAAATTTAAAATTTAAACAAATAACCCAACATCGTGCAGAGGGGGTGCAGGGTACCACCATTCTTAGCTTTGAGGTTTTAAGTGCCAACTGTTACGCCTCTTCACAGGGGGTTCTCCTTACTGTCCGCTGCCGACCCAGTCCGAGTGTCTGGCTCTGTCTCCGTTTAGAGATGTCAATATTCCTTGCGCTACCGTCTACCTGCCCACACCCGTCCCGACCTAAGAGTGTCCATCTACCGTGGTATAGAGTGAGCTACCCACTATCTCTCCCTATCTCTCCTCCCGTTTCCTGTTCTGGCTCTGGATTCTCCCAAGCAGCCAGGGCTTCCCTCCATAGGTTTGCTATGGGCTGTCTCCTTATACCCTTCGATTCCTCCCAACTCAAGGCTCTGCCCTCTGCTCCGGCCCAGCTAATAACGTCCCGGTCCCAGCTGGATACCCTCGGCCCAAATGAGGACTTCCATTCTAGTGCTATCCGTCGCTTTGCCAATCCCAAGGCCAAATCGATCAGTTTATTCCCCACCTTTCGTTTAATAGGTCGCGGGAAAAGCCCCAGTAAGCAGGTCTCTATTGTGGGGGCTAGCTCCCTCCCAGTGCGTCTTTAATCTTGGCTAAAATCTCCACCCAGTATATATGTATGATACCGCAGCTCCAGGTCATATGTATAAAGTCCGCGTCCGCATGGGCACATCTCGGGCAATTCCTCACTTCCCCACCATGCATTACATTAAGCCGATGGGGCGTCATATAGACCATGTGTGTGTAGTTGAACTGAGTGTATTTGAGTCTAGTATTTCATGATATCTTCTTGGGTGAACGAAGAACCCTACTCCACTCCACCTCCGTAAGCTCTCTATCTATCACCCTCTCCCATCTCGCACGGGGCTCCCCCAATGGTGTAGTGGACGCGGAGACCAACGCCTCATGGTGCCACTTCACTTGGTGCCTTGCCGTACCCAGCGTGAGCAATGCATGCAGCACCGGGTGAGTCGCTGGCTCCTCCCTTCCCTTGCCCCACAACTGATCAAACGTACGAACCAAGGCCTCATATCGTAAAAACTGTCCTGAGGGAAGACCGTTGCTATCCATCAAGTCAGCGAACGGAACTAGTGAGCCATCTTGGTAGCAGTCACCTACCGAATCTAGACCTGCCTCCATCCATGATGCCATTTGCTCCGTCGTGAACATCGTCACCGGATCCCCATGAGGGAGCCCGACCAATGGCAGCGAGGGGGTGTACCATGGGGACCCCCTAGTCTGCGCATGCATCGCTTCCAAGTCTGGAAGGCTGTAAGCTGTAGCGCTGACCTGTAGGGAGTGGCAGTCATTGGCCTCAGTAATTTGGCTAGTAGTAGGTCAGGAGTATCATTAGGGTCCATCAGCCAAGTTCCTTCCGCGTTCACCCCCTCTACCCATTGTGCTAACCATTGCAGCTGGGCTGCTAGCATGTATAATTCAAAGTCTGGAACTCCTAAGCCCCCTTCCGTCACTGGGCGCTGTAGTATCTTCAGAGACACTCTACGCCTCCCGTTTCCCCATACCAGATCCCGTATTAGAGAGTTCAGAGGTCGAAACCATCCACGAGGCATCAGGACTGGCAGATTCACAAAAAAATACAATAACCGGGGCAGTATTACCATTTTAGTCAGCGAAACCCGGGCGAGGATGGGCAGCTGCAAAGTGCCCCAGAAAGACACACAGCTTCGAAGTGACCGCATGGCTTTGCCCAAGTTCCCATCTTTCAGGTCTTCCGTGGTGTGAAAGACTTGTATACCAAGGTATTTAAATGAATGCGGGGCCCAGTTAATGTCTGCCGGGAGCCTCTCTGGTCTAGGCGTCGGTCCCACCAATGGGAAGAGGTAGGTTTTCTTCTTATTGACCCTCAAGCCTGATAGGGATTCAAAGCGCTCCAAGAGTGTAAGAGCCGCTATAGTACCTGACACGTCAGACTTCAGGTACACCAGCAGATCGTCGGCATATAGGGAGATGGTGTGTAGCCGTCCATCTAGTCTAAGCCCCATGTCCTCCCCACCCTCTCGAAACAGTTCCGCCAGGGGTTCAATCGCTAGAGCAAATAGTAAAGGCGAGAGGGGGCACCCTTGTCGGGTTCCTCGCAGTATGGAGTACTGGGATGACACTGTTTTCCCCATCCGAACCCTTGCCAACGGGGATGAATAAAGAAGTTGTACCCATTTCACCCAACCTTCTCCTAAGCCCAGCCGTATCATTACCTCAAAAAGGTAGTCCCAGCCGACCGTATCAAAGGCTTTCTCTAAGTCGACCGAGAGTACGGCTGCTGCAGGCGCGGAGTTCCTCTCCTCGTGGAGGAGGACAGAGAACAGCCTGAGCAAATTATATGAAGTGTTACGGGAGGGGATGAATCCGTTTTGGTCCGCATGTATAAGGGATTGCATATGCGGGAGCAGTCTGAGTGCCAGTATTTTGCTAAGGATCTTAAAGTCCAAATTGAGCATGGATAGAGGTCTGTACTCTGTGACTGGTGCTCCGATCTCCTTAGTCTTGGGGAGAGGGATCACCAATGCGCTCTGGGTAGATTCAGGGAGCCCCCTAAATGGAGGGATTCTGCATACATGGTCACTAAATGTGGCGCCAATTTGTCCACGTATTGGGCATAAAATTCTGCCGGGAGGCCGTCGGGCCCCGGTGTTTTCCCAATTGCCATATCCGCTATCGCAACCCTGACTTCTCGCAGAGTCACCGGTCCCCCTAATTCCTCTTGCTCTTGTTCCTCCAACGTCCGGAGCGGTAACGTTTCCAGGAAGTCCCTAATACTAGCGCGGGAAGCCAGTGCAGGTGCGGCATATAGCCGTTCATAGTACCTACAGAACAGGTCATTGATGGCATCTGGGTCATACACCCGTTCTCCGGCATCTGTCTGTATTTGCGTGATCGGTGATCCCCTGCTCTCCGGTCTGATCAACCATGCCAACAAACGGCCAGCCTTCCCCTCCTCCCTCTGCATTTTATCTAGGTACTCCCTATGACTGTGGCATCTCAACCTCTCTAGTGTATCGTTATAGCTCGCCTGGGCGTCTTTTAGTTGCACCGCTGAGGTATCATCCCTCCCCTGCATATTGTCTAACTGACGGCTCTTGGACTCCAGGTCTAAGAGTTCCTGCCTAATTTCCCGCTGTGCACCAATCGACTGGCCCAGGCAATGTCCCCTTACCACCACCTTAAACGCCTCCCATTCCACCAGCACCAAGGACGTTGAATTGGCATTTATCGGGAAAAAGGTATCAATAAGGGTCCCCAATGACTCACGGAAGGGCGCGTCTTCCAACAACAAGGGATTCAATCTCCACAATGGAATCGGGGGACGTCTCCCTAGTGGTTGATATGTCATTAATAAAGGACTGTGGTCCGACAGGGTCCGTCCGAGGTATTCTGTATACTTTACTGATACACTAAAGTCTGGTGTGCTTAAAAAGGTGTCCAATCTAGTATGCACTTGGTACATTGGGGAGAAATATGAGTATTCCCTGTCCTCCGCGTGCTGTACCCTCCAAACATCATCTAAACCCCATTGCTCTATCCAACCCCTGAATCCTGCTGCAACCCAATGAGTCTGTGTTCCCGGGAGAGGCGGGTGTGAGCGGTCCGCTGTAATGTCCGCAACACAGTTAAAATCACCTCCGATCACTAAGCTCCCTCCCGCACAGCCAGCCATTTGAGCTGAAAGGGTACCAAGGAACATCACCTGTTCAGTGTTGGGCGCATACACACTACCTAATGTCACCTCCCTCCCCGCCAATCTCCCGGTTACCAGAACGTATCTGCCCTCGCTGTCGATTCTGGTACTGATGTGGTCGAAGGGGACCCCGTGCCTTACCCATATCAACACCCCTCTGGCATACGCCGAATAGGTAGTGGCATAAATCCGACCCCTCCATTTCCTGCGGAGTTTTTCGACTTCACTATGAATCAGGTGGGTCTCTTGCAGGAGGGCTATGTGGACATCTCTCCTCCTTAAGTATGCATACTCCTTGTGTCTTTTACTCATAGTTCCCATCCCTCTAATGTTCCACGTTATAAACTTTAGTACCGTATGTGTGGATGGCATCTTGATTGGTTCTCCCACCCTCGTCGATCCCTCCTACTCTGTGGTTCAGTAATTCCCCCTGCCTTAGTTGCCCACCTCCCTCTGCACTTACAACACACAAAAAGAACAACAAAAAATCCCCATAGGACAACTCCCGACCCCAGATCGGTCTGGCAACGGCCATCCGCCCAAACAGCAGGTAGGACTGCATCAGCAAGTAAAGGTCCCAAACCAGTAACATAAGGACCTAAAGGGGAGCGTGGCAGACCTCACAGGCAATCGGCGTACAATAAGGAGATTCCCCCATGGTGCAGCAGCCCTGGAAGACCGAAATAGCTCGGACCCAGGGGCCCACCCAGCCAGCCCCCGGCCCCCTCCCGGGCCCCGACCCCACAAAGGGAACCAGGAGAGACAGCAGGAGGAGAGGGGAAAGGCACCTGCCATCCTATTAAATAATCTCATCTGCAGTGTTCGGGGTCACCACCGGTAATTTAAAGCTACTATTACGGGACGAGTCCGACCCATCAGATCCCCTCCTGGAGCCAGATCCCTTCGCAGTCGACGATCTTCTGCTTTGCATCATGTCCGTCACCGCCTTCAGCAGCTCAGCCCTCTCCCTCTCCGTTTGCGAGAGGCTTGGTTTCTTGGGGGTTCCCCGCCCTTGTCGTCTCCTGAGCCTCTTCCCAGTTCTCGGTCCCTGGACAATGCTTCTGCCTTCTGCGCGTTCGGCTGTCTTTCGGTTCGGTAAGTCTCAATCCAGTCCCATGCTGCTTTTGGGTCCTCACAGAAATGTGTTTTCCCATCCAGCATAACTCGCAGCCGGGCTGGGAACATCAGTGAGTACTGGATCCCTTCATCCCTCAACACTCTGTTAACTTCCAAAAAGGAAACACGCCGCCTCTGAACCTCCAGGGTGTAACCTGGGAAAAGGGACACTTTACTATTTTCGACCAGGTATGGCCCCCCAGAGGGGGCCTTTTGCAGCAGAAAGTCTCTATCCTTGAAGTGGAGAAGTCTGGAAACCACGGGCCGTGGAGGCCTTCCTGGGGCCGGTGGTCTTGCCGGGACACGGTGCGCTCTTTCCAAAGTGTAGAAGGGTGACAAGCCCTCGGGGGCCACCACGTCACGGAGCCAACCCTCCAGGAATTTAATCATATTGTCTCCTTCCACTTTCTCAGGCAATCCCAAGACCCTCACATTGTTCCTTCGGTTCCGCCCTTCTGCATCTTCTACTCTCCTCTCCAGAGTGCTGACTCTGCTAATGAGGTCCCCCATTTGGAGTGTCAGTGCTTGTTGCGCCGGCGCCATGTCCGCCAGGGAGTTTTCGGTCAGCTTTACTCTGTCCGCCAGCTTGGCATGTTCAGCTCTCAGCAAGCCCAGGCCCACTGCTACTGTGCTTATGTCCTGGTGGAGTGTCGCCTTAGTATCTGCAATGGCCACCAATATTTTCGACAATTGCTGCTGAACTGGGTTGTCGGAAGGTTCACTTCCTGGCTCCTTCTGTGTTAGTTCTTGTGCTGAGTCCTCGTGTTCCAGGGGGTGTCCCATCTGTTTCCCTCTAGGCTTTTCAATTTTGCAAGGGGAGCGTTGTCCGTCAGAGAGTCTAACCTGTCCCCCCTCTGGGCTATCAGAGACAGGCACCTGGCCTCTTCAGGTTTTGAACGTCTCAACCCTCCTTGTGATCTCACTCTCCGGTGTCCGTTACGTGCGTTACTACTCTCCCTGATCGTTCCCCCAGAGGAGCCAGGCCCTTCTTTGCACCAGTTCCCTGGTCTGTCGCTCTCCTCCAATCACTCAGGTCTCCGGCCCAGAGCCGTTTTGTGCCTGCGAGTTTTGGGCCTCAGTTGGACCTCTTGTGCCCACTCGTGCCCGTCAGGGTGTGCCAACTGCCCGCAGTGTTTGTTATGCCCCACCTCGCACCTTCTCACGGGAATCCTCCCCACCATCCATATGGGGTACGGCTCCCTTTCTTGATATGGTACTATCCCTGGCTCACTCCTGGTCGTGTTCTTCCCTTATACCTGCTCCCGGGTCTGTAGGCCGTTCTTCCCCTAGGCCTCTCTGCCGACCGCAGAGCGTTCAGCCCCATATGCGTGTTCTGGGGCACCACCGTTAGCCACGATCACAGCTCGCTGACTCACGACCCTCTCATTCACTCCTCTGCAGGGTCAGACATTTAATTCTCCCCCTTCCCCGGCCTCCTCCTATGTGTCCCCCAATACTCGCACTCCACACTCCGGTACCGGCAGCCCATCCCAGTGAGGTCCGCAAGTTGCCCACACTTTCTCCCAATGGGGGCCAGGTCCCTTTTCACCAGTGGTCTATGCCCACCGTGTCTCTGGTCATATCCTGTCTTGCTTTCTGTGGGCCCGTTTCAGAGTTTATGGGCCACCCCTCCCCAGGTCTCTCTGCCGGCCGCAGAGCATACTGACCTGGGTAATCCTGTAAGGGCTCAACGTCACTGCCCCGATCTCAGCCCGCACCTGCGTCACGCGTCTCCTCCACTGCTCGCAATTGCAGGCGGTGAAGCTTCTACCTTCTCTGGCCTCCGCCTACGCTTCCTGCAGCTGGATACTCGCGGTACAGGCTCAGGCCGTGTCAGCACTTCCTTGCGGTGTCCGCTAGACTCCCACGCCACCTCGCCACTGTCCACTGATACTTGCGGTTCTGCTCTCCCGGTCACAGATCCTCCGTCTGCCTATCGTCCCGAAGCGCTCCTCAGCACCGGTTCCGCTCTGCAAGACGCTTCTCTCACGGATCAAGCCGCCATCTTGCGTGCGCTCTGGTCTCGCGCACACCTCCCGATCACTGCTTCCCCTGGCCCCTCCCGGGCTCTCGCCGGTCAGGCCGATCGTCTGCAACCCCCAGGCGGGTCAGGTCTCACCAGGGCGCCCCCGGGCCCCCGCCGTCTCCGTTAAGTCAGGATAAATTGGCTGGCTGGCGTGGAGCTCTCAGCTCACGCGTCCGCCATCTCCAGCCTCCAAGCCACGCCCCCAACGGAAAGGCTATATTTTAAAGTAAATATCTTGTATCCAATTCTTTCTTACACAAGTTACATGAAACAGTGCTGTTCTATTGACTTAGCAGCTCACCCTTCTTCCCACTTTCCTGTGTCGCCCCTTCTTTCTCACTTTGCCTCCTTCCCCCAACTGTCCCACTCACTGATTTTAGGCAAAATTATGGCGTGATAGAAGCAGCACCTGAAACCAACATGACAGCAGATTATCGTTTTCTCGTCTTCCCTCTTTCCTCCTTCCATCTTGTGTTCCTCAGAGCTTTGAAGCAGCCTTTTCATGTAACAAACGCTATACAAGAAACCATTATTCCGTAAGTCTCTGATATCTCTGAATTTAATGGTTAGTCTCTAGCATCCAGTGCCACTTGGATAGTAAACTCCTTACCAGGTTGTCATGGCCATCTGAGGTGCTCCAAGCCCCATCCTGTGGCCCTCAAACACCACACCATAGGGCTTAACCATCTTCCTTAACTTCAACTCCACCCACACAGAATGGACCGCAGACCCATCTCTCCACCCCTCTTCCCACCCACTCTGTTATACTCCAGTTATGGACGTTGGTATTGACAAACACCCATCAAATGCAGATTCAGGAGAATCTTGGTCTCAGAGATGAAATTAAAAGATATTTTGGAACTTGGGGTCTGTGGAAAAAAAGGTAGGCTGGTCTGGAGTGCTAGGCATGTTCTCTTTAAGATGGGGCTTGGGATATGTAGTGATTGGCAAAATATATCTTTTGAAGCCAGACTCTAATTTTTAAGCCACCTGTCCTCCAGCTGTAAGACATTAGTTCAGTAAACCTTTTTTTCTGCCCTCCACTTACACAGCTAGGGCTTTTTTGTCTCTAGTCCTCCGCATTTAGCAGCTCTCCATCACCACCAACTGTGCTCCTGAAATCCTGGTTTGAAATAAGCCCCAAGTCTGCCATGGGTCCCTAATGTTCCTAAACAATACCCGAGGCCTCTTGGATTAAAGACCAATAACATCTATCGGAGCAGCTGCTAAGGCAGCCTCGGGTCAGTCTTGGAGCTCTGTAAGCTTACACCAATCAGTAGCCCTGGGCTAGGAGTGTGCCAGGGCCTGCCCTTCAGCACCCTAGAAAAGATATCTGACTTGACGCCTGATGTCTCTGTTCTCTCTGAAGCCCTTCCTACTCCTTATTGCTTCATCCTACTCAGTCTTCAAGTTCTGTCTCTGGACATCAGTCTCAATTGGGATTGTAGAGTAGGGGTAAGATCTGTAGCTTCCATCAAACATTGTCAAAGAGAATGGGAAAAGTGGAGTCAACTGTCTCCCTGGAATCTCTTTGTCTGGTCCTAGTGCCTTTCCAACCCACTGTTCTCACTGATCTCTAACTCAGTGTCATACCATGATCCCTCTTATCCCTGATTTCTAAGACCTGTCCAAGCAATTAATCTGCTTCTTGTGACCTACTGCTTTCTAGTACACCCTCATCCCTTGATCTTCGCATCCCCTCTTGAGATCAATGTCAATAGAAGTTTCAGTCTGTTGTGTGTGCATTACTAGCAACCAACATGACTTGAAATGACTGCATTAAGCAGGTTGCATGCCCCATACTGGGACATTAGGTCATTAAATTGGTGAAGAAACATCTTTAGTGTTCCCTTCTTCTGAGCAGTAGTGCCACCTCCCGCATCCTAGACAGCAATGCATTAAAGTGAAGTTGTACCATCTCCTCTGTCTCAGGCAATAATTTTATCTTTCTTTCTTTCCTGGTACCCCCTCACCTTTAAAGTCACATACTTCCCTCTTCTGACCCCTCAAACGTTTAAGGTGGCAAGTGCGCTATACAAGTAACCACATAACATTGTATTCCCTCTCATCCTCTCCTGTCCACCATTGCCCATTCTCACTTCTGCTCTCCTTAACACTGTGAAGCAGACGTAGGGGTCATTTATAGAATGGTAGAGCAAGTCAGCTACCATAAATTGGCAGTTTATCTCCCCAACCAAACTTGCTTTTCTGCCCCACCCAATTAGAGGTGGGGCAACTGCAGGGTTAGTCCTGTCAGACCCTCAGCTAGCTGTGTTGGCACAAACCTATGACCTTGCAGACTGTTCGTCACTGGAGTGCAAGGCAGCCTTGGGCAGGGAAATACATTAGTAACCCAGGACACAAGATAGGAGATCACTGCACATCAGGATGATTGATTGTTCTTCAATAACAAATTTACACTTGTAAGTTTGTGTTTGATAAAAGAAACAGAGGTTCTGAGCTGCCCCAAAACAGCATGGGAGCCTCTCAACATATCCCTCAGCCTACAGTGTAGCCACTTGCGTGGTATCTCCTCTGTAGACTTAGAGATCCCTGCCAGGCATGAGAGAATCTCTAAATATGGGAAGGGGGTCCTTCTCTGGGGGCAGGGTGGAGAACCATAACCTCTGCTGGCCTGGTTGGCCGGTCCTCTGCCCATCGAGGGCTAAAGGAGGCCCATAGCCACCAGTCCCACCTTTCGTTTTGAGGGTTAACTCCCTTTTTAAAAAAAGATAACAGCCACTCCCCCTCCAATCTTCTCAGCCCTAGGTTGATGGATTAGCAAGTTATTCCTAGATCCATCTCCGAGTCAGGGGGAATCCAGGCTTCAGTAATGAAAAGGATCTCCCATTCATCTGATTCCAGTAGGACATTAAGTTCTATGGCATGTTTCACCAAAGAGCGGACTTTTAGCAGGCCACATTTAATTCCCTTCCCTCCTGATATTATGCCGACCGGGGTTGTGGTATTAATCTTCACATGTTCAGTGGCAAATGGTGGCTAAAGTAGTGGATCGTTGGCTGAGGCATGGCAAATTATGTGGTGGAAGTGGTATTTTGGCAACATTTTGTGTGGTTCAGTCCTTGCCTGTGGATCTTTCTGAAGGGCTTTGGTGGAAGCTTCTGATTGATCTGAATGGACCCTTCCAGGCTCTGACAAGGAGGGAGGTTTAGGCTATTGTGGTTGTAAATTAGTATGGCAAATGTCCAGAGTTGAATGTTGATGAAAGTGTGACTTTGAGTACTATAATACATTTTTATAGGATGCCTTTTGTAAAGTGGGCGTTACTGAGTACTTGGTTACTGATAATAGGCCCCGGGTTGACCTGCATTAGGGTTGCAAATTATCTTGTCAGGTGTGGTGTGGAGCATAAAAGGATTACTTTTTACCACCTTAATCCAATGGTCAAGTTGAAGCTATCCAACTTGCAGCAACTGGTGAAATAAATGGGAACAGAGCATTCCAATCTATATTGCTTAAAAGGCTACGCTTAATTCCGTTATGGGGTTTCACCATTTGCATTGTAGAGCGGATGGAAACGAGGTCTCATCTAGCACCATGGTGGTTGAAGGAGAATGTCAAGGAACCTACACAGGAAGATAATTTTTGGGGGTAATACATAGAGTTGAAGAATATAAAAAGAGAAATATAGTTTATTTGGATGGAAAGAGAGGGAACCCTTCTGAGAATCTGCCTGGAGTGTATGATTATGTAAGAAGCAGACATCATAGGAGTTATAATAAATCACAATCTAAACTGTCTAGTCCTGTCTCAGTCACAAAGAATGAGCAGTTTAGGTTGAAGGGGATAATGTGTGGAATACGAGTAAGATATCTGTGTATAGAGGGCAGGAGTAATTTGATACTGTTTCCCCTGTTCCTGGCAACGTCTTGCCATGTTTGCTTATGGATGATGGTGCTTTCTGTTCATATGTCCAAATGGAGTAGGTTTGGGAGACGGTGCAGTTAGGCTAGTAGTAGAGCTAGGGAACTTTCTGCCAAGTTTATGGATTACAATATTTTTTATAAGTTTAGGTTGTGGTAGCTTTAGATTTGTTTTCCTTCTTTTTATGGTAGGTGTTCCGCATGTGTGTTCCTTTTGTTATGTTTCTGTAATGGGGAAAGCGTGTGTTATGTGTCCTTAGAATCTGTGTATAGGAATGTGTGATGCTGGTGATGTGCCCTAGTAAATTGCCGTCCTAGTTTCATGACCATGAGTAATGGAGCAGGGGCTGAAGCACCCAAGCTGGAGGGGATTGGAAAAACCACAGGTAGTTGCACAATGGTCGAGGGGAAGAAAGATCCTATAAATAACAGGGAGGACCAGGGACCAATAACTATTGTCGAACAATGAGCACCCCTCCTTATTACTTCCCCCTTGCTTAGGGCAGTGCACCCACACAATGGATCACTGCAAACCATCTTAGATATGTCAACATTAGATGCCCCAACCCCAGACTTGTTGCTACCAAATTAGTGTATGCTGCATGCAGCTCCACCAGTGCTGGCAACCTTAAAGTGAAACCACCCAGCATCTACACATGATGTGTAACAGCTGTTAGATGTAATGAAACCTATGGCACTACCCCCCCTCATTGCAGAGCCATGTGCTAAGTCCACCTCCTAGCCAAAAGTAAAGTGCAAAAAGAAGAGGAAAGTTAAGAGAATTAAGAAAGCTAGATTGCCTCTGAAGCGCACAAAAAAGATAAGGAGAATAAGGGGTTTTAACCCCGGATGCAGGAAATGTTTCCGGAGACACCGCCATCCAGGCAGGGGCTCCCTTAAGTGTACTCAAAGATAACAACACTGGAATTGATGGTGAAGAGCAAAGTGGTGCAAATGGTAGGAGCTTTGTGCCATTAAACCCATGTGCGAGGGTTTTTCTGCCTGAATCAAACAGCACGGTAGTGGTAACTAAACCGCTGGGGATATTTGAGAATTGTAATGTATTGACTGCCCAAACACTAGTGAAATTTACTTTTATTGATCTATTCCCTGATCCAGTATGTCCATTACCATTAAATCAAGCATGCCAACTAGAAGTGTTTTGGGCTATTCATGCTCTTAGCCTGCTAGCCTTGCAGGATATTAAATTAGTGAATCCCTGTGAGCGCGCTAGCCCTAGCTCCCAGGCTGGCTAGAGTGGGGTATATAGTGACGTGGAGTTTTACGCACCAGTTACTCCGAATCTGATCAATGATAACATGGACCATCTGCATGTGAGGGGCCTAGATATGATCAACCAAAGTAGGGATTGGAGCGTAGCATTGCGGCGAGAATGCCAGATGGAGTTGGGACAGGAGAACTCGGAGCAACACGATACGCGAGTCCTCCTCAGAAGACCGTACGCACTTTACAAATTGACTCCCGGTGTCCTAAGGGAAGCAAAAAATATGATAGTTACAAGGGAAGAAATAGAGCTGTTATTATCAATCAGAAGAGGAGCCTTAAACCTGCAGCAGGTGGTGGCATTAATTGGCACTGGCTGCCAGCAGTACTGGGTCTAAAATAAACTCCCTTTGGGATACTTCAATTGCATGCCATATTCCTGCCACACCACATACAACATTCAAATATCACCGAATTTATATCACAGTAGCCAAAAAATCCAATATGAAAATGTTTATTAGGTTGGTTTAAAAGCTTTCTTCCTTCTTTTTGATTTTTTTGGTAATCACTAAAATATATAAAATACAGTATCCACAAAAATATCAAACATTAAACTCACAAATATAGGAAAAAGTGCAAGTCAGTCTGACTGACTTGCACTTTTTCCTATATTTGTGAGTTTAATGTTTGATATTTTTGTGGATACTGTATTTTATATATTTTAGTGAGTACCCAAAAAATCAAAAAGAAGGAAGAAAGCTTTTAAACCAACCTAATAAACATTTTCATATTGGATTTTTTGGCTACTGTGATATAAATTCGGTGATATTTGAATGTTGTATGTGGTGGGGCAGGAATATGATATGCAATTGAAATATCCCAAAGGGAGTTTATTTTAGACCGTGTGTTATTTTGGTGTCCTGTGCCTTTGGTGAGTTGGACCCCTCTCTTTTTAGGTCTCGCCTAGCGATGCAGCGCAAAGCGCTGCTCGCTATGCGAGATCTATTGTTGCCGACTTTTGCTCCGATGCGGGACAGGAGATGTGCACGCGCATGGTGCGAGCAGGAGTTGTAATAGCGCCGCAAGCCGTACGCGTGCACATCAACTGTCTGTGCCGAAGCTTAACAGACAGGAGATGTGCACGCGTACGGCTCGCGGCGTTATCACAACGCCTGCTCGCACCATACGCGTGCACATCTCCTGTCCAGGCAGCCGATGCGCACGCTCAGGGCGTGTCTTCAGCTTTTAGGTCTCGCCTAGCGAATGCAGCGGTCTTCCTTCGGCGTGCCTGCCCGGACAGGGCATGTGCACGCACCTGACTTCTCTTTGCCGTGCCTCCACGTGGGCTAGCAACGCTTCGGCGCACTTTCGCCTTACTCTCGGCGCTGAAGGCTGCTGGACATGGATGCGCCCGGTGATGTCAGCATTTTGCCAAAGCACGAAGGTGAAATCCCAGCAGTGTCCAGCGGAGAGAAAGGACGGGGACCATGAGGGAGCTGACTCCGGCTGACTCTGGAGCAATGAGTAGGCCCCTGAGCTCCACAGGTGAGTAGTCCGTAGGGAGAAGCCCTCGCGGGCAGCGCGCTCTACCCTACTCCACTGCCTGCCTCTCCAGGTCACCAGCACTTTCCGGGCAGCATGCTCTTGCTACACCGCTGCCCCTCTTCTCCGCAAAATGGGTCACAAAAGCTGACTTGAAAGTCCCTCACTCCACTGGCAGAGTGCTCCTGGCCACAACGCTGCCCGACTATGTTCCACACCCAGGCAGCATGGTCCCTGAATGCCGTTGCCCACCAAAGCCGTAATTCTTAGGCAGCACACACTCCCGCTGCTGCCTGCGATCCACTGCAGCCCACTGTTTCTTCATGGGTAGCGCTCACTTGACCACGCCGCTGCCCGACTTCTGCTGCACATGGGCAGCGTGCTCCCCGCATGCCGCTGCCCCACAGAGAACCTCAGAATCTTCACAGGCAGCGCAATCCTCACCACGCCACTGCCCGACTTACTGCAAAGCCACAATCTGATCAGCCAAAACACAATCGGGCAGCGAGCGCTCTTCCCGCCGCTGCCAGCACTCCAAGTTGCAGTCCCTTTCAAACCATGACTTGGCGACCCTTCTCTACAGCGACAACGATCAATGAACAGCGACAGCACATCCATTGGCAAAGGCACATGTTCTGTTAGGGGGCCCCCCACACCCTTATAACTCTGTGGTGCACCCCGGGCCCACCGCTGATTGGTCACTTCAAACTAAGCTGACCAATCGGCGCAAAGCATCTTCCCAGGCTCAGCTGCTGTCTGCTCTCTGTTTCGCCCCCCGGTAGGAAGTTTGTTGCAGGCCCTTCATCGGTCTGGCTGCGCCTCACCGCACGCTTATTATCCTCCTCTTATCTCTGCCTAAATGTTGGCCTGTCTGCAGTCCTAATGTTTGGATTAAAAAACAATTGAATTCTGGGAGTGTAATTTGCTTACAAAATTGTAACCCTGGGTTTAAAAATCTCTGCATGACAAATGCTGTTATTTCAAAAGCCAGAACTGGTTGAAGCTCCCATACATGTCACACACGAGATAGAAATATTTGAGTTATTATAAAAACAGAGTTCGCAGGTTCATGCATAAGTGACTCATCCAGTTAAGGGACTTTGTTTGCTCTGCTTTCTGGGACTTTAATCCTGATTTTATAATTGGATAAGTTAAACCGCAAGTACCAGAATGCAAAGCAAACCCTTGAATTGGATGAGCTGCTCATGCATCACCATGGATAAGTTGAGATCACTGCCAGCAGCGTCCTGCTATTCTGACCCTTGCAAGATGGCCTCTAATATTGCTTATTGGATCTACCTGCTCGCAGTGTCCGACCCGACTGCTGTGTTCAGTCCACTGCTCTCGGGCCTTCTTGCAACACCATCACCATCACTATGGCCGTGCGTCACTTCAGTTCATTCGGCTTTGCAAAGCTCACCCATGTCCCGATATAGGGGAGAGAAAACTGAACTTTCTAGTTTCTCACTTCTCACTTCTCTGACTCCCTGCCTTTTGCCCTTTTTAGGTCGAGGCTGCGCTACTGCGAGGCATGCAGTTTTGGAGTATGGCTTTGAAGCCCTGCACAACTCTCTGCCTATATTTTTATTGGATTGTGTCATTGGCCTTTGTAAACGCTGGCTTCTAAGAGGTTATTAGGCTTGTTAGTCCCTCCTTGGTACCGCCTTGTCTGCATTTGTTACCTCCCATAACGACTGGACCTTTTACTGGTATTGTTACATGGTCTGCTTTAAAGGTCAGTGAGCACTATTTTATTTAATACTGTTCCCCTATTCCACCCACTACCTTTCAGCAGCCGCACGCTTTTATTTAAATTTTTACTAATGGCGGTCCGCTTTAACTATAGCGACCACGTTTTTATTTATTTATTTTAGCAGCGCAGTATGCATTTAGAAGGCCGCACTTATTTATTTATTTTGTTAACTAGCGCCCATGCGGCGCTTTCACATTTATGGAGGCCGCGCCCTTTCTTTACACAAACCGCATCTAAAGAAAGGTACGCGGCTGACAGTAAGTGAGCGCGTGCATGGACATTTACTAAAAAAACATCTGCTTGTCAACTTGACAAAACAGATGCTTTTTTTGGTCAAAGCCCCATGCCGCGGCTTCACTTTAATGTAGGACACGCCCCTTTCTTTAGACGTGGCTTGTCTAAAGAAAGGGGCGCGGCCTCCATAAATGTGAAAGCACGGGCGCTTGTAAAACAAATATTTGCAATGCAATAGGACTCACGTTTGAGAGAGTTTTAGGTATTGCATTGCCAATAGCTTAAACTCTTGTTAATGCGAGACCTATTGCATTGCAAATGCTTGTTTAGAGAGTGCCAGCAGTACTGAACAGCCCTAATACAGCAGGTTACAAAACTTATTACACCTCTGCCGCCTCATTTTAGCTAAAAGGGCGCCCAGTTTCCTGTCCAAAATTGTGCCACTAGACCTGGAGAGATTCGAGGCATAAAGCCAGCGGGATAACCATTATGTCCAGGAATATAGCCGGCCTACAATCAAAGTTTGAGGATGAGGACAGAGTGGCATTTGTTAGTACCAAGAAAATTTGCTGGTTTCAGGATACTTGGGCTGTGAATGGTACTATATCTGAATCAGTGCCAGGCTGCATGGGTTTTGCCACCAAAGCAAATAGATCCAGTAAGAGGGGGGGAGGGTCTCTCCTCCTGGATCTCAAAAAAACTAGCTTATATGGTATCAAAAGTTTCTTTATTTCCGACTCGATTATGTCTGTTGCACGTAAAACTTACCAAGGCCCACAAGCCATATTAGTTGTTGCCAATGTCTATTTGAAGCCCAACCAGTGTGGTAAACCTGAGGATCAATAAGCAATACTACAGGAAGTCATCCATGGAATAAAGGTCAAGGTGAAACCCGGCGACATTCATTATCTGATAGTATGTGGAGATTTTAACATTCGCCCGCCCAAATGTATATGGAACGAGGCAGCGAGCAAAGAGGAAGCAAGCTTGGGTATCCCTTTGCCTGATATTGCCTGCTCTATTCCAATCAGCAGGCATAGTAAAGGGAGATCCTCCGCTAACTTCCTCTCCAATCTAAACCTAAGCTTCTGAAATGGCCGAACCACCAGGGCTCCTATGTTCCAAAGCAATAAGAGAAGTAGCATCCTATTTCCAAACAACCAATGGGAACTGGTGATGAAATGCAAGTAATTCAGCGGCCTAAGGGTGATCACAACCCTCTGTGCTTCAAGCATGGAATAGAGACAGGGTTTGAAAGTCCTCCATGTTATATTGCTAGTATCTTCCCAGATAACAGTAGGAGAGATGTAAAATGGATTGCGGATAGCTACTCAATAGACAAGAACATGCTGATGGCATCCATAGAGGAATATCTTCTGAATATTCAAGCTGTGGAAAATGGAGACCATATTGTGATACTAGAAAATTATAGGGCTCTGTCAAGTGAGCTTACACGCAAATGGTCTACATCGAGAGTGGCCAAGTAGAATGGTCGGTTAAAGAATTACTCTGGGTGGTACGATAAGGAGTGTAGACTTGTCAAGTCAAAGGTCTCTAACGCATATAGGTACCGGCATCATTCGTTAATCAATGATCAAATGTTTAAGAGCGAAAGGAGCAAATGCAAAGCCCTACTAAGGAAGAAGAAATCAAACTACCAGCAAGGAGTGTGGAGCGACCTGATTGAGGCAGCAGAAGAGAAAAATAGTAGATCCTTTTGGGGGAAAATTGCCAGAGTGTTCAGGGATGGTCCAAATAGTCATGGCCATCAGATTTGCTCACACACCTAGGTGGGCCACTAAAAGGCAGTATATAATAGCAGTGGTGGTTTGACACATTTGGGAGAACTTGCCAACCATAGACCAAATGGAGAACTAAGCATTCTACGCGTGGAGGTAGAAAGAGCAGTCATAGAGCGAAAGGCCAATAAAGCACCTGGCCCCGATCGTGTCCCGGTGGACATGTTTCGCTCTGACCTGAAGGTCTGGTCAATGGTCCTATCTAAGATGTTTAGTGCTGCTATTGGGAAAAAATGCATCCCCTCTTCGTGGCAAACTGCTATCATAGTGCCCTTCCACAAAAAAGGAAGTAAGATGCTTCCCAATAATTACAGGCCTATTTCATTATCAGACAGCACCTGAAAAATCTTTGGCTGTGTACTTTTAAATAGGCTGCAAGGGTGGATTGACAAAAATAATGTTCTAATCGATGCATAGGCTAGATTCTGTACAAGCATCAGCACCATCGATCAAGCTGTCAAACCATATATGGTGTGTGCCAAATACAGAAGGGTGCTCAAATTGTCTCTATACCTATCATTTATAGATTTAAAATTGGCGATTGATCTAGTTAACAGATCCAAATTATGGCAATCACTAGAAAAAATGGGGGAGGAAAACAACCGTCCTTCAAGCTCTTAAAACCCTGCATGCAGAAACAAGCGCTTCTGTTCGCTACAGAAGCTCTGGGGTATACACCCCTCATTTTACAATCTGCTCTGGTGTACAGCAAGGCTGTCTACTTGCCCCGCTGTTCTATTTTTAAACAAATGCAAAGAATTTATATCCAGAGAGAGCCTTGGATGCCCCGAAGTTGTGCAGTAAAAACAAATACTCATTCTTCTTTTTGCATATGACGCAGTTCTATTGATGCTAACGCAATGCATAAATCTTTGGAGAACTTTGAGAGCATCTGTAGCCAGAAAGATCTTTGCATTAACACACAAAAAACAAAAATAATGCCAATATCAATGGCTCCGCCTTGAAGGAAATCCGCAACGATAACGGGTCAGGTGCTTGAAACCATTAAGAGCTATGACTACTAGGGCATTCGCTTCATTAACAAACTGAACTGGCGTGACCATATTGAAAAGGCAACCAATGTCTTGCAGCGTCAAGCAAACGCCACCCTTCGGACTAGATAAAAAATTGGTTGCCACATCCTGAGCATTATCTTACAAGTTTACAGACAAAAAGCGGTAGTAGCAGCTACTCTGGGGATACAGTGACTGCACGCAATCGCAAATAACTGAAAATTCATTCCTGCGATCCCCTTTTGAATTTAAGTAAATCGCAGCCGCCATGGGGCATCATATCTGAGAGTGGTTATGGAAGCATCGACCCTACGAAATTTCTAGTACAATCCCTGGCTAATCTATGTTTTAGAGATGCCTGGATGAACTTGGACTCTGTCATCTTTGGTCCAGTCCAGCTCTTGTAGATCACGCCACAGTTGGCTTGGTAAAAGACACCTTCATGAGCTGGAAACTTCTCGCCTTGGACAGGCCTGTTCCTCACATTTGACTGTTAGCTATTTGCAAGTAAAACATACATTAGGTATTTAGCTAACTTAAATTGCCACTGTTGCAGGCCGCACTTTGTATTTAAACTTCTGCTTGGGTACTCTACCTACCAGAGTGTATTTGGCCAAGTTTGCTGTTAACCGTTTTGGTACCGATTGCTGTGATTGTAAGTTTGGAGTGTGGGAGACACACCTCACTTTTTGCTGTTTTGCACTTAAACCAAGCACTTACGCTCCAAATGGCTTGTACCACTGTCTAAGCAGTTCTCGACCATAGCTTGACTAAAGCACTTGCACTTTGCCACAGAACGGTTAATCCAGCAGTCTGTATGGCAGTGGCCAGTTATATTCTGGCTGCCTGGCCAGTTACAAGAAGGTACTTGATAGCCCAGGCTCAAGCTAACGATTAATTATGTTGGTGTTCCTTTGGATAATCGTCAATGTTGTTGCTCTTTTGGGATAACGAAGCATTGTTGGCCAAAGTATAGGACGATTGTCCCATAGTTTGTCACCTAATCAATGAAAACTTTGTCTCTTTGTAGTTTACAGCCTTTATACGGGGGGCTGAATATGTAGTGTGAAACATGGAAACTGGTGATTTTAAAGGAATGGGTGTGCTGCTATTTGTTTTTAAAGATCTTTTATTGGTTGCATATTTATTATTGTATTATTTAGTTTGATATACAATGGCATATTTATGCTCATAAAGGGAGATTGGCTCACAATTGCTATTGTTTCTATTACTTACCGGTAATCACATTACTTCTAGTCCTACTCTCGCTTCTCTCCATTACGCAATGAGGCCCCTGCGCCTCGTAGACACACCCCCTATAAAAATGCACCGCCCCCTCCACAATACCTGTACGTACCAAGCCACCGTAGACACAGTTGGCCGGGCCACCGGGAGGGAGGGCGGGTCGTAATGGAGAGAAGCGAGAGTAGGACTAGGAGTAATGTGATTACCGGTAAGTAATAGAAACATTACCTCCACGTCCCTCTCGCTTCTCTCCATTACGCAATGAGACATACCAAGCCAAGAAAAACCAGGCCAACTGTCCAAGCACAAGCCCAAAACATCGGAACAAAACGCACCAAAGAAGGGCAAACAAACAGGAAAGGCAAGCCAGACGCAACACAGCTGACCAAAACCCAGAGGCAAGCCCAGCCCCGCCCCCAAACACGGGCAAGAAAGAAGACCCAGAACACAAGGAGCCGAGGACCCCCAAGCCAGCAAGCAGACACCACAGGGCAAAAAACAGCAGAGCCAGAATGTGCAACCCCCACAGACAAAAGGGGAACACCAGAGAGCCCGCCAAACAGGAGGGAAAGCCCCAAGAGGGACACATCCACCGAGGGAAGGACCACCCCACAACGAAACAGGAGACCAGACCGACCAACAGACCACAGCCAAACCCAGAAAGGCTAGCCCAGGGCACCAGTGGCAGAGAAACAGAAAAGGGAACCATGTGCGCACGAGCACACCAAGCCCCCAACCAAGAGCCAATGCAGAGCCAAAGGAGACCAGGCAGACCCCCAAAAGGCACCTGCACAGAAGAGGCGGCCAAAGCCGAGAGACCAAGGCAGCGACAGCCACCCAGCCCCAACCGGAAGACGCCAACCCCAGAAATGCCCGAGAAGGCACCAGGAAAAACGCAACCACAGGGCCACAGAACCGGAGAAGCCAGACCCCCACCAGCGCCAACAACAGAGGAACCAAAGGAAGAAGACCGGCAGGAGGCCCCAGAAAAACCAGACCCCCAACCCACCGAACCAGGACCCCGGAACAAGGTCAACAGAGGAAAACCAGCAAGAGGCCCGCTGACCAAGGAAACCGCAGGGGAACCAACCCCAAAACGACACCCCCCAACATCCCCAAACCGAACCGGGGAGCAGCGAAAGGAGGACCCCGAACAGACACCAGGGCAACCCACGCCCAGGCCCCACAGTAAACAGCCCAGAGCCCAAACGGCAGGAACTGGAAGGGCCCAGACAGAACAGCGAACCCCAGAAAACCACAGAAGACGCGGACAAACAGGGACGCGCAGGAACGCAACCCGCAAAAAGAAAGCAGGCAAGAACGCCCCAGAGCCAAAAGGCAAACACCCCACCGGAAACAGCCACATCAACCAAAGAGCCACAGGACAGGCGCACACCGGACAACCCAAGCCAGGAGCACAGCCCGAGGAACCGGCAGCACGGCGGAAGGCAGACGCCAACCCCTCCAGGCCGAAAGGCCCACAGAAGGAAAAGGAATGGAGAACAGCCCACCGGAAAACCAGGGGACCCAGGCAGGAACAAGGGGCAGCCACAACAGCCCACCAGCCGCCAAATGAACCCAGCAGTCCAGGACAGCAGAGGAGGCCTCCACCGGCGCCCCAAGGAGTGAAAGAAGCCGTGGCCACAAGAGGAGCACAAAAAGGAACCAAGCAGAACGCACAGGGCCACAGCGCCGCCCCCAACCACCCAGAAATGGGAGAAGCAGGAGCCAGAGAACACCGCCCAACCACGGAACCGAAGAGGGCAAAGCCCAAATCGGACCACGGAAAGCCACAAAACACAGACCACAAGCCAGGAGAGTCAAGCCAACAGCACTAGGCACACCCAGGTGGGCACCCATCCAGGCACGAATCAGGCCCGACCCAGTCCAATCCCCGGGAGCAGACGAGAACAGGCAACCCACGGCGGTAGGGCCACAGGAAGAGGAGACAGCGAAGCCCACAGCACCCGGCAAGCCCAGACAGCCACACAACCAGTTCCGACAACGCCGAACGCCTGAGAACAGATGCAGGCAGGAACCACCAGGGCCTAAAGGCCGCAGGACACAGACGCCCCCAACCAGACCTGCAGACGCAACACCCTGGAAGACCACAGGCCGGGACAACAGCACCCGCGAAACCGGTACATATGCCCCACTGGTACAATAAGGCAGGCAAGGCCAAAACCAGGGGCCAGCCAACAGACCTAAAAAGCCACCAGAGGCCGGCAAACCATCGGAACAGCAGGCAAAGAGGCCCAGTACAAGAAACCGCCAACAGGCGGAACCAAGACGGAACAACCAGGCAGAAAGAAGCCACCACGGCACCCCACCAAACAGCACACAGGGGAAGCCAAAGAGAAAAGACCACAGCCATACTCAAGGGGGAGAAACAGCACACAGAGAAGCCCCCAGAGCGACGAGCAACAGCCCAAACAGACACCGAAGCCAAAAACAGGGACCCCGGCAGGAGTGGACTCCTCCCCGAAGGCCCCCATCGCCACAGGAAGCCAAAAACAGAGGAAGCACAGAAACGGAGGGGAAGGCCGGCCCGAAGCCCTGCCCAGCATCCAACCCGGATGCCCAGCAGCCGGGGGACGCCCCAGCAAAAACAGCGCCAGGCCTGCAAGCACTGCAACGCAGACACAGAGGCAGAACACAGGAGAACCCACAAGAAATGGGAAAAGGACAGTCCACTTTGTCAGGAAACAACCCAACAACAACAGGCATAGCACCGCAATGCATAAAACAAAAAAGGACGTCCAACCCAGACGGACGGAGGGGCAAAGGGAAAAGAGCACCACACCCACCATCAACAGACCCCCACCACAGAGGCCGAGAGGCCCAGCACCCGAAACAGAAGGGCCAAAAAGGGAGCAGCACCCATACCGAGGGGCCCAACAAGCCACCGCGACAGCCAGAGCACCGCTCCAAAGCGCAGCAATAAGCCCTGGTACAGCCGCAGAGGAAGGAGGCCCCAAAACCCAGGAACCATGAAAGAGCCAAACCCGCACGTGGAACAGAACACCAGACACGGGTAGACAGGACCACCAGGACGAAGGGAAACCCCCACAGCAACCACCAGAGGACAAGCCCCCATACTGAAGGAAAGAGCCGAAACCCAGAAGAAAAGGCCAGGCGGACAGGTAAAACCAGAAAGACACAATAACAAAAAGGAGCACCAAGGGGTAAGTAGTCAGGTCGCCCCCCACTCAACAATATGTTTCACAATAAGACCTGACCAACTAAGAACAGTATTTTACAATTTTATGGACTAAGGGTCTAAATTCCCCTTTTAAACGGCAGTACAATTTTTACTTGCCTGTATGTCCTACTGTTCATCCTTAATATTCAATCACGTCATATACCACACTTTCCACCAAGCAACAACAAAAAAGTTTTTGTATTTTCACCACATTACGTTGTGTAGAAAATATATGTAAAAGAATGGAAAGTACCTCACGGTAGTAACACCAAGGGGGCTGCTGGCATATGATTTACCAGTATGCCCACACTTATCATCACCGGTAACTTTCCAAGTGGAAAACAAAAATGAAAGTAAAGAGATTCCTCTAAACTGAGAAATCTATGACAAAATGAGTGAAAAGAATAGGTGCATAAAGATGACACGTTCAGCGTGAAGAATCACTGCGTGCCTCCCATGTCCCACACACAAAAGAGGAGATGCAATCTTCAATTAAAACGAGGTACCGCTTACTTACAACAATGATTTATTCAATGTAGCAAGCGTCCTCACTTAAAAACGGCATCTAATTGGCCATTTATCACTATATAAGCCAACATGTTTCGTTGCCTACTGTAATTCCGGCAACTTCATCAGGGCAAGTGTGGGACCGCTTAACACCTTGCTTGTGGGTCACTCATACCTGTGGTTACATGACAGAAAGAAATATATAAAACACAACTGTGCAGCAAATGCCAATAAAAACACAACCAAATCACTAGACAGTGAAATCCAAAGACCTCACTCATAGATTGTATATATACATTTTTAATATACATTTACCAAGGGGCTGCTGTAGTCCGTCGTACCTGCATGCCACCTTCTGGGATATTGCGCTACAAAGTCGCAATTCCACTTATGCCTGCTAGCGTCAGTATCACCTACAATCACAATGGGTCATATTGTTAAAACCGGGGATTCTTTATTCGCAGGTCTCCTACTTTTGTCAAAAGGACCGCGACACCTCAATTTAAATACAGCGCCATAGACAAATCCAATCTGCCGCTCTCAGACTCTCTGCCCCGCCATTGCCGGGTAGTCTTGTCCCAACTAACCTTTTATGTCAGCTGCAACAACCATTTCAACCGTATCAGCATGGATACTCTCACCTTCCATTCACAGCCAGTCAGAAAATGGTATCCTCTGATCCCCTTACCGCATCCGCAGTGTTCTGTTCTACTCAGTGCTCCGTCCCGCTCCACAGTAATCGGGACGCGAGCCTGCGTAAAATAAGTATCCAGGTAAAACGGACAACCCGGATATGGAAGGCCCGGAAATAGAATACCGGCACAACCCTCCAGTGGCTCCTGAGCACAAAAGCGGCCATATTTAAAGTACCGCTCGCGCTCAGAAGCTCACAGTCAACAACACTTCTCCCTTTGTATTGACAGCACACTTGTGTTACGACTGAGTATTTTTAATTTTTTGGGGTTTAAATTCAATTATACCCAAAACCCACACTGAGCAGTCGCACCTCTCCCTCAACAATGAACAAATGCGTGTACCTTAACTACTTCTAATTTACATGACCAAGATGGCACTACATTAACTACTTCTAATTTACATGACCAAGAGGGCACTACATTAAAAAGGTAGTACGAGCATTTAGCCATTACATTGTCTTCATAATGGACACTCCAGAAGGGGCTCATGAACAATACATAACCCAGTGCATCATGGAGCATAAACCAGTTTGGAATAAAAAAATTGTGTCTTATAATCTAAAAACAAGGGACAATACACACAGTGCACAAAAATCCCATGATATTAAGGCTCACCATCCCCTCCATTAGCAGAATCACAATAGCTCAGTTCATATTTCATCAATGCTTCTTCACAATAAAATAGTAGAAGAACATTATCTGCTCACTTTATTCCATTCAATGGAATCGTTTAACCCATGGCCATCAACTTTCTCTGAAAAATCCATCGTGCTTCTTTTCTTGCCAAGATTTCATCAATGCTACTTGCATTGCCAACCACCTTCTCAAGGACAGTCCATTTTAAGTCCCAAAAATGATGGCCCTGTTCCCGGAAATGTTGAACCAAGCGAGTGGTAAGTTTGCCTGCTTTCAAGGTGCTAAGATGTTCCTGCACACGGACCTTAACTTTTCGTGACGTTAGTCCAATATAGTGTAAACCACACTGACATGTAAGCCTATAAATTACATGGGTCGTATTACAATTGGTGAACTTGTTGAAATACCAGACCATACCATTTGTCAACAAAACACTTTTGGCCGGCTCGGTGAGTTCACACACCGAACAACAACCACAAGGATAGTGACCTGCAGGCAATGTTGAATCTTTCTTCTTGTTGGTGACTGGACGTGTGTGGACCAACTTATCTTTTAAATTTTGCGCCCTGCGGAAAGCGAACCTAGGGGGAGGCATCTTTATTTCCCCTACATCTAATAAAGACCAATGTTTTCTGATAATCTGTCTCACCTTAGTGGACAGAGGGTCAAATGTGGTCACAACCGGTATACACTTTTCTTTCTGTTTGGTATTTCTGCTCCAACAAAACTTCTCGAGGAGTATTCAATGCTCGCTTACGAGCCCGTTTCACCACCTTCTCTGGATACTCCCTGTTACTTAGTTTAGTGGCCAATTCTTCAGATTGTTCCATAAAATCAGCTGTGGAGGAACAGTTCCTGCGATATCTCAGGAACTGTCCCACTGGAAGATTGTCACGGAGTGCTCTAGGATGGAACGAGCGATAATGTAGTAGGGAGTTCCTATCGGTGGCCTTCTGGTGCACTGTCGTGGAAAGACCACTCTCCTTGGCTCTTATATCCACATCTAGATACACTGCAGAATCTCTGCTGATGGACCAAGTGAACCGCAGACTTTCATCTGCTCCATTCAGCCATGTTAAAAAGGTCTGGAGTAATTCCTCTGATCCCGTCCAGATGCAGAGGACATCATCAATAAATCTCCTCCAGAGAGAGCCTTAATATCATGGGATTTTTTGTGCACTGTGTGTATTGTCCCTTGTTTTTAGATTATAAGACACAATTTTTTTATTCCAAACTGGTTTATGCTCCATGATGCACTGGGTTATGTATTGTTCATGAGCCCCTTCTGGAGTGTCCATTATGAAGACAATGTAATGGCTAAATGCTCGTACTACCTTTTTAATGTAGTGCCCTCTAGGTCATGTAAATTAGAAGTAGTTAATGTAGTGCCATCTTGGTCATGTAAATTAGAAGTAGTTAAGGTACACGCATTTGTTCATTGTTGAGGGAGAGGTGCGACTGCTCAGTGTGGGTTTTGGGTATAATTGAATTTAAACCCCAAAAATTAAAAATACTCAGTCGTAACACAAGTGGGCTGTCAATACAAAGGGAGAAGTGTTGTTGACTGTGAGCTTCTGAGCGCGAGCGGTACTTTAAATATGGCAGCTTTTGTGCTCAGGAGCCACTGGAGGGTTGTGCCGGTATTCTATTTCCGGGCCTTCCATTTCCGGGTTGTCCGTTTTCCCTGGATACTTATTTTACGCAGGCTCGCGTCCCGATTACTGTGGAGCGGGACGGAGCACTAAGTAGAACAGAACACCGCGGATGCGGTAAGGGGATCAGAGGATACCATTTTCTGACTGGCTGTGAATGGAAGGTGAGAGTATCCATGCTGATACGGTTGAAATGGTTGTTGCAGCTGACATAAAAGGTTAGTTGGGACAAGACTACCCGGCAATGGCGGGGCAGAGAGTCTGAGAGCGGCAGATTGGATTTGTCTATGGCGCTGTATTTAAATTGAGGTGTCACGGTCCTTTTTGACAAAAGTAGGAGACCTGCGAATAAAGAATCCCCGGTTTTAACAATATGACCCATTGTGATTGTAGGTGATACTGACGCTAGCAGGCATAAGTGGAATTGCGACTTTGTAGCGCAATATCCCAGAAGGTGGCATGCAGGTACGACGGACTACAGCAGCCCCTTGGTAAATGTATATTAAAATGTATATATACAATCTATGAGTGAGGTCTTTGGATTTCACTGTCTAGTGATTTGGTTGTGTTTTTATTGGCATTTGCTGCACAGTTGTGTTTTATATATTTCTTTCTGTCATGTAACCACAGGTATGAGTGACCCACAAGCAAGGTGTTAAGCGGTCCCACACTTGCCCTGATGAAGTTGCCGGAATTACAGTAGGCAACGAAACATGTTGGCTTATATAGTGATAAATGGCCAATTAGATGCCGTTTTTAAGTGAGGACGCTTGCTACATTGAATAAATCATTGTTGTAAGTAAGCGGTACCTCGCTTTAATTGAGGATTGCATCTCCTCTTTGTGTGTGGGACATGGGAGGCACGCAGTGATTCTTCACGCTGAACGTGTCATCTTTATGCACCTATTCTTTTTCACTCATTTTGTCATAGATTTCTCAGTTTAGAGGAATCTCTTTACTTTCATTTTTGTTTTCCACTTGGAAAGTTACCGGTGATAAGTGTGGGCATACTGGTAAATCATATGCCAGCAGCCCCCCTTGGTGTTACTACCGTGAGGTACTTTCCATTCTTTTACATATATTTTCTACACAACGTAATGTGGTGAAAATACAAAAACTTTTTTGTTGTTGCTTGGTGGAAAGTGTGGTATATGACGTGATTGAATATTAAGGATGAACAGTAGGACATACAGGCAAGTAAAAATTGTACTGCCGTTTAAAAGGGGAATTTAGACCCTTAGTCCATAAAATTGTAAAATACTGTTCTTAGTTGGTCAGGTCTTATTGTGAAACAAAACCAGAAAGACAACCTGGCAAGACCCAAGGCCAAAAGCCGCAAAGCACCCCCACCGACGCAGCCTACAGCACCAGGTACACCCCGAGGACTCCCATGCGGGCAATAACCAAGCCCAACCCTGCGTAACCTCTGAGAACAGATGAGAGCAGGGGACCCAGGGCGGACCAGCCGTAGGCCCTGGCACCCACCCTCAGAGGCAACCGACACCAAAGACCAGACGTCGACAAACCATCGTAGGAGCAAGCCTGCACAAACCCCTGTGGCAGGACACGAACACCCGGCATGAAAGAACAGCCCCAGCAAGAAACAGGACCCAGAGACAGGGAACCACCGTCAAGGGCCGCAAGCGGGCCTGGCCTGCGCCAGCCAGAAACATTCCCCAGAGCACCACTGACAGGGAAGCCGAGAGCCAGCAACAACGCCCCACCGGAGAAAAGGCACCGCAGACCTCCAGCTGGGAGAACAAAACCAGCACAAAGGTAGGGACAAGTCTGTCGCACCGCGAGCAGATGCAGTCCCCCCCCCACGTGGGCCACAGGATACACAAAACAGCACCCCTGCCCTAAAGAGATAAATAAAGAAAAGAAAGGGGGACAGGCAACCCCCAGATCCCAACAGGGAACCAGCAGGTTGGGAAACACCAAAACTGCGCAGTCACCCCCCACAGCATCGCCAGCAGGAACCGAGAGGTGCCACAGACCAACAAGCGCATACACCGCGCATGAGAAAAATGCACCCAGGCCGTGGGCCCTCCAAAGTGGGCGCAGAAGCACCAAAGGACCCAGGCGCGTGCTGCGGCAGAGCCCCCAACTGCCCACCATGAGACCAGCGCACAGGCAATCACACACCCCGGCTGGAGAAAGGCACAGCAAACCTCCGGCCGGCGGAAAGCAGGCCATGCCCACCCAGACCAGAGGAAGGCACCACCAACCACCGGGAATGGCGGCAACAAAAACAAGGGAGAACGTGCCAACAACACTGGCAACGACTCCCAGCAGCGAGGAGGAGACCCAGCAACCCGAAAATGGCCACAAGCTGACCGGAGGGAAGCAGCGCAGACCACAGGCCCTGCAAGACAAGAATGAGGGAGGAGCAGAGTGACCCACCCGCCGTGACTGCATCACCAGCAGAAAGGAGCACCGCATTCCAACAGGCAAACATGCACCGCAGACACTGAGAGGCACAGCACTCCCAAAATCCACAAGCAAGGGCCAAACACATGCAGCACCAAGCTGCCTCTGCGCCATCCTGACAGAGCGACAGACAGAGCACAGCTCTGAAGTGCCCCAACACGCCCCAGGAGCACCATAGCCCAAGGAGTCCCGTCGAGACAGGCCGCACGGCCAGGCCTAATCTCGCGCCACTTCTCTGCACCAGAATGAGAGCACAGCGCTGATACGTGCAGACCGGCCACGAGGAAGCTGAGCCACAACCCGAGTCACTGCCCGTCCCAAAAAACTCACCGAGAAGGGAAGCATCCAGGCAGAAGAGGAAAGAATCCAGGTCGGAAGAAACGCCCCCGAAGAAAAGGAGCCAGTAAGAGAGAAGAACCAGCTGCAAGGAACCTACGCTGGAGTGAGCGCACCGCACCCACCCGTACCGTGTCTACAGACACAAAAGAACAGGTATTGTGGAGGGGGCAGTGCATTTTTATAGGGGGTGTGTCTACGAGGTGCAGGGGCCTCATTGCGTAATGGAGAGAAGCGAGAGGGACGTGGAGGTAATGCGCCTTTATGCTTACTGTTGAACTGCTGAGAGAGGGTATCTTGACGTGATCTGAAGAGGGCGGAGAAGGAGCTGCCTGGATGAAGGGAACGCAGTGGTGTGTGCAGGAAACAGAGGTCCTGATGGGGCCTCTTACTTGCATAGTCCAGCTGCATATTCTCTTTACCATTTAGACAGTTCCCTGGCTCAGGGGATTTTAACTTCCCCACTGACTGGTGAACCAGCTTGCAGACAGATTACCATGAGGTTCAAACTGATCTACTTCTGGTTTGAGGACTTTGGCCTCTGCAGAGGTCCTCATGTTTGGACATATGAAGAGTAACTACATACCCTCAATCACCACAAGCCTTCATGTCACTGTGCACACCATTTTCAAATACTTATGTCCATGAGCATTATGTTTTATGCACGTAGGTAATGCTAGGTGCTGAGCAGAATGTTCTACACACAGCTCTCCACTCTGTCATCAGGGGTCATCAGGGGCACGAACATTCAGCCTGTGATGCTCAGTAAGAGAACTGTAGGCATTTTAGAGGATTGAAAATAAGCAAGCTAGATTTTGCTTGCCATTAAAAAAAGGATCTTACAGCATATTGCCAAATTTAATCCGCTTGCTCCCTGGGACATGCAGACAGGAACCGTGGCCTGAAATAGTTACACAAGGTGGCAACCAGATACTTCTGCATCCAAAACATTGGGTCCTTCGGTGTAAGGACATTTTGCTGCACCAATTACAGACAGAAAACATAGAGGCAAATTCATTAGGTTACAGGCCGTCCTCCTCTGTAACCTGCTGGAACATCATCTGGGAGTCTGCCAAGCCTTCTTGTTCACAGCAGCAACCTCTAGTTGTCCCATTTCAAGATGGTGTTCATGCGGTAGTTTAACCAGACTGAAAGCCCCCGCTCTCCAGTGAGGGACGGAGCCACAACAAGTCGGAGACCTTTCACGGTTCATTCTTTTCCATTCATAGCCGATGAGCAGTGTCCTCATCTAACCAACCAGTAATTAAAACTCCAGCTTCTGTAACATTGTGGAACTGGTATTCTAAAGGAGCCTAAACACAAAAAAGAAATAGTAATAAACCACCTTGGCTTAAGTTCATCTGTAGCCATCAAAAGTTTAAAATGGCAGCTCGCGGTGAGTGGTCAGCAGTAAAAATGCGCTTTATGGACTTGTGGTTCCCAATATACCCTCAGCCATAGAAGTCTCAGAGGACTACCACAGTTTGCTATCCTCACCTTTAAGAATGTAAGCAATTCGAATTGCATCACCAATGAGTCATTGGGCCATAATATTGTACATGACTATGATGCAAGCTCTTGCAGCTAACCAGTGTAGAAGAATAAAGAAATTGTAGGTTTTAAGAAATGCTTCGCTTCTATGCAGTGCTTTATAGACTATTATGAAAGAGCACACTAATATCACAAAGCACTGTGCGGTGATCCAGCGCGACTAATACAAATTTTTCCTTATGACACTAATCCAGGGAAACACCTACACAACTTTGATCACTTGAAACTTATGTCGGTGGGGCCCATAACACCGCATGCATACATTCATTCAAATCTGGATCAAGCGTTAAGGAAAAATGAGTTGCTGGACAAACGGGATGCCTTATTAAAATGACAGAATTATAACCTATACATTATATACATTTATCTTCAGATCCTGTCGGTTCTAAACATCAAGGTATTCCGCTATTCGGTCGATGGACCAACTAGTAGAATCAGTTGATGGTGATTAAGACCAGCTTAATCATAATTAAAACCTTTAGCATTTATAAATCACAGTTTTATTTAAAGAAACCACAGACTCGTTTAGAGTTAGCATATAATTTTATCTAAATTTCTTTAAGCATAGGTAAAGTTCAATTTATTAGCAGCATACATTTATTATATCAGTAAACATTTAAGTAAAAAGGTTAAAATGTAGATGGGAAATATTCATTACCCTTGGCCATTGGGCGATGACAAGAATGGTTCATCAGGAAAGAAAAGATGAACCGCAGATTGCAGAATGGACTCCCAAAACTGACTGACTGTCCCGCTAACCTCCTTGGACGCAATCCCCTCCCGGGCAACTCCCGCAACGGTCTCATTCCTTTTCCCAGTCAAAGTCCAAAGTTCAAAATGACAGAGTCTCTCACAGCATCAGGATAGAATAAAAGGAGAAGTTTTTTTTTCACAACGTAAGAGCAGACCCTCTTATACCCTATTTTCTGGCTCACTACACTTAAAAGTTGCAATCTTTAGGGGCAGAAATCACGCTAATTGGTCCATTGGAGGGGTGGTGAAGGTCATCTCATCGCCCTCCTTGTTCGAACCGGTTTGGGGACAATAAGGCATACAATAACTCTCATGTCCAAAGAAGTCCAAAAGTAGTTCAATTTGTTAATATAATTTGTAACAAACTCCGATGGTCACACATTAGTTCATCCCCTGTCGTTCGTTTTTCCCATCCGTTCCCAGGCATATGTGCTGAACTCCTGGCACGCCTTTCATAGCAGGTCAGACTGGCCTTGACATCTCTCACTCTGGGCACAGGCCGCATACACGTGACTGGAGCTTCTAAACTGCCCAGGCGCAGGGACCATTTTATTCGGCGCACGCATCTCATCCTTTCCAGCGGCCATTTTGGAAGCATGGTCCAGTAGGCCCGATCGGAACTAATATAAGAACAAACACAACGGAAAGTAGAACATGGAACATAAGCCTTTCTGTTTACCACCCGCCATTCTAAAGACCTGTGTTAGGTATTACCTAGCAGAAGCGACATTTAAAGCCATTTTACTTACCACCTGCGTTCTTTACCAAGGTGCAATTTACTATGCGACACAAATCATGCATTTTACTCTATTTACTACTCAAATCACAATTTTAGGTTATTCAGCTTCACATTTGTAAATAAATTAGATTTTTCATGCATTTAGCAGGTTGCCCACGTGTACTGTTTAACAAAAAGATGTATTTGTTGATTAGTTCATGCGTTTCAAATGATTAGTACCATTTATTGTTATGGGGTCATTAATTTCAAAGGGGTACAAAAAAATATTTTGTTTCCCCTGCTCCATCACAGTGCTTTATAGACTATTATGAAAGAGCACACTAATATCACAAAGCACTGTGCGGGTAATTTAAAGTTTGACAGAAGGTACTGCATCGCAGACATGACAGCTTACCCTGTCCGCCAAACTGATGGTCTGCCCTCCCCCTTAAGGTTGAGAGGACGGTCAGCCCCTGACGTGGAGGCGGAGGGGGAAATCTGTCGACGGAAAGCCATGTCTGTTGGCCCGACAGTATAGTACGTCAGACTAAAGTCATCACAAATCCCACTCTGTTTAGAGTGTATGGTCTGATGGGTCTTTTGTTTGTCCATCATCACCAGGGAATACCAGGTGATGGGACACAGGAAAAAAATAGGATCCTCGCACCCACACCATGAAAGAAAACTCTCAGGGTGTGGGGTCATTAGTTTTTTGTTACTAATAAAGTTCCATTTTGGGAGAAAAATAAAAAATCTTAAATTTGGTGCTCAGCCGTCAAAACCAACAGCGGCCGTCCACCAAACCTTTTGTGCCTTGAAGGGAACTGTAATAATTGCTGTTCTTTTCAGCGTACATAAATGACCACTGGGCCAGTGGTCATCTCTAAATAGGACAGACTACTGTTCATCACGATGGTGAACTTTAAGTCCTTTGCCACCCTAACGGATGGTACTCGGTCCGCCAGAGTCTAAATCTGTTTGTATGTTGCACACAATGTATTTGACTCAAATCTGCCTATTTTATTGTATTTTATTATCTAGACTTGCATAGTAGAGTCTAATGCCATTCATGTTTATTGTATAATTTACCTTGCAGATAATAACAGAATCTGTTTTGGAAGTTAATTGATTGACATTCATTGTTACTATGTTTATCTCTTCCTTAGGTATATTTTTGCAATCAGTGGGAAATATCTCAAACAAATTGGCTACAGACTTTACTCCTGCCGGCTGGACTTTTTCCCTGAACTGGAATACTATATTTATCTGGCAGTTTCTTTGGTTTGGATATGCTCTTTCTGGGTTGTGTAGAAAGTATTTACTTTGTTTATTTTACTATTAACCTGGACTAATAGTCCATCAGGCTGAGCAAATTGGCAAGCTAGGAGTTGATACTATGAGTCTGTCAACTTACTGTAAGAATTTAACAATAAATGAGTGCAAACTTCTAATTGCAAAGATCAGCTGTCAATCCATGTGTCCAGCGATGTGCTTTAATGTGTCATTGGGCAAATCAGAGATGGAGATATTGTCCACTACTTGAGCTGTCAACTGTGGGGCAAGGAGACGCAAGTGCTGATCTTGGTTTTCAGGCTTGACCGAAGCTTGATCATGGGCAGGTCTCTATTTCCGTGTGGGTCAGTTCAGTTTCTTTGAACGGATGGAGGATTGTTGAGGATGATGGAAACCTCAGTGTTAGCTGCTACATCAAAAAATTCAACATCTACATTTATTATTCTGGAAATATAACTTACTCTTTAGAGGTCCTTTCTACATCGTTGATTTTTACCTCACCGTGGTGCTCGGAGAGTCATATCGCTGAAGAATACTTTTGGCTGTGTTTATGGTTCACATAGCTGCCAAGGTTTTAGATTGCTTATGTGTGACATTTTATAATTTCAATATAATTATGAGTGCCATTCAACGACTATGAGTGACACTTTCTCGCGACCAAAATCAAGCATTAAAGTCCCTGGAAACAGACAATTATCAAAATGTACTCCCATTTGGTCAACAAGAAACTCTAAGGAACTCTGTTGCAGGTGCTTTTAAACCTATTATTTATAAATACACAGCACCCTTCAACCCCTCACCTCTGTACCAGGTGGGTCGAACCACAAGTAACAAAGGGATCCCTGTGACAAAAGCAGTAACACAATGCCTATCCACATAAAATACAGTTCTGTTATATGCTGGGACACGTTCTTTGTGGGAGCACATTAACCCTTTGCGTTACTTTATGGTGAGATTCAAAACTGCCAGAAGACAAAACTCTGACCTCTCATCAGCAGCAATATTAATCCCCAAAATTATCTTTGTCTTACCAAGTCTCACAGTGCTGGGAAAATAACGCCTGCTGCTTTGGACTGCCACTGTAGCTGAACTGTATGTGGAGTCACAGTCACTGGCTGCAGACAGCTGCTCAGACAGTGTCACTGTCATGTGGAGGCAGGAGTCAGTTGCCAGTTTGGAGAGTGCTGGCAGGCCGGCACAGTGACAGAGATGATGCTCCTCTCTGCAGACTGTACAGTACTGCTGTAGATTAAAGTCATGGTGAGAGTCATGCGCCTGTTAAAAGTACTTAGCACGGCCTGCTCTCACCATGACAGGACACTGCCCCCTCACTCCCATACAGGCGAGCACGTGTCTAGTTGAGGAAGGAGATGTCTTGTGCTATCAACTAACATCGGTGTGCAGCAGCGCCAATTCCTGGGTGCCTGGGCCTGCAGGAATTGCCGTTACTCTGGTCAGGGTTCATTCAATCAATCAGTTTGCGGCCCCCAGAGTGACCCAGCTCTATTCCTCAGACATTTTGAAAGATAATTAAGTTAGTGACAGCACAGGCACCCGCAAGATATCCTCCCACTCCCCCCACAGGTTTTGACTCCATGAGGAGTGCTACCATGCTGGGCCAAAGCCCGGGAAATCTTAAACTGGAGGCCACTGCCATTTCAAGACTGAGGGGTCGATTCCGATTCGGGCCGGAAAAAGCACCGACCGACTCGGATCCGGAAATAATACCGACCGACACGTACCCGTGGCGCACGACACGCCAAGTACGATGCAAGGCGCGAAAAACCCGACCGACACGTACCTAAACCAAGTCGACCGACCGACCCGCACGGAAAACAGCAATCCGGCCGGAAAAACACGCGAATCCAACCGACCGACACGCACCCGGAACAAATCCGACCAAAACGTACACGCGAACTCCAAACCGCAAAGTACGATGCAAGGCGCGAAAACCACGAGCGAGTCGGACGGAGGCCAAGCCGTACGACCGACACGCATACAAAACCGAGCCGAAGCAACACAAAACACCGCGACCGACGCGTACGCAGCATAGAAAACTGCACAAACACAGCGTGAACGAAACGGAGAACACCGTACGAGACTAATGCAGGGTCCGACTCGGTCACAAGAACGTTTCCAACATGCACAAACAGCACAAAGGAAAAATCACCCAAAAAAAGGCCAAACAAGCAATTACCAAGCCAATAAATACTGGGGGGTGGGGACAGAGAACAAAAACACACCCACAACTCCACCTATATAAAGGACACAAATCACAACCATGAGCCTTTGCAAATGCCATTCCACTGCCAGCACCCAAGAGAAAGCAACCACACACCCACAGCTCATCCCTCACACAAGCCACACACCATCAGCACACCAACAAATACCTAACTCACATACACCCAGCAAAACACACACTCACACACCCTCACCTGCACACCAACACACACATCACCCACCATCACCACCCATCACCATGTCCCCCAAGAAGAATCCCAAGTTCCTAGATAGTGAATTGGAAGTCATGGTAGACGAGATCCTCAGGGTGGAGCCACAGCTGTTTGGCACACTGGTCCAACAGACCCCCATGTGGCAGAAAACCAAGATGTGGGAGAGGATCATCAACAGGGTGAACGCACAATCACCATGTCGGCGCACAAAGACCGACATCCAGAACAGGTGGTATGACGTGCGCAGGAGGGTACGGGACATGCTGAAGAAAGACTACATCAACAGCCAACACACCGGCAGTGGCCCTCCTGCCAAGCCAATATACCTCAGGCCCTGGGAGGAGAAGGTGCGGGCCATCCTTCCGCCAGTGAGCGTATATGGACTAGAAGACATCCCAGAGCCTGGTGAGTACACAACAAATGTACACAATATACTGCCACAAAACACACACATCACTGTCAAGGGGAGAGTCAAACCATGCACTCATAGCAATTACACAGCAACCAGAACAGAATCATCCCAAAATGTGTATGTCAGTCTGATAAACACAACACATGCCATCCAAAAAGTCACATCCAACTGTGCCAACACATGTACAAACACAACTACAACTACAGCTAGGCAGTGGCACAAATAGAACTAACAAACACATCCAGACATGTAGCCACCACAACAACACCAACACACAGTGAAGACCACTCAAAGGAAGGAATTCTGTGTATGCTGGACAAGTCAGTGTAGCCAATAGCATCATGGGAGTCGCAGTCACACATATTGCCCCCCCACAACTGTCCCATCAACACCACCATGAACCATGCGCACATCACAGGGAGTGGAGAAGGACTCACAAGATGGCTGACACTGGCTACTGCTGTGGGGAGCACAAGGCCCTGCTGGCAACTGTGCAACAACCAACAGCAGGACACCACTGACTGACATCCTGAGAGACAACTTACACTCCCTGCAATGCAAGCACGTTCCATGGTGGGATATCTGGCTAGCTGGGTGGGAAGGGGGACTTGCAGCACTGACCATAGTCACAAGCACCTCCCCTCACACACCCCCAACACAAACTCCACAGAACCCACCTGGTAGAATGCAATGCCCCCATCCTAACACAAGATCCCACAAAGAACCACCACTCTGGGTTATGTAGTGTGAAGCACAGGGACACTCTTGGGACTTCTAGCCAAACAACTGTCAGGACAACACTCCCAGCCATCCTGTCAGCACAGCCAGCCCACCCCACAGGGAAGCAGAGTCAAAAGGAAGGAAGCATGGGCATGCTGGGAAGGGGGGAGGAGGCAATAGCATGATGGGAGTCGTAGTCACATACATAGCTCACCCCCACAACTGTCCCATCAACACCACCCTGAACCATGCTCACATCACAGGGTGTGGAGAAGGACTCACAAGATGGCTGACACTGGCTACTGCTGTGGGGAGCACAAGGCCCTGCTGGCAACCGTGCACCAACAAACAGCAGGACACCACTGACTGACATCCTTAGAGACAACTTACACTCCCTGCAATGCAAGCACGTTCCATGGTGGGATATCTGGCTAGATGGGTGGGAAGGGGGACTTGCAGCACTGACCATAGTCACAAGCACCTCCCCTCACACCCCCCCAACACAAACTCCACAGAACCCACCTGGTAGAATGCAATGCCCCCCATCCTAACACAAGATCCCACAAAGAACCACCACCCTGGGTCATGTTGTGTGAAGCACAGGGACACTCTTGGGACTTCTAGCCAAACAACTGCCAGGACAACACTCCCAGCCATCCTGTCAGCACAGCCAGCCCACCCCACAGGGAAGCAGAGTCAAAAGGAAGGAAGCATGGGCATGCTGGGAAGGGGGGTGGAGGCAATAGCATGATGGGAGTCGTAGTCACTGATATTGGTCACCCCCACAACTGTCCCATCAACACCACCCTGAACCATGCTCACATCACAGGAAGTGGAGAAGGACTCACAAGATGGCTGACACTGGCCACTGATATGGGGAGCACAAGGCCCTGCTGGCAACTGTGCACCAACAAACAGCAGGACACCACTGACTGACATCCTGAGAGACAACTTACACTCCCTGCAATGCAAGCACGTTCCATGGTGGGATATCTGGCTAGCTGGGTGGGAAGGGGGACTTGCAGCACTGACCATAGTCACAAGCACCTCCCCTCACACACCCCCCAACACAAACTCCACAGAACCCACCTGGTAGAATGCAATGCCCCCCATCCTAACACAAGATCCCACAAAGAACCACCACCCTGGGTTATGTAGTGTGAAGCACAGGGACACTCTTGGGACTTCTAGCCAAACAACTGCCAGGACAACACTCCCAGCCATCCTGTCAGCACAGCCAGCCCACCCCACAGGGAAGCAGAGTCAAAAGGAAGGAAGCATGGGCATGCTGGGAAGGGGGAGGAGGCAATAGCATGATGGGAGTCGAAGTCACAGCTCTACATCCCCCACCACATGGCCCAGCAAGCTCACACTCACGCATGCACATCCCACAGAGAGTGGAAAGGCCCATCAAAGATGTCTGACACTGTTGCTGTGTCGTGGGGAGCACAAGGGCATGCTGGGTACTGCACACCAACCAACAGCAGGACACCACTGTCAGCCATCTTGCCATTGCTCTCACACCCACACACACTGAACTCCACACAAAAGCAAGTAAGTATGGGAATGCTGGGAAGTGGGGTGGAGGCAATGGCATGATGGGAGTCGTAGTCACTGATATTGGTCACCCCCACAACTGTCCCATCAACACCACCCTGAACCATGCTCACATCACAGGAAGTGGAGAAAAACTCACAAGATGGCTGACACTGGCTACTGCTGTGGGGAGCACAAGGCCCTGCTGGCAACTGTGCACAAACAAACAGCAGGACACCACTGACTGACATCCTGAGAGACAACTTACACTCCCTGCAATGCAAGCACGTTCCCTGGTGGGATAACTGACTGGCTGGGTGGGTGGGAAGGAGGGCCGGCTGTCAACCAAACACAACCAATGCAGACCATGTTCACACCCCAGAAAATACATAGACATGCCCAAATAATGCAGGACAATGTGCCACACCAATATCAACCCCTGACTGTGACGACTTAGGACAATGCAATGTACAGGCCCGCACCCAGAGGCACAGTCACAACTGTCATGTGTGTCAACCATTGATGCCTGCAGAAACATAACACACATTGTTTGTGTCTCCCAAAAACAGGTGATGATGGGGACACAGCAGCAGACGCTGAGGAGTCCCAGTCCCAGGCTCAAGAGGATGCCGAGCTCACTGGCGTCGTACAGCCTCTGTCCTCCTCGGACGATGAAGAACAACCTGGCACATCCGGTGCAAGTCAACATGCAGCACCAGCAGGACCACCAGCTGCAGCACCAGCAGGACCACCAGCTGCACCCCCTGCACCCACCCCTCCAACGACTGTCACCACGAATACCATCCCTGCCGACATGGACAGAACAAGGAGTAATACCAGCACAGGGACCCTGGACCAACCTGGGGCCATGGACACCACCACCACCACTAACCCCCAAGGTGGACCAGGGTTATCTGTGCGTGCCACTGCACACACTGCACATGTCATCAGGGGTGGTGGGAGGGGTGGGAGACAGAGGTCGCTGCTTGCAGACGTTGCTGGTGTGCATGATGACCCACAACTGGTACGCATAGCTGATGCGTACCAGTCCAGCACCGGAGAGCTCAGCCAGGTAGTGGGGCTCCTCAGAGACATGAAACAGCAGCAGGCTGCCCATCATGCCCGCTTGGACTCCCACATGTCCCACGTGGAGTCACACATGTCCCGTGGGGACTCACACATGTCCCGCGTGGAGTCCAAGTGGGATGCACTGAATGAGATGACGGCGGTGCACAGGGACATTTTACAATGCCTCCGCCAGATGAACAGCAACCAGTCCACACCTCCCTGTGTGCCAACAACATCTGGTGCCGAACAAACTGCAACTGCCACAGGGAGGGAGGAGGACTCTGGTGGAGAGTCCCCTGCACCGCAGCAGCCTGTACTTGAGGGCCCCCCCAAGAAGAGGGGTCGTCCGAGGAGGGAAAAGTGAGAGGCCGATGGCCAAGCGCAACTCCCAGGAAGCCTGAACCTGTTCTGGATGTTCGCCTTTGTGCACAGACTGTTCACCCTGTTGACGGCAACACTACTCCCACACATTGCATGGGGAGTACAAGTTGGACCAATGTGTCAGACAACTGTGGCCCCGATACTGGGGATCCTGTCTACCAGGACTTTCTATTCACCTAGGAACTTGGGATTGCAAGATTTATGTACAGCACTACCCATCCCATGCACTATTAACACAAATGTATCACAATAAACACACTAATACACCATACTTGCCTCTGTCGTGATTCCAACGTGGGTGCTGTTATGGGGATGATGAACTGCAAAATTACACTGTGTATGCGAACTGCAACAGCAAGGACAACACAGGCATGTGAGTACAGGCAACGTGACACACATGAGGGAGACACACCACCAGGGCTACACAACACATACACACCTAGGCCATCTGACTCATTGCCTACACTGATGTTGCCAGGGAAGACGGTGCAATGCACAGACACCACACCCATTCCCAGTTGTAGTCAAGTAGCCCACAGGTGCAGTAAGCAAATGGCAGTCAAATGTGTGACCACAGACAACGCACATCACAAAGTGGAGCACAGGTTTATTACACAGTTGCAACATGCCGTAACCACTACAGATGCAAGGTAATCCCACCTGGCAGCGGGCACACAGTCAACAACTGTAGACGGAAGGAAGTCCATGGGTGTGGCTCACATCACCTGTAGGGACACAACAGCTACCAGCCTGGATGTGCAATCACGTCGTCGGTGGACACAGTTGACCAAACGAATCTGAAAGTACCCTGTGAAGGACAGAAATGACACACAGTCAAAAGCAATGGAGTACAGGACAGAACAGCAAAACTCATGCACAATACATGTTACAAGATACCCACCCAGAACCAAGTTAGCATGTCAACACTGTTGGGGAGTACAGCCCACCTGTCACCACACATCGCAACACATATCCAGTCAAGTAGCCCATGGACACACTCCAACAGCACCAGAGCACCACCCACACATCATGCCAACTCACATCATTGACATGACACCTCAGGATACTCACATTCAGCTAAAGAAGTTGGTGATGAGCTGTGTGCGGACATCACCATCACCATCATCATCATCATCGTCACTGGCATCGTGGTCCAGGCCAGGATCCTCCACAGGTGGCGGATGTTGGTCATTGTCATCCTGGATGAGAGGCAACTCCTTCCGCACTGCCAGGTTGTGGAGCATGCAGCAGACGATGATAATCTTGCACACTTTCGCAGGGGCATATGGGAGGGACCCTCCGGTCTTGTCCAGGCAGCGGAAGCGGCTCTTCAGGAGACCAAAGGTCCGCTCAATCACTCTCCTGGTCCGACCATGTGCCTCATTGTAGCGCATCTGGGCTGGTGTCACAGGGTTCCTGAGGGGTGTCAGCAACCACAGCATGTTGGGGTATCCCGAGTCACCTACGGACAGACAAGTGCACATTAGCTGACTTGGAAAAGTGGGCGGAATACTACAGATCAGATCACACACAATGGCACAAAGTCAGTACACACCGACAAGCCAGGCACGCTGGTTCTGCATCTGTGCCATCATCCTGGGGATGCGACTATTCCTCATCACAAAGGCATCGTGTGCTGAACCAGGGAAACGGGCACACACGTGTGTGATGGTCATGTCTGCAAGACACACCACCAGTGCATTGACCGAGTGGTAGTGCTTGCGGTTACGGTAGGCCTGCTCCTGGGCCTGTGGTGGTACCAAAGCCACATGTGTCCCATCAATGGAGCCAATGACATGCGGCATCCTCCCCAGGGCATAAAAGTCACTCTTCACGTCAGTGAGTCGTCGCAGTCTAGGGAAATAGATGTACCAGTTCAGGAAGAGCAACATTGCCGCCAAAACATCGCGGAGCACACGGCTGAACATGGTCTGTGACATCCCACCAGCAGTCGCCACAGTATGTTGGAAGGTACCAGTGGCAAAGAAGTGTAGGGCTGCCATCACCTTCACCTTGGGGGTCAGCGCTGTAGGATACGGCCGGCCAGGCTGCAAATGTGGGGACAACTGCACTGCCAAATCCTCAATCAGCTGCCTGGTGAAGCGGTACCGTCGGATGCTGTCCCGTTCCACCATCGTTGCCAGGTCTGGGAATGGTCGATGGACAGCAGGAGCCCTGCAGTGCAGAGGAGAAGTAAGCAAGATTGTCAGTCACCCCACATATGCGGCATTGAACACACTCAAGATCCCAACATACATCATTATGAGGCACAACTACATGAAGTGTGCAGTACCGGAAGGACATGTATGGTACATACATGGCCAACATCTGTCAACACGGTCCAACAGGTGGCATCAATTAGTCCCAGGTTGGCCCATTGGATATCATGAGGCCGTGTCACAGTTCCCATCTCCTGCTGCCGTGTCACAATAACCCCCCACAGTGACATGTGAGGACAGTTGTGCCCCAGGCACCACAGCTCAACGACAGGTACATTCCCAGGGACCCTGTAATGCCACATGGACACTGGCATTACATGGAGTATCATGTATACATCACAGCAAAACAACCATGACCCCCACAGGTAGTGGCCCCACTTGCCACGGCAGGACAGACATGGACGTCTGTGACACACACACGCACAACATCAGAGTCCATGCACACACAACGTGGATGTGGAGACTGTCTCCCATTGTGCACATGAAATCAGAGACATTGTAAACACTACATGCACAAAGACTGTGGAGGACCATCACTATTGTGCCACTGGGACACCCTGGCTCAAACATACCGTCCCACATGGGACTCACGGGGTATGTGACATGACATACACATACACCACTGTGAAATGTGACCATGGCACATGCACAGATATGAACAGTTGCACATCACAGTGGTCATGTACACGTAACACCCAGGATCCTGTCCCCATGAACACGTGCACAGCCTGGGGGTGGCTGCCCACAGGTGACACCCACAGGACAACATGTACACCAACATACACACAATAGGAAATGCAGCCTTACATGCCTTATGATAAAGTTTGGACAGGCTGTCGTGATGTAGGTGTGCCCCTCACTCCCTGGGAGCTATCTGTGGCTGGCATATGTCCACCTGAGACAGGCATGCTGACATATGCCAGTCACATGTACAGTGATGCGTTGTACTGCAATGGACCGATCGGTGCCTCCGGCCGGCCCATTGCATTCAATGTGTGCGGGTACGCGTTGTACCCTTGTGCGCGTTGAACTGCAATGGACCGATCGGTGCCTCCGGCCGGCCCATTGCATTCAATGTGTGCGGGTACGCGTTGTACCCCTGTGCGCGTTGAACTGCAATGGACCGATCGGTGCCTCCGGCCGGCCCATTGCATTCAATGTGTGAGGGTACGCGTTGTACCCCTGTGTGCGTTGTACTGCAATGGACCGATCGGTGCCTCCGGCCGGCCCATTGCATTCAATGTGCGGGTACGCGTTGTACCCCTGTGCGCGTTGAACTGCAATGGACCGATCGGTGCCTCCGGCCGGCCCATTGCATTCAATGTGTGCGGGTACGCGTTGTACCCCTGTGCGTGTTGTACCGCAATGGACCGATCGGTGCGCACCCATTGACAATGGGCTTGCCTGGCAACGGACGCGTTTTCGAATTTCGAACGAGTCGGTTGCTGTAAATTCAGTTGGTCACCCACAACAATGTTGCAAAATCATGTATGTCATGAAGTTGAAGATTTGAAGGATGCTGTGGGCGTGTTTTGGTGCTGCTATTCCATGGATTGGCCAGATTCAGAAGATGCAAACGACTTGGACCTATCACTTTGGACACAAGGGACAGTATCTGCCTCTCCAGCACATATATATTGCTGGCTATTCCCCTGAGAGCTCACTTGCCTGCACTACATGCTCCAGGACGACATCTGCCACTGCACTGCTGCTGTCTCTGCCCCTCTGGACCCTGCAATGGCACGTACTGTGGAGAGAGCCCCAGCCTTCAGCCTTGAAGAGAACCAGGCCCTGCTGGACAGCCTACTTCCACAGTACAGCAAGCTGTATGGGACACCAGGGGAGCAGGTGAGTGTTCTGTGCACTGCCTTTCTGAATGTGCATTTTGTGTGACTAGCAAGGCTGAGAGTCTGCACGCCACTGGCTAGCAGGCTCACTGAGTAGTTGTCACCCCCCATAGTGTGTAGTGACTTGCACTGGACAGGTATGGTGCAGTGACAGTGCATTTGAACATGGTTTTCCTTCCCATGCAATGATACCATGTAGTGACGTCTGGCAAACTGTCCATGGTCAGCTTTGCACTGCCTGTGTACATCATGTGCCCCTGTGATTGAGACATGTATATACAACTGTGTCATGCACGGATATGTTGCATGTGTGGTAATGGCCTTTTCACTTTGTCATCCTGACAGGTTAATGCCCATCGGAAGCAGGAAATCTGGAAAGACATCGTCCGGAATGTCCGGTCCGTGGGGGTCTACAAGCGCCGGATCCGCAACTGCCAGAAGAGGTGGCAGGACCTTCGGGGCTGGACCCGGAGGATTGCACGGGTCCAGCTGAAGCTGTCGCCTCCTCGCAGGAGGGGCGGAACACGGACCCTGACCCCCACATGCTCTAGATCCTGGCGGTGGTGTTTCCAGACCTGGATGGGCAGCTGAAGGCCAGACAGCAGCAAGGAGGGGGTGAGTCAAAGACTGCACTGTGAACTCTGTATTACATGCTTTGTGCCCTCCTCTGGCCTGGTTCAACTGCCACAGTGCAGCAGTCATGTTGTCCAGGAGCCATGTCCCTCTATTGTGCACTGCCCACTGCTCATCTGATACCCAGGTGTGGCCCTTACATTCAGGGAATTGTGTCACTTGGGACTGTGTCCTTGCAGTTTGCTTCACTAAAGGTGGGGGACAGCATCTGTTTCCCTAACTCTGTTGTGGGCATCATGGGTGGGTCCATTGTTCACACAACGCCTGGGTTTGGACATGTGATCTGCGTGTTGCTTTGATATGCGGTCCACTTGCTGAGCTGAGCCACCACATGTGCCTGGGGTATGTGGCACACGCCCATGCAGCGGGTGGGAACAATGTTTGGGCCCCAGGAGTGTGCAGATTACGTGTGTCACACATACATGGCCAGCTATCCACTGTCCAGGGCACATCCCTCATTCATGTGGAGCAGGACAGTCATGCCTACTCCAGGCCATGCAATGCACTCTGTACTCCCACTCCCGTGTATCAGCTGACACATTGTGCACAGTGATTTGACCCCTCAGGTGTCTGCCTCTGTGTCAGTGTGCTGTGGATTAGTTGCCAGGACTGCTGGGGTGTTTCTTGGTAGGGGCTCAGCATGCCCCTGGAGATGTGACCATAGGAGACGATACTTGTGTGTCACATAGGTGTTTGATCAGCTGCCTGTGCAGACTGGGGTATGCGAATGTGAAGTTCAGGCAGCTGTTCCCCATTCACAGCAAATTGTGAGGGGCTCAGGTTCCAAGGGTAGTGTCACAGGTCTCCCATATGTCCAATAGGTGTGACCTGGACAGATGAGGGTTAAGATGATGTGTTGTGTGGGGGATGTACATGTGCACTTGTGCAGCTCCAGGACTTGCATTCCCCATGACCTACTATTGTGACACAGTGCATAGTGTTGTTGTCTGGCTGCCAAGTCATACATCACTGAGACAGTGATGTATGACTTAGCAGTCATGCCTCTGCCATGGCATGTGTCAACTTATTGGTGGTCCTGCAGGGGAGTGACATGTGCTACATGCACACCATAGTGGCGCTGGCTATCAGGACATGGGTGCATCATGGTGTCTGTCGCTGGTATGCATCACATGTATTTCCTATTTGACTCTGGGCATCCCTTTCATCCGGAAACCTGTACTGACTCAGTGGCAAGAGCTGTGATGTGTGCATGTCCACATGCTACACCGTGTCCTCTGCACTGTCCAACTACTGTGTACTTGGTGCATGTGTCCACACTGGGGTGTTGCAATCCAACAGACACCAGACAGATGGGTGCAAGGCCATGTGGGATGTGAGTGCCATGCTTGGCATCAGACTGACAATTGGCTTCTCCTGTTCAGTTAGGGTACTTTTAGCAATGTACAACTAATGATGCCAGGGCTTGCTCTGTAATGTGCTGTGCTCACAGTGGTGTGTGCGTTTGGTGCAGGTGACTGATGTCTGTCTTTTTCCCCATTGTTTGCAGATACATCTACGGCCACGGAAGGGGACAGCTCCACGGACCAGGAGGAGCCAGAGAGCCAGACTGGGTCAGCAGCCGAGGAGTGGTCGGAGGGACCCAGTGGCACGGAGGGCGAGGGGAGCCACACCGAGGAGTCCTCAGCACCATCCACCTCAGCTGAGGACCAGAGCAACTCGGAGGATGACTCCCTTGTGGAGGCGGGTGTCAGCAGCCACCACACGCCAGCTAGTGTTGCTGTCCCCGCCACCACCAGCACCACCACCGCCCTCCCATCGGCTCCCATTCCCCAGGTCTGTGGAGGCTCCCATGTTCGGGAGCGTGTCTCCTTTGGCCCAGGCACCGCACCCCCTGCCCCTGTGTCCCCTGCTGCCCTGAGTGAGGAGTCTGTGTACCTCCTTCGCCAGCTCCATGTAGGGCAGACAGCCATGCTGAGTGTCCTCCATGCGCACACCGCACTGATGACTCAGCTGGTGTCGTTCATGGAGGGCATCTCATCGGGCATGTCTGACCTACAGAGGGGCAACAGGTCCATGGACTCCTCCCTGACGGCAGCAGTGTCCCTCCTCAGACAGTCCCTCACCCCTCCTGCCTCTGCTCCATCCACACTCCCCAGCACCTTACCCGTCCCAAGCACACACACACCGGCACAGGCACACACCAGCACACACACGTCCAGCACACAGACACACACGCCACAAACTAAACGCACACGCACGCACAGTCAGGGGACTGAAACCAGACTCACAGGGGATGGGGCCCTGGTACACACACACGCATCCACGGGCACTGCGCAGTCCTCAGTTGCCTCTCCCTCCAAAGCACCCTCCCTTGCCTCACCTGCAACCCCAAAGACCCAGCGCCTCTTCCTCAGTGACCTCGGCCTCTTCCCCTCCGATCCAGCTGCCCCAGCATCCAGGGGGAAGAGGAAGCCCCCCACATGGAGCAGAGTGCCTCTCGCACCCGGACACCCTCCCCCAGGCGCAGACAGACTGAGGCCCCCACCCGCAAGTCCCCCCGGAGTGCTAAGAGCAAGACCCCGCCGCCGCCCTGCAGCTCAAGCACCAGGTCTCCTTCCTCCATCCCTCAGGCCCCCACTCCACAGGTGCCCCCACCACACCCTGCCCCAGGTTCCCCCACCCACAGATATACCATCCCCAAGAGGCTCCGGCCTTCTCCCCCTGCCACTTGCTCTCCCGGAACAACACCCCCGCTGCGCTTGTCTGTGCCACTGATGTGGTGAGGGTGTCCTCCCCCTCTGTCCAGCCCACCTTGCCTGTTCCCCATTCTCCTCCCCTGGTGGTAGGCACTGCAGTGGAGTCCACTACCACCCTGTCTGACTTGGGCACTGCAGTGGCGGACCTGTCCACTCCATCTGCAGGGTCCACTGCAGTCGTGCCGGCACCCACAACATCTGAGCCATGCCCCCCAGTTGTGCCGGCACACACCATGTCAGACACCTCCACTGCAGTTGTCAGTGGCTCTCCAGCACCCACCACCCCTTCCCTGCTTCCTCCTGGTGAGCCCTGATCCTGTCCCTGCGGTGCCTGGCCTACCCCCCGGTTGCCCCTCCTAGTGGATTGTCCCTGGTTTTGTGCAGGCATGTGTAGGGTGGCATCTGCCACTGTCACCCACTTGTGACTTTGTTGATGGACTGGCCATTGGCCTTTGTTTATGTTCTACCGGACTTCTCCTTTTAATGCCACATATGCTGAATAAAGCAACTTTCTGTTCTCTAGTGCTTTTGCTTCTGATGTACATGATGTTGATGATGCTAACCATGCCCTTGCTGCAGTGATGGTGACATTTGGTCTCATGATAATGAAGTGTTACTGTGCAGGAACCCATGTGGTCCAGGGGGAATGTGTCCTATCCTGTGGTGTATCCATGTCATCCATAGCAGCATCTGAGGGTGTCATGTGTTCAGTATTTGGCAATGGGATTTCCTACTTAGATTGGCAATTTCACATCTGTGGCTTCCACCCCTGCACATCTGTTGTGCCTGCCATTGTTCTATTCGTCTACTTCCCTGACCGTGTGGCCATCTCCACTGGACATGCAGGTTTGGGCATCAATGGGGAAGGACTCATCTGTGTTGTCAGTGCAACATTGCTATACAAGTGTGTTGGATCTGTGCTGATGATTCCGTTGGCACTTCCATGACCAGGCTGATGTGACGGGAGCCCTCATTTGGTGCTAATTGTTGATTGTGTGACCAAGTGCTCAGCTGACATGGTGGGGCCCTACTGAGGCAACATATGGCACAGCTGTCCTCACACAGGAGTGGAGTCCCCTCATGGCAGTGTGTACTCCTGTGACATTGCCTGCGCCCAAGGTGTGTGTTGTATGTGCATGTCTGTGTGTTCACTTCCGTTTAGCTGTGCATGCTGTGATCCCTAGTGTTGTACCTGTTTGTGATGCTAGCTGAGTTGAGCTATGTTCCCCCAAAGTCTTATCCCTGGGTTCTCTGTGATGTGGGTGCATGGCACATTACTGGTCATCAGGGTGTCACCCATAGGTGTGCTTGCTGTCAGGGCTGAGTTTGTGTGCAGACGCAGCTGGGTCACAGTCAGGTTTCCCCTTGGCACTTGTTGTTTGCCCCTGTCATGTGATTTCCAGTTTGAGTTATCTTTCAGTGATTGTGACACGTTGTGTGTGTGACTGCTGGCACTCCTCAGGTTCCGGGCTGCAATGTTGGTTGTTGTCTATGTGTGTTCTGTGTGGGTGACCTTGGCTTCTTCATTGGTGTGTGACTGTGGCTGTGATCCCATTGGTTGGTGTGGTATTGCCGTCATGTCCATGTACGGCGTAGTGTGCAGTGTGTCAGACATTCAGGAGTCTTGTTTAGTGTCCATGTGTGATGTGTTTCTGCACCTTGGTTCCCACCCACCACCCTGGAATAGTCATGGGTGCATGTGCAATGTCACCAGTGCATGTGTGCTTCACTGCTGCACATTGTTGGAGGTCGAGGGGTGTGGTGTTGAGTGTGTGCAGATGAGAGTTGTTGCCCGGCTAGGCCCCTGCCTCCATGTTGGCCTTGGCTCACTGGCCATGCTGTTTGATTTGTGCTTGTGTAGGTGTGATGGTAGTTAGTTGCTCAGTACACATGACTGTGGTTCACAGTGTGAACCACATTTAGCTTTGTCATCACAGTGGGATTGTAATGCAGCCCAGGGTCACCACATTGTGGGGGCCCTGGGGGTGGTGCTGTGGTGTGTCTGTGTCTTGCTGTGTCAGTTGCTGTCCCTACGTGCCTGTGTGACATGTGTGATTTTTGCTCCCTCTCATCTGACAATGCCTGCTTGCCCACATAGGGGATTTGGATCCATGAGTTACCTTTGTGTGGCACTGTATGCACATCTGTATGATTGGTATTCATGTCTCCTCATGTGTTGTGTGGTTGCCTGGGGACACTGGCACCCCCCACCCTCACCTGTTGTGTATGATGTGCAGGGTGGGTCTGCCTGTTTGTGTTTGTGCATCTGCACCACTGCATTGGCATATCTTGGGTGTGCCATTGGCTGTATGTAGTTTGGTGGGTTTCCCCTGCTGTCCCTGGGACTCCTAGGTCATCGGTCAGCACAATGATCATGGTTTGTGTGTCCCATTGCTGCCATGGTATGGTATCTGTTCACCTCACATCTGCAGTCTCCACAGGGTATCTGCATGTGTGTGCCCATTGGTGCAAATATGTGGGTCTGCATTCGGATGGTCACTTCTGTCATTGTGTCATTGATGATTGTTGACGGTGTCAGCCCCCATGGGTGTTGTTTGTCTGCACATGGCCAAAGTTATGTCTTATTTGCACTGCAGGATTTGGCTCCCCCAATTTATGTTGCAATGGGACACATACACTACTTTGCCACTGATGTGTTTGTTGTTCTGTGACCAGGAATCATCCATGCAGTTTGGCAGTTGCACCTCTTACTTTGTCAACACTTACCTTTTGGTCACTGTGATGATGGGGGTTTGGACCCCATTGCCACAATGTTCAAAATGTGCTGCAGCTATGGACCCCACACTTACCTTTTGGTCACTGTGATGATGGGGGTTTGGACCCCATTGCCACAATGTTAAAAATGTGCTGCAGCTATGGACCCCACACTTACCTTTTGGTCACTGTGATGATGGGGGTTTGGACCCCATTGCCACAATGTTCAAAATGTGCTGCAGCTATGGACCCCACACTTACATTTTGGTCACTGTGATGATGGGGGTTTGGACCCCATTGCCACAATGTTCAAAATGTGCTGCAGCTATGGACCCCACACTTACCTTTTGGTCACTGTGATGATGGGGGTTTGGACCCCATTGCCACAATGTTCAAAATGTGCTGCAGCTATGGACCCCACACTTGCCTTTTGGTCACTGTGATGATGGGGGTTTGGACCCCATTGCCACAATGTTCAAAATGTGCTGCAGCTATGGACCCCACACTTACCTTTTGGTCACTGTGATGATGGGGGTTTGGACCCCATTGCCACAATGTTCAAAATGTGCTGCAGCTATGGACCCCACACTTACCTTTTGGTCACTGTGATGATGGGGGTTTGGACCCCATTGCCACAATGTTCAAAATGTCCTGCAGCTATGGACCCCACACTTACCTTTTGGTCACTGTGATGATGGGGGTTTGGACCCCATTGCCACAATGTTCAAAATGTGCTGCAGCTATGGACCCCACACTTACCTTTTGGTCACTGTGATGATGGGGGTTTGGACCCCATTGCCACAATGTTCAAAATGTGCTGCAGCTATGGACCCCACACTTACCTTTTGGTCACTGTGATGATGGGGGTTTGGACCCCATTGCCACAATGTTCAAATTGTGCTGCAGCTATGGACCCCACACTTACATTTTGGTCACTGTGATGATGGGGGTTTGGACCCCATTGCCACAATGTTCAAAATGTGCTGCAGCTATAGACCCCACACTTACCTTTTGGTCACTGTGATGATGGGGGTTTGGACCCCATTGCCACAATGTTCAAAATGTGCTGCAGCTATGGACCCCACACTTGCCTTTTGGTCACTGTGATGATGGGGGTTTGGACCCCATTGCCACAATGTTCAAAATGTCCTGCAGCTATGGACCCCACACTTACCTTTTGGTCACTGTGATGATGGGGGTTTGGACCCCATTGCCACAATGTTCAAAATGTGCTGCAGCTATGGACCCCACACTTACCTTTTGGTCACTGTGATGATGGGGGTTTGGACCCCATTGCCACAATGTTCAAAATGTCCTGCAGCTATGGACCCCACACTTACATTTTGGTCACTGTGATGATGGGGGTTTGGACCACATTGCCACAATGGTCATGGCCTGCTTGCATTGTGGGTGCCACACACATATTTGTGTGGCACATGTGCTAGGGGTCACATTGTATGTTCAAAGTCATGTTAGGTGTTGTAGGCATTTGACACAGTCTACACACGCTTGTCATGGTGTTGGGGGATGTCTTCTTCTTGCATTCCCTAGGTTGTGGTGTGCTGGTTGTGTCATGCATTGTCCATCCTATGGGTGGGGGTGGTAGTGGTGGTAGGCATCCTGCCCCCCTGGGTGAGGGTGGTAGTAGTGGTAGGCATCCTGCCCCCCTGGGTGAGGGTGGTAGTAGTGGTAGGCATCCTGCCCCCCTGGGTGAGGGTGGTAGTAGAGGTAGGCATCCTGCCCCCCCAGGCTAAGGGTGGTAGTAGTGGTAGGCATCCTGCCCCCCCTGGCTAAGGGTGGTAGTAGTGGTAGGCATCCTGCCCCCGCTGGGTGAGGGTGGTAGTAGTGGTAGGCATCCTGCCCCCCCTGGGTGAGGGTGGTAGTAGTGGTAGGCATCCTGCCCCCCCTGGCTAAGGGTGGTAGTAGTGGTAGGCATCCTGCCCCCCTGGCTAAGGGTGGTAGTAGTGGTAGGCATCCTGCCCCCCTGGGTGAGGGTGGTAGTGGTGGTAGGCATCCTGCCCCCCTGGGTGAGGGTGGTAGTGGTGGTAGGCATCCTGCCCCCCTGGGTGAGGGTGGTAGTAGTGGTAGGCATCCTGCCCCCTGACTAAGGGTGGTAGTAGTGGTAGGCATCCTGCCCCCCTGGGTGAGGGTGGTAGTGGTGGTAGGCATCCTGCCCCCCTGGGTGAGGGTGGTAGTAGTGGTAGGCATCCTGCCCCCCTGGCTAAGGGTGGTAGTAGTGGTAGGCATGCTGCCCCCTGGCTAAGGGTGGTAGTAGTGGTAGGCATCCTGCCCCCCTGGGTGAGGGTGGTAGTAGTGGTAGGCATCCTGCCCCCCTGGGTGAGGGTGGTAGTGGTGGTAGGCATCCTGCCCCCCTGGGTGAGGGTGGTAGTAGTGGTAGGCATCCTGCCCCCCTGGCTAAGGGTGGTAGTAGTGGTAGGCATCCTGCCCCCCTGGGTGAGGGTGGTAGTGGTAGGCATCCTGCCCCCTGGGTGAGGGTGGTAGTGGTGGTAGGCATCCTGCCCCCCTGGGTGAGGGTGGTAGTAGTGGTAGGCATCCTGCCCCCTGGGTGAGGGTGGTAGTAGTGTTATGCATCCTGCCCCCCCTGGCTAAGGGTGGTAGTAGTGGTAGGCATCCTGCCCCCCCCTGGGTGAGGGTAGTAGTAGTGGTAGGCATCCTGCCCCCTTGGGTGAGGGTGGTAGTAGTGGTAGGCATCCTGCCCCCCCTGGGTGAGGGTGGTAGTAGTGGTAGGCATCCTGCCCCCCCTGGGTGAGGGTGGTGGTGCGCATTCAGGCCCCTGTGTGCATATGTGGCATTGGTGATGGGCATCCCGCCCCTATGGTGCTGCTGTTGCAAGTATATTCTGCATCCCTCTGTGTGTGTGTGATGTGTCGTGTACGTGTTGTATGTGTTTCATGGTTGGTGTCTGGCTTACCTTCTGCGCCGTACGCGTCCGTGCCTGTTCCGGTAGTAAATGTAGAATATTGGTATGATCGGGACGAAGGGATTCATGGTTGGTTCGTGTCGTTCGTCCTTCTCATTTCTTCGCGTCGTCCTCGTCGCTTCGCCTCGTCCTCGTCGCTTCGCCTCGTCCTCGTCGCTGCCGTGTTCGTCTCGGAGCCGTGGATCATGTTGTGGCGCGAATCGGAGCTTATGTGCGCCTCTCCCGGATGCTTTGACGTGCCGTGCGTAGCGACGGGTTCGGCGCGTACGGAAAGCGCATCGTACTTGTCCGGCCGGACGGGGCTGCATTTTTCCTTCCGTGCGACTCGATTCGGCGTTTCCGGATTCGCCTCGGTCGGGGAACAGGACCTGGTATGGGTGAGTACGGCTCGGCCGGATTCTTTGCTGTTGTGCGCATCGTACTTACTCGTTCGGTGTGCTGTACGGATCGGTCGGGAAACAGGCTTTCGCATGGCTTTTTTCCCGACCGAATGGTGTTGGGTACGCCTCCGACCGAGATCGGAATCGGCCCCTAAACTTTCACTTTTAAGAATGCCTCATCTGCAAAAAGCGCTGAGCTCGTGAATCGAGCCCTCCCGCACACACACACATTCCAAGGTGCCCGGGTATCAGACTTAAATGCACTAATGCTGCCCATGTCATAAACAAAAAAGGCCACTCTCTTTCATATTTTTTATTCAGCATCGTATGGACGCAGATCCAGCACTTGCTAAAAATGTATGAAAATCGTCTTACTTGAATACGTAATGTTTCCTCTTTAAGCCGATGTTCCTGTGTCAATCCAAATAGTTTGTTAGCCATTTTCTCTGGAACTTTGGCATTCCTCTTGGTTTGCTTAAATTGGTCAGAATACTCCTCCCAGACTAGCGTCGTCTGTCTCTGAACGCGAGTTCGGTCCCGGCAACGGCGGTGAGCCGCACCGGGGTCGCGGCCGCGGCACAGCACTGCAGCTTGGCTCCCCGCAGTGCCCAAGGCCTCTCATGTAACTGATGCTGAGAGAGTGTTGATGCTGCCGTCCGGTCTGGTGGTCCAATGCCGGGTAATATGCGCAGGCACCGCTCTGACTGCGCACTCAGTATATAATGCAGTGGACGCCCGGGACGTGGACAGCACACTCCATTCAAGTCCCCCACCACTTTCTGGCTGAATCCGACCTCACTTTCTTCCAGGACGTGAGGTCACATCCCCCCGTGGCAACCACTGCTGAGGGCGGACCCGCCCCGGGTCTCGGTATTGGGCAGTGTGAGTCAGTGACTCACTGTGTGACAGCTGCGGGCAGGAATTTTAGTGCAGCCAGGCTGAGGCAGCATGGCTAAAGAAATATGTAACATTGTAGCACTCAGCCAGCAGACAAGATCATTAACCGTTTACTGAGCCTGCTGCCTGGAGTGGTGGCAAGTCTGTGGGGGCGAGCAGCAGAGCCGGCGCACGCTATCTGCCTGGTGTAGCCAGTTCAGTGCTGGTACAGCAGAGTGAGACAGTGGCATTAAAATGCGTGACAATGCATTTCAGTGCGGTGATGCGGAACACCACACTGAAATGCGTTAGAGTCACGACTGATTCGTGATACTTGGCAGGCCTGGGTTCACGGACAAAGAAAATCTTGTAATAAACTACTGGTTACTTTTTACGTTGACTGATATTGGCAAAATACTCTTTGGTGTACATTGAAACTTGTCACACTACTTTTTTTTAATTAATTACTTCAAACCATAAGAGTGAACCCAATTGCAGCTTCAATTGTGAAGCCAATGGCCAACAACAGCTGGCAAAGCTATTGGTGTCTGCAAAATCTGGTGGAATTGTCATTGCATTCAAAGCCCGGGGAACTGTTTCTCTGACCTGCTCAACTATCCAGTAAAAGGCAGTTTATGAGTACTTACTGTAAACCTCCATTTTGTGAAAATCGTAGCATTTCACTCACTGGAGCCAAGTCCTACGCTCTTCTTCTGTTAGGTTTGTAGACGAGTTCTCACCTTTAAATGTTTTTAAAATTCTACAAGTGTAATAAATGTTTCTGAATAATATAGACAGAAAGGGAGAAGTTAAGAAGTAATGTGTCACTGATAGATAGCGTGTAATTTAGAGCTAGCTTTATAATAACTACTGTAAAAAGGCCAAGCAGGTGCAGTTTAATTAATGAAAGCAGAGAGCTGCAAAAAAGGAAGTTTGTCACCATTTTGATGAACTACGCACAGAGTGTTACTTGTGTATAATTATGAATTGCTATCCTGAATAACATATCACGCAGCGAAGGCATGGAATTTTATACAACTACTTCTAACTTGGGAGGAGTTTATTTGAAATTGGAGAGGAGATGAAGAAATGGAGAAAGTGGCGGGAACCATCTAAAATTACTGCAAGGCATTAGGCTCAAGGCATTTAACATTATCAACATAAAGTCTGAAGTGACAGGCATGTATTAGTACATGGTGTATTGTCGCCAGAAATCCGCTAGACTGCGGAGTAGCAGTCTAGCAGTGTCTAACAGAGTGGGCACTGTACGTCCTAGGGGAGGAGTGATTGGGAAGGGCATGCATAGGAAGTGAGGCAGAGGGGAAGGGAAGCCCTGGATGAAGAGACATTTCAGAGGCTAGCTTCGATATGAGTAGGCTATGTAGCTAGCCAGGGGATCAGTAAATAAAGAAGTCTCCTAATGAGTCACTCCCGCCCTCTCCGTGGTCAGGATCAGACACACGTTTCTATCCCTGTTAGGGATTCATGAAGATTTCATCAATTGTCAACTTAGCACACGTGTACTAAAGCATTTTCCCATAGCCACAAAACAGGTAAATCCTTCAATACATCTGGCCCTCAGTTCTTATTTGCAGTTGTGTGGTAGGATTGTCGGTCACTCGAATATACATACCCTTTTTAATTCACCATTAAATAGACAGAAGACGCTGACCCTTTGTTGAAGCGTATCATGGAAAGAGCACAGTAGATAACCCCATTTTCTCATACATGGTGAATCGTTGCCAGTGGTTAGAGATCTCTGACCAGAATACTGTCAGGCAATTTGTCCGTTTGAGCGGAGGAGCTTCGCCCACTAATTGAAATGCCCCTTATGCCCCAGAGATGAAAAATAAAATGGTAATAAAGTTAATTTATTACCATTTTATTTTTCATCTGCCCATCCCGAACCGTGTTTCAGGACGGGGCCTGCTGAATGACAGCAGCAGGGAGGAAGGTGGGCTGCCTGGCCACAGGGCACTTCATTTCAAGGTGTACATGTCCCTTTGGCCGGCTGTCTTGCGAAAGCCAGCCAGACGTGCACTTTAAAACCTCTGAAGACAGCTGGGTTAGACAAAGCCAATGCCTCCAGTGCCCTCGGGAGTAGCGAGAGAGGCCGCTCCTTCCAATCCTGGCGCTGCTCTCAGCATGAGAGCAGCGCCAGGATTGGTTAGGAGAGTTGTTGAGAGTCCTGTGTGAAGAAGAAAACCGGACTGGAGCGAGAAGGACGTTCCTTCAGGTAAGTGAGTATTTCTTTATTTTATTTAATGTGTAACCCCCCACCACCCATTTGCCCACCACACCACTCTCTTGTGCTGCCAGCCATGACTGTACCGTGGCCATTTTGTTTGTAGAGATTACAGCGAACAGTCCTTGATTATTATTGGCCATATGGTGTAGTATTTATTTGTGTATAAATGAGAATTTTACAAAAATAAAGGGCACACATTTTGCAGATTTATTTTTATTTACTCACAGAGTTTTAGACAGCGCGAACTTGACCCGAAATTTGGGTATCCGAGTGCTTTACACAGCACCAGTTGCGTTACATGAGGACCCATTCATTTTTGTTAGGCACAGGGAGATTAAGGGGCCGATTCCGATCTCGGCCGGTAGGGCTCCGAATCGGATTCGGCATTACCGGATCCGATTCGGAGCCCTGTTTCCCGACCGATTCGTATGCGGGTCCGGCCGAGCGAGTACGATGGAAGCGCCCGCGAAATCGCCGACCGACTCGTACGCGGCCTCAACACGCTCCGACCGACTCGCACGGACACAACTCGCACCGCGCGATGGAGTCGTTCCCCGTCCGGGTAAGTACGATGCGCGCCGCGAGCAGTCCGACCGACTCGCGCCGTCCGGCTCGAAATAGCTGTCGGAGCCGGGCTTTGGGGGTCCGCGTCGGACCCCCCTGTACGCGTGGCCGCGCGAGTTGCCCCCTACCTGTGCATGTACGGCACGATGTGCTTCGCCGCGTACCCGCTGTAGGGGGCGCCCTTGTTCGCCTCGCACCCATTGAGTCAATGGGAGCCCGCGTACGCGTTGTACGACCGGCTCCCATTGACTTCAATGGGAGTCCGACCGAATCGAGTCCGGGTGCATGCGTGCGCATCGTACTCGTTCGGTCGGACTGCCAGAGTCCGATTCGGTCGGAAATCTCTCCGGGTCCGGCTCGGTCGGAGAGATTTCTGGCCCGAATCGGAATCGGCCCCTGAGTGATTTGCCCAGAATCACAGGATATTCAGCGTCATTGCCGAGACTCGAACCCGGTTCCCCAGATTCGAGGTCGACCGCCCTAGCCGTTAGGCCAACTCCTCTCCCCAGATTTGTTTAATTATACACATAATTTGACTTAACTAGAAAGCAAATATGCTGTTGAGAATATTAGAACCGGTTTTATTGTTTTGCAACTGCATGTACATAGTGTAGACATGAAGAGTAGCAATGTGACGATGCCCCTGTGTACCAAGGTAGCCTGTATAGGCAGCTGGCCCAGTAATGAGCCAGGATCTCATCTGTTTGTCTGTCTGTCTGTCTTCTAACTATTTGACTGTGTGTTAATCTATCACTAATGGATTGTGGTGGGAATACTGTGGAAATATTGTTTCAAATAATCTATCACAAGATTGCATTCAAGACCTTGCTATTCTTATAAAAAACAAAAGGGTCATGCCAAAAGCAATATAAAGTTAGTTAATGCAAAATGCAAATAATACCATTAAACGGATGGACTTCAAATTCCACTTGCAGCTTCTTTGCTTTAGACATTTCAGCCTTAAACGGTACATCTCTGTGGCATATACTCTAGGTGTCAGGTTATGTTGTTGTAGTCTACAGGTGACAGTACCTCGTTGCAGTAGTGGCTGCCCGGATTGGGGGTGGCGGGACGGGGTGAAGAAAATAAAATTGACTCACCTCCTCACGACCGCGTCTCTTCTCTCCTGCTTCTTTTCCCAATGAGTCCTAAACCGGAAGCAGGAAGCACACAGGCTCCCCGAAGCCAATCACGACGCTGCTGTCACCATGACAGCAGCGGCGTGATTGATCTCAGCGCCGTAGTTCAGTGCTCAGATGGGGACTATGAGCCTGTGCATGTTCTCCACCAGGCTGTATTACGAACCATCATGCGTACTTAGAAAGTGCCCCAACTACTCCCCCCCCTGCTTTGTGAGCAGCCCAGCCCCGCCCCACAAAACCACCTCAGCAGGGAAAAATAAAATTCTGTTATTATCATTTTATTTTCCCTTTTTTGCACTGCTGAAAGCAGTGGGGCTACACTCCTCTGCCTTAGTGGAGGAGCTGCCGCTGTCTCGTAGTCCGGGGGACCTTGAAACTTGCATAACTGAAGGTATGCGCAATATAGTGATTTCACTTCTCCAGTTCACATCAAAATTTTAAAACTTCATGAAAATTGTATCGAAATTATTCGAAGAAATTTCTAAATAAATGTTTTTCATGTAAGAAAACTCACAAAATCTAATCATTAAACATTATTCACAAAGGGCATTTGCAAGTAGTAAAGTGTGACCTGTGCCTCAGTTAAACTTAAGTTTTGGTCTTAAGTTTAACTGAGACCAAAATAGCCACCAATAGGGTTGTTATTCAATATGCCCAACAACTCCACCTGACGCCAGGAACTCCTCGTGGTGCGGTCACAGAGATCTCCGTAACAACCGACTTCAAGATCACCCCTCAGCGACTCAGTTCCCATGAGGTGCAGGTAAGTTGTGTTATGCAGCGCCCACCGGCTGCAGGGTGTGCCTCTTCTCAGCCAAAAGATCGCACCACTACCAGCCTTCACATGTGACGATCCTCCGCAATTTGTGGTTTCCAGTGCGTGGTCACCCCGCCATTGCAATCAGACCCCTCTTCAATTCATTCATGGCATCACATATAATACCAGGATTATATTGATTGGTGGTCCAAGCAGCCGTAGCTCTCGGTTTGCGCCGTCATCTTGTTGCAGAGCACTCTTGCGCCCCCTCTGAAATATATTTTGTGCATCTGTGTAGGAGTTGTAGACCTTGAGATTGATTCCTTTTTCGGGCCTTAAGATGGCAACATATTCAATTATTTTCCCCACATGCACTTTTTATGAGTGCATTCTTCCTTTTAATTAGTTCCATTTAAATGTTTTTAATTTCAGGGTTTCAATTTCGAGGGGATGTAATTATACATAACAATTGTGGTTTCAAGTATTTTTTTCGTTAAGTTTTATTATTTCAAGTAGGCAATACACTGTGGCTATTAAAACATTCACCTGTCTGATTCGCTCTCTGACAAGTCCCCAACTGAGAAAAAATATTTACCCAACCATTTTCAATAACGAAAAATCCATAACCAGCTTGCCTACTAAACTAAAACATCCTTGAATTTTTTTTATTGTATTACAACGTTGTGCTCCTCTTGGCAGTGACAGTCTCATTGTTCATTACTGTCTGTCTTCCACATCAGACAAAGAATCACCAGAGTCCTACTCAAGATATGTGCTAAAGCCCTCAGAGCAGGGACAGTTGTAAAACAAGGCAAGAATTGGCAGAAGGAAGTACATTTCTGAGAAGCACTGAAAGGTGTACTGTAATCTGCAGATGTTCCTGCCATGCATGTACCAAAAAGAGTGTTGTCCTTTCACAGTTGTCTGGGGCAGCAGTAATATTTGCCTGGCCATGGCCCAAAACTACTAGTAAGGGTGGGGCTTGCCTTTTATGCAATTAGAACTTAGAACGGCATTCAACTCCGAAGAACAAGTGACACCATTTCCATGGCTTTCCAAACAGCTGGTGACATGGACTCCGCCATGCCATGGTACCTTTCTTTTAAGGCTCTGACACAGTGTCTCACATTAGGCCCTTTCCTGTCCTACTTCAGTATTAGTGTGCCTGTCAGCAATACTGCGTCTTCAAAAGCTGCCATGCACTTCTCCTGGAGACTGTTGGTAACCTCAGTCTCCTCTTCCACTCCTGTGTTCTGGTGCCAGGAACTTCTAAAGGGATTGTATTTTAAAATTAAGGCTTGCATCAATCTTAAGACTGATAAGATAATGTATTCAGTTGGAATCTCTATCAATTTTGTCTTCCTAATGTGTGAAATTATAGGTGGCCCACACCGTCCACACCTTACATGGCCTCCAGGTCTCTCAATGAGTCATGGGTGTCATGTTGTCTATGTGTGTAGTGGAGCGACAGTGTAGTTTTCAAAGTTTCTCGAGAGAAGAAGATGGCCTCCTTCTGCATGCATTTCATATTCTCCTTTGGTGACTCTACTTCAGTGTCTACCAGAGTGACTATGGTATAGTTTGGGGTGTCCAGATGCAAAGCCTCCCTCCTATCTAGGCTGTCGCGCCTATTGCTCAAGAGCTCTCTCCCGGCCTGCCCTTCTTCATGTTATAGCCCACAATGTTGGTCAGCAGACGACCCGGGCAGGGCCAGGAAATGTTGTGTTCCCCTCCTCCTGTAATCCATCAAGGACCGGCAGAAATTGAATGCAGACCATCCTTATAGGAGATAAGGAGTGAAGGAGGAGGAGAAGGAAGCATTTGGGCTGCTTGACACACTCATAGGCATATCTGTAGAGCACGCCTCTGTATGTTGACCAACATAAATGCATCTTGAATACCCCCACCCCCTTAAGGTGTTTTGCATTCTGTCTTGGTGGTTCAGTTAGAGGTGGTCTGGCCATGATGGCACCAGTAGTGGTGATCCGATGGGAAGCGGTTTAACTTGTCGCCATCTTGGGTCTTGTACCTTTTTGGAGTGCTTGTGCTGGGAAAAGGGGCATGCAGGTAATTCATTACCTTTGTCCTGCACCAGCTATGGAGTATGAAATTAAATGAAAGTCAAAGTCCTGCAAACTCTACACTGTGTGTGTGTGTGTGTCTATACATTTATACCCCACGCCCTCTCACGCCCTAATCCCACCCCCAGATGCCAGACTACAAAGCTGGATCTCTAGCGCGTCCGTGCAGCACTCAGTAACCACGTGGACACCAAGATCAACTGTCAGTTTCTTTCCTTGTAGCACTATTGTGCAGGGGGGGTGCCTGGCTCCCGACTTTGGCAGCCATCTTGGAGTGGCTGGCTGTTTTTGCTTCATTCAACCTCTGTGCATTAGCAGCACTTTTAAAAAACCTAATTTTATATTATTTTCCTTGTAGGCACTAGTTGCCCTGGTGTTGCCTGGCTCCAGATTCCACCACCATCTTGGTAAGGTGGTTTTTACTTCGGTTATGGTTTCTACTTTCTCCCTGTAATTTTACCTTTGCTTCGATTTAACAGTAGCTGTGACTTACAAGCGAGCTTGTGAGCGCATCCGGGTAGCTGGACCCCCGTTTTGAATTTATTTTACCCTCACCTTTCGTCTTTGTCAGCCCTCGCGCTTTGCGCCTGCGGCCACGCCCCCTCACACCCTAATCCCACCCCCAGATGCCGGACTACAAAGCCGGATCTCTAGCGCGTCTGCACCGCTGGCACGCCGAAGGCGCCCCAAAGGCAAGCCCGTCTGCGCCCGGACCGCGCACAGCCCCAGCATCTATGCCGGTTTTAAACCGGATTCACCCGGCACGCCTAGAATCCACTACTCCAAACAAGGACTGCTACAGCTCAGACCTAAAGGTAACGCATGCCCCGGAGTCTGCTTTGATCCTATACTGAGTAAGGGCTCACTACGCTGTACTCATTGCGGCCTTCTGTTTCACTATCTTTCTTTGACACATGCCAGATGCCTAAACCTAACTAAATCACCTCCCGAAATGAGAGGAACACGAGTCTCTTGCGCCCTTTTCAACACAAGATCTCTAGTTAAAAATGCACTAGCCTTCCGCAACTTTATGGAGGACTACCAAATCGATTTGGCCTTTATTACAGAAACTTGGGCCGATGCAGCCTCGGACGCAGACTTACTACAGGCACTCCCTGAAGATTTTTTTTTTTTTAGAATGGATAGATTGGGGAAAAGGGGTGGAGGTATAGCCCTAATAATTAGGTCTAGTTTTAAACTATGGTTTAAACCACTTTCAGACAACCTAGAGAGTGAGGCTGCGGCCTTTAAAATTGAATTAAACAGTCAAAACACATTTAACGGCATACTTCTGTTTCGCCCTCCAGGAAATAAATCCGCCTTTCTTGACAAAGTAGGTCAACTTTTGGAAGAGAAAGCAGGCAAGTCCAATTTCTCTATATTAGGAGACTTTAACTTCCATTTGGAAAACACCACAGATGATGAAACGGAAGCCCTTCTTGACCTAATGACCAGTGCAGGTCTTACACAACTGGTTAAAGGGCCAATTCATTTAGTTGGGCATTCTCTTGACGGGATTTTCTCGAATCATCCCAATTTAGAATGGACCAGATCGCTTCCTTTAATATGGTCTGATCACAATGCGGTTCTGTTAAAAATTTCGTTGCCATCTAAACTGCCTGTAAAAAAGCTATTACCTTCCAACCCTGGAATAAGATAGAGGCGGAGCATCTTACAATGTTCCCATTCCTTACAATCTACTTCCTCCGACCTAGATCATGCAGTGTCAAATTAACATTCTTGGATGGAATCTGCTGGACAGCAGTTGGCACCACCGGCCATCCTTCGCTCAGTCAGGCAATCGCCATCTGAACCCTGGTTTAACGAGTCATTAAGAGCACACAAACAAATTTGTTGTAGACTTGAGAGAAAATGGAGATTGGATGATAACCCCCAGACAAAAATAGACTATAGCTCAGCCATCCAAGTCTATAAAACCTTAATTCTGCAGGCAAAGTCATCCTATTTTAAAGAAAAAATAGAAGCAGCCAATGGCTGTTTCAAATTATTATTCTCCACTATCAAAAAACTCTTTAAACTTCCAGATGCTCAAGACCATGAAAAGAGTCAGCAATTTTGTAGTGCCTTAGCGGACTCCTTTCACCAAAAAGTTAAACAGGTCTTTGATCCCTTTACGCCCCAGGTTAAGCAGCCAGTCGAGTCTTCTCTTGGCTTTGGCCATAGTCTTTTGTCACAATCCAACCCCGATAGCCTCTCGACGGTCACCCTCTCTTCCTTTTCTACTATTACTTTGGATCAGATTATTAAAATAATTCTTTTAGTGAAATCAGGTTCCCCCCTAGATCCCACCGAAAATCTTCCATCAAGTTCCAGAGATCGTTGCCACAAGCCTCCTGTCTATTTTTAATCTTATGATCACTTCAGGGTATTTTCCCAGCGATTGGAAGAAAGCTTCTATTTTACCACTTTTAAAAAAATCCAATCTGGATCCTAACAATCCCCTGATCTACAGACCAATTTCACGGTTGCCGTTCCCTGCAAAAATAGCAAAAAGGTTTCTTAATCAAGAATTATCCACCTTCATTATCGAGGGCGGCATTCTTGATCCCTCACAATATGGATTTAGGGCCCATCACAGCACCGAATTAGCCCTAATCACGGCCACGTAAGAACTTAGACAAACCCTAGACGGCGGTGGGAGCTCAGCCCTGAACCTGTTAGATCTGTCAGCGGCTTTCGACGTGGTCAACCACGACGTGTTGGTTGACCCTCTCTCACCGCTGGGGATCAGGGACAAAGCGCTCTGCCTGCTAAGTTCTTTTTTATCAGACAGATCTCAAGTGGTGGCTCATGGGGATTTCGTCTCCCCGCTTTTTCCCTTCCTTGCGGAGTCCCCCAGGACTCATCTTTGAGCCCTACCTTGTTTAATCTGTATGTCATCCCGTTGGCCAAATTAATCAAAAGCTATGGCTTCACCTTGGTGTCATATGCGGATGACCCGCAGATTATTGTGTCAACAAACAGTGCATCTGCTGCTATTGCAGCTCGATTTCAAGACTGTATGGGCCATGTAGGAGAGTGGATGCAAGATAATTGTTTAAAATTAAACTTGTCAAAAACAAAGTGATGCTCTTTGGGAACTCATCTTCAGTTTGGTCAGACAGCTGGTGGCCTAAACATATGGGTCCTTTACCAGTACCCTCAAATAAAGTGAAAAATCTTGGTGTCATCTCACGGTAAGTAGACATAATATCGATGTTTTAATATCGATATACATAAATATCGAGTTTAGTATATTGATAGTCTTAAATATCGATGTTATGTATATCGATGTTAAAAATATCGATTTTAAGTGTTGTGAAAAATATCGAAGTTTATAATGTCGATTGTAAAAATATTGTTGTGTTAAAATATCGTTATTGTACTATATTTTAATGTTTTTAAAGTTTGTTTTGAGTAATGTTTTTAAAGTTTGTTTTGAGTATAATAATAATTAGTTAATGTTATAAAAAAATTAAATGTGTATAATATTTTTTAGGGGCGGGATGTTGGGTTTATAGGGGATAAGGGTGGGGAGTGTTTTAAAATAAGTGATTTACATTTTTAATAATTTCAAAATTTAGAATTATAAATTTGAATATTTTTTTTTTAATTTAGAAAATATTGTTTTAGGAGCAGGATGTTGGGTTTATAGGGGATAAGGGTGGGGAGTGTTTTAAAATAATTGCTGTAAAATTTTAATAAATTCAAAATTTAAAAATATAATTTAGAACAGTGGTTCCCAAACTTTTGACTCCTGAGGACCCCCATTGAGTCACCACTGGAAGCCGAGGACCCCCAAGCAATTTGTATGATTTAAATTTCAAACATTAAAACAGTAATTCAGAAAAAATAAACACACGTGCACACAAAACAAATACTCGAATTACTAAGGATTTTAGGGGCATATTTAGAAGCCCCTATCGGTATGGGAACGTCACTTTTTGCAACGTTCCCGTGGCGATAGAGGCTTCGCCTTATTTACAAGGCAGCGTTAAGCCACTTAACATGGCTTAACGCTGCCTTGTAAATAAGGCCCCCTGTCACACAATGCCTAGTGTGAAAGGGGTGGGCAGTGGGTGTTGCGGTGGGCGTTCCACCGCAACACCCATTGATTTTGACGCTGCCCCCTATTTACAAGGGCAGCGTAAATAGGAGGTAGCGCCAAAATTAAGCCAGGGAAAACCAGGTCTTAACTTGGCAAAACGAGGAGAAATCCTTTATTTCTCCTCGTTTTGCTTTTCAATGTGTGCTGCTTTGTGCAGCACACATGGAAAAAGCAAAACGCTTGGATTGTTTATGTTCAGGAAGGTGACCCTTCCTGCACATAAACAATCTTTTTAAAAATGCCATTTTGTAACTTCCATGTGTGCTGCATTAGCAGCACACATAGAAGTGACAAAACGGAATTTCAAGATTGAAGGGGACCTTCCTGCACATAAACAATCTTCCACTGCATGCACACACCCTTGCACTATGGTGCAAGGGTGCCCGTTGGCGCTACACTGCTAAGTGTAGCGCCAGCACAGGGGAAACGCAGGGCTGCACCATATTCTTGAAAATATGGTGCAGCCCTGTGTTTCTGAAGTGGCGGAGCGTGTCGTTAAGCCAAGGAGGCTAACGACACGCTCCGCCACTTCTGTTGTAAATATCCCCCTTAGTATTTTATATTCAAAGAATTTGCAAAAAACAAAACATTTTAATGGGAAAGTTGGTGCTGCATCTCCGTGACTAACTTTTAAATGGTTGGTTTTATTTCGCAGTACGAGGCTCCTGCTAGGGCCAGACTGGAAACCCAAAGCAGCCCTGGCAAATGTTTTCAGACCAGTCGCCATATGGTGCACACCAAGTGCAGTGTGTGAGTCTGACCACTACAAAGGAGGCTTTGGGAGGCTCTCCCCCCAAGAAATTTAGGAAACTTTGGTGCAGTCTTAAACACATTTATCATTATATATTAAATTGTATTGGCTTTTAACGAATAGTAAATGAAGACCTTACTATGCACCAGGATACGACAATCCTTGTTGCGGTTCTTCAATGATTCCATTATTATCACCCTTCAACAGTGCCTCTCATCTCTCCATAGCCCCTCTGTCACATGTATTTCATTTGTTTTATAGTATCTCTCATACCATTGTAGGAAGTCAGAGCACTTTTCATCACATACATATAGCGACAATGAATCATACGTGTAAATCAGTGTATAGAAAATGTTACATAAGGCAAAGGGTACTACAATGTGTAGGATTCACATGTCATTCATACTGGTAGGCATTTTTAAAGAGTGCTTGATCCGGAGAAGCGCAAACTTGGGATTCAGAACATCAGCCAGTGGTTAGCATTGACTTTAAAAATAAAAATGTATTTCTGCCCAAATAAACCTTTTAGCAGCATCAGGATAATGAAAGACTGGGAAAAAACATAAGTTACTAACTTGTACCATGCAGTTTGCAAGCAGCTCTTTGATGACAGTTTATAGGTCACTGTGCTAGATTACGATTGTCACTTATGAACTGCAGAGTAACAAAAAAATCTCTGTGACAAAAGCAGCAACCCACTGACCAATGCACATAAAACACTGTTTTATAAAATGCATGGTACACGTTCTTTGCAGTAGGCATATTAACCCTCTGTGATACGTTAGATTACTCAAAGTTGCAACTGGACAAAACTCTCATCTCTCCAGCAGGTGCATTAATCACTGGTGTTATTTTGACACTTTTATTGTTGCTCGAAAACTGCTAATTAGACAAGGAACTTTGCAGTGCTTTTAAAACTGCCTCCTGGGGACCCCCTGGGAATGTGTCACGGACCCATGGGGGTCCGCGGACCACAGTTTGGGAAACACTGATTTAGAATATATATTTTTGAATTTGGAACATATTATTTTAGGAGTGGGATGTTGGGTTTATAGGGGATAAGGTTGGGGAGTGTTTTAAAATAATTGATTTCAAATTTGAATATATTAGAAATTTACAAATATAATTTAGAATATATATTTTCAAATTTAGAAAATATAATTTTAGGAGCGGGATGTTGGGTTTATAGGGGATAAGGGTGGGGGGTATTTTAAAATATTTAAATTAAATATTTAATACATTTGAAAAATTTAATATGAATGTAGAATTTTTTTATGTGAATTTAGAAATTAGTGTTCTTGTATTTGGAAGTTGTGTTTATAGGGTGTAAGTTTGGGGAGTGTTGTACAAAATTTGTTTGAATATTAAAAAATGTAAAAACATTTAAAAAAAAATATATATATTTACATAATGTTATGTATTTGTAGTGTATATTTTCAATTACATAATAGTTAATATTTAATTTTTTTAATTAATATTGAAAAAATACTACTTTAAATAATGAAATAATAATGTACAATATTAATTAATAGATTAATTTATGAAAATATGATAGGAATATATATAAATATGTATTACTTTGTAATATTTAATAAAAAATATAGATTTGTGAAATAATCAAAAATGTATTATTTTATATTAGGAATTAGGTATAGTATATAGATTAAATAATATTTATATGTAAAGTATAATATTTGGAAAATCATATTATTAAAAAAATGTTTAAAAATAATTATATTAATTTTATAGCATTAAAATATTTAAAGATTTTTATAATATATAATGTACTAAAATATTATAGCAATTATTAAAAAATAAAATTGTAATGTAGAGTACAGTTAGTGATAGTATATTATTTGTATTGGCAAAAGAAAATTAGATATGTTTAGTGTCTGGCAGCTTATTTGACGTTGTTTTAATTATAGTGGGTAGATTAAATTAATTAAGTTTAGTGTCCAGCACCTACCCTGAGTTAATGCTAAGTGGAGTGGGAATAGTAAATTAATTAATTTTAGTGTCCAGCACCTACCCAGATTTAATACTAACTGGAGTGGGAATAGTAAATTAATTAAGTTTAGTGTCCAGCACCTACCCAGATTAAATGTTAACTGGAGTGGGAATAGTAAATTGATTAAGTTTAATATCCAGCACCTACCCTGAGTTAATACTAACTGGAGTGGGAATAGTAAAATAATTAAGTTTAGTGTCCAGCACCTACTGAGATTAAATGCTAACTGGAGTGGGAATAGTAAATTAATTCAGTTTAGTGTCCAGCAGTTATCCAGATTAAATGCTAACTGGAGTGGTAATAGTAAATTAATTAAGTTTAGTGTCCAGCACCTACCCTGAGTCAATACTAACTGGAGTGGGAATAGGAAATCAATTATCTTTAGTGTCCAGCACTTATGCAGATTAAATGCTAACTGGAGTGAGAGTAGTAAATTAATTAAGTTTAGTGTCCAGCACCTACCCATGAGTTAATGCTAACTGGAGTGGGAATAGTAATTTAGATATGTATGTATTAATTTGTAACCTTAGACAATTAATATAGTTTGCAGTACCAATGTATTTTAGGGGCCCATTACGATGGCGGGCGGAAGCACAACCGCCGTGCTGGCGGATGCAAAAACCACCAGTTACCGCCGGCACGCAGCAGTCCACACGCCCACCCAATTACGATGCGAAAAGCAGGCCAAACACCGCCGGCAAGCCAGCAACACCGTCCGCCATCAAAGTGCGCCCGCACACGTAGCGGCGCAGCACAACTGACACACACCGTCCGACGAAACACGTCCCGCCCGGCGCATAAATTACGATGCCGCAAACAAACGGCTCCCACGGCCAAGAGATACCGTACGACAAACCGAAGCGGTAACACGGACGCCGAGCACGGACAACGAAGAAGCGGCACCCCGGGCATGAATCCAGCACTGAAGGCCCTTCCCATGCTTCTGCTGATGCACCACCAAGGACGCAACGTACCGCGGAGACGCAGGTAGGCACACACACAACAAGTGCACGCAAACAGCGCACACAGTGCAAGGGCGGAAAAAGCGGACAACCCCCCACCAGCGCGTGCACACTACACATCCACCATTGCATCCACATATGACACACAGGCCAAATCCTAACATCGCAGAACACATGTGTACACACCACCTGGGACTAGGAACCAACCACCCCGTCACGGCCCCAAAGCGCCGATGACGCCGCCACACATGCGCACAACGCAGAGGCCAACCGCAGCGCCATGCATGCGTCGCACACAGACACAGGGACACAACCAAGCAGCACACACATCAGCCCCACCCCGAACGCACATGACACGTGACAGGCCGGCCACAGACATGTCCCCAACGCCCAATTCACGGACAACACCCAACGCCACACAACCGACGCACACATGTCAGTGAAGTCACGCAACAGCAGGACACACCCCAGTGTAACAAACATGGCGAAGCACACAGCGGCGGCAACACCAACTAGGAGAAGCAGGGCCCCTTCGGGAAGAGGAACGCCAGTACCACACTGAAAAACCCATACCACCCTGCACATATGAACAAGACACATGAAACGGAACACCAAAGAGCCCGGGGACCGACAACAGGTGGCCCAAGAATTACATCCACACACAAGGCCCAACGCAGAGCGGAAAGGCAGCCTGCCGCCCACACAAGGGAGAGCAGACAGCACTGAATGACCTTCCATTCCAACACCGAAACCACAGCGCTACGACAGAAGCCGGTGAATACAGCCATTGTCCAAGAATAGACCAACACAGGCATGCCGAGGAGACCGACCACAGGGCAGATAGCGCATATCACAGAAGCACACAACGGACGGGGAAGAAAGAAGAAAACACTCCCCCATGTCGGCCACATGCAAGTTAATTGGAAGGAGTCACACAGCACTGACCTTGAACTGTCTGAGAAGCATGTGGGAAGAGGGCCCGTGTCCTCCAAACAAGCCAACAGAACACAAGTCCTGTCTCCCCACGACTACACAGAGCTCACAGCAACCCCGGAGCGTGCACATTGCAGACTGCACACACAGCCGGAGCACGCCACCTCTACGAACCGCTGCGAAATGGCAACCGCAACACACCTACCCAACTACGCCGAACAGCTCAAGCTGTACCAAACCAACACGATACATACATTGGGATGCGATCTCCTGTCCCTGCTGAACGTAAGTTACCGACTGACTTACCGCATCACATTGTTCAGCTAGCGTCATGCCCGTCTTCTACTGTCGGAGGTGTCCCTACCAGCATCCCGTCGAGATATGCCTCTCCAACCCGGCATGTCTGAAGGCGGACCTGCTACCACTACTCCTCCCTCTGGACGCACACGACAGGGCCTGCTCTGCCTATGGGGGCATGGCGTATGTGGCCAACATCGCACGCGCACTGAAATGGAACCACTGTGCCTCCACACGACGGATCATCGAGAACAGCTACATCGAATGTCACCCAGCATGCCCCATCATGGTCCTCCAAGGGACAACCTACGAACAACACCTTGACAGCCACCATCCGCTTCATTGGCTGGCAAACATGTACACCACCAATGACATGGAAGCCCTGCTGGACGGCATCGCATACCTGTCAACCTGTAAATACGTCGGACCACAACGCAGGTTCCCCGAGTGACCTATGAAGTCCAACCCCGCACCCATGCTCAGCTTCCGCACGGACTGGCCAGTCACCACTACAACAGCCATACCAAACGACCGGCAACTGTAACCACACCATCAACGACATCGCCATGACATCGGATATGACCGGGACATGCACACTGTTCCCCATCACATCCCGGAACACCGCATGCATCGTGGGAGGCAGTGGCATGGGCTCTGTGCATCGCACCCACATGGACGGAACTGCACGAACAACCAGGACACGACATGGATCCAGCGCACATGGACACACACACCGCTCAGTGGACATGAATAGGTCGCCTGGAGTCTGTGGGTGCTGCACCCCTCCCACCCCCGCCCCGGGAATCCCATACCAGGACCTTTGCATGGACGACAAGTGCATACAACAACAACACGACCCCAGTGACTGTGACATGTCCAGTAACCACCACAGTGCAACAACAAGTGGCACGCCGCTGCATGCACGCAAGCACATGCCCTGATGTCATCTCACATGCACGCGTGCATGAGGAACAACCGCAGCAAACCTGTCACATGGAACTGAGATGGACTGTGCCCATGATGCCGAGCGGTCTGGTAGGCTACATGTATACCGTCTGTGTCAAAGTCCGCAGCTCCGCAGCTATACGTAAATGTACATTAGCACAGCCTTGGCCAAGCAGATGTAACCCCACACCCTATCCCATTTGTAATCATGCTCAGTATATCCTCAACATGTATTCCGCTGCCAGTAGTGTCCACTATACTGCATCACAGAGGACAGAAGACTCAATATAATGTTTGAAACCAAAACTGTCTCCGCTGACTCATTTCACAAGTACGAATGAGAGAGGATGAGAGTATGTGAAGTACACGGCAGTCGTGACATGACCATGTAGTCCACTGGTATTGGATGTCAACGCAAATGAGTAGCACTACTGTGGAAGACACACATGTGTCGTGTGAAGTCGTATGGACGCAGTGCTCAGGTGGGTGGGTGCGACGGGTAGATGCGCACATGCCAAGTTGGAGCACGCCGTGTTGGGAGGGGTCATGAACAGTACACCACCGCTTCCCTGGGCATTGTGAGAGGACACCTGTCGGGGGGAGTGAACACGTGTGTGCACAGCAGCCGGGCACACGTACAAGGCGGTACCAGGCGCACCTCAGCCCACCCTCTGTGGACAAGCTGGATCCTGTTGTGCGCCCGCCATGCCCCTTGACAAGGCACACACAGCCCCAGTCGACCAGGTGTAACCCCAACATAGTCAATCCGCACAGGCGATACAGGGCACGGGATGGCAGTGGAGCATGGTGTGTGAGAGGTCTCCTCGCGCTCCTCCTGGTCATATCACGCAGGCAATAGAACCTCAACGTCTAGCATGGCACAAGTCACATGGAAGTGTAGGGGGACGCACCACAGCACGAGCAGCACTGACGTCACGGGAGGTGGCTCGCACCATCCCATCCATTGCCCATCATACCAACCACGACACATGCCATTGCGACTAAGTGCAAGCGCGTGCGCCACCACCCCCGAGCCCTCCCCAGAGAGGCCAAAGAGTGAATGTGTGGGCCAACAGCCACAGACGGACGCGGCCTGGCCGCAAGGGCAGCCACAGCCACTGGGTGTCGCAGGTGGCGGATCCGGAAGGCGAAGACTGTGATGCATAGTCCATGCAGGCCGGGTCTCCATTTGGGGCACCACGCAGGTGGACGGCGTCCCGCCACACATCATACCCTGAGACAGCCCACTCGTGCAACTGGACCCACACATTCACTCCTTGCCCTCTCTGGTGCGAGCTTGGGGCTGCCTGTGCAAGCGCTAGCCTCGCAGGTGAGCATGCATATTGGGGGGCGAGGGGAGGACATGAGGGCTGGGGCGAAGATGACTGTATCACTGTCAGTTAGTACAAGGGATGACCCAGATGTGGAAAGGAAGAGACGTGTCCCGTGTGTACTGCAACTAGTCGCCAATCCAACTACCCCCCCATGTCCGGAATGTAAGCCCGCACCTAGGCCCGCCCATCCGCCACATCGAACATACCACCAGCACGACAACCTTCCCATTCGAAACACTGACTGGGGGTGGCGACCAGTGAACAATCATGTGTAGCCTACCCACGCGTACATGTGGGCCCTCCATGATCCATGTCACCTGCGGCAAAGACATGACATGCGCAATGAGGGAAGTGAGGAGAGCTGTCCGCCCCACGCGCAGAAGGTGCATCAGCTCCACAGACCCAGCAGCGAGTCCAGCAGGGGTCACATGTGCAGGGGCAGCTGTGCCTGGTGTGAAGGCACATGCATATAGACAGCACATCGACCAATGTGTAGTCTGCCCACATCCACAGTCCATCATCATGCGGACATAGGAATTGAACACAGGGCAACACATCTTAGTTGGTGCACCCACCGTGACCAACAATGCGCAATCATCGACGTACCCGCCCTGTGCATGGCCCCCCACCCAACGGAGGCACATCCAGTGCCACCATCCCACACACACAAGCCTTCCACGGAACATGCTGTGTCCAATGGTCAGTACAGAGTCAGCGCCCATCTGGTGGATCCTGAACAGGAGACACATGCACACACATGCCAGCTCCCACTATGTACGTCTGCCACCTGGCACGGTAAATGTAACCTCTCACCTGTGACTGCAAGCACACAGCCGTCTTGGCATGGGGCTGTCAATGTGGACACCAGTCAATGTTTCGGGAGCTGTGATCCGTACAGTGCTGTACATAGGGTGCAGTGCTGACACCTACTACTGTCTCATATCCCCTCGTGCCACAGGTCCCACTTGTATTGGCCGCTCAGCCCGTGCCCACATCGTCGTCGTCGTGTGCCATACTCATCCAGCCTCGGAAGCAGTTCCATGCTCAGCAGACACTCATGTTGCCGTGGCGTTGCCGCTTGACGAATATGCAGTCAGTCCCCATCAGCACGCCCCGCAAGTCATTGGGGCCTAGATCCCCATGTGCATGCACATGGCAGTGGTATGTCTCACTTGCCATTGCCATTGTTGGGAGACCTGTGTAAGTGTATTGTGGCCGTGCCGTCCCAGCTTGACAGCTGGGTTGTGGCTCATGTGCTTGCTCAGTCATGTCAGTGATGTGTATGCGAAATTGCTATGTGCCGTGTTGCTTTGACATGTGTCCTCTGCCATTTAACCCAGGCGGAGACCGAACATTGACCGCCCATACCAATTGCTGGCGGACATGGACGATACAGAGGTAATCAGGAAGTTTCGGCTGGACAGGCCAACTCTGCATCGACTGTGTGCCATGTTAGAGCCCCATCTCCGTCCCCGCAGGGTGTATCCGACTGCTGTCACCCCCACGGCTAAGGTGATGGCCGCCATGCATTTCTTCGCCACTGGGTCATTCCAGCACACAGTGGGCAGTGGAGGAGGGATGTCCCAGCCCATGTTCAGCAAGGTGCTGAGGGATGTACTGGCAGCCATGATGCTGTACCGGAACAGGTACATCCGCTTCCCCAGGGCTCGTGAATTGGCGGCAGTGAAGGGTGCATTCTATGCCCTTGGCAGAATCCCACACGTCGTGGGAGCCATTGACTGCACTCATGTTGGCCTTGTTCCACCACAGGCCACTGAGCACCTGTACCGCAACAGGAAGCACACGCACTCCCTGAATGTGCAAGTGGTGTGCCTTGCGGACATGGTGATCACCCACGTGTGTGCAAAGTTTCCAGGCTCGGCCCATGACGCACACATAATGCGCAACAGCATCTTGCCACGACTGATGGCCAATCTGCAACAGGATCGTGCCTGTATTGTCGGTGAGTATGTGGAGTGGTGTAGCGTGCTGGTTGTGCGATGCTGTCCCCTGTCCAGTTGGAATAGCTACGGTTCTCTGTGTCCCTCACACCCAGGTGACTCTGCGTATCCGAATGGGGCATGGCTGCTCAGTCCATTGAGGAATCCTCGCACCCCAGCAGACGATCGATACAATGAGGCACATGGGAGGACCAGACGTGTGGTCGAGCGTACCTTTGGCCTCCTCAAGTCCAGGTTCAGGTGCCTGGACCGCACCGGGGGTGCACTGGCGTACTCCCCACAGAAGGTGTGCCAGATAGTGGTGGCGTGCTGCATGCTGCACAATCTGGCCATTCGGAAGCAGATCCCCCTCATTGTGGATGACGGAGATCAACCAGGGCCCCAGCCCGCAGACCAGGACAGCTCGAGTGAGGTGGACAGCGGAGAGGAGGAAGCTGGGAATGTGCGCCAGCAGCTCATCGCCCGCTACTTCACTTGACGGTGAGTGTCCATGTACGACGGATGATGTGTCTGTATCTGTGCAGGTGTGTGTGTGCTGTGTCAGGGTGGCCGTATGTTCACTGCGTGCAGTGTGTCAACGCTCCATGGCCAGGGTAGTATGCCACTGTTGGTGACTGTGGCATTGTGCCCTATTGCTCTGTGCGATGTGTGTACATTGCTTGTAGTTGTTGACATGTACTGTGTGATGGGTGTGTGACACACTCATTGAATGTGCTCCTGTTCTGTCTCCCACCCCTAGGTCCCTACAGGCCCTCCGGATTCCATTGCCATGCCACGCATCAAGTGCCCTTCCGCCCAAGGTGGCCGTTGTATTCCGTACAAATAAAACACAGGGCACAAACAGCAGTTAGTGAATAAGGTGCATTTATTACGAACTGTGACATGTGATTGTGTGTAAGGTGATGACAAAAGTGGTGCGTGCAGTGACAATGAGCTGTCGGTCATGGCTGCGTGATGATCAGGGTGTACCCACTGGTTCCATGTCCATAGTCCAACACACACATGCCATCCAGCTGGCTGTGTGGAGTGGGATCGTAGAGCAAGTCAATGCAGTGGCTGGTCAAGGAAGGCTGGCGGAAGGCTGGCTGGCTGCCTCACTTGCGACTGGAGCGTGCGAAGTCCTCCCGGGAGATCTGTTTCCTCTTCGGACGGCCCCTTCCACGTTTGGGAGGGGGTGTGTGGTGGCGACCTGCTGGTGGTGGGTGAGGTGTGCTCACTGGCTGTGGACGCAGGGGAAGTGGACACTGCTGCCCGAGCCTGCGCCCTAGCAGGTGGTGGCGGAGGTGGTGTTGCTGGCCTTGCCTGTGACCCCACCGCCACCACCAGCTGGCCCATGAGGTCCACGAGTTGGTCCATACGGGACACGAATTGGCCCATATGGGCGTCCATGGACCTCAGCACCCCCAGCACCTCCTGCGTGTCAGTAGCAGACCTGGCCCATTGTCCTTGGGCCTCTTCATAGGCCCCAAGGACTCTGGCCATTTGAGGCAGGGCATGGCTCCCAGGGGAGGCTGGCGTTTCCCTGACCCTGCTCCTCCTACCAGTCCTGCTGCCACCGGCCTGCCCACTAGCCACATTGCACACCACGGTCCTCGCTGTGGCTCCCAGGGTGGATCCAGTCGGCCGGGCCACCACCTGCGCTGGGGCTGGTGCCAGCGAAGACGTGGTGGTGGTGGAGGCGGTGGTGGTCGGTGCGGCGATGGTGGCGGTTGCGGCAGTGGTAGTGGCCGCAATGACCGTGGGTGTGGCCGCAACGACAGTGGCAGCAGGGGACTGGGACTGTTCAGCATCCCTGGATGATGGGTTGGTGGGTAGGAGGGGTCCTGGGGAGCGGCTGGGCCCTGCCACGCCAGATGGGCCAGCTTGGTGGTCCGTGTCCGAAGAGGTGGACAGATCCTCCAGATCCGTGTGTCCTCGTTGGGGGCTTGTAGGCTGGCTGTGCTGGCTGCTGTCTCCATCCCCAGCGTCCAGCAGTTCGTCACCTGTGGAGAAAATGAGATTTGTTATTGTGTTGCACCTGGCGAAGTATGTATTAGTCGTCTGACATTGGCAGTTCGTGCAATCTCGTACATGGGTTTCCCGGAGGCGAGTGTGTGGCTGTGGCATCTGTAGTTGTGTGTGCTAGGCAATGGGACTGTGTGCTGTGCACATGTGGCATGGGACGGATTGGCCATGCCGATGGGTGTGTTGCTTTGCCCCTACTCATTGTGACTCTGGTGTATGCGGGCTCCTGGCCCATCCTGGGTCTGGTTTGTACTTTGCTTTTGGAGTTCATATGGAACGCTTAGGAACGCATATGGCAACATGGGGGCCATGCCCCAGATTCGCATTTGGGAGGGGATATGCTTTTGGGGTTCAAATGGAACGCTTAGGAACGCATATGGCAACATGGGGGCCATGCCCCAGATTCGCATTTGGGAGGGGATATGCTTTTGGGGTTCAAATGGAACGCTTAGGAACGCATATGGCAACATGGGGGCCATGCCCCAGATTCGCATTTGGGAGGGGATATGCTTTTGGGGTTCAAATGGAACGCTTAGGAACGCATATGGCAACATGGGGGCCATGCCCCAGATTCGCATTTGGGATGGAATATGCTTTTGGGGTTCAAATGGAACGCTTAGGAACGCATATGGCAACATGGGGGCCATGCCCCAGATTCGCATTTGGGATGGAATATGCTTTTGGGGTTCAAATGGAACGCTTAGGAACGCATATGGCAACATGGGGGCCATGCCCCAGATTCGCATTTGGGAGGGGATATGCTTTTGGGGTTCAAATGGAACGCTTAGGAACGCATATGGCAACATGGGGGCCATGCCCCAGATTCGCATTTGGGAGGGGATATGCTTTTGGGGTACATGCTGTGAGCCATGGGTGCCGAACGTGACATGTGTTGTGGCAGCATGACAGTGCATGGTCTGAGGTGTGTGCATGCCTGACATGCCCTGCATATTTGCTGTCTGTTGTGGTTACTGGACATGGCATTGGACGCATCGTTATGAGTGAGTGATAGTTGTGTGCCAGCCAACGTATTGCAGTTGTCCCATCTCCTTGGTGTGCGTGCTGCCCTGTGCCATGTGCATCACTGCAGTGCTCGGGGGGGTGGCCCATGTTGTGTGTTGTTGCTCACAGTGTGTCGTGCGCTTAATTGACTTCTGGCACATGGTTGGTCATGGGCATGTGTCTTAGCGTGACTGCTGTATGTGTGGCAGCTGTGCGGATGACATGCCTTTCATGTGACTGGGGCTGACGGATGGGATGGATGGTATGTTGTATGTGCATGGTGTGTCTGTGAGTTTGATGGGTTCAGTGGTGTTCGTGTGCATTTATGTTGTTCCGCTCTGTTGCGTCTAGTGTTGTTTGTCTTACATAGGCGTAGTTGTGGGGTGTGGGGTTGACAGGCAGTGGGGGCTACATGGACAGGACTTCAATGGTGTTTCGGTTGTGTGTGATGAGTTGCACAGTGGCTGCCGTGTGGGACTATATTCAGTGTGGCTTGTGCATGCAGACGTGGCTCCTTGGGTGTTGCTATGTCTGTGATGGGTCATGTGGGGTGTGAGTCTGCTGTTCATGTCCGTGTGCACATTGTTCACTTGTTCGTGACGGTGGGCGGTGCTGCGTGTTCGTGTGCTACGTGACATGTCCCATGTGTTGGTGGTGTTATGGTCCTCATGCCTCCAGTAATCCAGCCCTGTCCAGTTTCCCACCTGCAAGTTGTTCGTGCGTGCACTGTACTGGATGCCACATGGCTCTAAGCGGGGGGTGCTCCATGTTGCAGGTCTGTGGGGGTGGGGGGTGTAGTGGGTCGTGGGGGTGGCTGTACACCCACTGACACCGATTGCTGTGGACCGTGATGTCTGCCTTTCGGCTGTCGTTGTGCACTGCGGTAGCTGACACGTGGCTGTGGGGTGTGGGGGATGCTCCTCCTTGCTGTGCTGTGGGACTGGGGCCTGGTGTGTGTTGTACTTGGGCTGTCCACCGTCCCACCCACTGCACTTTGTGTTCCTGCCACTTACCTGTTACTTGTCGGTTAGTGCAGCTGTGGCGGACACATGGGTGTGGTGGGTGCTCGTTGTGGCGCTTCTGGCATATTTGGGGACCTGTTGGTGGTTACGTGGCTGTCTTAGTGTACACATGTCCCCACGCATCTTACAGTTGTTCGGTTTGGCCTGTGTGTGGTAGTGTCTGTTGCATGTGCGTGTGATGTGTTGTGTATTGTGTGCTGGACATGGGGGTGTTTGTCCCTGGGAGCTGTGGCATGGTGGTTGCGCATGTGTGTACATAGCGGTGTGCTAGTATACATTAGTTTGTACTTACCAGCCTCCACTCCCCTGCTAATCCGGCGAGGATCTCCGGATGGATTACGACTCGCACCTTCTCCTCCCACGCTTTGAAGGTCTTAAAGAGCGCGGGATTCCCTCCGCCAGTGACGGCAGCCAGCTCTCTGTTTTTGCCCTCCTTCTTCTTGACCAGGCTCTTGACGTCATTCCAACGTTTGTTTATCTCGACTCTGTTCCTGGGCAGGGTCCCGACTGCATTGACCTGGTCTACGATCCGGGTCCACATTCTGTTTCTGGTGGCTAGTGGTGTGTGCTGGACCATGTTCCCATAGATTTGTGGGTACACCTTGATGATCTTGTCGACCATGACCGTCAGCTCCATGGGGGTGAACTTGGGCATCCTTTGTGGTGCCATGGTGTTTGTGGTGCTGGTGCGGTGTGTGTTGTGTAATGTGCAGGGGGTTTGTGGTGCCGGTGTTTGGTGGTGGTGGTGGTGGTTGTGATGTGTGCGTATGTGGTGTGCTGCTGTCCTTGCTGTGTCACTGTGTCCTCTCCTCTCCTCTCTGGTTTGCAATGTAGCAAGGGGTTGTGGTCTGTGGGAGTGCTGCTTTTGTACTCACCTATGTGGGTGTGTCCTCATGGTCTGTTGTTTTCAGGTGTGTTGTGTCTGGGGTTCTGGCCTTTGTATTTTTTGTTTGTCCGGGGGGTGTTTTCGGGATGTGTACTGTGCTTGTGTATTTGTGTGTGCCTTGCTGTGTGGACTTGTTGGCCATGTTGTGTGCTATTGGTTTTGTGTGCGGATGGTTTCTGTGCAGGTACGTGGGCGCCATGGCTTCTGCCGTGTCGATTCTCATCGGCGTTGTTTGCGCTGGCGGGCGGTATATTTGTGGTTTTTCCGCGCTCATGGCGGTGCGATCGTAATTTCACGTGCGGTGTGTCGGCCGTGTGGGCGGGCGGTTTTGTGTTGTCGTGCGTGTTTCCGTCCGTGGCGGGCGGTTTGACTCCGACTCGGACGATGGCGGGCGGTATTTTGTGTGATTTTTCCGCCGATGGCGGTTTTCGGTTTGTGTACTCATAATGGCGTGGTCGGTGTTCAGGCGGTGTGTGCGGGCGGATTTTTGCCGCTTCCATGCCTGGCGGATTTTTTACGCCGGGTATCGTAATGTGCCCCTTAATTATTACATAGTTAGAAATGAAAAAATGTACTTTATATATATAGTTAATTAAAAATATTATTTAATACAATATATCTAAAAAAACATAATTATTAACATTACATACATTTATAAAATGATACACAAAAAAATAGACATTTTATTTTTTGATTCATGTTTATTTATTGTAAATGAATTTGTTATGAACAAAAAATATTTCGTTAATTAAGGTTATATAATATAAAACAAGACATATACATAAAAAATCAAATTTATTTCACACACAAAATATTTTGTACATATGTGTATTTTTATATTTTATAAATATGTACACACATTTTTTCAATACAGTTATGTAAGCTTTGTAATATCAAATAATGTAGTTTTACATTTGTTTAGAAGCATTTGACGAAATAATATACTTATTAATAACAGTTGTTCATTTTTATTTTGTATTCTGAACATTTGTTATTTAGGGGCCTATTACTATGGCGGTCGGAAAACTTCCCGACCGCCATGGTAGTGGGAAAAGACCACCCGCATGGCCCGCGACTCAACCGCTGGTCGCATTATGATGGTCCGCTGTCGAAATCCGACCTCGGCGGTCGGATCGCAGGCTTTAACATTGCGGCGGTCGATGCTGCACGCAGCACCACAGCGATGTCCAAATGAGCATGTCCTGCATTTCCCTGCACTGCGTGGCAGGCACTGCACAGTGCCTGCCACCTGGTACAGGGAAATGTAGGGGGGACCATGGGTACCCCCCCAGTGCACCCACACCCCCCACAAAACATTGGGGGCCTGCAACGGGCCCCCGGAAGACAATCACTGCATGCCTTTCCATGGCGGTCTGACCGCTAAGGAAAGGCTGGCTACCGCCGGCATCATAATCCTGCCGGCGGAGCCTGCTCTGCACCGCCACCATTATCCTGGTCCTGCTCCGTCCGCCAGGCAAGAGTGCAGATGGCAACCGGCGGAAAAGCGGCGGTCGGAATTTCCCACTGTTGCGGTCACCATCGCCATCCTAATTTGACCGGCGGATTTCTGGCTTGCGATCGCGGTCGGATGTCCACCGCTGGTCCGGCGGGCACCACCGCCGGCCCGGCGGTGGACATCCGACCGCCATCGTAATAGGCCCCTTAGTTACATATACTGTTAACATTTTAATAATATAAAAATGTTCATTTTTTTTAATACATTTTTTATTTTATACTTTGTAACATTTTTTAAACAAATAATAATACATTTTAATTAATATTATTAATATACAAAATATTAATATTATTAATTATTACATGGTTTAAGTTTTATATTTTATAAGGTTGACATTTTTAGAACATTAAAGAAAAATATTACATGTTTTTAATAAACGTATATAATTTGTAAATATATGGGATTATAATAATAAATATTTTATGTTTAATAATATTTATTATTATAATTTAACAATGCTGGAAAAATTATAAATACATTTCAATATATAAGTTATAAATTGTAGTATTTTAATTAAAACTTTCAGTTATTTATATATAATATAGCAACATTTTTTTAAACAAAATAGATTTATTTTATATGTTTAAAGCTGCCATATTTGTTTGGTGTTTGTATTTTGTAACCGCTCGCGTTTGTTTTGGGTTATTTCGAAGGGGTCAAGCTCGCGGTTGGGAGCTGCGTCGTGTCGAGGAAGGTAAGATTACATTTCTTTATTTTAACTATATTTTTAATTAAATTTGAAGGTTGTTATGTTGTAGTTATTGTGTGTAGTGTTAGGTTTTTGGAGTTGTGGCGTTTTTGTTGTGTAAGTTAGGGTTTTAGCGATGTATGTATCGTTATTGTTTGAGGCCTACTTTAGAAAACGTAAAATATGTTACAATATGTTTGAATATGGTGTGTATAATGTTTCTAATAGTGTTATGTTGTGTAGTATGTGTATTTTTGTGTGGGTGGGAATGTTTGTGTATTTTTTACAGGTTTTGGTCGACAGAAGTGGCGGATACGAGAAGATTGCGTTTTTTTTATTAAGGAAGTGTGTATTAGTTTAAGTAACATAGGGGCCCATTACGATGGCGGGCGGAAGCACCACCGCCGAGCTGGCGGATGCAAAAACCACCACTTACCGTCCGCCATCCGCGGCCCACACACCCGCCCAATTAGGATGTGAAAAGTCAGCCAAACACCACCCATAAGCCAGCGACAACGTCCGCCATCAAAGTGCGCCCGTTCACGTAGCGGCGCGGCCCAATGGAGACACACCGTCCGACGAAATCACGTACCGCCCGGCATACAAATTACGATGCCGCAAACAAACAGCTCTCCCGGCTAAGAGACACCGCACGAGATACCAAGGCGGAAACTCGACCACCGAGTACGGACACCAAAGAGGCGGACCCCCCGAGCATGAATCCAGCACTGCAGGCCCTCCCCATGCTCTACCTGATGCAGCACCTAGGAGTCAACGCACCGCGGAGACGCAGGTAGGCAGACACACAACAAGGGCACGCAAACACCGCACACAGTGCAAGGGCGGAAAAACTGTACATGGCCCCCCCCAGACACCCCTGCCGGGACACGACACATCCACCACTGCACCCACAAATGTCACACTGGGCAAATTGAAACAACTCGTAACAAACGGGCACACACCACCTGGGACCAGGAACTAATGTCCCCGTCACGGCCCGCAGCGCAGCGGCGATGACCCAGCCACACATGCGCACAACGCAGAGGCCAACGGCAGCGCCATGTATGCGCCGCACACAAACAACACAGGGCACAACAAACACCACACACCAGCCCCACCCTGAACGCACATGTCACGTGACAGTCCTGCCACAGTCATGTCCCCAACCGGCAATTCACTGTTGCCAACCTGACGTCACACAACTGACCCGAACATGTCAGTGATGTCACGCCAAATTAGGACACACCCCTGTGTGCAAAACATGGCGAAGCACACAGCGGCGGCAATATCACCCAGCAGAATATGGACCCCGTCGGCAAAAGGTACGCAAGTACCACACAGAAACACCGATACCACCCTGCACCCAATACCAAGACATGCAATACGTAACATCAAAGATCCCGGGGACCGACAACAGGTGGCTCCAATTATAACACCCACACACAAGGCCCAACGTATAGCGGAAACGCAGCGTGCCGCCCACACACGGGAGAGGAGATAGCACTGAATGGCCTTCCATACCCACACCGAAACCACAGCTCAACTATTCAAGCAGGACAATACAGTCATTATCCCAAAAAAAAGCCCAACACAGGCATGCAGAGGGAACCGTCCACTGGGCAGATAGCGCCTAACACGAAAGAACATTTCGAACGGAAAAAAGAAATAATACCACTCCCCCATGTGGTTCACATGCAAGTTATCTGGAAGGAGTCAGACACCACTGACCTTGACCATTCATAGAAGCATGTGGGATGAGGGCCCGTGTCCTCCGCACAAGCTACTATAACCCAAGTCCTGCCTCCCTATGACCATTACAGAATTCCCAGCAACGTCGGAGGTTGCACTCTGCAGACTGCACAGACAGCCGGAGCACGCCATCACATCGCCCTGCAGCAAAATGGCACTTGCACCACACCTACCCAACTACGCCCGACAGATGAAGCTGTACAAACATAACCTGATACAGATATTGGGATGTGAAAATCTGGCTTTGCTGAACGTAAGTTACCGACTAACTTACCGCATCGCATTGTTCAGCTGCGTCATCCCCGTCTTCTACTGTCGGAGGTGTCCCTTCCACTGTCCTGTGGATTTATGTCTCTCCAACCCGGCATGTCCAATGGCGGACCTGGTACAACTGTTCAACCCCTGGACGTCCACGACAGGATCTGTTCAGCCTATGGGGGCATGGCGTATGTGGCTGCAATCGGACCCACACTGCAATGGGACCACTGTGCCTCCACACGACGTATTCTGGATCACAGTTTCATCGAATGTCATCCAACATGCCCCATCAGGCTCCTACAAGGGACAACTTACGACCAACACCTTGACAGCCACCATCCGCTTCATTGGATGGCATCCATGTATACCACCAATGCCATGGAAGCCCTGCTGGAAGGTATCGCATACCTGACAACCTGTCAATTCGTCGGGCCCCGACGCAATACCCCCAATTGAACAATGATGTCCTACACCGTACCCATGCTTGGCTTCCGCACGGACTGAGCAGTTACCAGTACAACAACTATACCATACAACCTGCAACTAACACCACACCATTAACTACACTGCCATGATATCGGATATTTTCAGGACATGCACTCTGTTCCTCATCACATCCAGTAACTCTGCATGAACAGGGGGAGGCAGAGGCATGGGATTTGTGTATGGCAACCACATGGACATTACTGCACGTACAACTATGCCATAATATGTATCCTGCACCCATGAACATATGCACCGGTCAGTGGACAGTAATCGGTCGGCTGTAGTATGTGAGAGCTGTCACCTCACCTCCCTCTGAACTTCCGTGCCAGGACTTTTGCATGGACAACAACTGCATCCCCCAACAACATGACCCCAGTGACTGTGTCATGTCCAGTAGCCACCACATTGCAACAACAAGTGGGATGCCGTTGCATGCACGTAGGCCCATGCCCTGATGTCACCTCTCACGCACGTGTGTATGAGTAACTATAGCAGCAAACCTGTAACATGGAACTGAGATGTACTGTGCCCATTATGTCAAGCGGTCTGGTAGGCAAAATGTATACTGTCTGTGTCAAAGTCAGCAGCTCCACAGTAATTAGCAAATGTACATTAGCACAGCAACGGCTAAGCAGTTGTAACTCTGAAGCCCACATCCCACAGTCAACAACTAATCACATGTACCCCTACACCCTATGCTATGTGTAATCATGCTGAGTATATCCTCCACATGCATTTCGCTGCCAGTAGTATCCACTATACTGCATCACAGAGGACATAAGTCCTAATACATGGCTTGAAGTAAATATGTGTCTCTGCTGATTCATTTCACAAGTACGAATGAGAGAGGATGAGAGTGTGTGAAGTACACTGCAGTCGTGAGATGACCATGTAGTCCACTGTCATTGGATGTCAACGCAAATGAGTAGCCGCAACAGTGGCCACAGGGAAATACCACAGCTCGTGGAGCAGGACTTCTCACACTCTGAAGTTGCCCGAAAGATCATCACATCAACACTGACGGCCTGCTCACTACAAAGCACAGTCCTACACATGTCTACAATGACCCACACAGTCTGACCACACACTCAGCAACCAAAAGTGGGAGCCACGCTAAAGCATGCCACAGCAATGCCTGACAAAACACACACATGACATCAGTGTGGGTGGGCAGCACTGCACAGTGAGTAAGAACTGCTGAAATGCTGACATGCACAATTGGACTAGACACAATCTTGACAGTCACACACCCTGCACACACACAACGTCTGAACCATAACAAGTAGGAGTCAGCCTGAACTGCAAGGACACACCCACACACCGCATACTGTGCAACATACAACACACACATCTCATCATATTCAAAGACCTCAACACGGTTACAAACATCCACCATGTCCCGGGGTGACATATGTGTGCAGTCGACATGGACACGACACACACATACACACCAATGCTACCACAATCACACACCACACACCACCACCTCCCAAATGCACACATTGAAAGTAAGCCATGTGCCCAGCCACAATGCACATCACATGACTAACATACACCTACACTGCTGGCCACCCAGCAAGTAAGCTCACACATGCCCGCATACTCCGCGCATGCTGCCAGTCCACCTGTGGCTACACTCAAACCCTGTGCAATGCATGCACGCAAACATGACACGGATACATGAACACAGGAATAACATCAATCACATGCAGTCAATACGTTGCACCGGAAAGCAGATACATCACACTCACAAGTAGCAGGGTCTGAGAGAAGTGAAGTCCCTGCCACGTGTACAACACATTAGAATGTGAGACCGGACATTGCAATTGTTGAGGTCACATACACGGCATCTGCCCCACTTAACCAACCACACACTGCAACAACTCCAATCATCAACTACACAGATACAACCGACTACAGGAGCAACAGCATACAGTCACAGTTCACATCGACAGGCGCCATTACTCATCAACCCCAGGACAGTGCCCAGTTCGATCTGCCGAGTAGTGACACGAAGTGCTGCGGATGCAATGTGTGTCAGTGTGCCCTGCCATGGCCAGCCAACACCGCCATGGCAGTCACAATATCCATCACAGCCACCACTGTCTCAGAAGGAGATGTGTTAGTGTGCCTACCAATCTAACAGGATGCCAGTACGACTCGGTGCTGTGTGTGCGCGCTACGGGACAGTTGCAGGTCCGCCCCTGAGAGAGTAGCACAACTGTGGAAGACACACATGTGTCATGTGAAGCGGGAGTTACGCTTGGCTCAGGTGGATGGGTGTGACGGGTAGGTGCGCACATGCAATGTTGAAACACGCTGTGTTGGGAGGATTCCGGAGCAGTACATTACCGCTCTCCTGGGAATTTGTAAAGACAACCTGTCTGGGGATGAATGTGAACTCGTGTGTGCACAACAGGCGGGCACACGATCAATGCTGCTTCAGGTGTAGACGTCAGCCCACCCTCTGTGGACATGCTGGATACTGCTGTGCGTCCGCCAGGCCCTTGCCAAGGCACCCACATCCCCTGTCGACCAGGTGTATCCCCAACATTGTCCACCTGCACAGGCAATCCAGGACACAGGATGGCAGTGGAGCATGGTGGGTGAGAGGTCATGGCGCGCTCCTCCTGGTCACATCACGCAGGCAACACATCCTCAATATGTAGTATGGCACAAGTCAAATGGAAGTAGTGGTGGGACGCACACATCACGAGCAGGAGTGATGTCACGGAAGGTGGCTCGCACCATCTCACTCATTGCCTATTTTCCCACACACGTTACATGCCATTGCAGCAGAGATGCCAGCGCGTGCACAAGCAGCTCCAAGCTCGCCCCAGAGAGGCCAAAGAGTGAATGTGTGGGTCCACGAGCTCCAGTCGGACGCGGCCTGGGCCGCTAGGGCAGCTACAGCCTTTGTGTGTTGCAGGTGGTGTATCCGGACTGCGGAGCCTGTCATGCATTGTCAATGTTGCCCGGGTCTCGAGTCGGGGCACCACGCAGGTGGACGGCGTCCCGCCACTTATTATACCGTGAGACAGACCACTTGTTCAACTGGACCCACACATACACTCCTTGGCCTCTCTGGGGCGAGCTTGGAGCTGCTTGTGCATGCGCTGGCTTCTCAGGTGCAAACGCATATTTGGGTGAGCGAGGGGAGGCCATGAGGACAGGGTAAAATATGACTGTTTGACTTCCAGTTAGTTTAAGGAATGACCCTGATGTGGTCATAAAAAGACGTGTCTCGTGTGTATTGCAACTAGTAGATAAGCAGATGAACTTCCCATGTCTTGCATGTAGCCCCGCACCTAGCCCCGCCCACTCGACACATTAAAATGAGTACCAGCACCACATCCTTCCCATTCGAAGCACTGACTGGGTGTGACAACCATCGGACAGTCTTGTGTAGTCCACCCACGCGTACATGTGGGCCCTCCATGATCCATGTCACCTGCGGCAAAGTGATGTCATGGGCAATGACGGAAGTGAGGAGAGCTGTCTGCCCCACGCACAGATGGCGCATCAGCTCAACAGACCCAGCACTGAGGGCAGCAGGGGTCACATGTGCAGGGGCAGCTGTGCCTGGTGTGAAGGCACATGCATATAGACAGCACATCGAGCAATGTGTAGTCTGCCCACATCTACTGTCCATTGTCAGGCGGACCTAGCAAAAGATCACAAGGCAACACATCTGTGTGGGTGTACCCACTGTGACCAACACTGCGCAACAATCAACGTACTCGCCCTGTGCATGGCCCACCCCGCAACGGAGGTCACAGTTAGTGCCACAATCTCACACACACATCCCTATCACGAGGCATGGTGTGTCCAATCGACAGGGCTGAGTTTGCGCTTATCCGGAGGGTCCTGAACAGGAGACACATGTAACCCACTAGGCAGTCTGTGTTGTCACCTACTGGCATTGTGCAGTCAATGTGCAGGCCAGGCCTGCTGGGACTGAGAAGGGCAGCATGGCCCCAGCCTGCCATTCACACGAGCAACAAGTGCACTGAGACCTGCATTGCCAATTGGCTGTGTCACTGGATGTCTGACATGAAGTTGCCATGTACCACCACTCAGGAGGGACAGACATGGCAAAGCGCCCGAGAGCTCACATACCCCTGCCACCTGCAGTAAGCATGGTGAGCAGTGCATGTTGGAACTCCACAGGCTCTGACTCATAGTGCTGCGGATCAACGACATGTGTGTCCCCCACATGCAGTCCCACACACACTGTAGTTGTCTCTCACACACAACCTTCGCAAGGAATAGCCATGTGCAGTGTGCGTGGAGCTCGGAATCCAGGATCTCCAGCTCCTCGCTGGTGAGTGGACCTGGACATATCCTCAGCGTCATCGACGTTAAGGTGGACAGGTGGCAGCAGCAGGTGTTGTTGAGGGATGCCAGGCTGCAGTCCCAGGTAGCTGTGGTAATGCCGGTCTCACTCCCACACTCATATAGCCCCCTGGGGCAGTTTCAGTGGGTCCAAGCTGCTGCAGTTTGTGTACCATGTCTGCCAGCTTCAATTGCAGACGATGGCCTGCTCCCAGCTGGCCCGGGACGCTTACCTCCATTGTGGAACACGCAGGGTGCAACCGCGAGGGCCATTGGAGTTGGCCGTAAGGGCCTGGCCCATGGCGGGTACAGTCCGCTGATGCCATGTGCACTACACAGTATAATGTGCGCAATGCATCTGCAGATGTGGCCATGAATTTTGTGTGGGAGCAGGTCCACACTGGACAGGGCCACAACATGCTGTGTGCATAGGCAGGGACGGCCAGTGCTCAGCCTCCACATGTCTGTTGGCACATCATCATGTACACATTGGCATGGGAGCATGGGATATGCATATGCACACACATGCCATCTATCACTATGTACATCTCCCACTTGGCACGTGCAACGTTACGTGTCACTTGTGATGTGTATTTGCAATCACACAGCTGTGTTGTCATGGAGCTGTCAATGTGTACACCAGTCAATGTGTTCTGGAGGTCTGATCCGTACAGTGCTGTACATAGGGTGAAGTAGGGACATCAATCACTGTCTCATATCCCCTCGTGCAACAGGTCCCACTTGTTTTTGCCGCCCAGCCTGTGTCCATAGCATTGTTGGTGTGTGCCATACTCACCCAGCCTCGGAAGCTGTGTCAGGCACAGCAGCTAGTTATGTTGCCGTGGTGTTGCCACTTCCCAAATATGCAGTCTGATATCATCAGCATGCCTTACAAGTTTGTAAGGCCTAAATCCCCATTTGCATGCTCATGGCAATGGTGTGTGTCACTGCTCATTGCTATTGGTAAGGGGACCTGTGTAAGTGTATTGTGGCTGTGCTGTCCCTACTTGTCAGCTGTTCTGTGATTCAATTGCTTGGTCAGTCATTTTAGTTGTGTGTATGTGGAAATGCCCTGTGGCGTGTTGCTTTGACATGTGTCCACTTCCATCTTTCCTAGGAGGAGACCAAACATACATCGCCCCTACCAATTGCTGTCAGACATGGAGGATGTGGAGGTAATCCGGAAATTCCGTCTGGACCGACCCACCCTGCATCGCCTATGTGCCTTGTTGGAACCCCACCTCCGTCCTCGCAGGGTGTATCCACTGCATTTACCCCCACGGCTAAGGTGATGGCTGCACTGCATTTCTTCGCCACTGGGTCATTCCAACACACAGTGGGCAGTGGAGGTGGGATGTCCCAGCCCATGTTCAGCATGGTGCTACGGGATGTACTGTAAGCTATGATGCTGTACAGGAACAGGTACATCAGATTCCCCAGGGCCCGTGAATTGGCGGCAGTGAAGGGTGCTTTCTATGCCCTTGGACGTATCCCCCACGTTGTTGGTGCAATTGATTGCACCCATGTTGGCCTTGTTGCACCACAGGCCATGGAGCACATCTACCGCAACCGGAAGCACACACACTCCCTGAATGTGCAAGTGGTGTGCCTTGCGGACATGGTCATTTCACACGTGTGTGCGAAGTTTCCAGGATCGGCCCATGACTCGCACATCATGCGCAACAGCATCCTACCACGTCTGATGACCAATCTGCAACCGGACCGTGCTTGGATTGTTGGTGAGTATGTGGAGTCGTGTAGCGTGCTGGGTGTGCGATGCTGTCTTGTGTCCAGTTGGAATTGCAACGATTCTCTGTGTCCCTCACACCCAGGTGACTCTGCTTACCCGAATGGGCCCTGGCTGCTCAGCCCATTACGACATCCTCGGACCCCAGCTGATGACTGCTACAATGAGGCACATGGGAGGACCAGACGTGTGGTGGAGCGGACCTTTGGCCTCCTCAAGTCCAGGTTCAGATGCCTGGACCGCACCGGGGGCGCACTGGCGTACTCCCCACAGAAGGTGTCCAGATAGTAGTGGCTTGCTGCATGCTGCACAATCTGGCTCTTCGCAAGCAGATCCCCCTAATAGTGGATGACGGTGATCATCCAGGGCCCCAGCCTGCAGACCAGGACGGGTCCAGTGACGAGGACAGTGGAGAGGAGGAAGCTGTGAATGGGCGTCAGCAGCTCATCGCCCGCTACTTCACTTGACGGTGAGTGTCCATTTACGACGGCTCAAGTAGCTGTAGTTGTGCAGGTGTATGTGTGCTCTGTCACGGAGGCCTTTTGTTGACTGAGTGCTGTGTGGCAATGGTCCATGTCCAGGTTAGTATGCCACTGACAGTGGCTGTAGCATTGTGCCCTGTTGCTCTGTGAGATGTGTGTACATTGCTTGTAGTTGGTGACAAGTACTGTGTGATGAGTGTGTGACACACTCATTGAATGTACTCTTGTTCTGTTTTTCACCCCTAGGTCCCTACAGCCTCTCCTGTCCCATCGACATACCACACAGCAGATGCATTTCTGCTCATGGTGGCAGTTGCACATCGTTGAATAAACACAGGGCACAGACAGCAGATTGTGATCAAGGTGTATTTATTTTCAGCGGTGACATGTTATTGTGTGCAAGGTGATGACAAAAGTGGTGCGTGCAGTGACTATGAGTTGACGGTCATGGCTGCGTGATGCTCAAGGTGTACCCATTTAGTTCTATGTCCACAGTCCAACAGACACATGCCATTCACATGGCAGTGTGGGGTAGGATCGTATTACAAGTCAATGCAGTAGGTGGTCAAGGTGGCTGGCTGACTCACTGGCGTTTGGTGCGTGCGAAGTCCTCTATGGACACCTGTTTCCTCTTCGGACGGCCCCTTCCACGTTTGGAAGGGGGGGGGTGTGTTGGTGTGCTGCTGGTGGTGGCTGAGGAGTGCTCACTTCTGTGGACGCAGGGGAACGCGATGCTGCATGACCCTGCGCCACAGCGGAGGTGGTGTTGCTGGCCTTGCTTGTGCCCTCACCACCACCACCAGCTGGCCCATGAGGTCCACGAGTTGGTCCATACGGGTCACGAATTGGCCCATATGGGGGTCCATGGACCTCCACACCCCAAGGACCTCCCGCGTGTCGGTAGCCGACCTGGCCCATTCTCCTTGGGCCTCTTCATAGGCCCCAAGGACTCTGTCGATTTGCGGCAGGGCTTGGCTCCCAGGCACAGATGGCGTTGGCCTGACCCTGCTCCTCCTTCCAGTACTGCTGCCACCGACCTGCCCACTAGCCACATTGCTCACCATGGTCCTCGCTCTGGCTCCCAGGGTGGACCCCGACGGCCGGGCCACCCCTTGCGCTGGGGCTGTGGCCAGGGATGACGTGGTGGTGGTGGTTGCGGCGGTGGTGGTGGTTGTGGCGGTGGTGGTGGCCGCAACGACCGTGGCAGCAGGGGTCTGTGACTGGTCAGCAGCCCTGGGTGATGGGTTGGTGGGTAGGAGGGGCCCTGGGGAGCGGTTGTGCCCTGCCACTACAGATGGGCCTGCTGGGTGGTCCTCGTCCGAGGAGGTGTCCAGCTCCTCTACATCCGTGAGTCCGAGTCGGGGGCTTGCGGACTGGCTGTGCTGGCTGCTGTCTCCCTCTCCAGCATCCAGCAGTTCGGCACCTGTGGGGAGAATGAGATAGGTTAATGTGTTGCACCTAGCAAAGTATGTATTGGTTGTCTGACATTCACAGTTCGTGCACTGTCGTGCACAGGTTTCCCAGAGGCGTGTGTGTGGATGTACGATGTGTGTATGCGTGGGCAAGGCAATGGAACTGTGTGAGGTGAACATGTGGCATGGGACGGATTAGCAATGCCGATGGGTGTGTGTTGCTATACTCCTACATTTTGTGGCTCGGGTGTATGCGGGCTCCAGACCCATTGACGATATTGAGGTGAAATATGGTTTTGGGGTTCAAATGGAATGCTTAGAAACGCAGATGGCAAAAGGGGGTACAGCCCCCTCAACGCTTTTGGGTTGAAATATGGTTTTGGGGTTCAAATGGAACGCTCAGAAACGCAGATGGCAATAGGGGGTACAGCCCCCTCAACGCTTTTGGGTTGAAATATGGTTTTGGGGTACATACTGTGAGTCATGGGTGCAGAACGTGACATGTGTTCTGGCAACATGACGGTGCATAGACAAAGGTGTGTGTCTGTCTAACATACCCGGCATATCTGCTGACTGTTATCATTTATGGACATTACATTGGAAGCATTGTTGTGAGTGCGTGATTGTTGTGTGCCATACGACGAATTGCAGATGGGCCAAATCCTTGGTGTGCGTGCTGCCCTCGGACATGTGCATCAATGCAGTGCTCTTGGGGTGTTGACTATATTATGTATGTCGTTCATCACAGTGTGACGTGCACTTCAGTCACTGCAGGCACATTATTTGTCATGGGCAGGTATCTTTGCATAACTACTGTATGAGGGCCAGCTGTTCGGATGACATACCTTTCATGACACTGGGGCTGACAGATGAGATGGATGATATGTTGAATGTGCATTGTGTGCCTGTGTGTTTCATGGGTCCAGTGGTGTTTGTGTGCAATATTGTGGTTCCACGCTGTTACTTCTAGTAAGGTTTGTCTTACATGGGCGTTGTTGTACGATGTGTGGGTAACAGGCAGTAAGGATTACATGGACAAGACTTCGATGGTGTTGCTGATGTGTGTGATGGGTGGCACAGTGCCTGCCGTGTGGGTCTGTACTCCAGTGGGACTTGTGCATGCAGACGTGGCTCCTTAGGTGTTGCTGTATCTGTGATGGGTCATGTGGGGTATGACTCTGTGATACATGTCCGTGTGCACATTGGTCACATGATTGTGACAGGGAGCAGTGCTGCGTGTTCCTCTGCTACATGACATGTCCCATGTGTTAGTCGTAATACAGTCCTCATGCCTCCAGACACCCCGCCCTGTACAGTTTTCCACCTACAGGTTGTTTTTGAGTGCGCAATGCAAAGGATGCCACATGGTTATGGGAGGGAGGGGTGCTCCATGTTGCTGGTCTGTGGGAGTGGGGGCGGTGTTGTGAGTTGTGGTGATGGCTTGACACCCACAGAAACCCCTGCATGTGGGGTGAGATGTCTACCTATCGGCTGCAGGTGTGCACTGCAGTGGCTGACACATTGGTGTGGGGAGTGCTCCACCTTGCTGCGCTGTGGGACTGGGGGCCTGGTGGCTGTTGTACTTCAGCTGTCCCCCCTCCGACCCACTGCCTTTGTGTTCCGGCTACTTACCTGTTACTTGTCGGTTAGTGCAGCTATGGCTGACACATGGGTGTGGGGAGTGCTCCTTCTGGCGCTTCTGGTGTACAAGGGGACCTGGTGGGAGTTGCGGTGCTGGCTGACTGTACACATGCCCCCATGGTTTTGTTAGTTGGTAGGTTTGGGCTGTGTGTGTGAGTGTCTGTTGCATGTGTGAGTGATGTCTTGTGTATTGTGTACTGGACATGGGGGTGTTTGTCCCTCGGAGCTATGGCATTGTGGTAGTGCATGTGAGTACATAGCGGTGTGCTGGTATACGTTTGTTTGTACTTACCAGCCTCCACTCCCCCTGGTAATCCGGTGAGGATCTCCGGATGTATGATGACTCGCACCTTCTCCTCCCACGCCTTGAAGGTCTTGAATAGCGTGGGATTACCTCCGCCAGTCCTGGCAGCCAGCTGCCGATTTTTGGCCTCCTTCTTGACCACGCTTTTCAGGTCGTTCCACCTTTTGGTGATTTTGCCTCTGTTGCATGGCACGTTCCCGACTGCATTGACCTGGTCTATGATCCTGCTCCACAACCGGTTTCTGGTGGCTAGTGGTGTCTGTTGGACCTGGTTCCCATAGATTTGTGGGTGCACCTTGACGATCTTGTCGACCATGACCGTCAGCTCAGTGGAAGTGAACTTGGGCATTCTGTGTGATGCCATGGTGTGTGTTTTGGTGTTTGTGGTGCTGGTGCGGTGTGTGGTGTGTGATGTGCAGGGGGTTTGTGTGGCCGGGGTTTGGTGGTGGTGATGGGTGTGATAGGTGAGTGTCTGTGGTGTGCTGCTGTCCTTTCTGTCTCGCTGTGGTATGTGCTGTCGTCCTCAGTTTGTAATGTTGCAAGGGGTTGTGGTCTGTGAAGGGGCTGCTTTTGTACTTACCTATGTGGGTGTGTCATTATGGTCTGTTGTTTTCAGGTGTGTTGTGGCTGGTGTTCTGGGATTTGTAGTTTATTTGTTTGTCCAGGGGGGGTGTGTTTTCGGGATGTGTACTGTGTTTGGGTATTTGTGCGTGGGTTGCTGTGTGGACTTGTTGGCCATGTTGTGTGTGTTTGTTTGGGTCCGCAGATGATTTCTGTGCAGGGACGTGGCCGCCAGGGCTTCCGCCGTGTCCATTTTCATCACTGTTGTTTACGCTGGCGGGCGGTGTATTTGTGGATTTTCCGCGCTCATGTCGGTGCGATCCTAATTTCACGGCCGGTGTCTCGGTCGTCAGGGCGGGCGGTTTTGGGTTGTCGTGCGTATTTGCGTCCGTGGCGGACGGATGGACTTAGTATCGGACATGGGCGGGCGGTATTTTTTGTGTTTTTTCCGCCGCCGGCGGTTTTCGAATCGCGGCATCGTAATTGCTCGGGCGGTATTCAGACGGTGTAGGCGGGCGGATTTTTACGCTATGGTGGATGGCGGATTTTTTACCGCCCGGTATCGTAATGGACATCATAATTATTTAACACTTCCTTAATTTTTTGGGTTTTCATGGAGCGTTTCTTTTTTAAAAACACTTTTTTGGGTTTTTTATGGTTTAGCGTTGGTGGATTTACGAACGGAGGATTACTTTTGGAACAGTTGGATTCTTACATTTTTTTGGGGTACTTTTTCCTCGTATTTGGATTATGTGATACCTGGATTGGTTTACAAGATTTGAGATTTTCTGTCTACAGCTACGGAAACGGTAAGTTAATTTAATTATTTATTGTGGGAGGGAAATGCAAAGAGATTTACTGTTATTGTTGTTTATATTTTCATATATTCAATTAATATGTCTATAAATATTTTTTGATTTTAAATAAAAATATATTAGACAAATTAATTAAATTTGTGAAATTATAAAAATTATTTGTATGCATTTTAATTATTTTTATAGAAAAGTTTTATATATTTTAAACTGTATTGATAATTTAGAGTAGGCTTTTGGCAATTATTTCTAAGTATTCTAGGCCTCTTGTTGTTGGGTATAGTCTGACTTGATGTTGTATGTATTCAAACATTTGTTTAGTTTGTTTGGATCGTTTAGGCCTGATTTGTGTTACAGATTGCTCCATTCCTTAGCTGTTGGTAGCTCTGTTCTTTTTGGAGGGAGAGTAGGAGTTTGTGTAGTGTAGGTGGACCTCGTCCTGTTGTTGCTTGGAAGGCATTATGCCAACCTTCAACAGCATTGTTTGTTTTTGCCTCTTGGTTGTCTTCTATGTCCTGATCTATGGAGTCTTCCCACCCAGGTATCTTCAAAATAGTCTAGGAGGGGACTTAATTTTTGTTCGTGTTGTTGGTAGTAAGGACTTTCTATTAATAGGTTGTAATGTTCGGCCACGTCAGTAACTGGGACATAGGCCAATGCAATAAGTTTTTTTATTTGGTATGCAAAAGAACTGTTTGTCGCATATTCTACACATAGGGGCCGATTCCGATCCCGGTCGGAAATCGGTCCGACCGACACGGATCTGGACCGACCTCCGACCGACTCGTACACGCGCTGTCACAGTGGCCTAGTACGATGCAATGCGTGTCAAATACAAACGACTCGCACGGAGTACAATACGGATGACCGACTCGTACGGAAAACAATCTGTCCGTGTGAAACGTCCGGGAAAGAGCCCAACGCGACCAACTCGTACGCGAACGATGCTACATAGCCTAGCATCAGCGCGACGCGACAGACTCGTACGCGATTGATGCCACATAGCCTAGCATCCGCGTGACGCGACAGACTCGTACGCGATCGATGCTACATAGCCTAGCATCCGCGCGACGCGACAGACTCATAAGCGATCGATGCTACATAGCCTAGCATCAGCGTGACGCGACAGACTCGTACGCGAACAATGCTACATAGCCTAGCATGAATGGAACAGACTTGGACAACCCCAATAATACATGAACAAGCATCCGTTGCGGTCAACGCAACGTTCATCAAATCTTCATAGATAATACAATAGAAACAGACAAAAAAAGTGCAACCAAACATTGGCATATCCAAATGGAAAAAATTATCTTGTTCATGGTATGTTAAGACACCCCCCCAACTCCACCTATATAAAGGGACAAAAGATTTACCATGATCCTTTGAAAATTCAACATACCAGCCAGCAGAGCAGAACACCAGACAGCACTGATACTTACATACACAACTCATCCACCACACAACCTCTACAACAACTAGCACCTGTAAAATAATACACTCACCAAAACACACCTTTACTCACACTCACTCACCATCACATTCACACACACATCTATCTCCACCACCACCCATCACCATGCCCCCAAAGAAGAATCCAAAGTTCACAGACTGTGAGTTGGAAGTAATGATAGATGACATTCTCAGAGTAGAGCCACAGTTATTTGGCAACTTGGTCCAACAGACCCCCCTGTCCCAGAAAACCAAGATGTGGGAGAGGATTGTCAACAAAGTGGACACTCAAGCACCTTGACTGTGCACAATGGAGGATATCAGGAACAGGTATTACGATGTACATAGGAGGGTCAAGAAGCTCATTGGAAAAGAACATGTACTGAGCCAGCGTACTGGCGGTGGCCCTCCTGCCAAACCTGTGCATTTCGCTTCCTGGGAGGAGAAGGTGCGGGCCATCCTACCACCAGAGGGCATACATGGAATATCAGGAGTACCAGAGCCTGGTGAGTACATACTCAAATAGCCTATATTACCTAGCAAATACACAGCCACAGACATCACTGTCAAGGACATAGTCATGGCAATCACTGTTAGCAAATACAGAACTATATGAACCAAATGAGCATGTGATGTGTATGCCACTTAGTCAAATGAATTAACATGCAATCTCACAGTAATCTTTAACTATTTTGTTACCTGTACCAACTGTACAACAAACACAGAAATGCTTTTTAGCTCAATACAGCATCCACCACTGTCAGCCATCTTGTCAGCATGGCTAGATTCACTAACAGGGAAGCTGAGTCACAGGGAGGAAGTGTGGGATGGCTGGGAAGGTGGGTGTTGCTAAAAGCATGATGGGAGTTGTAGTCACAGCTAACACTGTTCCTCCCACAAGGACCAACAAGCCCACCTTCAGCCATACACATTGCACAGGGAGTGGAAAAGTACTGGCAAGATGGCAGACACAGTGCCCTGGTGTGGGGAGCACAAGGCCCTGTTGGGACTTGTGCTCAAACTAACTCCAGGCACCACTGTCAGACATCTTGAATGTAACTCTTTACTCACTGTCATGTAACCATGCCTCACTGTGGCTTATTTGTTCTTGGTGGGAGGAGGAGTGGTAGCTCTGACTACAGCTCCCAGCAGGCCCTTGTAACACACACCCACCTCCCACAAACATCACAGTTGGGCTCACACAAACAACAGGCACCACTGTCAGACATCTCAGCCAGTACCTTACAATTCACTGCAAAGAACGCATAGTACCAGGTGGTCTAGTTGTGCCATGTGTGATGATGATGATTATCAGTGAATGCAAATACCATCATGCCCTGCCCTACACATACCTTCTCAGGCATAACAAATAGCACTCTTGTGACTAGGCAGTTACTGAGTGTGAAAGTAAATGTACTGGCAAGATGGCAACACAGGGGCTTCATGTAAGAATCAGAAAAAAGTCACATACACTCCTTGGGATTCTCACACAACTACACACTCTCATCTCCTTTCACAGTACATTTCCACTCACTGTCATGGAAAGCATAGTCCCAGGTGTGCTTACTGTGCATGCTGTGAAGGTGTGTGGAGGACAGGACATAAAATCTGTATTTGTAAAGCGCGAACTACTCACCCTTACGGGTCTCAAGGCGCTGGGGGCCGTCATGGAAAGTAAGTGAGCTATTGCCCAGAGTCACATGGTGCTGAGCTGAGCTGCCGCCGGAGCCGAGGATCAAACTGTGAGCCCAGTGCTCTGAAGTCAGATGCCCTGCCCGCTGCACCACACCTCTCCACTCCACATGGTGTAAGTTGCAGTCAGAGTACATTTCTATACACACACACACACACTGAAAATGGTCATCAGTGACAATGGCTACCTGACAGTGAATGAATGGTCCACAGCAAGATGGCTGACACTGTTGCATGGTGTCATGTGCCCAAGGGCTTGTCGTGATTAGCACTCAATTCAAACATCATGCAGCGGTGTCAGCATCCTTCCCACTACACTTCCCTCACTGTCATAGATCCTTTGTCTACGAGGAGTGAGCTTGTCTGTTTGGGAAGAGGGTTACAAGTCCTAGCTGCATAACTCAAGCCCAACACCCACTGTAACTCACTGCTCTGACCATGAAAACATCAAATCAGAATGCGGTTGGTGTACCAACTGCATTGCAATTGCATGCGTTGTAACGCATGTGATGTTATTGCTGTTACCTATTAACACATTCATCTAAGTACAATATAGTAAAAGCTGACATAGATTCAGGATTGTGAGTGTGTAGGTTGCCACACCAATGTGACTGCTTCAAACATGCACAGAGGCAAGCACACATTCACAAATCTTGAAAAACGTCCTTGTAGGAAGAGTACGTATGTCATTGTTAAAGCACATATGTGGGAAATATCAATACACCTGTGTCATGCACAGGGTGTCACATGCCAGTCAATGTCTATGTACAGTCAAGGAAACAAGACTTGCACATTAATGCACCCAGCTGGACATGTGCTGAAATGCACATCTTGTACAAATCAATATGTTCTCACGACAAATAGGCCTGTCTGTGATGACTGTTGAGTATATATTGTTCACAAATCTACATAATGTACAAATTTGTCTCTTATGTGTATGGTACGTTGACCTGTGCAAATACACAACAAACATTGTCTCTCACTTCTACCCACAGGGTCTGATGATGACACTGCAAGAAGAGACCAAGATTCACAGGCCCAGACTCCAGGTGACCCTGAGCTTTCCAGTGTGGATGTCTCTCAGCCCTCCTCGGATGAAGACGACCTACCTGACCCCTCCGGGGTGGGTCAGCATGCAGCACCAGCAGCAGTAACATCCGCACCCCCAGCGACCACTCCTGCAACATCTGTGACCACCCAGATGACCAGTACCCACACGGACACACCAAGCCAGACAAACCCTGGCAGCACAGCAACACAGGGCACTCCAGAGTTGGCAGATAACATCCCCACTGTTAACAATGAAGGACGCCCCGTCCTCTCTGTGCATGCTACAACAGGACCTACTTGTGTGGGTAGGGGTGGTGGGAGTGGGCGTGGTGTGAGGTCACATCATGCAGCTGGTGCTGATGATCAAGCTGACCCACAGATGGGACGCATTCTTGATGCTTATCAATAATGCACCGGAGACTTTGGCCAGGTAGTTGGGATCCTCAGGGACATGAAACCGGCAGGCTGCCCTTTTTGACCGAATGGAAAGACATATGGACCGTATGGAAGCAAACTGGTCAAAAACAGATGATCTTACTGCGGTGCACAGGGACATACTCACCTGCCTCCGCCAGGTAGCAAACACCATGAGCACACCTCCTTGTGTGCCCACTACATCTTTTGCCTCAACATCTGCAAATGCCACAGGGAGTGCTGAGGACTCTGGCGGAGACTCCCCTGCACCGCAGCAGCCTGCACCTGAGGGTCCCCCCAGAAAAAGAAGAGGGGCCGTCCGAGGAAGGTCAATTGAGAGACTGATGGCCATGCATTCCCCCCAGGGAGTGACAAAATGCTCATTATATCCTCCATTGTGTGCTAAACCTTCCCTTTGTTGACAGTCAATGGACTCTCCCACATGGGATGGAGGGTCTAAGTTGGATAATTTGAACAAATGACTGTGGACTTTGCTCTGAAACTTTTCATCTACCACCACTTCCAACTCCTGTGTGAACTTTGGATTTCTCAATTTGTACAGCATTTCACCTTTCTTGTTATATTTCACACATGCACTGCAATAAAAATATATTCACACAGTACTTGTTTCTGTTATGTGACTGAAACACTGTTTCCACAATTGAATTGATGATCTATATAACAAGGAATTATCTGTTAAAAAAGTAAAGGAGTATAGCTACCGTATTGTGAATAAATGTCACATGACACATATGTGAGATACACACAACAAGGTCAACACAACACACATAGTACATGCCATACATCATCATTGCCTCCACTGTTGTAAAATTGAAGAAAATACCTGCACAAACTCGGATCATTGTTTTATGAACTGAACATCAGGGCATAAATACTGTATATAAATGAATGTCGGATGTGTGGAAACAGACAAGGCACCCCTCAATGTGGTTCACAGCTTTATTAGACAGGCACAAGCTGTTGCACTCACAACAAAAGCAAGCAGATGACACAGTGTCAATAAACACAAATAAATGGAAAATATCATATGTCAGAAGTGAAAGTATGGTATAGATTCATGATCCAAATCAATATTCCATTATGGAACTGCATTGTGGTTCTTGTAGGTCACATCTATCCATACAACAGCCAAAGGACCCTGTGAAGGAGAAACACAGAACAGGGTTAAATACAAAGTTTAGTCCTTCTAAGATCTCCCTAAACGTTTTCTGCATTTTCAATTGTAACATTTTAATGCCAGCAGTGAGTAATGTCAACACTGTACTGGTGACCATTATAACTTAATATACACTGACCAAAAATAAAGACAAGGTTAAGTAGCATACACTCACACGTATCCAGACCAACTGTCCAACATATACAAATCATGCAAAGAAAATGCTATATCAAATCATCTTAGCATACTTACACTCATGAGAAAAAGTTGTTTATGAGCTGTCTCCTAACATCATCCTCCTCCTCCTCCTCATCACTGGCAACATGTCCCAGTCCAGGATCCTCCCCTGCTGGAGGCTGCTTGTCTCCGTCATCATATATGAGAGGTAGCTTCTTCCTCACTGCCAGAGTGTGTAGCATGCAAGTCACAATGATGATCTTACACACCTTTGATGCTTCGTATTGTAGTGCTCCTCCTGTACGGTCCAGGCAACGAAATCTTGTTTTAAGTAGTCCAAATGTTCGCTCAACCACTCGCCTGGTTCGCCCATGTGCCTCGTTGAAACGTATCTCAGCAGAGGTGACTGGGTTCCTGAGTGGTGTCAGCAACCACGGCATGTTGGGGTATCCAGAGTCTCCTACATGTAACGTAGAAAAATAAAGCATTTATCTGTAAAAAGGGTACAACATGACAAACAAATAACACACAGCAGAAACAGCCAACATTACCCACCAACAAGCCAGGCATGCTCATTTTGCAGCTGAGACATCATCTGTGGTATCCGACTATTTCTCATGATGTACGCGTCGTGTGCTGATCCCGGGAAACGTACACAGACATGTGAGATGATCATGTCAGCCAGACATACCACCATGGCATTTATGGAGTGGTAATGTTTGCAATTCCTGTATGTCTGTTCATTGGCTTGTGGTGGGATCAAAGCCACATGTGTACCATCAATGGAGCCTATGACATTTGGCATGTGTCCTAAAGCATAAAACTTACTCTTGATAGCACAAAACTGTTGTGGTGTTGGGAACCTGATGTAGAGGTTCAGATAGTTCAACATTGCCTCACACACATCACGTAGCACACGACTGAACATTGTCTGTGACATCCCACCAGCAGTAGCCACAGTATACTGGAAACTTCCTGTGGCAAAGAAATGTAGTGCCGCCATCACCTTCACCTTGGGAGTCAGCGCTAAGGGATATGTGCGTCCAGGTTGCAAATGGGGTGCCAACTGGTCTGCCAACTTCACAATGAGTGCTCTGGTGAAGCGGTATCGTCTGATGCTGTCACGTTCTACCATGGTCTCTAGATTGGGGAAGGGTCTGTGGACAGCTGGTCTCCTGCGGTTTAAAATTTAAAAATTATTAACATATACAAAACACTTTCCAATCTCACAATGAACATTCTTAAACTCAACAACCACATTAAAGCAAGACACTATAAAGTCAGATGTGTGAGGTCAACAAATACACAAAGGACAGCAATGTCAGCCTGAACATACATTCAATTTAGTTATGGTCTGTAAAAAAATACAGTGCTGTACTTTGAATTATCAATGGTGTCTGTCACTGGCCATGTGATCAAACATCACATACTCAACACACACCTATCAAAGTATCAAAGATAGTTGTTTGTAACAACTATCACATGTTTGAAAAGTACACAGAAATTTCTCATGTATTTCAACCTAGCTGGTACACTAGATACAGACAGCTTTGTCACCATGCACACCACTGTCATAGTGTGCACTATGTCATTTTGTGATGTCTGTCAAAAACTGGACTATCACATACACAAGACATCCATGATGTGTAGCACATCTGTTTTTGACACGCATACATGTAAGTGTGTGACACAAACACACAACAGCAACTCACATGACAAATACAAGATGATGGCTATGATTACATACAATATTTACTTCAACAATGAAGTGTCTGCATTGTACAAGACTCACATACTGTGGATACACATTAACTGCCTTCACACTATGCACTTTTTGACACCCAGTCAGGAAAAGCAATGATTATGCGTGTATGTAACCTGGGTTAACACAATGTTCCCCTGGGACTGTGTCCAAGCACATGAGGTTGATCTGTAAAGTGGTCACTCACAGTTGTGATGTTCCTCAGAAACAATATATTTTGTGCACATGAGGCTTGGTTCATCATAGGAGTGTCCTTTGTGATGTTACATGTACATTATGACATGTGCCTCACTCCATCCACACATGTGATGCAGCATTGCATGAATATTTGTCATACTGTGTGACATGCTGATGTATCATTGTTGTGCACTTGAGCCCCATCAGAAACGTGTTGTTAGCATGCTTTGCCTGTTCACTACAATGAGGAACGAGGCGGGTAAGTATTCAAAGGACGCATGTACCGCATCCTGACCGAGCCTGACTCATTGATTGGCTGTTTACTACAACGAGGAACGAGGCGGGTAAGTATTCAAAGGACGCGTGTGCCGCATCCTGACCGAGCCTGATGCATTGATTGGCTGTTTACTACAACGAGGAACGAGGCGGGTAAGTATTGTATGGACGCGTGAGCCGCATCCTGACCGAGCCTGACACACAGATTGCCTGTTTACTACAACGAGGAACGAGGCGGTAAGTATTCAAAGGATGCATGTGCCGCATCCTGACCGAGCCTGACGCATTGATTGGCTGTTTACTACAATGAGGAATGAGGCGGGTAAGTATTCAAAGCATGCGTGTGCCGCATCATGACCGAGCCTGACGCACTGATCGGCTGTTGGTTGTCATGATGACAGATGCGCATTTTGGTTCGTGTACGATTCGCGTGCGATCAGAATCGGTTAGCTATTTACACAAATGTATCCAAATCAATAGTGTTATGATGAGTTAAATTTGAACGTTGCGGTAGGCGTGTCCGATGCGTGCAATATTATGGATTGGACGAAATCATATAATGCGAACGACTCGGACCTATCAATTTTGAGCCATGGAACAGAGTCCGCCTCTGCTGCACAGATATAAGTCTGTCTGTTCCCAAGGGAAATCACTTGCGTGCACTACATGACACTGGACTTCATCTCACCATACCACTGCTGCTGTCACTGCATACTCTGGATTCTACAATGGCACGTACTGTGGAGAGGGCCCCAGCCTTCACAGAAGAAGAAAACAAGGCCCTGCTGGACAGCCTCCTTCCACAGTACAGCAAGCTGTATGGAAAACCAGACGAGCAGGTGAGTGTTGATTTCACTGCAATTTTGATAGGCCATGTAAAAAATAACATAATAATACTAGCATTGTGATCCCAAGGGCAAGCATGCAAACCTAGGCAAAGTAAGTCTTAAACTGTGTAGATTTGTGTACTGGACAGCTTAAGTCAGAGGTCTTCAAACTTTTTGCTTTGAGCCCCCCTAAGCAAGTTGTTTTGAAGTCGGGCCCTCCTCCAAAACTTTATGAGAAGGATTGGGGGAGCGGTAGAGACGGGCTGAGCACAGGGTGCAAGACTTATGAGATCATTTCAGTGGTACTGTCGTTCACAGTCCACACTGAATGTGAGACTTATAAAACAGAAAATACATCGAACAAAACAACTAATTGACCCAAAAATACTGCTCCCCATAATTGGGGTGTTGTGAACCCCTCACACTCCTGGGCCCCAATGCAACTGCGCCTGCAGCACCAATGATAACCGAGGTCCTGCGTAGCAGGCTATCACCTCTGCTGCTTTCACCTCTTCCCCACCTTGCTTAACCATCATGCCAACCTTGCAACAGGCTCTCTGTCCCTTTCAAGAAGAAACAGAAGCTCCCACATGATATCCCTCTTTTTCTGCAAGGGTGCCCTAAAGTTACATATGACAATAAGTCCTCTTGACCCCTTTTTAAAGAGAAAGTGATAATTGTGATGAAGTGTGCCCCTCAGAACCCTAGACTGCTGCACCTACTTCACTAATGATAGCCCGCTTTGCATGGCAGAAGCTATCTCCTCTGCCATTTGTTAAAAACAGGGCTCCCATTTTGCAAACACCCCCTCCCTGCCATCTCTCTGAGGCTAAACTAAGGTGCCTCATCTGCTTCAATTTCCCCTCCCTTGAGCCATTGCTCCGAGGCTGAAAGCAACACTGACATACAAGTGTGCATTGGGCCCTAATGCAAGCCCAGGAGGGTGGAAAAACTGCCATGATTGCGGTTTACTTGGCTCCTCATGCCATGGGGCCCTGGTGCCACTCTACCTTCAGCACCAATCATACTTTCTGGCCTCGAGTGTGAAAAATCAAAAGCAGTAAGTGTGACCCGGGCTCTAATGCTAGCAAGGACCATGGGCCCCCACAGCAACTTTTTCATCGTAAGGAAGACATAATTGTGGGACAGTGGTCACTTACACCCTTGCCTCAGTACCTGCTACACTAATGATTGTGATGGCCCTTTTAAAAAGAAAAAAAAGCCCCTATATACCGCACCCTTCCTAGGGGGCATCTCTCTGAGGAAGTCGTCTCTGTTCATTTGTAAATGAAAAAATGAGCCCCCACATAGTGCCCCTTCTTCTGAGCCATATATTTGTCACTACCCATGTATCTTGTTCCTTTTCTGTTTCTCCTCTGTCGTTAACAATTAAAAATGACACATATTCACAGTGCTTTCTGTCGCAGGCTGGGACTTCATAGCACTATAAATACATAAGTCAGTATTCCACACTGCGCCAACTAGGATACAATTCTGTGCCTGTCTGGTCTCACACACAAACATCTACAGAGATCACATTAACCAACTGAGATGTCACATTTGGCACAATAAGATTACTTTTTTTTTGTGGTAGTTTTATATAGCGCTAAGTTGACCCAAGATGTTGCAGCGCTTTACATGAGCACAAATTACATTACACAAGGTCACGTACGTTTGTAGGCACGGGAGATTAAATGATGTGCCCAGAAAAACAAGACGTTTAACTTGCATTTATTTTTTATTTAATTGTGTGCGGGTTACTTTTTTGCCTTTGTAACTGCGTCTAAAATAACAAAATCCTTACAGAATCATTTGTTCTTCTTAGCCACCTCTTTGACCCTGCCACCACTTAATGACCCCAGCCCCCATAGCAAGGGGTTTCTATACTTTACACTTCAAGTCTGTTTGTAAATGAAAACGGCATGGAAAATGCACCAAATTAAGAAGGCCACACTTCCAGGCGATCTTCATTTACAATTCCATGCTGAGGCATTTGCGCCCCCTGGGAATGCAGTCACAGACCCCCAGGGGGCACCCCCCACAGTTTGAAGACCTCTGGCTTAAGTGATGTAGGAGTGTGTGTAGTGGCTTAGACATTTCTGCACTGTTCTCATGTTTCTGAGGGAGATGTTCACACAGGACAACTGGCCATGATGATACTTGACTACCCTTTAGACATCATATGCCAGTCTGACCATGACTCATATGTCCATGTGTGTGAAGCATAAACATGTAGCATATGGAGTAATGGTGTGTCACCATGTCATCCTTACAGGTCGACGCCCATCAGAAGAACGAAATTTGGATGACCATCGTCCGGGCCGTAAGATCTGTGGGGGAATACAGACGTCGTGTCCGCCACTGCCAGAAGAGGTGGCAGGACCTCAGTGGCTGGACCAGGAGGATTGGAAGGGTCCAGCTGAAGCTGTCACCTCCTCGCAAAAGGGGTGGACAATGGACCCTGACCCCCCACATGCTCAGGATACTGACAGTGGTCTTCCCTGACCTGGATGGGCAGTTGAAGGCCAAACAGCAGCAAGGAGGGGGTGAGTATGTGCCATGTTGATGAACAGTGTATGACATGCTTGTTGCACTCCCTCAGCCTGCTTACCCTCTCACAGGTCGTAGGTCTGCTAAGACAACACTTCAGGTCCAGATTGTGACTATAACCCATTATCTTTTATGTCAAGGTGTGTCCCTTTCCGTCTGAGACATGTGTCACTTAGGTGCTGTGTATTAGTTGTAGTCCAATTTCCTGTGATCAGCACCATATACAACTAGTGCATTGATTTGTCCATCAGGAGTGAATAAATTGTCTGACCTGTGTCAGCACACTGATTGACATGTGACCTGTATTCTGTGTGGTACCCACATTTAATTTAAATATGTGTATGTAGGTGCACATTTTTTAACAAAAACAATGTTACCCATACGTGCAGCAGGTGAGACCAATGTGGAGGCCTCAGTCAACTGTGATTTATATTTTTTCAAAATCTCTAGTTACCTACATAGTGCTCTGTGTAATCACATGTATCACATGTACCAATGTCATGTATGCCAAATATGGCCATACAAGACACTGGCACATCAGATGTTTGTGTGTCAGGCAACACTTTCACCATTGTAATTTGATGAATACATGTATCAGACTTCTTGGTAGTGTGTACATGTATAAATGTTTGAAATACACGTGTCATTTTTTGGAAATATTTACATACATCTAATGTATGGAATGTGTCTCAGATACACAGGAGTTAACATGTGTGTATCATCCCTTGACTGTGCCTAATGTTTGCATCAACATATATGTGTATGCTGCATTACTTCCTTTTGAGGGCTCAGAAGACTTCATGGAGACATATTTAGTAACTTGACATACTCCAATGTCTGAGTTGAAAAAACGTAAGCTTGTCAAAGTGTCAGTATTGTGTGTAGCACATACGGGACATGTATACTTGACCACAACAGATGTTGCTTTGTTTTGTCATTACATGTTTTTTACACGGTGATGACTTAACACTTGAGTTTTACTGGTCCTGTTACAAGAGTCAGTACATACTGTTCAGACTGACAGGCTAATGGCATCTTTTTACTGAGCTCATTTTGTGACGATGCAGTATTTAAAAATGTCTGTTGTTCTGCCTGCAGAGTTTTAGAGCACTGACGTTCAATACATAGGTGCCCATCTTGATGACTGTGGATGGAAATATGTTCAACATGTAAACTCAATTGACTTGTCCCTCCCAAATACTGTGTCACTTCCGGAATCCCTTGCAGGAGATGATCCAGGTTGGTAAGGACACATGACCCTCAGGAGCATTACTGATCTGACAAGACGCCAAATAGTTTGTTAGTGGACATGTATTTATTGGTTATCTAAATATATCTAACAGATGTTTCACATGCCATCAGGTGTTTGGGAAGCATAGTTTACTGGCAGACAGACAAGTGCCATTCCCACATATGTGTGAAGATAACAAAAACAAAAGTTGAAATGATGCTAATGTTTGCTCTGTGACGTGTTGTGATGTAACTCATGTGTCAAGTCTATGCAGATGATTGATGTGAATCTCTTTCTCATCCTTGTCAACAGCATCATCAACGGCTACAGAAGGGGGGGACAGTTCCACGGAACAAGGGGAGGCGGAGAGCCAGACTGGGTCCTCTGCGGAGGAGGAGGAGGGTCCCAGTGGCACAGAGGGTGAGGGGAGCCACACTGAGGGCCGGTCAGAGACATCAACATCTGCAGAAGACAACGAAAGCTCCAGTGATGACTCCCTTGCGGTGGTGGCTGCTCCCACATCAGTGGACACTAGTTCAGAGTCTGCCACCACCACCACCTCCACCCTCACAGCCGCTCCCATTCCCAAGGTGCGTGGACCCTCCCGTGTTAGGGAGCGTGTCTCCTTCATGCCAGGCACTGCACCCCCTGCATCTGTCCCCCCTGCTGCCCTGAGTGTGGAGGCCGTGGATTTACTGAAACAGTTACATGTGGGGCAGACATCCATGCTGAGTGTCCTCCATGCACACACCAGTCTTTTGACACAATTGGTGTCATTCATGGAGGGCATCTCATCAAACATGTCTGCCCTACAGCAATCCAATCAGACCATGGCCTCTTCACTGATGGCAGCAGTGTCCCTCCTTCAGCAGTCCCTCACCCCTCCCACCCCTGCCCCAGTCACAGTCACCACTACCCTACCTGACCCCATAACACTCACACAGGCACATGCACACACAGCAACAGACACAAGCAGCACACTACCACCCAAAACAAAGTCAAAAAAACAAATCACGCACACTCAGAGGACTGACATCACACACACAGGGGAGAGGGTAAAAAAACTCACACACCCATCCACAGGCACTCCACATTCCGCAGCTACCTCTACCTCCAAAACACCAGCCACTCACTCTCAGGCAAAACCTTCTTCACAGGTTCTCTTCCTCTCCGATCTTGGCCTCTTCCCCAAAGATTCATCTGACCACACTCCTAAGGGGAAGAGGAAATCCCCCAGGACAGAGAGCAGATCCACCCCTGCAGGCACCCCTCCCCTAAGAGTAGCCACACTGAGCCCCCCTCTGTACTTCTACCAGGACCGAAAAATCTACTTCCCCAACACCATCCAAAACTTCCACAACAAAAGCTACTTCCACACGGTCCAAGCCAACCCCTCCCAAGGTTCAGACAGAAGCCACCCGTGTTTCCCCCACACACCATTACACCATCCCCAAGATGATCAGGCCTTCCCCCTACCACAGCCACTTCCCCTCCCACGAGACCACACGTTCTGTCTGTTCCTGACACTGCAGTGGAGCACACACACCCTCAATCTGACCTGTCCAGTGCAGTACACCCAACACCCCCTCAATCCGACCTGTTCAGTGCAGTACACCCAACACCCCCTCAATCTGACCTGTCCACTGCAGTACACCCACCACCCCCTCAATCCGACCAGCCAACTGCAGTACACCCACCACCCCAACAATCTGACCTGTCCACTGCAGTACACCCACCACCCCTCAATCCGACCAGTCCACTGCAGTACAACCAGCACCCCCTCAATCCAACCAGTAAACTGCAGTACACCCACCACCCCCTCAATCCGACCTGTCCACTGCAGTGGATACCAACACTAGAGTAGGCACCATCCCTCCCACAACCCACCCTGGGACACCCTAGTCCTGTCCCTGCGGTGCCTGGCAAGGTCATATAGATGCCCCTCCAAGGTGAGATGTCACAGATTTGTTTCAGTGCAGGCATGCGAGTGGGTGATCCTTATTTGCATCCCCTCAAGGACTCTAAAATATTGGACTGGCCTTTGCCCTTATTGTTCTATTTGGAAATTTTTCATTATGAGAATGCTGAATAAAGCACTTATTTATTTTGAATCATTTATTTGGTTGTAACACGCTTTGTTAATAAGTGAACTATCATTGATGGGCTAATGTTGTATTGGGTGTACAATGATATGGTGAAGTGATGGACTGCATGTGCTCCATGGCATATGTGTCCTATCACAGTTTGTATCTGAGTCCTCAATGAATAGATTAGCAGGTTGTCATGAGCCACAACATTTGTGAGCATGATGTTAACATGCTCATATGAAAATCAATAAGATTGAATTCACTTTTGGACATAGGTCATGCTGACATTTGAAGACATTGTGCAATTCTTTCAAAGTGCAAACATCTAGGATGGATGGACATGCAGAATAGCGCTGTGATGAGCTACAAGTCATCTGTCTCATATTATAAATTGTGTATACCTGAACTGGTACTAAGTGCAGATGAGTTCAGACACACACATGTACACATGCTGATGTAAACTAAGTCTGCAGTGACTTGTAAGTGTTGTAGCCTTGTCTGAGTGTCATCATGACATGGTAGACCCCTGCCAAGGACTAGCGTTACAAAGATGAACTTCCACTGTAGGGAATTCAACTCATGGCAGTGTGTTAATCAGTGACATATCCTGTTACCAGGATGTGTGTGGGGTGAGCAGTAATCTCTGTCTTCCAAACAGCTTTCATACCAAGACTTTAGTCCCTGCATATTTCCCTGTTTCTGTAGCTTTCTGTGTGCTGACTAGTCCAGTGCTTTCTCAACCTATTTTACTTTGAGTGGCCAAGATGTGGGAGCAGCATTAGACTAGAGTCATTCTGATGACATCCCTATTTGGGTTGAGACAAGGGCCTGCAGTATGATGAAACCCCCATGTGACACATTCAAAATTTTCACAAGTAGCATTTATGATTGCATCATCATCATGTTTTAAATCTGTGATATCTTTTTGCAAGTGTGGCACTTGTATGTGTCAATGACTGCTCCCAGTCAGCATATTCTACCATTACAAATAGCATGCATGGCACGTGACACAGTGGGCAAGGGTTAGTGTGGGAATATAAGTATGGCACACATCCTGACTTAGCATCACAGAGGGTCAGCATACAGGATACTGTCACCACAGTGCTGTTGCCTTGACAGTATTGTGGAAGTGATTCAGTCTCTTGATTTATCGTTTGTTGTTCCACAGAGCTTGTTCTGCATGTGACTGTTGTGCACCTGCGCGTCAAACAATGCCTGGTTGCCACCATTGGCTATTCAAGGCGTATATGAATTGCTTCCAGATTGGAGTCAAAACACATCAGCCTCATTCCAATTGTGCTCCACCTCGTATGTGTCAGGCCAGGCTGAGTCAACATCCACACTGACACACATGTTGTGTTTGTTATGCAGTGTGTGGCTGTGCGGTTTTCCTACTGAAGTTCACACATGTATTTCACATGGCTTTGTTGGACATGGAGTGAATAATGTGCTTTGTTTATTTCTCTACTGGCCCTAGGACTCCTACATATCCACACTGCACATCCTTCTGATTTCACCAGTCAACGTTGCTGTCACAGCGTGGTATGGTGTTTCATCATAAATGTAGCTTTGAGATTATATTCTCTGTGTTTACTGCCGCTCATACTACAAAAGTAGTTGCTGATGTATTTGTGATGGTCTCATGTCACTATGTGCATCTACACATTGCTGTTAGTGTTAGCTCCCCATTGACAAGATTGCCAGCACTGGGCTGAGGGTATGTATCCCCCCAAGTTACTTCTGCTGTGCTGCAGGTGTTACACACACATTACCCTTTTTGGCTCAATGATGCATGTGTGGTTTGCACCCCAATACACATATTTGATATCCCATGAAGGGGTTTAACACCACAAGCACATATTTGTCACTAACATCAATGTGGGCTTTGCCCCCCAAAACACATATTAGCAATCACGTCAAGGGGGTTTAACCCCACTAGCACATATTTGTCACTAGGATCCATGTGGGGTTTGCACCCCAATACACATATGAGCAATCACGTGAAGGGGGTTTAACCCCAGTAGCACATATTTCTCACTATAATCCATGTGGGGCTTGCACCCCAATACACATATTTGTTATTACAGGCATGACTTTTGAAGCACACATACACTTAATTATCAGTACTGTGATGGGGGTGTTGGCCACCATGACAATTTAGTATTGAAGGGTGGTGGTGTTTTGAAACAGAAACACCACCACCTATGGGGTACACATTACTGTGAGTGTAATGCTATTACCTCCTATTGTCTGACCATTACTATGAGTGATGGCCATCCACCCCCTATAGGTAAAGTATCCTGGTATTGATGGGCACCCACCCCCCTATGGGTAGAGTATGCTGCTAGTGCTAGGCATCCACCCCCCTATGGGGTGGACAAAGCTGGTAGTGATAGCCATCCACCCCCCTATGGGTAGAGTGGGCTGGTGGTGATGGGCATCCACCCCCCTATAGGGTGTGCAATGCTGGTAGTGATGGACATCCACCCCCCTATAGGTAGAGTGGGCTGGTAGTGATAGGCATCCACCCCCCTATGGGGTGGGCAATGCTGGTAGTGATGGGAATCCACCCCCCTATAGGTAGAGTATCCTGGTAGTGATGGGCATCCACCCCCTATAGGTAGAGTGGGCTGGTAGTGCTAGGCATCCACCCCCCTATGGGGTGGGCAATGCTGGTAGTGATGGGCATCCACCCCCCTATAGGTAGAGTATCCTGGTAGTGATGGGCATCCACCCCCCTATGGGGTGGGCAATGCTGGTAGTGCTAGGCATCCACCACCCTATGGGGTGGGCAATGCTGGTGGTGATGGGCATCCACCCCCCTATGGGTAGAGTCTGCTGCTACTGATAGGCTTCCACCCCCCTATGGAGTGGGCAATGCTGGTAGTGATAGCCATCCACCCCCCTATAGGTAGAGTATTCTGGTATTGATGGGCATCCACCCCCCTATGGGTAGAGTTTGCTGCTAGTGATAGGCATCCACCCCCTTATGGGGTGGGCAGTGCTGGTGGTGATGGGCATCCACCCCCCTATGGATAGAGTATGCTGCTACTGATAGGCTTCCACCCCCCTATGGGGTGGGCAATGCTGGTAGTGATAGTCATCCACCCCCCTATAGGTAGAGTATGCTGGCAGTGATAGGCATCGTTACCCTATGGTGGTGTTGCCTTTCGCGGGGTTGTGACATTTTGGTGTGTGTGGTAGGTGTCTGACTTACCATCTGTGACGACCGCGTCGGTTAAGGTTGTAGGCGTACAGTATAGGGATGGCATGCGCGATTGGATACATGGCTGGTCCGTCTGGTACGCGTTGTATGTGTTTTGGCGCGATTTGGAGTTGTAATATGTCTCGTCCGGATGCTCTGACGTGTCGGAGTTGACGACCTGTCAGGCGAGTCAGAAGTACGCATCGTACTTGCCTGGCCGGAAACTCATTGAGAAATGCTTCCGGGCGACTCCATTCAGCGTTGACGGAGCCTGTCCGTCCGTAAAATGTTGCTGGATTCGGAGCGTACGGCTCGTCCGGGATTTGGAGACATCTGCGCATCGTACTACGTCATTTGGATGGACCGGCTCCCGGAACGTGTCGGTCGGAAGGTATTTCTACAAATGGTATTGGGAGGCCCTTCCGACCGAGATCGGATCCGACCCCTTAGTGTTGATTTCTGAAGGTGTCTCCATATACACTGATTGAAATGATAGTAGCAACCCTGAATTGATGTGTGTGGGTAGGATTTCAGAATTGCATTCATCATTGCCTGTTCAAAATCAATAATTAATTTCTGTGGAAAATAATTATTGGTTTCTTGTTTAATTTTGTTTAGTATTTCCATATATGTGGAATTTTGTTTATTAGGTAGTAAGGCGTAGATAAAAGGGATGTTGGTGTTTTGATATAGGGCATGGATAGTATATAATTGATAGAATGGTTTGGGACAAATTTTAAAAGTCCCATCCATCATCCATGTTTCTGACTGTTGTAGTTTGATTAAATTATTTGTGGTTGCAAACATAATTATTCCTTTTTCTTTAGATTTGTTGTCATAAAGAACAAAGGGTTCTTCGTTATGAGTTATAGATAGTTCTGGGGGAATTTCTACCTCTTCAAATGTTTTTGGGGCAGGTGTGGTGGTGGTTGTGGCTTTTTTTGTTCGAGCTATAGTTCTTTTTAATGAAGAAATAGAGGGCATTTGACCAGTAGCATGTTTGGGTACTTTGGGCAGCAATTCTTTAAGTAGTTAAGTGGTAGGTTTCAGTGAGCTTGGGCTAGCTTCTTTAATGTTCTCTAGCGCATTTCTAACCTCTATTTCAGTAACATTTGGGGGGTGGTTATGCTCTTTTGTATACAAAACAGTTGTTTCTCTAGTTGTTGCCCTCCCATAACACTTATTCGAATAGTACTTGCTACATTTCCAATTTACTTTAAGTCCACTTTGCTTTTCCTGGGTATAGACATACCCCATGTAACATAGCAAAAACTTTCCTTTCTGGGAACTGATAAATTGGGCGCCTTCTGTCATTGTGATGTTTTAAATGCTATGAAAAATGTATATAAAAATTAATAAAATGAATAATGTACATGTTTTTTAATTAATACATACACATTGTTATTAATATACTTACGATGTTGATTTTGAGGTCGTTTTCAATGTAGATGTCCTTTCTTTGTTAGTTGATTTCTGTTTTGTTGCTGATGTTTCTGTTGGTAGAATAAAAGATTTTTTAAATTATTTTGTTCAACTGTATATGGTGTGGGGTGGGGGTTTGGGATGAATTTGGAGTTTGGTTGGGTGTTTTAGATAATTTTTAAAATGCTTTTTGCAGAATACTTACTTTATTTGTTAGATGATTTTAGAAGCTGGTCTGTAATTGTTGGAATGCTTTGAGAGTTATCTGTAGAGGAGACATAGATAGAAAAAAGATATATATTAATTATTTGTGCATGATAAACAGTAGTTTTTGAAGATTAGTATTAATGTTATATTATAAATGGTATTTTACTTACTTTTTGAAGTATGAGATAGATTTTTCTTTAATGAAGTCCTTGCTTCTGGTAGAAATCTGGCAGAGTTTTGTGTTGTTTATTCTTTTTGGTTTAGGGTGTAAAATAAGAATAATTTTTTGTTCTTTATATAGTGTTGATTTAATTGTTTGGTACACGTTATTGGTTTATTTTAATATTGTGTGTATTTGATTGGTTGTTCTTTAATGTTTTAATTGTTTTGGTAGTTGTTTTCCATATATGGAAAACGCTAATTAAGAGTCAGTTACTGCTTTTTATTTTTTTTAAACATGTTGAATTATTTAAATGTGTATTATATTATATATGATGTAAAATAATGTGTGTATATCATTTAAATATAAAATGTAAATAGGTATTAATAGTGTGTTTATTATTTAATGTTTTATTATATGTGTTAATATTTTATTAATTTATTGTATTTTATTTATTTTGTATGCAGAGTATGTTTATTTATTTAAATATATTTATGGTGTTAAGTTTTGTTTGTTTTATCTGTTTTTAAGTTGTCGATATTTTTTTTAAACAATATTATTGCTGTCTATATTTTTGTAATCGATATTTTGGACATGTGGTATATTTTTAAAGAATGTTCGATATTTTAAATAACGATATTTATGTGTTCGATAATACTGATATCGATGTTAATGTTTATCGATATTTTGGTGTTGATAATAGTGTATTTTTTTAATTAAGTATAGGGTATCGATATTAGTGTAGACAATATTTTTGTGTCGATAAAAATGTAGGTCGATATTGTGTCTGTCGATATTATGTCAGTGATTCATTAACCACATCTCGTCCGTCTGCTTTTTCACTCTTAAAATATTGAAGAAAGTGCTTCCCTTCATTCCCCTTGACCTAAGGAAAGCGGTGGTCATGGCACTTATTGCATCTAGGCTTGACTACTGCAATGCTCTTTTCACCAGTGCAAGCAAGCGTAGCATTCATAAACTTCAAACTGCTCAGAATGCAGCTGCTAGAGTCCTTCTTGGGCTCACACGCTATGACTCTGTTTCCAAGGCTCTCACACAACTACATTGGCTGCCCATAGCCAAGCGTATTCAATTTAAAGTCTTATGCATAGCCTTCAAATCTCTGCATGGTCTTGCTCCGTGGCAGCTGCCACAATATTTCAAACCGTACATTCCGGCCAGGCCACTTAGGTCTTCAGACTGTGGTAATTTGATCGTTCCTAGGGTACGGAAAGTATAATGGGGAGGTAAAAGTTTTACACATACCACCTCCAAGCTCTGGAACTCCCTTCCCATAGCCTTGAAAAAAGAATCAAATTTATTTAAATTCAGGAAAGGATTGAAAACTTGGCTGTTTTAATGGTGACTCCATCGTATATCTCAAGATTCCATCAATCTGAACCAGCGCCTAGACACCTTCGGGTACATGAAGCGCTTTACAAATATTTCATTTCATTTCATATATTTAGATGTTCACACACACACACATAGATCTAAAACATATATTTACAATATACATATATTTGTTTTTCCTTGCTTTCTTCTAAGTGAGGAAGAGTTAATAAGTCTAAGTTCATAGAATTTCAGTAAAGTAATTTTTGAACATGAAAGACAAAAACCTTTTTATTCAGAATGGGTTAATACACCATAACTTTACAAGTATTATAAAAACCTCCCTTTGTTACTGTCACTAGTGGGAGTTCTACATTTTATTGGGACATGTTAGAAACTTTAATTGCATTGTCCTCAGCTTGGCAGTAAATATAAGGCTTGCAGTGCTTACGTCAAGCTTAGCTGCGTGGTTTGCAGTGATACAGCTACAATGTCAAGCTCAATGTCTTATTCAGTCTTTCCCATCCAGGCACAGAACACGCCTGATGTTGAGGGCGTATTCCCACAGTTCACTATGAGCGTTATTATTTCACATAAAGAACTTGAGTAACAACCATTTTGGTAACCATAATATTCTTTCACATTATTGATTGAAGGACAACGCCTGGCTATGCGGTTAGTTGAATGGAGGTCCAGTTGGGTGGAGGTCCAGTTTACTGGGTGAGTAAAATTTCTGGGAAAATTGTTTGTAATAAGATTGCGGGTCGCAAGCTTGATCAAGTCCAAGTGAGGAGTCAGGCTTACTGAACATGCCTTGAGTCAGGTCTCAAGGTATATCAAGTCTTTTTCTCTGTGGCTGACACTCTGGAAGAACTCCGTTTGAGAGAGTGCCTGTATCTTTCTGCTAGATGGCTAATATTCCAAAATGGCATGCTCAGTGCCCCTTGGCTTGGACATAGATGTGGTGATGACGATCTGTCATGTGCTCTGTCACTGTCATATAGTTTGGCAGAGTCTTCAGAGTCCTCATAAACTTCAGAGTGAAGACCTTGATAGCTCTTATAGGCAGGCACATTCTATTTGATGTGGAGAATACTTTTGACAGCACCACTGCATTTTTCTGGGTTGTTTCCCTGAATGATTAGGGTGTGAAGGGCTTCCTGAACTTTGCTCCTGGGTATTGCAGGAGATGTCCCTACCTGGATGTCTGAGATTCTGGTGCAGCTCCACTGGTTCACCTTGTTATTACTCTACTGGTGTTTGGCCTCCATTCCCTCTGTCAAGGGAGAAGGGTAGCTGGATTCCAGGATGAATGAGCAGAGATGGTGACGGCTCATGACACCAGCAGACGAGAAAGTGTGTGTTGCCTCTTCTGTGGGAGTATTCAGTATTTCATTTCGAGATGCAGAGAGTGTTTGTTGACAACTATTGGCAGCTATCTCTCCTTGGTGGTGACACAAAAATCAGCACTCACTTTTTCCAGTAGCTTCTTTGAAAACTTGTGTGATGATTTTTCACCCAGTTCTGTTGCCTAACACATGAAGCACAGTGTCACCTCGCTTTCCACCAAAGCATCAAATCAGAAAGCAACACCCTCTTGTTGATTCAGGACTTGATCACTGCTAGATCCTGGTGTCTGACATGTGCTAGCTTAATGGTGGGAAGAGGCAATATGTGGGGCAGCACAATGCAGGGCCTGACTCCCAGACGTTTCTCATACATAACATAATTGGGGTATTTTTAAAGCACACATTTCACCTGGGGCGGCGGGGAGGAGGGCTTATTGTTCTGGGATTACAACAATTATTTATTGTTATCTGACTCAATGGTTCTCATTGTATCGATCTCAGAAGAATGACATTCTCAATGGATTGACTTAGATTTGAAGCTATGACCTTGGGGTCAAATACATACCTTTGTAGTGGACCCATTAGTACGCTGGGCCACCACAACCAGCAGTTATTTCTTTCCAAGTGGTCATGATATCTGTTAGCATCTTCCGGGCCTTTAGTGTCTGCTCCATTTGCTAACTAGATGTGCTGAGGTGATGGTACGCACCAAGTTACCCTTTTGTGTGGGTTCTAACTGACTCCTCCAGCTTCAGGGCTGTAATACAGCCAGTTTGGTGATTGGCTTCACTTGCTCTTCAGTACTGTCCACCTCTTCTTTTCCTCTGATGAACCTGTCTAGGATGCCTTTGGGCAATCAGCAGGCTTATCTGTAGGCTTATTGTTGGACCTGGCTCTTCTTGCAGGTTTACCCTCTGACTTTTTGCCTTCTATTTTTTCTGACCTGTTTTTGTTGGCTTTAGGACTCTTGGCACTTTACCACTGTGGACCAGTGCTAAAATGCATATGCTCTCTGTGTAAATTGTAATTCTGATTGGTTATCCATAATTGGGATATTTGATTTACTGGTAAGTCCCTAGTAAAGTGCACTATGTGTGCCCATGGCCTGTAAATCAAAAGCTACTAGTGGGTCTGCAGAACTGGTTGTGCCTCCCACATGAGTAGCCCTGTAAACACGTCTTTGGCCTGCCACTGCTGTGTCTGCACATGCAGTTTTTAAACTGCCATGTAGACCTGGCAAGTGCACCCACTTGTCAGACCCAAACCTTCCCTTTTACTACATGTAAGTCACCCCAAAGGTAGGCCCAAGGCGCACCCTTGGGCAGGGTGCAGTGTATGTGAAAGGTAGGACATGTACTGGTGTGTTTTACCTGTCCTGATAGTGCATTACTGCTAATTTAGTTTTTTCACTATTGCAAGGACTATCTCTCCCATAGGTTATCGTTGGAGCTGCCTTGCAACATTTTGCAAGTGTAACTTTCAATTGGGAAGAGAGAGATATTTGGACAGGAAGGGGTGGGAGCACACTGCTTCACCTCCCAGCACAGTTCGCCCCTTAGCATTCTGGTCAATGCAGTTCATGGTACATGCTTACTTCAAATTTCACTGGAGTATTCCACCAAAGTTGGTGCAGGTTAGTGCTGTAAATCTGTAGACACGTGTTTCTGGATATCATCCGTCATCAGTACAGATAAAAACAAATTTAATTTGGGGTTGCTGAGCAGGCTGCCACAATCTTTTCAGGTCTCAGTACCTCTTACAGGCGCACAGGTGCATCTCCACAAGCTCGTCAGCTCAATGGCTCAAGGGAGCCTTTTCAAACAGGAAGGGGTGGGAGCACACTGCTTCACCTCCCAGCACAGTTCGCCCCTTAGCATTCTGGTCAATGCAGTTCATGGTACATGCTTACTTCAAATTTCACTGGAGTATTCCACCAAAGTTGGTGCAGGTTAGTGCTGTAAATCTGTAGACACGTGTTTCTGGATATCATCCGTCATCAGTACAGATAAAAACGAATTTAATTTGGGGTTGCTGAGCAGGCTGCCACAATCTTTTCAGGTCTCAGTACCTCTTACAGGCGCACAGGTGCATCTCCACAAGCTCGTCAGCTCAATGGCTCAAGGGAGCCTTTTCAAACAGGAAGGGGTGGGAGCACACTGCTTCACCTCCCAGCACAGTTCGCCCCTTAGTTTTTTCACTATTGCAAGGACTATCTCTCCCATAGGTTATCGTTGGAGCTGCCATGCAACATTTTGCAAGTGTAACTTTCAATTGGGAAGAGAGAGATATTTGGAGTTTGGACCCGGTTTTTAAATTGTGTGTTTGAAAATGCCACTTTTAAAAAGTGGGCATTTTCTTGCTTTACCATCATGTGCCTCTGCCTGTTGTGGAATCAACGCCTGGTTTAGGCTGACAGATGGTTGTTTGTGCATTCACTCTAGGCAGTCACACAAAAGGAGTTGAGCTGGGCCATGCATATCCTGATGGCCCATGACCAGGCTGATGGGCCTTCCCGAGCTAGAGTGGTGGGAGGAGTTGTCGCATACATCTGAATAGGGCTGTGCCTGGCATCTCACAATGCTGTCTCCACCCCCTGGAGTGTGGCTGGAGCAAAGACCAGGCCGGACAAGAACTTGTGCACTACAAAGACAATCCTTAGAAGAATGACTACTTCAAAGGCCAAAAGGGGTATAAGTATTGGACCTAAAACCCTAGACTTTTAGAACACTTCTGGAACAAGAGGAGACTCTGCCAAGGGGAAGAGCTGAAGAGTTGTAAGGAGGAGTACTGCCCCTTTGCTGTGTGTTGCTTTGCTGGGGTGGCCTGCAGTTGCTGCTTCTGCTTTGGAGAGGAGAAGGACTGGACTTTGCTGTGTATCCTGCTTGTGAAGTTTCTCCAAGGGCTTGTGTGTGCTTGCCTCCTGTTGGAAGTCTCAAGATCATCAAATACTTCACCTACAGCACCTGGACTCCATTGCTGGTATTTCTGAACCTGCCAAGTGGTGCCAATTCCAGTTCTGGACCACTGGAGGTGTTTGCTGGGCTGTAACTTCAAGAAAAGGATTCCCAAAGCTGTCACCGACGCCGCTGCTTGCACCGACACTGTGGTCACGGCTCGGTGGGTGAGCGCAGCACCGACCTCGACGACACCACAGCCTCAGCCCTGGTCTCACTGACGACGACGCTTCAGGTTGTCATCAACACCGCTGCCTGCACCGTGGCCGTGGACACCAACTTCTACAACACTGCAACCATGGTCTCACCTACGACACCGCTGACGCGCCGTTGATCCAGCGGTAATTTCACGGTAATTTCTCAATGCAAAACCTCATTTACCTCTAGTTTACCGCTGTAAAGGTGGTGGACCCTTGCCACCGTGTATTACCTTCAGGAGACTTTACATAAACATGAAAAATCAAAAATGCAATTGATATTTAAGCCAATAAAGAGAGTTGTGAGTATTTTTAAAGGGTTTTATTTTCTAGTTAAAAGTTAAAGTTCTCTGACCCTTTATTCATTAGTCAAATATCAATCAGGTTACAGAATTGAAAATAGGAAAAATAGAATTAATACAGAACATATTATAGGTTGCATACAAAGCACTCCATAAAGGAAGGGAATGAGGCATCAAATGTCAGTCAGAATTCTTTAAAGAGTTCAGGAAAATATAATTCAAGAGTGAGTTTTGCAAGGCTAATCAATAATTAATAATTGGCAAAAATCTCCCATAAAGAGAAATAAATGCATAAGACAAATCTTTTCAAAACGAGTTAGTTAGTCAAAGCATAAACTTAGAGTTTTAGCATCTAAATCTAAACCTGTTCCATCAGCTGCGTTCTCTGCCCTGGTCTGTTCAATCTGTCCCTCTGTGTCTCACACAGAGAGGCTGCCCTCCCTTCACAAGACCACAGAGGAATGTGATCTGCCTTGCCAAAAATATGACGTGCAAGGACTCTCTGAAAAAAATATGAGCAAGACCCCCACCTCCCTCTGTCTCTCCTCGGACGCAATCTCCTCCCAGGCTGCACCCGCGACGTTCACGTACCTAACCCATATGATGTCTGTGTCAGATCTGCTTCTTCTCCTCTCCTCCCTCTAAGACTTCTAAGGCTCTAAGGCTGCTAAGGCTGACACGCCCCCTAAGGGGTCATTATTTATACTCTAATTCTTGGCTGACTATACTAATAATGTTGCAGTTTCAGTAGAAACTCGCACTGTGATTGGTTAGCATAGATGACATGAGGGTCTCACCATCCTGTTCTCATTGCAAATCCAACCCTTACCAGTTCTGACAATAAGGGTTTAATGCTAAGAACAATATACATAACATGTATCAATAAAAACATTTCTTGCAACAAAATGTATCACTCAATTTCCTGTCTCTCTTTCACATAGCACACAAAAATGACACTTTCCCACAAATACTGATACATTGGTACGATGACAGGAATGTACAGTTCATTGTGGCCTTGACCCATGTGTCTTCACTTGAGGCACTTGGCAGTTCATGCAGCTGGCTCTGCGCATGCGTCTCTCATTCAGCACACTGCTAACAATTCTCAGCCATGCTGGATTCCTAGGCAGCCATTTTATAGTGGGCCCAAAACAAAAACAAACACAAAAGAATATTAATTTATTAAATAAAACCCATTATGTTCACCTCCCTCCATTCTAATACCCTGTATTAATTATTACCTAGCAAAAGCTATTAATTTAAAGCAGCTTTTCTATTATTTGTGCACCACATGCAAAATGTGCAATGTACAACATAGCATAAACATGCTCTAGTGCAAATTTTCAAAGCGCAAACAATTAATACATACTCATAGCAACATGCTCTAATGTTTTAAATAGCTTTTCATGCAAAATGCGTTTGCCCCATATGTAGTGTTGGTGCATGGTTGATTAATCAATACACATTATGAGAAAGATGTATTATGAACTGAATATGCATTGTCTAAATATGCAACAAAGCCAAAGTCTCGTGAGACGGGAACAGGGAGTGTAAATTACAAGGAAAAGAAACTGGGAGGAGAGAACACACATTCCATGCTTATCTTCAAAGCTAAGAGGAAACTGAAATCACGAGTTTTCTACACTGCAAAAACACATGTTAATTTAGCACAAGCATTTCAGACTGAAAGCATTTTGACCAGGCCTCATTTCATGTCTTTCACTTTGCATGCACCAAAAGCGCCACTTTTAAAAAGCATTTGACTAGGCCTCATTTCATGTTTTTCACTTTGCATGCACCAAAAGTGCCATTTTAAAATGCAGTCTGTCTGAAACACAAAAATAAAGCAATGCCTGAATCCAGATGAAATCTGAGCTACATCACCGTCACTGACTCCACTGCCTACACCGTAGCCATGGTCTCCACCCTCGATGACACCGCAGCCCCTGGTCAGCCGACAACAGCACCATCGACATTGTCATTCGACACTGCTGCCTGCACTAAAGCCACGATCAACGTCTCATGGGGAGCACGAGACACCGACCGCGATGACACCGCAGGCCTGGGTTGACCGATGACAACACCACACAGACGCCACACATCTGCCTGCACCAAAGTCACGGACACCGCATCGTGAAGTGCACGACGCACCGTCCGCCACGACACAGCAGTCCCGGCACTGCCGACGTCAGCGCTCCTGACTCCAACTTCATGGAGTTCGATCTGCAACGCGTGTGACTTCAAGGACTCACCGACTTTTGCACTGACATGCAGCACCTCGTGACTCAAGCAACGCCTCACCGCTACACTTCACTGCAAGGTCCTTGAGGCCTCTTCAACTCCAAGGCACTGTTTGCGGGTCTTCCCCAACGCCGTAGCCAGCCCTCGACTCCATCCAGGTCGGACTGAACTGTTGGATATGTTGGTCACAACGTCGTGATAGCCCCGGTTGGCGCTATCAACTTCAAGGAACTGTATTTTTGCTTTATTCTTAAGAATTTCATGTCTTTGCTTGTGTATGTTGAATTTTTGTCGTTTTGGTCTTGTTTTAATTAAATATTGGCTAGTCTTCTAAACTGGTGTGGTGTTCATTTTGTACTGTTTTCACTGTGGTACTGTGTGTGTCATGTACAAATACTTTACACATTGCCTCTGATATAAGCCTGACTGCTCGTGCCAAGCTACCAAGGGGGTGAGCTGGGGTTATCTTAGCTGTGTATTCCCCTTACCCTGACTAGAAGGAAGGGTCCCTAATTGGACAGGGTATATGCCACTGCCAACTAGAGACCCCGATTTCTAACACTTTTCTACAGCAAGTTGGCACTCTAAGGTGGCACTCCTGCATCTGCAGATCATATTCCTCTTTTCTTGGTGAGGAATATTGGGTTAGCCAGTGGTGTAGAGTTATTAGTAGCTAATGATCAGTGGCTTAAGTGAAGGTGTGACCATAAAGGCAGATGTGGAAGTGTCAGAGAATCTGGAAGTATAACTGATCAGTGGATTTTAGAATTCAGCTGGTGTAGGCTATCAGTGATGGGTGACCATATCTATGTATCAGCTGCAGGTCTTCTCCCGGCACATAGAGTGTGACATAGAAGTTAAGTTTTAGTAATTTACAGTGGTTCTTCACTTTTGGAGCTCCAGCCTCATTCCATGTTTTTTTCAGTTGATCAAGGTTAGGTAGACATCGGCTGCAGTACGTTAACATTCCCAGGAAGCTTTGTACATTGGACACCTTCTCTTGAGCTGTGACAGTCTCTGTCTTATACTTCTTTGTGGTTGGCTGCAGGTTTTTCTGGTGAGAAGACATAACTCAAGTACTCGGGCAAGGCCTCTTGAATGTGTGAATGTTCAGGGTGAAGCCACATTCCTTGATTCACTGAAGTGTAGCCCTGAAGCACGACTGTTATTTTTCCTCAGTAGAGGCATAGATTAGTACATTATCTCTGAACAGCAATTTCCAAATTCCATGCTCGGAGACCTCAACAACCAGTTTAAAGGTGAAGCTAAGTTTCTCATATGTACAGTGTGGGTGGAGAATGAGGAAATGTTCTGACACCCTACCAGAACTTTCCAATTGCTGATGGGACCACACTCTATGGTCTGGTCCTCTCATTGAGCAGCATCACGCTCTGTTAAGGATATCGTTTGTGATGAGTCATCTGTCTGTCTTTTATATCCACACAAATTCAGACTTTTGTTGGCTGCTTTGGCTTTATAGTAACTTCTCTGAAGCATACACTTCATTTTGAGATTGGCTTTCTGTACTGTTTTGTGTGCTTCTCTATCACATTTTGAATGGAAAAGAATGAGTCTTTGGCGGAGCACTATTGGTTGCATCGATTTAACAATATCTTGTCACACTTAAGGCAAATTGATTCAACTGCAGTTCTTCTACCATGCTTCAGCTAATCAGTTTCCTGGGTCTTGCCCTGTGATGAACACCTTCCCTGTGCTTCATCTTACATTGAACTCTACCTCTCCACACTCTCTTTTTGAGGAATACTTGTTGTCCCCGTTATGCAGTTATTTTTTTGTCCTGTGTCACTTACTTGTGGCTTCAGCTTCCAGAACTGCTTGGAAGCCATTATGTTCACTCTGACTCTAGTGACGTCATGTGCTGGCCTTACAACTTTCATGTGACCTCCATGTTGTGGGCCGACTGCGAACTAGGTAGATGATACAAAGTTGTTTTCCCCTCTGTACGACGTGATAGAAAATCTCCATCATCTATTTTAACTCCTTCACTCCATTTGTTTGGTGTTTGGCCGCATTGTCCAACTAACATACCTAGGCAAATTGACCAAGCTTGTCATGTGCTGAGCATTTAGGCCTTCTGGCTGTGCAGTTTCCACAGTGTAGCAAGCTGCCTCCACAAGGTTTGCGTGGAGCCCTTCTTTTAGCACTATTTCCTTCACCCTAGATTTCTCACAGGAGTTCCTACTTTCAGTGGGCCCACTGTGCCCAGGTTGTTATTTTGATGCCAGCAAGTGCTACTTTTTGTGAGCCGCTTGCACATTGGACAGTTTGAGAAACTGTGCCAGCTCTAGAAAACTCATCAGAGATGTCTGTTATCTCAGAATTGTTTGCGGACTATATGCATATTTGAACTATCTGTATTCTTACTTCCACCTTAGGACTGGTTATGGTGCACATGCTTATTTTCCTCAGGCAGACATGAAACACATAGAAAATGTCCACGGTCTCCTGCTGGACGTGGCGCGTAACGTGCAAGTCATAATCTCCATTCAGTTGCAGGTCATAGTCAGTGCCACAGTGAAATCGTTGTCCACATCATTGTTGGGGAGAGTGTTGATGATCACTGATTGAAATGCAAATCTAGAAGACCAGGTACACACTAGCAAAGAGTACTTGTTCACTAAAGAGAAGTGCCAGTACTCTTCTATTAAAGGTATTGCATTGCATTGCTGCTGAGAAGTGGAGGTACACTGCTTTTCCTATTTAAGAAGTTCAGCTGCTCAGTACCTGACAGTCCCGGCCTCTTCAGAGTAATAATGAGGACTATAAATTGGCTTTATATTGTGTTTAATACCTCTCTACTACCGTTTCTATTACCCAGTTTAATGGCACTGAATTTAGTGACCTAATGACAATGGAAGGCTTAATTGAGTTGGTCAGGATTTGAACATTCCGCATCTTGTGCCTCATCAACTGCAGGGCTATATTTTTCCTTTGTGGTCTTGAAATTATTAATCGGACATGCCAGCTTCCTTCGTGGTCTGTTGGGTGCCAGCGAGATACAGCGCATGAATGAATTCAATTTGCTCTGCGCATGAACTAGTATAAGTTCTTTTACATGTGTTTCCAGCATGGGAAACAGCACCCAAAGTAGGTAAACACTTCAGATCCTGATACTGTATATAAGTGTTCCACAGTTGTGCATGTAGAGGTTCTATTTTGCACACACTGGTTCAAATTTTTGTGCAAAATGTAATGTGGATCCCTAGGGAGAAAGACAGGTTTGCCACTCTGGACCTGTTGGTCATTCAGGATCTGGCTCACAGAGGCTCTCATGTCCTTTTTGTTATGTTACTTTTGGTTTATCTTATATCGTGGGCTGCTGTCCATAAATATTGTGTGTGCAGTACAGACATCTGTTCTTGCTACCGCATTTTCTTTTTGTTGATTGCTTAGATTTCAAATAGACACAGAACATACTCACTTTGGGCCTGATTTAGATCTAGGCGGGTGGGTTACTCCGTCACAAAGGTGACATATATCCTGTCCACAAAAATATAAATCCCATAGGATATAATGGGATTTATATTTCGGTGGACGGGATATCCATCACTTTTGTGATGGAGTAACCCGTCTGCTGAGATCTAAATCAGGCCCTTGATTTCCTAAGGGAGGGTTTCGAGACAACACTTCTTGTCAGAATTCTTTTTGCCACCTTTCTACACCTGCTTCTACTGTCAGCATCTCATGTTTGCTCTGAGTGGCCTTTTCAGCTTCAACAGCAGGAGGATATACATATTGAAAAATAAGTGAAACCTAGCTGAACATTGTAGGATTTTACAATTCCTATTGTTGAGTAGTTTCCATATGGGAAAAGTGAATTGGCTAGCTCCCCGAACATACATACACATATATAGCAACCTTTTTAAACCCAAAGAAAATTGTCAACTACAAATATTCATAGATATGGGTTGGTATTCATATGTATTCATGCTTACTCGTCTTATTTAAAAGTGTGTTTTGTATCAGTCACTCACGATTAATCCTACTGATCAATATCAATGAAAGACAAACATATCAGGTATTTGGCAAAGATAGATAATCAGTTTGTTTTTCCAGATATGAGTTTGCCCAATTTTTGAAGGATATTCATAAATCAATACTTCAATTTCTAGATTAAGAGAAACACGTTTTTATAAATATATATTTTTATATAATAATGTTTTTGCAGTCTAATAGCTGCAAAGACCAACATTGTGTACACAAACATCCTTTTTTTTTTTTTTTAATACGGTCTGTCCCAATTAAAGTCATTGTTTCAACCCTACTGCAAACGTCCACTTGACCGTAATTAGAAGTAACAACTTTAAAAGCAAAAAAGACCCATTAACAGCACCTATGAAGATGTAAATATAACCATTTACGCTATTACTCATTTAAGAGTTTGATTCTTCAGAAGTTAAATATATTCACCCACAATGCAGGAAGAAGTGTCACATAAAGGTTATGTCCAAAGAAGTAAGGGGCCTATTACGATGGCGGTCGGAAAACCTCCCCGACCGCCATGGTAATGGGAAAAGACCGCCCGCAAGGCCCGCGACATAACCGCCGGTCGCATTAGGATGTTCCTTGCTCGAAATCCGACCGCTGCGGTCGGATCGCGGGCTTTAACATTGCGGCGGTTGCTGATGCACGCAGCACTGCCGCGATGTCAAAAGGAGCATGTCCTGCATTTCCCTGCACTGCGTGGCAGGCACTGCACAGTGCCTGCCACCTGGTACAGGGAAATGTAGGGGGGACCATGGGTACCACCCCAGTGCACCCCCCACCCCAACACTTTGGGGGCCCGCAACGGGCCCCCGGAAGACATTCTCCACCGCCTTTACATGGCGGTGTGACCGCTGAGGAAAGGCTGGCTACCGGCGGCATCATAATCGTGCCGGCGGAGCCAGATCGGCACCGCCACCATTATCCCGGTCCTTCTCCGTCCGCAGGGCAGGAGTGCGGATGGCAACCGGCAGAAAAGCGGCGGTCGGAATTTCCCACCGCGGCGGTCACCACCGCCATCCTAATCTGACCGGCGGTTTCCTGGCTTGCGATCGCGGGCGGATGTCCGCCGCAGGTCCGGCGGTTGCCACCGCCGGCCGGGCGGCGGTCATCCGACCGCCATCGTAATAGGCCCCTAAGTGACTACATTCAATGCAGATCTCAAAGATAGATACATTTGAGAAGGATACCACCACGGAAAAAATACTCACTGGCCAAGGTGCCCAGTTCTTTACTTTAAAAAGAGGTCTACCTTGTTCTTTGAGACCATTGTGTCCAATTTGAGAATGTATTAGTTCCTATAAACCTTTATAGGATATGCGCGTTTAGACAACATACACTGCGGGATTGGTGTCCAGACTGATTCCAGACACCCCCACCGGGTATGTTAGCCTGTATACCAGCTAGCTCACAGTGCCACTATAAACCCCTCTTACCAAGGAGAGAATAGTTCTTGGCAACTATCGAACATGACAACTCTGTCCCATCAGGGATTGTGTAAACAATGCAGTACTTTTTGCTCAGTCACTCGTGCTCACTTTGTCTCAGAGGGATACACAGAATAAACGGTGGGGACATTTTTCAATAAGCATTTATTGAACCAGCGTCATTCTAGTGTAAAATAGGTGTGCTGAAACAACCATAAGACAGAAACAGATATAAATGATTATAAGCACCAATAGAGTAAATTGATGGTAGATTCCTACCATTGTGCTAAAACAATGAATACAGGCAGGTATATAAATACTTAACAATAAAAAACGTACTCCTACGATACAACCCTAACTAGACGTACCTAAGTGTACCTAGCATGTATGTAGGTGTTGAGCCAAGAATCCCCCTAGGCTGAAGCCAACCCCATTACCTGAAGTGAGAGACTGTGGGACCCCGTCTTGGTCTCGAGATGGACACCCCGCGAGGGATGTCAGACCACTGCGAGCTGGAGTGTCTGTGTGCAGGAACCTCAGTGTCTCGCATCAGTGTGTCAGCATGGAAGTCTTTCTCCTCTGCCTGCCTTGGCAAAGATGTGGTGTATCTATACCCAAAAGGTACCCTCAGGGGATTCTACCTTGCTGTGTCATGTCGGCCGAGGGTGACGGAAGGGATGACCCTTATACATAGTTATTATGCAGAAGATGGTAATCCTGCTGTGATTCTGAGAATCTTCATGCATAATTAATGGGGCTAGTTTTCGGGGAAAACCACACGACATGTTATGCAGTGCTTAACTAGGTAAAAGGTCAATACCAAAACCGGTTATGTAGTGTAATGGTACGGTAAATGTAGGTGAAAGGTTAGGAGAATACTTGGGCCTATATTGGGGTACCCTATGAAACATAACACAGTCTAATATTCACTCATGCATGTCTCTTTTAGTTAAGGAAACTATTGTACATGGGGTTTTGGATTACATTAGATCTTTAGGTTTAACTTTGGACTCAATAACCACTACTGTTGTTTGTGGTTCAGGCTCATGTTCTTTCTCAGGTAGATGGTTAAAATGTTTTTTTTTTATTATCCCAAAAAACCATCACTATCTTGAAATTACGCAATACCTCAATCTCCGCACTTGCCTCTCATTTGCAGCTTAAACTAGGCTGTCTGACTTACAAGCAGCTGTTCTCAAAACAACCATCTTGTCTGGCTTGTAAGCCAGTGGTATAAAGTAATGATTGCAGTCATTTGAAGACCCTGAAAGTCTATAAAGCTATTCTTTCTCGAATAGGCAATCTATGAAGCAGCATCTCCTTTTGGGAGCCTTCTCCATTTAACCTGAACATTGGTATATGTTCTGTGCTCTAAAATTAGTATGCACAAGTTATTTCTTTCTTGCAGATGACAATAACCTAGGGGCATATTAGCAAGGGCATTATCACCGCTTTAGCAGCACTTTTTGCCGCTAAAGCGGCGATATTTCTATCGCCCTATTAGCAAGCTGTCGCTAATGAATCACTGACAAAATCTCGAAAGACATATTATCGAGCTACAATTATATCGATACAAAATTATCGATAACATTAATATCGACATCATATACCTATTTAAAAGATTACAAAAATATCGAGGATACAATATCGAAGTACATAAATATATATTTCACAAATATCGCTAACATACTTATCGAAATTCAAAAATATCAACCTTCATTAAAATACATTAAATAGGTTAAAAATATCGTACACAAAAATATCGACAACACTAATATCGTAAAATTAAATATATCGACTATATAAAACTCTAATAAATATAAAAATTAAACGACATATAAATGATTAATTTACTAAAAACACAATACTAAATTAATAAAGCACAATAACTATTTTACTAAATTTAAAAATCAATTAACACAGCAATAACATTACTAAAATATTATTAAAAATACTAATACATTAAACATTAATAATATGAAATATTACTATTACAATTGAATTATATAATATATAATACATAACAAAAGCTATTTAAAAATATATACAAATGTATACATAACTTACTACTAATTAGCGTTTTCCTTATTTGGAAACTAACTACTAAATCATTTAAAAAAAAATACAAATTAACCAATAGAAAAATTGCAAATTCAAACTAACCAATAAAATCGAAATTACAACATCCAACACACTATATAAACAGTTAAACTTCATTCCTACTCCACACCCAAAAGAAAGAAAACTAAAGAAGGAGAAACTCTACAGGAATTCAACTACAGATATAAGAAGATCAACATATACCAAATAATTAACTCTATCAAAAGTAAGTAAACTAAATTAAAATATATAATACTAAAAGTAAAAAACTGTAATCAATAATATACATAACCTATAAATTAATGAATGTCTTCTTTCTATTTTATATTACCACTACAGGAAACTCTACAGGAAACGAACAAACTACAGAAAACAACAAAATAAATATACAACGTAACAAAGTAAGTATTTACCAACAAATTTTAAACAAATGTATTAAACAACAACCGAAAGTCAAAATCAATTCCAAATCCCCTACCCACACCCTATAAAAAATATAGAAACAAATAATAAAACAAATGTATTTTTTTTCCAGACAAACAAAATACAGAAAGAACATTTCACAACTAAACAAGAAAAGTCATCAAACTAAAATACATAAAGACCAACTTTGTAAGTATATTGTAAACAAATGCTTATTTACTTAAATTGAAATGCATAGAACAACATAGTTAATAACAATAATATATATTTTTCATAGATAAACATACATCAAAATGACTGAAGGAGCTGAATTTATAACAAGCCAGAAAGGGAAAATGTTACTATGCTATATGGGATACACTTACACACAAGAAAAACAATTTGGATTAAAAGTGAACTGGAAATGCTGTAAATACTACTCTGATAAATGTTACGGGCGTGCTACAACTAGGGAAACAACAGTACTGTATACTAGAGAACATAACCACCCACCAAACGTAACAGAAATAGAAGTCAGATCTGCATTAGAAACAATAAAGGAAGCTAGTACAAGTTCTCAAAAACCTACAAGTGTAATTTTAAAAGAGCAGCTTCCCAAAATTCCTAAAACTGCTACTACACAAATGCCATCTGTAGCTTTCACTAAAGAGAACTATAGCACGCACTAAAAAAAGTACTACTACTTCCACCCCAATTCCTAAAACATACAGTGAAGTTATTATAAGTCCTGAACAAAGTATCACTTTAAACAAAGAACCATTTGTCATTTTTGATAATAAAAGCAATGACAAAAGATTAATAATGTTTGGAACTGCAACTAATCTATTAAAACTACAAGAATGTCAATACTGGATGATGGATGGGACTTTTACTATATGTCCCAAGCCCTTTTTCCAACTGTACACAATACATGGGCTACATCACAATTGCAATATACCATTAATTTACGCATTATTACCAAACAAACAGAACTCCACATACATGGAACTATTAAATACAATAAAACAAAAAACTAATGACTTTTCTCCACAAAAAATAATCCTAGATTTTGAACAGTCAATGATTAATACTATATTAAAAACACACCCCCATACCTGCATCCAAGGCTGTTACTATCATTTTAATCAGTGCTTATGGAGACACATGCAAAAATCTGCACTAAGCATAGAATATGCAACTAACTCTTCTTTTGCATATCAAATAAAAAAATTAACAGCCCTAGCTTATGTACCTGAGACAGACGTCACAGAACATTACAACATCTTAATAGACAGCACCTTCTACAAACAAAATGAAGCAAAACTAAGTCCACTATTAGACTATTTTGAGAATACATGGGTCGGGAGACTACACAGATCTGGCCACAGAAGAAACCCTAGGGCCTGATTCACAGAACTAACTTACGTAAAACGTAAAGTTAGTACTTTTTAGTATTCACAGAATACACTTACTCATTTCGGTATTCACAGAAGTTAGTAGTCCTAACTTTAGGACTCCTAAATGCCTTCTGTGAATACCGAGAATCTTACAGTTAGGATTTTTCTCAGTTTAGGAGTAGTAAAGTTAGGAGTCCTAACTTTACTACTCCTAAACTGAGAAAAATCGTAACTTTAAGACTTTCGGTATTCACAGAAGGCATTTAGGAGTCCTAAAGTTAGGACTACTAACTTCTGTGAATACCGAAATGAGTAAGTTCATTCTGTGAATACCAAAAAGTACTAACTTTACGTTTTTGACGTAAGTTAGTTCTGTGAATCAGGCCCTAAAGTCTTAATACCCTGGTGGAACGTATACAGAAGCACATTAAATGGGGAATCCAAAACTAATAACGCAGTCGAAGGATGGCATAATGCCTTTCTTCAATCAACAGGCAGAACAAACCCAACACTAGAAAAATTTATATCATGCCTACAAAAAGAGTTATCAAGAGTTCCGAATGGAACAATCCATAACTCAATTAACTCCAAAAACATCAAAACAAACTAAACAAATGCATAAATATCTAGAACAACAAGTAAAATTGTATCCTAGTACAAAAAGGCCTGGAATACCTAAACATAATATCCAAAACTCTTCTTTAAACCATTAATACAAATAAATAACAAATTACTCATCTATCAAACGAATCACTGACAAAATCTCGAAAGACATATTATCGAGCTACAATTATATCGATACAAAATTATCGATAACATTAATATCGACATCATATACCTATTTAAAAAATTACTAAAATATCGAGGATACAATATCGAAGTACATAAATATCTATTTCACAAATATCGCTAACATACTTATCGAAATTCAAAAATATCGACCTTCATTAAAATACATTAAATAGGTTAAAAATATCGTACACAAAAATATCGACAACACTAATATCGTAAAATTAAATATATCGACTATATAAAACTCTAATAAATATAAAAATAAAACGACATATAAATGATTAATTTACTAAAAACACAATACTAAATTAATAAAGCACAATAACTATTTTACTAAATTTAAAAATCAATTAACACAGCAATAACATTACTAAAATATTATTAAAAATACTAATACATTAAACATTAATAATATTAAATATTACTATTACAATTCAATTATATAATATATAATACATAACAAAAGCTATTTAAAAATATATACAAATGTATACATAACTTACTACTAATTAGCGTTTTCCTTATTTGGAAACTAACTACAAAATCATTTAAAAAAAATACAAATTAACCAATAGAAAAACTGCAAATTCAAACTAACCAATAAAGTCGAAATTACAACATCCAACACACTATATAAACAGTTAAACTTCATTCCTACTCCACACCCAAAAGAAAGAAAACTAAAGAAGGAGAAACTCTACAGGAATTCAACTACAGATATAAGAAGATCAACATATACCAAATAATTAACTCTATCAAAAGTAAGTAAACTAAATTAAAATATATAATACTAAAAGTAAAAAACTGTAACCAATAATATACATAACCTATAAATTAATGAATGTCTTCTTTCTATTTTATATTACCACTACAGAAAACTCTACAGGAAACTAACAAACTACAGAAAACACCAAAATAAATATACAACTAACAAAGTAAGGGGCACATTACGATGGCGGGCAGAAGCACTACCGCCGTGCTGTCGGAGGCAAAAACCACCAGTTACCGTCCGCCCGCAGCGGCCCACACGCCCGCCAAATTAGGATGTGAAAAGTCAGCCAAACACCGCCCGTAAGCCAGCGACGCCGCCGCCATCAAAGTGCGCCCGTTCACGTAGCGGCGCGAGCCAATGGAGACACACCGTCCGACGAAATCACGTACCGCCCGGCGTACAAATTACGATGCCGCAACCAAACAGCTCCCCCGGCTAAGAGACACCGCACGAGATACCAAGGCGGAAACTCGACCGCTGAGTACGGAGACCAAAAAGGCGGCCCACCCCGAGCATGAATCCAGCACTCCAGGCCATCCCCATGCTCTACCTGATGCAGCACCTAGGAGTCAACGTGCCGCGGCGACGCAGGTAGGCAGACACACAACAAGGGCACGCAAACACTGCACACAATGCAAGGGCGGAAAAACTGCACAAGGGCCCCCCAGACACCCCTGTGTGGACAGGACACATCCACCACTGCACCCACAAATGTCCCACCGGGCAAAATGAAACAACTCGCAACAACCGGGCACACACTACCCGGGACCAGGAACTAACGTCCCCGTCACGGCACCGCAGCGCAGCGGCGATGACGCAGCTACACATGCGCACAACGCAGAGGCCAACGACAGCGCCATGCATGGGCCGCACACAAACAACACAGGGTCACAACTACACACCCCACACACCAGCCCCACCCTGAACGCACATGTCACGTGGCATTCCTGCATCAGTCATGTCCCCAACCGGCAACTCACAGTTGCCAACCTGATGTCACACAACTGTCCCGAACAGGGGAGTGATGTCACGCCAAATTAGGACACACCCCTGTGTGCAAAACATGGCGAAGCACACAGCGGCTGCTACATCACACCGCAGAATATGGACCCCGTCGGCAAAAGGCACGCCAGTACCATACAAAAATACTAATACCATCCTGCACCCAATACCAATACATGCAATACGTAACATTAAAAAACCCGGGTGCCTGACAACAGGTGTTTCCAATTCCAACACACACACACAAGGCCCAACGTATAGCGGAAACGCAGCGTGCCACCCACACACGGGAGAGCAGATAGCACTGAATGGCCTTCCATTCCCACTCTGAAACCACATTTCAACAATTCAAGCAGGAGAATACAGTCATTGTCCCAACAAAAAGCCAAACAGAGGCATGCCGAGGAAACCGTCCACTGGGCAGATAGCGCACAACATGAAAGAAAGTTCAGAACTCAAAAAAGAAATAATACCACTCCTCCATGTGGTTCACATGCACGTAATCTGGAAGGAGTCAGACACCACTGACCTTGACCATTCATTGAAGCATGTGGGATGAGGGCCTGTGGCCTCCGCACAAGCTATAACCCAAGTCCTGCTTCTGTACAACCATGCCAGAATTCACAGCATCGTCGGAGGTTGCACTCTGCTGACTGCACAGCCAGCCGGAACACGCCATCACATCGCCCTGTAGCAAAATGGCTGTTGCACCACAGCTTCCCAACTACGCCGGACAGATGCAGCTGTACATCGAGAGCCTGCTACAGATAGTGGGCTGTGAAAATCTGGCCATGCTGAACGTAAGTTACCGAGTAACTTACCTCATCGCAATGTTCAGCTGCGTCATCCCCGTCTTCTACTGTCGGAGGTGTCCGTTCCACTGTCCTGTGGATTTATGTCTCTCCAACCCGGCATGTCCAAAGGCGGACCTGGTACAACTGTTCGCCCCCTGGACGCACACGACAGGATCTGTTCAGTCTATGGGGGCATGGCGTATGTGGCTGCAATCGGACACACACTGCAATGGGACCAGTGTGCCTCCACACAACGTATTCTGGATCACAGTTTCATCGAATGTCATCCAACATGTCCCATCAGGCTCCTACAAGGGACAACTTACGATGAACACATTGCCAGCCACCATCCGCTTCATTGGATGGCATCCATGTTTACCACCAATGCCATGGAAGCCCTGCTGGAAGGTATCGCATACCTGACAACCTGTCAATTCATCGGGCCCCGACGCAATACCCCCAATTGAACAATGATGTTCAACACCGTACCCATGCTTGGCTTTCGCACGGACTGGGCAGTTAGCTGTACAACAACTATACCATACAACCTGCAACAAACACCACACCATCAACTCCACTGCCATGACATCGGACATTTTCGGGACATGCACTCTTTTCCTCACCACATCCAGTATCTCTGCATGAACAGGGGGAGGCAGAGGTATGGGATTTGTGTATAGCAACCACATGGACAATACTGCACGGACAACTATGCTATAATATGTATCCTGCGCACATGAACATATGCACCGGTCAGTGCACACTAATCTGTCTGCTGTAGTATGTGAGAACTGTCACCTCACCTTTGTCTGTACTTCCGTGCCAGGACTTTTGCATGGACAACAAATGCATCCCCCAACAACATGACCCCAGTGAATGTGTCATGTTCAGTAGCCACCACATTGCAACAACTAGTGACACGCTGCTGCATGCACGTAGGCTCATGCTCTGATGTCACCTCTCACGCAGGTGTGTCGGAGTAACTATTGCAGTAAACCTGTAACATGGAACTGAGATGTAGTGTGCCCATGATGTCAAGCTGTCTGGTAGGCTAAATGAATACTGTCTGTGTCAAAGTTTACAGCTCCTCAGTAATTAGAAATGTACATTAGCATAGCAAGGGCAAGGCAGTTGTAACTCTGAAGCCCTCATCCCACAGTCAACAACTAATCACATCTACCCCTACCCCCTTTTGTATGTGTAATCATGCTAAGTATATCCTCCACATGCATTTCACTGCCAGTAGTGTCCACTATACTGCATCACAGAGGACGTAAGTCCAAATACATGGCTTGAAGCAAATATGTGACTCTGCTGGATCATTTCACCAACACAAGTACGAATGAGAGAGGATGAGAGTGTGTGAAGTACACGAAAGTCGTGAGATGACCATGTAGTCCACTGTCAATGGATGTCAACGCATATGAGTAGCCGCAACAGTGGCCACAGTGAAATACCACAGCTCGTGGAGCAGGACTTTTCAGACACTGAAGTGGCCCAAAAGATCATCACATTAACACTGACGGCCTGGTCACTACAAAGCACAGTCCTACACATGTCTACAATTTCCCACACAGTCTGACCTCACACTCAGCAAGCAAAAGTAGGAGCCACGCAAAAGCATGCTACAGCAATGCCTGACAAGACACACACACGACATCAGTGTGGGTGGGCAGCACTGCACAGTGAGTAAGAACTGCAGAAATTCTGATATGCACAATTGAACAAGGCACAATCTTGACAGTCACACACCCTGCACACACACAACGTCTGAACCATAACAAGTAGGAGTCATCCTGAACTGCAAGGACACACCCACACACTGCATACTGTGCAACATACAACACACACATGTCATCACATTCACAGACCTCAACACGGTTACAAACATCCACCATGGGCCTGGGTAACATATGTGTGTAGTCGACATGGCCACAACACACACACACACCAACGCTACCCCAAAGTCACACCACTCACACCACACACCACCACCTCCCAAATGCACACATTGAAAGTAAGCCATGTGCCCAGGCACAATGTACATCACAAGACTAACATACACCTACACTGCTGGCCACACAGCAAGTAAGCTCACACATGCCCGCATACTCAGCGCATGCTGCCTGTCCTCCTGTGGCTAGACTCACACCCTGTGCATTGCATGCACGCAAACATGACACGGATACATTTACCCAGAAATACCACCAAATACATGCAGTCAATCCGTTGCACAGAAAAGCAGATTCATCACACACACAAGTAGCAGAGTCTGAAAGAAGTGAAGTCCCTGCCACGTGTACAACACATTGGAATGTGAGACCAGACATTGCAATTGCTGAGGTCACATACACGGCATGTGCCCCACTTAACCAAGCACACACTGCAACAACTGCAATCATCAACTACACAGATACAACCGACTACAGGAACAACAGCATCCAGTCACAGATTACATCGACAGGCGGCATTACTCATCAACCCCAGGGACAGTGCCCAGTTCGATGTGCCGAGTAGTGACACGAAGTGCTGCGGATGCAATGTGTGTGAGTGTGCCCTGCCATGGCCAGCCAACACTGGCATGGCAGTCACAATATCCATCACAGCCACCACTGTGTCAGAAGGAGATGTGTGAGTGTGCCTACCAATCTAACAGGATGCCAGTACGACTCGGTGCTGTGTGTGTGCTACGGGACAGTTGCAGGTCCGGCCCTGAGAGAGTAGCACAACTGTGGAAGACACACATGTGTCATGTGAAGCAGGAGTTCCGCTTGGCCCAGGTGGGTGGTTGTGACGGGTAGGTGCGCACATGCAATGTTGAAACACACTGTGTTGGGAGGATTCGGGAGCACTAGATTACCGCTGTCTTGGGCATTTGTAAAGACCACCTGTCTGGGGATGAATGTGAACTCGTGTGTGCACAACAGGCGGCCACACGAAAAATGCTGCATCAGGTGTAGACGTCAGCCCACCCTCTGGGGACATGCTGGATACTGCTGTGCGTCCGCCAGGCCCTTGCCAAGGCACTCACATCCCCTGTCGACCAGGTGTACCCCCAACATTGTCCACCTGCACAGGCTATCCAGGGCACGGGATGGCAGTGGAGCATGGTGGGTGAGAGGTCATGGCGCGCTCCTCCTGGTCACATCACGCAGGCAACACATCCTCATTGTGCAGCATGGCACAAGTCAAATATAAGTAGTGGGGGGACGCACACATCACGAGCGGGAGTGACGTCACGGAAGGTGGCTCGCACCATCTGACTCATTGCCTATTTTCCCCCACACGTTACATGCCATTGCAACAGAGAAGCCAGCGCGTGCACAAGCAGCTCCAAGCTCGCCCCAGAGAGGCCAAAGAGTGAATGTGTGGGTCCATTAGCTCCAGTTGGACGCGGCCTGGGCCGCTAGGGCAGCTACAGCCTCTGTGTGTTGCAGGTGGTGTATCCGGACTGCGGAGCCTGTCATGCATTGTCAATGTTGTCCAGGTCTCGAGTCGGGGCACCACGCAGGTGGACGGCGTCCCGCCACTGATTATACCGCGAGACAGACTACTTGTTCAAATGGACCCACACATACACTCTTTGGCCTCTCTGGTGCGAGCTCGGAGCTGCCTGTGCACGCGCTGGCTTCTCAGATGCAAACGCATATTGGGGTGAGCGAGGGGAGGCCATAAGTCTGACGGTGCAAGCCACCTTCCAACATGTCACATCCGGTCGGGACATCAGCGTCCCCCCACTCCTCCTATTTAGGACTCGTGCACTGCTGCCGTCAGATGTGCCACTCCCCAGGGGGTGGAGAAAGGGTCAGGAATGTCACTCTGAGATTGGCGCAGTTGAAGGCACACCTTCACTGGGGGTGACAACCATTGGACAGTCTGGTGTAGTCCACCCACGCGTACATGTGGGCCCTCCATGATCCATGTCACCTGCGGCAAAGTGATGTCATGGGCAATGACGTAAGTGAGGAGAGCTGTCTGCCCCACGCACAGATGGCGCATCTGCTCAACAGACCCAGCACTGAGGGCAGCAGGGGTCACATGTGCAGGGGCAGCTGTGCCTGGTGTGAAGGACACCCTATCCTTCATCCCTCTGCCGACACGTGTTGCACCAGTGGAAGTGGATGGGAGGGCGGGCATTGGCCTCCGCGTGGCTGAAGAAGACCCAGAGTCCACGTCCCCCGTGTCATCCAACATGGATGCATCACCTCTGTCCTCAGATGACGCCGAAATAGCCCACTGGGCCTGTGATTCATCCAGCACACGTCTAGCCCCTCCGAGGCGCAGGTCACAACTGTCTCACTCAGCAGCTGTGCAGCTGCTACATCCGAAGCCACCCCACTGTTGAGCATCCCCTGTCCCTCAGCACCCAGGGGAGATGCCACATGAGAGTGAGCGAGGTGGTCCCACTCATCTGGCATCAATGACACAGACATGTTCAAGGGAAGCAGCACAGAACATACCCAAATCCACATGTTGCACGATACCTGTGCAATTGTATACAGCCACCACAATCAACACCCAATGGCTGGCGTACAGGAAAGGAATCCGCTAATTAGTGCCACGAATGTCGTGCACATCGCACTACACCCGGCCTGTGTCACCCTGCGACCATAGCCCCAACTCGCGTTGTGCACAACCACTATCCTGATGGTGGCAAGGATGACCACTATGAAATTAGGCCAAACACATACCTGCATGGAGCAGAATGGGAAACTACACACACAGACTGCAACATGACAGCCCACAATGGCCATGAGCCCATGCCATCCACCTGTCGTTCACACGAGCACAACTGTTGTTGCACGGTGTGCCGGATGTGTAAGTACCAGAGACATGAGGTGAGGCATCGCACACATATGTCCGAACGAAATCAGAGTAGGCACAGTGCCCCTAACATACATGTGAATAGCCTACTCCAGCCTACTACAGGTTGTACCTGAGGGCTACGACTCCGAGTGCATTGGGAATGCAGAGTGCCCCAATTGCATCTTAAGCCTCAGGACTAGCATATGCATTTCAGATGTACACAGCACAGACCACAGTTACAACACACTGCATCACAAAACAAACATCACATTACCCAGATCATGGGTAGGCTGTGGACACATGCTGCCTCTCACAGCAAAAGACACCATCCCACAAGACTGTAAACTTGCTTGCTGCTGATGCCCCAACAAACGTGCATCCGGCACAGGCCGTGGGACTGTCAAGATGCAGACCATTACTGGTGAAATGCAGCGCCGTGCTAACCTGACAATACGAGGGGGCATCCCCCGATTCGTCAATGCCACGTAGTGGCCCATCCGGCAGATGCCGTCACACCCTTTGTGGAATTGGCTGCACTGGCGGTCACACACACACAAAGGCATCAACTTGGTAGCAATGGCTCATCACAAGTCCTTGGGCTGGAGGAATTCCAACTGCAGGGATGGTGCACAGGAGGCTTGGAATGTCACTAATGCACTTCTCAACATCACCCACATCCACCAATCACAGTGGCATGCTGCTGACCCATCCCAAATACTCCGAGACGTGCAACAGAGCCAGGAAGTAATCGGACATGGCCTAACAGCATGTGTACACCACAACGTGAATGCATGCTGCTGGGAGTGTGTACACAGTACCTGTCCAACCCATTCACATGCAGGTTGACAGCACATCGAGCAATGTGTAGTCTGCCCACATCTACTGTCCATTGTCAGGTGGACCTACAAAAAGATCACAAGGCAACACATCTGTGTGGGTGTACCCACTGTGACCAACACTGCGCAACCATCAACGTACTCGCCCTGTGCATGGCCCACCCCGCAATGGAGGTCACATTCAGTGCCACTATCTCTCACACACATCCCTATCACGAGGCATGGTGTGTCCAATCGACAGTGCTGAGTTAGCGCTTATCCGGAGGGTCCTGAACAGAAGACACATGTAACCCACTTGGCAGTCTGTGTTGTCACCTACTGGCATTGTGCAGTCAATGTGCAGCCCAGGCCTGCTGGGACTGAGAAGGGCAGCATGGCCCCAGCCTGCCATTCTCACGAGCAACAAGTGCTCTGAGACCTGCATTGCCAATTGGCTGTGTCACTGGATGTCTGACATGAAGTTGCCATGTACCACCACTCGGGAGGGACATACATGGCAAAGCGCCCGAGAGCTCACATACCCCTGCCACCTGCAGTAAGCATGGTGAGCAGTGCATGTTGGAACCCCACAGGCTCTGACTCATAGTGCTGCGGATCAACGACATGTGTGTCCCCCACATGCACTCCCACACACACTGTAGTTGTCTTCCACACACAACTTTTGCAAGGAATAGCCATGTGCAGTGTGCGTGGAGCTCGGAATCCAGGATCTCCAGCTCCTCGCTGGTGAGTGGACCTGGACATATCTTCAGCGTCATCGACGTTAAGGTGGACAGGTGGCAGCAGCAGGTGTTGTTGAGGGATGCCAGGCTGCAGTCCCTGGTAGCTGTGGTAATGCCGGGCTCACTCCCACACTCATATAGCCCCCTGGGGCGGTTTCAGTGGGTCCAAGCTGCTGCAATTTGTGTACCATGTCTGCCAGCTTCAATTGCAGACGGTGGCCTGCTTCCAGCTAGCCCGGGACGCTTACCTCCATAGCGGGACACGCAGGGTGCAACCGCGACGGCCATTGGAGTTGGCCGTAAGGGCATGGCCCATGGCGGGTACAGTCCGCTGATGCCATGTGCACTACACAGTATGATGTGCGCAATGCATCTGCAGGTGTGGCCATGACTTGTGTGTGGGAGCAGGTCCACACTGGACAGGGCCACAACATGCTGTGTGCATGGGCAGGGACGGCCAGTGCTCAGCCTCCACATGTCTGTTGGCACATCATCATGTACACATTGGCATGGGAGCATGGGATATGCATATGCACACACATGCCATCTTTCACTATGTACATCTCCCACTTCGCACGTGCAACGTTACGTGTCACTTGTGATGTGTATTTGCAATCACACAGCTGGGTTGTCATGGAGCTGTCAATGTGTACACCTGTCAATGCGTTTTGGAGGTGTGATCCGTACAGTGCTGTACATAGGGTGAAGTAGGGACATCAATGACTGTCTCATATCCCCTCGTGCAACAGGACCCACTTGTTTTTGCCGCTCAGCCTGTGTCCATAGCGTTGTTGGTGTGTGCCATACTCACCCAGCCTCGGAAGCTGTGTCAGGCACAGCAGCTAGTTATATTGCCGTGGTGTTGCCGCTTCCCAAATATGCAGTCTGATATCATCATCATGCCTTACAAGTTTTTAAGGCCTAAATCCCCATGTGCATGCTCATAGCAATGGTTTGTGTCACTGCTCATTGCTATTGGTAAGGGGACCTGTGTAAGTGTATTGTGGCTGTGCTGTCCCTACTTGTCAGCTGTTCTGTGATTCAATTGCTTTGTCTGTAATTTGTGTTTTGTGTATGTGAACATGCCATGTGTTGTGTTGCATTGACATGTGTCCACTTCCATCTTTCCTAGGAGGAGACCAAACATACATCGCCCCTACCAATTGCTGTCAGACATGGAGGATGTGGAGGTAATCCGGAAATTCCGTCTGGACCGACCCACCCTGCATCACCTATGTGCCTTGTTGGAACCCCACCTCCGTCCTCGCAGGGTGTATCCAACTGCATTCACCCCCACGGCTAAGGTGATGGCTGCACTGCATTTCTTCGCCACTGGATCATTCCAACACACAGTGGGCAGTGGAGGTGGAATGTCCCAGCCCATGTTCAGCATGGTGCTACGGGATGTCCTCTCAGCCATGATGATGCACAGGAACCGGTACATCCAATTCCCCAGGGCACGTGAATTGGCGGCAGTGAAGGGTGCTTTCTATGCCCTTGGACGGATCCCCCACGTTGTTGGTGCAACTGATTGCACCCATGTTGGCCTTGTAGCACCACAGGCCACGGAGCACATCTATAGGAATAGGAAGCACTTCCACTCCCTGAATGTGCAAGTGGTGTGCCTTGCGGATATGGTCATAACACACGTGTGTGCGAAGTTTCCAGGATTGGCCCATGACTCGCACATCATGCGCAACAGCATCCTACCACGTCTGATGACCAATCTGCAACCGGACCGTGCATGGATTGTTGGTGAGTATGTGGACTCGTGTAGCGTGCTGGGTGTGCGATGCTGTCTTGTGTCCAGTTGGAATTGCAACGATTCTTCGTCTCCCTCACACCCAGGTGACTCTGCTTACCCGAATGGGCCTTGGCTGCTGAGCCCATTACGTCATCCTCGGACACCAGCTGATGTCCACTACAATGAGGCACATGGGAGGGCCAGACGTGTGGTGGAGCGGACTTTTGGACTCCTCAAGTCGAGATTCCGATGCCTGGACCGCACCGGGGGTGCACTGGCGTACTCCCCACAGAAGGTGTGCCAGATAGTTGTGGCATGCTGCATGCTGCACAATCTCGCTATTCGCAGGCAGATCCCCCTGATAGTGGATGACGGTGATCAGCCAGGGCCCCCGCCTGCAGACCAGGACGGGTCCAGTGACGAGGACAGTGGAGAGGAGGAAGCTGTGAATGTGCGTCAGCAGCTCATCGCCCGCTACTTCACTTGACGGTGAGTGACCATGTACGACGGCTGATGTAGCTGTAGTTGTGCAGGTGTATGTGTGCATTGTGACGGAGGCCTTTTGTTCACTGAGTGCTGTGTGGCAATGGTCCATGTCCAGGGTAGTATGCCACTGACAGTGGCTGTGGCATTGTGCCCTGTTGCTCTGTGAGATGTGTGTACATTGCTTGTAGTTGATGACAAGTACTGTGTGATGAGTGTGTGACACACTCATTCAATGGACTCTTGTTCTGTTTTTCACCCCTAGGTCCCTACAGCCTCTCCTGGCCTATCGACATACCACACAGCAGATGCATTTCTGATCATGGTGGCGGTTGCACATCGTTGAATAGACACAGAGCACATACAGCAGAATGTGATCAAGGTGTATTTATTTACAGCGGTGACATGTGATTGTGGGCAAGGTGATGACAAAAGTGGTGCATGCTGTGACAATGAGTTGACGGTCATGGCTGCGTGATGGTCAAGGTGTACCCATGAAGTTCTATGTCCACAGTCCAACAGACACATGCCATTCACATGGCAGTGTGGGGTAGGATCGTAGTCCAAGTCAATGCAGTAGGTGGTCAAGGTGGCTGGCTGACTCACTGGCGTTTGGAGCGTGCGAAGTCCTCTCTGGACACCTGTTTCCTCTTCGGACGGCCCCTTCCACGTTTGGAAGGGGGGTTGTGTTGGTGGGCTGCTGGTGGTGGCTGAGGACTGCTCACTCGCTGTGGACGCAGGGGAACTAGATGTTGCACGACCCTGCGCCACAGCACGTGGTGGCGGAGGTGGTGTGGCTGGCCTTGCTTGGGCCCTCACCACCACCACCAGCTGGCCCATGAGGTCCACAAGTTGGTCCATACGGGTCACGAATTGGCCCATATGGGCGTCCATGGACCTCAACACCCCAAGGACCTCCCGCGTGTCGGCAGCCGACCTGGCCCATTGTCCTTGGGCCTCTTCATAGGCCCCAAGGACTCTGGGGATTTGCGGCAGGGCTTGGCTCCCAGGCTCAGATGGCGTTGGCCTGACCCTGCTCCTCCCACCAGTACTGCTGCCACCGACCTGCCCACTCGCCACATTGGTCACCCCGGTCCTCTGTCTGGCTCCCAGGGTCGAGCCCGACGGGCGTGCCACCCCTTGCGCTGGTGCAGTGGCCAGGGATGGCGTGGTGGTGGTGGTGGTTGCGGCGGTGGTGGTGGTTGCGGCGGTGGTGGTGGCCGCAACGACCGTGGCAGCAGGGGTCTGGGACTGGTCAGCAGCCCTGGGTGATGGGTTGGTGGGTAGGAGGGGCCCTGGGGAGCGGTTGGGCCCTGCCACTCCAGATGGGCCTGCTCGGTGGTCCTCGTCCGAAGAGGTGTCCAGGTCTTCTACATCCGTGAGTCCGGGTCGGGGGCTTGCGGACTGGCTGTGCTGGCTGCTGTCTCCCTCTCCAGCATCGAGCTGTTCGGCACCTGTGGGGAGGATGAGATAGGTTATTGTGTTGCACCTTGCAAAGTTTGTATTGGTTGTCTGACATTCACAGTTCGTGCACTGTCGTGCACAGGTTTCCCAGAGGCTTGTGTGTGGATGTACGATGTGTGTATGCGTGGGCAAGGCAATGGAACTGTGTGATGTGATCATGTGGCATGGGACGGATTAGCAATGCCAATGGGTGTGTGTTGCTGTACTCCTACATTTTGTGGCTTGGGTGTATGCAGGCTCCAGCCCCCTCAACGCTTTTGAAGTGAAATATGGTTTTGGGGTTCAAATGGAACGCTTAGAAACGCAGATTGCAAAGTGGGGTACAGCGCCCTCAACGCTTTTGAGGTGAAATATGGTTTTGGGGTTCAAATGGAACGCTTAGAAACGCAGATGGCAAAAGGGGGTACAGCCCCCTCAACGCTTTTGAGGTGGAATATGGTTTTGGGGTTCAAATGGAACGCTTAGAAACGCAGATGGCAAAAGGGGGTACAGCCCCCTCAACGCTTTAGAGGTGAAATATGGTTTTGGGGTACATATTGTGACATATGGGTGCAGAACGGGACATGTGTTTTGGCAACATGACACTGCAGAGACAAAGGTGTGTGTATGTCTAACATAACCAGCATATCTGCTCACTGTTATCATTTATGGACATTACAGTGCAAGCATTGTAGTGAGTGAGTGATGGTTGTGTGCCACACAACGTATTGCAGATGGGCCAATTCCTTGGTGTACGTGCTACCCTCAGCCATGTGCAGCAATGCAGTGCTCTTGGGGTGTTTACTATATTATGTATGTTGTAAATCACAGTGTGACGTGCGCTTCAGTCACTGCAGACACATTATTTGTCATCGGCAGGTATCTTTGCTGAACTACTGTATAAGGGCCAGCTGTTCCGATGACATACCTTTCATGACACTGGGGCTGACAGATGAGATGGATGATATGTTGAATGTGCATTGTGTGGCTGTGTGTTTCATGGGTCCAGTGGTGAATATGTGCATTACTGGGGTTCCACTCTGTTACTTCTAGACAGGTTAGACTTACATGGGCGTTGTTGTACGTTGTGAGGGGAACAGGCAGTAACGACTACATGGACAAGACTTCGATGGTGTTGCTGATGTGTGTGATGAGTGGCACAGTGCCCGCCGTGTGGGTCAGTACTCCAGTGGGACTTGTGCATGCAGACGTGACTCCTTAGGTGTTGCTGTATTTGTGATGGCTCATGTGGGCTATGACTCTGTAATACATGTCCGTGTGCACATTGGTCACATGATTATGACAGGGAGCAGTGCTGCGTGTTCCTCTGCTACGTGACATGTCCCATGTGTTAGTCGTAATACAGTCCTCATGCCTACAGACACCCCGCCCTGTACAGTTGTCTACCTACTGGTTGGTTTGGAGGGCGCAATGCAATGGATGCCACATGGTTATGGGAGGGAGGGGTGCTCCATGTTGCTGGTCTGTGGGAGTGTGGGCGGTGTTGTGTGATGTGGTGATGACTTACTGCCCACAGACACCCCTGCATGTAGGGTGAGATATCTACCTGTCGGATGAAGGTGTGCACTGCAGTGGCTGACACATGGGTGTGGGGTGTGCTCCACCTTGCTGCGCTGTGGGACTAGGAGCCTGTTGGGTGTTGTACTTCAGCTGTCCCCCCTCCGACCCACTGACTTTGTGTTACGGCTACTTACCTGTTACTTGTTGGTTAGTGCAGCTATGGCTGACACATGAATGTGGGTATGGGGAGTGCTCCTTCTGGCGCTTCTGGAGTACAAGGGGACCTGGTGGGAGTTGCGGTGCTGGCTGACTGTACACATGCCCCCATGGTTTTGTTAGTTGGTAGCTTTGGGCTGAGTGTGTGGGAGTGTCTGTTGCATGTGTGAGTGATGTCTTGTGTATTGTGTACTGGACATGGGGGTGTTTGTCCCTCGGAGCTATGGCATTGTGGTAGTGCATGTGAGTACATAGCGGTGTGCTGGTATACATTTGTTTGTACTTATCAGCCTCCACTCCCCCTGGTATTCCGGTGAGACTCTCCGGATGTAGGATGCCTCACACCTTCTCCTCCCACGCCTTGAAGGTCTTGAATAGCGCGGGGTTTCCTCCGCCAGTCCTGTCAGCCAGCTGCCGATTCTTGGCCTCCTTCTTTCTGACCACGCTTTTCAGGTCGTGCCACCTCTTAGTGATTTCGGCTCTGTTGCGTGGCACGTTCCCGACTGCATTGACCTGGTCTACGATCCTGCTCCACAACCGGTTTCTGGTGGCTACTGGTGTCTGTTGGACCTGGTTCCCATAGATTTGTGGGTGCACCTTGATGATCTCGTCGACCATGACCGTCAGCTCAGTGGAAGTGAGCTTGGGCATTCTCTGTGCTGCCATGATGTGTGGTTTGGTGTTTGTGGTGCTGGTGCGGTGTGTGTGTGTGGTGTGTTATGTGCAGGGGGTTTGTGGGGCCGGTGTTTGGTGGTGGTGGTGGTGGTGGTGGTGATGGGTGTGATGGGTGCGTGTCTGTGGTGTGCTGCTGTCCTTTCTGGCTCGCTGTGTTCTGTGCTCTCGTCCTCAGTTTGTAGTGTTGCAAGGGATTGTGGTCTGTGAAGGGGCTGCTTTTGTACTTACCTATGTGGGTGTGTCATGATGGGCTGTTGTTTTCAGGTGTATTGTGGCTGGTGTTCTGGGATTTGTAGTTTTTTTGTTTGTCCAGGGGGGATGTGTTTTCGGGATGTGTACTGTGTTTGGGTATTTGGGCGTGGGTTGCTGTGTGGACTTGTTGGCCATGTTGTGTGTGTTTCTTTGGCTCCGCGGATGGTTTCTGTGCAGGGACGTGGCCGCCAGGGCTTCCGCCGTGTCCATTTTCATCACTGTTGTTTACGATGGCGGGCGGTGAATTTGTGAATTTACCGCGCTCATGTCGGGGAGATCCTAATTTCACGGCCGGTGTCTCGGTAGTCAGGGCGGGCGGTTTTGGGTTGTCATGCGGGTTTGCGTCCGTGGCGGACGGATAGACTTCGACTCGGACATAGACGGGCGGTATTTTGTGTGTTTTTTCCGCCACGGGCGGTTTTCGCTTTGCGACATCGTGATTGCTCGGTCGGTATTCACACGGTGTATGCGGGCGTTTTTTTGCCGCTATGGTAGATGGTGGATTTTATACCGCCCGGTATCGTAATGGACACCTAAGTATTTATCAACAAATTTTAAACAAATTTATTAAACAACAACACAAAGTCAAAATCAATTCCAAATCCCCTACCCACACCCTATAAAAAATATAGAAACAAATAATAAAACAAATGTATTTTTTTTCCAGACAAACAAAATACAGAAAGAACATTCCACAACTAAACAAGAAAAGTCATCAAACTAAAATACATAAAGACCAACTTTGTAAGTATATTGTAAACAAATGCTTATTTGCTTAAATTGAAATGCATAGAACAACATAGTTAATAACAATAATATGTATTTTTCATAGATAAACCTACATCAAAATGACTGAAGGAGCTGAATTTATAACAAGGCAGAAAGGGAAAATGTTACTATGCTATATGGGATACACTTACACACAAGAAAAACAGTTTGGATTAAAAGTGAACTGGAAATGCTGTAAATAATACTCTGATAAATGTTACGGGCGTGCTACAACTAGGGAAACAACAGTACTGTATACTAGAGAACATAACCACCCACCAAACGTAACAGAAATAGAAGTCAGATCTGCATTAGAAACAATAAAGGAAGCTAGTACAAGTTCTCAAAAACCTACAAGTGTAATTTTAAAAGAGCAGCTTCCCAAAATTCCTAAAACTGCTACTACACAAATGCCATCTGTAGCTTCACTAAAGAGAACTATAGCACGCACTAAAAAAGTACTACTACTTCCACCCCAATTCCTAAAACATACAGTGAAGTTATTATAAGTCCTGAACAAAGTATCACTTTAAACAAAGAACCATTTGTCATTTTTGATAATAAAAGCAATGACAAAAGATTAATAATTTTTGGAACTGCAACTAATCTATTAAAACTACAAGAATGTCAATACTGGATGATGGATGGGACTTTTACTATATGTCCCAAGCCCTTTTTCCAACTGTACACAATACATGGTCTACATCACAATTGCTATATACCATTAATTTACGCATTATTACCAAACAAACAGAACTCCACATACATGGAACTATTAAATATAATAAAACAAAAAACTAATGACTTTTCTCCACAAAAAATAATCCTAGATTTTGAACAGTCAATGATTAATACTATATTAAAAACACACCCCCATACCTGCATCCAAGGCTGTTACTATCATTTTAATCAGTGCTTATGGAGACACATGCAAAAATCTGCACTAAGCATAGAATATGCAACTAACTCTTCTTTTGCATATCAAATAAAAAAATTAACAGCCCTAGCTTATGTACCTGAGACAGACGTCACAGAACATTACAACATCTTAATAGACAGCGCCTTCTACAAACAAAATGAAGCAAAACTAAGTCCACTATTAGACTATTTTGAGGATACATGGGTCGGGAGACTACACAGATCTGGCCACAGAAGAAACCCTAAGGGCCTGATTCACAGAACTAACTTACGTAAAAAACGTAAAGTTAGTACTTTTTGGTATTCACAGAATACACTTACTCATTTCGGTATTCACAGAAGTTAGTAGTCCTAACTTTAGGACTCCTAAATGCCTTCTGTGAATACCGAAGTCTTAAAGTTAGGATTTTTCTCAGTTTAGGAGTAGTAAAGTTAGGAGTCCTAACTTTACTACTCCTAAACTGAGAAAAATCCTAACTTTAAGACTTTTGGTATTCACAGAAGGCATTTAGGAGTCCTAAAGTTAGGACTACTAACTTCTGTGAATACCCTAAATGAGTAAGTTCATTCTGTGAATACCAAAAAGTACTAACTTTACGTTTTTGACGTAAGTTAGTTCTGTGAATCAGGCCCTAAAGTCTTAATACCCTGGTGGAACGTATACAGAAGCACATTAAATGGGGAATCCAAAACTAATAACGCAGTCGAAGGATGGCATAATGCCTTTCTTCAATCAACAGGCAGAACAAACCCAACACTAGAAAAATTTATATCATGCCTACAAAAAGAGTTATCAAGAGTTCCGAATGGAACAATCCATAACTCAATTAACTCCAAAAACATCAAAACAAACTAAACAAATGCATAAATATCTAGAACAACAAGTAAAATTGTATCCTAGTACAAAAGGCCTGGAATACCTAAACATCATATCCAAAACTCTTCTTTAAACCATTAATACAAATAAATAACAAATTACTCATCTATCAAACGAATCACTGACAAAATCTCGAAAGACATATTATCGAGCTACAATTATATCGATACAAAATTATCGATAACATTAATATCGACATCATATACCTATTTAAAAAATTACTAAAATATCGAGGATACAATATCGAAGTACATAAATATCTATTTCACAAATATCGCTAACATACTTATCGAAATTCAAAAATATCGACCTTCATTAAAATACATTAAATAGGTTAAAAATATCGTACACAAAAATATCGACAACACTAATATCGTAAAATTAAATATATCGACTATATAAAACTCTAATAAATATAAAAATAAAACGACATATAAATGATTAATTTACTAAAAACACAATACTAAATTAATAAAGCACAATAACTATTTTACTAAATTTAAAAATCAATTAACACAGCAATAACATTACTAAAATATTATTAAAAATACTAATACATTAAACATTAATAATATTAAATATTACTATTACAATTCAATTATATAATATATAATACATAACAAAAGCTATTTAAAAATATATACAAATGTATACATAACTTACTACTAATTAGCGTTTTCTTATTTGGAAACTAACTACAAAATCATTTTAAAAAAATACAAATTAACCAATAGAAAAACTGCAAATTCAAACTAACCAATAAAGTCGAAATTACAACATCCAACACACTATATAAACAGTTAAACTTCATTCCTACTCCACACCCAAAAGAAAGAAAACTAAAGAAGGAGAAACTCTACAGGAATTCAACTACAGATATAAGAAGATCAACATATACCAAATAATTAACTCTATCAAAAGTAAGTAAACTAAATTAAAATATATAATACTAAAAGTAAAAAACTGTAACCAATAATATACATAACCTATAAATTAATGAATGTCTTCTTTCTATTTTATATTACCACTACAGAAAACTCTACAGGAAACTAACAAACTACAGAAAACACCAACATAAATATACAACTAACAAAGTAAGGGGCCCATTAGGATGGTGGGCGGAAGCACTACCGCCGTGCTGTCGGAGGCAAAAACCACCAGTTACCGTCCGCCCGCAGCGGCCCACACGCCCGCCAAATTAGGATGTGAAAAGTCAGCCAAACACCGCCCGTAAGCCAGCGATGCCGTCCGCCATCAAAGTGCGCCCATTCACGTAGCGGCGCGAGCCAATGGAGACACACCGTCCGACGAAATCACGTACCGCCCGGCGTACAAATTACGATGCCGCAACCAAACAGCTCCCCCGGCTAAGAGACACCGCACAAGATACCAAGGCGGAAACTCGATCGCTGAGTACGGAGACCAAAAAGGCGGCCCACCCCGAGCATGAATCCAGCACTCCAGGCCATCCCCATGCTCTACCTGATGCAGCACCTAGGAGTCAACGCGCAGCGGCGACGCAGGTAGGCAGACACACAACAAGGGCACGCAAACACTGCACACAATGCAAGGGCGGAAAAACTGCACAAGGGCCCCCCAGACACCCCTGTGTGGACAGGACACATCCACCACTGCACCCACAAATGTCCCACCGGGCAAAATGAAACAACTCGCAACAACCGGGCACACACTACCCGGGACCAGGAACTAACGTCCCCGTCACGGCACCGCAGCGCAGCGGCGATGACGCAGCTACACATGCGCACAACGCAGAGGCCAACGACAGCGCCATGCATGGGCCGCACACAAACAACACAGGGTCACAACTACACACCCCACACAACAGCCCCACCCTGACGCACATGTCACGTGGCATTCCTGCATCAGTCATGTCCCCAACCGGCAACTCACAGGTGCCAACATGATGTCACACAACTGTCCCGAACAGGGGAGTGATGTCACGCCAAAATAGGACACACCCCTGTGTGCAAAACATGGCGAAGCACACAGCGGCTGCTACATCACACCGCAGAATATGGACCCCGTCGGCAAAAGGCACGCCAGTACCATACAAAAATACTAATACCATCCTGCACCCAATACCAATACATGCAATACGTAACATTAAAAAACCCGGGTGCCTGACAACAGGTGTTTCCAATTACAACACACACACACAAGGCCCAACGTATAGCGGAAACGCAGCGTGCCGCCCACACACGGGAGAGCAGATAGCACTGAATGGCCTTCCATTCCCACTCTGAAACCACATTTCAACAATTCAAGCAGGAGAATACAGTCATTGTCCCAACAAAAAGCCAAACAGAGGCATGCCGAGGAAACCGTCCACTGGGCAGATAGCGCACAACATGAAAGAAAGTTCAGAACACAAAAAAGAAATAATACCACTCCTCCATGTGGTTCACATGCAAGTAATCTGGAAGGAGTCAGACACCACTGACCTTGACCATTCATTGAAGCATGTGGGATGAGGGCCTGTGGCCTCCGCACAAGCTATAACCCAAGTCCTGCCTCCGTACGACCATTCCAGAATTCCCAGCATCGTCGGAGGTTGCACTCTGCTGACTGCACAGCCAGCCGGAGCACGCCATCACATCGCCCTGTAGCAAAATGGCTGTTGCACCACAGCTTCCCAACTACGCCGGACAGATGCAGCTGTACATCGAGAGCCTGCTACAGATAGTGGGCTGTGAAAATCTGGCCATGCTGAACGTAAGTTACCGAGTAACTTACCGCATCGCAATGTTCAGCTGCGTCATCCCCGTCTTCTACTGTCGGAGGTGTCCCTTCCACTGTCCTGTGGATTTATGTCTCTCCAACCCGGCATGTCCAAAGGCGGACCTGGTACAACTGTTCGCCCCCTGGACGCACACGACAGGATCTGTTCAGTCTATGGGGGCATGGCGTATGTGGCTGCAATCGGACACACACTGCAATGGGACCAGTGTGCCTCCACACAACGGATTCTGGATCACAGTTTCATCGAATGTCATCCAACATGTCCCATCAGGCTCCTACAAGGGACAACTTACGATGAACACATTGCCAGCCACCATCCGCTTCATTGGATGGCATCCATGTTTACCACCAATGCCATGGAAGCCCTGCTGGAAGGTATCGCATACCTGACAACCTGTCAATTCATCGGGCCCCGACGCAATACCCCCAATTGAACAATGATGTTCAACACCGTACCCATGCTTGGCTTTCGCACGGACTGGGCAGTTAGCTGTACAACAACTATACCATACAACCTGCAACAAACACCACACCATCAACTCCACTGCCATGACATCGGACATTTTCGGGACATGCACTCTGTTCCTCACCACATCCAGTATCTCTGCATGAACAGGGGGAGGCAGAGGTATGGGATTTGTGTATAGCAACCACATGGACAATACTGCACGAACAACTATGCTATAATATGTATCCTGCGCACATGAACATATGCACCGGTCAGTGCACACTAATCTGTCTGCTGTAGTATGTGAGAACTGTCACCTCACCTTTGTCTGTACTTCCGTGCCAGGACTTTTGCATGGACAACAAATGCATCCCCCAACAACATGACCCCAGTGAATGTGTCATGTTCAGTAGCCACCACATTGCAACAACTAGTGACACGCTGCTGCATGCACGTAGGCTCATGCTCTGATGTCACCTCTCACGCACGTGTGTCGGAGTAACTATTGCAGTAAACCTGTACCATGGAACTGAGATGTACTGTGCCCATGATGTCAAGCTGTCTGGTAGGCATAATGAATACTGTCTGTGTCAAAGTCAACAGCTCCTCAGTAATTAGCAAATGTACATTAGCACAGCAAGGGCAAGGCAGTTGTAACTCTGAAGCCCACATCCCACAGTCAACAACTAATCACATCTACCCCTACCCCCTTTTGTATGTGTAATCATGCTAAGTATATCCTCCACATGCATTTCGCTGCCAGTAGTGTCCACTATACTGCATCACAGAGGACGTAAGTCCAAATACATGGCTTGAAGCAAATATGTGTCTCTGCTGAATCATTTCACCAACACAAGTACGAATGAGAGAGGATGAGAGTGTGTGAAGTACACGAAAGTCGTGAGATGACCATGTAGTCCACTGTCATTGGATGTCAACGCATATGAGTAGCCGCAACAGTGGCCACAGTGAAATACCACAGCTCGTGGAGCAGGACTTGTCAGACACTGAAGTGGCCCAAAAGATCATCACATTAACACTGACGGCCTGGTCACTACAAAGCACAGTCCTACACATGTCTACAATTTCCCACACAGTCTGACCTCACACTCAGCAAGCAAAAGTAGGAGCCACGCAAAAGCATGCTACAGCAATGCCTGACAAGACACACACACGACATCAGTGTGGGTGGGCAGCACTGCACAGTGAGTAAGAACTGCAGAAATTCTGACATGCACAATTGAACAAGGCACAATCTTGACAGTCACACACCCTGCACACACACAACGTCAGAAACATAACAAGTAGGAGTCATCCTGAACTGCAAGGACACACCCACACACTGCATACTGTGCAACATACAACACACACATGTCATCACATTCACAGACCTCAACACGGTTACAAACATCCACCATGGGCCTGGGTAACATATGTGTGTAGTCGACATGGCCACAGCACACACACACACCAACGCTACCCCAAAGTCACACCACTCACACCACACACCACCACCTCCCAAATGCACACATTGAAAGTAAGCCATGTGCCCAGGCACAATGTACATCACAAGACTAACATACACCTACACTGCTGGCCACACAGCAAGTAAGCTCACACATGCCCGCATACTCAGCGCATGCTGCCTGTCCTCCTGTGGCTAGACTCACACCCTGTGCATTGCATGCACGCAAACATGACACGGATACATTTACCCAGAAATACCACCAAATACATGCAGTCAATCCGTTGCACAGAAAAGCAGATTCATCACACACACAAGTAGCAGAGTCTGAAAGAAGTGAAGTCCCTGCCACGTGTACAACACATTGGAATGTGAGACCAGACATTGCAATTGCTGAGGTCACATACACGGCATGTGCCCCACTTAACCAAGCACACACTGCAACAACTGCAATCATCAACTACACAGATACAACCGACTACAGGAACAACAGCATCCAGTCACAGATTACATCGACAGGCGGCATTACTCATCAACCCCAGGGACAGTGCCCAGTTCGATGTGCCGAGTAGTGACACGAAGTGCTGCGGATGCAATGTGTGTGAGTGTGCCCTGCCATGGCCAGCCAACACTGGCATGGCAGTCACAATATCCATCACAGCCACCACTGTGTCAGAAGGAGATGTGTGAGTGTGCCTACCAATCTAACAGGATGCCAGTACGACTCGGTGCTGTGTGTGTGCTACGGGACAGTTGCAGGTCCGGCCCTGAGAGAGTAGCACAACTGTGGAAGACACACATGTGTCATGTGAAGCGGGAGTTCCGCTTGGCCCAGGTGGGTGGTTGTGACGGGTAGGTGCGCACATGCAATGTTGAAACACACTGTGTTGGGAGGATTCGGGAGCACTAGATTACCGCTGTCTTGGGCATTTGTAAAGACCACCTGTCTGGGGATGAATGTGAACTTGTGTGTGCACAACAGGCGGCCACACGAACAATGCTGCATCAGGTGTAGACGTCAGCCCACCCTCTGGGGACATTCAGGATACTGCTGTGCGTCCGCCAGGCCCTTGCCAAGGCACTCACATCCCCTGTCGACCAGGTGTACCCCCAACATTGTCCACCTGCACAGGCTATCCAGGGCACGGGATGGCAGTGGAGCATGGTGGGTGAGAGGTCATGGCGCGCTCCTCCTGGTCACATCACGCAGGCAACACATCCTCATTGTGCAGCATGGCACAAGTCAAATATAAGTAGTGGGGGGACGCACACATCACGACTGGGAGTGACGTCACGGAAGGTGGCTTGCACCATCTGACTTATTGCCTATTTTCCCCCACACGTTACATGCCATTGCAACAGAGAAGCCAGCGCGTGCACAAGCAGCTCCAAGCTCGCCCCAGAGAGGCCAAAGAGTGAATGTGTGGGTCCATTAGCTCCAGTTGGACGCGGCCTGGGCCGCTAGGGCAGCTACAGCCTCTGTGTGTTGCAGGTGGTGTATCCGGACTGCGGAGCCTGTCATGCATTGTCAATGTTGTCCAGGTCTCGAGTCGGGGTACCACGCAGGTGGACGGCGTCCCGCCACTGATTATACCGCGAGACAGACAACTTGTTCAAATGGACCCACACATACACTCTTTGGCCTCTCTGGTGCGAGCTCGGAGCTGCCTGTGCACGCGCTGGCTTCTCAGATGCAAACGCATATTGGGGTGAGCGAGGGGAGGCCATAAGTCTGACGGTGCAAGCCACCTTCCAACATGTCACATCCGGTCGGGACGTCAGCGTCCCCCCACTCCTCCTATTTAGGACTCGTGCACTGCTGCCGTCAGATGTGCCACTCCCCAGGGGGTGGAGAAAGGGTCAGGAATGTCACTCTGAGATTGGCGCAGTTGAAGGCACACCTTCACTGGGGGTGACAACCATTGGACAGTCTGGTGTAGTCCACCCACGCGTACATGTGGGCCCTCCATGATCCATGTCACCTGCGGCAAAGTGATGTCATGGGCAATGACGTAAGTGAGGAGAGCTGTCTGCCCCACGCACAGATGGCGCATCTGCTCAACAGACCCAGCACTGAGGGCAGCAGGGGTCACATGTGCAGGGGCAGCTGTGCCTGGTGTGAAGGACACCCTATCCTTCATCCCTCTGCCGACACGTGTTGCACCAGTGGAAGTGGATGGGAGGGCGGGCATTGGCCTCCGCGTGGCTGAAGAAGACCCAGAGTCCACGTCCCCCGTGTCATCCAACATGGATGCATCACCTCTGTCCTCAGATGACGCCGAAATAGCCCACTGGGCCTGTGATTCATCCAGCACACGTCTAGCCCCTCCGAGGCGCAGGTCACAACTGTCTCACTCAGCAGCTGTGCAGCTGCTACATCCGAAGCCACCCCACTGTTGAGCATCCCCTGTCCCTCAGCACCCAGGGGAGATGCCACATGAGAGTGAGCGAGGTGGTCCCACTCATCTGGCATCAATGACACAGACATGTTCAAGGGAAGCAGCACAGAACATACCCAAATCCACATGTTGCACGATACCTGTGCAATTGTATACAGCCACCACAATCAACACCCAATGGCTGGCGTACAGGAAAGGAATCCGCTAATTAGTGCCACGAATGTCGTGCACATCGCACTACACCCGGCCTGTGTCACCCTGCGACCATAGCCCCAACTCGCGTTGTGCACAACCACTATCCTGATGGTGGCAAGGATGACCACTATGAAATTAGGCCAAACACATACCTGCATGGAGCAGAATGGGAAACTACACACACAGACTGCAACATGACAGCCCACAATGGCCATGAGCCCATGCCATCCACCTGTCGTTCACACGAGCACAACTGTTGTTGCACGGTGTGCCGGATGTGTAAGTACCAGAGACATGAGGTGAGGCATCGCACACATATGTCCGAACGAAATCAGAGTAGGCACAGTGCCCCTAACATACATGTGAATAGCCTACTCCAGCCTACTACAGGTTGTACCTGAGGGCTACGACTCCGAGTGCATTGGGAATGCAGAGTGCCCTAATTGCATCTTAAGCCTCAGGACTAGCATATGCATTTCAGATGCACACAGCACAGACCACAGTTACAACACACTGCATCACAAAACAAACATCACATTACCCAGATCATGGGTAGGCTGTGGACACATGCTGCCTCTCACAGCAAAAGACACCATCCCACAAGACTGTAAACTTGCTTGCTGCTGATGCCCCAACAAACGTGCATCCGGCACAGGCCGTGGGACTGTCAAGATGCAGACCATTACTGGTGAAATGCAGCGCCGTGCTAACCTGACAATACGAGGGGGCATCCCCCGATTCGTCAACGCCACGTAGTGGCCCATCCGGCAGATGCCGTCACACCCTTTGTGGAATTGGCTGCACTGGCGGTCACACACACACAAAGGCATCAACTTGGTAGCAATGGCTCATCACAAGTCCTTGGGCTGGAGGAATTCCAACTGCAGGGATGGTGCACAGGAGGCTTGGAATGTCACTAATGCACTTCTCAACATCACCCACATCCACCAATCACAGTGGCATGCTGCTGACCCATCCCAAATACTCCGAGACGTGCAACAGAGCCAGGAAGTAATCGGACATGGCCTAACAGCATGTGTACACCACAACGTGAATGCATGCTGCTGGGAGTGTGTACACAGTACCTGTCCAACCCATTCACATGCAGGTTGACAGCACATCGAGCAATGTGTAGTCTGCCCACATCTACTGTCCATTGTCAGGTGGACCTACAAAAAGATCACAAGGCAACACATCTGTGTGGGTGTACCCACTGTGACCAACACTGCGCAACCATCAACGTACTCGCCCTGTGCATGGCCCACCCCGCAATGGAGGTCACATTCAGTGCCACTATCTCTCACACACATCCCTATCACGAGGCATGGTGTGTCCAATCGACAGTGCTGAGTTAGCGCTTATCCGGAGGGTCCTGAACAGAAGACACATGTAACCCACTTGGCAGTCTGTGTTGTCACCTACTGGCATTGTGCAGTCAATGTGCAGCCCAGGCCTGCTGGGACTGAGAAGGGCAGCATGGCCCCAGCCTGCCATTCTCACGAGCAACAAGTGCTCTGAGACCTGCATTGCCAATTGGCTGTGTCACTGGATGTCTGACATGAAGTTGCCATGTACCACCACTCGGGAGGGACATACATGGCAAAGCGCCCGAGAGCTCACATACCCCTGCCACCTGCAGTAAGCATGGTGAGCAGTGCATGTTGGAACCCCACAGGCTCTGACTCATAGTGCTGCGGATCAACGACATGTGTGTCCCCCACATGCACTCCCACACACACTGTAGTTGTCTTTCACACACAACTTTTGCAAGGAATAGCCATGTGCAGTGTGCGTGGAGCTCGGAATCCAGGATCTCCAGCTCCTCGCTGGTGAGTGGACCTGGACATATCTTCAGCGTCATCGACGTTAAGGTGGACAGGTGGCAGCAGCAGGTGTTGTTGAGGGATGCCAGGCTGCCGTCCCTGGTAGATGTGGTAATGCCGGTCTCACTCCTACACTCATATAACCCCCTGAGGTGGTTGCAGTGGGTCCAAGCTGCTGCAATTTGTGTACCATGTCTGCCAGCTTCAATTGCAGATGATGGCCTGCTTCCAGCTGGCCTGGGACGCTTACCTCCATAGTGGGACATGCAGGGTGCAACCGCGAGGGCCATTGTAGTTGGCCGTAAGGGCATGGCCCATGACGGGTACAGTCCGCTGATGCCATGTGCACTACACAGTATGATGTGCGCAATGCATCTGCAGGTGTGGCCATGACTTGTGTGTGGGAGCAGGTCCACACTGGACAGGGCCACAACATGCTGTGTGCATGGGCAGGGACGGCCAGTGCTCAGCCTCCACATGTCTGTTGGCACATCATCATGTACACATTGGCATGGGAGCATGGGATATGCATATGCACACACATGCCATCTTTCACTATGTACATCTCCCACTTGGCACGTGCAACGTTACGTGTCACTTGTGATGTGTATTTGCAATCACACAGCTGTGTTGTCATGGAGCTGTCAATGTGTACACCTGTCAATGTGTTTTGGAGGTGTGATCCGTACAGTGCTGTACATAGGGTGAAGTAGGGACATCAATGACTGTCTCATATCCCCTCGTGCAACAGGACCCACTTGTTTTTGCCGCTCAGCCTGTGTCCATAGCGTTGTTGGTGTGTGCCATACTCACCCAGCCTCGGAAGCTGTGTCAGGCACAGCAGCTAGTTATATTGCCGTGGTGTTGCCGCTTCCCAAATATGCAGTCTGATATCATCATCATGCCTTACAAGTTTTTAAGGCCTAAATCCCCATGTGCATGCTCATAGCAATGGTTTGTGTCACTGCTCATTGCTATTGGTAAGGGGACCTGTGTAAGTGTATTGTGGCTGTGCTGTCCCTACTTGTCAGCTGTTCTGTGATTCAATTGCTTTGTCTGTAATTTGTGTTTTGTGTATGTGAACATGCCATGTGTTGTGTTGCATTGACATGTGTCCACTTCCATCTTTCCTAGGAGGAGACCAAACATACATCGCCCCTACCAATTGCTGTCAGACATGGAGGATGTGGAGGTAATCCGGAAATTCCGTCTGGACCGACCCACCCTGCATCACCTATGTGCCTTGTTGGAACCCCACCTCCGTCCTCGCAGGGTGTATCCAACTGCATTCACCCCCACGGCTAAGGTGATGGCTGCACTGCATTTCTTCGCCACTGGATCATTCCAACACACAGTGGGCAGTGGAGGTGGAATGTCCCAGCCCATGTTCAGCATGGTGCTACGGGATGTCCTGTCAGCCATGATGATGCACAGGAACCGGTACATCCAATTCCCCAGGGCACGTGAATTGGCGGCAGTGAAGGGTGCTTTCTATGCCCTTGGACGGATCCCCCACGTTGTTGGTGCAATTGATTGCACCCATGTTGGCCTTGTAGCACCACAGGCCACGGAGCACATCTATAGGAATAGGAAGCACTTCCACTCCCTGAATGTGCAAGTGGTGTGCCTTGCGGACATGGTCATAACACACGTGTGTGCGAAGTTTCCAGGATCGGCCCATGACTCGCACATCATGCGCAACAGCATCCTACCACGTCTGATGACCAATCTGCAACCGGACCGTGCATGGATTGTTGGTGAGTATGTGGACTCGTGTAGCGTGCTGGGTGTGCGATGCTGTCTTGTGTCCAGTTGGAATTGCAACGATTCTTCGTCTCCCTCACACCCAGGTGACTCTGCTTACCCGAATGGGCCTTGGCTGCTGAGCCCATTACGTCATCCTCGGACACCAGCTGATGTCCACTACAATGAGGCACATGGGAGGGCCAGACGTGTGGTGGAGCGGACTTTTGGACTCCTCAAGTCGAGATTCCGATGCCTGGACCGCACCGGGGGTGCACTGGCGTACTCCCCACAGAAGGTGTGCCAGATAGTTGTGGCATGCTGCATGCTGCACAATCTCGCTATTCGCAGGCAGATCCCCCTGATAGTGGATGACGGTGATCAGCCAGGGCCCCCGCCTGCAGACCAGGACGGGTCCAGTGACGAGGACAGTGGAGAGGAGGAAGCTGTGAATGTGCGTCAGCAGCTCATCGCCCGCTACTTCACTTGACGGTGAGTGACCATGTACGACGGCTGATGTAGCTGTAGTTGTGCAGGTGTATGTGTGCATTGTGACGGAGGCCTTTTGTTCACTGAGTGCTGTGTGGCAATGGTCCATGTCCAGGGTAGTATGCCACTGACAGTGGCTGTGGCATTGTGCCCTGTTGCTCTGTGAGATGTGTGTACATTGCTTGTAGTTGATGACAAGTACTGTGTGATGAGTGTGTGACACACTCATTCAATGGACTCTTGTTCTGTTTTTCACCCCTAGGTCCCTACAGCCTCTCCTGGCCTATCGACATACCACACAGCAGATGCATTTCTGATCATGGTGGCGGTTGCACATCGTTGAATAGACACAGAGCACATACAGCAGAATGTGATCAAGGTGTATTTATTTACAGCGGTGACATGTGATTGTGGGCAAGGTGATGACAAAAGTGGTGCATGCTGTGACAATGAGTTGACGGTCATGGCTGCGTGATGGTCAAGGTGTACCCATGAAGTTCTATGTCCACAGTCCAACAGACACATGCCATTCACATGGCAGTGTGGGGTAGGATCGTAGTCCAAGTCAATGCAGTAGGTGGTCAAGGTGGCTGGCTGACTCACTGGCGTTTGGAGCGTGCGAAGTCCTCTCTGGACACCTGTTTCCTCTTCGGACGGCCCCTTCCACGTTTGGAAGGGGGGTTGTGTTGGTGGGCTGCTGGTGGTGGCTGAGGACTGCTCACTCGCTGTGGACGCAGGGGAACTAGATGTTGCACGACCCTGCGCCACAGCACGTGGTGGCGGAGGTGGTGTGGCTGGCCTTGCTTGGGCCCTCACCACCACCACCAGCTGGCCCATGAGGTCCACAAGTTGGTCCATACGGGTCACGAATTGGCCCATATGGGCGTCCATGGACCTCAACACCCCAAGGACCTCCCGCGTGTCGGCAGCCGACCTGGCCCATTGTCCTTGGGCCTCTTCATAGGCCCCAAGGACTCTGGCGATTTGCGGCAGGGCTTGGCTCCCAGGCTCAGATGGCGTTGGCCTGACCCTGCTCCTCCCACCAGTACTGCTGCCACCGACCTGCCCACTCGCCACATTGGTCACCCCGGTCCTCTGTCTGGCTCCCAGGGTCGAGCCCGACGGGCGTGCCACCCTTGCGCTGGTGCAGTGGCCAGGGATGGCGTGGTGGTGGTGGTGGTTGGCGGCGGTGGTGGTGGTTGCGGCGGTGGTGGTGGCCGCAACGACCGTGGCAGCAGGGGTCTGGGACTGGTCAGCAGCCCTGGGTGATGGGTTGGTGGGTAGGAGGGGCCCTGGGGAGCGGTTGGGCCCTGCCACTCCAGATGGGCCTGCTCGGTGGTCCTCGTCCGAAGAGGTGTCCAGGTCTTCTACATCCGTGAGTCCGGGTCGGGGGCTTGCGGACTGGCTGTGCTGGCTGCTGTCTCCCTCTCCAGCATCGAGCTGTTCGGCACCTGTGGGGAGAATGAGATAGGTTATTGTGTTGCACCTTGCAAAGTTTGTATTGGTTGTCTGACATTCACAGTTCGTGCACTGTCGTGCACAGGTTTCCCAGAGGCGTGTGTGTGGATGTACGATGTGTGTATGCGTGGGCAAGGCAATGGAACTGTGTGATGTGATCATGTGGCATGGGACGGATTAGCAATGCCAATGGGTGTGTGTTGCTGTACTCCTACATTTTGTGGCTTGGGTGTATGCGGGCTCCAGCCCCATCGACGCTTTTGAGATGTAATATGGTTTTGGGGGACTAATGAAACGCTTCGACACGCAGATTGAAAGTGGGGTACAGCCCCATCAACGCTTTTGAGGTGAAATATGGTTTTGGGGTTCAAATGGAACGCTTAGAAACGCAGATGGCAAAAGGGGGTACAGCCCCCTCAACGCTTTTGAGGTGAAATATGGTTTTGGGGTTCAAATGGAACACTTAGAAACGCAGATGGCAAAAGGGGGTACAGCCCCCTCAACGCGTTTGAGGTGGAATATGGTTTTGGGGTACATACTGTGACATATGGGTGCAGAACGGGACATGTGTTTTGGCAACATGACACTGCAGAGACAAAGGTGTGTGTATGTCTGACATACCCAGCATATCTGCTCACTGTTATAATTTATGGACATTACACTGCAAGCATTGTAGTGAGTGAGTGATGGTTGTGTGCCACACAACGTATTGCAGATGGGCCAATTCCTTGGTGTGCGTGCTACCCTCAGCCATGTGCAGCAATGCAGTGCTCTTGGGGTGTTTACTATATTATGTATGTTGTAAATCACAGTGTGACGTGCGCTTCAGTCACTGCAGACACATTATTTGTCATCGGCAGGTATCTTTGCTGAACTACTGTATGAGGGCCAGCTGTTCCGATGACATACCTTTCATGACACTGGGGCTGACAGATGAGATGGATGATATGTTGAATGTGCATTGTGTGGCTGTGTGTTTCATGGGTCCAGTGGTGTATATGTGCATTACTGGGGTTCCACTCTGTTACTTCTAGACAGGTTAGACTTACATGGGCGTTGTTGTACGTTGTGAGGGGAACAGGCAGTAACGACTACATGGACAAGACTTCGATGGTGTTGCTGATGTGTGTGATGAGTGGCACAGTGCCCGCCGTGTGGGTCAGTACTCCAGTGGGACTTGTGCATGCAGACGTGACTCCTTAGGTGTTGCTGTATTTGTGATGGCTCATGTGGGCTATGACTCTGTAATACATGTCCGTGTGCACATTGGTCACATGATTATGACAGGGAGCAGTGCTGCGTGTTCCTCTGCTACGTGACATGTCCCATGTGTTAGTCGTAATACAGTCCTCATGCCTACAGACACCCCGCCCTGTACAGTTGTCTACCTACTGGTTGGTTTGGAGGGCGCAATGCAATGTATACCACATGGATATGGGAGGGAGGGGTGCTCCATGTTGCTGGTCTGTGGGAGTGGGGGCGGTGTTGTGTGATGTGGTGATGACTTACTGCCCACAGACACCCCTGCATGTAGGGTGAGATTTCTACCTGTCGGATGAAGGTGTGCACTGCAGTGGCTGACACATGGGTGTGGGGTGTGCTCCACCTTGCTGCGTTGTGGGACTAGGAGCCTGGTGGGTGTTGTACTTCAGCTGTCCCCCCTCCGACCCACTGACTTTGTGTTACGGCTACTTACCTGTTACTTGTTGGTTAGTGCAGCTATGTCTGACACATGAGTGTGGGTGTGGGGAGTGCTCCTTCTGGAGCTTCTGGAGTACAAGGGGACCTGGTGGGAGTTGCGGTGCTGGCTGACTGTACACACGCCCCCATGGTTTTGTTAGTTGGTAGCTTTGGGCTGAGTGTGTGGGAGTGTCTGTTGCATGTGTGAGTGATGTCTTGTGTATTGTGTACTGGACATGGGGGTGTTTGTCCCTCGGAGCTATGGCATTGTGGTAGTGCATGTGAGTACATAGCGGTGTGCTGGTATACATTTGTTTGTACTTACCAGCCTCCACTCCCCCTGGTATTCCGGTGAGACTCTCCGGATGTAGGATACCTCGCACCTTCTCCTCCCATGCCTTGAAGGTCTTGAATAGCGCGGAATTTCCTCCGCCAGTCCTGTCAGCCAGCTGCCGATTCTTGGCCTCCTTCTTTCTGACCACGCTTTTCAGGTCGTGCCACCTCTTAGTGATTTTGGCTCTGTTGCGTGGCACGTTCCCGACTGCATTGACCTGGTCTACGATCCTGCTCCACAACCGGTTTCTGGTGGCTACTGGTGTCTGTTGGACCTGGTTCCCATAGATTTGTGGGTGCACCTTGATGATCTCGTCGACCATGACCGTCAGCTCAGTGGAAATGAACTTGGGCATTCTCTGTGCTGCCATGGTGTGTGGTTTGGTGTTTGTGGTGCTGGTGCGGTGTGTGTGTGTGGTGTGTGATGTGCAGGGGGTTTGTGGGGCCGGTGTTTGGTGGTGGTGGTGGTGGTGGTGGTGGTGATGGGTGCGTGTCTGTGGTGTGCTGCTGTCCTTTCTGGCTCGCTGTGTTCTGTGCTCTCGTCCTCAGTTTGTAGTGTTGCAAGGGATTGTGGTCTGTGAAGGGGCTGCTTTTGTACTTACCTATGTGGGTGTGTCATGATGGGCTGTTGTTTTCAGGTGTGTTGTGGCTGGTGTTCTGGGATTTGTAGTTTTTTTGTTTGTCCAGGGGGGATGTGTTTTCGGGATGTGTACTGTGTTTGGGTATTTGGGCGTGGGTTGCTGTTTGGACTTTTTGGCCATGTTGTGTGTGTTTCTTTGGCTCCGCGGATGGTTTCTGTGCAGGGACGTGGCCGCCAGGGCTTCCGCCGTGTCCATTTTCATCACTGTTGTTTACGATGGCGGGCAGTGAATTTGTGTATTTACCGCGCTCATGTCGGAGAGATCCTAATTTCACGGCCGGTGTCTCGGTAGTCAGGGCGGGCGGTTTTGGGTTGTCGTGCGGGTTTGCGTCCGTGGCGGACGGATAGACTTCGACTCGGACATGAACGGGCGGTATTTTGTGTGTTTTTTCCGCCGCGGGCGGTTTTCGCTTCGCGACATCGTGATTGCTCGGTCGGTATTCACACGGTGTAGGCGGGCGTTTTTTTACCGCTATGGTAGATGGCGGATTTTTTACCGCCCGGTATCGTAATGGACACCTAAGTATTTACCAACAAATTTTAAACAAATTTATTAAACAACAACAGAAAGTCAAAATCAATTCCAAATCCCCTACCCACACCCTATAAAAAATATAGAAACAAATAATAAAACAAATGTATTTTTTTTTCCAGACAAACAAAATACAGAAAGAACATTCCACAACTAAACAAGAAAAGTCATCAAACTAAAATACATAAAGACCAACTTTGTAAGTATATTGTAAAAAAATGCTTATTTGCTTAAATTGAAATGCATAGAACAACATAGTTAATAACAATAATATATATTTTTCATAGATAAACCTACATCAAAATGACTGAAGGAGCTGAATTTACAACAAGCCAGAAAGGGAAAATGTTACTATGCTATATGGGATACACTTACACACAAGAAAAACAGTTTGGATTAAAAGTGAACTGGAAATGCTGTAAATACTACTCTGATAAATGTTACGGGCGTGCTACAACTAGGGAAACAACAGTACTGTATACTAGAGAACATAACCACCCACCAAACGTAACAGAAATAGAAGTCAGATCTGCATTAGAAACAATAAAGGAAGCTAGTACAAGTTCTCAAAAACCTACAAGTGTAATTTTAAAAGAGCAGCTTCCCAAAATTCCTAAAACTGCTACTACACAAATGCCATCTGTAGCTTCACTAAAGAGAACTATAGCACGCACTAAAAAAGTACTACTACTTCCACCCCAATTCCTAAAACATACAGTGAAGTTATTATAAGTCCTGAACAAAGTATCACTTTAAACAAAGAACCATTTGTCATTTTTGATAATAAAAGCAATGACAAAAGATTAATAATTTTTGGAACTGCAACTAATCTATTAAAACTACAAGAATGTCAATACTGGATGATGGATGGGACTTTTACTATATGTCCCAAGCCCTTTTTCCAACTGTACACAATACATGGTCTACATCACAATTGCAATATACCATTAATTTACGCATTATTACCAAACAAACAGAACTCCACATACATGGAACTATTAAATACAATAAAACAAAAAACTAATGACTTTTCTCCACAAAAAATAATCCTAGATTTTGAACAGTCAATGATTAATACTATATTAAAAACACACCCCCATACCTGCATCCAAGGCTGTTACTATCATTTTAATCAGTGCTTATGGAGACACATGCAAAAATCTGCACTAAGCATAGAATATGCAACTAACTCTTCTTTTGCATATCAAATAAAAAAATTAACAGCCCTAGCTTATGTACCTGAGACAGACGTCACAGAACATTACAACATCTTAATAGACAGCGCCTTCTACAAACAAAATGAAGCAAAACTAAGTCCACTATTAGACTATTTTGAGGATACATGGGTCGGGAGACTACACAGATCTGGCCACAGAAGAAACCCTAAATTCTTAATACCCTGGTGGAACGTATACAGAAGCACATAAATGGGGAATCCAAAACTAATAACGCAGTCGAAGGATGGCATAATGCCTTTCTTCAATCAACAGGCAGAACAAAACCAACACTAGAAAAATTTATATCATGCCTACAAAAAGAACAGAGTTATCAAGAGTTCCGAATGGAACAATCCATAACTCAATTAACTACAAAAACATCAAAACAAACTAAACAAATGCATAAATATCTAGAACAACAAGTAAAATTGTATCCTAGTACAAAAGGCCTGGAATACCTAAACATAATATCCAAAACTCTTCTTTAAACCATTAATACAAATAAATAACAAATTACTCATCTATCAAACATACCATAAAAGTAAAATTTATTTATTCTATCACAAAAATAATTACTGTGTGTAACATATTTTTTAATTTAAAAAAAATATATTAACACACATTAATAATATTTGGAATAAAATAAAATACAACAACAATAATAAAAAACATTACCCACCCACAATAAACAATAATAAATAAACTTACCAGTTTTTTCCCAAATGCTATAAAATCCATTTTCCACTAACACAATCCAAAGATTAAAAAATACAGTTTCCCCCAAAAAATGTAAAAATACAACTGTAGCAAAAAATAATAATCCATGTAGCAAAGGTCCATAGGAAAACCATAAAAAACACGAAAATGTATAAAATAGTAAAAAACGCTCCAGGAAAACCGAAAATTTAAAGAAGTGTTAGAAATATATTAGTTCAATAAAACTAACAAACACTTCTTTAAAAAAAAACGACTCCTTCCGATATGAAGAACTTCTGAAAATAAAAGAGTGTCAAAACAAAAGCACATACATTCCCACCCACATAAAATAATACATAAACAGTTACTAACAATACTACTAGCTTTAAATTTGATAAAAATATACATTAAACACCGAAGTCCTAACTCTCTAAACAGGCCTACACAACGTTAACAATACGTAAAAACACCACACGTAACTATAACATATAACATTTCCGAATATAACTAATAAACATCTAACTACACTAAACAGCATCTAACTAGGTTCAAAATATATTTAAAACTTAGTTAAAACAAAGAAAACAAACCTTACCTTCAGCGACGTGAAGTATCTCCCAACCGCGAGCTTCTCTTCAACCAAAATGACACAAAACGACATTACCCGGTTACAAAATAAAACGCCCAAAACATAATAAAAAGTGTAACCATATAAAATGTAACTCATTTAGGGGCCCATTAGGATGTCGGGCGGAAGCACTACTGCCGTGCTGTCGGAGGCAAAAACCACCAGTTACCGTCCGCCCGCCGCGGCCCACACGCCCGCCCAATTAGGATGTGTAAAATCAGCCAAACACCGCCCGTAAGCCCGCGACGCTGCCCGCCATCAAAGTGCGCCCGTACACGTAGCGGCTCGAGCCAATGGAGGCACACCGTCCGACGAAATCACGTACCGCCCGGCGTACAAATTATGATGCCGCAAACAAACAGCTCCCCCGGCTAAGAGACACCGCACGAGATACCAAGGCGGAAACTCGAGCGCTCGAGTACGGACACCAAAAAGACGGCCCACCCCGACATGAATCCTACACTCCAGGCCATCCCCATGCTCTACCTGATGCAGCACCTAGGAGTCAACGCGCTGCGGCGACGCAGGTAGGCAGACACACAACAAGGGCACGCAAACACCGCACACAGTGCAAGGGCGGAAAACTGCACATGGCCCCCCAGACACCCCTGTGTGGACAGGGACACATCCACCACTGCACCCACAAAATGTCACACTGGGCAAAATGTAAACAACCTCGCAACAACCGGGCACACACTACCCGGGACCAGGAACTGACGTCCCCGTCACGGCAACGCAGCGCAGCGGCGATGACGCAGATACACATGCGCACAACGCAGAGGCCAACTACAGCGCCATGCATGGGCCGCACACAAATAACACAGGCTCACAACTACACACACCACACACCAGCCCCACCCTGAACGCACATGTCACGTGGCATTCCTGCATCAGTCATGTCCCCAACCGGCAACTCACAGGTGCCAACATGACGTCACACAAGTGTACCGAACAGGGCAGTGACGTCACGCCAAAATAGGACACACCCTTGTGTGCATAACATGGCGAAGCACACAGCGGCTGCTACATAACGCCGCAGAATATGGACCTCGTCCGCAAAAGGCACGCCAGTACCATACAAAAATACTAATACCATCCTGCACCCAATACCAATACATGCAATACGTAACATAAAAAAACCCGGGTGCCTGACAACAGGTGTTACCAATTACAACACACACAAGGCCCAACGTATAGCGGAAACGCAGCGTGCCGCCCACACACGGGAAAGCAGATAGCACTGAATGGCCTTCCATTCCCACTCTGAAACCACATTTCGACAAAACAAGCCGGAGAATACAGTCATTGTCCCAACAACAAGCCAAACAGAGGCATGCCGAGGAAACCGTCCAATGTGCAGATAGCGCACAACATGAAAGAAAGTTCTGACCACAAAAAAAATAAGACCACTCCTCCATGTGGTTCACATGCAAGTAATCTGGAAGGAGTCAGACACCACTGACCTTGACCATTCATAGAAGCATGTGGGATGAGGACCTGTGTCCTCCGCACAAGCTACTATAACCCAAGTCCTGCCTCCGTACGACTATTCCAGATTTCCCAGCATCGTCGGAGGGTGCACTCTGCTGACTGCACAGCCGGCTGGAGCACGCCATCACATCGCCCTGTAGCAAAATGGCAGTCGCACCACAGCTACCCAACTACGCCAGACAGATGCAGCTCTACATCGAGAGCCTGCTGCAGATAGTGGGCTGTGAAAACCTAGCCATGCTGAACGTAAGTTACCGAGTAACTTACCGCATCGCAATGTTCAGCTGCGTCATCCCCGTCTTCTACTGTCGGAGGTGTCCCTTCCACTGTCCTGTGGATTTATGTCTCTCCAACCCGGCATGTCCAAAGGGGGACCTGGTACAACTGTTCGCCCCCTGGACGCACACGACAGGATCTGTTCAGTCTATGGGGGCATGGCGTATGTGGCTGCAATCGGACACACACTGCAATGGGACCAGTGTGCCTCCACACAACGCATTCTGGATCACAGTTTCATCGAATGTCATCCAACATGTCCCATCAGGCTCCTACAAGGGACAACTTACGATGAACACATTGCCAGCCACCATCCGCTTCATTGGATGGCATCCATGTTTACCACTAATGCCATGGAAGCCCTGCTGGAAGGTATCGCATACCTGACAACTTGTCAATTCGTCGGGCCCCGACGCAATACCCCCAATTGAACAATGATGTTCAACACCGTACCTATGCTTGGCTTTCGCACGGACTGGGCAGTTAGCTGTACAACAACTATACCATACAACCTGCAACAAACACCACACCATCAACTCCACTGCCATGACATCGGAAATTATCGGGACATGCACTCTGTTCCTCACCACATCCAATATCTCGGCATGAACAGGGGGAGGCAGAGGTATGGGACTTGTGTACAGTAACCACATGGACAATACTGCATGAACAACTATGCTATAATATGTATCCTGCGCACATGAACACATGCACCGGTCAGTGCACACTAATCTGTCTGCTGTATCACGTGAGAACTGTCACCTCACCTTTGTCTGTACTTCTGTGCCAGGACTTTTGCATGGACAACAAATGCATCCCCCAACAACATGACCCCAGTGAATGTGTCATGTTCAGTAGCCACCACATTGCAACAACTAGTGACACGCTGCTGCATGCACGTAGGCTCATGCTCTGATGTCACCCCTCACCCAGGTGTGTCGGAGTAACTATTGTAGTAAACCTGTACCATGGAACTGAGATGTACTGTGCCTATGATGTCAAGCTGTCTCGTAGGCAAAATGATTACTGTCTGTATCAAAGTCTAGAGCACCTCAGTAATTAGCAAATGTACATTAGCATAGCAAGGCCAAGGCAGTTGTAACTCTGAAGCCTTCATTCCACAGTCAACAACTAATCACATCTACCCCTACCCCTTTTGTATGTGTAATCATGCTAAGTATATCCTCCACATGCATTTCGCTGCCAGTAGTGTCCACTATACTGCATCACAGAGGACGTAAGTCCAAATACATGGCTTGAAGCAAAAATGTGACTCTGCTGAATCATTTCACAAACACAAGCACGAATGTGAGAGGATGAGAGTGTGTGAAGTACACGACAGTCGTGAGATGACCATGTAGTCCACTGTAATTGGATGTCAACGCAAATGAGTAGCCGCAACAGTGGACACAGTGAAATACCACAGCTCCTGAAGCAGGACTTGTCAGACTCTGAAGGTGCCCGAAAGATCATCACATCAACACTGACGGCCTGGTCACTACAAAGCACAGTCCTACACATGTCTACAATTCCCCACACAGTCTGACCACACACTCAGCAACCAAAAGTAGGAGCCACGCAAAAGCATGCCACAGCAATGCCTGTCAAAACACACACACGACATCAGTGTGGGTGGGCAGCACTGCACAGTGAGTAAGAACTGCAGAAATTCTGACATGCACAATTGAACGAGGCACAATCTTGACAGTCACACACCCTGCACACACACAACGTCTGAACCATAACAGGTAGGAGTCATCCTGAACTGCAAGGACACACCCACAAACTGCATACTGTGCAACATACAACACACACATCTCATCATATACACAGACCTCAACATGGTTACAAACATCCACCATGGGCCTGGGAAACATATGTGTGTAGTCGACATGGCCACAGCACACACACACACCAACGCCACCCCAAACTCACACCACTCACACCACACACCACCACCTCCCAAATGCACACATTGAGAGTAAGCCATGTGCCCAGGCACAATGCACATCACAAGACTAACATACACCTACACCACTCGCCACACAGCAAGTAAGCTCACACATGCCCGCATACTCAGCACATGCTGCCAATCCACCTGTGGCTAGACTCACACCCTGTGCATTGCATGCACGCAACCATGACACAGATACATTTACCCAGAAACACCACCAAATACATGCAGTCAATCCGTTGCACAGAAAAGCAGATTCATCACACACACAAGTAGCAGAGTCTGAAAGAAGTCAAGTCCCTGCCACGTGTAGAACACATTGGAATGTGAGACCAGACATTGCAATTCTTGAGGTCACATACACAGCATGTGCCCCACTTAACCAAGCACACACTGCAACAACTGCAATCATCAACTACACAGATACAACCGACTACAGGAACAACAGCATACAGTCACAGATTACATCGACAGGCGGCATTACTCATCAACCCCAGGGACAGTGCCCAGTTCGATGTGCCGAGTAGTGACACGTAGTGCCGCGGATGCAATGTGTGTGAGTGTGCCCTGCCATGGCCAGCCAACACTGGCATGGCAGTCACAATATCCATCACAGCCACCACTGTGTCAGAAGGAGATGTGTGAGTGTGCCTACCAATCTAACAGGATGCCAGTATGACTCGGTGCTGTGTGTGTGCTACGGGACAGTTGCAGCTCCGCCCCTGAGAGAGTAGCACAACTGTGGAAGACACACATGTGTCATGTGAAGCGGGAGTTCCGCTTGGCCCAGGTGGGTGGTTGTGACGGGTAGGTGCGCACATGCAATGTTGAAACACACTGTGTTGGGAGGATTTGGGAGCACTAGATTACCACTGTCTTGGGCATTTGTAAAGACCACCTGTCTGGGGATGAATGTGAACTCATGTGTGCACAACAGGCGGCCACACGATCAATGCTGCATCAGGTGTAGACGTCAGCCCACCCTCTGTGGACATGCTGGATACTGCTGTGCATCCGCCATGCCCTTGCCAAGGCACTCACATCCCCTGTCGACCAGGTGTACCCCCAACATTGTCCACCTGCACAGGCTATCCAGGGCACGGGATGGCAGTGGAGCATGTTGGGTGAGAGGTCATGGCGCCCTCCTCCTGGTCACATCACGCAGGCAACACATCCTCATTGTGCAGCATGGCACAAGTCAAATAGAAGTAGTGGGGTGATGCACACATCATGACCGGGAGTGATGCCACGGAAGGTGGCTCGCACCATCACACTCATTGCCTATGTTCCCCCACACGTCACATGCCATTGCAACAGAGAAGCCAGCGCATGCACAAGCAGCTCCAAGCTCGCCCTAAAGAGGCCAAAGAGTGAATGTGTGGGTCCATTAGCTCCAGTTGGACGCGGCCTGGGCCGCTAGGGCAGCTACAGCCTCTGTGTGTTGCAGGTGGTGTATCCGGACTGCGGAGCCTGTCATGCATTGTCAATGTTGTCCAGGTCTCGAGTCGGGGTACCACGCAGGTGGACTGCGTCCTGCCACTGATTATACCGCGAGACAGACAACTTGTTCAAATGGACCCACACATACACTCTTTGGCCTCTCTGGGGTGAGCTCGGAGCTGCCTGTGCACGCGCTGGCTTCTCAGATGCAAACGCATATTGGGGTGAGCGAGGGGAGGCCATAAGTCTGACGGTGCAAGCCACCTTCCAACATGTCACATCCGGTCGGGACGTCAGCGTCCCCCCACTCCTCATATTTAGGAATCGTGCAATGCTGCCGTCAGATGTGCCACTCCCCAGGGGGGTGGGGGAAGGGTCAGGAATGTCACTCTGAGATTGGCGCAGTTGAAGGCACACCCTCAATGGGGGTGACAACCATTGGACGGTCTGGTGTAGTCCACCCACGCGTACATGTGGGCCCTCCATGATCCATGTCACCTGCGGCAAAGTGATGTCATGGGCAATGACGTAAGTGAGGAGAGCTGTCTGCCCCACGCACAGATGGCGCATCGGCTCAACAGACCCAGCACTGAGGGCAGCAGGGGTCACATGTGCAGGGGCAGCTGTGCCTGGTGTGAAGGACACCCTATCCTTCATCCCACTGCCGACACGTGTTGCACCAGTGGAAGTGGATGGGAGGGAGGGCATTGGCCTCCGCGTGGCTGAAGGATACCCAGAGTCCACGTCCCCTGTGTCAGACAACATGGATGCATCACCTCTGTCCTCAGATGACGCCGAAATTGCCCACTGGGCCTGTGATTCATCCAGCACACGTCTAGCCCCTCCGAGGTGCAGGTCACAACTGTCTCATTCAGCAGCTGTGCAGCTGCTACATCCCAAGCAACCCCACTGTTGAGCGTCCCCTGTCCCTCAGCACCCAGGGGAGATGACACATGAGAGAGAGCGAGGTGTTCCCACTCATCTGGCATCAATGACACAGACATGTTCAAGGGAAGCAGCACAGAACATACCCAAATCCACATGTTGCACGATACCTGTGCAATTGTATACAGCCACCACAATCAACACCCAATGGCTGGCGTACAGGAAAGGAATCCGCTAATTTGTGCCACAAATGTAGTGCACATCGCATTACACCCGGCCCGTGTCACCCTGCGACCATAGCCCCAACTCGCTTTGTGCACAACCACCATCCTGATGGTGGCAAGGATGACCACTATGTAATTAGGCCAAACACATACCTGCATGGAGCAGAATGGGAAACTACTCACACAGACTGCAACATGACATCCCACAATGGCCATGAGCCCATGCCATCCACCTGTCGTTCACACGAGCACAACTGTTGTTGCACGGTGTGCCGGATGTGTAAGTACCATAGACATGAGGTGCGGCATCGCTCACATATGTCCGAACGAAATCAGAGTAGGCACAGTGCCCCTAACATACATGTGAATTGCCACTCCAGCCTACTACAGGTTGTACCTGAGGGCTACGACTCCGAGTGCATTGGGAATGCAGAGTGCCCTAATTGCATCGTAAGCCTCAGGACTAGCATATGCATTTCAGATGCACACATCACAGACCACAGTTACAACACACTGCATCACAAAACAAACATCACATTACCCAGATCATGGGTAGGCTGTGGACATATGCTGTCTCTCACAGCAAAAGACACCATCCCACAAGACTGTAAACTTGCTTGCTGCTGATGCCACAACAAGCGTGCATCCGGCACAGGCCGTGTGACTGTCAAGATGCAGACCATTACTGGTGAAATGCAGCGCCGTGCTAACCTGACAATACGAGGGGGCATCCCCCGATTCGTTATCGCCACGTAGTGGCCCATCCGGCAGATGCCGTCACACCCTTTGTGGAATTGGCTGCACTGGCGGTCACACACACACACACAAAGGCATCAAATTTGTAGCAATGTCTCATCACAAGTCCTTGGGCTGGAGGAATTCCAACTGCAGGGATGGTGCACAGGAGGCTTGGAATGTCACTAATGCACTTCTCAACATCACCCACATCCACCAATAACAGTGGCATGCTGCTGACCCATCCCAAATACTCCGAGACGTGCAACAGAGCCATGAAGTAATCGGACATGGCCTAACAGCATGTGTACACCACACGTGAATGCATGCTGCTGGGAGTGTGTACACAGTACCTGTCCAACACATTCACATGCAGGTTGCCAGCACATCGAGCAATGTGTAGTCTGCCCACATCTACTGTCCATTGTCAGGTGGACCTACACAAAGATCCCAAGGCAAAACATCTGTGTGGGTGTACCCACTGTGTCCAACACTGCGCAACAATCAACATACTCACCCTGTGCATGGCCCACCCCGCAATGGATGTCACATTCTGTGCCACTATCTCTCACACACATCCCTATCATGAGGCATGGTGTGTCCAATAGACAGTGCTGAGTTGGCGCTTTTCCAGAGGGTCCTGAACAGAAGACACATGTAACCCACTGGGCAGTCTGTGTTGTCACCTACTGGCATTGTGCAATCAATGTGCAGGCCAGGCCTGCTGGGACTGAGAAGGGCAGCATGGCCCCAGCCTGACATTCTCACGAGCAACAAGTGCTCTGAGACCTGCATTGCCAATTGGCTGTGTCACTGGATGTCTGACATGAAGTTGCCATGTACCACCACTCGGGAGGGACAGACATGGCAAAGCGCCCGAGAGCTCACATACCCCTGCCACCTGCAGTAAGCATGGTGAGCAGTGCATGTTGGAACCCCACAGGCTCTGACTCATAGTGCTGCGGATCAACAACATGTGTGTCCCCAAATGCACTCCCACACACACTGTAGTTGTCTTTCACACACAACTTTCGCAAGGAATAGCCATGTGCAGTGTGCGTGGAGCTCAGAATCCAGGATCTCCAGCTCCTCGCTGGTGAGTGAACCTAGACATATCCTCAGCGTCATCGACGTTAAGGTGGACAGGTGGCAGCAGCAGGTGTTGTTGAGGGATGCCAGGCTGCAGTCCCAGGTAGCTGTGGTAATGCCGGTCTCACTCCCACACTCATATAGCCCCCTGGGGCAGTTTCAGTGGGTCCAAGCTGCTGCAATTTGTTTACCATGTCTACCAGCTTCAATTGCAGACGATGGCCTGCTCCCAGCTGGCCCGGGACGCTTACCTCCATAGTGGAACACGCAGGGTGCAACCGCGAGGGCCATTGGAGTTGGCCGTAAGGGCCTGGGCCATGGCGGGTACAGTCCGCTGATGCCATGTTCACTACACAGTATGATGTGCGCAATGCATCTGCAGATGTGGCCATTACTTGTGTGTGGGAGCAGGTCCACACTGGACAGGGCCACAACATGCTGTGTGCATGGGCAGGGACTGCCAGTGCTCAGCCTCCACATGTCTGTTGGCACATCATCATGTACTCATTGGCATGGGAGCATGGGATATGCATATGCACACACATGCCATCTTTCACTATGTACATCTCCCACTTGGCACGTGCAACGTTACGTTTCACTTGTGATGTGTATTTGCAATCACACAGCTGTGTTGTCATGGAGCTGTCAATGTGTACACCTGTCAATGTGTTTTGGAGGTGTGATCCGTACAGTGCTGTACATAGGGTGAAGTAGGGACATGAATGACTGTCTCATATCCCCTCATGCAACAGGACCCACTTGTTCTTGCCGCTCAGCCTGTGTCCATAGCGTTGTTGGTGTGTGCCATACTCACCCAGCCTCGGAAGCTGTGTCAGGCACAGCAGCTAGGTATATTGCCGTGGTGTTGCCGCTTCCCAAATATGCAGTCTGATATCAACATCATGCCTTACAAGTTTTTAAGGCCTAAATCCCCATGTGCATGCTCATAGCAATGGTTTGTGTCACTGCTCATTGCTATTGGTAAGGGGACCTGTGTAAGTGTATTGTGGCTGTGCTGTCCCTACTTGTCAACTGTTCTGTGATTCAATTGCTTGGTCAGTCATTTTTGTTTTGTGTATGTGAAAATGCCATGTGGTGTGTTGCTTTGACATGTGTCCACTTCCATCTTTCCTAGGAGGAGACCAAACATACATCGCCCCTACCAATTGCTGTCAGACATGGAGGATGTGGAGGTAATCCGGAAATTCCGTCTGGACCGACCCACCCTGCATCGCCTATGTGCCTTGTTGGAACCCCACCTCCGTCCTTGCAGGGTGTATCCAACTGCATTTACCCCCATGGCTAAGGTGATGGCTGCACTGCATTTCTTCACCACTGGGTCATTCCAACACACAGTGGGCAGTGGAGGTGGGATGTCCCAGCCCATGTTCAGCATGGTGCTACGGGATGTATTGTCAGCTATGATGCTGTACAGGAACAGATGCATCCGATTCCCCAGGGCTCGTGATTTGGCGGCAGTGAAGGGTGCTTTCTATGCCCTTGGACTGATCCCCCACATTGTTGGTGCAATTGATTGCACCCATGTTGGCCTTGTAGCACCACAGGCCATGGAACACATATATCGGAATAGGAAGCACTTCCACTCCCAGAATGTGCAAGTGGTGTGCCTTGCGGACATGGTAATTACACACGTGTGTGCGAGTTTTCCAGGATCGGCCCATGACTCGCACATCATGCACAACAGCATCCTACCACGTCTGATGACCAATCTGCAACCAGACCGTGCTTGGATTGTTGGTGAGTATGTGGACTCGTGTAGCGTGCTGGGTGTGCGATGCTGTCTTGTGTCCAGTTGGAATTGCAATGATTCTCTGTCTCCCTCACACCCAGGTGACTCTGCTTATCCGAATGGGCCTTGGCTGCTCAGCCCATTACGTCATCCTCGGACACCAGCTTATGACCGCTACAATGAGGCACATGGGAGGGCCAGACGTGTGGTGGAGTGGACTTTTGGCCTCCTGAAGTCCAGATTCAGATGCCTGTACTGCACCGGGGGTGCACTGGCGTACTCCCCACAGAAGGTGTGCCAGATAGTTGTGGCTTGCTGCATGCTGCACAATCTGGCTATTCGCAAGCAGATCCCCCTAATAGTGGATGACGGTGATCAGCCAGGGCCCCCGCCTGCAGACCAGGACGGGTCCAGTGACGAGGACAGTGGAGAGGAGGAAGCTGTGAATGTGCGTCAGCAGCTCATCGCCCACTACTTCACTTGACGGTGAGTGACCATGTACGACGGCTGATGTAGCTGTAGTTGTGCAGGTGTATGTGTGCATTGTGACGGAGGCCTTTTGTTCACTGAGTGCTGTGTGGCAATGGTCATGTCCAGGGTAGTATGCCACTGACAGTGGCTGTGGCATTGTGCCCTGTTGCTCTGTGAGATGTGTGTACATTGCTTGTAGTTGGTGACAAGTACTGTGTGATGAGTATGTGACACACTCATTAAATGGACTATTGTTCTGGTTTTCACCCCTAGGTCCCTGCAACCTCTCCTGGCCTATCTACATGCCACACAGCAGAGGCATTTCAGCTCATGCTGGCAGTTGCACATCGTTGAATAAACACAGGGCACATAAAGCAGAATGTGATCAAGGTGTATTTATTTACAGCGGTGACATGTGATTGTGGGCATGGTGATGACAAAAGTGGTGCATGCTGTGACAATGAGTTGACGGTCATGGCTGAGTGATGGTCAAGGTGTACCCATGAAGTTCTATGTCCACAGTCCAACAGACACATGCCATTCACATGGCAGTGTGGGGTAGGATCGTAGTCCAAGTCAATGCAGTAGGTGGTCAAGGTGGCTGGCTGACTCACTGGCGTTTGGTGCGTGCGAAGTCCTCTCTGGACACCTGTTTCCTCTTCGGACGGCCCCTTCCACGTTTGGAAGTGGGGGGGTTGTGTTGGTGGGCTGCTGGTGGTGGCTGAGGAATGCTCACTCACTGTGGACGCAGGGGAACTCGATGTTGCATGCCACTGCGCCACAGCACGTGGTGGCGGAGGGGGTGTGGCTGGCCTTGCTTGGGCCCTCACCACCACCACCAGCTGGCCCATGAGGTCCACAAGTTGGTCCATACGGGTCACGAATTGGCCCATATGGGCGTCCATGGACCTCAACACCCCAAGGACCTCCCGCGTGTCGGCAGCCAACCTGGCCCATTGTCCTTGAGCCTCTTCATAGGCCCCAAGGACTCTGGCTATTTGCGGCAGGCCTTGGCTCCCAGGCTCAGATGGCGTTGGCCTGACCCTGCTCCTCCCACCAGTACTGCTGCCACCGACCTGCCCACTCGCCACATTGGTCACCACGGTCCTCTGTCTGGCTCCCAGGGTCGAGCTCGACGGGCGTGCTACCCCTTGCGCAGGTGCTGTGGCCAGGGATGGCGTGGTGGTGGTGGTTGCGGCGGTGGTGGTGGTTGCGGCGGTGGTGGTGGCCGCAACGACCGTGGCAGCAGGGGTCTGGGTCTGGTCAGCAGCCCTGGGTGATGTGTTGGTGGGTAGGAGGGGCCCTGGGGAGCGGTTGGGCCCTGCCACTCCAGATGGGCCTGCTCCGTGGTCCTCGTCCGAAGAGGTGTCCAGCTCTTCTACATCCGTGAGTCCGGGTCGGGGGCTTGCGGACTGGCTGTGCTGGCTGCTGTCTCCCTCTCCAGCATCCAGCTGTTCGGCACCTGTGGGGAGAATGAGATAGGTTATTGTTAAGGGTGGGCGGAATTTGCGGAGTTGCGTTCCGCGAAATTCCGCGAAATGGCAAGAAATCTCCGCGAGCACGCGGAATTTCACGTGCTCGCGGAGATTTTGCTGCGCCTGTTTAATCCTGCCCTGCATATTTATCCACGAAGATGCCACCGTTTTGTGCAATACCTCTACTCAACTGGAGTACTTTCTACTGGCTAATCAGTAAGTGCTACCTCGTTGGGTAAAATGTATAGTGCCTTTCCTACACTACAGCTGCCTAAAGGCCCAGAAGAATTGTCTCCAGTGACCTTGTGTGTCTGTACTTTGCCACCCGCCGGAAAGTCGCCGGGGTCTTTGAGTAAGCTGTCCATCATAGGTGGGGAAAGGGCGGGAAGCCGTTGCATACCGCTAGTGTATGTGGCGCGGGGCCAATCGGGCGGGGCTTTCATGCGAGTTCACAACATGCCACTTGTTTATAAAGGGTCAGAGCGTGATCTGAGCAGCAGATGAGGGAGAAAGAACCTCCTGGTCACTGGACCTACACGGGGATTGCGCTCGAGAAAATCAAGGATGCAAAAGACCTCCAGCAGGGATTACAGCTAATGTTTGACGGTAGATATGGGCAGAAAGCACTCCTGCTTAGCCTCGACCTTGCTCACGACACTTGTTTGTGCTGATTAATGCGTTACAGAATTTGAGCTTCGACTCGGGCACCTGCTTTATTTATATCTGTAAGTGCTTCCTGTTGAGGTTTAATTTTTGTGACAGGAGCATCGTGCCAGAATGAATCCTGCCCGGCATATTTATCCACGAAGATGCCACCGTTTTGTGCAATACCTCTACTCAACTCGGAGTACTTTCTACTGGCTAATCAGTAAGTGCTACCTCGTTGGGTAAATGTATAGTGCCTTTCCTACACTACAGCTGCCTAAAGGCCCAGAAGAATTGTCTCCAGTGACCTTTGTGTGTCTGTATCTTTGCCACCCGCCGGAAAGTCGCCGGGGTATTTGAGTAAGCTGTCCATCATAGTGGGGAAAGGGCGGGAAGCCGTTGCATACCGCTAGTGTATGTGGCACGGGGCCAATCGGGCGTGGGCTTTCATGCGAGTTCACAACATGCCACTTGTTTATAAAGGGTCAGAGCGCGATCTGAGCAGCAGATGAGGAGAAAGAACCTCCTGGTCACTGGACCTACACGGGGATTGCGCTCGAGAAAATCAAGGATGCAAAGACCTCCAGCAGGGATTACAGCTAATGTTTGACGGTAGATATGGGCAGAAAGCACTCCTGCTTAGCCTCGACCTTGCTCACAAATTTGTTTGTGCTGATTAATGCGTTACAGAATTTGAGCTTCGACTCGGGCACCTGCTTTATTTATATCTGTAAGTGCTTCCTGTTGAGGTTTAATTTTTGTGACAGGAGCATCGTGCCAGAATGAATCCTGCCCGGCATATTTATCCACGAAGATGCCACCGTTTTGTGCAATACCTCTACTCAACTGGAGTACTTTCTACTGGCTAATCAGTAAGTGCTACCTCGTTGGGTAAATGTATAGTGCCTTTCCTACACTACAGCTGCCTAAAGGCGCCAAGAAGAATTGTCTCCAGTGACCTTGTGTGTCTGTAACTTTGCCACCCCCTGGAAAGTCGCCAGGGTCTTTGAGTAAGCTGTCCATCATAGTGGGGAAAGGGCGGGAAGCCATTGCATACCGCTAGTGTATGTGGCGCGGGGCCAATCGGGCGGGGCTTCCATGCGAGTTCACAACATGCCACTTGTTTATAAAGGGTCAGAGCGCGATCTGAGCAGCAGATGAGGAGAAAGAACCTCCTGGTCACTGGACCTACACGGGGATTGCGCTCGAGAAAATCAAGGATGCGAAAGACCTCCAGCAGGGATTACAGCTAATGTTTGACGGTAGATATGGGCAGAAAGCACTCCTGCTTAGCCTCGACCTTGCTCACGAATTTGTTTGTGCTGATTAATGCGTTACAGAATTTGAGCTTCAACTCGGGCACCTGCTTTATTTATATCTGCAAGTGCTTCTTCCACCCCGAATTCCGGCTCCGCGTGATCGCGGAAGTTTCGACATTTCCGCGTTCCGCGCGGAACGCGGAAATGCCGAAATTTTCGCAAGTTCCGCGAGCGGAATGGAATTTGCCGCCCACCCTTAGTTATTGTGTTGTACCTTGCAAAGTTTGTATTTGTTGTCTGACATTCACAGTTCGTGCACTGTCGTGCACAGGTTTCCCAGTGGCGTGTGTGTGGATGTACGATGTGTGTATGCGTGGGCAAGGCAATGGAACTGTGTGTTGTGTTCATGTGGCATGGGACGGATTAGCAATGACTATCAGTGTGTGTTACTGTACTCCTACATTTTGTGGCTTGGGTGTATGCGGGCTCCAGACCCATCAACGCTTTTGAGATGTAATATGGTTTTGGGGTTCAAATGGAACGCTTAGAAATGCAGATGGCAAAAGGGGGTACAGCCCCCTCAACGCTTTTGAGGTGAAATATGGTTTTGGGGTTCAAATGGAACGCTTAGAAACGCAGATGGCAAAAGGGGGTACAGCCCCCTCAACGCTTTTGAGGTGAAATATGGTTTTGGGGTTCAAATGGAACGCTTAGAAATGCAGATCGCAAAAGGGGGTACAGCCCCCTCAACGCTTTTGAGGTGAAATATGGTTTTGGGGTTCAAATGGAACGCTTAGAAACGCTGATGGCAAAAGGGGGTACAGCCCCCTCAACGCTTTTGAGGTGAAATATGGTTTTGGGGTACATACTGTGACATATGGGTGCAGAATGGGACATGTGTTTTGGCAACATGACAGTGCAGAGACAAAGGTGTGTGTATGTCTGACATCCCCAGCATATCTGCTCACTGTTATCATTTATGGACATTACACTGCAAGCATTGTAGTGAGTGAGTGATGGTTGTGTGCCACACAACGTATTGCAGATGGGCCAATTCCTTGGTGTGCGTGCTACCCTCGGCCATGTGCAGCAATGCAGTGCTCTTGGGGTGTTGACTATATTATGTATGTTGGAAATCAGTGGTGATGTGCGCTTCAGTCACTGCAGACACATTATTTGTAATGGGCAGGTATCTTTGCAGAACTACTGTATGAGGGCCAGCTGTTCCGATGACATACCTTTCATGACACTGGGGCTGACAGATGAGATGGATGGTATGTTGGATGTGCATTGTGTGGCTGTGTGTTTCATGGGTCCAGTGGTGTTTATGTGCATTACTGGGGTTCCACACTGTTAGTTCTAGACAGGTTAGGACGCACATGGGCGATGTTAGTACGTTGTGAGGGAACAGGCAGTAACGACTACATGGACAAGACTTCAATGGTGTTGCTGATGTGTGTGATGAGTGGCACAGTGCTCGCCGTGTGGGTCAGTACTCCAGTGGGACTTGTGCATGCAGACGTGGCTCCATGGGTGTTGCTGTATTTGTGATGGCTCATGTGGGCTATGACTCTGTAATACATGTCCGTGTGCACATTGGTCACATGATTATGACAGGGAGCAGTGCTGCGTGTTCCTCTGCTACATGACATGTCCCATGTGTTAGTCGTAATACAGTCCTCATGCCTACAGACACCCGCCCTGTACAGTTGTGTACCTACTGGTTGGTTTGGAGGGCGCAATGCAATGGATGCCACATGGTTATGGGAGGGAGGGGTGCTCCATGTTGCTGGTATGTGGGAGTGGGGGCGGTGTTGTGTGCCAGTGGTGATGAGTTACCGCCCACAGACACCTCTGCATGTAGGGTGTGATTTCTACCTGTCGGCTGAAGGTGTGCACTGCAGTGGCTGACACATGGGGGTGGGGTGTGCTCCACCTTGCTGCGCTGTAGGACTAGGGGCCTGGTGGGTGTTGTACTTCAGCTGTCCCCTCTCCAACCCACTGACTTTGTGTTCCGGCTACTTACCTGTTACTTGTCGGTTAGTGCAGCTATGGCTGACACATGGGTGTGGGGTGTGCTCCACCTTTGCTGCGCTGTAGGACTAGGGGCCTGGTGGGTGTTGTACTCAGCTGTCCCCTCTCCGACCCACTGACTTTGTGTTCAAGCCACTTACCTGTTACTTGTCGGTTAGTGCAGCTATGGCTGACACATGGGTGTGGGTGTGGGGAGTGCTCCTTCTGGCACTTCTGGAGTACAAGGGGACCTGGTGGGAGTTGCGGTGCTGGCTGACTGTACACATGCCTCCATGGTTTTGTTAGTTGGTAGGTTTGGGCTGAGTGTGTGGTAGTGTCTGCTGCATGTGTGAGCGATGTCTTGTGTATTGTGTACTGGACATGGGGGTGTTTGTCCCTCGGAGCTATGGCATAGTGGTAGTGCATGTGAGTACATAGCGGTGTGCTGGTATACATTTGTTGGTACTTACCAGCCTCCACTCCCCTGGTACTCCGGTGAGACTCTCCGGATGTAGGATGCCTCGCACCTTCTCCTCCCATGCCTTGAAGGTCTTAAATAGCGCCGCGATTTCCTCCGCCAGTCCTGTCAGCCAGCTGCCGATTCTTGGCCTCCTTCTTTGACCACTCTTTTCATGTCGTGCCACCTCTTGGTGATTTTGGCTCTGTTGCGTGGCACGTTCCCGACTGCATTGACCTGGTCTACGATCCTGCTCCACAACCGGTTTCTGGTGGCTAGTAGTGTCTGTTGGACCTGGTTCCCATAGATTTGTGGGTGCACCTTGAGGATCTCGTCGACCATGACCGTCAGCTCAGTGGAAGTGAACTTGGGCATTCTCTGTGCTGCCATGGTGTGTGGTTTGGTGTTTGTGGTGCTGGTGCGTGCGTGTGTGTGTGGTGTGATGGTGCAGGGGGTTTGTGGGGCCGGTGTTTGGTGGTGGTGGTGGTGGTGGTGGTGGTGATGGGTGCGTGTCTGTGGTGTGCTGCTGTCCTTTCTCTCTCTCTGTGCTCTGTGCTCTGCCCTCAGTTTGTAGTGTTGCAAGGGATTGTGGTCTGTGAAGGGGCTGCTTTTGTACTTACCTATGTGGGTGTGTCATGATGTGCTGTTGTTTTCAGGTGTGTTGTGGCTGGTGTTCTGGGATTTGTAGTTTATTTGTTTGTCCAGGGGGATGTGTTTTCGGGATGTGTACTGTGTTTGGATATTTGGGCGTGGCTTGTTGTGTGGACTTGTTGGCCATGTTGCGTGTGTTTTTGGTCCGCGGATGGTTTCTGTGCAGGGTCGTGCCGCCAGGGCTCCGCCATGTCCATTTTCATCACTGTTGTTTACGATGGCGGGCGGTGTATTTAGGATTTGCCGCGCTCATGTCGGGAAGATCCTAATTTCACGGCCGGTGTCTTGGTAGTCAGGGTGGGCGGTTTTGGGTTGTCGTGCGGGTTTGTGTCCGTGGCGGATGGATGGACTTCGACTCGGACATAGACGGGCGATATTGTGTGTGTTTTTTCCGCTGCGGGTGGTGTTCGCTTCGCGACATCGTTTTTTACCGCTATGGTAGATGCCGGATTTTATTCCGCCCGGTATCGTAATGGACACCTAAATACAGTAAAATGTTACTTTACATACAAAAAATTTACAACTGTTTAAATAAATATTATAATAAATATATTATTTATTATTATAATTACATAAAATAATAAATACAATAAAACAATGTACAAAAAATTGTTATAAATATTTTTCACGCATTATACAAATATATTTCTGTTAAAAACTTGTTTTAAGTTAAAAACATTGTAAAAATAATTAATATTAATATTTTTAATATTAATATTAATTTAAAAATGTAAAATGTATGTAATAAAAATAGAAAAATGTTAAACATTTATATTATATGTAAACAATTTGCACTTTCTATGTATAAATATATACAATACCTATTACTGTATTAAATATAATTTAAAACACAAAATTCTACTGTTTTGTTAATAATTAATATGTACTTAAACAAAAATGTAAAAAATATAGGAAATGAACATAACATATTTTCTGAAATATATGCACTAATATGTTTCTATTGAATTATAATGTAATAAAATATTTTACTGTATTATCCTACTCATATTAATAAACAATAAAAAAAATATAACAACTACAATAAAAATGGTGTGTTTTCTATTTATTTTGATTTTACTTATTTTATCTATATTTTACATATGTTAATGCAATTTTCTTTTACAAATATTATATTAAATAAATACTGTCAATTTATTAATTAACATTACCCATTTTTTTAATGCATAAATTATCTTATATATTTTTCTAATACTAAATTTTAATATATTAATAAAAATATTACATAAAATAGAATATTATTTATTATCCTACACTATAATTAATTAATAAACTATTACAACTCCAATATATAATAATTAAATAGTTACTGTACACTAAGGGGCCCATTACGATACCCGGTGTAAAAAAATCCGCCAGGCATAGAAGCGGCAAAAATCCGCCCGCACACACCGTCTGAACACCGACCACGCCATTACGATTACACAAACCGAAAACCGCCATCGGCGGAAAAATCACACAAGATACCGCCCGCCATCGTCCGAGTCGGAGTCAAACCGCCCGCCACGGACGGAAACACGCACGACAACACAAAACCGCCCGCCCTCACGGCCGACACACCGCACGTGAGATTACGATCGCACCGCCATGAGCGCGGGAAAACTACAAATATACCGCCCGCCAGCGCAAACAACGCCGATGAGAATCTACACGGCAGAAGCCATGGCGCCCACGTCCCTGCACAGAAACCATCCGCTGACAAAACCAATCGCACACAACATGGCCAACAAGTCCACACAGCAAGGCACGCACAAATACACAAGCACAGTACACATCCCGAAAACACCCCCCTGGACAAACAAAAACTACAAAGGCCAGAACCCCAGACACAACACACCTGAAAACAACAGACCATGAGGACACACCCACATAGGTAAGTACAAAAGCAGCACTCCCACAGACCACAACCCCTTGCAACATTGCAAACTAGAGAGGAGAGGAGAGGACACAGTAACATAGCAAGGACAGCAGCACACCACAGAAACGCACACATCACAACCACCACCACCACCACCACCACCAAACACCGGCACCACAAACCCCCTGCACATTACACAACACACACCGCACCAGCACCACAAACACCATGGCACCACAAAGAATGCCCAAGTTCACGCCCATTGAGCTGACGGTCATGGTCGACGAGATCATCAAGGTGCACCCACAAATCTATGGGAACCTGGTCCAGCACACACCACTAGCCACCAGAAAGAGAATGTGGAACCGGATCGTAGACCAGGTCAATGCAGTCGGGACCCTGCCCAGGAACAGAGTTGAAATCAACAAACGGTGGAATGACGTCAAGAGCCTGGTCAAGAAGAAGGAGAGCAAGAACAGAGAGCTGGCAGCCGTCACTGGCGGAGGGAATCCCGCGCTCTTTAAGACCTTCAAAGCGTGGGAGGAGAAGGTGCGAGTCATCATACATCCGGAGATCCTCGCCGGATTAGCAGGGGGAGTGGAGGCTGGTAAGTACAAACTAATGTATACCAGCACACCGCTATGTACTCACATGCACTACCACCATGCCACAGCTCCCAGGGACAAACACCCCCATGTCCAGCACACAATACACAACACATCACACACACATGCAACAGACACCACCACACACAGCCCAAACCGAACAACTGTAAGATACGTGGGGACATGTGTACACTCAGCCAGCCACGTAACCACCAACAGGTCCCCGAGTATGCCAGAAGCGCCACAACGAGCACCCACCACACCCATGTGTCCGCCATAGCTGCACTAACCGACAAGTAACAGGTAAGTGGCAGGAACACAAAATGCAGTGGGTGGGAGGGTGGACAGCCCAAGTACAACACACACCAGGCCCCTAGTCCCACAGCACAGCAAGGAGGAGCATCCCCCACACCCCACAGCCACGTGTCAGCCACCGCAGTGCACACCGACAGCCGAAAGGTAGACATCACGGTCCACAACAATCGGTGTCAGTGGGTGTCCAGCCACCACCACGACCCACAACACCCCCCACCCCCACAGACCTGCAACATGGAGCACCCCCGCTTAGAACCATGTGGCATCCAGTACAGTGCACGCCCGAACAACCTGCAGGTGGGAAACTGGACAGGGCTGGATTACTGGAGGCATGAGGACCGTAACACGACCAACACATGGGACATGTCACGTAGCAGACGAACACGCAGCACCGCCCACCGTCACGAACAAGTGAACAATGTGCACACGGACATGAACCACAGACTCACACCTCACATGACCCATCACAGACACAGCAACACCCAAGGAGCCACGTCTGCATGCACAAGCCACACTGAATATAGTACCACACGGCAGCCACTGTGCAACCCATCACACACAACCGAAACACCATTGAAGTCCTGTTCATGTAGCCCCTACTGCCTGTCAACCACACACCCCACAACTACGCCTATGTAAGACAAACAACACTAGACGCAACAGAGCGGAACAACATAAATGCACACGAACACCACTGAACCCATCAAACACACAGACACACCATGCACATACAACATACCATCCATCCCATCCGTCAGCCCCAGTCTCATGAAAGGCATGTCATCCGCACAGCTGCCACACATACAGCAGTCACGCTAAGATACATGCCCATGACCAACCATGTGCCAGAAGTCAATGAAGCGCACGCCACACTGTGAGCAACAACACACAACATGGGCCACACCCCCCCGAGCACTGCAGTGATGCACATGGCACAGGGCAGCACGCACACCAAGGAGATGGGACAACTGCAATACGTTGGCTGGCACACAACCATCACTCACTCATAACGATGCGTCCAATGCCATGTCCAGTAATCACAACAGACAGCAAATATGCAGGCCATGTCAGACATGCACACACCTCAGACCATGCACTGTCATGCTGCCACAACACATGTCACGTTCGGCACCCATGGCTCACAGCATGTACCCCAAAAGCATATTCCCTCCCAAATGCGAATCTGGGGCATGGCCCCCATGTTGCCATATGCGTTCCTAAGCGTCCCATTTGAACACCAAAAGCAAAGTACAAACCAGACCCAGGATGGGCCAGGAGCCCGCATACACCAGAGTCACAATAAGTAGGGGCACAGCAACACACCCATCGGCATGGCCAATCCGTCCCATGCCACATGTGCACAGCACACAGTCCCATTGCCAAGCACACACAACTACAAATGGTACAGCCACACACACGCCTCCGGGAAACCCATGTACGAGATTGCACGAACTGTTAATGTCAGACGACAAATCCATACTTCGCCAGGTGCAACACAATAACAAATCTCATTCTCTCCACAGGTGACGAACTGCTGGATGCTGGGGATGGAGACAGCAGCCAGCACAGCCAGCCTACAAGCCCCCAACGAGGACACACGGATGTGGAGGATCTGTCCTCCTCTTCGGACACGGACCACCAAGCAGGCCCATCTGGTGTGGCAGGGCCCAGCCGCTCCCCAGGACCCCTCCTACCCACCAACCCATCATCCTGGGCTGCTGAACATTCCCAGCCCCCTGCTGCCACTGTCGTTGCGGCCACACCCACGGACATTGCGGCCACACCCACGGTCATTGCGGCCACACCCACGGTCATTGCGGCCACTACCACTGCCGCAACCGCCACCATCGCCGCACCGACCACCACCGCCGCCACCACCACCACGTCTTCGCTGGCACCAGCCCCAGCGCAGGTGGTGGCCCGGCCGACTGGATCCACCCTGGGAGCCACAGCGAGGACCGTGGTGAGCAATGTGGCTAGTGGGCAGGCCGGTGGCAGCAGTACCGGTAGGAGGAGCAGGGTCAGGGAAACGCAAGTCTCCCCTGGGAGCCATGCCCTGCCTCAAATGGCCAGAGTCCTTGGGGCCTATGAAGAGGCCCAAGGACAATGGGCCAGGTCTGCTTCAGACACGCGGGAGGTGCTGGGGGTGCTGAGGTCCATGGACGCCCGTATGGGCCAACTCGTGGACCTCATGGGCCAGCTGGTGGTGAGGTCACAGCCAGGGACAGCAGCTCCACCACCGCCACCACCTGCCGGGGCGCAGGGTCGTGCAGCTGTGTCCAGTTCCCCTGCGTCCACAGCCAGTGAGCACACCTCAACCACCAGCAGGTCGCAAGCAGGCACCCCCCTCGCAAACGTGGAAGGGGCCGTCCGAAGTGGAAACAGATCTCACGGGAGGACTTCGCACGCTCCAGACGCAAGTGAGGCAGCCAGCCAGCCTTCCTTGACCACCCACTGCATTGACTTGGACTACGATCCCACTCCACACAGCCATCTGGATGGCATGTGTCTGTTGGACCATGGACATAGAACCAGTGGGTACACCCTGAACATCACGCAGCCATGACCGACAGCTCATTGTCACTGCACGCACCACTTTTGTCATCACCTTACACACAATCACATGTCACAGTTTGAAATAAATGCACCTCTTACACAAACTGCTGTTTGTGCCCTGTGTTTTATTTGTACGGAATACAACGGCCACCTTGGGCGGAAAGGCACCTGATGCGTGGCATGGCAATGGAACCGGAGGGCCTGTAGGGACCTAGGGGTGGGAGACAGAACAGGAGCACATTCAATGAGTGTGTCACACACCCATCACACAGTACATGTCAACAACTACAAGCAATGTACACACATCGCACAGAGCAATAGGGCACAATGCCACAGCCACCAACAGTGGCATTCTACCCTGGCCATGGAGCGTTGACACACAGCACGCAGTGAACAAACGGCCACCCTGACACAGCACACACACACCTGCACAGATACAGCCACATCAGCCGTCGTACATGGACACTCACCGTCAAGTGAAGTAGCGGGCGATGAGCTGCTGCCGCACATTACCAGCTTCCTCCTCTCCGCTGTCCTCCTCACTCGAGCTGTCCTGGTCTGCGGGCTGGGGCCCTGGTTGATCTCCGTCATCCACGATGAGGGGGATCTGCTTCCGAATGGCCAGATTGTGCAGCATGCAGCACGCCACCACTATCTGGCACACCTTCTGTGGGGAGTACGCCAGCGCACCCCCGGTGCGGTCCAGGCACCTGAACCTGGACTTGAGGAGGCCAAAGGTACGCTCGACCACACGTCTGGTCCTCCCATGTGCCTCATTGTAGCGATCGTCTGCTGGGGTGCGAGGATTCCTCAATGGACTGAGCAGCCATGCCCCATTCGGGTACGCAGAGTCACCTGGGTGTGAGGGACACAGAGAACCGTTGCTATTCCAACTGGACAGGGGACAGCATCGCACAACCAGCACGCTACACCACTCCACATACTCACCGACAATACAGCCACGATCCTGTTGCAGATTGGACATCAGTCGTGGCAAGATGCTGTTGCGCATTATGTGTGCGTCATGGGCCGAGCCTGGGAACTTTGCACACACGTGGGTGATCACCATGTCCGCAAGGCACACCACTTGCACATTCAGGGAGTGCGTGTGCTTCCTGTTGCGGTACAGGTGCTCAGTGGCCTGTGGTGGAACAAGGCCAACATGTGTGCAGTCAATGGCTCCAACGACGTGTGGGATTCTGCCAAGGGCATAGAATGCACCCTTCACTGCCGCCAATTCACGAGCCCTGGGGAAGCGGATGTACCTGTTTCGGTACAGCATCATGGCTGCCAGTACATCCCTCAGCACCTTGCTGAACATGGGCTGGGACATCCCTCCTCCACTGCCCACTGTGTGCTGGAATGACCCAGTGGCGAAGAAATGCATGGCGGCCATCACCTTAGCCGTGGGGGTGACAGCTGTCGGATACACCCTGCGGGGACGGAGATGGGGTTCCAACATGGCACACAGTCGATGCAGGGTTGGCCTGTCCAGCCGAAACTTCCTAATGACCTCTGTATCGTCCATGTCCGCCAGCAATTGGTATGGGCGGTCAATGTTCGGTCTCCGCCTAGGGAAAATGGCAGTGGACACATGTCAAAGCAACACAACACATAGCAATTTCGCATACACATCACTGACATGACTGAGCAAGCACATGAGCCACAGCCCAGCTGTCAAGCTGGGACGGCACGGCCACAATACACTTACACAGGTCTCCCAACAATGGCAATGGCTAGTGATACAAACCACTGCCATGTGCATGCACATGGGGATCTAGGCCCCAATGACTTGCGGGGCGTGCTGATGGGGACTGACTGCATATTCGTCAAGCGGCAACGCCACGGCAACATGAATGTCTGCTGAGCATGGAACTGCTTCCGAGGCTGGATGAGTATGGCACACGACGACGACGATGTGGGCACAGGCTGAGCGGCCAAAACAAGTGGGACCTGTGGCACGAGGGGATATGAGACAGTAGTAGGTGTCAGCACTGCACCCTATGTACAGCACTGTACGGATCACACCTCCCGAAACATTGACAGGTGTCCACATTGACAGCCCCATGCCAAGACGGCTGTGTGCTTGCAGTCACACGTCACAGGTGAGAGGTTACATTGCACGTGCCAGGTGGCAGACGTACATAGTGGGAGCTGGCATGTGTGTGCATGTGTCTCCTGTTCAGGATCCACCAGATGGGCGCTGACTCTGTACTGACCATTGGACACAGCATGTTCCGTGGAAGGCTTGTGTGTGTGGGATGGTGGCACTGGATGTGCCTCCGTTGGGTGGGGGGCCATGCACAGGGCGGGTACGTCGATGATTGCGCATTGTTGGTCACGGTGGGTGCACCCACTAAGATGTGTTGCCCTGTGTTCAATTCCTATGTCCGCATGATGATGGACTGTAGATGTGGGCAGACTACACATTGGTCGATGTGCTGTCTATATGCATGTGCCTTCACACCAGGCACAGCTGCCCCTGCACATGTGACCCCTGCTGGACTCGCTGCTGGGTCTGTGGAGCTGATGCACCTTCTGTGCGTGGGGCGGACAGCTCTCCTCACTTCCCTCATTGCGCATGTCATGACTTTGCCGCAGGTGACATGGATCATGGAGGGCCCACATGTACGCGTGGGTAGGCTACACATGATTGTTCACTGGTCGCCACCCCCAGTCAGTGTTTCGAATGGGAAGGTTGTCGTGCTGGTGGTATATTCGATGTGGCGGATGGGCGGGCCTAGGTGCGGGCTTACATTCCGGACATGGGGGGTAGTTGGATTGGCGACTAGTTGCAGTACACACGGGACACGTCTCTTCCTTTCCACATCTGGGTCATCCCTTGTACTCACTGACAGTGATACAGTCATCTTCGCCCCAGCCCTCATGTCCTCCCCTCGCTCCCCCAATATGCATGTGCACCTGCGAGGCTAGCGCTTGCACAGGCAGCCCCAAGCTCGCACCAGAGAGGGCAAGGAGTGTATGTGTGGGTCCAGTTGCACGAGTGGGCTGTCTCAGGGTATGATGTGTTACGGGACGCCGTCCACCTGCGTGGTGCCCCAAATGGAGACCCGGCCTGCATGGACTATGCATCACAGTCTTCGCCTTCCGGATCCGCCACCTGCGACACCCAGTGGCTGTGGCTGCCCTTGCGGCCAGGCCGCGTCCGTCTGTGACTGATGGCCCACACATTCACTCTTTGGCCTCTCTGGGGAGGGCTCGGGGGTGGTGGCGCACGCGCTTGCACTTAGTCGCAATGGCATGTGGCGTGGTTGGTATGATGGGCAATGGATGGGATGGTGCGAGCCACCTCCCGTGACGTCAGTGCTGCTCGTGCTGTGGTGCGTCCCCCCTACACTTCCATCTGACTTGTGCCATGCTAGACGTTGAGGTTCTATTGCCTGCGTGATATGACCAGGAGGAGCGCGAGGAGACCTCTCACACACCATGCTCCACTGCCATCCCGTGCCCTGTATCGCCTGTGCGGATTGACTATGTTGGGGTTACACCTGGTCGACTGGGGCTGTGTGTGCCTTGTCAAGGGGCATGGCGGGCGCATAACAGGATCCAGCTTGTCCACAGAGGGTGGGCTGAGGTGCGCCTGGTACCGCTTTGTACGTGTGCCCGGCTGCTGTGCACACACGTGTTCACTCCCCCCGACAGGTGTCCTCTCACAATGCCCAGGGAAGCGGTGGTGTACTGTTCATGACCCCTCCCAACACGGCGTGCTCCAACTTGGCATGTGCGCATCTACCCGTCACACCCACCCACCTGAGCACTGCGTCCATACGACTTCACACGACACATGTGTGTCTTCCACAGTTGTGCTACTCATTTGCGTTGACATCCAATACCAGTGGACTACATGGTCATGTCACGACTGCCGTGTACTTCACATACTCTCATCCTCTCTCATTCGTACTTGTGAAATGAGTCAGCGGAGACAGTTTTGGTTTCAAACATTATATTGAGTCTTCTGTCCTCTGTGATGCAGTATAGTGGACACTACTGGCAGCGGAATACATGTTGAGGATATACTGAGCATGATTGCAAATGGGATAGGGTGTGGGGTTACATGTGATTGGCTGTTGCATGTGGGATGTGGGCTTCAGAGTTACATCTGCTTGGCCAAGGCTGTGCTAATGTACATTTACGTATAGCTGCGGAGCTGCGGACTTTGACACAGACGGTATACATGTAGCCTACCAGACCGCTTGGCATCATGGGCACAGTCCATCTCAGTTCCATGTGACAGGTTTGCTGCGGTTGTTCCTCATGCACGCGTGCATGTGAGATGACATCAGGGCATGTGCTTGCGTGCATGCAGCGGCGTGCCACTTGTTGTTGCAATGTGGTGGTTACTGGACATGTCACAGTCACTGGGGTCGTGTTGTTGTTGTATGCACTTGTCGTCCATGCAAAGGTCCTGGTATGGGATTCCCGGGGCGGGGGTGGGAGGGGTGCAGCACCCACAGACTCCAGGCGACCTATTCATGTCCACTGAGCGGTGTGTGTGTCCATGGGCGCTGGATCCATGTCGTGTCCTGGTTGTTCGTGCAGTTCCGTCCATGTGGGTGCGATACACAGACCCCATGCCACTGCCTCCCACGATGCATGCGGTGTTCCTGGATGTGATGGGGAACAGTGTGCATGTCCCGGTCATATCCGATGTCATGGCGATGTCGTTGATGGTGTGGTTACAGTTGCCGGTCGTTTGGTATGGCTGTTGTGGTGGTGACTGGCCAGTCCGTGCGGAAGCTAAGCATGGGTGCGGGGTTGGACATCATAGGTCAATCGGGGAACCTGCGTTGTGGTCCGACGAATTTACAGGTTGTCAGGTATGCGATGCCGTCCAGCAGGGCTTCCATGTCATTGGTGGTGTACATGTTTGCCAGCCAATGTAGCGGATGGTGGCTGTCAAGGTGTTGTTCGTAAGTTGTCCCTTGGAGGACCATGATGGGGCATGCTGGGTGACATTCGATGTAGCTGTTCTCGATGATCCGTCGTGTGGAGGCACAGTGGTCCCATTTCAGTGCGGGTGCGATGTTGGCCACATACGCCATGCCCCCATAGGCAGAGCAGGCCCTGTCGTGTGCGTCCAGAGGGAGGAGTAGTGGTAGCAGGTCCGCCTTTAGACATGCCGGGTTGGAGAGGCACATCTCCACGGGATGCTGGTAGGGACACCTCCGACAGTAGAAGACGGGCATGACGCAGCTGAACAATGTGATGCGGTAAGTCAGTCGGTAACTTACGTTCAGCAGGGACAGGAGATCGCATCCCAATATATGTATCAGGTTGGTTTTGTACAGCTTGAGCTGTCCGGCGTAGTTGGGTAGGTGTGTTGCGGTTGCCATTTCGCAGCGGTGCGTTGTGGTGGCGTGCTCCGGCTGTGTGTGCAGTCTGCAATGTGCACGCTCCGAGGTTGCTGTGAGCTCTGTGTAGTCGTAGGGAGACAGGACTTGTGTTCTGTTGGCTTGTGCGGAGGACATGGGCCCTCATCCCACATGCTTCTCAGACAGTTCAAGGTCAGTGATGTGTGACTCCTTCCAATTAACTTGCATGTGGCCGACATGGGGGAGTGTTTTCTTTTTTCTTTCCCGTCCGTTGTGTTCTTCTGTGATATGCGCTATCTGCCCTGTGGTCGGTCTCCTCGGCATGCCTGTGTTGGTCTTTTCTTGGACAATGGCTGTATTCACCGGCTTCTTTCGTAGGGCTGTGGTTTCGGAGTTGGAATGGAAGGTCATTCAGTGCTGTCTGCTCTCCCTTGTGTGGGCGGCAGGCTGCCTTTCCGCTCTGCGTTGGGCCTTGTGTGTGAATGTTATTCTTGGGCCACCTGTTGTCGGTCCCCGGGCTCTTTGGTGTTCCGTTTTATATGTCTTGTTCATATGTGCAGGGTGGTATGGGTGTTTCAGTGTGGTACTGGCGTTCCTCTTCCCGAAGGGGCCCTGCTTCTCCTAGTTGGTGTTGCCGCCGCTGTGTGCTACGCCATGTTTGTTACACTGGGGTGTGTCCTGCTGTTGCGTGACTTCACTGACATGTGTGCGTCGGTTGTGTGGCGTTGGGTGTTGTCCGTGAATTGGGCGTTGGGGACATGTCTGTGGCAGGCCTGTCACGTGTCATGTGCGTTCGGGGTGGGGCTGATGTGTGTGCTGCTTGGTTGTGTCCCTGTGTCTGTGTGCGACGCATGCATGGCGCTGCGGTTGGCCTCTGCGTTGTGCGCATGTGTGGCGGCGTCATCGCCGCTTTGGGGCCGTGACGGGGTCGTTGGTTCCTAGTCCCAGGTGGTGTGTACACATGTGTTACGCGATGTTACGATTTGGCCTGTGTGTCATATGTGGATGCAATGGTGGATGTGTAGTGTACACGCGGGGGTGGGGGGTTGTCCGCTTTTTCCGCCCTTGCACTGTGTGCGCTGTTTGCGTGCACTTGTTGTGTGTGTGCCTACCTGCGTCTCCGCGGTACGTTGCGTCCTTGGTGGTGCATCAGCAAGAGCATGGGGAGGGCCTGCAGTGCTGGATTCATGCTCGGGGAGCCGCTTCTTCGTTGTCCGTGCTCGGCGTCCGTGTTACCGCTTCGGTTTGTCGTACGGTGTCTCTTAGCCGTGGGAGCCGTTTGTTTGCGGCATCGTAATTTATACGCCGGGCGGGACGTGATTTCGTCGGACGGTGTGTGTCAATTGTGCTGCGCCGCTACGTGTACGGACGCACTTTGATGGCGGACGGTGTTGCTGGCTTGCCGGCGGTGTTTGGCCTACTTTTCGCATCGTAATTTGGCGGGCGTGTGGACTGCTGCGTGCCGGCGGTAACTGGTGGTTTTTGCATCCGCCAGCACGGCGGTTGTGCTTCCGCCCGCCATCGTAATGACCCCCTAACATATTTGTATTTACTATTCCTACCACAATCTAAATTAATTTCAGCAAATGCTGCATAGTGAACATAATTAATTTACTATAACAACTCCAATACACATTAAATAAAGTAAATGTTGAACACTAAAATTAAATATTTTTATATTCCCAACTCAATATAAATTAATTAAGGTAAGTGCTGGACACTAACATAAATAATTTACTATTTCCACTCCACTCTATATTAAATTGAGGTAGGTGCTTGACAGTAAACCTAAATAATTTATTATTCCCACTCCAGTCTATATTAAATTAGAGTAGGTGCTGGACACTAAACATAAATAATTTACTATTCCCACTCCAGTCTATATTAAATTGGGGTAGGTGCTTAACAGTAAAACCTAAATAATTTACTATTCCCACTCCAGTCTATATTAAATTAGAGTAGGTGCTGGACACTAAACATAAATAATTTACTATTCCCACTCCAGTCTATATTAAATTGGGGTAGGTGCTTAACAGTAAACCTAAATAATTTACTATCCCACTCCAGTCTATATTAAATTAGAGTAGGTGCTGGACACTAAACATAAATAATTTACTATTCCCACTCCATTCTATAATAAATTATATTAGGTGCTGGACACTATGGGGCCGATTCCGATCTCGGCCGGTAGGGCTCCGAATCGGATTCGGCTTTACCGGATCCGATTCGGAGCCCTGTTTCCTGACCGATTCGTACGCGGGTCCGGCCGAGCGAGTACGATGCAAGCGCTCACGGGGGTCGCCGACCGACTCGTACGTCAAGCCTTCAACATCCCTCCGACCGACTTCCGCATGGACACAACTCGCACCGCGCGATGGAGCCGTTCCCGACCGGGCAAGTACGACAGGCGCGCCGCGAGCAGTCCGACCGCCTTTCGCGCTGTTCGGCTCGAAAGAGCAGTCGGAGCCGGACTTTGGGGGGTCCGTGTCGTCGGACCCCCCGGTAGCGCGTAGGCCACGCGAGTCGCACACAGTGGGGACCCATGGGTCCCCCCCTACCTGTGCATGTATCACCGGCGCGATGCGCATCGACGCGCACTCCGCTGTAGGGGGCGCCCGAGCCCGGCTCTCGCACCCATTGAGTCAATGGGAGCCCGCGCGCGTGCTGCTAGTCGACCGGGGCTCCCATTGACTTCAATGGGAGTCCGACCGACTCGAGTCCGGGTGCATGCGTGCGCATCATACTCGCTTCGGGTCGGACTGGCCAGAGTCCGCATTCCGGCCGGAAATCTCTCCGGGTCCGGCTCGGCCGGAGAGGTTTCCGGCACGAATCGGAATCGGCCCCTAAACCTAAATAATTTACTATTCCCACTACAGTCTATATTAAATTTGGGTAGGTGCTGGACACTAAACAAAATTAATTTAATATTCCCACTCCAATATACATTAAATTGGGGTAGGTACTGACAGTAAAATGAACAAATATCTATACCCACTGCAGTGTCTAATAAATTAGGATAGATGCTGGACAGTAAAACATACATAATTTACTATTCCCACTTGCAGTCTATATTAAATTGGGGTAGGTGCTGACAGTAAACATAAATAATTTACTATTCCCACTCCAATATATATTAAATTGTAGTAGGTGCTGTACAGTAACATAAACAAATTACTATTCCCACTACTTTTTATAATAAATTATAGTAGGTACTGGACATTAAACCAAAATAATTTACTATTCCCACTCCAGTGTATATAAAATTAGGGTAGATGCTGAACAGTAAACATAAATAATTAACTATTCACACTACAATATAAATTTAAATAAACTATATACTAATAACTAAACATTACCAATTACATCCCACAAAAAATATTTTTTTATAATAACTCCCAAACATTATACCTTATAAACCCAAAAACACACTACTAAAAATAAATTTCAAATTTATAATTCTATAAATCTATTTATTTTTCAATAAAATCTAAAATTTTCATATTTTTTAATAAGATTTAATTATAAATATATAATTTGTAATACACTCACCACCCTTATCCCCTAAAAACCCAACAACTCACTCATAAACATATTTATCAAATTTATATTTCAATATTTTATTTTATTTTTAAAAATAATTCCAAATTTATTCTAAACTTTGATAATATTTAATTTAAAATATATATTTTTAAAACACTAGCCCAACATTATCCCATATAAACAAAACAAGCCACTACTCCAAAATATAATTTCAATTTTAAATTTCCATATATTTATAAATTTTTAAAATATTTTATAAATCTTTAAATATATTAAAAATATTTAGTTTTAATTATATATTTTTAACACACTCCCCACCATCATCACCTATAAACCCAACATCCCACTCCTAAAAATAAAATTTAATTTACATTTCAAAAATGTTTTTTTTGTTAATTATTTCTAAAATTATTAAAAATGGTCATTATATTTATTTTAAAATATTAATTTTTGTTAAAACTACCCACCCTTATACCCTATAAAACGAAAAAATTCACTACTAAAAATAAATTTCTATTAAAATTTTAAATATTACTTTTTGTTTTAATAAATACATTCTCAATTATTTTAATATTTTTTAAAATATTTAATATAAAATATATATTTATAAAATACTCCCCACCCTTATCCCCTAGAAACCCAACATCCCACTCCTAAAATTAATTATCAAATTTAAATTTAAATATAAATTGTATATTTTTTATAAATAAATTATAAATTTAGAAAAATGTACATAATATTTAATTTAAATTTAATATTTTTAAAACACTCCCCACCCTTATCCCCTATAAACCCAACATCCCGCTCCTAAAATTAATTATCAAATTTAAATTTAAATATAAATTTTCTACTTTTTATAAATAAATTATAAATTTGATATAATTTACATAATATTTAATTTAAAAAAAATATTTTTAAAACACTTCCCACCCTTATCCCCTATAAACCCAACATCCCACTGCTAAAATTAATTATCAAATTTACATTTAAATATAAATTTTCTATTTTTGATAAATAAATTATGAATTTGTAAAAAATGTACATAATATTTATTTTTAAATAAATATTTTTAAAACACTCCCCACCCTTATCCCCTATAAACCCAACATCCCACTCCTAAAATTATATATAAAATTTCCTTTACATTTTAAATTATTTAAAATATTAAAAAATATTTTTTTAATACATTACAAATAACATATTAAAACACTTATATACAAAATATTACAAAACATACAGAAATTTACACAATACTACACTTAATCGATATTTTAATACAACGATATTATGACATTCGATATATTATACTTCGATATTTTACTACACATTCCAATATCGATATTTTTAATGTCGATATACTAAACATCGATATTTTATATCATAGATATTTCACTATCGATATTTTGGTATGTCGACATTAAAATTTCGATATTTTGACTGCTCACCATCGCTAACAGCTGTTAGCGACAGCTTCATGGCGAAAGCGACCGTTTTGGTGCCGCTTTGCATGTCAGCGATATTTATCGCTAATGACATGCAAAGTGGGCGTTCCCAACTAAAAGCGACTGCAAACAGTTGCAAACACAACTTCCCTATTACCAATGCCCGCGCTAAGCAATAAAAAGTCACGCTAACCGCGATTAATCGCTGGAATTTAACACCTGCTAAAAACCTGACTTAACCATTTTTGTCAATGGGAGGTGGATTGTAAGGTTAATTCCTCACCTGCCTATTAGCAAGCTTTTCATTAGCGCGGTGAATTTTTCGCTGGATTTCTCGCGACTATTGCTGAGTTTTACGCCTATCGCTGGATTTTCTATCGCCTGTGAGATAAGCGTTGATAATAACGCATTATCTCCGCGATGAAATCCAGCGATAGCCGGCGTATGAAAAACAGCGTTTAAGCGCGCTGTGCGATAATTATCGCAAATCCTTGGTAATATCCCCCTAGTTTTATATATGAGGCTGTGTGCTTTGTTCTAGTTTTCTAACACACGTATTGCTGCTAAATTATTGCTTTTGTTTAGATCTTAGGGGCCCATTACGATACCCGGCGTAAATAAATCCGCCAGGCATGGAAGCGGCAAAAATCCGCCCGCACACACCGCCTGAACACCGACCACGCCATTACGATTACACAAACCGAAAACCGCCATCGGCGGAAAAAGCACACAAAATACCGCCCGCCAACGTCCGAGTCGGAGTCAAACCGCCCGCCACGGACGGAAACACGCACGACAACACAAAACCGCCCGCCCTCACGGCCGACACACCGCACGTGAAATTACGATCGCACCGACATGAGCGCGGAAAAACAACAAATATACCGCCCGCCAGCGCAAACAACGCCGATGAGAATCGACACGGCAGAAGCCATGGCGCCAACGTACCTGCACAGAAACCATCCGCACACAAAACCAATAGCACACAACATGGCCAACAAGTCCACACAGCAAGGCACGCACAAATACACAAGCACAGTACACATCCCGAAAACACCCCCCGGACAAACAAAAAATACAAAGGCCAGAACCCCAGACACAACACACCTGAAAACAACAGACCATGAGGACACACCCACATAGGTGAGTACAAAAGCAGCACTCCCACAGACCACAACCCCTTGCTACATTGCAAACCAGAGAGGAGAGGAGAGGACACAGTGACACAGCAAGGACAGCAGCACACCACAGAAACGCACACATCACTACCACCACCACCACCACCACCACCACCAAACACCACCACCACCACCACCACCACCACCAAACACCGGCACCACAAACCCCCTGCACATTACACAACACACACCGCACCAGCACCACAAACACCATGGCACCACAAAGAATGCCCAAGTTCACGCCCATGGAGCTGACGGTCATGGTCGACGAGATCATCAAGGTGTACCCACAAATCTATGGGAACATGGTCCAGCACACACCACTAGCCACCAGAAACAGAATGTGGAACCGGATCGTAGACCAGGTCAATGCAGTCGGGACCCTGCCCAGGAACAGAGTCGAGATTAACAAACGTTGGAATGACGTAAAGAGCCTGGTCAAGAAGAAGGAGGGCAAAAACAGAGAGCTGGCTGCCGTCACTGGCGGAGGGAATCCCGCGCTCTTTAAGACCTTCAAAGCGTGGGAGGAGAAGGTGCGAGTCGTAATCCATCCGGAGATCCTCGCCGGATTAACAGGGGGAGTGGAGGCTGGTAAGTACAAACTAATGTATACCAGCACACCGCTATGTACTCACATGCACTACCACCATGCCACAGCTCCCAGGGACAAACACCCCCATGTCCAGCACACAATACACAACACATCACACACACATGCAACAGACACTACCACACACAGCCCAAACCGAACAACTGTAAGATGCGTGGGGACATGTGTACACTAAGCCAGCCACGTAACCACCAACAGGTCCCCAAATATGCCAGAAGCGCCACAACGAGCACCCACCACACCCATGTGTCCGCCACAGCTGCACTAACCGACAAGTAACAGGTAAGTGGCAGGAACACAAAGTGCAGTGGGTGGGACGGTGGACAGCCCAAGTACAACACACACCAGGCCCCAGTCCCACAGCACAGCAAGGAGGAGCATCCCCCACACCCCACAGCCACGTGTCAGCCACCGCAGTGCACAACGACAGCCGAAAGGCAGACATCACGGTCCACAGCAATCGGTGTCAGTGGGTGTCCAGCCACCCCCACGACCCACAACACCCCCCCACCCCCACAGACCTGCAACATGGAGCACCCCCCGCTTAGAGCCATGTGGCATCCAGTACAGTGCACGCACGAACAACTTGCAGGTGGGAAACTGGACAGGGCTGGATTACTGGAGGCATGAGGACCATAACACGACCAACACATGGGACATGTCACGTAGCAGACGAACACGCAGCACCGCCCACCGTCACGAACAAGTGAACAATGTGCACACGGACATGAACAACAGACTCACACCCCACATGACCCATCACAGACATAGCAACACCCAAGGAGCCACGTCTGCATGCACAAGCCACACTGAATATAGTCCCACACGGCAGCCACTGTGCAACTCATCACACACAACCGAAACACCATTGAAGTCCTGTCCATGTAGCCCCTACTGCCTGTCAACAACACACCCCACAACTACGCCTATGTAAGACAAACAACACTAGACGCAACAGAGCGGAACAACATAAATGCACACGAACACCACTGAACCCATCAAACTCACAGACACACCATGCACATACAACATACCATCCATCCCATCCGTCAGCCCCAGTCTCATGAAAGGCATGTCATCCGCACAGCTGCCACACATACAGCAGTCACGCTAAGACACATGCCCATGACCAACCATGTGCCAGAAGTCAATGAAGCGCACGCCACACTGTGAGCAACAACACACAACATGGGCCACACCCCCCCGAGCACTGCAGTGATGCACATGGCACAGGGCAGCACGCACACCAAGGAGATGGGACAACTGCAATACGTTGGCTGGCACACAACTATCACTCACTCATAACGATGCGTCCAATGCCATGTCCAGTAATCACAACAGACAGCAAATATGCAGGCCATGTCAAGCATGCACACACCTCAAACCATGCACTGTCATGCTGCCACAACACATGTCACGTTCGGCACCCATGGCTCACAGCATGTACCCCAAAAGCATATCCCCTCCCAAATGCGAATCTGGGGCATGGCCCCCATGTTGCCATATGCGTTCCTAAGCGTTCCATTTGAACCCCAAAAGCATATCCCCTCCCAAATGCGAATCTGGGGCATGGCCCCCATGTTGCCATATGCGTTCCTAAGCGTTCCATTTGAACCCCAAAAGCATATTCCATCCCAAATGCGAATCTGGGGCATGGCCCCCATGTTGCCATATGCGTTCCTAAGCGTTCCATTTGAACCCCAAAAGCATATTCCATCCCAAATGCGAATCTGGGGCATGGCCCCCATGTTGCCATATGCGTTCCTAAGCGTTCCATTTGAACCCCAAAAGCATATCCCCTCCCAAATGCGAATCTGGGGCATGGCCCCCATGTTGCCATATGCGTTCCTAAGCGTTCCATTTGAACCCCAAAAGCAAAGTACAAACCAGACCCAGGATGGGCCAGGATCCCGCATACACCAGAGTCACAATAAGTAGGGGCACAGCAACACACCCATCGGCATGGCCAATCCGTCCCATGCCACATGTGCACAGCACACAGTCCCATTGCCAAGCACACACAACTACAGATGCTACAGCCACACACACGCCTCCGGGAAACCCATGTACGAGATTGCACGAACTGTCAATGTCAGACGACAAATACATACTTCGCCAGGTGCAACACAATAACAAATCTCATTCTCTCCACAGGTGACGAACTGCTGGATGCTGGGGATGGAGCCAGCAGCCAGCACAGCCAGCCTACAAGCCCCCAACGAGGACACACGGATCTGGAGGATCTGTCCTCCTCTTCGGACACGGACAACCAAGCAGGCCCATCTGGTGTGGCAGGGCCCAGCCGCTCCCCAGGACCCCTCCTACCCACCAACCCATCATCCAGGGCTGCTGAACATTCACAGCCCCCTGCTGCCACTGTCGTTGCGGCCACACCCACGGTCATTGTGGCCACTACCACTGCCGCAACCGCCACCATCGCCGCACCGACCACCACCGCCGCCACCACCGCCACGTCTTCGCTGGCACCAGCCCCAGCGCAGGTGGTGGCCCGGACGACTGGATCCACCCTGGGAGCCACAGCGAGGACCGTGGTGAGCAATGTGGCTAGTGGGCAGGGCCGGTGGCAGCAGGACTGGTAGGAGGAGCAGGGTCAGGGAAACGCCAGCCTCCCCTGGGAGCCATGCCCTGCCTCACATGGCCAGAGTCCTTGGGGCCTATGAAGAGGCCCAAGGACAATGGGTCCGGTCTGCTTCAGACACGCGTGAGGTGCTGGGGGTGCTGAGGTCCATGGACGCCCGTATGGGCCAAATCGTGGACCTCATGGGACAGCTGGTGGTGGCGGTGAGGTCACAGCCAGGGACAGCAGCTCCCCTCCGCCACCACCTGCCGGGGCGCAGGGTGGAGCAGCAGTGTCCAGTTCCCCTGCGTCCACAGCCAGTGATCACACCTCAACCACCAGCATGTCGCAAGCAGGCACCCCCCTCGCAAACGTGGAAGGGGCCGTCCGAAGAGGAAACAGATCTCCCGGGAGGACTTCGCACGCTCCAGACGCAAGTGAGGCAGCCAGCCAGCCTTCCGCCAGCCTTCCTTGACCAGCCACTGCATTGACTTGGACTACGATCCCACTCCACACAGCCATCTGGATGGCATGTGTGTGTTGGACTATGGACATAGAACCAGTGGGTACACCCTGATCATCACGCAGCCATGACCGACAGCTCATTGTCACTGCACGCACCACTTTTGTCATCACCTTACACACAATCACATGTCACAGTTTGTAATAAATGCACCTTTTTCACTAACTGCTGTTTGTGCCCTGTGTCTTATTTGTACGGAATACAACGGCCACCTTGGGCGGAAAGGCACCTGATGCGTGGCATGGCATTTGAATCCGGAGGGCCTGTAGGGACCTAGGGGTGGGAGACAGAACAGGAGCACATTCAATGAGTGTGTCACACACCCATCACACAGTACATGTCAACAACTACAAGCAATGTACACACATCGCACAGAGCTATAGGGCACAATGCCACAGCCACCAACAGTGGCATACTACCCTGGCCATGGAGCGTTGACACACAGCACGCAGTGAACAAACGGCCACCCTGACACAGCACACACACACCTGCACAGATACAGCCACATCAGCCGTCGTACATGGACACTCACCGTCAAGTGAAGTAGCGGGCGATGAGCTGCTGCCGCACATTACCAGCTTCCTCCTCTCCGCTGTCCTCCTCACTCGAGCTGTCCTGGTCTGCGGGCTGGGGCCCTGGTTGATCTCCGTCATCCACGATGAGGGGGATCTGCTTCCGAATGGCCAGATTGTGCAGCATGCAGCACGCCACCACTATCCGGCACACCTTCTGTGGGGAGTACGCCAGCGCACCCTCGGTGCGGTCCAGGCACCTGAACCTGGACTTGAGGAGGCCAAAGGTACGCTCGACCACACGTCTGGTCCTCCCATGTGCCTCATTGTAGCGATCGTCTGCTGGGGTGCGAGGATTCCTCAATGGACTGAGCAGCCATGCCCCATTCGGATACGCAGAGTCACCTGGGTGTGAGGGACACAGAGAACCGTTGCTAATCCAACTGGACAGGGGACAGCATCGCACAGCCAGCACGCTACACCACTCCACATACTCACCGACAATACAGGCACGATCCTGTTGCATATTGGACATCAGTCGTGGCAAGATGCTGTTGCGCATTATGTGTGCGTCATGGGCCGAGCCTGGGAACTTTGCACACACGTGGGTGATCACCATGTCCGCAAGGCACACCACTTGCACATTCAGGGAGTGCGTGTGCTTCCTGTTGCGGTACAGGTGCTCAGTGGCCTGTGGTGGAACAAGGCCGACATGTGTGCAGTCAATGGCTCCAACGACGTGTGGGATTCTGCCAAGGGCATAGAATGCACCCTTCACTGCCGCCAATTCACGAGCCCTGGGGAAGCGGATGTACCTGTTCCGGTACAGCATCATGGCTGCCAGTACATCCCTCAGCACCTTGCTGAACATGGGCTGGGACATCCCTCCTCCACTGCCCACTGTGTGCTGGAATGACCCAGTGGCGAAGAAATGCATGGCGGCCATCACCTTAGCCGTGGGGGTGACAGCAGTCGGATACACCCTGCGGGGACGGAGATGGGGTTCTAACATGGCACACAGTCGATGCAGGGTTGGCCTGTCCAGCCGAAACTTCCTAATGACCTCCGTATCCTCCATGTCTGCCAGCAATTGGTATGGGCGGTCAATGTTCGGTCTCCGCCTAGGGACAATGGCAGAGGACACATGTCAAAGCAACACGACACATAGCAATTTCGCATACACATCACTGACATGACTGAGCAAGCACATGAGCCACAGCCCAGCTGTCAAGCTGGGACGGCACGGCCACAATACACTTACACAGGTCTCCCAACAATGGCAATGGCTAGTGATACAAACCACTGCCATGTGCATGCACATGGGGATCTAGGCCCCAATGACTTGCGGGGCGTGCTGATGGGGACTGACTGCATATCCGTCAAGCGGCAACGCCACGGCAACATGAATGTCTGCTGAGCATGGAACTGCTTCCGCGGCTGGATGAGTATGGCACACGACGACGACGATGTGGGCACAGGCTGAGCGGCCAAAACAAGTGGGACCTGTGGCACGAGGGGATATGAGACAGTAGTAGGTGTCAGCACTGCACCCTATGTACAGCACTGTACGGATCACACCTCCCGAAACATTGACAGGTGTCCACATTGACAGCCCCATGCCAAGACGGCTGTGTGCTTGCAGTCACACGTCACAGGTGAGAGGTTACATTGCACGTGCCAGGTGGCAGTCGTACATAGTGGGAGCTGGCATGTGTGTGCATGTGTCTCCTGTTCAGGATCCACCAGATGGGCGCTGACTCTGTACTGACCATTGGACACAGCATGTTCCGTGGAAGGCTTGTGTGTGTGGGATGGTGGCACTGGATGTGCCTCCGTTGGGTGGGGGGCCATGCACAGGGCGGGTACGTCGATGATTGCGCATTGTTGGTCACGGTGGGTGCACCCACTGAGATGTGTTGCCCTGTGTTCAATTCCTATGTCCGCATGATGATGGACTGTAGATGTGGGCAGACTACACATTGGTCGATGTGCTGTCTATATGCATGTGCCTTCACACCAGGCACAGCTGCCCCTGCACATGTGACCCCTGCTGGACTCGCTGCTGGGTCTGTGGAGCTGATGCACCTTCTGCGCGTGGGGCGGGCAGCTCTCCTCACTTCCCTCATTGCGCATGTCATGACTTTGCCGCAGGTGACATGGATCATGGAGGGCCCACATGTACGCGTGGGTAGGCTACACATGATTGTACACTGGTCGCCACCCCCAGTCAGTGTTTCGAATGGGAAGGTTGTCGTGCTGGTGGTATGTTCGATGTGGCGGATGGGCGGGCCTAGGTGCGGGCTTACATTCCGGACATGGGGGGTAGTTGGATTGGCGACTAGTTGCAGTACACACGGGACACGTCTCTTCCTTTCCACATCTGGGTCATCCCTTGTACTAACTGACAGTGATACAGTCATCTTCGCCCCAGCCCTCATGTCCTCCCCTCGCTCCCCCAATATGCATGCTCACCTGCGAGGCTAGCGCTTGCACAGGCAGCCCCAAGCTCGCACCAGAGAGGGCAAGGAGTGTATGTGTGGGTCCAGTTGCACGAGTGGGCTGTCTCAGGGTATGATGTGTTGCGGGACGCCGTCCACCTGCGTGGTGCCCCAAATGGAGACCCGGCCTGCATGGACTATGCATCACAGTCTTCGCCTTCCGGATCCGCCACCTGCGACACCCAGTGGCTGTGGCTGCCCTTGCGGCCAGGCCGCGTCCGTCTGTGGCTGATGGCCCACACATTCACTCTTTGGCCTCTCTGGGGAGGGCTCGGGGGTGGTGGCGCACGCGCTTGCACTTAGTCGCAATGGCATGTGGCGTGGTTGGTATGATGGGCAATGGATGGGATGGTGCGAGCCACCTCCCGTGACGTCAGTGCTGCTCGTGCTGTGGTGCGTCCCCCTACACTTCCATGTGACTTGTGCCATGCTAGACGTTGAGGTTCTATTGCCTGCGTGATATGACCAGGAGGAGCGCGAGGAGACCTCTCACACACCATGCTCCACTGCCATCCCGTGCCCTGTATCGCCTGTGCGGATTGACTATGTTGGGGTTACACCTGGTCGACTGGGGCTGTGTGTGCCTTGTCAAGGGGCATGGCGGGCGCACAACAGGATCCAGCTTGTCCACAGAGGGTGGGCTGAGGTGCGCCTGGTACCGCTTTGTACGTGTGCCCGGCTGCTGTGCACACACGTGTTCACTCCCCCCGACAGGTGTCCTCTCACAATGCCCAGGGAAGCGGTGGTGTACTGTTCATGACCCCTCCCAACACGGCGTGCTCCAACTTGGCATGTGCGCATCTACCCGTCGCACCCACCCACCTGAGCACTGCGTCCATACGACTTCACACGACACATGTGTGTCTTCCACAGTGGTGCTACTCATTTGCGTTGACATCCAATACCAGTGGACTACATGGTCATGTCACGACTGCCGTGTACTTCACATACTCTCATCCTCTCTCATTCGTACTTGTGAAATGAGTCAGCGGAGACAGTTTTGGTTTCAAACATTATATTGAGTCTTCTGTCCTCTGTGATGCAGTATAGTGGACACTACTGGCAGCGGAATACATGTTGAGGATATACTGAGCATGATTGCAAATGGGATAGGGTGTGGGGTTACATGTGATTGGCTGTTGCATGTGGGATGTGGGCTTCAGAGTGACATCTGCTTGGCCAAGGCTGTGCTAATGTACATTTACGTATAGCTGCGGAGCTGCGGACTTTGACACAGACGGTATACATGTAGCCTACCAGACCGCTTGGCATCATGGGCACAGTCCATCTCAGTTCCATGTGACAGGTTTGCTGCGGTTGTTCCTCATGCACGCGTGCATGTGAGTTGACATCAGGGCATGTGCTTGCGTGCATGCAGCGGCGTGCCACTTGTTGTTGCACTGTGGTGGTTACTGGACATGTCACAGTCACTGGGGTCGTGTTGTTGTTGTATGCACTTGTCGTCCATGCAAAGGTCCTGGTATGGGATTCCCGGGGCGGGGGTGGGAGGGGTGCAGCACCCACAGACTCCAGGCGACCTATTCATGTCCACTGAGCGGTGTGTGTGTCCATGTGCGCTGGATCCATGTCGTGTCCTGGTTGTTCGTGCAGTTCCGTCCATGTGGGTGCGATACACAGAGCCCATGCCACTGCCTCCCACGATGCATGCAGTGTTCCTGGATGTGATGGGGAACAGTGTGCATGTCCCGGTCATATCCGATGTCATGGCGATGTCGTTGATGGTGTGGTTACAGTTGCCGGTCGTTTGGTATGGCTGTTGTGGTGGTGACTGGCCAGTCCGTGCGGAAGCTAAGCATGGGTGCGGGGTTGGACATCATAGGTCACTCGGGGAACCTGCGTTGTGGTCCGACGTATTTACAGGTTGTCAGGTATGCGATGCCGTCCAGCAGGGCTTCCATGTCATTGGTGGTGTACATGTTTGCCAGCCAATGTAGCGGATGGTGGCTGTCAAGGTGTTGTTCGTAAGTTGTCCCTTGGAGGACCATGATGGGGCATGCTGGGTGACATTCGATGTAGCTGTTCTCGATGATCCGTCGTGTGGAGGCACAGTGGTCCCATTTCAGTGCGGGTGCGATGTTGGCCACATACGCCATGCCCCCATAGGCAGAGCAGGCCCTGTCGTGTGCGTCCAGAGGGAGGAGTAGTGGTAGCAGGTCCGCCTTCAGACATGCCGGGTTGGAGAGGCATATCTCGACGGGATGCTGGTAGGGACACCTCCGACAGTAGAAGACGGGCATGACGCAGCTGAACAATGTGATGCGGTAAGTCAGTCGGTAACTTACGTTCAGCAGGGACAGGAGATCGCATCCCAATGTATGGCACAGGTTGGTTTTGTACAGCTTGAGCTGTTCGGCGTAGTTGGGTAGGTGTGTTGCGGTTGCCATTTCGCAGCGGTTCGTTGAGGTGGCGTGCTCCGGCTGTGTGTGCAGTCTGCAATGTGCACGCTCCGGGGTTGCTGTGAGCTCTGTGTAGTCGTGGGGAGACAGGACTTGTGTTCTGTTGGCTTGTTTGGAGGACACGGGCCCTCTTCCCACATGCTTCTCAGACAGTTCAAGGTCAGTGCTGTGTGACTCCTTCCAATTAACTTGCATGTGGCCGACATGGGGGAGTGTTTTCTTCTTTCTTCCCCGTCCGTTGTGTGCTTCTGTGATATGCGCTATCTGCCCTGTGGTCGGTCCCTCGGCATGCCTGTGTTGGTCTATTCTTGGACAATGGCTGTATTCACCGGCTTCTGTCGTAGGGCTGTGGTTTCGGAGTTGGAATGGAAGGTCATTCAGTGCTGTCTGCTCTCCCTTGTGTGGGCGGCAGGCTGCCTTTCCGCTCTGCGTTGGGCCTTGTGTGTGAATGTTATTCTTGGGCCACCTGTTGTCGGTCCCCGGGCTCTTTGGTGTTCCGTTTTATATGTCTTGTTCATATGTGCAGGGTGGTATGGGTGTTTCTGTGAGGTACTGGCGTTCCTCTTCCCGAAGGGGCCCTGCTTCTCCTAGTTGGTGTTGCCGCCGCTGTGTGCTACGCCATGTTTGTTACACTGGGGTGTGTCCTGCTGTTGCGTGTCTTCACTGACATGTGTGCGTCGGTTGTGTGGCGTTGGGTGTTGTCCGTGAATTGGGCGTTGGGGACATGTCTGTGGCCGGCCTGTCACGTGTCATGTGCGTTCGGGGTGGGGCTGATGTGTGTGCTGCTTGGTTGTGTCCCTGTGTCTGTGTGCGACGCATGCATGGCGCTGCGGTTGGCCTCTGCGTTGTGCGCATGTGTGGCGGCGTCATCGGCGCTTTTGGGCCGTGACGGGGTGGTTGGTTACTAGTCCCAGGTGGTGTGTACACATGTGTTCTGCGATGTTACGATTTGGCCTGTGTGTCATATGTGGATGCGATGGTGGATGTGTAGTGTACACGCGCTGGTGGGGGGTTGTCCGCTTTTTCCGCCCTTGCACTGTGTGCGCTGTTTGCGTGCACTTGTTGTGTGTGTGCCTACCTGCGTCTCCGCGGTACGTTGCGTCCTTGGTGGTGCATCAGCAGAAGCATGGGGAGTGCCTGCAGTGCTGGATTCATGCTCGGGGAGCCGCTTCTTCGTTGTCCGTGCTCGGCATCCGTGTTACCGCTTCGGTTTGGCGTACGGTATCTCTTGGCCGTGGGAGCCGTTTGTTTGCGGCATCGTAATTTATGCGCCGGGCGGGACGTGTTTCGTCGGACGGTGTGTGTCAGTTGGGCTGCGCCGCTACATGTACGGGCGCACTTTGATGGCGGACGGTGTTGCTGGCTTGCCGGCGGTGTTTGGCCTACTTTTCGCATCGTAATTGGACGGGCGTGTGGACTGCTGCGTGCCGGCGGTAACTGGTGGTTTTTGCATCCGCCAGCACGGCGGTGGTGCTTCCGCCCGCCATCGTAATGTGCCCCTTAGAAACGAAAATGGATGAATGTATATAAAGCCAGATCTATTCCCAATCTGGTTTTACCTTGTGTGAATGCTCAACAACGCCCTCAACTTTGGCTAGCTTTTCCTGTGGGATCGAGAGTAAGTCTAAACTGCGACATATCTAAAAGAGTATTTACCATTTAAAGTAATAATATAGCAAAAAAGCAATAAAATGTTTTCCACCAGAGAAACTTAGGTGTCCATTACGATACCGGGCGGTAAAAAATCCGCCATCCATCATAGCGGGAAAAATCCGCCCGCCTACACCGTCTGAATACCGACCCAGCAATTACGATGCCGCGAGCTCAAAACCGCCAGCGGCGGTAAAAACGCAAAAAATACCGCCCGCCCATGTCCGAGTCGAAGTCTATCCGCCCGCCACGGACGGAAAGACGCCCGACAACACGAAACCGCCCGCCCTGACGACCGAGACACCACCCGTGAAATTACGATCGCACCGACATGACCGCGGAAAACACACAAATACACCGCCCGCCAGCGCAAACAACGCTGATGAAAATGGACACGGCGGAAGCCCTGGCGGCCACGTCCCTGCACAGAAATCATCCGCGGACCCAAACAAACGCACACAACATGGCCAACAAGTCCACACAGCAACCCACGCACAAATACACAAACACAGTACACATCCCGATAACACACCCCCTGGACAAACAAATAAACTACAAAGCCCAGAACACCACCCACAACACACCTGAAAACAACAGACCATCATGACACACCCACATAGGTAAGTACAAAAGCAGCACCTTCACAGACCACAACCCCTTGCAACATTACAAAGCAAAGCAGAGAGGAGAGGAGAGGACACAGTGACACAGCAAGGACAGCAGCACACCACAGATACGCACACATCACACCCACCACCACCACCAAACACCAGCACCACAAACCCCCTGCACATCACACACCACACACCGCACCAGCACCACAAACACCATGGCATCACACAGAATGCCCAAATTCACTTCCACTGAGCTGACGGTCATGGTCGACGAGATCATCAAGGTGCACCCACAAATCTATGGCAACCAGGTCCAGCACACACCACTAGCCACCAGAAACAGAATGTGGAACAGGATCGTAGACCAGGTCAATGCAGTCGGGAACGTTCCACGAAACAGAGGAGAAATTAACAAAAGGTGGAACGACCTCAAAAGCATGGTCAAGAAGAAGGAGAGCAAAAATCGAGAGCTGGCTGCCACGACTGGCGGAGGGAATCCCGCGCTTTTCAAGACCTTCAAAGCGTGGGAGGAGAAGGTGCGAGTCATCATACATCCGGAGATCCTCACCGGATTACCAGGGGGAGTGGAGGCTGGTAAGTACGAACAAATGTATACCAGCACACCGCTATGTACTCACATGCACCACCACTATGCCATAGCTCCGAGGGACAAACACCCCCATGTCCAGTACACAATACACAACACATCACTCACACATGCAACAGGCACCACCACACACACAGCCCAAACCTACCAACTAACAAAACCATGGGGGCATGTGTACACTCAGCCAGCCACGCAACTACCACCAGGTCCCCTAGTACTCCAGAAGCGCCACAACGAGCACCCCCCACACCCATGTGTCCGCCATAGCTGCACTAACCGACAAGTAACAGGTAAGTAGCAGGAACACAAAGTGCAGTGGCTCGGAGGGGGGACAGCTGAAGTACAACACACACCAGGCCCCTAGTCCCACAGCACAGCAAGGAGGAGCACCCCCCACACCCACACCCATGTGTCAGCCTTAGCTGCACTAACCGACAAGTAACAGGTAAGTAGCAGGAACACAAAGTGCAGTGGCTCGGAGGGGGGACAGCTGAAGTACAACACACACCAGGCCCCTAGTCCCACAGCACAGCAAGGAGGAGCACACCCCACACCCACACCCATGTGTCAGCCACTGCAGTGCACACCGTCAGCCGACAGGTAGACATCTCACCCCACAACAAACGGTGTCAGTGGGTGTCCAGCCATCACCACTACTCACAACACCGCCCCCACCCCCACAGACCAGCAACATGGAGCACCCCTCCCGCCCATAACCATGTGGCATCCATTGCATTGCACGCTCAAAAACAACCTGTAGGTGGGAAACTGGACAGGGCGGGGTGTCGTGAGGCATGAGGACTGTATTGCGACCAATACATGGGACATGTCACGTAGCAGAGGAACACGCAGCACTGCTCCCTGTCACAACCATGTGAACAATGTGCACACGGACATGAACCACAGAGTCACACCCCACATGACCCATCACAGACACAGCAACACCCAAGGAGCCACGTCTGCATGCACAAGTCACACTGATTACAGAACCACACGGCAGGCACTGTGCAACCCATCACACACAACAGCAACACCATCGAAGTCCTGTCCATGTAGCCCTTACTGCCTGATAACCACACACCCTACAACTACGCCCATGTAAGACAAACCCCACTAGACGTAACAGCGTGGAACCACAAAAATGCACACAAACACCACTGGACCCATGAGACACACAGGCACACAATGCACATACAACATACCATCCATCTCATCCGTCAGCCCCAGTTACATGAAAGGTATGTCATCCGAACAGCTGGTCCCCATACAGTAGTCACGCAAAGAAACATGCCCATGACAAATCATGTGCCCGAAGTGACTGAAGCGCACGTCACACTGTGAGTAACAACACACATAACATAGTCAACACCCCCAAGAGCACTGCATTGATGCACATGGCAGAGGGCAGCACGCACACCAAGGATTTGGCCCATCTGCAATACGTCGTGTGGCACACAACCATCACTCACTCATAACAATGCGTCCAATGTAATGTCCATAAATCACAACAGACAGCAGATATGCCGGGTATGTCAGACATACACCCACCTTAGACCATGCACTGTCATGTTGCCACAACACATGTCACGTTCTGCACCCATAGCTCACAGTATGTACCCCAAAAGCATAGTTCATCTCAAAAGCGTTTCAGGGGGCTGTACCCCCTTTTGCCATCTGCGTTTCTAAGCGTTCCATTTGACCCCCAAAAGCATAGTTCATCTCAAAAGCGTTTCAGGGGGCTGTACCCCTTTTGCCATCTGCGTTTCTAAGCGTTCCATTTGACCCCCAAAAGCATAGTTCATCTCAAAAGCGTTTCAGGGGCTGTACCCCCTTTTGCCATCTGCGTTTCTAAGCGTTCCATATGAACCCCAAAACCATAGTTCAAAACAACCTCCACGATGGGTCTGGAGCCCGCATACACCAGAGCCACAAAATGTAGGGGTACAGCAACACACCCATTGGCATTGCTAATCCGTCCCATGCCACATGTCCACATCACACAGTCCCATTGCCTAGCCCACGCAACCACAAATAGTACAGCCACACACACGCCTCTGGGAAACCAGTGCACGACAGTGCACGAACTGTGAATGTCAGACAACTTATACATACTTTGCCAGGTGCAACACAATAACATGTCTCATTCTCCCCACAGGTGCCGAACTGCTGGATGCTGGAGAGGGAGACAGCAGCCAGCACAGCCAGCCTGCAAGCCCCCAACATGGACTCACGGATGTGGAGGATCTGTCCTCCTCTTCGGACACGGACCACCCAGCAGGCCCATCTGGTGTGGCAGGGCCCAACCGCTCCCCAGGCCCCCTCCTACCCACCAACCCATCATCCAGGGCTGCTGACCACTCACAGCCCCCTGCTGCCACTGTCGTTGCGGCCACTCCCACTGTCGTTGCGGCCACTCCCACGGTCGTTGCGGCCACTCCCACCGCCGCAGCCACCCCACGCGCAGCCACCCCATCGCCGCAACCACCACCATCGCCGCAACCACCACCACGTCTTCACTGGCCCCAGCCCCAGCGCAAGTGGTGGTCCGGCCGACTGGGTCCACCCTGGGAGCCAGAGCGAGGACCGTGGTGAGCAATGTGGCTAGTGGGCAGGCCGGTGGCAGCAGTACTGGTAGGAGGAGCAGGGTCAGGCCAACGCCAGCCGTGCCTGGGAGCCATGCCCTGCCTCAAATGGCCAGAGTCCTTGGGGCCTATGAAGAGGCCCAAGGACAATGGGCCAGGTCGGCTTCCGACACGCGGGAGGTCCTAGGGGTGTTGAGGTCCATGGACGCCCATATGGGACAATTCGTGACCCGTATGGACCAACTCGTGGACCTCATGGGCCAGCTGGTGGTGGCGGTGAGGGCACAAGCAAGGCCAGCAACACCACCTCCGCCACCACCTGCTGTGGCGCAGGGTCGAGCAGCAACCAGTTCCCCTGCGTCCACAGCCAGTGAGCACACCTCACCCACCACCAGCAGGTCGCCACCACACCCCCCTTCCAAACGTGGAAGGGGCCGTCCGAAGAGGATACAGATGTCCCGAGAGGACCTCGCACGCTCCAAACGCCAGTGAGGCAGCCAGCCATCCTTGACCACCGACTGCATTGACTTGGACTACGATCCTACCCCACACAGCCATCTGTATGGCATGTGTCTGTTGGACTATGGACATAGAACTAGTGGGTACACCCTGTGCATCACGCAGCCATGACCGACAGCTCATTGTCACTGCACGCACCACTTTTGTCATCACCTTGCACACAATCACATGTCTCCTATGAAAATAAATGCACCTTTAACACAAACTGCTGTCTGTGCCCTGTGTTTATTGAACGATGTGCAACCGCCACCTTGAGCAGAAAAGCATCTGATTTGTGGTATGTCGATGGGACAGGAGAGGCTGTAGGGACCTAGGGGTGGAAGACAGAACAGGAGTACATTCAATGAGTGTGTCACACACTCATCACACAGTACATGTCACCAACTACAAGCAATGTACACACATCGCATAGAGCAATAGGGCACAATGCCACAGCCACCGTCAGTGGCATACTAACCTGGACATGGAGCATTGACACACAGCACTCAGTGAACAAAAGGCCTCCGTGACAGAGCACACATACACCTGCACATATACAGCTACATCAGCCGTAGCACATGGACACTCACCGTCAAGTGAAGTAGCGGGCGATGAGCTGCTGACGCACATTCCCAGCTTCCTCCTCTCCACTGTCCTCGTCACTGGACCCGTCCTGGTCTGCAGGCGGGGGCCCTGGCTGATCACCGTCATCCACTATTAGGGGGATCTGCTTGCGAATAGCCAGATTGTGCAGCATGCAGCAAGCCACTACTATCTGGCACACCTTCTGTGGGGAGTACGCCAGTGCGCCCCCGGTGCGGTCCAGGCATCTGAACCTGGACTTGAGGAGGCCAAAGGTCCGCTCAACCACACGTCTGGTCCTCCCATGTGCCTCATTGTAGCGGTCATCAGCTGGGGTCCGAGGATTTCGTAATGGGCTGAGCAGCCAAGGACCATTCGGGTAAGCAGAGTCACCTGGGTGTGAGGGATACAGGGAATCGTTGCAATTCAAACTGGACACAAGGCAGCATCGCACACCCAGCACGCTACACGACTCCACATACTCACCAACAATCCAGGCACGGTCCGGTTGCAGATTGGTCATCAGTCGTGGTAGGATGCTGTTGCGCATGATGTGCGCGTCATGTGCCGATCCTGGAAACTTCGCACACACGTGTGAAATGACCATGTCCGCAAGGCACACCACTTGCACATTCAGGGAGTGGGTGTGCTTCCGGTTTCGGAAGACGTGCTCCGTGGCCTGTGGTGCAACAAGGCCAACATGGGTGCAATCAATTGCACCAACAACGTGGGGGATCCGTCCAAGGGCATAGAAAGCACCCTTTACTGCCGCCAATTCACGGGCCCTGGGGAATCGGATGTACCGGTTCCTGTACAGCATCATAGCTGACAGTACATCCCGTAGCACCATGCTGAACATGGGCTGGGACATCCCACCTCCACTGCCCACTGTGTGTTGGAATGACCCAGTGGCGAAGAAATGCAGTGCAGCCATCACCTTAGCCGTGGGGGTGAATGCAGTTGGATACACCCTGCGAGGACGGAGGTGGGGTTCCAACAAGGCACATAGGCGATGCAGGGTGGGTCGGTCCAGACGAAATTTACGTATTAACTCCACATCCTCCATGTCTGCCAGCAATTGGTAGGGGCGATGTATGTTTGGTCTCCTCCTAGGAAAGATGGAAGTGGACACATGTCAAAGCAACACACAACAGGGCATGTACACATACACAGAACACAAATTACAGACAAAGCAATTGAATCACAGAACAGCTGACAAGTAGGGACAGCACAGCCACAATACACTTACACAGGTCCCATGCCAATGTGTACATGATGATATGCCAACAGACATGTGGAGGCTGGCCACTGGCCGTCCATGCCTATGCACGCCGCATGTGGTGGCCCTGTCCATTGTGGACCTGCTCCCACACACTAATCATGTCCACACCTGCAGTTGCACTGCGCACATTCTACTGTGTGGTGCACATGGCATCAGCGGACTGTACCCGCCATGGGCCAGGCCCTTACGGCCAACTCCAATGACCCTCGCGGTTGCACCCTGCGTGTTCCACCATGGAGGAAGGCGACCCGGGCCAGCTGGGAGCAGGCCATCGTCTGCAATTGAAGCTGGCAGACATGGTACTCAAATTGCAGCAGCTTGGACCCACTGCAACTGCACCAGGGGGCTATATGAGTGTGGGGGTGAGACCGGCATTACCACAGCTACCTGGGACTGCTGCCTGGCATCCATCAACAACACCTGCTGCTGCCACCTGTCCACCTCATCGCTGATGACGCTGAGGATATGTCCAGGTCCACTGACCAGCGAGGAGCTGGAGATCCTGCATTCCGAGCTGCACGCACACTGCACATGGCTATTCCTTGCGGAAGTTGTGTGTGAAAGACAACTACAGTGTGTGTGGGAGTGCATGTGGGGGACACACATGTCGTTGATCCGCAGCACTATGAGTCAGAGCCTGTGGGGGTCAAACATGCACTGCTCACCATGCTGACTGCAGGTGGCAAGGGTATGTGAGCTCTCGGGCGCATTGCCATGTCTGTCCCTCCCGAGTGGTGATATATGGCAACTTAATGTCAGACATCCAGTGACACAGCCAATTGGCAATGCAGGTCTCAGAGCACTTGTTGCTCGTGTGAATGTCAGGCTGGGGCCATGCTGCCCTTCTCAGTCCCAGCAGGCCTGACCTGCACATTGACTGCACAATGCCAGTAGGTGTCAACACAGACTGCCAAGTGGGTTACATGTGTCACCTGTACAGGACCCTCCGGATGAGCGCTAAGTCAGCACTGTCAATTGGCCACACCATGCCTCGTGATAGGGATGTGTGTGAGGGATAGTGGCACTGAATGTGACCTTCGTTGTGGGGTGGGCCATGCACAGGGCGAGTACGTTGATGGTTGCGCACTGTCGGTCACAGTGGGTACACCCACACAGATGTGTTGCCTTGTGATCTTTTTGTGGGTCCGCCGGACAATGGACAGTAGATGTGGGCAGACTACACATTGGTCGATGTGCTGTCAAAATGCATGTGCCTTCACACCAGGCACAGCTGCCCCTGCACATGTGACCCCTGCTGCCCTCAGTGCTGGGTCTGTTGAGCTGATGCGCCATCTGTGCGTGGGGCAGACAGCTCTCCTCACTTCCGTCATTGCCCATGACATCACTTTGCCGCAGGTGACATGGATCATGGAGGGCCGACATGTACGCGTGGGTGGACTACACAAGACTGTCCAATGGTTGTCACCCCCAGTCAGTGCTTCAAATGGGAGGAATGTAGTGCAGGTACTCATTGAAATGTGTCGAGTGGGCGGGGCTGGGTGCGGGGCTCAATGCAAGACATGTGTGGTTTATCGGCGTATTTACTAGTTGCAATACACACGAGGCACGTCTTTTTCAGATCAGATCTGGGTCATTCTTTCTACCAAATGTGAGTCATACAGTAATATTATAACGTTTCCTCATGGCCTCCCCTCGCTCACCCCAATATGCGTTTGCATCTGAGAGGCCAGCGCGTGCACAGGCGGCTCCGAGATGGCACCAGTGAGGCCAAGGAGTGTATGTGTGGGTCCATTTGAACAAGTAGTCTGTCTCGCGGTATCATCAGTGCCGGTACGCCGTCCACCTGCGTGGTGCCCCGACTCGAGCCCCGGACAACATTGACTATGCATGACAGGCTCCGCAGTCCCGAAACACCACCTGCAACACACAGAGGCTGTAGCTACCCTAGCGGCCCAGGCCGCGTCCAACTGGAGCTCATGGACCCACACATTCACTCTTTGGCCTCTCTGGTGCGAGCTTGGAGCTGCTCATGCACGCGCTGGCTTCTCTGTTGCATTGGCATGTAACGTGTGTGGGGTTATGGGCAATGAGTGTGATGGTGCAAGCCACCTTCCGTGACGTCACTCCTGCTCGTGATGTGTGCGTCCCCCCACTACTTCCATTTGACTTGTGCCATACTACATATTGAGGATGTGTTGCCTGCGTGATGTGCCCAGGAGGAGCGCGCCATGACCTCTCACCCACCATGCTCCACTGCCATCCCGTGCCCTGGATTGCCTGTGCAGGTGGACAATGTTGGGGATACACCTGGTCGACAGGGGATGTGTGTGCCTTGTCAAGGGCCTGGCGGACGCACAGCGGTATCCAGCATGTCCACAGAGGGTGGGCTGACGTGTACGCCTGATGCAGCATTGTTCGTGTGGCCGCCTGTTGTGCACACACGAGTTCACATTCACCCCCAGACAGGTGGCCTTTACAAATGCCCAGGAAAGCGGTAATGTACTGTTCCGGAACCCTCCCAACACAGCGTGTTTCAACATTGCATGTGCGCATCTACCCGTCACACCCGCCCACCTGGGCAATGCGTCACTCCCGCTTCACACGACACATGTGTGTCTTCCACAGTTGTGCTACTCATTTGCGTTGACATCCGATGACAGTGGACCAGATGGTCATCTCACGACTGCCGTGTACTTCACACACTCTCATCCTCTCTCATTCGTACTTGTGAAATGAATCAGCAGAGACAGATCTTTGCTTCAAGCCATGTATTGTGACTTATGTCCTCTGTGATGCAGTATAGTGGACACTACTGGCAGCGGAATGCATGTGGAGGATATACTCAGCATGATTACACATAGCATAGGGTGTAGGGGTACATGTGATTAGTTGTTGCCTGTGGGATGTGGGCTTCAGAGTTACATCTGCTTGGCCGTTGCTGTGCTAATGTACATTTGCTAATTGCTGCGGAGCTGCTGACTTTGACACAGACGGTATACATTTAGCCTACCAGACCGCTTGGTATCATGGGCACAGTCCATCTCAGTTCCATGTAACAGGTTTGGTGCTGTTGTTACTCATGCACACGTGCGTGTGAGATGACATCAGGGCATGGTCTTGCGTGCATGCAGCGGCGTCCCACTTGTTGTTGCGATGTGGTGGCTACTGGACATGTCACAGTCACTGGGGTCGTGTTGTTGGTGGATGCACTTGTCGTCCATGCAAATGTCCTGGGACGGAATTTCCGGGGGGGTGGGGTGGCAGCTCTCACATACTCCAGCCGAGCGATTACTGTCCACTGAGCGGTGCATATGTCCATGGGCGCAGGATCCATGTCATGGCATAGTTGTAGGTGCAGTTCTGTCCATGTGGTTGCAATACACAAATCCCATGCCACTGCCTCCCCCGATACATGCGGAGTTCCTGGATGTGATGGGGAACAGAGTGCATGTCCCGGACATATCCGATGTCATGGCAGGGTCGTTGATGGTGTGGTGTCAGTTGCAGGTTGTTTGGTATGGCTGTTGTGGTGGTAACTGGCCAGTCCATGCGGAAGCTAGGCATGGGTACGGTGTCGGACATCATGGCTCAATTGGGGGAATTGCGTCGGGGTCCGACGAATTGACATGTTGTCAGGTATGCGATGCCTTCCAGCAGGGCTTCCATGTCATTGGTGGTATACATGTTTGCCAGCCAATGTAGCGGATGGTGGCTGTCAAGGTGTTGTTCGTAAGTTGTCCCTTGTAGGAGCATGATGGGGCATGTTGGATGACATTCGATGTAGCTGTGATCCATGATCCGTCGTGTGGAGGCACAGTGGTCCCATTGCAGTGTGGGTCCGATGTTGGCCACATATGCCATGCCCCCATAGGCTGAACAGACCCTGTCGTGGGCGTCCAGAGGGTGGAATAGTTGTAGCAGGTCCGCCCTTGGACATGCCGGGTTGGAGAGACACAGATCCACAGGATGGTGGAAGGGACACCTCCGACAGTAGAAGACGGGGATGACGCAGCTGAACAATGCGATGCGGTAAGTCAGTCGGTAACTTACGTTCAGCAGGGACAGGGGTTCACATCCCAATATCTGTATCAGGTTATGTTTGTACAGCTTGACCTGTCCGGCGTAGTTGGGTAGGTGTGGTGAAAGTGCCATTTTGCTGCAGGGCGATGTGGTGGCGTGCTCCGGCTGTCTGTGCAGTCTGCAGAGTGCAAGCTCCGAAGTTGCTGGGGAGTCTGTGATGTTCGTAGGGAGGCAGGACTTGTGTTATGTTAGCTTGTGCGGAAGACACGGGCCCTCATCCCACATGCTTCTCTGAATGGTCAAGGTCAGTGGTGTGTGACTCCTTCCAGATAACTTGCATGTGAACGACATGGGGGAGTGTTTTCATTTCTTTTTCCCGTTCGGAATGTTCTTAGGTGATATGCGCTATCTGCCCTGTGGTCGGTTTCCTCTGCATGCCTGTGTTGGTCTTTTTTTGGGACAATGGCTGTATTCTCCGGCTTGTTTAGTCGGGATGTGGTTTCGGAGTTGGAATGGAAGGTCATTCAGTGCTGTCTGCTCTCCCGTGTGTGGGCGGCAGGCTGCGTTTCCGCTATACGTTGGGCCTTGTGTGTGGGTGTAATTATTGGGACCACCTGTTGTCGGTCCCCGGGCTCTTTGGTGTTCCGTTTTGTATGTCTTGTTATTGGGTGCAGGGTGGTATGGGTGTTTCTGTGTGGTACTGGCGTACCTTTTGCCGACGGGGCCCATATTCTGCTGGGTGGTGTTGCCGCCGCTGTGTGCTTCGCCATGTTTGTCACACAGGGGTGTGTCCTAATATTGCGTGACTTCACTGACATGTAGGCGTCGGTTGTGTGACGTTGGATGGTGACCGTGAATTGGGGGTTGGGGACATGACTGTGGCTTGCCTGTCACGTGACATGTGCGTTTGGGGTGGGGCTGGTGTGTGGTGTTTGTTGTGCCCTGTGTTGTATGTGTGCGGCGCATACATGGCGCTGTGGTTGGGCTCTGCGTTGTGCGCATGTGTGGCTGCGTCATCGCCGCGGCGCGGCGGGGCCGTGACGGGGACGTTAGTTCCTGGTCCCAGGTGGTGTGTCCCCGGTTGTTGCGAGTTGTTACAATTTGCCCTGTGTGACATTTGTGGGTGCAGTGGTGGATGTGTCGTGTCCACGCAGGGGTGTCGGGGGGGCCATGTCCTCTTTTTCCGCCCTTGCACTGTGTGTGGGGTTTGCGTGCCCTTGTTGTGTGTATGCCTACCTGCGTCGCCGCGGTGCGTTGCCTCCTAGGTGGTGCATCAGGTAGAGGATGGGGAGGGCCTGGAGTGCTGGATTCATGCTCGGGGGGGCCGCCTCTTCGGTGTCCGTGCTCGGAGGTCGGGTTTCCGCCTTGCTTTCGCGTGCGGTGTCTCTTAGCCGTGGGAGCTGTTTGTTTGCGGCATCGTAATTTGTACGCCGGGCGGGACGTGGTTTCGTCGGGCGGTGTGTCTCTATTGGGCTGCGCCGCTACGTGAGCGGGCGCGCTTTGATGACGGGCGGCGTCGCTGGCTTGCGGGCGGTGTTTGGCTGACTTTTCACATCCTAATTGGGCGGGTGTGTGTGCTGCGGCGTGCGGACGGTAACTGGTGGTTTTTGCACCCGCCAGCACGGCGGTGGTGCTTCCGCCCGCCATCCTAATGGGCCCCTTAGATATGCCTTGTGGAAGAGGATGCAGGCGTTGAGGGTGGTCAGTGGAGCACTGATGAAGAGGAACTGCCTCTATCAGTTACTGCCATCCCACATAACATGCAAAATACTTAAAGTTCTCTTCATTACTCCGATGAACCCCGTGCTCCGGTACTTACTACCTTAGGTGTGTACAGTTTCCTCTAGACACAACATGACATACACTCAGGCCTCCAGGAAACATATCACTACACCAACAACAGCTAGAAATAAGTGCCCCCCACCGCTGCTCCGCCACCAACATTGAGGAGTAAACGGCAATCCCAGCCCTCAGCAGAGTCCCTCTCTCCACACCTGCCTAGCCAGACCAGGAAAAAGAAAGCAAGAAGAAAACTAGATGGGTGGACCAGGCTTATCTGAGTCTGAGCAACATCCTCTGGAGGAGAAGGCAAAACAATAGGACTTTGTGGGGCCTTCACGGCCCTAGAGGGAGGGACTTGCAGAGGAAGAAAAGAGGATCGTGTAGGGAGATTTGTGGGGTTTTTCTTTTGCTTGGTCAAGTGGTGCCTTGAGGCACACATCATTTAGAAATGACTCGGGCTGACAAGAACTGACAACTGTCCCATTGTTGAGGCTTCTGGTTAGCTGGATAGGTGGAGAAAGGATGGAGACTGTGGGGGATCCACTGACACAGAAGGGAATGATAGATTAGAAAGTTTTTAGATGTTACCTATAAGGGATACATTTTGGTGGTAAAGTGGGACAATTGGATGTAGACTCTTGGGAACTTTTCGATGAGCATCACTTTGAGATTGTTAGCGGAGTGACCAAAGCCATGCAGGTGAATGTATTCGCTCTGGGGTTGTGGAGGAGAGGCACTGTATCGCCATTCACCTATCCTCCAATACAAACCTACACCACAAAATATAATTATACAGTTTCTCAAAATGCATGTGAAATTATGTATATGTTTTCCCTATGAAACAGAAAAGCTGAACGAAAAGCAGAAATGAAATAGGTTCTGGTGTATTTGGAGTAGATAAGAGTGATGGTCACAAAATTAACTCTGACTTCAACACTTAGCCCAAGTCTCTGAGACTAGGGACCTGGACTCATGAGTTTCCAGCAATGCTCGTATAAAGGGATAGGTGACTCCCTCGAAAAACCAGTTTACTCAATGAAGTTTGCATTAAGAAAGATAGGGATGTGTGGAAATGATGCTGCCTAAGGTGGCATCGGCCGATGTCATCATAATTGGCTTACATGATTTTGATAGCACATTATTCCGTGCAGCTGCTGAGTGATGCATGTGGACCCCGAGGGAGTGAAAAGGAAAAACATGTATGGAGGCTTCAATGTTTACCTGCTTTTGGGTCCAGATTTGGATTTTGTGCAGTACCGGGTGCTTAGCCATACACACAGCTTCTTTGCGAAGTAACCTGGAAGCAGGGGATGAAGATCCCTCCTTGCACGCGGCTCAGTGGCCTGCTGGATGCTGGCTCATGGTGAAGGCAGCCCCCATGACAGATGCTAGGAGGTCGGGATGCTGAAGCAAAACAGAGAATAAGACAAAATGCCCTGGACTGCCATGAGAGGAGGTGACAAGAGTGAAGCTCCACTTCGGCAAGGAACAGAGGCAAGCAGAGCTTGCCCTCCTAGACGCTGTGAAAGGTAGTATAAAGGATTTTGTTTAAGGGAACATACAGACTTTCTTGCCAAAAGTGATGAGGTCTCTGAGAAATCTTTAAGGCTTGCTCAAACACTCAAGGAAGATGGCTGTCAACCGGTTCCTCTCTACATCGGTACAGAGGAGCTTGCATGTCCTGATCTATTGATGTTCTTGATAAAACAAAGATTGATCAGATAAGCTTAGAGGAGGCTCCCCAACTGTACACCTGAGATAGTAATGGAGATGGCAAAATGGCAGCTAATAGGAAAATAGAGCAACCACGACGGCGAACTATGGAAGCCGCGCTTCACTCTCTGTTTCCTTTTGTTCATTACATATGTGCACACCAATTCCTATTTTTTACATGTTGTATGTCTATTTGGTAGTATGTGTGTAATTTTATGTATATATATATATATGTATTGTTTACAGCCCTGATGAAGTTCAAGTTACTCAATTGAACAAAACGCAATGGCTGGATTTTTGTATGGATTCAAAAGAACGGAACTGAAAAGAAAAAAGAAAGAATAAAAAGGAATACCTGTCCTTACGTCTACTTTCTTCATTTGTGGATAAGAAGCTTGTTGGTGCACCACTCCAAATTAAACTCAAGCTAATAGGAAAATGTAGATTTCTTCTGTGGAAGCTACAGCCCCTCTTGTGGAATAAAGACAGGAATTAGAGCAAGTAATTTATTGTTTGGACACCATAACTGCACCTCCTCTGGAATCCCACCCTGTTACATTATACTACATCTCCCCCCATTGTGTACAGAACAACTACTACCCTGCAAGGACAACATTGTTAATTTTGCTTACTCTCTCTTGGTTCAAATGATGGAATTTATCGAGCATAACAAGGCATTGTGGGTTAGGAATGTTTAGAATACAGTTAACCCCTTCGCTGCTAGGCCTTTTCCCCCCCTGTGCTAAGCCTTTTTTTGGCTATTTGGGGTAGTGCCGCTTAGGCCCCTGTAACGTTTTGACCACATAAGGTATCCATGCCAAATTTGCGACCTTTTCTTCCAACATCATAGGATTCTAAAGGTACCCAGGGTTTCTGGATCACTGGAGGGGTCCCAGAAATTAGTCAAAATACAGCTACATTTTGTTTTTTTGGGGAAAAATGGGAAAAAAGGCTGCAAATGAAATCGTCTGGGTTTTTCCTGCAAATGGTATCCAAAAAGCGTTTAGGCTGAAATCACCATTTTCCTGTAGCTTTTAGGAATGACAGACTTTTGTCAGAAAACCAACATTTTTTACACAGTTTTGGCATTTTTCTGGGACATAGCCTATTTTTGCTATTTTTTGTGCTTTCAACCTCCTTCCACTTAATGGTAGAAATGGGTATGAAAGCAATAATGAATCCTGGTAAGCTATACATTTTTGAAAAGTAGACAAAATTCTGAATTCAGCAAGGTGTCATTTGTGTAGATCCATCAAGGTTTCTTTATGGAAACGTACAGTTAAATATAGGAAAAATTGAAAATTAGTTGAAAAAAACAGCCTTTTGTGTCAACGTTTTCACCTGTAACTTCTTCTAATTATGACAGCTCTTTGAAAGCAATATACCGTTACATCCGCTGGACCTTACTGGTTGTGGGGATATATAGGACTTGTAGGTTCACCAAGAACCCGACGAACCCAGAGTAAAAAACTGAGCAGCAATTTGCAATGGCTTTTTATTATGTACCGGGTATATAGCAATTATTGTGGGAAAATGTATACATGGAAAAATTGGTATGAACGACACCTATGTATTTCTGAAATGGGAACAAGTTATAGAGTTTATAAACAGTAGATATTTGCACATTTTTGAAATTGGGAATACTCATACTAGCATGAGAATTATCGGTCATTTTTCAAAATGACTTTTTTACACAATGTCTTTCATTTGGAAGGCAGAAATGCATCGAAAGTCAATAGGTAATAACAGTTGCTTTACAAATCTGAATTACCCTAAGTCTCCCGATAAAAATGGTACCTCACTTTGTGTGGGCAGGCATAGTGCCCACGACAGGAAATGGCTCAAAACCCAACGTGAACACACCACATTTTCTCAATGAAAAATTACCCTTTTTTTGCAAAGTGCCTAGCTGTAGTTTTTGAACCCTAGCTCTCCCGGCACCTAGGGAAACCTAGCAAACCTATACATTTTTGAAAACTAGACACCCAGGGGAATCCAGGATGGGGTGACTTGACTGCCTCCCACCAGGCTCTGTTACCCAAAATCCCTTGCAAACCTAAAAAATTGTCAAAAAAACCACATTTTCCCCACATTTCTGTGCTGGAAAGTCCTGGAATCTGCGTGGATCCACAAATTTCCACCCACCCCACGTTCCCCAAAGTATTCCGAGAAAAATGGTACCTCACTTGTGTGGGTCGGCCTAGTGCCCGCGGCAGGAAACGGCGCAAAACGCAATGTGGACATACCTCAATTTCGCAGTGAAAAATGACCCTTTTTTGGCAAAGTGCCTAGCTGTAGTTTTTGAACCCTAGCTCTGCCGGCACCTAGGGAAACCTAGCAAACCTATACATTTTTGAAAACTAGATACCCAGGGGAATTCAGGATGGGGTAACCTGACTGCCTCCCACCAGGTTCTGTTACCCAGAATCCTTTGCAAACCTAAACAATTGTCCCAAAAACCACATTTTCCCCACATTTCTGTGCTGGAAAGTTCTGGAATGTGCGTGGATCCACAAATTTCCACCCACCCCGCGTTCCCCCAGGTCTCCCGGGATAAAATGGTACCTCACTTGCGTGGGTTGGCCTAGTGCCCGCGACAGGAAACGGCGCAAAACGCAACGTGGACAAACCTCAATCTCGCAGTGAAAAATGACCCTTTTTTGGCAAAGTGCCTAGCTGTAGTTTTTGAACCATAGCTCTGCCGGCACCTAGGGAAACCTAGCAACCCTATACATTTTTGAAAACTAGACACCCAGGGGAATCCAGGATGGGGTGACTTGACTGCCTCCCACCAGGTTCTGTTACCCAGAATCCCTTGCAAACCTAAAAAATTGTCAAAAAACCACATTTTCCCCACATTTCTGTGCTGGAAAGTTCTGGAATGTGTGTGGATCCACAAATCTCCACCCACCCCGCGTTCCCCCAGGTCTCCCGATAAAATGGTACCTCACTTGCGTGGGTTGGCCTAGTGCCCGCGACAGGAAACGGGCAAAACGCAACGTGGACAAACCTCACTTTCGCAGTGAAAAATGACCCTTTTTGGCAAAGTGCCTAGCTGTAGTTTTTGAACCCTAGCTCTGCCGGCACCTAGGGAAACCTAGCAAACCTATACATTTTTGAAAACTAGACACCCAGGGGAATCCAGGATGGGGTGACTTGACTGCCTCCCACCAGGTTCTGTTACCCAGAATCCCTTGCAAACCTAAATAATTGTCAAAAACCACATTTTCCCCACATTTCTGTGCTGGAAAGTTCTGGAATCTGCGTGGATCCACAAATTTCCCACCCACCCCGCGTTCCCCAGGTCTCCCCGATAAAATGGTACCTCACTTGCGTGGGTTGGCCTAGTGCCCGCGACAGGAAACGGCGCAAAACGCAATGTGGACAAACCTCAATTTCGCAGTGAAAAATGACCCTTTTTTGGCAAAGTGCCTAGCTGTAGTTTTTGAACCTTAGCTCTGCCGGCACCTAGGGAAACCTAGCAAACCTATACATTTTTGAAAACTAGACACCCAGGGGAATCCAGGATGGGGTGACTTGACTGCCTCCCACCAGGTTCTGTTACCCAGAATCCCTTGCAAACATAAAAAATTGTCAAAAAAAACACATTTTCCCCACATTTCTGTGCTGGAAAGTTCTGGAATCTGCGTGGAGCCACAAATTTCCACCCACCCCGCGTTTCCCCAGGTCTCCCGATAAAAATGGTACCTCACTTGCGTGGGTTGGCCTAGTGCCTGCGACAGGAAATGGCGCTAAACGCAATGTGGACATACCTCAATTTCGCAGTGAAAAATGACCCTTTTTTGGCAAAGTGCCTAGCTGTAGTTTTTGAACACTAGGCTCTGCCGGCACCCTACGGAAACCTAGCAAACCTATACATTTTTGAAAACTAGACACCCAGGGGAATCCAGGATGGGGTGACTTGACTGCCTCCCACCAGGTTCTGTTACCCAGAATCCCTTGCAAACCTAAAAATTGTCAAAAAACACATTTTCCCCACATTTTTGTGCTGGAAAGTTCTGGAATCTGCGTTGATCCACAAATTTCCACCCACCCCGCGTTCCCCCTGGTCTCCCGATAAAAATGGTACCTCACTTTCGTGGGTTGGCCTAGTGCCCGCGACAGGAAACGGCGCAAAACGCAATGTGGACATACCTCAATTTCGCAGTGAAAATGACCCTTTTTTGGCAAAGTGCCTAGCTGTAGTTTTTGAACCCTAGCTCTGCTGGCACCTAGGAAACCTAGCAAACCTATACATTTTTGAAAACTAGACACCCAGGGGAATCCAGGATGGGGTGACTTGACTGCCTCCCATCAGGTTCTGTTACCCAGAATCCCTTGCAAACCTAAAAAATTGTCAAAAAAACCACATTTTCCCCACATTTCTGTGCTGGAAAGTTCTGGAATCTGCGTGGATCCACAAATTTCCACCCACCCCGCTTCCCCCAGGTCTCCCGATAAAAATGGTACCTCACTTGCGTGGGTTGGCCCAGTGCCCGTGACAGGAAACGGCGCAAAACGCAATGTGGACACAACCTCAATTTCGCAGTGAAAATGACCCTTTTTTGGCAAAGTGCCTAGCTGTAGTTTTTGAACCCTAGCTCTGCCGGCACCTAGGGAAACCTAGCAAACCTATACATTTTTGAAAACTAGACACCCAGGGGAATCCAGGATGGGGTGACTTGACTGCCTCCCACCAGGTTCTGTTACCCAGAATCCCTTGCAAACCTAAAAATTGTCAAAAAAAACACATTTTCCCCACATTTCTGTGCTGGAAAGTTCTGGAATCTGCGTGGAGCCACAAATTTCCACCCTCCCCGCGTTTCCCCAGGTCTCCTGATAAAAATGGTACCTCACTTGCGTGGGTTGGCCTAGTGCCCGCGACAGGAAACGGCGCAAAACGCATGTGGACAAACCTCAATTTCTGCAGTGAAAAATGACCCTTTTTTGGCAAAGTGCCTAGCTGTAGTTTTTTGAACTCCTAGCTCTGCCGGCACCTATAGGGAAACCTAGCAAACCTATACATTTTTGAAAACCAGACACCCAGGGGAATCCAGGATGGGGTGACTTGACTGCCTCCCCACCAGGTTCTGTTACCCAGAATCCCTTGCAAACCTAAAAAATTGTCAAAAAAACCACATTTTCCCCTACATTTCTGTGCTGGAAAGTTCTGGAATCATGCGTTGATCCACAAATCTCCACCCACCCCTGCGCTCCCCCAGGTCTCCCCGATAAAAATGGTGCCTCACTGCGCATGGGTTGTGTCCTAGTGCCCCGCGACAGGAAACGGCGCAAAACGCAATGTGCGACATACCTCGAATTTCGCAGTGAAAAATGACCCTTTTTTGGCAAAGTGCCTAGCTGTAGTTTTTGAACCCCTAGCCTCTGCTGGCAACCTAGGGAAACCTAGCAAACCTATACATTTTTGAAAACTAGACACCAAGGGGAATCCAGGATGGGGTGACTAGACTGCCGCCCATCAGGTTCTGTTACCCAGAATCCCTTGCAAACCTAAAAAATTGTCCAAAAAACACATTTTCCCCACATTTCTGTGGTGGAAAGTACTGGAATCTGGCGGTGGATCCACAAGCCTCCACCCACCCCGCGTGCCCCCAGGTCTCCCGATAAAAATGGTACCTCACTTGCGTGGGTGGGTCAAAGACCGGCGACAGGCAAGGGCCCAAAAGCTATTGAGGTGACATCAAAATTACATATCACAAACCAGGCCTGGTTTTGCATGGGGGGTCCCATGAGTTTTTGGTCCGGGGCCCGGCGGCCATCTGGGGAAACCTACCTTAACCCACACATTTCTGGAAACTAGACACCCGGGGAGTCCAGCGAGGTATGGCTCTATGCGTGGGTCCCCCATCGTCTCTCCTACCCATAATCCCCTGCAAACCTCAAATTTCGCTGAAAAATCCACTTTTTTTTATCACATTTCTGTGTGGGAAATTTCTGAATCTGCGTGGATCCACAAATTTCCTCCCACCCAGCGTTCCCCAGGGTCTCCCCGATAAAAATGGTACCTCACTTGCGTGGGTGGGTGAAGGACCCGCGACAGGCAAGGCCCCAAAAGCTATTGAGGCGACATCGAAAATTACATATCACAAACCAACCTGGTTTTGCATGGGGGTCCCATGAGTTTTTGGCCCGGGCTTCGAGCATCCATGTAGGGAAACCTACCTAACCCATACATTTCTGGAAACTAGACACCCAGGGGAGTCCAGCGAGGTATGGCTTGCGTGGGTCCCCCATCATTCTCCTACCCATAGTCCCCTGCAAACCTCAAATTTCGCTGAAAAATCCACTTTTTCTCACATTTCTGTGTGGGAAATTTCTAGAATCTGCGTGGATCCACAAATTTCCTCCCACCCAGCATTCCCCCAGGTCTCCCGATAAAATTGGTACCTCACTTGCGTGGGTGGGTGAAGGACCCGCGACAGGCAAGGCCCCAAAAGCTATTGAGGCGACATCAAAATTACATATCACAAACCAACCTGGTTTTGCATGGGGGGTCCCGTGAGTTTTTGGCCCGGGGCTTGGCATCCATGTAGGGAAACCTACCTAACCCATATATTTCTGGAAACTAGACACCTGGGGAGTCCAGCGAGGTATGGCTTGCGTGGGTCCCCCATCATTCTCCCACCCAGAATCCCCTGCAAACCCCCAGGCCTCGCTCGAATATTCACTTTTTTGTCAAATTTCTCTGTGGGGAAAGTTCTGGAATCTGCGTGGATCCATAAATTCCTCCCACCCAGCGTTCCCCCAGGTCTCCCGATAAAATGGTACCTCACTTGTTGTGGGTAGGCATAGTGGCTGCAACAGGAAATGGCCCAAATCGTACTGTGGAGACTTCAAAATTACCTATAGCAAAACTACCTAGTTTTGGGGGGGGGCACCTGAGATTTTGGCCCCGGGCTCGGCGGCCATCTTGGGAAAGTACCAAACCCAAACATTTCTGAAAACTAGACACCCGGGGGAGTCCAATGAGGTATGGCTTGCGTGGATCCCCCAACGTTTTCCTACCCAGAATGCCATGCAAACCTCAAATTTAGTTGAAAATAACACATTTCCCACATATTTGTGTGTGGAATCACCGTGTCGGCACAAATGTCCTACCACCCAGCGTTCTCCTTGTTCTCCTGAGTAAAATGATACCTCACTTGTGTGGGTGGGCCAAAGGCCCGTGGCTAGGAAGAGCCCAAAACATAGAGATTTAGGGGCACATGCATCAAAGGTCTTTGCGATCGCAACGGTGCGATCGCAAAATCGGCCGTTTGCGATCGCAAATTGGCCTTTGGAGATGCATGAAAGTGCCTTTGATGCGTTAATTTAAGAATTCGCAATTAATTGCGACTTTCTAATTATGACAGATTTAAGGAATCGCAATTTGCGATTCCTTAAATGCAATGCTAGAAGCACTTTCAAATAGCGATTTCGCTTATTTAGACCGCAAATTACAGACAAATCAAACTTGTCTGTAATTTGCAATACCTTCGAAAAATGCTCTAAAATGCATTTTTTTAAGTTTTAGGTTACACACACACATGCCCTTGGGGCATGTGTGTGCGCAACATGGGTGCACATCACAATTTCAGGGTGCAACAGGGTGTCATTTTGACACCCTGGCACTCCTTGAAATTGCATTCTCAATTTGCGATTCTCTAATTGCGAATCGCTAATTGAGAATGTCTTCCCATTCATTCCATGGGCCTCTAGGCCCATAGGAATTAATGGGGAGGCATTCCTTAATTGCGACTCGCAATTAGCGAGTCGCAAATAAGGAATGTTTAGGAATCGCTATTTTTATAGCGATTCCTACATGCATAGGCTTTACGATTCCTTAATTGCGATTCCTTAATAATCGCAATTAAGGATTCGCAAAAGCCTACCTTGATGCATGTGCCCTTAGAGTATAGCACCGAGAATTCTAAGCGCTACATTTTTAAAAAAATACGTTTTTAGCCAATTCTGCTTTGGACACCCACACAAGTGAGGTATCATTTGTAGCATTAAAGGTTGCCAAGTGGAAAAGATGGATAGCCAACTTCTTGTACCAAATGTAAGCCTTACGAAGAGCAGCGTAAGGTTCCAACCTCTGATCTACTCTGTCAACACTACCCATGTGCTTATTATAGTCTAAAATGCACACAGGTTTGCGCGCTTCAGCAACCTGACCCCAAACAGTCACAGGTGCAGTAGGGCTTTTATCATGGATGGTAGACAGCATGTAGACATCTCTCCTGTCTGAAAACTTCACAGCTAGGAAGCTCCTCGCAACGCAACGCACTGCACTGTCCCCGCACAAGCTTTTTACAAACAAGTTCTTTTGGGAAACCTTTACGGTTAGAGCGGATTGTGCCACAAGCAACAGTGTCCACTTTGGCCAATTCCCTGAACAACCGCACACCAGTGTAGAAGTTATCTACATATAAATGGTGGCCTTTGTTAAAAAATCCTCTTCCAAGTTCCCACACAATTTTCTCAGTCACTCCAAAAGTGGACGGACAACCAGGGGGGTTAATACTGGAATCCTTACCGGTGTACACTCTGAAATTAGAGACATATCCAGTCCTACTGTCACACAGCATATACAGCTTAATTCCATAGCGTGCCCTCTTACTAGGAATGTATTGCCTAAAAACCAAGCGGCCCTTGAACAACACCAAAGACTCATCCACTGCAATTTCTTTCCCTGGAGCATAGATCTCAGAAAATCGATCAACAAAGTGATCAATGACAGGCCGAATCTTAAAAAGACGGTCACATTCAGGGTGATCTCGTGGCAACGCTAAACCATTATCGACAAAATGCATCATCCGAAGCAGAAGCAAATACCTATCACGACTCATGACTGCCGGAAAAATAGCAGTTGCCATCAAGGGACTAGTAGACCAATATGAAGACATTGATGGCTTCCTTAGCAAGCCCATCAAAAAAGTTAAACCCAAGAACTTCTTCATCTCTTCCAGATTTGTGGGAGTCCACCGGGTAGCTCTAGAGTGGGGCTTAAGACTGGCACTGTTGTCCCTCAAAAACTGTTCGGCATACAAATTAGTCTGCTCAACAATCTCTGCCAAAAACACATCGTCCATAAACAACTGAAAAATATGTATTGGCAAAAAGTTTTCTAGTATTCACTCTACACCCTGGAACACCAGTAAAGTCTGGCAATGCCGGCTGCACCATGCCTGGGGCAACCCAGAGGTCAGCACTTTCAACGGGGAGCCTTGCAGCCCCATGCTGCAGCCCAGGTGCCTCTTGTCCGCACTATACCAACGGGAAGCCTTGCTGCCCCAGATGCCTCTTGCCGCACTATATCAACGTGGAAGCCTTGCAGCCGCAGGCTGCAGCCCAGATGCCTCTTGCCGCACTACACCAACGGAAAGCCTTGCAGCCCCAGGCTGCAGCCCAGATGCCTCTTGCCGCACTATCGGCACATCAATGTCCTCCTCTAACACAGGCACTTCATCCACACTAAGAGTATCTTCAGTATCCGATGATTCCATGTGGAGAGAAAACCTCACTGCCTGGGAATCGTCCCCTGCCTCCTCTGCCTCAGATGCAGAGTCAGTCTCTGAACCATGGTCAGAGGAAGACTCAAAAAGCATACCAACAACCTGCTGAGCAGTAATCCTGCTGGCTAGCCATTATCCTTACTAAGAAAGGAGACTGCACAAACAAGTCAACAACAACCAACACTGTGCAAAGCAAGTAAGTAAAAAATGTGTGCCTTTATCACAAAGATCTATATACTCAAAAACTATACAATTCACTTACAAGAGACAGCTACACTCACCAGCACCTACTCTGCAGAGACACAGCAAAAACGATATCCCACTAGAAAGAAAAAAACCAAAACCAACAAGACAACAAAATACACATCGAGCACAAATGCAAAATGTTTTTGACACTCAAAAAACAGAAGCCAAACATACTGCTATTATTACACCATTTGCAAAAACAAATTCATGCAGAGAAATGAAACTCATTTACATTGTACAAAAAAAATTCTCTTATCAAACACGTGCAACTACACAAACAGCAGAGCCACCAGTAACGAAACCGCAACCTGGAACAGTCTAAAGAGCAAAAGCCTTCAACTAGAACAAAAAAGGAGAAATAAAGCATTACAATTGCAATTCACAAAAATAAAACAATTAACATTATAACACGCTATGTTACTACCCAAATGGTCAATCGGCCAGATGGGCCTTCAAATAGGGCTGAGAAAAATAGGGGGTGATCTTGCCTAAGGGATCGGGTGAGGTTGTCTGCCAGGCCAATCTGCCTCCCCCAGGTGGGGCAGAAAACAGCAGACAGAAATTTGACCCCTTGCAAAAGTAATAAATCCCTGGTGCCTAGTGGGGTTTTCTGCCTCCCGGGGCAGAAAGGGCAAAAAACTAGGCTGATCTGCCTCCAGGGGGGCAGAATACACACATAAAAAATCTGCCCCCTGGAAGCGCACCCTTGCCCAAGGGGTCGCTTCCATTTTTATTTAAACTACTTCCTGGTGTCTAGTGGGGTTTCTGCCCCCCCTGGGGGCAGAAAGGCAAAAATAGGCGATCTGACCCCAGGGGGGCAGAATTCCCATTACAAAATAAAGTGGCTCCCCTGGAAGTGACCCTTGCCCAAGGGGTCACTCCCATCACAATTTAAAGAAACTCCCTGGTGTCTAGTGGGGGTTTCTGCCCCCTGGGGGCAGAAAGGCCGAAAAGGGGCGATCTGCCCCAGGGGGGGGCAGAATGTCCAAACAAAGAAAAATGCCCCCTGGAAGCGTCCCCTTGCCCAAGGGGTCGCTTCCATTTCATTTAAAAAATGAATCCCTGGATCTAGTGGGGCTTTTCTGCCCCCCCCTGGATCCAAAAACGGCCGGAAAACGGTCGATCTGTCCCCAGGGGGGGCAGAAAAGTCTTGATAACATTTTGTCTTCTAGGAAGCGACCCTTGCCCAAGGGGTCGCTTCCATTTCATTAAAAAAATGAATCCCTGGATCTAGTGGGCTTTTCTGCCCCCCTGGATCCAAAAACGGCCGAAAAACGGTCGATCTGTCCCCAGGGGGCAGAAAAGCCTCTCATAAAATTTTGTCCTCTAGGAAGCTGATCCTTGCCCAAGGGGTCACTTCCTTTATTTTAAAAAAACATCCCTGGTGATCTAGTGGGGCATTCTGCTCCACGATCGCGACGCTGTGCGCGATCGTGAAGCAGGAATGCCCTGCATTGAGACATCAGGGAGAGGAAATACTCTTTCCTCTCCCCCGATGCCTCAAGGCATCCTGTTACGGCCCCCGCCCCCACCGCACCAACAAACACTCACTCCTCCTCTGGACGCGCTGGAAAGAAATGATTTCCAGCGCGGTCCAGCGCTCTCCTGATGACGCTGGCGCGCGCTGTGCGCGCTGACGTCATGGGGAAGCGTGGGGGGGGGCAAGATTGATGCCCCAGGGGGGGAGCGCCAGCGCTTCCCCCAGGGGCTGTGCACATGACGGAGCGGTTCCGTCATAAGCACAGCCCAACCGATGCTCATGACGGAACCGCTCCGTCATGAGCATCGAAGGGGTTAAGGTAGTGATACTGGGGGCCATGCTTAGTTTTACTAGTCATAGTGGTCAAGAAGCTCGCCGGCAAAAGGAAAACGTGTGGATACAACCTTTAAATGTAGAGCTTGAGCATGGGTTTTTGATCTGCTCGCCTGTGACTGGATGAGGAAAAGGAGATTTACAGACATTAGGTGGTCACATGTTGCTTGCATTAAAGCAGCTCAGAGACAATATTGCAAGGGTGTATCATAAGTACTCTGTGTTTGAGTATAGTGAGTCAGTAGGTGAAATATTGGCCCTAAAGATTAGCGAAAAGGCCATAACAAATATAATTTTAGAGGTATATAATAACATTGGCATGATAAAACAAATTTGTGGGAATTTTAGATGTCTTTTGGGAATTTTATTCTGAACTTTATAATGGAGACTCCGACTGTTCTGTTGATTCTCTTAGGCCATTCTGGCCCTAAAATGCCTCTTAATGAAGAACTCCCTACTAAATATGAACAACCCTTGCCATTGGGGGAGAAAATCATGGGAATTAAAGGGCAGCCTGAGAAAAGTCCACTGGTGTCAAATTAATTTCATTTGAATTTTTATTGACATGCTAGCCCCTTTTTTTCTTGACAAAATCAATGTTTATTTTGAACAATCAAAGGTCCCTCTTTCAAAAATGTAAATAAACATAGTGATATTCTTGTAGAAAAATGAACATCCCAGGAAATGTGCTTCCTACTGCCTAGTAGCCTTTGATTAACACTGGTGTTTTCGTAAGCCTTGAGTAATCGTTTGGCTGGAATAATACATCAATTGGATTCCCCATGCAGCATGGATTTATCCCTAGTACATAGTCCACAGTTCATATGAATATGGCCATCTCTATTTTTGATGTAGCAAACAGCAATTAGAGGTAGGGATGGGATCATCCTAGTAAATACCCAGAAGGCATTCAATAGGGTTGCCTGACCTGCCCGTTGGTTTTCAGTAGTCAAGTTGGGGGTTTGGTTTTAGATTTTTAAAGGTTCATCCAAATTCTCTATGAAAAATGTGCTTATATCTAGTCCCTTTTTTCAAGTCATGTGGAAAAAGCAAGCAGAATCCTACCAGCCTTTGCTTAATAGTAGTGAGAGGAAAATTACAGATCACATTGCATCCTTTTCTTCCGACCGGCTATCTCGATGTTGGGACACTCCATCGCCACCCCCTTCTGGTATTGATTCAAGAAAGCTATCAAAAATGGCTGCTCACCTTGTGACCCCCTGTCATCCTCTGACACCCAAAGACATCTGTATCTGGTGGCATGCAGACACTTTATACACCTCACCTCCAAGACACAATACTGCCGCTTTTAGGGAGAAGGAGGCATCTATATTGATCTGCATGGCTGCCACTCTTTTATTCAGACAATACTAGCACTTATCAGCAGATCTGCTGAATTTTCATTGGGACAATACCTGCTCTTCTAAGCAGAGGTGCTCTTATGACCAAGTAGCTGAACTTCTGGGCCATATTGTAGTGCTTTTGATGGAACAGTAGCAGCACTTCTCAGCTCTTAAACACTGTACCCCTGACTAATTCTGTTAATATTGCCTATGTAGTGGAAATGTCACCGTATCTCCATGCACCTATTGTTACAATTCTTCTTTTACAGGTATATCATTCCAGCCCTGGTGTTCCTGGCATTCATTGCCTTCACAAACTACTGTGTCCTCATCATCTCTTACCGCACACTGTACATTAATGGCTTGTGGCTGCAGAAGTCTAGAAAAGTGGACCTTTGGCTCATTCGAATTCTCGTAAGTTCCACTTTATTTTTTATATTAGGATTGTGTGCAGAGCCACACCTTTAGCTACTTCACAGAGATCTGTTGAATAAAATAAATTTAAAAAATATATATATATGTGCAGGTGCCTACTTATTTCTTATGGCCCATTGCTGAATGCCAAGGTTCCCATTACTAAGGAAGCTTAGTCTTGAATCCACCCCATGCGTCTTTCTTCCACCATCCTACAGTTCTTGTTTCTTTAGCTCACTTTTTAGGCTTCCCCTACAGACAGCTTTAAGGAGTATGTTGTCAAAAAGGCATATTGTGGCATACACTAGTGCTTTTTTGTGCGCTTTGGGCCAGCCTATTGCTTGGCACAGGCTTTCTTTCGTGGCGGTATCATTTGCTTGCTTCTTATTCAATGGCTTTCCTCCTTCTTGTGTTTTTCCCTCCCCTGGAGCACAGTTTCTTTACCACTCTTTTAATTGGATGGCTTGTATCCTTCCACTGATCCTTATATAGGGAACTACTTTTTTCTGTCTTTCATCACTTTATGGGATTGCTGGCATTTTCTTTTGCGCTCTCTCCCTCATGTGCTGCTTCCCCCTAAATGCTCACTCCACCCCATTTGCACCGTGTTACTCCCTCCTCAGCCTTCCTGTATAGTTGCTTTATTTTTCTTCTTTTTTCTTTTTTTACATTTATTGCTCCCTCTCACCTCAAGCTCCTATGTTGATCACGCACCCCACACCCCCATCTATTGTTGCCCCTGCCTCTGTGTTTCACCCATTGTGCTTATTTAAGAAATGCTTTTTAAAAATGTTTTGGACGGGTCAGCTGCTTCAATTTGCTGCCAGGCTACTCCTTTTTTAATGTAAGTGTACATTTAACTTTCTTTATATTTACTGCTCCACGATTGGCGTCCGCAGTCTTGGAACGGTAAGTAAAACCAAAATGGATGCTGAACCATGCCATATGTGAATGCGTGGTGACGCATGCAGGCATTTAACACATCATGCCTAGTCGACTTGGCATCATGATGCATATGCCCACAAGTGTGATGACATATGCCTATGTTTACTTTTGTTTTGTTTTTATTTGTTCCTCTTTTTGCCATATGCTGTTCAGCCAATTGGTTTGCTGAAGGCTAGACCTATTAACTTTGCCAGTGCTTGTTTTTTTAAATTTCTGCTTTCCCTGTTTATCGCTTTTTCTTGTGTTTCTCTCCCTCCTCCTTTCTCCTGTTTCTGCATTTCTGTCTCTTGCTCTGGGTCAAAGTCTGATGATGAAAAATCCTATTGGTCCGCAACCACCGGCACAAATTAAACGACAGAACAACAGTTGAATAAGGACGATGGCAGGAAGTCAGAAAGCGGTCTGATTTAGGGAGTTATTTCCTATCTATCATTTCTCAGTTGTGTTCAGGCGCCTCTTGAAGCTAACGTAGCATGGTTGAGCCTGGAGGTGTAGACTCACTTGAACTACTTAATATATTCTGAGTCAATTTGCATAAATAAATTATATTTATGGTTACATCAAAAAATCAGTATCATATCGTGCTTATTTTCTGGCATGGATGCTGGATTGTGACAAAGAAAATGTTTAGAAATTTTTAAAGATACTCCCTGGGCACCTCACAGAGGTCAAAATGATGCTTTCTGGAAGTTGTCAGTTTGAGTATTATAGGTTTGGCTTGGATGTTACCCTTTTGGGCCCTTATTGTGCTTCAGGGCAAATAGGTACAACTAGGTAACATAACTTTTTTGGTGGTCATGGAGTAATGTCTCTAAATCATGTGTAAATTGGTCTATTTTGTGCATGCTCAGAAACCATGCATGCCAAGGGCACTCGAGTGTGATGAATTAAAACCAAACGCACAACATTGGGTAACTCAACGCTTGTAGAATTTGCAGAACACAAAGTAGCTACAAGAATAGGAAAAAAGTTACTATCACTCAGTGCCTTATCTGTAGAGGGTGAATACTACCGTTGGCTGGTGTAAGCTGGTTATAGTCGCAGAGGCACGGGCCTTTTCTCTTGTACAGTTGGAAAGAAGAGGACATACAAGCTTTCCCCCTATAAAAGCTGTATAGTCCCTATCGTCGAAAATCTGTATAGTCTCTATCGTCTGTGCATGGTTAGGTGCACATGTGTTGTGTTGGGACTGGACAGACTATGCATGGTTATTGGTGTCTATATAGGAGACAATGCGGTGAGCCTACAGACGTTGACAACCAGTAGCGGCTGCTACCGACCAGGGGTGGTGCGGCAGGGGGAGGAGAGGGGAAGGAATAATAAAAAAAGCACTTACCTCTTTACCGCCGGCTGCCACCTCTTCTTTCTCCATCCTTCTCTCGGCAGGAAGCACACAGCCTCTCAGAATCCCCTGACCAATCACAATGCTGCCTTGGCAGCGTTGTAATTGGTCAGAGCGCCATGGTTCAGCGCTTAGACAGGGGCTGGCAGGCTGTGGATGTTCTCCACCCAGGCTGTAATACAGCCAGCGTGGATAACATGCAGAGTGCGCATGGCGCTTTGGCCGGCCCGAGACTGGCGGCCAATGCGTCATTCGCACTTTAGGTGCTGCCACCACTCCTCCCCCAGTGACGCGGGGAGCCCAGCCCCACCCACCTGACTTCAGCTTCAAGCTGAATACAAAAAACAAAATGATAATAACGAGCGTTATTATCATTTTATTTTTAGTATTCAGCTTGCAGCTGAAGCAGTGGGGCGACGCTCCTCCACCTTAGCGGAGGAACCACCACTGTTGACAACCAGATTCCCTGAACCAAAAATCCATAGTTGACTGGTAGGTTGAGGGAATCTACATCAGTCCCTGCATATCCAGTTCCTTCCTCCCCTGTACTTACAGCTCCCTCATTACCTCTCGGGGCCTGCTTCTAAGGCAGAAAGTGAAACTGGTGTAGAGTTTTTCCCAGATGAGATTGATACTCTGAGGTTCAGCATCCCCAGGGCCAAATTCCAGAGTGAATCTGAGGTTTGACCCTTGTCATGACAGTAGAAGGGGAATTTGTGTTTCCACCAGATTTTCACCAGTTTTTCACCCGTTCTGTTTTATGTTTCTTTCTGTACACATTTTATCATGCATTACCAGCCGAAATGTGCGCGGGTAAAGCAAATGGGCAGTACGTTTCAATTGCACAACGTGTAACTCCAATGCTAGTATGTTTCTGTCTGCATCAGAATTACAGTGAAGACCCTAATTAGGGCCTTACTCTGGGCCTTATTATGAGATTGGCGGTCTGAACACCGTAGTACTGCGTCTGCCCCCGCCAGCAGCCCACGGCACTGGCGGTCCAAAGACCGCCGTATTACGAGTTGACCACGGGGCCGGCGGTGATGAGACAGGGATCTTGCAGAGGTGGTGAGTCCTTTTCACAAATATATCGATGCCTGTGTGTGCATTTCAACTGCAGATATGTTGGATGCACACATATGCATGAAATATGTGGAAAAATACAATATACCCATTACCGGGATTCAGCCTTATTGTGGGCAGTCCTGGCAGCGGGTATATGGTTTGAAAAGGACTCACCTGCAGATCGCCGCAAACAGGATCATAATCCTCAGTGTGAAGATTCTGCTGTGAAGGGGGGACCCTGGAGAAAGGGATCCATGTCGGAATCTGCCTGTAAGACGAAGAAAGGGGTAAGTACACACCCCAATTCCTTTGTCACAGCTACCTTGAAACAGGCGGTTGGACCGCCGCAGTCTGCTCGTGGAACAGGCAACTCGTATTACGGATGGCGGTGCAGCTCCCCTGTACCACCCTATGGCAGCTGCCTTTCCCTGACCGCGAACCTGGTGGTCTGCTCGCGACCCAGCGGCAGTCTTCGCAAAGCCGGTCCGCCCAACTCGTAATACGGCAGTCAGCGCCGCCGAGCTCACCGTGCTCGGATCGCTGGTGCCAATTTGGAGGTCCACAGGATCGCCAGATTTATAATAACGCCTTTAGTGTTTTGCATTGCTAGTTGCATGGCCATTAAAGAGCATTGGCTGAGAATGATAGGGGACAAGCCACAAAACAACTTGATCAATTGATACCAGTCCTTCTTCCTCTGCATGTCCAGCCTAGAAGACATAATCAGTTCGTCCTGGAGGAGTGCTAGAACCTTTAAATACAATGTACCATTTGGTTGGCCCTTTCCTTCTTGCACTGACGAATACTAGCAGTGCTGCTGATAAACCTTAAAAGAGGTGTGGCCTAAGTACTTGCTCCAAATATCACAGAACAAATTGAGTGATATCCTCTGGGGCAATGTCTCCCACTGCAACCATTTTTAAAATGGCACGTTTATCAGAACAATTTCTGCATAAATTGGCCAAAATTCCAGAGGAATAAGAGGAAGAAGAGCAAATGAAATATTCCAATACTTTGATCATGTGCCAACCAACCTGTACACACAATAGGGGTGTTAGTAGTGTACCTTCTTCAAGAAAACTTTGAAAAAAATGTGGCAAAGCTGCACTTTTTAGCAGTTTCCCTAGAATTGGCTACAGCCATATCATATTACATGTAATTTAAAAAAACAGGGCATGCAATTTCACCTGACATATCATTTTAAAATCCTTATGGCACCTTTCTTCACTTCCACAGTCCACTAAATGTTGTTTTCTGCCCTGTCCCTTCCACAGATTATCGTTCATATGTTCAGGAAGATGCAGAATGGAAAAATCAAAAGTTATGCATATATTGCAGTATTGCAGTCTTTTTGCCCCAAAAAATTGGCTCGCCATTTTCTGAAAATACTTGTATTTTTCTATCAAGTATAGGCGTTTCATTTTGCATTAATAAGCTCATTTCCCTCAACCAAAAGCTTGAATGTTTAACTGTGAATTGTAATTTTGGATTATAATTAATTAAAGGACGGAGGATAATTAAAAATGTGTAATGCTTTCACAGCTTGCATCAGAGTCTCAGTTGTGACATTGTTAGGGGACAAAATCTCTCTGAAAAAAATATTAAGGACTACAGGAGAGGTAGAGATTTTACTCTTTTTCACAATATTTAGTAGAGACAAGGGATTTGTTGTCATAAATGGTGCATTTGGATATCCTCGTGCCTGACTGGCATGTGGGCTTCTCCTCAGTTGATTAAACACATTTGCCATTTTCCAGATTGTACTAGTTTTGTTCATGCCATCCCTCATTTGTTTAGATCTCATCTACAAATAGCTTTTAGCTATCCTTTAACCCCTTGCATGCGCGGCGAATTTTCGCGCTGTGCGGGCGATTTACATAGTGGGCGGGATTCGGACGGCCCCCGGCCGTCGTCAGCACACGCCCACCGTGACGCATGACGGCCGGGGTCCGTCATGAGCATGCAAGGGGTTAAAAACCTATTGTGTACATTACTAATACTTAAAGTGGGCTTTGGCTAATCCCATTGCTTATCATTTTTCAGCTTTCTTGCCAATGTTTTTTGCTTGCTGCTTTTTCAATGTTTTGCATTCTTCCTTTTGTTGATAGCCCTTCTCTGAAGCATAGTTTCCTTACCATCCTTTTGACTGGATAACTTGCATCCTCCCACTTACATCTGGGAGCTACTTTTTCTTTTTCTTTGAGAATTCCATGGAAGTGTGTGTGTTTTCTTGCTCTATCTCCAATGTGCTGCTTCCCCCTCACATCCCCGCCTCTCTGTACTTGCCTTTCCAATCGTGAATGAAAACCTATGCCTTTCCACACAAAGGGAGCATTTATGGTGCTGGGAAAGAGCAGGCTGCAACACTTATAGGAAGAAGAGTGTTGGAAAGATTCATCTCATCTTGGATGTAGTTAAATGTGCTCCCTTGACTGCTGCAGAGCAGCATATGACTAGACCATTTGTTCCAATTCCTAGCTGTGTGCAAAGTAAATGGTAAGCATTTTTCTTTAAATTCTGACATTTCCTCAGATAGCTTTTTTTATTGTTTTAAGTATGTGCAACTACTCCTCTAGTTGCCCTTCTTCTCAATGCAGAATCTCCTCTTGATCGAGCAAGTCTGCCACAACTGATCTTCAGTGCATTTAAGTTAGGTGCAAAATCCTCCCAAACTTTCAGGGGGAAATTTTGTGAATGGATATCAGTGATACACATGTATGCAGTTGTACACATTCAGCACCCTGACATGTAGAAACACTGGCTGGCCATGCATAAGGAGCTTGCCAATACAGTGTAAGTTTTGCTCACCTACATGTTGCCTCCCGCAGAGTGTGATAAGGCATGTTACCTGAGGCTAGGTAGATAGGTCACTATTTATCATGTGCCAAAGTAAAATACACGATGACAAGAAATAGCATTTGGGAGACACGGACAGGCTAATAGGGAAACAAGACAACAGAGGGGCCGGTGGGTAGGAGATAGAAACAGACAGAGGTTGTAGACAAGTGGAAATTGCCCATGCTGCAATGTCATTGTAAATGTGGTCTCAATATCCAAAATTGACTACCAGGGGATTGCATCACAACATTCCACCATGTTTCCTTGTTAACTTTATAATTCAGCAACAAGGAGGTTCAGAACACAATATTCAAGCCTATTACCATCCCCTATGCATTTTTAGGTCTCGCCTACGCAGCGCGCATGCGCTGTTTAGGAGGAGACCTTTAGCCATCGGTTCCCTTTTTTCCCCAAAAACGTGCACGCGTTCCATTGCCTTCAATGGCAACGCGTGCACGTGTGGCGATTCCCTTGCGGGAGCGAGCGGCAGCGCCATATGGTATCAATTATCGCCGCTGGCTCCCGCAAGGGAATCGGCAGGCCCCCCTCCCCCCTGCTGCCGCGCGAGGTGCGCTTTTGCTTGTTTCACTTACTTTGAACACTTGAGCCCATCAACGTTCTGAAAACCAAGGAATGGGCTATAATATTAGCAAAGGAACAAGCAGCAGTACAGATAAAAAAAAACGTACTGGTTCAAAAGACACATTCCAGACCAGTAAATAAATGAATATCGATTTCCAAGAATGCTCATTAATCACTGGTGATTTCAGGAAATTCACAATAAACACGTTAACTGTTAGTCCTGTTGACATCTCCATCACTGCAAAGATACTGCTTAGTTCCACATTTAACACTTTTTATATGTTTCTAGATGTTGTTTTAGGAGATTTATAGCACGGTGTTTCATTGGGGGCAGCACTTGGGGCAAGATATTACACAGCATTGTGTTAAGAAGAAATTATTAAAAATAAACAAAGCCAAGGGGTTGCTCATTCCTTGAAAATGAAAAGCAGCACCACTGGCAGTGGCAGGGCCGCCTTTGGCATGGGCAGCTGGGCGCAGGCCGTCAATCTTCTGAGGGGCGCGCGCGCGCGCGGAGCTGTGTGCATGAAGGGCATGCAAACAGCAGCGCCCCTCCTACCTTGCTCCTGCCTTGTCGGTGTCCCCTGGTTCGCGTTTCTCTGTCAGATTTGCAGGTTTAAAGTCGTCTTTCGTTATCGTACCGTAGGCGATGTTTTTAACACCCCTTCCTTGCCCTCCCTTCACCCTCTCACCCCTGCTGACAAACACCAACAGCACCCGCATCAGCGTGAGGCCGCTTAAGCTATGGGTGATTTAGGCGAGCTGTGGGGGTGCAGAGATGCTTGTGTTCAGGGGCCATTCACCGCCCAGCCAGGGACTGACCAGAGAGCACAAAAGGGGGCCCTGCTGCTTCCTTTTATCTACTAGCACCAGCAAGGGTGCCACAGTTATCTCTGAGCACCAGGCCTGGAGGTTAACCGGCCTCCGTGTTAGATAGTCCTGGTTCAGCAGGCGCTGAAAGCACAGGCCCCTCCCTGGCCCCCTTCGTAGGCTGAACCATGACTCCCTGTGGTTGGTGGCTCCATTGGGTCGCTTTAACAAGCCACTAAAAACGGCTGATTACAAAACCTACTCGGGTTCTGTGAATGTCTGAAAGTGTTAACAAGCATTGGCATAGCCAATAGGTCTCGCTTTTGGGACATTATAAGTGTTTAGCCATGCAACAGTTGATGTTGATATTGTGCTGCAGAATTAAATACTTATAAGAACCCAAAGGCGAGACCTATTGGCTATGCCAATGCTTTTTACTTTTAGGCCCCTTCCTCATGAGAGCTGAATACTCACTCTTCTCACAGCAATTGAGAGTAGTCTTCTTCAATAGCTTTTATCACTCAACACACAGTAAAACACCTCACAAAGTGCCCCCAAGGCTGCCCACCTTGTAATAGTGTTTTGGTTTTGGCCATGAGGAACTCGATGATGAAGCATGCCACTGGACGTGGGTTAGGGTTTTACGTCCTTTTTAAAACAAAACATCACACAGTGGGGCAAATTCAGTAAACTTTCGAGTCTACCTTATCCCAAGTTAGGAATCTGTTGACACTCCGTTTTTTCTTCAGCATTCTTGTACCCAATATTCTATGCAACTATTTATAGTTTCAGAGGCTATATTGGATATTTTATCCTTTGCTTCTCATTGGCGTTTTAGAGATCCAAATATCTAAGTCAGTTTCTGCCCCTGGGATACTAGCTTTTTGATAAAACACAGTTTGTTTCCCCAGGTATCATTTTACTCGGGACACCAAGGCGAATGCTGTGGGGTAGGACATTTGTGACGGCACGGTGATTCCACGCAAACATATGTGTTTTTTTCAGCTAAATTTGAGGTTTGCAGAGGATTCTGGGTAGGGAAACGTTGGGGGATCCACGCAAGCCATACCTCGCTGGACTCCCCAGGTGTCTAGTTTTCAGAAATGTGTGGGTTTGGTAGGTTTCCTAGATGGCGGCGAGGCCGGGGCCAAAAACCAGGTGCCACCCCCAAACCAGGTAGTTTTGTTATAGGTAATTTTGAAGTCTCCACAGTACGATTTGGGCCATTTCCTGTTGCAGCCACTATGCCTACCCACACATGTGAGGTACCATTTTTATCGGGACACCTGGAGAAACGCTGGGTAGTAGAAAATTTGTGTCAGCCCGGTGATCCTACAACTTTCTCACATATAAATTTGAGAAATAATTGATTTTTTCAACAAAATTTGAGGTTTGCAGGGGATTCTGGGTAGGGAAATTTTGGGGGACCCACGCAAGCCATACCTTGCTGGACTCCCCGGGTGTCTAGTTTTCAGAATTGTGTGGGTTTGGTAGGTTTCCTAGATGGCCGCCGAGCCCGGGGCCAAAAACTCATGGGACCCCACTTTGCAAAACCAGGTTGTTTTGTGATAGGTAATTTTGTTGTCACCTCAATAGATTTTGGGCCCTTGCCTGTCGTGGGTACTTGACCCAGCCACGCGAGTGAGGTACCATTTTTATCGGAAGACTTTGGGGGAACGCCGTGTGGTAGGAAATTTGTGGATCCACGCAGATTCCAGAACTTTCCCACACAGAAATTTAAGAAAAAGTGATTTTTTTCAGCTAAATTTGAGGTTTGCAGGGGATTCTGGGTAGAGAATTTTGGGGGACCCACGACAAGCCATACCGTGCTGGACTCCCCGGGTGTCTAGTTTTCAGAATTGTGTGGGTTTGGTAGGTTTCCCTAGATGGCCGCCGAGCCCGGGGCCAAAAACTACATGGGACCCCCTTACAAAACCAGGTTGTTTTGTGAAAGGTAATTTTGATGTCGCCTCAATTGGTTTAGGGCCCTTGCCTGCCGCGGGTACTTGACCCACCAACACAAGTGATGTACCATTTTTCTCGGAAGGCTTTGGGGAATGCGGGGTGGGTGGAATTTTGTGGATCCACACAGATTCCAGAACTTTTCACCACAGAAATGTGAGGAAAATGTGTTTTTTTTAACAAATTTTGAGGTTTTCAAGGGATTCTGGGTAACAGAACCTGGTGAGAGCCAGACAAGTCACCCCATCCTGGATTCCCCTGGGTGTCTAGTTTTCAAAAATGTATAGTTTGCTAGGTTTTCCTATGTGCCGGCAGAGCTAGGGTTCAAAATCTACAGCTAGGCACTTTGCTAGAAAAGGGTCCGTTTTCACTGTGAAAATGTGGTGTGTCCACGTTGCATTTTGGGCCGTTTCCTGTCCGGGGCACTAGGCCTACCCACACAAGTGAGGTACCATTTTTCTCGGAAGACTTTGGGGAACACGGGGTGGGTGGAATTTTGTGGATGCACGCAGATTCCAGAACTTTCCAACACAGAAATGTGAAGAAAATGTGGTTTTTTGGACAAATTGTTAGGTTTGCAAGGGATTCTGGGTAACATAACCTGGTGAGAGCCAGACAAGTCACCCCATCCTGGATTCCCCTGGGTGTCTAGTTTTCAAAAATGTATAGGTTTGCTAGGTTTACCTAGGTGCCGGCAGAGCTAGGGTTCAAAATCTACAGCTAGGCACTTTGCAAAAAAGAGTCAGTTTTCACTGTGAAATTGTGGTGTATCCAGGTTGCGTTTTGGGCCATTTGCTGTCACGGGCTCTAGGCCTACCCACACAAGTAAGGTACTATTTTTCTCGTAAGACTTTGGGGAACACGTGGTGGGTGGAATTTTGTGGATCTACGCAGATTCCAGAACTTTCCACCACAGAAATGTGAGGAAAATGTGTTTTTTTGGACACATTTTCAATCAATCAATCAATCAATCAATCATGTCACTTATAAAGCGCACTACATACCCGCGAGGGTCTCAAGGCGCTGGGGGAAGAGGGGGGTGGTGCTGCTACTGATCGAAGAGCCAGGTCTTGAGGAGTCTTCTGAAGGCCAGTAGGTCTTGGGTCTGTCGGAGGTTGGTGGGGAGGGTGGTCCAGGTCTTGGCGGCGAGGTGGGAGAAGGATCTGCCGCCGGCGGTCGTTTTCCGGATGCGGGGGACTGTGGCGAGGGCGAGGCTGGTTGAGCGGAGCTGGCGGGTGGGGGTGTAGAAGCTGAGTCGTCTGTTGAGGTAGGCTGGTCCGGAGTTGTGGATTGCTTTGTGTGCGTGGGTGAGGAGCTTGAAGGTTATCCTCTTGTTGACAGGGAGCCAGTGCAGGTCTCTCAGGTGGGGTGTGATGTGGCTGCGTCGGGGATGTCGAGGATAAGACGTGTAGAGGCGTTCAGGATGCGTTGCAGCCGTCTCAGGAGCTTAGCCGTCGTTCCTGCATAGAGGGCGTTTCCGTAGTCCAGCCTGCTGGTGACGAGGGCCTGGGTGACTGTTTTTCTTGTTTCGGTGGGGATCCACTTGAAGATCCTGCGGAGCATTCGGAGGATGTTGAAGCAGGATGAGGAAACGGCGTTGACCTGCTTAGTCATGGAGAGGGTGGGGTCGAGGATGACCCCTAGGTTGCGTACGTGGTCGGTGGGTGGCGGGGCTGTTCCCAGTGATGTTGGCCACCAGGAGTCGTCCCAGGCTGAAGGGTTGGAACCAAGGATGAGGACCTCCGTCTTGTCCGAGTTCAGCTTCAGGCGGCTGGTCCTCATCCATTCAGCGACGGCCTTCATTCCTTCGTGGAGGTGGGCTTTGGCGGTGTGAGGGTCTTTGGTGAGGGAGAGGATTTTGAGGTTTGCAAGGGATTCTGGGTAACAGAACCTGGTGAGAGCCAGACAAGTCACCCCATCATGGATTCCCCTGGCTGTCTAGTTTTCAAAAATGTTTAGGTTTGCTAGGATTCCCTAGGTGCCGGCAGAGCTAGGGTTCAAAATCTACAGCTAGGCACTTTGCAAAAAAAGGGTCAGTTTTCACTGTGAAAATGTGGTGTGTCCAGGTTGCATTTTGGGCCTTTTTCTGTCGCGGGCACTAGGCATACCCACACAAGTGAGGTACCATTTTTCTCGGAAGACTTTGGGGAATGCGGGGTGGGTAGAATTTTGTGGATACACGCAGGTTCCATAACTTTCCACCACAGAAATGTGAGGAAAATTTGTTTTTTTTAACAAATTTTCAGATTTGCAAGGGATTCTGGGGAACAGAACCTAATGAGAGCTAGTCCAGTCACCCCATCCTGGATTTCCCTGGGTGTCTAGTTTTCAAAAATGTATAGGTTTGCTAGATTTCCCTAGGTGCCAGCAGAGTTAGGGTTCAAAATCTACAGCTAGGCACTTTGCAAAAAAAGGGTCCGTTTTCACTGTGAAAATGTGGTGTGTCCATGTTGCGTTTTGGGCCGTTTCCTGTCGCGGGCACTAGGCCTACCCACACAAGTGAGGTGCCATTTTTCTCGGAAGACTTTGGGGAACGCGGGGTGGGTAGACTTTTGTGGATCCACGCAGATTCCATAACTTTCCACCACAGATATGTGAGGAAAATGTGGGTTTTTTTGACAAATGTTTAGGTTTGCTAGGGATTCTGGGTAACATAACCTGGTGAGAGCCAGTCAAGTCACCACATCCTAGATTCCCCTGGGTGTCTAGTTTTCAGAAATGTATAGGTTTGCTAGGTTTCCCTAGGTGCTGGCAGAGTTAGGGTTCAAAATCTACAGCTAGGCACTTTGCAAAAAAAGGGTCAGTTTTCACTGTGAAAATGTGGTGTGTCCACATTGCGTTTTGGGCCGTTTCCTGTGGCGGGCACTAGGCCTACCCACACAAGTGAGGTACCATTTTTCTCGGAAGACTTTGGGGAACACGGGGTGTGTGGAATTTTGTGGATCCACGCAGATTCCAGAACTTTCCAACACAGAAATGTGAGGAAAATGTGGTTTTGTTTACAAATTTTTAGGTTTGCAAGGGATTCTGGGTAATAGAACCTGGTGAGAGCCAGTCAAGACACCCCATCCTGGATTCCACTGGGTGTCTAGTTTTCAAAAATGCATGGTTTTGCTAGGTTTCCCTAGGTGCCGGCAGAGCTAGGGTTCAAAATCTACAGCTAGGCACTTTGCAAAAAAAGGGTCAGTTTTCACTGTAAAAATAAAGTGTGTCCATGTTGTGTTTTGAGCCGTTTCCTGTCACGGGCACGAGGCCTACCCACACAAGTGAGGTACCATTTTTGTCGGGAGACTTAGGGTAACACAGAATTGTCGAGCAACTGTTATTACCTATTGACTTTCGATGCATTTCTGCCTTCCAAATGAAAGACAATGTGTAAAAAAGAAGTCATTTTGAAAAATGACCTATAATTCTCATGCTAGTATGGGTACTCACAATTTTGGAAATGTGCAAATATCTACTGTTACTAAACTCTATATTTTGTTCCAATTTCAGAAATACATAGGTGTCTCTCATACTGATTTTTCCATGTATATATTTTCCCAAATTAATTGCTATATACCCAGTATATAATAAAAAACCATTGCAAGACGCTGCTCAGTTATTGGCTCAGGGTTCATCGGGTTCTTGGTGAACCTACAAGTCCTATATATCCCCACAACCAGAAAGGTCCAGCAGATGTAACAGTATATTGCTTTCAAACAGCTGTCATAATTAGAAGAAGTTACAGGTGAAAATGTTGACACAAATGGCTGTTTTTTCAACTAATTTTCAATTTTTCCTATATTTAATGGTTAGTTTCTATAAAGAAACCTTGAAGGATCTACACAAATGACCTCTTGCTGAATTCAGAATTTTGTCTACGCTTCTAAAACGTATATATTTCCAGGATCCATTATTGCTTTCATACCCATTTCTACCATTAATTGGAAAGAGGTTGAAATCACAAAAATAGCAAAATTGGCTATGTCCCAGAAAAATGCCAAAACTGTGTAAAACATTTTGGTTTTCTGACAAAAGTCTGCTTGTCCCTGAAATCTGGGAAGATGGTGATTTCAGCACCACAAACCCTTTTTGATACCATTTTCAGGGAAAAACCAGATGCTTTCATCTGTAGCCCTTTTTTCCAATTTTCAACAAAAAAAATGACGCAAATTTGGCGTGGATACTTTATGTGGTCAAAAAGTTACAGGGGCCTAAGCGCAAACTACCCCAAATAGCCAAAAAAGGCTTAGCACAGGGGGAAAAGGCCTAGCAGCGAAGGGGTTAATATGGGAAAAAGTGATGCACCGGCGGAACAAGGGGTTTGTAAATAGGCCCGAGAGTGTATGTGGAGCGAAGCTGCTGCCTCCAAGCAGAAGGAAGAATTTCAGGGTCTTTTCCCCGCTACAGCTCCTTTAAAAGGAAATTAGAAAGTACTTTTTATGAGTTTTATCGTGTCAGTAGAAGCAAAGAATCAGCCAACAGGGTTGCTTAACAAGTCGGCAAAGAAATAGACAGAGACAACAGTTTACTTTCTCAAACTCACTCTGTATGTTAAATATATAGGTTTATATGTTTTATTACATTTAAAATTACCGTTTATTTAACAGACAATACAAATAAGTGTTTTTGGAACGTAATTGTTAATTGCTTCTTCCTAACTTAGTTGCACTCATGTTATCAACCTTAGTAGAATGAAACATTGGTGAAAAACCTACGTTGATGTTTACCCTTGAGGCTTACAGGCTGTTGTTTGCAGCTAACACATAACCCTCCGACTATTTTACCAGGATTATGATTGGGTTATACATAATAGCTATCAGCAGGTACATAATTCATCCACGCAATTTCATGTTGCAAATCTCTTAACATGGATTACACAAAGTCTCTTTTTAGACCAACAGAGTAAGCCAGATCCATTTTTTGCACACAAGTTTTCTCGGAGGCAGACTTAGTAAAAAAGAATGCACAGAATTACTGGCCATTGGTGTGCTGATGTTGACTCCAGACCTGCCAACTCACACAGTGCCACCGTGTGTCACTTTTACACGATTTCGGCTCCTTTCACACGGTCACCTGGTGAGGACAATGTGAGTTGGAATGCTCTTGCAGCGAGTGTTTCCAACTCACATTGTGTTCAAGGCTGAGCTGATGTCCATCAAGGTTTTACAACCTCCCCAAGACGTCAGCATCAGCCTTTGAAACTTCAGATTGTTATTTTAAGAGGGTTACTCTAACTCACGGGCAGTGACCTGGCCAAAGCCCCGTTCCCTGCCTTGATAGCCACACCCCTCAGAAGCACTTTCAGATCTTCTAAGGTAGTGGATTTAAGGTCTCGCCCTGTCCTGGCGCCCTCATCGCAAACAGTGGGTTGTTGTACACTGGCAGGTCTGTGGCTCTCTTCCTTCTGACTCTGCTCTCTCTTGACTCTAACCTGCCTGTCTTCACTTGCCATTCAACCCTGCCATTTTCTACATCCTGAAATTTGTGGGTTCCCAGACTACACATTTTTCATTTCCAGCATCGTGTCACCTTCTCTTTTCCATCAGAGATGGTCACTTACTACTTCATTGAAAAGAGTGAATTGATGTGTGTTTTCAGGGTGCAAAAATAACTGAGATATGTTTGTAAAAATGCACAAACACACAAATTTGTATACATTTCTTGCCTTGTGCCTCTAGCACCCTTTCCACCCAAAGCCTACATCTGTGACTGGAAAATCTGCCATGTAGGAGGACACTCCACCCCATTGCAATTTATGGCCCTAAACGTATCCAATTTTTGATTCTGTAAATCAGAAAGTATAACTTACTATCATAAATGCATTTTATTTCTCGCCTATGTCCCTTTTTTGTGGATTGAGGCCATAATGTACCCTTTTCTGATGGGAAATGTGACTTATGGTTGGATGGAAGTTTGCTGGTGTCCTCGGTGTTTGCGATATGGGATGGATTTTGACAAAATTCTCCCATGTCCACAGCCTAAAACCCAGAGGTTGAAGTGGGCAGGATCGGAGGGGTACAACGTGCCCATACTTTTTTACTTATGAAAAACCTTTCCCCTACTTTTTGTGAAAAGACTACTGTCCCAGGACGGTTAATTCCAGATAGCTTAAATGCTTCAGCTGAAGTGTCATTCAGTGAGTCTCCTCCGGGCAGACTGCTAAGCAAGCCTTCCTGCCAGGGTGCCTCCTTGCCTGAAAGAAATGCAAATGTGAGCAACGAGTTAATCTGCAAATGTAAAGAGTAATCTACAAACGTAAAGGCTGCTTGGGAGCCGGTACTGGCTTTAATTGATTGAATCACTCAAGCTTTGTGATGGCAAAGATTTTTATTTTTGGGAGTGGTAGTGCAAAGAGTTAACAACTGAACTGTGAAGTGCGTGCTTTTAATTGTATTTATATAGCGCTTACTACCCCTGTTGAAGAGACAGCTATGTAAAAAAATGTATTACATATAGTCTGGGGATATTTTGGAAGCACCATTTTATTTGAAACCTTTTTGTGCATTTTGTAGCAGTCTATCATAAACTGTGTGTAATGTACTGTAGTGCATTTCCCGCTGAGTAAACACTTTTTACATTTATTTTTCATTTAAGCTGCACGTTATTTTATATGTAGTTACCTGACGATGACAAGAAATAGCATTTGGGAGACACGGACAGGCTAATAGGGAAACAAGACAACAGAGGGGCCGGTGGGTAGGAGATAGAAACAGACAGAGGTTGTAGACAAGTGGAAATTGCCCATGCTGCAATGTCATTGTAAATGTGGTCTCAATATCCAAAATTGACTACCAGGGATTGCATCACAAAATTCCACCATGTTTCCTTGTTAACTTTATAATTCAGCAACAAGGAGGTTCAGAACACAATATTCAAGCCTATTACCATCCCCTATGCATTTTTAGGTCTCGCCTACGCAGCGCGCATGCGTTGCTTAGGAGGAGACCTTTAGCCATCGGTTCCCTTTTTCCTCAAAACGTGCACGCGTTCCATTGCCTTCAATGGCAACGCGTGCACGTGTAGGCGATTCCCTTGCGGGAGCGAGCGGCAGCGCCATATGGTATCAATTATCGCCGCTGGCTCCCGCAAGGGAATCGGCAGGCCCCCTCCTCCTGCTGCCGCGCGAGGCGCGCTTTGCTTGTTTCACTTACTTCGAACACTTGAGCCCATCAACGTTCTGAAAACCAAGGAATGGGCTATAATATTAGCAAAGGAACAAGCAGCAGTACAGATAAAAAAACGTACTGGTTCAAAAGACACATTCCAGACCAGTAAATAAATGAATATCGATTTCCAAGAATGCTCATTAATCACTGGTGATTTCAGGAAATTCACAATAAACACGTTAACTGTTAGTCCTGTTGACATCTCCATCACTGCAAAGATACTGCTTAGTTCCACATTTAACACTTTTTATATGTTTCTAGATGTTGTTTTAGGAGATTTATAGCACGGTGTTTCATTGGGGCAGCACTTGGGGCAAGATATTACACAGCATTGTGTTAAGAAGAAATTATAAAAAATAAACAAAGCCAAGGGGGTTGCTCATTCCTTGAAAATGAAAAGCAGCACCACTGGCAGTGGCAGGGCCGCCTTTTGGCATGGGCAGCTGGGCGCAGGCCGTCAATCTTCTGAGGGGCGCGCGCCGCGCGCGCGGAGCTGTGTGCATGAAGGGCATGCAAACAGCAGCGCCCCTCCTACCTTGCTCCTGCCTTGTCGGTGTCCCCTGGTTCGCGTTTCTCTGTCAGATTTGCAGGTTTAAAGTCTTCTTTCGTTATCGTACCGTAGGCGATGTTTTTAACACCCCTTCCTTGCCCTCCCTTCACCCTCTCACCCCTGCTGACAAACACCAACAGCACCCGCATCAGCGTGAGGCCGCTAAGCTATGGGTGATTTAGGCGAGCTGTGGGGGGTGCAGAGATGCTTGTGTTCAGGGGCCATTCACCGCCCAGCCAGGGACTGACCAGAGAGCACAAAAGGGGGGCCCTGCTGCTTCCTTTTATCTACTAGCACCAGCAAGGGTGCCACAGTTATCTCTGAGCACCAGGCCTGGAGGTTAACCGGGCCTCCGTGTTAGATAGTGCTGGTTCAGCAGGCGCTGAAAGCACAGGCCCCTCCCTGGCCCCCTTCGTAGGCTGAACCATGACTCCCTGTGGTTGGTGGCTCCATTGGGTCGCTTTAACAAGCCACTAAAAACGGCTGATTACAAAACCTACTCGGGTTCTGTGAATGTCTGAAAGTGTTAACAAGCATTGGCATAGCCAATAGGTCTCGCTTTTGGGACATTATAAGTGTTTAGCCATGCAACAGTTGATGTTGATATTGTGCTGCAGAATTAAATACTTATAAGTTCCCAAAGGCGAGATCTATTGGCTATGCCAATGCTTGTTACTTTTAGGCCCCTTCCTCATGAGAGCTGAATACTCACTCTTCTCACAGCAATTGAGAGTAGTCTTCTTCAATAGCTTTTATCACTCAACACACAGTAAAACACCTCACAAAGTGCCCCCAAGGCTGCCCACCTTGTAATAGTGTTTTGGTTTTGGCCATGAGGAACTCGATGATGAAGCATGCCACTGGACGTGGGTTAGGGTTTTACGTCCTTTTTTTAAAACAAAACATCACACAGTGGGGCAAATTCAGTAAACTTTCGAGTCTACCTTATCCCAAGTTAGGAATCTGTTGACACTCCGTTTTTCTTTAGCATTCTTGTACCCAATATTCTATGCAACTATTTATAGTTTCAGAGGCTATATTGGATATTTTATCCTTTGCTTCTCATTGGCGTTTTAGAGATCCAAATATCTAAGTCAGTTTCTGCCCCTGGGATACTAGCTTTTTGATAAAACACAGTTTGTTTCCCCAGGTATCATTTTACTCGGGACACCAAGGCGAATGCTGTGGGGTAGGACATTTGTGACGGCACGGTGATTCCACGCAAACATATGTGTTTTTTTCAGCTAAATTTGAGGTTTGCAGAGGATTCTGGGTAGGGAAACGTTGGGGGATCCACGCAAGCCATACCTCGCTGGACTCCCCCAGGTGTCTAGTTTTCAGAAATGTGTGGGTTTGGTAGGTTTCCCTAGATGGCGGCGAGGCCGGGGCCAAAAAACCAGGTGCCACCCCCCCAAACCAGGTAGTTTTGTTATAGGTAATTTTGAAGTCTCCACAGTACGATTTGGGCCATTTCCTGTTGCAGCCACTATGCCTACCCACACATGTGAGGTACCATTTTTATCGGGACACCTGGAGAAACGCTGGGTAGTAGAAAATTTGTGTCAGCCCGGTGATCCTACAACTTTCTCACATATAAATTTGAGAAATAATTGATTTTTTCAACAAAATTTGAGGTTTGCAGGGGATTCTGGGTAGGGAAATTTTGGGGGACCCACGCAAGCCATACCTTGCTGGACTCCCCGGGTGTCTAGTTTTCAGAATTGTGTGGGTTTGGTAGGTTTCCCTAGATGGCCGCCGAGCCCGGGGCCAAAAACTCATGGGACCCCACTTGCAAAACCAGGTTGTTTTGTGATAGGTAATTTTGTTGTCACCTCAATAGATTTTGGGCCCTTGCCTGTCGTGGGTACTTGACCCAGCCACGCGAGTGAGGTACCATTTTTATCGGAAGATTTGGGGGAACGCCGTGTGGTAGGAAATTTGTGGATCCACGCAGATTCCAGAACTTTCCCACACAGAAATTTAAGAAAAAAGTGATTTTTTTTCAGCTAAATTTGAGGTTTGCAGGGGATTCTGGGTAGGGAAATTTTGGGGGACCCACGCAAGCCATACCGTGCTGGACTCCCCGGGTGTCTAGTTTTCAGAATTGTGTGGGTTTGGTAGGTTTCCCTAGATGGCCGCCGAGCCCGGGGCCAAAAACTCATGGGACCCCCCTTACAAAACCAGGTTGTTTTGTGAAAGGTAATTTTGATGTCGCCTCAATTGGTTTAGGGCCCTTGCCTGCCGCGGGTACTTGACCCACCAACACAAGTGATGTACCATTTTTCTCGGAAGGCTTTGGGGAATGCGGGGTGGGTGGAATTTTGTGGATCCACACAGATTCCAGAACTTTTCACCACAGAAATGTGAGGAAAATGTGTTTTTTTTAACAAATTTTGAGGTTTTCAAGGGATTCTGGGTAACAGAACCTGGTGAGAGCCAGACAAGTCACCCCATCCTGGATTCCCCTGGGTGTCTAGTTTTCAAAAATGTATAGGTTTGCTAGGTTTTCCTATGTGCCGGCAGAGCTAGGGTTCAAAATCTACAGCTAGGCACTTTGCTAGAAAAGGGTCCGTTTTCACTGTGAAAATGTGGTGTGTCCACGTTGCATTTTGGGCCGTTTCCTGTCCGGGGCACTAGGCCTACCCACACAAGTGAGGTACCATTTTTCTCAGAAGACTTTGGGGAACACGGGGTGGGTGGAATTTTGTGGATGCACGCAGATTCCAGAACTTTCCAACACAGAAATGTGAAGAAAATGTGGTTTTTTGGACAAATTGTTAGGTTTGCAAGGGATTCTGGGTAACATAACCTGGTGAGAGCCAGACAAGTCACCCCATCCTGGATTCCCCTGGGTGTCTAGTTTTCAAAAATGTATAGGTTTGCTAGGTTTACCTAGGTGCCGGCAGAGCTAGGGTTCAAAATCTACAGCTAGGCACTTTGCAAAAAAGAGTCAGTTTTCACTGTGAAAATGTGGTGTATCCAGGTTGCGTTTTGGGCCATTTGCTGTCACGGGCACTAGGCCTACCCACACAAGTAAGGTACCATTTTTCTCGTAAGACTTTGGGGAACACGTGGTGGGTGGAATTTTGTGGATCTACGCAGATTCCAGAACTTTCCACCACAGAAATGTGAGGAAAATGTGTTTTTTTGGACACATTTTCAATCAATCAATCAATCAATCAATCAATCATGTCACTTATAAAGCGCACTACATACCCGCGAGGGTCTCAAGGCGCTGGGGGAAGAGGGGGGTGGTGCTGCTACTGATCGAAGAGCCAGGTCTTGAGGAGTCTTCTGAAGGCCAGTAGGTCTTGGGTCTGTCGGAGGTTGGTGGGGAGGGTGTTCCAGGTCTTGGCGGCGAGGTGGGAGAAGGATCTGCCGCCGGCAGTCGTTTTCCGGATGCGGGGGACTGTGGCGAGGGCGAGGCTGGTTGAGCGGAGCTGGCGGGTGGGGGTGTAGAAGCTGAGTCGTCTGTTGAGGTAGGCTGGTCCGGAGTTGTGGATTGCTTTGTGTGCGTGGGTGAGGAGCTTGAAGGTTATCCTCTTGTTGACAGGGAGCCAGTGCAGGTCTCTCAGGTGGGGTGTGATGTGGCTGCATCGGGGGATGTCGAGGATAAGACGTGTAGAGGCGTTCTGGATGCGTTGCAGCCGTCTCAGGAGCTTAGCCGTCGTTCCTGCGTAGAGGGCGTTTCCGTAGTCCAGCCTGCTGGTGACGAGGGCCTGGGTGACTGTTTTTCTTGTTTCGGTGGGGATCCACTTGAAGATCCTGCGGAGCATTCGGAGGATGTTGAAGCAGGATGAGGAAACGGCGTTGACCTGCTTAGTCATGGAGAGGGTGGGGTCGAGGATGACCCCTAGGTTGCGTACGTGGTCGGTGGGTGGCGGGGCTGTTCCCAGTGATGTTGGCCACCAGGAGTCGTCCCAGGCTGAAGGGTTGGAACCAAGGATGAGGACCTCCGTCTTGTCCGAGTTCAGCTTCAGGCGGCTGGTCCTCATCCATTCGGCGACGGCCTTCATTCCTTCGTGGAGGTGGGCTTTGGCGGTGTGAGGGTCTTTGGTGAGGGAGAGGATTTTGAGGTTTGCAAGGGATTCTGGGTAACAGAACCTGGTGAGAGCCAGACAAGTCACCCCATCCTGGATTCCCCTGGCTGTCTAGTTTTCAAAAATGTTTAGGTTTGCTAGGATTCCCTAGGTGCCGGCAGAGCTAGGGTTCAAAATCTACAGCTAGGCACTTTGCAAAAAAAGGGTCCGTTTTCACTGTGAAAATGTGGTGTGTCCAGGTTGCGTTTTGGGCCTTTTTCTGTCGCGGGCACTAGGCATACCCACACAAGTGAGGTACCATTTTTCTCGGAAGACTTTGGGGAATGCGGGGTGGGTAGAATTTTGTGGATACACGCAGGTTCCATAACTTTCCACCACAGAAATGTGAGGAAAATGTGTTTTTTTTAACAAATTTTCAGATTTGCAAGGGATTCTGGGGAACAGAACCTAATGAGAGCTAGTCCAGTCACCCCATCCTGGATTTCCCTGGGTGTCTAGTTTTCAAAAATGTATAGGTTTGCTAGATTTCCCTAGGTGCCAGCAGAGTTAGGGTTCAAAATCTACAGCTAGGCACTTTGCAAAAAAAGGGTCCGTTTTCACTGTGAAAATGTGGTGTGTCCATGTTGCGTTTTGGGCCGTTTCCTGTCGCGGGCACTAGGCCTACCCACACAAGTGAGGTACCATTTTTCTCGGAAGACTTTGGGGAACGCGGGGTGGGTAGACTTTTGTGGATCCACGCAGATTCCATAACTTTCCACCACAGATATGTGAGGAAAATGTGGGTTTTTTGACAAATGTTTAGGTTTGCTAGGGATTCTGGGTAACATAACCTGGTGAGAGCCAGTCAAGTCACCACATCCTGGATTCCCCTGGGTGTCTAGTTTTCAGAAATGTATAGGTTTGCTAGGTTTCCCTAGGTGCTGGCAGAGTTAGGGTTCAAAATCTACAGCTAGGCACTTTGCAAAAAAAGGGTCAGTTTTCACTGTGAAAATGTGGTGTGTCCGCATTGCGTTTTGGGCCGTTTCCTGTGGCGGGCACTAGGCCTACCTACACAAGTGAGGTACCATTTTTCTCGGAAGACTTTGGGGAACACGGGGTGTGTGGAATTTTGTGGATCCACGCAGATTCCAGAACTTTCCAACACAGAAATGTGAGGAAAATGTGGTTTTGTTTACAAATTTTTAGGTTTGCAAGGGATTCTGGGTAATAGAACCTGGTGAGAGCCAGTCAAGACACCCCATCCTGGATTCCACTGGGTGTCTAGTTTTCAAAAATGCATGGTTTTGCTAGGTTTCCCTAGGTGCCGGCAGAGCTAGGGTTCAAAATCTACAGCTAGGCACTTTGCAAAAAAAGGGTCAGTTTTCACTGTAAAAATAAAGTGTGTCCATGTTGCGTTTTGAGCCGTTTCCTGTCACGGGCACGAGGCCTACCCACACAAGTGAGGTACCATTTTTGTCGGGAGACTTAGGGTAACACAGAATTGTTGAGCAACTGTTATTACCTATTGACTTTCGATGCATTTCTGCCTTCCAAATGAAAGACAATGTGTAAAAAAGAAGTCATTTTGAAAAATGACCTATAATTCTCATGCTAGTATGGGTACTCACAATTTGGAAATGTGCAAATATCTACTGTTACTAAACTCTATATTTTGTTCCAATTTCAGAAATACATAGGTGTCTCTCATACCGATTTTTCCATGTATATATTTTCCCAAATTAATTGCTATATACCCAGTATATAATAAAAAACCATTGCAAGACGCTGCTCAGTTATTGGCTCAGGGTTCATCGGGTTCTTGGTGAACCTACAAGTCCTATATATCCCCACAACCAGAAAGGTCCAGCAGATGTAACAGTATATTGCTTTCAAACAGCTGTCATAATTAGAAGAAGTTACAGGTGAAAATGTTGACACAAATGGCTGTTTTTTTCAACTAATTTTCAATTTTTCCTATATTTAATGGTTAGTTTCTATAAAGAAACCTTGAAGGATCTACACAAATTACCTCTTGCTGAATTCAGAATTTTGTCTACGCTTCTAAAACGTATATATTTCTAGGATCCATTATTGCTTTCATACCCATTTCTACCATTCATTGGAAAGAGGTTGAAATCACAAAAAATAGCAAAAATTGGCTATGTCCCAGAAAAATGCCAAAACTGTGTAAAACATTTTGGTTTTCTGACAAAAGTCTGCTTGTCCCTGAAATCTGGGAAGATGGTGATTTCAGCACCACAAACCCCTTTTTTGATACCATTTTCAGGGAAAAAACCAGATGCTTTCATCTGTAGCCCTTTTTTCCAATTTTCAAAAAAAAAAGGACGCAAATTTGGCATGGATACTTTATGTGGTCAAAAAGTTACAGGGGCCTAAGCGCAAACTACCCCAAATAGCCAAAAAAAGGCTTAGCACAGGGGGGAAAAGGCCTAGCAGCGAAGGGGTTAATATGGGAAAAAGTGATGCACCGGCGGAACAAGGGGTTTGTAAATAGGCCCGAGAGTGTATGTGGAGCGAAGCTGCTGCCTCCAAGCAGAAGGAAGAATTTCAGGGTCTTTTCCCCGCTACAGCTCCTTTAAAAGGAAATTAGAAAGTACTTTTTATGAGTTTTATCGTGTCAGTAGAAGCAAAGAATCAGCCAACAGGGTTGCTTAACAAGTCGGCAAAGAAATAGACAGAGACAACAGTTTACTTTCTCAAACTCACTCTGTATGTTAAATATATAGGTTTATATGTTTTATTACATTTAAAATTACCGTTTATTTAACAGACAATACAAATAAGTGTTTTTGGAACGTAATTGTTAATTGCTTCTTCCTAACTTAGTTGCACTCATGTTATCAACCTTAGTAGAATGAAACATTGGTGAAAAACCTACGTTGATGTTTACCCTTGAGGCTTACAGGCTGTTGTTTGCAGCTAACACATAACCCTCCGACTATTTTACCAGGATTATGATTGGGTTATACATAATAGCTATCAGCAGGTACATAATTCATCCACGCAATTTCATGTTGCAAATCTCTTAACATGGATTACACAAAGTCTCTTTTAGACCAACAGAGTAAGCCAGATCCATTTTTTGCACACAAGTTTTCTCGGAGGCAGACTTAGTAAAAAGAATGCACAGAATTACTGGCCATTGGTGTGCTGATGTTGACTCCAGACCTGCCAACTCACACAGTGCCACCGTGTGTCACTTTTACACGATTTCGGCTCCTTTCACACGGTCACCTGGTGAGGACAATGTGAGTTGGAATGCTCTTGCAGCGAGTGTTTCCAACTCACATTGTGTTCAAGGCTGAGCTGATGTCCATCAAGGTTTTACAACCTCCCCAAGACGTCAGCATCAGCCTTTGAAACTTCAGATTGTTATTTTAAGAGGGTTACTCTAACTCACGGGCAGTGACCTGGCCAAAGCCCCGTTCCCTGCCTTGATAGCCACACCCCTCAGAAGCACTTTCAGATCTTCTAAGGTAGTGGATTTAAGGTCTCGCCCTGTCCTGGCGCCCTCATCGCAAACAGTGGGTTGTTGTACACTGGCAGGTCTGTGGCTCTCTTCCTTCTGACTCTGCTCTCTCTTGACTCTAACCTGCCTGTCTTCACTTGCTATTCAACCCTGCCATTTTCTACATCCTGAAATTTGTGGGTTCCCAGACTACACATTTTTCATTTCCAGCATCGTGTCACCTTCTCTTTTCCATCAGAGATGGTCACTTACTACTTCATTGAAAAGAGTGAATTGATGTGTGTTTTCAGGGTGCAAAAATAACTGAGATATGTTTGTAAAAATGCACAAACACACAAATTTGTATACATTTCTTGCCTTGTGCCTCTAGCACCCTTTCCACCCAAAGCCTACATCTGTGACTGGAAAATCTGCCATGTAGGAGGACACTCCACCCCATTGCAATTTATGGCCCTAAACGTATCCAATTTTTGATTCTGTAAATCAGAAAGTGTAACTTACTATCATAAATGCATTTTATTTCTCGCCTATGTCCCTTTTTTGTGGATTGAGGCCATAATGTACCCTTTTCTGATGGGAAATGTGACTTATGGTTGGATGGAAGTTTGCTGGTGTCCTCGGTGTTTGCGATATGGGATGGATTTTGACAAAATTCTCCCATGTCCACAGCCTAAAACCCAGAGGTTGAAGTGGGCAGGATCGGAGGGGTACAACGTGCCCATACTTTTTTACTTATGAAAAACCTTTCCCCTACTTTTTGTGAAAAGACTACTGTCCCAGGACGGTTAATTCCAGATAGCTTAAATGCTTCAGCTGAAGTGTCATTCAGTGAGTCTCCTCCGGGCAGACTGCTAAGCAAGCCTTCCTGCCAGGGTGCCTCCTTGCCTGAAAGAAATGCAAATGTGAGCAACGAGTTAATCTGCAAATGTAAAGAGTAATCTACAAACGTAAAGGCTGCTTGGGAGCCGGTACTGGCTTTAATTGATTGAATCACTCGAAGCTTTGTGATGGCAAAGATTTTTATTTTTGGGAGTGGTAGTGCAAAGAGTTAACAACTGAACTGTGAAGTGCGTGCTTTTAATTGTATTTATATAGCGCTTACTACCCCTGTTGAAGAGACAGCTATGTAAAAAAATGTATTACATATAGTCTGGGGATATTTTGGAAGCACCATTTTATTTGAAACCTTTTTTGTGCATTTTGTAGCAGTCTATCATAAACTGTGTGTAATGTACTGTAGTGCATTTCCCGCTGAGTAAACACTTTTTACATTTATTTTTCATTTAAGCTGCACGTTATTTTATATGTAGTTACCTGACGGAGAAAGACCAAAAAAACTTACAGAATACTTAGGGGCCGATTCCGATCTCGGCCGGTAGGGCTCCGAATCGGATTCGGCTTAACCGGATCCGATTCGGAGCCCTATTTCCCGACTGATTCGTACGCGCGTCCGGGCGAGCGAGTACGATGCGTATTCGCCGACCGACTCGTCCGGGCGTCCCGACCGCTCCGACCGACTCGATCCCGGGTCTAACCGCACCGACCGACTCGCACGGACACGACTCGCACCGCGTACATGGAGACGTTCCCCGGCCAGGTAAGTACGATGCGCGCCGCGAGCAGTCCGACCGAGCCGCGCACTCCGGCTCGAAAGAGCTGTCGGAGCCGTACTTTGGGGGTCCGTGGTCGGACCCCCCTGTACGCGTAGCCGCGCGAGTCGCACACAGGGGGGGACCCACGGGTCCCCTACCTGTGCGTGTACGGCGCGAATTGCTTCGCCGTGTACACGCTGTAGGGGGCGCCCTTGTCCGCATCGCACCCATTGAGTCAATGGGAGCCCGCGTACGCGTTGTACGACAGGCTCCCATTGACTTCAATGGGAGTCCGACCGACTCGAGTCCGATGGCATACGTGCGCATCGTACTCGTTCGGTCGGGCTGCACGGGTCCGATTCGGTCGGATATCTCTCCGGATCCGGCTCGGTCGGAGAGATTTCCGGCCTGAATCGGAATCGGCCCCTTAGTGTTTTAGCCACACCTTTGACTTCACCCCCATGCTCACTGACCCCACCCCATTGTATGCAGCTTCACAGTGACCATGCTTGTTTTTTAATGCACTTCGACCGCTGCTGAAACTGGATGTATGATGGGAAAGAGCAATCCGACACGAGAGGGGATTATGGGAGATTGGCTCTCCGGTACTATGACCTTCTTTGACATATTGTCCTTTTTCCGCATTTCCACTATGTATTGTAACTTAAACTCATCTGAGGGATTCATCACCAGAAATAGTTAGCATAACCATGGCAGCTCATCATTTTGCCCATCTATTTTGAGTTTCATTCCGGGACAAAGTAATGATCGTTAAGGCATCAGATCAAAAATGCGGAGCTGAAATTTTGTCTAAAAGAGGACGACCTGAACCAGAAATTATTCTGTTCACATTTTTCTGGTTTTAACTGGAATAAATGGTAAAATCAATGTACCATCTGAGCAAGTGAGTCGTACTTTTGTCATTACCCTTGAAAGTTACTTTCAGTGATGCACTAAAAGTAACACAAACCTACTTTTTTCAATCTGTGATTATGGCTAATTGAGGAGGAAAATAAGAAAATATGCCTGATGCATAGGGAGAAACCTCCCAGTGCATCAATGAACATTTGTCTTTGGCTTTTTAATACCAAAACCCTGCTTGTATGTATTTCTTTCCTAGAAACACCCACGTTAAACCAACAGTGGACATTGCTGAGCCAGGCCCAAGAAGCAAGATTGTGTTGTCCAACTAGAACTACAACGCAAAAGAGCAGGACGCTTATTTAAGAAAGGCATGAAGCAGGACATGTGGAATATATTAGAAACTTCTCTGTAACACTTATCTAAATCTTATAATTGATAATCCAATATGGAGAGAAGAGAATCCTCCTGGGCAAATCACATTTCATATACTAGCGCAGTTATGGGCTGGCTGCAGTACGTCTTCACATCTGGCTTCCTAAAACAAGAATATTTGTGCTTTCTCCCACAGCCAGCACAACCCAAGTCACTGGATGTCAATTTGAACCCACTGGGCACTGCACGGAGAACCAGTAAAACCAAAATTTGCATAATTTGCTGTATTCCTCACACCATTCACATCTGATATAAGGCTTCTCTGGAATCTCGGTCATGGTTGAGGTGGCATGGCGATCCTGATATGCAGAACCAATCTCGGGCTGTCAGAAACGTGACCAGAGCAAAGGCTCCTTTTGAGGTTGTAGGGTATTAGAAAGACAATTGTGCATTGAAGGGGCATACCCTCAGGTGGGCTTGCAGTGAGGAAGAGGATCCAAACTCTCACCCAGATATAGAGAGCTCAGGGCCTCCCTCTGCTCACTTCTGGGATTATTGTTTAAGGTTTTGCACAGGTACTAAGCTATCTCATATTACCTTTACGTACCCACTAGGCCCTGTAGACATTAATGTCCAGCAGAAGTGATGATCCAGAGTGATGGATCCCAGTGTTTCTCTTTTCTCTGTTATCCCTTTCCCCTTCCCCCCATTTCTGCCAATATCCTCATGTTCTTGTGTATGTGGTCTTTGGTGCAAGCGGTGAGAGACGGAAGAGTGTATCACTCTCATTGGATCCGCAGTACTAGGTTATGGCAAATTCTGTTTTTTCAAAGGTTCAAAAGAGGGGTTTTGTGCATGACAGAGGAAACTGAGTTCCAAATTCCAGGGCACTTCCTGAAAGTGATTGAGGATTACTTCTTTATTTCTTGAGTCAGGGTGGCTCCAGAAGCATGGATTCTGAGCTTTACGGCGAGTAACGGGCCCTTAAGGTGAGTAATTGTTTTGCCAAGTAATTATGGTTGCCAAGTGCAGGCCGCCCGTCTATGGAACTGCCTGCCATTGTCACTCAGACGGGTGCAGGATTTACTCACCTTCAGGAAGAAGCTGAAAAACTGGCTATTCCAGCAATAGCCAATAAGCCCTTCGATCCTTGCAGATATAGTGTCAGTTTTTGTCTTGAGGTCTTTCAGTGCCGGGACACTCTGTTGAGTAGCTGTGCGCTCTATAAGTACCAATTTACATAACATTACATTTACATTACATTACATTACATTGCATAAAGCTTTGTGTGTGTGCGTCTTTAGGGGCTCATTGCTATTGGCATATGGTTACTTAGTAGACCTTAATGCTACTGTGCACTGAGATTGTTGATGTTATGTGACATACCAGATGTAAGCTGTTACTCATTAGACTGCCAGGAACCGGAAGTTGCACTTGAGAGAAGCCAGCCACTCTTTTGGAATTGTGAGGAGTTTGGGATTCCATGCAGTACCTGTGGACGTTTGCTCTGTCACAGAGATTGTCTCAGAATGGAGCAAGATGAACACATAGGATAACAGTTGCAAAGAATACCCTGAACAGCCACTTGAACAGCTTTCAGATTGGAGGGTGGTGTAGTCTCCCAAAGATTTCCCTAATTCCCTGGGGTCGGGCTTGGTTTGGTTATTTCAAGTTTCCAGTCTCTGCCAGGGACTGATACCTGCGATAGGGCCTTTGCAGTTCAGTGAGAGGCTGGATGATGTTATTTTTTTTTTTTTGGCAGTATAACAATGGGTGTCTATAGAGCATCAATACTAGTCTGTAATTCACACTACTACAAAATGCAAGGTATTTTTTACATCTACCAATGCCTCACCAGTGAGGAAACCAGTCGTGGGGTATTCTTTTAATACTGAACATCTTTCCAAATGAGGAGTAGCAGGATGGGTGAAACACTTCAAAGAAGAATATGGCTTGAGGTTTTCCAAAAGTTATACTTAACCCTATTACTCTCAAAGTCCCTGAGTGTTCCATACTGTCCACTAGCATCTTCAACCTCTACATTCACCCCTTGTGGCTCTACTCACAGGTTACAGCATCAAAATCCATTAATCAGTTCATCATTATGCTGACGATGCACAACTGTACAGACATTCAACACTTTCAGACACTGCCTAAACCTTATCCAGACCTGGATTTCCAGCACCTACCCGAAGATCATACCAGCCAAGATAGAATTTATGTTGTTTGCCTAGAACAAAAAGCAAAAACTAGTACAAACTTGGCTCAATGACATTGTTGTAATTTGGCAGCACTTAAGTTAAGCATTAGCCGAAGACATCCGGTATTCAGAGGCTAAATTGTCCGCTTTGTGGAATCCATTTTATATTTCTGGCAGCCATTTTGGTTGCCATGTGCTCGCTCATGTGCTCTGTCCTACCTTCCTGTTAACTGCTCTTGAAATCTGCCTAGAGACGAGTTATATTTAGTTTCTTTTGCTTTGCACATGCTCAGTTGAGCTCGCAGCTGTCCATGCAGCTGTTCCGAGTTTATAAATGTCAGGATGTGTCTACTAGAAGTAGAAACTGTTAGCTCCACCCACTTGTCGACTGTGCATTTCTTGTATGACCTTATATGTACCTAAAACCAGCATTTTGTGTTTGTACCGCCTTCATTTGAGCCCCTGTGTGGGTATAAAAGGACCAAGGTCCTTCCATTCGGTGTGCTACTTCATGCATTGCCGAAGGGTGCTGTGTGAATGTAGTTCCACCTCATGAGGTTTAATAAACTCTGTTTTTTCTATTCCAGTTTCTGTGCCAACTTCTTCCTATTGGTCTGAGGACTCTGTGCAGAAAGGGAGAACCCCTAAGCACTGGTAGGCCTTGTTGAGGCTCACCACCACAAATTGGCGCTTCCAACGTGGGGCTCATCGGCGACTCGGATGCCCGAAGGATTGGTCGAGACGAAGGATTGGAATCTCGCTTCTGGACGCGATCGCTGCCTGAGGAGACCCGAGTCTTGGCACCCACGGCGTTTTTCCTTTCTTTCTGATCTGACCATCCCGGCGGCGCCGGTCCTCGACTGAGATCTCTTCTGTTGATTCGCTGTGCAGTGACCATTTGGTCGATTTGAGACCTTGGCAGTTGGAACCTGGACACCATTTGATTGGTAAGAGCCGTTTTGCGGCACTTGCTGTTGGTTTGATGCCTTTGATTGGTAAGGTAGTTTAGTAACACTTACTGCGGCTTTGTTTGTATGATTGGCCAATTTTGGAATCTGTTTTGTAATTATATATGTATTGCAATACATATAGGCAGGTAATGAGGAGAATTTTCTCTATTTAAAATTGTTTGAACAGCGCAACGTACGAAGAGTACCTTAAGCGCTACTTTGATTATAATACTGCATATTTTGCACTATTTTTTGGCATGCCTGTTTTCAGCACACTTCGTAGGATGTGTTGCTTTTGTAGTGGTACCAATTTGAGACTTGACGAAGCACAACCAGCCCCCCGGAGGGGACGCCTAATAGGGATATGTATATTAAGTATGGTATTTCTTCTATAATGTACTGCACGTTATGGAACAAATATACTAGTAAAGATCCTGAGTTGCGTTGGCCGATGTATGGGTCATTTGATTTGCGAAAGATTCAGTATGTGGAACAATGTATGTTTAAACGAAAGACTAGGCAAGATATGTTTGATTGTGTGCGAATGTGGGAGAAAGAAGTGTGTGAGCGAATGAAGCGTGAGCAAGCCTTGATTGACAAAGAACAGCGAAAGACCATTTATGCGAAAGCATTAGAGTTAAAAAACAAGGAGATGAAAGAAATTAAAGAGAGGGAAGATAGGGAACGCCATTTACAGGTAACTGGCCAATACGCTGTTAGGCAGCCCCTTTATCCTATCCTTAATAAACCGCAAGATGATTTCTTGTTATTAGATCGTTCTCCACCTCCGTATATTTTTTCTTCCGCTCCTCATGAGTCAGATGAGGACTCTTTTTCAGACCAGGACAAAGCTCGAGAAACTCGCTCAATGTTATCTGCTGGGCGTGCATCTGACATTAGATCTGCTGCGCGTAAAGCCGTTTGTAGTACTACCACTGCTTCAGAACTTTTAGATAGTATAAAAGGATGGCAGGAAAGGGAGCAAATATATTTTACCGATACATTTGCTGCAGAGGTTATTGAACGATTTAGGAAGCATTCGGTAGAAATGGAGCCCGATGATGTAGCAGCTGATTGTAAACAATTACGTGACGGTCTTTTTGTCTTCTCCCAGGTGGCTGACACGATCAGACGCTTGGTTAAACTGCGTGTTGAAGCAGCCCGTTTGCGAGAGGAGAAAAAGGCAGCAGAAGCAGCTGCACTAGCATCTCAGATCAGCATGGCACGAACTCCTACTCCTGAAACAGATAAGAATGTTGTAATTCATGTGAAACCCATGCGGGAAGCCGCGCCTTTATATGTTCCTCCTAAAGGAACGGGTACAGAGGATGATAAGACTTCTACTAATGCGAAAGGGTACTTTATTTATAATTGGGTTTACACTCCTTGGAATAGGGCAGATGTTATGGCCCTTAAAAATGCATTGCCTGACCCGCGAAAGAATCCAGCAGCCTTTTATGAGGAAGTTGAGGGTGCAATTAGCTCTTGTACTATGACTTTGTCTGATATTGATTTGTTTTTTGGATTAATATTACCGCCTGATATGTGGAGAACTGTGCGTAAAATTGATGATAATGCGACATTTGGAGCATTGTGGAAAGATTTAGAGCGGTTAGATGAAGATAGAGAACCTGCACAGAAACCGTGTCAGTTAATTTTAAATCTTCCGGCAGCTATATTAGTTAAGTTAAAGACGATCATTCCCCCTAAAAAGATAGATTGGACAGTGTTAGCGTCTTGCAAGCAAAAGGTAGATGAATCAGTTTCTGACTTTTTCACACGCTTTGAAGAGGCATTCCACGATTTTAGTGGCCAGTCATTGATAGATGACACGGGTAGGCATCTGTTTGTTGATAAATATGTCGCAAACCTTTTGCCAGGGATAGCTAGTCGCTTAAAGGCCAGTGAGAGTTCATGGACTACCTCTTCTCCGGTTTCTCTTTTAACTATGGCTCAGTATTATGAGCGACAAGAATTAGAAACTAAAGGTAATGAGGACAAAAAGTCTAAAGAGTTGAAAACAAAGGTTATGTTGGCTCAAGCTTATGGTCCGCCTTCTAGAGGTCATGATAGAGGTGGACGTGGATCTTATGGTTCGTCCTTTCCTTCCTATACTCGTTCAAATTTGTCTGTTGATCAGTGTGCGTACTGCAAAAAATTTGGACATTGGCTTTCTGATTGTCCAGTACTGCGTGCTCAGCAGAATCTACGTGGTCGGGGACAAATGAGAAATCGTTCAGGATATCCAGGGCCTAGAGGAAGCGCGAATGATCGTGCTCGGTTTGATGCTAATACACGTGGGCAGGATGGGTTTAACACTTTTGATAGAAGGAACCAATATCAAATGTCTGACTATGTGCCCTCTGATTTTCAAGATTCTGCTTATGCATAGGATTGCCTAGGATGGGGTAAGGAATCAGTTGAAGTTCCAGTAGATCAGAGGGGTCCCTATGTTACAGCACATGTTTTGGGCTCTACTGATCAGTTTCTGGTTGATACAGGAGCTACTCGTAGCGCCTTGTCTAAACAGTTGGTTCCAAGGGCTCCCCTGTCTGGCTTAACCATTACATCGATAGGTTTCGATGGAACACCTTCCCTTAGCCCATTGTCACAACCACTTGCATTCGATGTTGATAAGTTTACTGCTCCATGTCCGTTTTTGCTTTCTCCAAACACACCAGACAATATTGTGGGTCTTGATATGCTTAAATATTTCAGGGCTACGATACGGTGTTCTCCGGAAGGAGTACGGGTTATTTTGAATGACAACTACCCTGTGATTGAGAGATCTTGTATTATTAAAGAGGACATTGCACTAGCCTCACTCCCTAGTACTTTGTGGGCTACTTCGGACACTGATGTAGGACAAATGGTTATTCCACCAGTACATATTAGTGTTAAGGAGGGCGCTTTATTGCCAAGACTGCCTCAGTATAAAATTTCTCGAGAAGGAGAAGAAGCACTCACACGTATTGTACATGATTTAATTAAGGTGGGGGTTGTGGAAGAAGTTCCTTACAATGTTTGCAATAGTCCGATTCTTCCCATTTTGAAAAAAGATACTGACACTAGGATCTATAGATTTATCATCGATTTGAGAGAAGTTAACAAGATTGTAGTACCACAGTACCCTGTAGTATCTGACATAACGACATTGCTTACCCTGGTCCCTCCAACAGCAACTACATTTTCTGTAATTGATCTGAAGAATGCTTTCTTCTCGATTCCTATTCATCCTGATAGCCGATATTTGTTCGGTTTCACTTTGAATAATAGATCATACAGATTTTGTAGAGTTCCTCAAGGCTATACTGAGAGTCCTAGTATTTACAGTCAAGCATTGAAGAGACAGCTTGATTCCTTTACCTTGCCTAAAGGAGTGGCTCTCATACAATATGTCGATGACATCTTGTTGGCAGCTGATACACCTGAGCAGTGTGAGAAATGCACTTTGTCCTTGCTTTCTTTTCTTGCTACACACCACCATAAAGTATCACGGAAGAAATTGCAATATTGTAGACCGAAGGTGACCTATTTAGGACACCTTCTGTCTAAGGAGGGCCGTGCACTGACACCAGATCGCATTCAAGCAATTTTAGACACCCCAGTACCTTCCACGCAGAAAGATGTCCGTGCATTCATTGGTCTGACTTCGTTTTGCAGGCAATGGATATTGGGTTTTTCACACATTGTTAAACCCTTGCTAGCACTTTTAACTAAAAACACTCCGATCCCCCTTCCATGGACAGATGAATGTCAAAATGCTTTTTGTCAGTTGAGACAAGCTCTTTGCTCTGCACCAGTGTTAGGCACACCAGATTACACGAAGGCTTTTACACTCTATGTACATGAGAAAGAAGGATGTGCATTGTCAGTTTTAGTACAGACACACGGGGACAAACAGCGTCCTTGCGCATACCTTTCTGCAGTTCTTGATCCTGTTGCTCGTGCATTACCTGGGTGCTTCCGTTCAGTTGCAGCGACGGCTGTGTCCATACGTCAGAGTGAAGGGATAGTTTTGTCACACAAACTGTTGGTGCTAGTACCCCATGCAGTAGATGCCCTTTTGAATCAGACTAAGACTCAGCACTTAACTAGTGCTCGTTTGACAGGATACGAATTGACACTGCTAGCACCTCATATTACCTTGAAGAGATGTGCGACACTGAACCCAGCCACTTTGTTGCCATATCCTGCGACTCAGTCTCAGTCAAAGGAGCCTCACGATTGCATATTCCTTACTGAGGAGCAGACAAAGGGTCGCATCGATTTGCAAGATACGCCCCTTCCAGATGTAGATGGGGAACTGTGGGTTGATGGGTCCTGTCTGAAGTTACCAGATGGCACGACTTCAGCTGCTTATGCAATTACCACGCTTGAGACAGTAGTGGAAACAGCTCGCATACCTCAGAAGTCAGCTCAAGCAGCTGAACTAATAGCTTTGACACGAGCGTGTGAGCTTAGCACTGACTTGTGTGTGAACATTTACACGGATAGCCGCTATGCTTTTGGAGTGGTTCATGATTTTGGCCTACTCTGGAAGGAAAGAGGCTTTCTTACATCCCATGGGATGCAGATAATGCACGGAGAGTTAGTGCATAATCTCTTGACTGCACTTACATACCCAAAGAGAGTTGCTATTATGAAGTGTAGCGCACACAAGAAAGTGACTGACAAAATAGGACAAGGCAATGCCTTTGCAGACCGCGTAGCCCGTGAAACTGCGATGCAGCGAAGCACTACATCCATGTACGTAGTGAAATCACAAGCTGAGCGTTGGCATGATGCTAGAGAGGAAGTATTGGATATACAGAGATCTGCTTCTGTGGAAGAGTTTGAGCAATGGTCTAAAGAAGGAATGTTAGATGATGAGGGTTGTTGGCGTAACAAAGAAATGAATAAGTGGAAATTGCCTGCAGCCTATTTACAACCTATGGTTCAAATGGCACATGGGCTGGCACATGTTGGAGCTCTAGCAATAACTAAATTGCTTACACAAGTTTGGGAGCATCCTGAAATTGCTAGCACAGCCAAAAGAGTAGTACAGTCCTGTTTGATCTGTTGGCAGTATAATCCTGGAAAAGGGACACGAACTCCTACAGGAGGGTTTGCTACACCAACCGCACCTTTTGAAGTTTTGCAGATGGATTACATCCAACTCGAACGCTGCAATAATCTGAAATATGTCCTAGTGGTGGTATGTGCCTTCAGTAAGTGGATAGAGGCATACCCTACAAAGGATAATACTGCTCTCACCACAGCAAAGGTGCTTCTAAAGGAGTTTTTCCCTAGATACGGTGTTTGCAAACTTTTGTGGAGTGACAATGGACCTCATTTTATTGGGCAAGTTGTTGAGCATGTACTGAAAGGATTAGGGATCAAACAGAAATTCCATACAGTTTTCCACCCGCAATCAGCAGGATTGGTGGAAAGGTATAACGCTACTTTAAAATCAAAATTGGCGAAAATACTGGCTTCCACGTCTCTAAAGTGGCCAGATGCACTACCATTGGCATTGTTGTCCATAAGATCGGTGCCACATTCACGATCAGGTCTTACCCCCTATGAGGTGGTGTTTGGGAGACCGATGAACATTTGGGGAATTCCTAAGCCACGCCCCATACATGATGTTCCTTGTGTTCTGATGAATGATTATTTGGCACAGTTAACCGACAGTTTGGTTTCTATTCATCAACAGGTTCGAGAAGCTCTTCCTGACAGATCTACAGGTGAGGCCCACGAACTCCGTCCTGGTGATCACGTAATGGTCAAGGTCTTCGACAGATCAAACAGCTTGGAGCCGAGGTGGCGAGGACCAGAGCAGGTGCTCCTTGCGACAAGGACAGCAGTTCGAGTGACAAACAGAAAGAATTGGATCCACAGCACACACTGCAAACGCGTGTCGCCTGCCTTGGTGGAACCTGCTGTGTTGACCGACCATCGAGAGATTCTGGAGACGGAGAAAGGCCAAGCTATCTCACCTGACGAATCTGCGGAAGTCTTCCCGGACCACACGATCACTGGAGTATCCAGATATCAATTGAGACCGAGGAAAGAATCTGCAGTTTTGAAAAAGACTGGTTGAGCTACTGCCCTGGGTTAGTGAAACGGAGAGCCGATGTGGCAAGGGGAGGGGGATCAGCCCTGCATTAGTGTAGTGACACCCGCCTTGGCCCATGGTGAAGAAATCAACGGCTGCCCAGGGAGAAGAGCTCCAACGATTGTTTTCAACAAGTTTTTAGAAAGATCAATCATTACTGTTGCTGAAATGAATAACAAAAGAATCATTTGTGCTGTAGGGTTTGTTGTTGCTATGGTGGCTATGGCAGCAATTACGTGGTACATCGAGAAGGTGGCTCCTGTTCGACAGCTTTTTGTTGCCACTACGCCAGTACCAGTGGAACACTACTACTTCACTCTTCCCTACCATGAGCAGAAGCATCGACAATCCTATCTAAACAATACCTTTATCCAGATGTTGCACCATACTCACAATGCTACAAATACTACCAACTGTTGGGTGTGTGGGATGATACCTGCACATCAAAAGAAAGGAGGAACACCTTTTATTCCTCTTCCATTTTCTCACAATGGTTCTTGTCAAGCTTGGTATGCGCTTTTGTTTGCATTTGGAAAGCCTTCAGTAGGTGGGATTATTTTTCAACTTAATAAAGTGTGTTATCAAAATAAAGAAGGTTATCCACAAGCCAAAGGGACTAAATGGGAATGGGAAGAGTATCAACCGGACAATATTTCAACACCATATGCCTTCACAAATGTGAGAATAATAAAGAACATTGGACCTTTTGTGATTTCTGTGACAAAAACTAAAGCAGATTTGTGTATCTGTAGTGTTGGAAGAATTCCAGTGGGGAGGAGCGAGTGTACTGTAATCCTGACCATTGAAGGTGCCAATAACAGCACTTTCACAGCCTCGCATAATACGTATTTTGTGTGTGGAAATAACGGATATTATCAATTACCTGTTGGGTGGTCAGGAATCTGCTATGTATCTTTTCTGTTGCCCCCTGTGTTTCTGGCACCTGCATTATATCACCGTGATTTTAAACTGTACAATGATATTTCCAAAAACAGAAATAAGAGGACAATAAGTATGGATGAAGTTGACCAAACCGACACTACCCTACAACAATATGTTGATTTCAACTTGGGCTTATTTTTCTTTGTGGGTGCTGCATTGAACAGTAGAAAGATCAGGCGATTAACTCGTGTTGTGGAAGCTGTTACCAATCAGACAGCTATGGCACTTGGGAACATTACAGAGGAACTACAGATTGCAAGGATTGTAGCACTCCAGAATAGGATGGTGTTAGACGTGATTTTGGCTGATCGAGGTGGTGCATGTCGCATCATCGGTAGCAGCTGTTGCGTATTCATACCGGATCACTCACCTTCAGTATATGGCGCAATATCAGAAATGCATAAGATTGCTGCAGAAATTCATCCAGAGACTGGTACTTGGACTTTTGCTGGATGGTTTTGGACTCTTGTTTCTGCTTTGGACTGGAAGCTACTGACTATCCTGTGTGTAATAATTATGATACTTTTTACATGCTGTGTATGTATCCAATGTGGTCCAATGCTTTGCTCCATTTGCATCTCTGCTTGTATACCTGCCAAAAGGAACGTTGCTGAAACAAAGGCCCAACAAATGTTGAATAAAGAGGTGGCCGAAATAATGTTAATAGATGTACGGGATGAATATTTAGATTACCCCAGATAAACGAATGTCTTCAGCTAATGCTGAAAGGGTCGTCTGTTGTAATTTGGCAGCACTTAAGTTAAGCATTAGCCGAAGACATCCTGTATTCAGAGGCTAAATTGTCCGCTTTGTGGAATCCATTTTATATTTCTGGCAGCCATTTTGGTTGCCATGTGCTCGCCATGTGCTCTGTCCTACCTTCCTGTTAACTGCTCTTGAAATCTGCCTAGAGACGAGTTATATTTAGTTTCTTTTGCTTTGCACATGCTCAGTTGAGCTCGCAGCTGTCCATGCAGCTGTTCCGAGTTTATAAATGTCAGGATGTGTCTACTAGAAGTAGAAACTGTTAGCTCCACCCACTTGTCGACTGTGCATTTCTTGTATGACCTTATATGTACCTAAAACCAGCATTTTGTGTTTGTACCGCCTTCATTTGAGCCCCTGTGTGGGTATAAAAGGACCAAGGTCCTTCCATTCGGTGTGCTACTTCATGCATTGCCGAAGGGTGCTGTGTGAATGTAGTTCCACCTCATGAGGTTTAATAAACTCTGTTTTTTCTATTCCAGTTTCTGTGCCAACTTCTTTCTATTGGTCTGAGGACTCTGTGCAGAAAGGGATAACCCCTAAGCACTGGTAGGCCTTGTTGAGGCTCACCACCACAACATGTACCTTGACAGCTTCAACCCCAACTGTTATTCAATGCCAAATCACCATTATTTACCCTGGACACCACCCTCACCCTCAAGCAACACATTGCCATGAAGCCAAAGACAGCCTGATACCATCTCTTTCAAAGAAAGTAAAACTGTTTCTTTCATCAATCCTTCATACACTCTCACATCTGGATAATGGTAAATGCCCTGCTGCATGGCCTCCCAGACTGCACATTGCCCTCCCCCCACCCTCCTATTAAGGTCATCCTATGCTCTGTAGCACTTCTCATCCAGGGCCTAAAGAAATATATGCTCAAATCGTCCCTACCGTAATGGAAATCCATTGGCTGCCCCTCGTCAGCCAACACCATGTTCAAAACCAGCTGCTTCCTTTACAAACAAACATCACATCCACCCCTGCTTATCTTGCAGACAGGATCTCTGGTGGCTCTCGCCAGACTCGCAGCCAGGGCATCATGAGACTGCAGACTAAGAATTACAAAGAAAAAAACAAGGCAGCAGGCCTTTTACATCTATGCACCCAGGATATAGAAGAACATCCCAGTATCCATCAAGAGCGCACCAATACTGCTCTAGTTTAGGAAAGAGGTGAAGATGCAACCCTCTGAAAAACATTACAATACAGTAACTGTACACTTCTGCTCCCAGTAGCCCGCTACCTCTCCTATTACTCGTTGACTTTATGCTTGCCTTTGACCATGTAAAGCACTCCAATGCCTTTTGGCTAGGTTTGTGCTATACAAATACCACACACATACATACATAAATGCATACCTATCTCCTCAGTGTTTATGCTTATTTCACTCCCTGAATAACATGCAACAGAATGTCCCATTCCTCTAAAATTAGATAAGTGGTTTTTAGCCATTATCAATTGTAGGAAGACCATTATAACTAATCACCTCCTCATAACAAGCTTTGGATTCTCAGCAAATCACTACCTCCCAGTCACAAACATGTCTTGCATGGTACTTCCAAGGAAATGACCCATAATGACCCCTAAGGAAAGCATGGTTTTACTACTGTCCCTTCTGGATGAGAATATGGCTATTGCCCACTGACTCACAACTTACTGGTGAGTGGCATACTGCATGACCGCCACATAGTCTGACTGTCGTACAACTATAACTGAAAGGCATATGATAAGAGATGAACTGCTTACTCTTTAGAAGCCTCAATGCGATGCAGACCCCCGTTCCAGGCACCAACAACGCCGGACTGACCAACTAGCCTTTGGAATTTTCTGGTCTCCAATTAGGAGCTGCACCAGTTGTGATACACTGTAAATTGCCCAGAATCCCTTGAAACCTACCAGGCTACAGAAAGAGGTTACCTGCCAGAACAATACACTTTTGTTCCTCTCTATACGCTTGGAACAAGGGGAAAGGCTACATCCAGGATTGCCCTAGAATCTATTGCTTTCAAACCTAAATCTGGTCTCCAAATAAATCTCACAAGAGGTGTAATGAAATGATTTCTAAAAAGGTCATCTCCAAACTGTTATCAAACAGTGATCATGCCATGGAATACTTGATGATCAAGGTGCAAGCCACTGAACTCCGGAATGTAATGCAAGTTCTATTCACAAACAACATAGGATACACTCTGAAAATATTTTGATCTCAACACAAACTAGCTGGTTAGATAGTAGTGGTGAGATTCTCATTCCTTATTTCTCCATTGTGTATTTTGTAATGAAATATAAGGTTTTACCAATCCAGAGCACAACAGAGATCCTGGTGTGGTTCATGGTTAGGCTTACTCAGAGTAAAAGAGCCAGCAGGAATTACAGGTAATTTGTGTTTTCAGAGATCCATTTTCCACCCATCCGTTCTGTTGCCCAGTCGGGCACCGCCATCTCTTATCCCTCCACCACCCACCACCACCTTACCTTATTTTCTGATCATGGATTAAATATGAAAATGTGAACAGAGGACAAAACAAAGCCCTGTTATTGCAGATCTCCATCTTAATATGTCAACAGTTCAGTTTCGCCACCCCCCCGAGACGACAAGACGAATTACCTCAGTAGTCATGCTCGTGCTCTATGTAATAGGAAATGTACATCAATACAGTGGGGAAGGTGCCAAAAGCAAATTATGCTGACCATAGCATTGGTGCAGCTTCCAGCCTATTAAAAGCCCAGGCTGTATTGGCAAAGGGAAAGAATTATCAATACACCAACATATTGCTCATACCCTTCCCAGGAGGATGGAATACATTAGGAGGAGTCAAGGAAAACCATATCAAGGAAACATAGAAGAAGGGAAGAATTATGGCAACATAACATCTGTGAAGCCAAATAAACTAACTAAACCCTAATCAGACCTATAGTACTTTAGAGGGCAAGCCTCAGACACAGCCATGCAAAACAAGGTACAAACGCTAACTAAAATTAAAATAAGTATTAAATACTCAAAAGAATGAATCCAGGCATAAGGAGCAGGAGGCAACAGGATGCAGAAGAAGGCAGGTATGCAGCATCACAAGAATGGTTGGGAACAATCTCAGCAGATGAAGATGAAAATGCACAGAAACACTGCAAGAGAAGAAGTTGCAGAAAGACCTCCAGCCTGTAGTTCACAACCATCCAGCTATGGTGAAGTACTGGGTTTCTAGACACTTTTTATAGGCCCAGCAAGTAATGGGTGTCAACTGTGGTGGGTGCTATCTCCTTAACCAGTATACCATGGGTTGCCGCATAGGCTCTGGAGAAGAAATTTGTGGTTTCATTGCATAGCTAATGTAGCCCCAAGAAGTGATCAGTACCATTATTAATGTTATGCTTCTGTCATAAGTGTATGACTACAGGAACTTGCCCCCGTCAGATGCGCATGATTCCCGAACCACCTGCAATTAGGGTAAGATGTGTGATTGTACCAGCATTATTTTTGGAATGTTGTAATGTGCATGCTTACGTGTGCAGTGTACTCTTGCAATGGTTTGTCATACTTCCACTTTATAGCATCATTTTATATCACACCATATGAAATATCTTTTAACTAGGTACTAATCTGATATAGACATGTGCTTGATGCCGGTTGGTGGCCACTTAATCCGGGTGTCCCCCCACCGGCACATGCTGTCATTAAAGTTGATTGTTTTTAACAGACATTTACAGTCCTAGAAATAACTATGTGACACATGTATTATTGTCCCTAGGTCTTTCCAGTAGGGGTTCCAACGGAAGTTGAGAGCCTTAGGCCTCATAACTACGTATGGAACAAATGAGTAGATAGGCAGGGTTGTCAGCAGCCCAGACGAAGGCCTCAGACCCGTATGGGCTTTAAATGGTGGCCGAAACATATTGGCATAAACAGGGATGATTGAGTCATTGATACTCATACAGGCCCTACAAACTGCGTTGATCCATGTCTAGGTTAACCAACCAATAAATAGAATTTCCTTGGGTATAACCTAGACAGTTTATTGTTTTTCCTTCTGGATCCCTGCTTAGAAATCCAGTCACAATTTAAATAAGAACTCCCAACCTTGGTTGAGTCTGCTCTGGTGGTACCATCCTACCAGGGTGTGTATAGACGCCGATAATTAAGCATGCCACTATTTAGTGGGTGAGGCGTCTACTCCAAAATCTTTGGAATACCCTCTAGGACCTCGCCTTGACAATCCAGCTTAGTTGCTCACATGTATATAAAACTGTGATCGGTGGGGGGAGGGGCATCGGCGATGGAGCCTCTATTTTCAAAAAATTAATGGGAGGCACTGACTGCACTCAACACTCCCAGAATGAGACCTTCAGACATGAGAGCTGGGCAGCCGGAAGAGACAACTGTGTCACAGTTGAGGCACCATATGCAACTTATCGTGGCTGCCTCAACAACATACAAGAGGAGAGTGCCCTTCTTGCACAGGCAACCAGGACCCAGTTTCACTCTTTCCCTGCAGAGGAGGGCACCTGTTGCCGCAGTTGGGGGGCATTAAGATCTCCACTTACATCTTTAGCCTTATTGAGAATAATGGTGTAGACCTTGGAGAACCCTGTGGTGGAAGGACCTTGTGAAAAGTACCTGTATGCCTGGAAAGCTTATTGAATTAGCTTCTTCTTGCATGAGAGATCTTCCGTTCTTAACCTATGTGGGCTTTGCTGAGAGGAAGAATCCGGTGACCACTTGTCTGTCTACAATTAAACCCAGAAAGTACATGCTTTAAAAAGGAGAATTACTGAAATAATTGACATTTACCATTAAATAAGTGTAATTTGAGTGCAGATTACTTCCTGCCACTGGTATGATGGCCTGTCACAGTTAGTTAGATGATGGCGAGGTGCCAACCCCTGTTGAGAAGAACTTTGCCAAGGGATAGATCACTTTGGTAAAATGTTGAGAAGCTAAGAAAAGGAGGATGGATACAGAGGAACTGCTAGTGCTAGACTTGCTCTTCCTTAAGGAACTGTAGGTTACTCTGATTCTGTTGGTATATGGAGATTAGCAAATGTGCATCTTTTAGGTCCAGACAAATCATTCCTGGTCCCTTTTGCAGAGTATATTTAAATAAAAGAATAGCATCTGTTTTAGGCCTTGTGGTCTACTAGGCTTGCTTGTCCTTGGAACATCAAAGGGGTGAATATGAATGTAGAAGCCATTATGAAAACTCAATCCTGTTTCTAGATTCCAGTGAGCAAAAATTGTTAATTCCTACCCCTGGAGAAAATCATTTATCCTTTCCAAGAATCAACCCTCGATGGTTAAAATGATAGTGAAGGAGAAGTTACTTATAGAGGTCTTGCCTCTTCTGGCTGATCTGTTGTGAACTCTTCCTCACTGTGAGACTAATCCAGTTGTCACCCCCATCTCTCTAGAGTTGAAGAACACATTCAATAGGGACCTTGGCGATAACAGTTGAGCAAACATTCCCTAGGTCAGCCTGTCATGAGAAAAAATATCTATAGAGAAAACACACTACCTACTGAAGATGCATACATGCATTTACTCATTTCAGTAATGAAAGATGTACTAGCCACATGAAATTTAGAGGCAGTCATGTAGTTCATCTTTAGCAAACCTTCATAAGAATGGCATTGTTCAGATGGTACATTGCCTACTAGTAGAAGAGCAGGGTCAACACTAACTCCTTCAGACCTGCCCAGAATCAAGGTAATCGGATCTGTGAAATCTATAAGTTTCTCATGACAGCTTCAAGCAGCTTCATCAAGGTATTTCCTAGCTCTTTCCCCTTACAAGAGAAGTAGGACACTTTTTTTTTTTTGTAAATGTGTTTATTGGCATTTCGTAAAACGGAACAAAACACGTAACAAGGCCAGACACAGTGACTTATATAGCATATACAATACATCAAGAGCATGTCAGTACATTTTGATCAAATCTAAAATGAAAAAAAGGGCACCCGGTTCCCTCCCCCCACCCATACACACCCAGCCGTACATATGAATCTCCACAGTTGTGTCAAATTGGGATGACGGCAGTACTTATCTCCGCACAGGGCGTCATTTAACCATGGGCTTTTATCTCACCTCTATTTAAAGAAACCCCCACCCATTCCATAGCCTTCCCGCCTATTCTGGTACAAGTATTGGGGTGGTGTCCGCAGTACCCAAACTCGTCTACTGCGATGTAGTAGTCTCAGGGCCCTGAACCTCCCGCAGCCACCCCACAAACGGCTCCCATATGTCCCGGGGCCGCGAAGCCGATGGCATCAATTCCCAATATGTGGTCAGCTGTGAATGACCGAAGACCACGTCCTTAATCCAGTCATCTTTAGATGGGATCCTCTTGCTTCCCCAATGTATAGCTACTTGTCTTTTTGCAAATAATAGGAGCATTGCATGGAGCTTCCTGTATTTCACCGGAGTATCCTTGACATACCCTAACAGGCCTTGCAAAGGGTTGGGGTCTTCACCCACCCCCGTGATGCACTTTATTATATCCCACACACTAGTCCAATAGGTTCTGAGCCGTGGGCAGTTCCACGAGATATGTAGAAACCCCGCAAGCGCTGCTCCGCATCTCCAACACCGGTCATCCTCCTTCAGACCCATACGGTGTAAACTAACGGGCGTTCTATAGAACCGGTGCAAAAATTTGAAGTGGATGAGGCGCAGTTTGTAATTAGGCGAGAGTGCCAGTAATTGGCCGCAGCAATATAGCCACTGTTCTTCCGACAGTGGAGCAGAAAGCTCGTCATTCCAAGCCGACCAGGCACGGGGTTGTACCACAGGGGCGGACGTCTGCATGTGGTTATAGATGCGTGTAATAAGCCGACGCGGGGAGGACGTGGTTAGGACATTTTCCAAAGCTGCCAGTGTAGGAGGGGCATTCGGAAACGTGCCGTGCAATAACCTACATGCCATTTTGAGTTTATGGAACGCAAACTGTACTGCAAAATTCGCCCGGCCTGTTTCCCCAGTCTCTGGGGGGGAGCGGAATACTCCATCCGGGTAGAGATCTCCGAAGGTGGCTAGTCCCATATCATGCGCCAGGTTCTCCCCTATCCCATTACCACTAGGAAACAACATGGGGTTATCAACCAGAGGGATGGCTGGGGCATAAAGGATAGACGCAGAAGCTCGTCTACGAAGACCACGCCACGCCCAGCGCAGTGTTTCTACCGTGTCTATATCCTCTTTTGGGCGTCGATAATCCCCATATAGTGCAACTGTCAAGGGCAGTGGTTTAGCCGCAGCTTCCTCTACAGCTACATGGGGTTGAAATGGGGTGGGGTGCACCCAGTAGTGTAAAAATTGAGCTTGGGCGCTCCAGGCGTACAGCTGTAAATCAGGTGCTCCCAGGCCGCCCTGCCGCAGGGGGAGCGTAAGCAAGTCCCATGATATTCGGGCCTGACCTCCAGCCCATATGAGAGAGGTCAACAAGGATCGCATAAGCTGAAAAAAGGCCTGGGTGAGCACCAGGGGAACATTCACAAAGAGATACAAAAATGTTGGCAGTACCACCATTTTTACCAACGCGATCCTCCCCGCCAAGGAAAGTGGGAGCCTCGCCCATGCCGCGATCTTCCCCTCAAGCCAGGCGATGGCGCGCCCGTGATTTAGCCTCCAGAGTTCTTGCAAATCCCTACTGATCCAGATACCTAAATATTTTACTGGCTCGTCTGTCCACTTCAAGGGGAATTCAGACGTTACAGGGGCAGTGTTAACAGTCAGCGAGAAAACAACGGACTTTGCCCAATTGATGGCTATACCAGAAAGTCCGCCAAACTTTATAAATTCCCTCAGTATCGGGTCAAGATTTTGCGCCGGATTTGAAACGTAAAGTGTGACGTCGTCAGCGTATAGGGAAATCAAGAGGCTCCGCGCTGGGAAGCCAATGCCTTTCGCAGTATGGTGTTGCCTGATGCGAGCCGCCAGCGGCTCCATCGCGATCGCAAACAACATCGGGGAGAGAGGGCAGCCCTGCCTCGTGCCCCGAGAAATACTGAATGGGTCAGACAGGAGTCCATTCACCCGCACGCGTGCCATGGGGTGCGTGTATAGAAGCCTCACCAGATCAAGAAATCTTGGGCTGAACCCCATACGGCCAAGAATCGTAAATAAATAATGCCACTCCAACGTATCAAATGCTTTTGTAGCATCTAAAAAAAACGCCGCTGCCTGCACATCCGGGTGTAAATAGTGAAGTACGGAAAACAAGGTTCTCAAATTGTGGGATGTAGATCGACCCGGGATAAACCCCGATTGGTCTGGCCGAGCGACCAGTGGGAGCAGAGGCTGCAGCCTATTCGCTATCAATTTCGCTAAGATTTTTACATCCACATTAATTAGGGATAGCGGCCTATATGAATCCAGCTCATTTTCGGGTTTGCCCGGCTTCAACAAAGTGACGATAATTGCCTCGCGCATGGACGGTGGCAGCACCCCAGACTCTAGGGTCTCCACATATAAGTCAAATAGCTTGGGGGCAAGTTCTGCCACGTACGTTTTATAGAACATCGTGGACAGACCATCCGACCCGGGGGCTTTGTTGAGAGGCAGGCTTCTGATGACCTTGGCTACATCTTCCACTGTAAAAGGGGAATCGAGATAATCCCTGTGTCCCTTACTCAGCCACAACAACTCCAGGGAGTCAAGAAATGGTAACAATCCCTCGGGCGGAGAAGGCTGAGTAGAAGTGTAAAGCCCCTGGTAAAAGCCGGAGAACGCCTCCAGAATGTCTCTCTGCCCTCTAATGTGTGATCCATTAGCAGTAGTAAGTGTCGTAACAAACGCCGTGTTGCGTGGGGGTCTGAGCAGGTCTTCCCTGGACGGTCCCCCTCCCCATATCGACGAGCCTGTGCGTGTTTCCCAAGGAACTTAACCTCTCTGTGGGCCTCCTCCTCAAACTCAAGCAGAGTGTCTTTTAGGGAGGCAAGGGTGACCGGGTCGCCTGTGGAATAAAACTGGGCCTCCAGCCCTTTTATTCTTTTTTCAAGCCGTTCCAGGGAGCCTCTAATCGCCTTTAGCACCCCTGGCTGTCTGGCAATACATTTCCCTATGACCACAGTTTTAAAAGCCTCCCAGAGGGTGGCCACGGACTTCACTGAGCCTGTGTTCAGAGTGAAATATTCTTCTATATCTCCTCTGATTTCCTCTTTGAAGGCCTCATCAAGCAAGGCATCCTGTGGTAGCCGCCATGTGTACATCCGCTGTATGGAATTGGGCAGTTTTAGCCGCAATATGCAGGGTGCGTGGTCTGAGAGAGTCCTGGGATAATGCAATGCCTCCCTCACCCATGTGGCCACATCCTTGGAGACTATCCAAAAATCGAGACGGGACCATGCCTTATGGTGTTCCGTTATGCACGTACCTTCCCTGACTCCCGGATGTAAGTGCCTCCAAATGTCTACCAAATTACCATCCTCTAAGATAGCCCTTAATGTCCCACTGGCCAAGGGGTGCAATGACCTAGATGTCCCTTTCCTGTCTAACTCATCACACAGGACAGCATTGAAGTCCCCCCCCAGATTATTGTGTCGCAGTTAGTGGCTTTTATCTTGGCCCACATAGTTTGGAAAAAATCTGGAGAATCAGAGTTCGGACCGTAGACCGCCACCAGCACCACCTCAGTACCATGAATATACCCTTGAATTATAGCATATCTGCCCTCAGGATCCAAGTGGGCCGACACTTCCCTCCAGTCCACCCCTCTACGGATCAAAATTGCCACCCCCCTCGCATAGTTAGAATACACAGATACATATGTCGACCCCCATCTGCCATGTTTCAATCTAGAGGAAGAGTGCTCACTGAGGTGTGTTTCCTGCAGCATGCAAATGTCGATTTGATGTCGAGTGAGGTAAGAGTGAATTAACCGGGCTTTCCTGCCATCATTAATCCCTCGGATGTTCCATGTTACACAGTTTAGAGTGACCATAAAAAGATTGTCCTACCCAGCTGTAATCGGCAGGTCGGAAGAGACACGGGAGCCCAAACATTTATACAAATAAGACTGCATGCATAAAAAACGAGATACGTCTGGCGAACCTTAATAAACATTCCCTTCCCCCCTCCCACCACCCACTCCAACCCCCCAAACAGGTTGTAGAGAACCCGCCCCATGTTAGAAACCAAAACGACAATAAGACATGGGAGCTCTCCCCTGGGGGGCAGTGATGCCAGCACCCTCCCCTGATTACTCAGGGTGGCCGGAAATCCATATAGGCGGTGTAACAATCCCAGCAAATGTCTTATCTGTAGAGGTCGAGCATCAAGCTGTTATAAGGACATAGCTATAGATCTGTTCTCCACTAATAATGGACACAGTAGAGCCCACGGAACGAGGCCAGCCCATGTTGACCCACCCCGCCCTCTCTCACCTCTACACTATGCATGTCCCCTCCTGCTGCCTCTATACATTCCTAACATTGCCTCCAACATAGCTACATCCCGATATCAAATATAGGGGAAAAATACCATATAGCCATATGTCCAAGGCAGAAAAGAGAGTCCAGATGACCTCCTAGTCATTATCACTCAGGTTGGCATGGTTCGAGGCCGTCTCATCGGGTCGTCGTTTCGCCATCTTCCCGCCGATGTGCTTTGCAAATTTAAGAGCGGACTTCGCGTCTGTAAAGAAGTGCTGAGTGCCCTCATAGCTAACTTTAAGCTTTGCCGGGTAGAGAAGCGCATACGGGACTTGTGCTTGGAGCAGCAACCGTTTCACTGGGAGAAACTCCCGCCGGGCACTTTGCACCGCAGGAGTAAAATCTGGGTAGAAGGCTATCACATTTCCTCCATATGTAATGGTGCCTTTGCTACGGGCCAAACGTAAGACCGTATCTCTGTCCTGGTAGTTCAGGATTTTGGTTAGTATTGACCGGGGGGTCCCACCCACTGGAGGTCTGGGACCCAGTGCTCTATGCGCCCTCTCCACCGCAAACACCACCGACAGATGCGGATCGAAGACCTCATGAAGCATATCTGACACATACGTCTCCATTTTCGCAATCGCCGTCGTCTCCGGAACCCCCGTGATACGGAGATTATTGCGGCGGGACCGGGCCTCCAAATCATCATTTTTCGCCCTGATGATCCCGAGGACTTTGTCCATCTGGAGGAGGTGTTCCTTGGTCTCCACTTGAAACTCATGAAATTCCGAGGCCCGGTTTTCTAGCGCATCTAGCCTGGTTTCATGTGTATCTACCTGCGCCTTCACCGCGTTCAGTTGGGTATTCATCACGTCCAGCTTTGCATCGATGTTGCGAAGGCTAGAGCGCATCTCCAGCATGAGAGTACGCAGGTCTTCCCCTTGATCTTCCGCTGGGAGATCCATCTGCCGCTCTGCGCCAGCCTCAGAGTCCTGTTCTGTGTGCCTTGTGGCCCGGCGTTGGTCAAAAGAGATTTTGGGTTGTTTCGAGTCCTGTTTGCCCATGGTGCAGCTAAGCGTAGGGGAATTAACAAACCCCGAGCTATCAATAGCAAAGGCGTTGGTAGGAGAGTATTGTAGCACACCACATGACAGTCACTCGAACATCAACACAGCAGCCAGTGGCCTTGGGATCCTGTGTCTCAAATCTTCCAGGCCGTTCCAACGCCAACCCCGTACATCCAGTGTCTTCGGGGTGTGCAGTCGTGGCGGCGTCGTCACCCCCAGACGCAACAGCTCAGTGTAATAGCGCTGCGCGCGTTGATATTGTAACTAGGCAGTCAGGGGGGGTGCGAACCAACAGCCAGTCAATTTGGCCCACCCTGCTTCTGTCCCCTGCACTCGATTCCCTGTCCTCGTTCTCCGCCTTGTGTGTAGCCTTTTTTCATTATGTGGAGGCCTCACCGTCGTCTCGTGGCTACCTTGGGTCTTCCCCCCCGCCTGCCGCACCCCAATCGCTCTGCGTTTCTAGGGAGCCACAGCTGCGCCCTTCGACAACCGGGGCAACTTGCAAAATCGGTGCTGCACACTTGCCGTTACCAAGGTCTAGTTGGCGCCGCCTGCCGGAGGGGTATGTCGCTCAGGGTTGGTTGGCGCATCGGCACAGTGTCCTCATCCTCACCTTGCAGCTTGCGGCACTGGTCTTCAGCAGTAACTGGCACCCCGCCGTTGTTGCAAGGGGGGACAGCACAGGGGTAGTATCCAGCCTCACCGATTGTAGCTTCGAACAGTCAGAGAATCAGTCCATCAGCATTCCCTAGTAGGGACCCACACCATGAGCCCAGCGCCTCGTGTTAGCCTCCGTGCACACTCCGCGGTGTTCAACAACGGGACCCTCTTGCGCACTGCAGCGCCTTCCCCAGCTTATAGCGGCCTGTCCAGGCCTTCAAGCCACGGCCTCGATTTTCGCGGCTCACCGCCCTGCGCGCTTCCGCCGTCCGGCCGCACCCGTCAGCATCAAACGGGCTCCCCAGCGGTGGCGCGCGGGCACGGATCACATCGGCAGCGGTATCGCTGGACTCCTTACAGCATCAGCTGCTCAGCCCTCCGGGTGTCCAACAGGTTCATACACCTCGAACGGATATTTCTGCAGGATAAGTTATCCGGCCGGCGGAGCTCGCTTAGGAAGCGGCCATTTCGCGGCTCGGCAGACCACGCCCCAGAAGTAGGACACTTTGACTTTCAGGAGAGGTGCTTTCCACACACACTTTGTCAAGGTGTGCATTAACCTCAAACTAACAGAAGCAATGTGCAAACTGCCTGATCTCTAAACTTGCCTCTGTTGAAGATCTGTGCTCTGAGCTGAAACTCAGTCCGAGGTAGGGAAAAGGAAGGCTTCAGGCTCTGGTAGCAGAATCATCTAAACATGTCCTTTATTCTCATTCATGTCATCAGGACAGGAATGACTAATTGAAAATGCAAATAAGAAAAACTGCAACAGGTAAAAACACAACTGATAAACAGCAAAAACACAGCTGTAGAAGGTCAGAGACATTAGCAGGGATTTTATCAACCTAGTGTTTATTCAGAGCTAGTGTTCTGAACTGGTTGAGAATGGACTGAACAGTGAATCTAGGAAAATACAAATAAGTACATAAACTTGGAATTACCTATATGAACACTAACATAGATTAGTCAAGTCCAGGAAATCAGGTTCTACTTTACATCTGAAAACGCCAACCAATATGCAGATATTCTTTGGATCCTTTGTCTGAAGATGTCTTTAGGTTAAATAATCTGTATTTGAATACCATTGCAGGATTACAAATAGAAGGTAGTCTTTATTGCTTATAAAGTCTATTATTTAAAGTTACAGTTTTTTTTCTCTTCTACACCATTAACTCTAGAACATTTCTATTTCAGTTTCTCTTTCTACTCCTTCAGGGGCCAGTGCTGGTGTACACGCACCAATTAGTGGAGCCCACACAAATGGATGGAGTGCATGATGATCTGCTCTTTACGTGCTTCGTCAGAGCTAAGAAGGGTAAAAGTTGACCCACCTCAACATTTCGCATTGGGTTACCCTTTGTGTTCAAATATGCTATGTCTTGGCCAAGAGATACCCTCCAGCTGGCATTTGTGTCCCATCTACGAGGACCATCGCTAATTCCATGAGCCTCACTGCAGATGTTCTGATGGTTGTCATCTCATGAGCAGCCTAGTGGTCATCCTTGCATACTTTTGCTAAACAATACTGATCTACAGATCAAGCACACAGCAATGGATACTATGTCAGGATTCTGTTGGGCTCCGTTTCGCGACTTCCTTCATTAAATGCCACAGCTGAATCCCACCTCATAAGGTGAGGAACCTGCAGGAAGAAGTAGCTGTTTGTAGAAAGTTACTTACCTTCAGTAACAATATTTCCGGCGGAGACTACCTTCGGTTCTCTCTTTCCCTTCCCCTCCTCTGGGAGGTAGTGCCACGATTAATACGATCCCAGGATTTGCAAGCATATCATATGTTACCTTGTGGCTGTTGTAGCTGTTCTCTCAGTTCCTCTCCACATGCCTCATTGGCAGGGGAACAAAGCACCAGAAACTGATACGAGTCTACTCGTTCACGCCTTTAACAGGTGGAGTCACAGTTGAAACCAAATTGTGCCACCTGGCAGTGATGGGGAGATATTGCTGGAGAAAAGGAGTTCAGATCCAGTATGCCTGGAAGATATTCCTAATGTGGGTGGATTATGGTAGCCTTCAGAAATATTGTAATCCAAGGTAAATAATGCATTTTCTTCTAAGCAGTTATGTTTCTTATGCTTTTAAATTCATTTTTATAAGACGTTTTAGCGTTTACATTTAGCCAATAAGCATTTTATCTTCCACTCACGAATAACTCTTCTTGCTACAATATATCTGTATATGGCAAATGTATTTTCCAACAAACTTTCAATATTGGTTCATTCATGAGTTTCATATAAGCTGAAAGATTTATAGAGGAAAAGAGCAGGAATAGACCTAGCTATCAAGACAGGAAAATAGATAAGGAAGGAAAGCAGGCTTTTGGGATGTTTACCACGCAATACAATTTCTCAAGCCTAACACTCTAGTTAGAAATGTATACTTCTAGCAAGCTGAACCAAATACCCTCAAAATATTACATATTGATTTCCACTCTGAAGGAAGCTCTGTACATGCTTGTGAATTGTACCAAATCCCCCAGTCCCACTTCTACCCTAGGTTTCCTAATGAACTTCCATTTCCCGGAAGATCTCTTTTTGCACATATCACTGCTCTCGGCAACCACATTTTGTGATCTTTTATCAAAGTAAGAGCTGACTTGTCACATCCTAATATAGATAAATATGCATCTAACTTTACTCGCTCAGACAAGTGATTATCATTCTTAGATCAGTTCTGTCCAAAAAGTATAATTTTTGAAGTTTGACAAACACATGTATATTTTATAAAGCTTTATTTGTTGCACCCAATAGATCTTGAGAGACCTGTCACACTTGTGAATGTTGCTACTAAAATGTATCCAGTAATTTAAGCTAATGTTATGACCCTGTTCTTCAACCCATTTTCTTAAGGGTTGGGTGCAGGGGTTCTCGCCTTGGCCGCTCGTTCCCTGAACCTGCGGTCAGGGCGAGTGCTCTTGGTAGCCACTTTGCCAGCCAGCCGATGCATTACACAAAGCTAGGGAGTGTTTCCCAAAGAGTCACAAAATGGAGGAGGAAATATCATATAGGTATAAAAACCTCCCAAGAATTGAAGCAAGGCTAAATAGCTTCAGAAAGTATCGAAATGCACTGACAAAGCTTAAAAAGAGGACAGCCATGAAAGGTACCAGGACGAGGCTCACGCTTTAGCCTTAAACATGAAAGAACCTGCCTCACCCCATCAACCTTCAATTATCAATGACAGGACAGATGACTGACTAAATCTAGTCCTGCCAACATCTTTGAGGCCTCAGCCTACTCCTCTGTGTTTGTGATTGAGTGCATCCTGAGTCTTCTGCGTCGACTTACCATGTAATTACGTGTCCCATCCCTACCAACTCTGTCCCAGATCCAGAGGCTGTCAAGTGACCCTGACTTCACATACGTCTAACCGAACATTTGCACTATTGCTGTTTCCCACAGACAGATGTTCCTGACGTTTGGAACTCACAGAGAACACACCCTAGGATGCAATAGGCTCCACCCCACTCCTACTCTCCATCCAAGGCACTGCTCTGACTTGGCTGATTCCGCCTCAGTGGAGCCCTGGCGGTCTAAAGCTCGATGTCGCTCTCTGTTACCTCAGTGGTGGGTTCTGTGCCTTCATGTGCGCCTCTCGTTCTCTAGCATGAGCAATGCATGTGTACAGGAAAATACATAACACCCTCAAAGGCTGAGTAAACTACTGTTAGTATAAACATCCTTAGGGCTCTGAGTTTATCAAAACAATGTTGGAGCTTGTCTAAACTTCATCGAAGCTTTGAGCATCTACCTGCAAGCACTGAAATGACATCTTAGAGGACCAGAAGCCAGTGTTCATTTTCAAGACCAAACGTCCTTTACACATAAAAATAAAGCATTACATTTCCGTGCACTGTAAAATTGAATCCAGATGCACGAAGAAACCGCATTGCAACAGCTGTTCTCATTAACAACAATTATTTCATAACGTTATCAGGAAGGTACATTTACTATAATGAATTGGTGCATCTGGACATACGGATCAGAAATCAGTGGATGACTGAAACAATGAATGAATACATAACAGGGCTAGACACAACCTCTCACGGAAAAGTTAGGTATTTACTACCTGTTCACATTTCCACTACTCGCCTCTGCTAATGTTTCATTTATATTTTACAATTATACCTTTTTATTTTTTACAGACAAGGTTAGTGTCAAATAAATATTATTGTCTCATGTTCCTCCTCGAAACTGAATTTTCTCTGGAGGAGCTGGATGAGGCTATTGTGCCTAGATTTGTGAATAAAGCCCCTGGTCCGCATCGGGTGCCCATGGGCCTACATAAACTCGAGGTGGCCCTGTGGGCAAACAATGCTAATTTGGCTTCCTAAACCAGATTTAGTCATCATAGCCTCTTTTTATAAAAAAGAGGGAACCGTATGACCCCCAGTTGCTACAGGCCGCTTCCCCCTGTTAGATTCCACCGTGACAGCCATAGATGGGCTATTCTTAACAGAATAACATCTTGAGTGTGGATTTAGGTTCGGTTTTGGTACCTTGGAGCAGTGCCTTAACCTGCACCATTTATCTAGCCTTTATGGATCTCTCCTGCGAGTTTGACAGTGTAGGCAGATACAAATTATGGGCCATATTAGAGTCTATGGGGGTGGATAGTGGTTTGGTTGCTTTTTTACAAGCTTTCCATCTTGATCGTAAGGCCTCTGTAAGATACTAGGCAAACGGCAAATGCTTAGAGTCCTTTAGTCTGGGACGAGAAGTTCAAAAGGGCTGTGTCTCAGTGCCCATCTTAATTCTATAATACATCAATGGGATAGACTAGGCCCTTGTTAGCAAGAGCAGGCACATGCCAACTGTGAAGGGTAGTGCCACATGTCCTGTTACATGTGGATGATGCTGTATTACTATCTAGAGCATCCAACTGGCTCCAAACCCTTCTACACGCTTTTGTTTGCTTTATGGACGGTCTAGGCCTGGCCACCAACCTAACCAAAACCTTTGAAATGGCCGGTACCCCTAAGAACCTTAGGCCCCTGTGTATCACACTACATTGTTTCCCAATTGCAAGAATACACAAATGTCCTTATTTGGGGGTTGCTTTAGATTTTCAGGAGTCAAGGTTGAAGTTTTGCAGTTCTGTTGGTTTTTTATTTAACCTCTCTCCCAAAACTGATAAAAAGCTTATAGCGCCACTTATTGAAATTTATAAAAGAAAATGCTTACCGACTCTAACTTATCGATCTGGTGTGTGGGGTTATAAGGTTGTCAAATGTGTGCAGGGTGAGGAAAACAAGAGTATGCAGTCACATTCTGGATCTCCCAATCAGGTCACCAACCTACGCAGTCCATGAGGAACCTGGGTTATCTTATGTCGAAGATGATATGAATGTTACCCCTTAATGTTGTGTGTTCCTTTTGGTGCCATCCTGAGGTTGTTTATAACGGACTGCTTATCCTGTGTAGGGGCCTCTGGATCCCTTGGTTATGCTATACCAAGGATGGTTGCACTAAGCTAGTTGGTCCTCTTTCTTCTCAAACCCGGAATTGTTATCTGCAATGGATAAACACTGGCTTAAAATAAATTTCATGGATGCCAGGCAAGGGAAAAGAGGGGAGGTTGATCTTCGGAAACCCGCAATTAAAGATTATATGTTGATTCAAACAACACAAGGGTTGGAGCCGTACATCGACATGGTGACCAACACGTGGGATAAGTTAATCCTGTCTAGATTTAGGTTTGGAACCATTAGATGCCAGCTTTGCTTTCGCTTGGGTCAATTTGATTTATGTGCTGTCCTTACCTGTCTTTGTGTTGAGCACTGTCCGGAAACCCTGGCAAACTCTGTATTTTTTTGTAAATGTTATCGTATTTATACCAAAAGCTTTTTAATCTTCTCACGCCAGAGTGCCGCATTGACCAGATGTATTCTTGCGTTATTATATTTACAGATTCTCTGTTGCCCTGAGGTTTGTGCATGCATTGCAACATTTCTTAAATTTACCCTGCGTCATAGGCAGTCTCTACTGTTTTAAACTGTTGGATATATATTCTAGGCTGTTTTTGTTATGTCTATCATCTTAATCTGGGTTTGTATTTCTATGAATTTCATATACTGTTGATTTTAATGTGCTTTTATGATTTTTTTATGATTGAATAAAGGTTATTGATTGATTTATATTTGTAAAATCAAGGCTCATAGTTGTTTTTGGAGTCTCATTCAGAACAAAGAAGAAGTTCAACGTATGTAAGTGTACCTTGCAGAGTCATTGACAGATCTAAAGTAATCACCATACTGGTCCAGCCTTGTCAATTATGTCCCAGGGATGGTTGGTAAGAGCCCCATCTCTTTTCCCCGCTTTTTGGATCCTCAATCTCGCTGAACAAATCAGGGATCAGGGCAAAAATCTTTTGGCTGACATCACACCTTGAGTCCTTTACATTTTTTGATAGTCAGGCGACACTGGGTTAACTACATTTTTGTGTGAGTAGTATGTTCATAGTTTGCTTTTGATTCACTGACTAATACATTTGTTATCTTACACATTTTGTGAAGTGTACTGCTCACCATTTCACTGGCATCCTGACTCTGTTGGTTGCCTCGGTACACATAGGGGGGTCTGTTGAATGAGAGCTATTCCAGTACCAAGGCTTCATAAGAGGATTGGGTTTCTGGCTTTGGCATCCTTGAACAACACTGCCTGGGAGCACACTGTGACACTGCCGCTATGCAATTGTCCCCCTGTGAGGGATTTGTCAGCTCTTGTGGTTGGGCAGAGAGAGAGTACGAGCTGGTATTGGAGCCGTCCCAGGTTTTCAATTCCCTTAATTTCCTTACCTCTTCACATCCTCAAACTCGAGGAGAACGCTGACTGGACCACCATTGGCATCACAGACTTGTTCCCTACTTTTTGGGAATAGAGCAGGAGGGGCATTTCCATGTAGGGGGAGGGGCAACAAACACTCACTATGCCCTCTCAGCAGTGGGATAAGGGGTGGGAGAAAAGAAGACGGTCAGTAACGGCGAGGTCCACTAAGAGAGAGGGTTGGGACTAGAGGAGGGGCTAAGGCACCCATACCCGGATCTCTGTGTAGTAACGGTCAGCATCGTGATAGTGGCCTTCCGCCAAACCAGTGTGATAGTGATCATTGGTGCATGCCTTGTGCTTTGTGTTGTGTGTTTTCACAGTCTGTGTGCACCTCTTCCCCTGTCAGTGTCTGCCTTCCTGGTCTATTGTCTTCCATCTCTGCCTTACTATTTTGTTTCATATAATACACACTTGTATTGCCTGGCCCTACCTAGGTGTATTTTGTGGCCTATTGTTGGTTGTACTCCTAGAAGTATTTTGAAAGTAAAGGAGAAAACCTTTCCTGCACCCTCTCTCTAATCGATACATTTACCTGCGGCTTTCCAGATATATCAAATCAATTGCTTGCAAAAGGTGCAAAATGAAACAGGAAGAATGATCGTTGGGCCACTTTTAAGTGATTACCCATGCTTTGTGGCAGTACTTTTTACTTTAATTTAGTTCATAAACCAAACTACTTCCAGTGCATGTATAAACTATAAGTAGCACAGATTATAGTCAAGGTGTCCCTGCCCTAAGTTAACACACATGCATTTAAACTCCTCATTTCTTGCATTCCACTTTTCAAAGAGGGGGCAGCTCTTAACCTTCCCTAATTCTCATGGACCTGTCTTGTGTATGAAGGTCAGAGAACACGCCTGTGATTCTGCTCCTAAGGTTGTTCGCCATTGATGTGTTGGTGAAGTAGCATTGTGTAGCACCTGAGCTATAACGCTTCATGCACAGTGAATAATGGATGTTTGTGAGGAAAGCTTGTGATATGTATAAATGTCGGAAACAGCTACAGTACTTCCATGATATTTAAGGATTGTGAGCCTTAGTACAAAATGTGATCCGAAAGGTGGAAAGACACTATGGAGGAAGAAAATTAAAAAACAATTGAACAATATTGGTTAAACGAAGTTTAGGCAATAAAAAAACATGTTGATGGTGTACGTCAGTTTCGTTGAAACGTCTGAGAAATCGCTGCTGCTTGTTTTATGCTCTCGTTGTTGCTTCTCCAAAAGCTGTCTACCATATAACATTTTTGTTAAAAAGATGGCATAATGTTGAAAACAACTGACAGATCAATTTTGGGTTATGTATTTTATTTCAAAATAGCCATGCCCCATCTCGATGTGTCTATGTTTAAAAAGAAAACCGAGTCATAAACCAGTTATATTACTTCCCAATTGAGCATACATATATATATATATATATATATTGCATCTTTTCACTGATTGCAGTATTTTAATTTGTTGTTTCCTGTTGAATTTTTTACCATTAAAGGTTTATTCTTGAAAACTTTGTCTTCGATGAGTATGTGCGTTACACCCTCACTATATATCCAGTGGTTATTGTCTCCTTATGTGGAAGCCTTAACAAGCACTTTGGGGCAGATTTACAAGCCCCTTGCGTGACTTTTGCGCTGCAGTTGCGTCACTTTTTTGACGCAACAGCGGCGCAAACAATGCGGCCTATTTACAACGTGACGCATCTAGGGAGATGCGTCACGTTGTAAAGCCCTGCGTCACATTATACCTGTGTCAGGTATAATGTATGCAGGGTGGGCGTTCCCACGCAGGAAGGCCTCGTAAAAGTGACTCAGTGAAATCTACAAGATTTCACTGCGTGACTTTTAGGACGCCACTGCGTCAAAACCTTACGCCTGCTTGAAGCAGGCGTAAGTAGTGACGCAGTGTAGTGGGAATAGGCCTCAACACGCATTGCTGGAGTTGCGTTGTGCTTGCGACACGACTCCAGCAATGCGTGACTTTTCCGCCAACAGATGCGTCAGAATTTCTGACGCATCTGTCAATCCTTGCGCCATAGTGCGCCGTATTGTAAATACGGCGCATCTATGGTAGCGCAAGGGTTTCTAAGGGTGGCGCAGGGAAAGTGACGCATCTGTACAGATGCGTCACTTTCTTGTAAATCTGCCCCTTTGTATCTTCAGAGCCAGGACGCAACAACATCTTTTTAGGTACGAATCATTTTTTATTAAAATGAATGGTGACGTTGGTCGTTTTTGCTTTTTTGTGGAAGTAGTAAAAGTTGCAAATAAATGTAAATGGCCTTCTATGATGTTAGCTCAGGGAAACTTCCGCAGTGGTCGGTTCATTAGAGAAACTATGGGGGATATTCACAAGAACGGGCGATAATTATCGTCAACCTAGGTTAACGCAATTTTACATAACGCCATCTATCGCGGGAAACTAATGCCGTGTTAACGGCGTATTCTCAACACGCCGGCAACAGGCGATAGTTTCCCGATAACGCGTCAAATGTCCGCGTTAAAATTCCTGGGACGCCGATAAAAAAGGAAACCCGAACGTGAAAAAAGTGGCGATAAAAATATCAGCGATAAGCAGCGCCAGGCTTGCTATTCCCACGTCAGGCGGGAAAAATCACCATAGAAGCTGCAAAAAAAAAAGAAAAGAAAAACAAAACCCAAACAACTGAGAAGCACCATGGAGGAAGCTGGAGCAACAACAGAGGCCAACCAGAACCCCACAAACCCCCCGGAGGACCAGCTGTCTTGTTCTGCGCTACCTCGGTGGTAGTCCAGGGGGGGTGGTCCTGGGGGTGGTGGCGGTGGGTGTTGTGGCCCTCTTGGGTCTCCAAGCTGCAAGATTTGTAGCTCCATGGCATCTGTTGGTCTTCAGATGTGGCTCTGGGCTGGGCTCCCTTTATACTGCACGTTTTCGTCCTACTTAAGACCAGAAAAAAGCAGGTCTTAAGTTCCTGCTGCTAACGTGCCTTATCGCCTGTTTTTGGACCGCATCGCCGATCTGGCTGGTCGTTGTGAATATTGCGAAGTGGTTTTATCGTGAGTTTTTGCACAGGAATGCCTACTCTGCATATGATTAGCGTTAGTTGTCGCTGTCAGCCTTGGCGATGTTTTCAGCGGCAGCTATCGCAGGTAAACTGACGATGTCGGCTGTTAGCGCAGGCTTGTGAATAGGGCGATTATTCTATCGCCACTTTCGTGGCGGAAAAGTGCCGCTAAATCGGCGATGAGTCCTTGAGAATATGCCTCTCTGCTTGATATAGCTTATTCCTGAAATTTAAAGGAAAATGCGCTTTGATTATTAGTCTACAATATATTTTGTTTTATTTTATTACAGTACTTCAGTGAGTCGATTTCTTCAGTTCTCTATGGATACCATTATTGAGCCAGTCTGGCCAACAAATTAGGGGCAACATACCTTTGATCTATGATCATTGTTAAGATGTATGTGTGCTATTTATTTATTCCTGAGAGTCTTTTAGAAACTGAAACTGCAGTTATTGTGAAGTTCTTTCTCAGTGATAAATTCCAAACAAATCGTGAAGGCGTATTGAGATCTCCACCCAGCATGTGGAAGTAAGTTGTGCGGGGTCTGGGGGAGGAGTGGCTGAGTCTGACACCAATACGAACCTCCTATTCAATATACACAAATAAAGAGAGAAAAAAGAATATATTTAATGGGAGGAGCAAAAGTTTCTTTGAGCCCCATAAATATGAGGGCTATGTGTTTGTTTTCCCCAAACCTCACCTAAAGCCTTCCACTTTCTTAAAATTGATGGTATTACTTAAAATTTGCTTGTTTGCATAGTCTGCCTGCAATACTGGCATTATCACCTTGGTGTCCGATTACTTGGCAGGTATCAAGGGGTGCTGGTCCCTTTGGGTTAAAAGCTTGGATGATGCAACACGCAGCAACCAAGGATGGATTGGATAAACCATCGGAGAGTAATATTATTGATTGCTTAAATGATATGCTATGACACTCTCCGGTTGCATCAAAATGCTGAGGTGGGCAGTGTAGAAGAAATGAAGAAGATGGAGAAAGTAAGGTAACAGGAAAGAAAAGAGAAGGAGCCTTGTGAACAGAGTTAACCATCCCTAAATTCTTATATCTTGCTGGACGGGGTAATTGAGCATCGTGGACTGCCATCGTAAAGTGTCTGGTTGGAATAAGTGCCCACTCACCTTTGAAGCTGTAGCATTGGTTTCCAAAACTGGGTAGTGTTTTGGTACAGCGAGTAATGGCAGAACAAGGTGGTATCAAGGCACTGGTTCAGAGAAACATTTAGATTACAATCTGTAAGTCTGTGGGTGCCATCTCGGACTACAGCGCCGCATCAAGCATTTCCCTATACAGATGGCTGACAGGTCACCTGAGCAGCAAGAGAGTCTACCCTGAGCCCTTCTACTCTGCCACTGACTCTTGTAGTTTGAGGGTACGTTGCAAGCTACCAATCGTGGTCATTTGGCAGGTGGGGCCAGAAAGCAGGATACACGTGGAGTTGTCTTGGTTTATGACCTTGCATCTCTACCGGCCAATGTATCTACTAAGTCTCTTAGTTAATCCAGTCTGTGAAGTGGTAATATACAGGGGCTTGAATATCTAGGATAAATGCATTCTGTTTTGCAAGATGAAAGGGGTGACCTTCCCGCTTTGCAGATACGTATGTAGTGTGTTTTACATATTTTCTTTTCCCATGGATTTGAAAAACTATCACAGTATTGTAGACAAAGATTCTGTAAAATAATTGATCCCAAATTAATCCATTACTGCTGAAGAATCGATAGATTGTTATGGCCTTTAGGGAGCAGTTTTGTTTGGCACTGTCCTGTATCCAGGGCTATTCAAAACAAGCATTAACAAAGCCAGTAGTAGGTCTTGCCTTTGGGACCTATTGACTTTGCCAATCGCTTTTGACAGTGCTGGCCAGCATTGGGACTCTGTGCAGCATCGTCAATAATATTTAAAAGCACAATGCAGCGTGCGTCATTTCCTTCACTTTTGTATTTACCAATCCAAGATGACAGATGCCACTTGGATCGATAAATAAAAGAAGTTAAGATATTGTTTGCGTGAAAGCACCAATTAGAAAAAAAAGGACCGCAGGTGTTAGAGTGGTGGGGGGATAGAGGAGGAGTGGATGCGGGAGGGAGGGTAAAAGCGGCTCACAGAGGCCTTGGGGAAGATGAACAAGAGGAAAACAACATCAAAGAAGCACATAGGTGGGGGGCGTGGCTAACCACCAAGCATGACGGCTGCAAATTGACGGAGCTTCGAGACAGGGCCCGCTCATCCTGCTACACACACCGGCGCTGGGGGCCATCTGACCCTGATTTTCCCCGATACAGGCACAGAGGAGCAGCGGCGGCGTACTGTGCCGGCAACGCGGAGGTGAATGTATCCGGGGCGGAGAAAACACCGTTTGACAGCGGAGCTCTGCATTGTGAGGCTGGACAGAGGCTGACCTGAGTGTCGGACCCTGCAAGCCACTACACCGATATCTACAGCGCAGGGCGGCGAGATAACCCGGAGGACTCGCTGCCGTGTGGACCCGGGTGGAGGCCCCTGGTGCTGTTTACGTGGCGAAGTGTGCCCGAGGTGAGGACCGACCGTGCCCTGCCGGCCTGGCGACGGGCGCTGGGCGGGGCTGTGCCGTACCTGATAGCCGCGGTGGTGGCGCTCCGGAGGACGACCGAGGCCCTGTCGGGGACCTGCTGAATCACTGGGAATCCCGGCTACTGGACACCGGAGTGAACCCATGGAGCCGGCGCCTTGATGTGAGGCGGGCCAGGTCGCCGCCGGGCTGCAGACTGCGGCGCTAGGAGTGTGGACCTGGGCAGCTGCTGTGCCAACGCCCTCCCTGGCGAGGAAGAACTCTGAGGCGGACCGACACTGGAGCCCCTCCTGCCTCGAGTGAAAACGTGATGGCTGTGGTCTGCTGCCCTGACGAGACCGCCTAGACCCTGCAGTCACTGGGTGTGTCCCCGTCAGACGGGGCCTGATCACGGTAGTGCGCAGTGAGTATGGACGTGCGCCCCCCTCCTGCTGCGGACAACGGAGCTCCCGCGTAGGCGCTCCGACTGCCCTGCGCGCGTGGTGTCCTGTGCCTCCGCTAAGCCCTGGGCGCTCGACAGAGGAAGTGATTGGTGTCCCTTCCTGATACCACAGGGCAACATCTGACCATGAGCACCGCTCCTATGTGCATTGTGTGGGGCGCTAAAAGGTGAGAGGTAATCACATGTGGCTAAGCGCTGGTGCACATCATATGTAGTTCCAAGACTGTTTTTGACTGTTACCACGAACCCAGGTACCCGTGGGGTCCGGTTTCTCAGACATCAGCAGTGAAGTGGTTGCTTTGTAGAACTCGCTGGATATATCCATGGGGCGCGGCCGAGCAGAGATTGGGACCCCTCCCCCCGCCTACCAGAACGTCTCAACGGAGACATACATGTTGCCTTGAGGCCATTGGTGACCGGGTTTAGGCGTTTATGTGAAGAGCGGCCCACCTACAACTACATCACGGTGCTAGCGACCTAACACGCTGTCCCTTGGGTGTTAAGTATGGATAGAGGCCCCTAGGTCCATACCCACTCCATAAGTGAGCGCGGCGGGTCCGTGTTGCAGACTGTATCTTCAACATAACCAACAGTCTGGTGCTGCTGCGAGACGACCGACCCCTGTTGATCTTATTCTTCCTTCTCCCCACGCAGTTTGGCAAAATAAAGCGCAATAAACAACTATTAGGGGAGAGGAGTTGGCCTAACGGCTAGGGCGGTCGACCTCGAATCTGGGGAACTGGGTTCGAGTCTCGGCAATGACGCTGAACATCCTGTGATTCTGGGAAAATCACTTAATCTCCCCGTGCCTAACAAAAAAATGAATGTGTCCTCAAATGCAACTGGTGCTATGTAAAGCGCTCTGATACCCGATTCGGGTCAAGTTCGCGCTATATAAAACTCTGTAAAATAAAATAAAATAAACTATCACGTCATGAACAGTATAACCCCCGCTGACGCCCGGCTGCCTCATCATGGGGCGAACATAAGGCAAACCATCGGAACTGCCACCTGTCGACCAACAGACCCAAGGGGAATCGGACGTAACCTCGCAATCATCCTCGATCAGTTGTGTCCAACCGACTAATGAGCAGACCCCTCCAGATAAATTGGACTTAATTTTACAGGAGATACGGGACTCACGTAAATCTATTGAACAACAAATAGGTTCCCTGTCCACTGGTTTTACCCTTCTGAAGGCAGATCATGAGAAGTTATCTGATATAGTCAAAAACAATAAACAGTCTCTGACGGAACTTCTACAGAAGCACAAAGAACACTCTGAGCATATTATCCAAATACAAAAACAGTTGGCTGACCTGCAGGACAGGTCGGAGGACGCTGAGGGCAGGGCTCGCCGCAACAACGTCCGTGTGCTGGGTCTACTGAAATGAGCGGAGGGCCCAAATGCAACACAGTTTATGGAGCAGTGGCTACGAGAACAGATAGCGCCGGAAGGATTGTCGCCTCTCTTCTGTGTGGAACGCACAGGATACCACCAGGTCGTCCGACACCTGGAGCACAGCCGAGAACAATGATTGCCTGTATCCTAAACTACAAAGATCGTGATCTCCTCCTGCAGAGGGCCAGGAAAAAGGCGCCCATTCATTACGAGAATCCCCGGATTTCCCTATACCCAGACTATTCAGCTCTGGTTCAAAAGCAGCGCGCTTCCTATCTCCCTTTGAAAAAGAAACTTTAAGCGCTAAACCTTAAATATGCTCTACTGTTCCCTGCTCGTTTGAAAAACCTCCACGAGCAGAAGTCCTATTTTTTTGACAGCCCGGAGGCGGCAAACGACTGGTTGGAAATAACCCTTTCTCCCCAAGCTCTGGCCAATATAGACCAGCAGACACGGCAAGCTCAGCAACGACCATCAGGACAGAGAATACGACGGACCAGGTCTTCCCGCAGAATCGCGGCGGGGAACCCGTCCCCGGAGCACGCCCCGCTGGGCCAGGAGTCGGCGCTGGCCGCGGCGGCTGCCATGATTGACACCAACCCACCATCCTCTTCTGAACACTCAGATGATAATGTGATACATTCTGACTCTGATAGCAATGACCCGCTGTTAGAACTGGGGGTCTCTAGTTGGCAGAGGGAGGTACCTTTGTCCAAATAGGGGCCCTTGCTTCTAGTCAGGGTAAGGGGGTACACTCCTGAAATAACCCCTGCTCACCCCCTTGGTAGCTTGGCACGAGCAGACAGGCTTAGTTCAGAGGCAGTGTGTAAAGCATTTGTGAACACATACAGTAATCCAGTGACAACACTACAAATGGACACCACACAGGTTGTATTGTAAAAATAAGTATCTTTTATATAGATTTACCACAAGACCATAAACGACAAAAATAATCCACAATACTGTACTTTAAAGATGGTAGAATTAGCTTAAGTCTCTTAAAATGGAAATGCGACACTTTGAGTTCAATGTACCTGAGATGCGTAACGCGATACAACAAAAGTGGTGCAGGGAAGGTGATGCGTCGGTTCCTTACACGCAAGAACGGTGATGCGTCGGTTCCCTACTGATGCGCAGGGGACAGTGATGCGTCAGTTCTTCTCGGCGTGGGGAGGTGATGCGTCGGTTTCTCACTGCGCTTCTGTGGCGATGCGACAAGCAGCGCCGTGATGCTGATAACGCCGATTCTTATCTTACCATTTCTAAGAATCCTCAGGTCACCAGGATCTTTTTACCTGCTAAATAGTGTGAAGGGAAGAATCTTTTTCGGTTATGTGACAATTTAAATCCAATTTACCTTAAAAGACCACTGACTCCGAAATCAATTTTGTGGGTTTATTATAGCCAAAAATAACTGTACGTGCAAGCACCTCAACACGAGGTTAAAGAAATAGATGGGCACTAATACAAATAGCATCCTACGCAGGAGTCTCATCCGACTCAGGATAAGAAGAATCGTTAGCTCCAGAAGTATCAAACAAACAATAACTGCTCCAATCTCTATGTTATTCTTCATTTACCTAAAGAAGCATAAAATCATTAGCTGTCCCTACTCTAACACTAAGTGACATACCTACTTAACGAATTTCCCAGGCAAGAGTAAAGAAAAGGTGTCAGCTGTGAAGACTTCCTAAGAAGTGCACTCACTTAGCATATCGAGCTCGTTCTAAGATGCTCCTTCCTAGAATCTCTTTCCTGCCTTTCCCTCTGGCCTCCTCTACCTCTTCTCTACCCTCCACCCTCGGGGCACTGTCCCTAATACAAATCCCAAAAACAATTGAACACGCCCTTGTCACGCCTCTTCGGCCAGGTCTTCCTTCTCGTACTTTTCCATCGAAACTCTTACTTCATCCTGGACGGTTACGATGACCTTGGGTCCCAGGCACCTTCTCCGCTGAAAGTATCATCCTTACATTCCAGTTTACTCCCATCTCAATGCCTCCCACCACCCTAACTCGTGAAACAAAGAGCCAGTTTTTCGCTAACGAGGCATATGTCCTTGCACCTGCAACAGAAGATACGGTTCAACAGACTTTTTCCCTCTACATGAATTTACCAACTGTACCCAGAGAGCCTTTCCAAGAGAAACTTTTCTACATACAAAATAAGCTAACATAAGAACGAATCAGGCCTTTCCCTTACATATATGCAGTTAGGCCTTCACACAATTTAAACACACAATTATGATCACTTCTACAAACATTAGTTCATTACATTTATGCGAAAGGCGAACCACATGTGTAACTTAATATGGTACACGTTTAACTACTGCATCTCGATTATACATGGCCTACTCCATTAATGCATCATTTTGAACACGTTTCAGTTAAGCATTACATTTTGCAAAATCATAATAACACAACTACCCTTCTATTCAATCTAATAATGAAATTTTACGACTACATTAACTAACCATTCATAGATATATGTATCGTGATATATGCGGGTACAGACTAACAATGATTATAATGCACCCCTACAATTTTACGAGAACATAGCGCTCTATCAGTTCCCCCCTTTGATGACTCCTGTCATCACATCTTTTCAACTCCCTTGGAGAAAGAACCGACCTAAACAGAACTTGTTGCCACTCTCCCTTGCCGGAAACTCTCCAAACTCTTAAGATTTCGATAGTGACTGTCCTGCAGTCTAGCCATTCTCGTCTCATTTGCTCTCAGAGCTCTCTCAGCCCTGCCTGCTCGATACCATTTGTATGCTTTGATCAGACCCCACAGACAAACCACGCAGACCACCACGATAAGAAGAGGCCTCAAAACATAGCCAAGGAATCCCTTCCCCAAATTCGCAAACTAGCTCCCCACTTGACCGAATCCCTTGCCAACCTTCTCCCAAGCTCCCTCTTCAGTCAAATCCGCTATTTTCGTGTGGATTGTAGTGATGTTACTTATATATTTCTCCAGATCCTTGCTACGGTCTGGTATATAAGTACAGCACTCTTGAACCTTCAATAATTTACAGACTCCGCCCTCTTTTGCCAATAGGACATCCAAAGCAAGGCGATTCTGCAAAACCATTGTCCTTATCGACAACATCTCTCCCTCCACTAGTACCAACGACTTTGCTGTATTCATTGATAGTTCATCTATCACGGTCGCCAATCTCCGGATCTTCACATCATTCAAGATCACTCCCAAACTTGGTATCATTGCTCCAAAGATATCTCCCACTACGATCCCTGCACTAGCACCTCTCCTTACTCTCGAATGCTTTCCACCTTCCAGAAGTTCCAAATCCTCTGTATGGTAAATCTTTGGAAAAATTATTCCCAAATAACATGTACCATACCAGTTCGCAGGCAATCTCACATAAGCATTCCTTCCACACACGAAGTACACCGTAGGTATCACTTGTACCGGGCCTTGGAGAAAATTCTTTGCTACATCTGCCATGGTGAAAACATGGTCACACGTGCTCTGTCCCACTGGAACCTTTTCATAGTAGGTCTGGTAACGTCTCACACACAACTTTCCCCTCTGCTCTTTGTCCAGAGCTATAGGACCATAACTTCCTTTCGTTCGGTGCAATCTTTCCTCCTCGGTCCAATCAACTGGACTATGCCCTGTGTCCCGTGTCTGTGTTAGTTTTCTATATCTATCTTCTACCTGATCGACAAACTTCTTTTCTACATCTGATAATGAGCACGTCAAGTTATGCCGGTGAGCATATGCTGTGTCCAGTTCCAAAGACGGTATGAAGAACTTCCTAAGCCTATCCTCTGTCTTATAGTAGTCGTACTTATTCAAATGTTTGTAAGCTGGGACTTCAGGAAGCACTGCATCGAAATTGGAAAAGAAATACTCAAACTGATCTCTTTCATAAAATATACTAAGCAACAGACTACATGAGATTCCATATGTCAGTGGAAGATGGTGATATCTAATACCCTCATCCACTGAAGCAGGCAACTGCATACACACATAACAATCCTTCGCATCCATTGCATCCACGTACTCATATAGCAGCTTGGCGTATGCATTAAGCTTAAAATCACTTCTAGACAAATCTACATGCAATCTACGACTTTCTTCTATCAGCAAAGCCTTGTCAGCTCCTATGTTTACCTCTTTTTGGCTAGGTGTAGTAGGTGTAGGAGTCCCTGGCACCCCCTTCACTGCTAGCTCATGTGGAACTGTATATGAGACTACAATTACTATGATTATAGAAACTATCACACCCCCTATAAGTATGCCTACAATCAGTTTGGATCTACGATTTGGATCTCCAGCCTCCATGATCTCGAAAGTTCTCGAAAGTTCTTAGTTCAGCAATGAGCACTCAAAAGTCTCTGTCTTCTCCACACGTGACTTGCTTAACCAACTCGAGCAACACTTCGAAACCTCTGGAAATCCCCTTATCAGCTACAGTCTTATTTACATAGTCCAGAAAAAGACTTCCCTAAGTTTTTGTTCCTCTTCGGTGGAAAGTCCCTAAATTTATTCTTCTTCCACTCGGACCTAGGTTATCTTCTTCGTTAAACTTTTTATTTACAACAGGTTATATTTCATCCACGATAAGATCCTCTGTAAGTGCCTCTAACACATGATACAAAAGTTCAAGGCGAAGAATCACCACTTCATGTGAAGACGGCTCAAATCCAAAGGACGGAAATTCGAGCCGATGCAAGACCAATTCTTGGACTTTACTCAGAAGCGGGGGATTCGGAACCGTGAGGGTCAGTATTCCTTCGATTTCGAGTCCGGGTATCACCAGCACCACTTTCAGCACCACGCTCGGGCTCTTGCTGACCACCTGCACGGACCTCAGCCTCCCCGAGCTCACTACCCCCTGCATCGGTCACTGCGTAAGTCCACTCAGGGGTAGAGTATCTCTGGCAAGGTACCCTCGTTCTCTTCGACCTTCTCCGACCCTCTTGAGTCTGCTCTTCGTCACTTGCTTCTGTTTCAGACGTTTCAGACACTGGAGCAAGATCTCTTTCGGGTGCCAACCTCAGGTTCAGTCGCCTCTGTCGTTCTGGCCAAGCCTCCTCAACTCGGGTCGTTCTTCCGCCTTCCCCTTCTATACCCTGTGCACCACTTCCTTCTTCTGCTGAATCTGACTCCACTCCACCCACTGCACCACCTCTGTCGTCTGAGTCAGAGTCGAGATTCTGGTTGTCGGAACCCCCTTCAGCCTGCTCTGGTGCACAACCAGCTGTGTCAGCGGCCCTCACAGCTTGGCTTGTCCTCTCATGTGGCCCTGCCACACCAGCTGGATTTTCATTTGCGAGAGGAGCTGTTTCTTCCAAGGGTGCTGAAACTCTGCGGGTATGGGAAGCATGTACCCAGTTCGGCAATCCTCCACACTTCACTGCTGTGTTCGTTACCAGTATCACCTGGTACGGGCCTCGCCACCGAACATCCAGACAGCTTTTCCTCACGTGCTTTCGGACAAGCACCCAATCGCCTGGACACAGGTCATGGCACAGTTCACTTGAAGCCGGAACAGCTGCCGCTTGTACCTGCTGGGACACAGAACGGACCACATCAGATAGTCCTTTACAGTAATCGAGAATCAAGTCATCAGTGATGTTTATCAAAGCTGTAGCTGGTACTGCTGGTAACCGCATTGCCCTTCCCATCAATATTTCGTGGGGGGACAACCCGGTCCTCCTATCTGGGACACTTCGCATGCTCATTAGTACGAGTGGCAATGCGTCAGGCCACTTCAGAGACGTTGATGCACACATTTTTGCCATCCGGGCTTTCAAAGTCCCATTAACCTGTTCCACCATCCCAGAAGCCTCTGGTCGGTAACTACAATGGAGTCTCTGATCAACATTCAATGCAGCACAAAGTAACTTCATGATTTCACTGTGGAAGTGTTTTCCTCTATCTGATTCCAAAGAGGTTGGAATTCCGAATCTCGGGATGAGTTCCCTCAACAATAATTTAGCCACTGTTAGTGTGTCACACCTGCGTGTTGGGTAAGCCTCCACCCACCGTGAGAATACACATACTAGCACCAAAATGTATCTTAACCCATTGCACTTAGGCATTTCCACAAAATCTATCTGTATTCTATTGAAGGGCCCTCCTGACCTCCCAATATGACTCAAAGTGACTACGGTTTTCTTTCCGGCATTCATCTGCTGACACGTAACGCACCTCTGACAGACTACTTCAGCAATCGCACGAAATCGTGGGTTATACCACGTCTGTCTGAACACACGCATCATCGCATCTCTACCAAGGTGTACCGATCCATGTATTTGTCTCGCCATTGGGCTCAGCAGACTTTCCGGTAACACAGCTCTTCCATCACTGGAAACCCAAACATCTACCTCCCCTCTTTCACATCCTGCTTTGACCCATCCATTCCGTTCCTGATCTGAGACCTCATCCTGCAGTCGCTTGAGCTCCTCCCAAGTGTCTGCCATGGCCAACATCATGTTGAGCTCGGTTCTTTCTTGGCTCTCTCCTGTGTAACCCTCTGTAATATGCATCCTTGTTCTGCACAGAAACGGGCGACTTCGTCCGCATAATTATTCCCCAAAGACACAAAATCCTCCCCCTTTCCATGCGCAGTGCACTTGACAACTGCGATTTCCTTCGGATATTGCAATGCACATAACAGTTGTCTTACATGTTCTCCATTCCTAATGGGTGAGCCGGATGATGTCAAAAATCCCCTCTGGGACCATAACTGTCCAAAGTCATGAACCACACCAAACCCGTACTGGCTGTCCGTGTAAATCGTGATTCGAATTTTATCCGCGGCCAAACAGGCACGAGTCAAAGCAATGATTTCAGCTACCTGCGCGGAGTGTACTCCTTCTAGGCAAGCAGCCTCAACCACTCCAGAAATGGTACATACAGCAAACGCTGCTCTTAGTTGGCCGACACTGTCTCTTAGACATGAACCATCGACAAAGAAAATTTCATCTGGGTCAGTCAGTGGTTCATCGACAATGTCAGGTCTCGGTTTGGTGCAAAGTTCAGTCACGTCAAGACAATCATGGTCCGCACAATCTTCATCATCTGCATTTGGCATGGGCATTAATGTCGCAGGGTTTAAGACGGAGCACCTTTTCAGAGTCACATTCTCTGCGGCAAGTATAACTTGCTCATACCTTGTTAACCTGTTATTCGTTAGGTGCTGAGTCTTAGTCCTGGTCATCAACAATTCAACCGCGTGTGGCACATAAACAGTCAAAGGATGACCCATTACAATGCTTTCACATCTTTCAATGCTGACACCTGTTGCAGCAACGGATCTTAGACATCCGGGCAACGCAGAAGCTACTGGATCTAGAGTAGCTGAAAAGTAGGCAACTGGTCTACGGACACCTCCATGGTTCTGAGCTAAGACTGCTAATGCACAACCCTCCCTCTCACAACAGAACAATGAAAAAGACTTGTTGTAGTCAGGCATTCCCAGAGCCGGAGCACGACACAAGCCCTCTCTCAACTCCAAGAACGCAATCAGACAGTCATTGTCCCATGGTACCGGATCACTCACATCCTTGTGCGTAAGTCTCTGTAGAGGCTTTGCTCTCAAGGAAAAATTGGGAATCCACTGACGACAATAGCCGACCATTCCCAAAAACATCCTGACTTCTCTCTGGGTGGTAGGCACTGCCATGTTCATTATTGCCTCAATTCGATCTGGTGACACCTTCCTCTTGCCTTTTTCTAATCTGTGACCCAAGTACTGTACTTCGTTCAGACAGTACTGCAACTTGTTTGGAGACACCTTGTGCCCGTTCTCTGCTAAGTGGTTCAATAGGGCTACCGTGTCTATCCTGCAAGCATCTTCCGTTTCTGAGGCGACAAGCAGGTCGTCTATGTACTGCACGAGAACTGAGTTCTGCGGCAATACAAGACTCTCAAGATTCTTCTTCAAGATCTGATTAAAGATCGATGGACTTTCTGTATACCCTTGAGGGATACGACACCATGTTAACACACGATTATCCAGCCTGAAGGCAAAAAGAAATTGGCTTTCCTCATGGAGCGGTATCGAGAAGAATGCTTGACATAAATCAACGACAGTAAACCACTCGGCTTCGCATGGGATCTGAAACAGTATTACTGATGGATTCGGTACCACTGGACAACAAGGGACAACTATCGTGTTGACCTTTCGCAGGTCTTGCACGATCCTGAATTTCCCGCTCGGTTTCTGTAGTCCCATAATAGGCGAATTACATGGGCTACCTCTGATCTCCTTCAAAATGCCTTGCTTGATCATAGACTCGATTACAGGTTTAATTCCTGCGATCGTTTCAGGCGACAGATTGTACTGGGGCGTTCTAGGGAAATCAACATTCGGTTTCACCTGGATCTGCACAGGTTCAACCCCCTTGATCAGTCCGATCTCTTCTCCTGTGAAATCCCACACTTCTTGTGACACCGAATCTCTCAAGTCCAGTGGAAGTTCTTCCACTGTCACCGCTGGGTACATTTCTATACACAAGTGCTGATTAGCGACCTTAAAAGGGGCATCGTCATCTTCCGTCTGAACCTCCACTCCCCGTGGTGTGCAATAGATAGTACAGTTCAATTTACATAACAGATCTCTTCCCAAGAGACAAACTGGACTCGTATCGCACACCACAAACTGATGTCTAGTTTGAAAGGAACCTATCCTCACTGGAATCGGTTCGGTCAGTGGGCTGTTTATTCTTTTGTTCGCTACTCCAACAACTTGGATCGATTGTCCCGAGAGGGGTAGGTTGGGGACTACTGCTGATCTTACAGTAGACCGGGTAGCACCAGTGTCAACCAAAAGTGTGGTAGGATGACCATCAATGTCTGCCTCCACGAAAGGTCCTCTCTGGTCTACTTCCAAGACTGCTCCAAGTGTGCAGTCTTCCTCCCCCCTCAGGCACCGTCAGGATAACGGGTCTGGACTATACTCATCATACCCTTCGAAAAGGGGCATCTGCTGGTAAGTCCGCGTTCCCTGAGAAATTCTCGGTGGTTGAGGAACCTGTACTTGTGGGTTGTACGTTCCCCCTTTCATCGACCTGGGCCTCATCACAGTGTTGACTACCTCCGTCACAGGTGCCTGAACCCCTTCCACCTCCTGCTGCACCTGGTTGGCTGGGTTCAAAGGGCACTCGCGCTTCCAATGTCCAATCTGGTGACAAAGATGACACGCAGTGGTCTTCTTCAGTGTCGCCACATCCACCCCCGTCTTGGGATCTATGGGTTTCCCCTTTCCCTGGCCTTGCCCGTTCTGGTTCCCTTGGTAATTTCCCTGTCTCCTTCCCAGCGTCCCTCCATTAGGCTGGACCTGGGCTGTCTGCATCTGAACGAGCATCAGTTTGTCCTTTAGCTTCCGGTGCTTCGAGTCCACCTCATCGCTACAGTACCTCGCATACCGCAAGATTTCATCTACCGGCTTGTTCTGCCAACAGATCAAATGGTGCTGTATCATGAGGCTGACTTCTGGTCTCAATCCCAAGACAAACTTTGAGACAAACTGTCCCATATCCTTGGGGTCTAAGGCGTCCAATCCGCTGTACTGTTTAAAAGCTTGCAAGAGCCTTTCATAATATTCATGCACTGTCTCTTTGGGTTCCTGTACCGTTCTATCTATCTTAACCCAATCGATATCTTGTGGCGAAATCTTCAGTTTCAACCATGTAATCACTTGCTCAAACTTTTTCATCACAACGGGTGACGGACCGTTTGTGACAGCATCCCTTTCTGGTTCAGAGGTCGGCCACTCAACTGCGATTTTACAAGCTGTCCACAAATCTCCCGGCACCACTATGTCAAACAAAGTGTTCAAATCAGTCCACAGCACCTTCGAAATTTTAACAAACCGCTCAACCTGTTTGTACCACTCTACAGGTTTCTCCCTCAGCCGAGGAAAGTCATTTGTAAACGCAGCCAAGTCACCTCTACTCCAGGGTACATGCACGTACCCTCCGTTCTGTACTTCCCGTAAAGGAAAATTTCCAACACCCGTCGCCCCCCCCCCCCGGAGGCGGCGTTTCTCCTACAATTTTCTTCGCTATCTTCTTCTTTGACCACCTTTCCTCCCATTTGTCCAACAAATTCCATATACGCATCCCTACTATCAGATCTTTAGTGTGCGTCCTCAGACCTGTGATCCTTTTCTCCTCCAATTCCTGATCACTATATTGCAACCTATGCGGTCCTTGCAACGCCTTTGTTTTGTTCAAATCCACTTCATATCTCCTAGCCAATGCTGTCAGTTTCTCATGTGCAATTCTTGCTTTGCGAGTCACGTCTTTTGCTATGAAAAGCAGCTCGTCTGGCCCATAAATCTCTATTCTTTCCAAAGGCAGGCTTCCACTAATCATTTCGTCCACCTCCGCTTTCAGTCTTACTACGTCCAGCAACCTTGCCTGCACTGCACTCTTCAGTATTTCTTGGCAAGCTGTGCCACTCCGCTCGCCATAGTCCCTGCTTTGCTCTCGTGACTTGTTCTCTTCTATCGCATTCCTGGAACTTGGTCTATTCTCTAAATTTTCTCGTTCCCTATCATCAGGCATTCTATCACTTTGGTTTCTTACTGTCGGCGTCCACATCCTCAAAGCTGACTTGGATTCGTGTAAAGACCTCGGTCTGACTGGTCTCTCTTCCTCGTGCCTAAAAGAGGAATCTGCGGTGGCTGGTAACGGCGTGCTTGTTTCTAAGGGCTTCGGGAAGTGAACTACTTGTACTCCTAAGCCATTCCCTCCAACGCTGGTCTCCTCTCTCCCTGTAGTCTGCATTAGACTTCCTTCACTTACTCGATCTGGGTCATACACCGATACTATGGGACCAATGGTAACAGGTACCGTCAAAGAGTCTGGTAACCGCATATTCCCCATGGAAGGCTGAGTTGCATTTCCCTCTGTTCCTGTGGAAAGTTTTCCCACTACCCTCGTGTTAGTCTGATTCTGCGTCTCGCCAGTCTCTACTGCTGAAGTTGATTTTCCCTCCTCTGAATCTGGATTAAATGGGGGTGGTCTCTCAGCTAGCAACCTATCTAACAGGCTGTCATCTGTATCACTGTCGTCCTCTTCAACTCTTGTTATTTTCCCATCTTTTATTAACAGTGGGTACAACCTGTCTCCTTCGATCGTTTCCACCCTCCACCTTTTCTCCAGTGCATCCCACCTCGCATCTTGGAATGCCCTGATCGATTTCTTCACCCTTTCCTGGCTCTTATCTCTTTTCCTGTCATATGCTGCCCTAATCCATGCGTGTAGCGCCTCAAACTGTGTCGGTCTAGGCAGTGGTCGCAAGGAAGACATCACAGATTTCAACTGATATAACACTTCCAACCTGAAAGTACCATAGCGCGGAAAGGTCAATTCTTCTTCTCCTTCTGTCATTTTATGCCAGTTCTCAAGCCAAATTATAGTATGCAGTCCTACATTTTTAGCCATATAATGTGCTGGCGTATCCTCGGGAGGGGCTTCCTCTCCTCCCCGAGTAACCACATGTCTATCTCCTCTACAGAGTTCTCGTAAAACTTTAAAACATTTCATGATGAATCAAATTTTCTGTTCGCACTCAATATTTCGGTTTTTACTTCCTGACCTCAATCCACCAATGTCAGCGCGGCTCACACCAACCGGCCTATCGCAGCGCGGCACTGTCTGACGTCACTCTTCCTCCGCTCGCAGCAGTTCCCCTCCTTCTCAATTCACCCGCTCTCACTCACACGTGTCCCAATCACACTCTGAAGTAACGGTCCGTCCTACCGAACCATTACCTCTCTGACTGTCGGTCCACACCGACCAGCCTCTCGAAATAGTTGACCTCAATCTGGCGACCGTCTGTCCGCGAACGACCGGACAATCACCTCTGACACAATCGATAGGATCCAAACGCTCAATATTCTGCACACAACAACCTACGACCAGCGTCGGTTATTCACGCACTCACACATGTGTTCCCTATCTTCAGTGGGTTTGTCAACGACGTCTCATGACCCCCACAACCTCTGGTCAACGATCTCAGCTCTGGGTGTCTTCTACACCACAATAATCAAATCTCTCGGTCCCGCGCGCGCTCACGGTCCGATCCTCAATCACACGACTCTCATTCCAACTCCGCAAGACATCACACAACAATTAAACACCGCAATCTAATAAACATCGCCCTGTTCATACTCACTCTACCACGAACTGCTACTTCCGCCGCACCGTCACTCTCCGTCAGTTTTCAGCGACCGCCGACGTCCTCCTCTTACGATCCACTGGATCACCATCACTTGGGCTCTATGGGGCAACTAATCCCTTATCCTAATCTAGATCTCCCCTTACTATCAGAGGAAACCATCCTACTCTGCTACCAACTGATAACGCCGATTCTTATCTTACCATTTCTAAGAATCCTCAGGTCACCAGGATCTTTTTACCTGCTAAATAGTGTGAAGGGAAGAATCTTTTTCGGTTATGCGACAATTTAAATCCAATTTACCTTAAAAGACCACTGACTCCGAAATCAATTTTGTGGGTTTATTATAGCCAAAAATAACTGTACGTGCAAGCACCTCAACACGAGGTTAAAGAAATAGATGGGCACTAATACAAATAGCATCCTACGCAGGAGTCTCATCCGACTCAGGATAAGAAGAATCGTTAGCTCCAGAAGTATCAAACAAACAATAACTGCTCCAATCTCTATGTTATTCTTCATTTACCTAAAGAAGCATAAAATCATTAGCTGTCCCTACTCTAACACTAAGTGACATACCTACTTAACGAATTTCCCAGGCAAGAGTAAAGAAAAGGTGTCAGCTGTGAAGACTTCCTAAGAAGTGCACTCACTTAGCATATCGAGCTCGTTCTAAGATGCTCCTTCCTAGAATCTCTTTCCTGCCTTTCCCTCTGGCCTCCTCTACCTCTTCTCTACCCTCCACCCTCGGGGCACTGTCCCTAATACAAATCCCAAAAACAATTGAACACGCCCTTGTCACGCCTCTTCGGCCAGGTCTTCCTTCTCGTACTTTTCCATCGAAACTCTTACTTCATCCTGGACGGTTACGATGACCTTGGGTCCCAGGCACCTTCTCCGCTGAAAGTATCATCCTTACATTCCAGTTTACTCCCATCTCAATGCCTCCCACCACCCTAACTCGTGAAACAAAGAGCCAGTCTTTCGCTAACGAGGCATATGTCCTTGCACCTGCAACAGAAGATACGGTTCAACAGACTTTTTCCCTCTACATGAATTTACCAACTGTACCCAGAGAGCCTTTCCAAGAGAAACTTTTCTACATACAAAATAAGCTAACATAAGAACGAATCAGGCCTTTCCCTTACATATATGCAGTTAGGCCTTCACACAATTTAAACACACAATTATGATCACTTCTACAAACATTAGTTCATTACATTTATGCGAAAGGCGAACCACATGTGTAACTTAATATGGTACACGTTTAACTACTGCATCTCGATTATACATGGCCTACTCCATTAATGCATCATTTTGAACACGTTTCAGTTAAGCATTACATTTTGCAAAATCATAATAACACAACTACCCTTCTATTCAATCTAATAATGAAATTTTACGACTACATTAACTAACCATTCATAGATATATGTATCGTGATATATGCGGGTACAGACTAACAATGATTATAATGCACCCCTACAATTTTACGAGAACATAGCGCTCTATCAATGCGATGAAGATCTGGTGCAAAGAAACAAAATGGCGTCTTCTTGATGTTGCGACAACGAAGGGGTGATGCGTGCACGCCCAACGGCCGTGCGGCGATTTTGATGAATCTTTGGAGCCGCGACAGGCCCTGTGACACGCTTCCCTGGCGATGTGACGGCATCTGATGCGAGGTCGACGATCTTCTCCTGGGATGCGGGGCGCCTCGTGATGCGATGCGTCGGCGTCTGATGCGAGGTCGATGCTCTGCCCCGGGGATGCGACGGTGTCTGATGCGACGGCAACACTTTTCTCCGGTGCTGCGAGGCGCTTCGAAGGATGCGAGGGTGTCAGCGGCGCGCTTCTTCGGGGATGCGCCGGCGTCTGATGCGACGTCGACACTCTTCTCCGGCGATGCGAGAAGCAGCGGCTGCGGCGGCGACACGCTTCTTCGTCTTGAGTCGCGCTTCCAGCTCCCAGCGACACGCAAGTGTGTCAGAAGGTCCAAATTCCCAGCAAGGGAATACAGGGGAGCTGGTGGGTGAAGTCTGTTGTTCCTGAGACTTCAGCAGGAGGCAAGCTCTGAAATCAAGCCCTTGGAGATCCTTCACAAGTTGATGAAAGTACACACAAAGTTCCCTTCTCCTTTCTTTGGCAGTCAGGCAACCACTGCAGGCAGATCCCTCTAGCTTAGGGATAGTCTTCTCCTCAGTTTCTTCTTGGTTCCGCTCCTCAGCAAAGGTTTCTTATTGTTTCCCAAAAGTGATCTAATTTCCTAGGGGTCTGGGTCCCCTTTTTATACACCTTTTCTCTTTGTTCTCTGAAGGCAGAGAGGCCTTTGCCTAGTCCAAAACCAGTTCTGGTCAGTCCTGGAGCACTTTGTTTACAGGACTCCTACTTTCCTTTCAGAATGTGGGGCAGGGTGCTCAGCCGCCCAGCAGGAGGGGGAGCCAGCATTGTGGAAGGCAGGCACAGCCCTATTCAGACCCAGGTGCAACTCCTCCCTCCACTCTGGATGCAGATCTCTCTATTCAGCCCTGTGCTGACTCACCCTGTCTCCTGGAGCCACCCCCAGCCCCTGTCACTCAAACTCCAGACAAGGAATACACAACCCAGCAGAGGCAGGCTTGAAAGGTTAGGCAAGAAAATACCTACTTTCTAAAAGTGGTATTTTCAAACACAGAGGGGCCGATTCCGATTTGGGCCGGAAAACGTGCCGACCGACTCGGTACGGGAATTTAGTCCGACCGACACGTACAGGCGCCGTCCGACCCGCGTAGTACGATGAAATGCATGTGAATCACGACCGACTCGTACAGAACTCAAGGCGAACGATTGACCCGGACGGAAACAAACTATCCGGCCGGGAAACCACGCGAATCGCACCGACCGACACGCACCAGGAAACAACCCGAACGAAATGTACCCGCGAACTCCGACCCGCGCAGTACGATCCAATGGGGGCAAATTCAGACCGACTCGCACGGAGCCCAAGCAGTACGACCGACACGCATACAAAAGCCAGCCGAACAAACACAATACCCCGCGAACGACGCGTACGCCGCATATGAAACGGAGCTGAAACACAGCGGGAACGACTCGGACAGGCGCGCTCGAGACAACTGCAATGTCCAACTCGGTCAGAAGAACGACTCCTACATGCACAATAATCACTAATGAAAAAATACAAAAAAAAAGGGCCAAACAAGCAATGACAAAGCCAATAAATACAGGGGGAGAAAAAAATGGAACAAGGACACACCCCCAACTCCACCTACATAAAGCCCACAAACCCCTACCATGATCCTTTGCAAATTCCACTGACCTGCCAGCACACAACACCATCACACAGCAAACACAGACACACACACAGCTCATCCAACACAAAAGCCACACACCATTAGCACCTCAACAAATAGCACCCTCACACACACCCAGCAAAACCTACACACACAAACCCTCACTTGCACACACACACACACACACATCAATCACCACCACCACCACCCATCACCATGCCCCTAAAGAAGAATCCAAAGTTCCTAGATAGTGAATTGGAAGTCATGGTAGACGAGATCCTGAGGGTAGAGCCACAGTTGTTTGGCACATTGGTCCAACAGACCCCCATGTCGCAGAAAACCAAGATGTGGGAGAGGATCGTCGACAGGGTCAACGCACAATCACCATGTTTGCGCACAAAGGAAGACATCCAGAACAGGTGGTATGATGTGCGCAGGAGGGTCAGAGACCTACTCAAGAAGGATTACCTCCTGAGCCAGCACACTGGCAGTGGCCCTCCTGCAAAACCAGTATACCCTGGGAGGAGAAGGTGCGGGCCATCCTACCACCAGTGAGCGTATATGGACTAACAGACATCCCAGAGCCTGGTGAGTGCACAACTAATATACACAATATTGTGTGCCAATACACACACATCACTGTCAAGGGGACAGTCAAACCATCCACCCCTAGCAAATCAACAGCAACCAAAAGATAATCATCCCAAGATGTGTATGTCAGTTAGATAAACACAATACATGCCATCTCATAGTGATATGTAACTGTGTCATGACATGTACAAACCTAACAACAAATAGAGCAAGGCAGTGGCACAAATATAACCAACAAACACTGTCTGATATTTTGCCACCACTAGAACACCACCTCACAGGGAAGCTCACTTAAAGGAAGGAATTCTGTGTATGCTGGTGAAGTCAGTGTAGCCAAACAAACGCAAGGACAACACTGTCAGCCTTCCTGTCAGCACAGTCACACTACCCCACAGGGAGGCAGAGTCAAAAGGAAGGAAGTACGGGCATGCTGGGAAGGGGGGTGTAGGCAATAGCATGATGGGAGTTGTAGTCACAGATACTGCTCACCCTCACAATTGGCCCATCAACACCACTCTGAACCATGCTCACCTCACAGGGAGTGGAAAAGAAATGACAAGATGGCTGACACTGGGTACTGCTGTGGGGAGCACAAGGCCCTGCTGGGAACTGTGCACCAACAAACAGCAGGACACCACTGTCAGCCATCTTGCCATTGCTGTCACACTCACACACAGTGAAGTCGACTCAAAAGGAAGGAAGTATGGGCATGCTGGGAAGGGGGGTGTAGGCAATAGCATGATGGGAGTTGTAGTCACAGATATTGCTCACCCTCACAATTGGCCCATCAACACCACTCTGAACCATGCTCACATCACAGGAAGTGGATAAGGACTGACAAGATGGCTGACACTGGCTACTGCTGTGGGGAGCACATGGCCCTGCTGGGAACTGTGCACCAACAAACAGCACAACACCACTGCCTGACATCCTGAAAGCCAACTTGCACTCCCTGCAATGCAAGCACGTTGCATGGTGGGATATCTGGCTGGGTGGGAAGGAGGACTCACAGCACTGACCATAGTTACAAGCAGCTCACCTCACACACCCCCTCAACACAAACTCCACATAACCCACCGGGGAGAATGCAATGCCTCACATACCAAATGAAGATCCCACAAAGACCACCACCCTGGGTAATGCTGTGGGAAGCACAGGGACACTTCTGGGACTTGTAGCCAAACAAACGCAAGGACAACACTGTCAGCCTTCCTGTCAGCACAGGCACACTACCCCACAGGGAGGCAGAGTCAAAAGGAAGGAAGTACGGGCATGCTGGGAAGGGGGGTGTAGGCAATAGCATGATGGGAGTCGTAGTCACAGATACTGCTCACCCTCACAATTGGCCCATCAACACCAGTCTGAACCATGCTCACATCACAGGAAGTGGATAAGGACTGACAAGATGGCTGACACTGGCTACTGCTGTGGGGAACACAAGGCCCTGCTGGGAACTGTGCACCAACAAACAGCAGAACACCACTGCCTGACATCCTGAAAGCCAACTTGCACTCCCTGCAATGCAAGCACATTGCATGGTGAGATATCTGGCTGGGTGGGAAGGAGGACTCACAGCACTGACCATAGTTACAAGCAGCTCACCTCACACACCCCCTCAACACAAACTCCACAGAACCCACCGGGGAGAATGCAATGCCTCACATACCAAATGAAGATCCCATAAAGACCACCACCCTGGGTAATGCTGTGTGAAGCACAGGGACACTTCTGGGACTTGTAGCCAAACAAACGCAAGGACAACACTGTCAGCCTTCCTGTCAGCACAGGCACACTAACCCACAGGGAGGCAGAGTCAAAAGGAAGGAAGTACGGGCATGCTGGGAAGGGGGGTGTAGGCAATAGCATGATGGGAGTTGTAGTCACAGATATTGCTCACCCTCACAATTGGCCCATCAACTCCACTCTGAACCATGCTCACATCACAGGGAGTGGAGAAGGACTGACAAGATGGCTGACACTGGGCACTGCTGTGGGGAGCACAAGGCCCTGCTGGAAACTGTGCAACAACCAACAGCAAGACACCACTGAATGACATCCTGAGAGTCAACCTGAACCCACTGCAAGGGTGGCATGCGTCATGGTGGGATAACTGGGCTAGGTGGAGAAGGATGGCCGGATGTCCACCAAATACAACCAATGTTGGCCATGCACACACCTCAACATTCACATTGAAATGTCCCAGGTATGCAGGACAATGTGCCACACCAATATTAACCTCTTACTGCGACAACTTAGGACAATGCAATGTACATGCCCGCATCCAGAGGTACAGTCACAACTGTCAGGTGTGTGAACCATTGATGCCTGTAGAAACATAACATACAATGTCTGTCTCTTCCAAATACAGGTGATGATGATGGGGACACAGCAGCAGGCGAGGAAGAGTCCCTGTCCCAGGCTCCGGGGGACACTGAGCTCACTGGTGTGGAACAGCCTCTGCACTTCTCGGATGGCGAAGACCAACCTGGCACCTCCGGTCAGAATCGTCATGCAGCACCAGCAGGACTAACATCTGCACCCCCTGCACCCACCCCTCCAACAACTGCCAACACACAGACCACCCCTGCCGACACGGACAGACCAAGGCCCACCGATGACAACAGCACAGGGCCCCAGGCACACCGTGGAGCAACGGACAACACCACCACTAACAACCCCCAAGGGGGCCTGGGGTCACCCGTGCGTGCCAACACAGGTCCTGCACGTGTCGCCAGGGGTGGTGGGAGGGGTGGGAGACATAGGTCGCTGATTGCAGAGGGGTCTGGACTGCATGATGACCCACAACTGGCACGCATCGCTGATGCGTACCAGAATAGCACCGGAGAGGTCAGACAGGTAGTGGGGATCCTCAAGGACATACAACAGCAGCAGGCTGCCCATCATGCCCGCTTGGACTCCCACATGTCGCGTGTGGAGACACACATGTCCCGTGTGGAGACACACATGTCTGGCATGGAGTCCAAGTGGGACACATTGCAAGAACTCACAGCGGTGCATAGGGACATATTTACATGCCTCCGCCAGATTAGCACCAACATGGCCACACCTCCCTGTGTGCCCACAACATCTGGTGCTGCAACAACTGACACCGCCACAGGGATGGAGGAGGACTCTGGCGGAGACTCCCCTGCACCGCAGCAGCCTGCACGTGAGGGTCCCCCCCAAAGAAGAGGGGTCGTCCGAGGAAGTAAAACTGAGAGGTTTATGGCCACGTACATCCCCCAGGAAGTCAACACCTGTTCCGGAAATTTTCCTTTGTGTGCAAACTGTTCACCCTGTCGAATGCAACACTACTCTCCCACATGACATGGGGAGTTCAAGTTGGACTGATTTATCATATGACTGTGGACTTCACTCAGGACATTTCTGCTACCAAGAATTCCAACTCATCTGGGAACTTTGGATCCCAATCCCAATGTACAGCACCCACCATCCTGTGCACTATACACACACACACATTTCTGTAAATAAAATCACTAGTACACCATACTTGCCTCTGTTGTTATTCAAATTTGGATACTGTTATGGTGATGATGATCTGCTAAATTACACTGTGTATGCTAACTGCTACAGCAAGTACAACACCGTCATGTGAGTCATGTTGACGGGACACATATGAGGAGACACACCACTAGGGCTACACAACACAGAGACACCAGGGCCATCGGACTCATCGCCTACAGTGATGTTGCAAGGAAATACTGTGGAATGCACAGACACCACACCTATTCAGAGTCTGTGTCAACTAGCCCACAGGTGCAGTAAGCAAATGTCAGTCAGATGTGTGACCACAGACAACGCACATCCCAAAGTGAAGCACAGGTTTATTACACATTTGTAACATGTTGTTTCCACTACAAATGCAAGGTAATCCCACGTGGCAGTGGCCACACAGTCAACAAGTGCAGAAGATATGAAGTCCAGGGGTGTGTGGCACATCACCCGTAGGGAAACGACTGCTGCCACCCTGAAAGCTGAATCATGGTGTTGGGGGATCCAAGTTCACCAAACAACTCTGTAAGCACCCTGTGAAGGACAGACATGACACACAGTCAAAACCACTGAAGAACAGGACAGAACTGCAATACTCATGCCCAATACATGTCACAAGATACCTACATAAAACCAAGTTAGCATGTCAACACTGTTGTGGAGTACAGACTACCTGTAAGGACACATTGCTGCACGCATCCAGTCAAGTGGCACATGGCCACACTAAAACAGCACCAGAGCACCACCCACACATATCATGCAAACTCACATCATTCACATTGCATCTCCCTGGATACTCACATTCAGCTGAAGAAGTTGGTGATGAGCTGTGTGCGGACATCACCATCATCATCATCATCATCATCATCACTGGCATCGTGGTCCAGGCCAGGATCCTCCACAGGTGGCGGACGTTGGTCATCGTCATCCAGGATGAGAGGCAACTCCTTCCGTACTGCCAGGTTGTGGCGCATGCAGCAAACGATGATGATCTTGCACACCTTTGCTGGGGCATATGGGAGGACCCCTCCTGTCTTGTCCAGGGAGCGGAAGCGGCTCTTCAGGAGACCAAAGGTCCGCTCGATCACTCTCCTGGTCCAACCATGTGCCTCATTGTAGCGCATCTGGGCTGGTGTCACAGGGTTCCTAAGGGGTGTCAGCAACCACGGCATGTTGGGGTATCCGGAGTCACCTACAGACAGACAATTGCACATTAGCTGAGTTTGAAAAGTGGGCGGAATACAACATAGCAGAACACACACAATGGTACAAAGTCAGTACACACCGACAAGCCAGGCACGCTGGTTCGGCATCTGTGACATCATCCTCGAGATGCGACTACTCCTCATCACGTAGGCATCGTGAGCAGAACCTGGGAAACGGGCACACACATGTGTGATGGTCATATCTGCCAGACATACCACCAGCGCATTGATCGAATGGTAGTGTTTGCGGTTTCGGTAGGCTTGCTCATGTGCCTGTGGTGGTACCAAAGTCACATGTGTCCCATCAATGGAGCCAATTACATGTGGCATCCTCCCCAGGGCATAAAAGTCACTCTTAATGTCAGTGAGTTGTCGAGGTTTGGGGAAATAGATGAACTGGTTCAGGTTCCTCAACATAGCCTCCAAAACATCGCGTAGCACATGGCTGAACATAGTCTGTGACATCCCACCAGCAGTCGCCACAGTGTGTCGGAAGGTACCGGTGGCAAAGAAGTGTAGGGCTGCCATCACCTTCACCTTGGGGGTCAGCGCTGTAGGGTATGGGCGGCCAGGTTGCAGATGTGGTGCCAAGCGCACTGCCAAATCCTCAATCAGCTGCCTGGTGAAGCGGTACCGTCGGATGCTGTCACGTTCCACCATCGTTGCCAGGTCAGGGAATGGTCTATGGACAGCTGGAGCCCTGCAGTGCATAGGATGAAGAAAGAAAGATTGTCAGTCACCCCACAGATGTGCCATTCACCATACTCAATTTCACATGATACATCATTACGAGACACAAGTACTTGATATGTGTGGCGTTCTGTTCGGACATAACTCGCACCTACATGCCCATCATCTAAGTTCTCAGTACAACATGTGTGCACAACAGGTACCAGGTTGTGCTATGGGAAACCATTAGGCTGTGTCAAAGTACCCATTTACTGCTGTCACGTTCCACCCACACACCACAGTGACATGTCTGGACAGATGCGCCACAGGCATCACAGCTCATTGACAGGTAGATTCCCAGGGACCCTGTCTTGCCACATGGACACTGGCATGACATGGCGTATCATGTACACGTCAGAAAAACTTACATGACTCCCACAGGTAGTGGCCCCTGTCGCCTCAGCAGGACACACATGGACGCCAGTGACGCACAACATCAAAGTCCATGCACAAACAACGTTGATGTGGAGACTGTCTTCCATCGTGCACATGGAATCAGAGACATCGGAAACACAACATGCACACAGACTGTGGAGGGACATCACTATTGTGGCAATGGGTCATCCTGTGACGTACATGCCTTCCCCCATGGGACCCTGGGGGTATGTGACATGTCGCACACATACACAACCTGGAAATGTGACCATGCCACATGCTCCGAAATAAACTGTTGCACATCACAGTGGTCATGTGCACAACACACAAAGGACCCTGTCCCCATGAACACATGCACAGCCTGGGTGTGGCTGCCCACCAGTGCCACCACAGAAACCACATGTCAACCCCCATACACAGAAAAGGTAATGCAGCCTTACATGCCTTAGGAAACAGTTTGGAGTGGGTGTGGTGTTGTAGGTGTGCCCCTGGGTCTCTGGCAGGTATATGTGTCTGGCATATGTTCACCAGTGACAAGCATGGTGACATATGCGACTGACCTGAACAGGTACGCGTTGTACAGCAATGGACCGATCGGTGTGCCCGGCCGGCCCATTGCATATGATGTGTGCGGGTACTCGTTTTACCCCAAAATACGCGTTGTACAGCAATGGACCGATCGGTGTGCACGGCCGGCCCATTGCATATGAAGTGTGCGGGTACGCGTTGTACCCCGAAATACGCGTTGTACAGCAATGGACCGATTGGTGTGCCCGGCCGGCCCATTGCATATGATGTGTGCGGGTACGCGTTGTACCCCGAAATACGCGTTGTACAGCAATGGACCGATCGGTGTGCCCGGCCAGCCCAATCCATGTGTTGTGTGCGGGTACGCGTTGTACAGCAATGGACCGATCGGTGTGCCCAGCCGGCCCATTGCATATGATGTGTGTGGGTATGCATTGTACCCCGAAATACGCGTTGTACAGCAATGGACCGATAGGTGTGCCCGGCCAGCCCAATGCATGTGTTGTGTCCGGGTACGCGTTGTACAGCAATGGACCGATCGGTGTGCCCGGCTGGCCCATTGCATATGATGTGTGTGGGTATGCATTGTACCCCGAAATACGTGTTGTACAGCAATGGACCGATCGGTGTGCCCGGCCCATTGCATATGATGTGTGCGGGTACGCGTTGTACCCCGAAATACGCGTTGTACAGCAATGGACCGATCGGTGTGCCCGGCCGGCCCATTGCATATGATGTGTGCGGGTACGCGTTGTACAGCTATGGACCGATCGGTGTGCCCGGCCGGCCCAATGCATGTGTTGTGTGCGGGTACGCGTTGTACCCCGAAATACGCGTTGTACGGCAATGTACCGAACGGTGCGCACGCATTGGCTGGGGCCTGGCATGGCAACGGACGCGTTTTCGTGGCTCCAACGAGTCTGATGCAGTGAATTCAGTTGGCCAGCCACAACAATGTTGCTAAATCATGGATGTCATGAATTTGAAGATTTGAAGGATGCTGTGGGCGTGTATTAGTGCTGCTATTCCATGGATTGGTCAGATTCAGAAGATGCAATCGACTTGGACCTATCACTTTGGACACATGGGACAGTATCTGCCTCTGCAGCACACATATAATGCTGGCTGTTCCCCTGAGAGCTCACTTGCCTGCACTACATGCTCTGGACGACATCTGCCAACAACACTGCTGTTGTCTCTGCATCCTCTGGCTACTGCAATGGCACGTACTGTGGATAGAGCCCCAGCCTTCAGCCTTGAGGAGAACCAGGCCCTGCTGGACAGCCTCCTTCCACAGTACAGCAAGCTGTATGGGAAACCAGGGGAGCAGGTGAGTGCGCTGTACACTGCCTTACCAATTGTGCATGTTGTCTGACTAGCAGGACTTACAGTGTGCACACCACTGGCTAGCATGCTCACTGAGTAGTTGTCACACCCCAAAGTGTGTAGTTACATGCACTGAACAGGTACAGTGAAGTAACAGTGCATTCCAACAAGGTTTACTCCCCATGCAATGATACCATGTAGTGACTGCTGGCAAACTGTTCATAGCCATTGTTGCACTGCCTATGTACATCATATGCCCCTGTGATTGAGACATGTATATCCAACTGTGTGATGCACGGATATGTTGCATGTGTAGTAATGGCCTTTTCACTTTCTCATCCTCACAGGTTGATGCCCACCAGAAGCAGGAAATCTGGCTGACCATCGCCCGGGAAGTAAGATCCGTGGGGGTCTACAGGCGCAGGATCCGCAACTGCCAGAAGAGGTGGCAGGACCTTCGGGCTGGACCCGGAGGGTCGTAAGGGTCCAGCTGAAGCTGTTGCCTCCTCGCAGGAGGGGCGGACACTGGACCCTGACCCCCCACATGCTCCGGATCCTGGCGGTGGTCTTCCCTGACCTGGATGGACAGCTGAAGGCCAGACAGCAGCAAGGAGGGGGTGAGTCCATGACTGCACTGTGCACTTTGTCTGACATGCTATGTGCCCTCCTCTGGCCTGGTTAAACTTCCACAGTACATCAGTCATGTGGTCCAGGACCCATGTCCCTCATTTGTGACATGCCCACTTCTCCTCTGATACGCATAAGTGTGGCCCTTACAGTCAGGAAATTGTGTCACTTGGGGACTGTGTCATTGCATTTAGCTTCGCTCAAGGTGGGGGACAGCATTTGTTCCTGTGACTATGTTGTGGGATTCATGGGTGGGTCAATTGCTTACACAATGCCTAAGTTCTGACATGTAATCTGGGTGTAACTTTGATATGTGGTCCACTTGCTGATCTGATTCACCACATGTCCCTGGGGAATTTGGCACACACCCATGCTGCCGGTGGGGACAATGTTTGGGCCTCAGGAGTATGTGTATCAAGTGTGTCACACGTGCTTAGCCACCTGCCTACTGTCCAGGACTCATCCCTCTTACAGGAGGAGCAGGACAGTCATGCCTACTCCAGGGCATACAATACACTCTGTACTCCCACTCCCGTGTACCATCTGGCATGTTGTGATCAGTGAAATGTTCCCTCAGGTGTCTGCCTCTGTGTCATTGTGCTGTGTCCTCGTTGTCAGGACTACTGGTATGTTTATCGGTTAGGGCTCAGCATGCCAGCGGAGATGTGACCATGATAGACGATACTTCTGTGATTTATAGGTGTCTGATCACTTGACTGTGCACACAGGTGTATGCGACTGTGACTTTCAGGCAGCTGTTTCTCATTCACAGCACACTGTGAAGTGCTCATGTTCAGAGAGTTGTGTTTCATGTCCCCCATATGTCCAATTGGTATGACGTGGACAAATAGTAGTTCTGATGATGTGGTTTTCGGGGGATGGACATGTGCACTTGTCAGTTACATAACGTGCATTCCCCATGTCCTAGGTTTGTGACACAGTGCAGACTGTTGTTGGCTGGCTGCCATGGCCATGTGACTGGAGACAGTGATGTATGACTTTGCACGCATGCCTGTGTCATGGCATTAAACTTCCTAAGACTGATCCTGCAGGGGAGTGACATGTGCAACATGCACCCCATAGTGGCATTGACTATCCGGACGTGGGTGCATCATGGTGTGTGGTGCTGGTATGCATCACATGCATTTCTATTTAGACTCTGGCCATCCCTTCATCCGGACACCTGCACTGACTCAGTGGCAAGAGATGTGTTGTGTGCATGTTCACATACTTCACTTTGTTCCCTGCAATGTCCAACAACTGTGTAGGTGGTGCATGTGTCCACACTGGGGTCTTACCATCAGACAGGCACCAGACAGATGGGTGCAAGGGCAGGAGGGGTGTGAGTCCCATGGTTGACCATCAGACTGACAATTGGCTTCCCTGAATCTGTGTGAGGACTTTAGGCAATGTTCAACTAAAGATGCCAGGGCTTGCTCTGTGATGTGCTGTACTTACTGTGGTGTGTGCGGTCAGTGCAGGTGACTGATGTTTGTCTGTTTCCCTAATTGTTTGCAGATACATCCACGGCCACAGGAGGGGACAGCTCCACGGACCAGGAGGAGCAGCGGAGCCAGACTGGGTCAGCGTCCGACGAGTGGTCAGAGGGACCCAGTGCCACGGAGGGCGAGGGGAGCCACACCGAGGAGTCCTCAGCACCATCCACCTCAGCTGAGGACCACAGCAGCTCAGAGGATGACTCCCTTGTGGAGGCGGGTGTCAGCAGCCACCACACCCCAGCTAGTCTGTCTGGCCCCGCCACCACCACCACCACCGCCCTCCCATTGGCTCCCATTCCTGAGGTCCGTGGAGGCTCCCGTGCTCGGGAGCGTGTCTCCTTCATGCCAGGCACCGCACCCCTGCCCCTGTGTCCCCTGCTGCCCTGAGTGAGGAGTCTGTGTACCTCCTTCGGCAGCTCCATGTAGGGCAGACAGCAATGCTGACTGTCCTCCATGCACACACCACTCTGTTGACACAGCTGGTGTCGTTCATGGAGGGCATCTCAACGGGTATGTCTGCCCTACAGAGGAGCAATAGGTCCATGGACTCCTCCCTGACGGCAGCAGTGTCCCTCCTCCAACAGTCCCTCACCCCTCCCACCTCTGCCCCATCCACACTTCCTGCCACCCTACCTGTCCAAAGCACATGCACACCTGCACAATCACCCAAGCACACAGACACGAGCAGCACAGACACACCCAAGAGAAAGGCAAGACATGCACACAAGCATCCTCAGGGGACAGATACCACACACACAGGGGATGGGGAACACACACACACACAGGCATCCACAGTCACTCCGCAGTCCCCCAAATCCTCTCCCTCCAAGACCCCTTCCCTTGCCTCACCTGCTACCCCACCTACACAGCAGCTCTTCCTGTGTGACCTCGGCCTCTTCCCCTCCGATCCTGCTGATCCAGCATACCGGGGGAAGAGGAAGTCCACCCACACAGAGGGGAGTGCCCCTCACCCCCGGACACCCTCCCCCAGCTGCAGGCAGACACAGGACCCCATTAGGAAGTCCCCCCGGACGAGGAAGAGCAAGACCCCACCACCACCACCACGCACCTCCACCACCCAGTCTCTCTCCTCCATCCCCAGGCCACCACTCCACAGGTTCCCCTGCCACACCCTGCCCCAGGTTCCCCCACACACCGATACCACATCCCCAGACTGCTTAGGCCCTCCCCCCCTGTCACTTGCTCTTCCACCCCCAACCCAGACGCTCTGCCTGTTAGTGCCACTGGTGTGGGGACCTGGTCCCCCCCTCTGTCCTGCCCACCTCATCTGCCCTCCCTTCCACTCCCTTGGAGTTATGCACTGCAGTGGAGTCCACAACCACCCCGTCTGACTCGGGCACTGCAGTGGGGACCCAGTCCACTTCATCAGGCCAGCCCACTGCAGTGGTTGCAGCACCCACACCAACTGACTTGTGTAGCACGGTGGTGCTGGCCCCCGCTGAGTCAGACACCTCCACTGCAGTTGCCGGTGACACTCCTGCACCCACCACCCCTTCACTGCCTCACTCTGCCATCCCCTGATCCTGTCCCTGCGGTGCCTGGCCTGCCCCTTGTATGCCCCTCCAAGGGGGATGTCCCCTGTCCCTACCAGTGCAGGCAAGCAATGGGTGACCAGTTGTCACTTGTCACCCTGTTGGGACATGGATTTTGGACTGGCCATTGGCCTTAGTTTCTTTTGGACGTCAACTTTTCATTTTACATTAGCTGAATAAAGCCTCTTTTTGTTTAATTGTGGTTTTTCTTTGGATGTACATGATGTAGATGAGTAGCATCCTGCATTTGCAGTGGTAATAGTGTTCAGATCAGGAAAATGAAGTGTTGCTGTGATGGACTCCATGTGGTCCATGGGATATGTGTCCTGTTGTAGTCTGGATCTATGGCATCCTTTGCTGCAGTCTGAGGGTGTAATGCTCAGCATTTGACACAGGGATGTACGTTTTGCATTTGTAAATGAACATCTTTGTCTTACACTGATGCACATCTGGTGGGCTTACCACTGTTCAATGTTCCGATTTCCCTGACTGTGTGCCCATCTCTACTGGACATGCAGTTTTGCACATCAATGTTGAAGGACTCATCTGTGTATACAGTGCAACTGGCTTGCCACGTGTTTTGGGTGTATGCAGATGACTGACGTGACACTCCTGTACCCAGGCTGATGTGAGCAGAGCCTTCTGTGTGTTGTAGTTGTTGACTCACTGACGGAGTGTCCTGCTGACATGTTTGAGTCGTGCACAGACAAGGTTTGGCACAGCGGACCTTCCACAGGAGTGGAGTGCCCTCATGGCAGTGTGTAATCCGGTGACATTGCGTGTGCCCATGTTGTGTGTTGTGTAAGCATGTCTGTGCATGTTCCCTTCCCTTTTCCTACACAGGCTGTGTCCCTAGGGATGTTCCTGTTTGTGATGCTTGCAGAGTAGGTCTGTGTTCATCCAGCATCTTGGACCTGGTTTCTCCGTGATGTGGGTGCATGGCAAACTAATGTTCATGAGGTTGTCATCCCAGGTTGTCTTTGTTGTCAGGGCTGGGGATGTGGGCAAACGCAGATGGGACACATTCTGGATTCCCCTTGGCACTTGTTTACACAAGTCATGTGATTTACAGTTTGTGGTAGCTTTCAGTGATTGTGACATGTTGTGTGTGTGACTGCTGCCACTCCTCAGGGTCAGAGCTGCAATGTTGGAAGTTGTGTACATGTGTTCTTTGTGTGTCACCTTGGCTTCTTCGTTAGTGTGTGACTATGGCCAGGATCCCATTGATTGTGATGGATTTCACATCATGCGCATGTACGGCGTACTGTGCAGTGTGTCAGACATTGACGAGTCTTGTTGACTGGCCATGTGTGATGGGTTTCTGCACATTAGTTCCCCCCACCACCCCTGGGATTGTCATGGGTGCATGTGCAATGTCACCAGTCCATGTGAGCTTCACTGCTGCACATTGGTGGAGATCAGGGTATGTGGTGTTGAGTAACCCTGGGCGTAGTTCGCGAAGTAGCGCTTCGCAAAGCTACGCAAAGTGAAGTTTGCACTACGCGAGCTTCTCGTAGCACTACGCGAACTGCGTAGTGCGTGTTCGCAATGATTACACAGTGCCGGATGCTTGTCCGCACTGTGCAATCATTGAAAACGGCATCTTGCACAGTGCGAGCTGTCTTTTACTGCCGCTCGAGTAGATTTTTACTCGAGCGGCAGCTTTCTCAACGCGGACTGGTAGTTTCTCATCGCGAGCGGTCGCGAGCATACGCGACCACTCGCAATGAGAAACCTGACCTCCCCGCGTTGAGAATCTCGCCGGGAGGTTTATTTTCCACGCTCGCGATCGGCAACTTGTGTTGCTGATCGCGAACGAGGAAAAAGTCTCGCCGGGATGTCATTTTGCTTGCTCGCGGTCGCCAACTTGACGTTGAGGACCCCGAACAAGCAAAAAATGACCGCTGCACTACGCTACGCGTGTTTGCACTGTGCTACGTGCAATTCGCGTTGTGCGAAGTAGCGCAAACTTCGCAAACTACGCGAGCGTAGCGTAGTTTTCCGCCCAGGCCTAGTGTTGAGTGTGCAAATGTGAGTTGTTGCACGGCTAGACCCCTACCTCCATTTTGGCCTTGGCTGGCAGGCCGTGCTGATTGATTGGAGCTTGTGTAGGTGTGATGGTAGTTTGTTGCTCAGGACACATGGCTGTGGTTCACAGTGTGAACGACATCTACCTTTGTCAGCACAGTTGGATTGTCATGCAGGCTAGTGTCAGCACAATGTGGGGTCCCTGGGGGTAGTGCTATGGTGGGTCTGTCTCTTGCTGTGTTAGTTGCTGTTCCTACAAGCTTGTGTGACATGTGCAATTTGGGCTCCCTCTCATCTCACAATGCCTAATTGCCCACATAGGGAAATCCGATCCATGAGTTACTTTTGTGTGGCACTGTATACACATCTGTGTGATTGGAATTCAGGCCTCCTCATGTGTTGTGTGGTTGCCTGGGGACACTGGCACACCCCCCCATCACCTGTTGTGTTTGATATGCAGTGTGAGTCTGCCTGTTTGTGTTTGTGCATTTGCACCACTGCATTGGCATTTCTGTAGTGTGCCATTGGCTGTATGTTGTTTGGTGGCTTTCCCCTGCTCTCCCTGGGACTCCTAGGTCATCAGTCAGCACAATGATCATGGTTTGTATGTCCCATTGATGCCATGGTATGGTATTTGTCCACCTGACATCGACAGTCTCCACAGGATATCTACATTTGTGTGTCCATTGGTGCAGATATGTGGGTCAGCATCATGATGGTCACTTCTGTCATTGTGTTATTTGTGAATGTTGACAATGTGGTCCCCCATGTGTGATGTTTGTATGCACATGGCCAAAACGATGTTTCTGTGACACTGCACTGTTTGCCTCGCCCAATCTATGTTGCTATGGGACACAAGCACTACTATGCCACTGATGTTTTTGTTGTTGTGTGACCAGGATTCATCCATACAGTTTGGCTTTGGCAGCTTTTACCATGACTACACTTACCTTATGATCACCGTGGTGATGGTGCTTTTGGGCCCATTGCCACACTGTTCAAAAGGTGCATCAGCTAGGGACCCCACACTTACCTTTTGGTCACTGTGGTGATGGGGCTTTAGGCCCCATTGCCACACTGTTCAAAAGGTGCATCAGCTATGGACCCCACACTTACCTTTTGGTCACTGTGGTGATGGGGCTTTAGGCCCCATTGCCACACTGTTCAAGAGGTGCATCAGCTATGGACCACACACTTACCTTTTGGTCACTGTGGTGATGGGGCCCCATTGCCACACTGTTCAAGAGGTGCATCAGCTATGGACCCCACACTTACCTTTTGGTCACTGTGGTGATGGGGTGTTCCACCCCATTGCCACAGTGGCCATGGTCGGCTTGCATTGTGGAGGCCACACACATTTATGTGTGACACATGTGATAGTGGGTCACATTGTATGTTCAATGTCATGTTCAGTGTTGTAGGCATTTGACACAGACTACACACGCTTGTCATGGTGTTGGGGGGATGTAATTTTCTGTAATTCCTTATGTGGTTGTGTCATGCATTACCCGTCCTATGAGTAGGGGTGGTGGTAGTGGCAGGCATCCAGCCCCCCATGAGTAGGGATGGTAGTAGTGATAGGCATCCAGGCCCCCATGAGTAGGGGTGGTGGTAGTGATAGACATCCAGGCCCCCATGAGTAGGGGCGGTGGTAGTGGCAGGCATCCAGCCCCCCATGAGTAGGAGTGGTGGTAGTGGCAGGTATCCAGCCCCCCCCTGAGTAGGGGTGGTGGTAGTGGCAGCCATCCAGCCCCCCATGAGTGGGGATGGTAGTAGTGATAGGCATCCAGGCCCCCATGAGTAGGGGTGGTGGTAGTGGCAGGCATCCAGCCCCCCATGAGTGGGGATGGTAGTAGTGATAGGCATCCAGGCCCCCATGCGTAGGGGTGGTGGTAGTGATAGGCATCCATCACCCTAAGGGTGGGGATGGTATTAGTGACAGGCATCCAGGCCCCCATGAGTAGGGGTGGTGGTAGTGGTAGGCATCCATCACCCTAAGGGTGGGGATGGTAGTAGTGACAGGCATCCAGGCCCCCATGAGTAGGGGTGGTGGTAGTGGCAGGCATCCAGCCCCCCCCCTGAGTGGGGTGGTGGTAGTGGCAGGCATCCAGTCCCCCATGAGTGGGGATGGTGGTAGTGGCAGGCATCCAGCCCCCCATGAGTGGGGATGGTAGTAGTGATAGGCATCCAGGCCCCAATGAGTAGGGGTGGTGGTAGTGGCAGGCATCCAGCCCCCCCTGAGTAGGGGTGGTGGTAGTGGCAGCCATCCAGCCCCCCATGAGTGGGGATGGTAGTAGTGATAGGCATCCAGGCCCCCTGAGTAGGGGTGGTGGTAGTGGCAGGCATCCAGCCCCCCCCTGAGTAGGGGTGGTGGTAGTGGCAGCCATCCAGCCCCCCATGAGTGGGGATGGTAGTAGTGATAGGCATCCAGGCCCCCATGAGTAGGGGTGGTGGTAGTGGCAGGCATCCAGCCCCCCATGAGTGGGGATGGTAGTAGTGATAGGCATCCAGGCCCCCATGAGTAGGGGTGGTGGTGGTGGCAGGCATCCATCACCCTAAGGGTGGGGATGGTAGTAGTGACAGGCATCCAGGCCCCCATGAGTAGGGGTGGTGGTAGTGGTAGGCATCCATCACCCTAAGGGTGGGGATGGTAGTAGTGACAGGCATCCAGGCCCCCATGAGTAGGGGTGGTGGTAGTGGCAGGCATCCAGCCCCCCATGAGTGGGGATGGTAGTAGTGATAGGCATCCAGGCCCCCATGAGTAGGGGTGGTGGTAGTGATAGGCATCCAGGCCCCCATGACTAGGGGTGGTGGTAGTGGCAGGCATCCAGCCCCCCATGAGTAGGGGTGGTGGTAGTGGCAGGCATCCAGCCCCCCTGAGTAGGGGTGGTGGTAGTGGCAGGCATCTAGCCCCCCCATGAGTGGGGATGGTAGTAGTGATAGGCATCCAGGCCCCCATGAGTAGGGGTGGTGGTAGTGGCAGCCATCCAGCCCCCCATGAGTGGGGATGGTAGTAGTGATAGGCATCCAGGCCCCCATGAGTAGGGGTGTAGGTAGTGGCAGGCATCCAGCCCCCCCTGAGTAGGGGTGGTGGTAGTGGCAGCCATCCAGCCCCCCATGAGTGGGGATGGTAGTAGTGATAGGCATCCAGGCCCCCATGAGTAGGGGTGGTGGTAGTGGCAGGCATCCAGCCCCCCCTGAGTAGGGGTGGTGGTAGTGGTAGGCATCCAGCCCTCCATGAGTAGGGGTAGTGGTAGGCATCCATCACCCTAAGGGTGGGGATGGTAGTAGTGACAGGCATCCAGGCCCCCATGAGTAGGGGTGGTGGTAGTGGCAGGCATCCAGCCCCCCCATGAGTGGGGATGGTAGTAGTGATAGGCATCCAGGCCCCCATGAGTAGGGGTGGTGGTAGTGGCAGCCATCCAGCCCCCCATGAGTGGGGATGGTAGTAGTGATAGGCATCCAGGCCCCCATGAGTAGGGGTGGTGGTAGTGGCAGGCATCCAGCCCCCCTGAGTAGGGGTGGTGGTAGTGGCAGCCATCCAGCCCCCCATGAGTGGGGATGGTAGTAGTGATAGGCATCCAGGCCCCCATGAGTAGGGGTGGTGGTAGTGGCAGGCATCCAGCCCCCCCTGAGTAGGGGTGGTGGTAGTGGTAGGCATCCAGCCCCCCATGAGTAGGGGTAGTGGTAGGCATCCATCACCCTAAGGGTGGGGATGGTAGTAGTGACAGGCATCCAGGCCCCCATGAGTAGGGGTGGTGGTAGTGGTAGGCATCCATCACCCTAAGGGTGGGGATGGAAGTAGTGACAGGCATCCAGGCCCCCATGAGTAGGGGTGGTGGTAGTGGCAGGCATCCAGCCCCCCATGAGTGGGGATGGTAGTAGTGACAGGCATCCATCCCCCCATGAGTAGGGGTGGTGGTAGTGGCAGGCATCTAGCCCCCCCTGAGTAGGGGTGGTGGTAGTGGCAGGCATCCAGCCCCCCCTGAGTAGGGGTGGTGTTAGTGGTAGGCATCCATCCCCCTATGGGTGTGTATGACATTGGTGATGCCCATCCCACCCCTATGGTTGTGCTGTTGCTAGTGTACGTCATTTGTGCATCCCTATGTGTGTGTGACATATTTTGGGTACGTGTAGTTTGTTTGTATTGTTGGTGTTTGACTTACCGTCTGCGCGGTACGCGTCCGTACTGGTCCCGGTAATAGATGTAGAGTATAGGTAGGACCTGCGCGATGGAATTCATGGTTGGGTCGTCTCGTTTGGGTTTCTCATGTCTTCGACTCGTACGCGTCGCTGGCTTGTTCGTCTCGTAGCCGTGGATCGTCTTGTGGCGCGAAACGGAGCTTATGTACGGCTCTCCCGGATGCTGAAACGTGCCGGACGTAGCGACGGGTTCGGCGCGTACGGAGCGCGCATCGTACTAGTCCGGCCGGAAGGTGCTGTGTATTTGGTTCCGTGCGGCTCGAATCGGCGTTTACGGATCCGGCTCGGGCGGGGAACAGGAGCTGGATTGGGTGAGTACGGCTCACTCGGGAAATGGGTTGTTATGCGCATCGTACTTGTTTGTCCGGACGGGTGTTCGAATCGGTCGGGCAACACGCATTCGGCTGGGTTTTTTTCCGGACGAATACTGTTAGGTGCGCTTCCGGCCGAGATCGAAATCGACCCCAGAATGTTAAAATCAACTTCACTAAAAGATGTATTTTATCATTCTGAGTTCAGGCATACTAAATTCATTTCTCTACCATGTTCCCTGGGTCAGTTAGGATTATAAGGTGTAATAATCAAACTGCCCATTCTGGCCTATGGGGAACAGGTAGCCTTGCAATAGTGAAAAACGAAAATGGCTGTAATTCACTATTAGGACATGCCACACACACCAGGGCATGTCCTACCTTATACTTACAATGCACCCTGCCCTAGGGCCTACTTTAGGGGTGACCAACATGCAGTAAAGGGAAGGTTTAGGGACTGGTAAGTGGGTGCACTCACCAAGTCAACATGGCAGCCCTAGGCTGCACACAGGCTCTGCTATGGCAGGCCTGAGACACACTTTACAAGCTGCTTCTGTGGGTGGCACAACCAGTGCTGCATGCCCACCAGCAGCATTGGATTTACCAGCCCTGGGCACACTCAGTGCACTGTACTAGGGACTGACAAGTAAACCAATCATCCAATCATGGAGTCACTAATACATAACACAATTTATCATAGGGAGCACTTGCACTGTGGCACTGAATAGCAGTGGCACAGTGCCCAAAGCATCTAAACCAGCAAAAACAGATCAATAACATTGGAGGCATCCTCAAAAAATGGAAGGGAGACCCACACCAAGGATGCCAGGTCTAACACGTGTTCCCCACAGCTGAAATGTGGGGAGAACTATCCTACCTCTAGGGAGTTCTCTTCACTAAGGCGGAAAAATCTGGACAGACCATCAGCATTGGCGTGTTCTGTACCACGGCGGTGTTCCACCGTGAAGTCCATCCCCTGTAGGGAAATGGCCCACCTCAACAGCTTTGGATTCTCACCCCTCATCTGCATCAACCATCTGAGGGGCCGGAGGTCTGTCTGAACCCGGAAGTGAGTCCCAAACAGGTATGGTCTCAGCTTCTTCAGCGCCCAGACCACAGCAAATGCCTCACGCTCAATAGCACTCCACCTCTGTTCCCGTGGAAGTAACCTCCTACTAAGGAAGGCTACAGGTTGGTCTAGGCCCTCCTCATTCATCTGTGACAAAACAGCCCCCACACCATGCTCTGAAGCGTCTCTCTCAACGATAAACTCTTTGGAGAAGTTTGGGGCCAGGAGCACGGGCGCCGTGCACATTGCTGTCTTCAAGGTGTCAAAAGCTTGTTGACAGGTGTTAGTCCAAATCACTCTCTTGGGCTGCTTCCTGGGAGTCAGCTCTGTCAAGGGTGCAACAATGCTGCCATACCCCTTGACAAATCTCCTGTAATACCCGGTGAGTCCTAGGAAGGCTCTCACCGCTGTCTGGGTCTTGGGGGGCTCCCAAGCCAGAATGGTATCTATCTTGGGCTGTAGGGGCGCCACCTGGCCGCTCCCAACCTGGTGTCCCAAGTACACCACGGAACCCTGCCCGATCTGGCACTTACTTGCCTTGATCGTGAGGGCTGCCCTCCGCAGAGCCATCAACACTTCCCAGAGGTGGCGCAGATGTTCTTCCCAACTGGTGCTGAACACTGCGATGTCATCCAGGTAGGCGTCACTGAACTCTTCCAGTCCAACCAACACCTGGTTGACCAACCTCTGAAAGGTGGCAGGGGCATTCTTCATCCCAAAGGGCATCACCCGGAATTGGTAGTGCCCATCTGGTGTGGAGAATGCTGACCTCTCCTTTGCCCCATCAGTCAAGGCGATCTGCCAGTACCCAGACGTTAAGTCAAACGTACTGAGGTACCGGGCAGCACCTAACCGATCTATGAGCTCATCAGCTCTGGTGATGGGGTGTGCGTCAGTCCTGGTGACTGAATTGAGTCCTTGGTAGTCCACACAGAACCTGGGTTCAGGTGTGGCACCAGGCGCAGCAGCCTTTGGGACCAAGACCACTGGGCTGGCCCAAGGGCTGTGAGAGGACTCAATTACCCCCAATGCAAACATCTTGGAGACCTCCTCCTTGATGCAAGCTCTCACCCTGTCAGTCACCCTGTAAGCCTTATGCTTGACAGGAAGACTGTCCCCAGTGTCCACATCATGGACGCACCAGTCAGTGACACTAGGAACCAGGGAGAACAGGAAAGGAAACTGCCCCAACAGTTGGCGACAGTCACCTTGCTGCTCAGGTGTCAGGGAGGTAGAGAGGTTCACACCCTCCACTGATCCATCTTGCTCTTGGGCTGACAGGAGGTCAGGGAGAGGCTCGGTCTCCTCCTCCATCCCAGCATCTGTAGCTAAGAGCATGCCCACTTGGGACCTCTCCAAGTGGGGCTTCAGGCGGTTGATGTGCGGGACCCGCAAGGGGTTCCTGGGAGACCGCATGTCCACCAAGTAGGTCACAGGACCTTTGCGCTCCACCACCTCAAAGGGTCCGGTCCACTTATCCTGGAGCGCACAGGGCTCCACTGGGGCCATGACCCACACTTTCTGACCAGGTTGAAGCTCAACCAGAGTGGCATTCTGGTGGTACCACCGCTTCATTTCCTCCTGGCTGGCTTCCAGATTTGCCTCAGCAAGTTGCCTGAAATGCCTAGTTTGATTCCTGAAGGCCAGCATGTAGCTATATACATCCTGGGGAGGTTTCCTGGGAGATTGCTCCCAGCCTTCCTTGACCAAACTCAGAGGTCCTCTCACTGGGTGACCATACAGAAGCTCAAAGGGGCTGAACCCTAGAGACTTCTGTGGCACCTCACGGTATGCAACAAGAAGGCATGGCAAGAGGACGTCCCACTTACACCTCATGGGTTCTTCCAAACCCATAATCATGCCCTTCAGGGTCCGGTTGAATCTCTCAACCAACCCATTTCCTTGGGGGTGGTAAGGAGTGGTGAACTTGTACGTTACACCGCACCCCTGCCACAGGGACTTCATATACTTGGATATAAAGTTAGTATCTCTGTCAGACACCACCTCTTGAGGGAACCCCACATGGGAGAAAATTCCCATCAGTGCCCGTCCCACCACAGGGGCCGTCACTGTCCTCAGAGGGATGGCTTCAGGGTACCGGGTGGCATGGTCCACCAAGACCAGGATGAACCTGTTGCCCATGGCTGTCTTGGGGTCCAGTGGCCCCACAATGTCAATACCCACCCGTTCAAAGGGGGTGCTGACTACAGGGAATGGCTGGAGAGGAGCCTTCTGCTTCCTCCCACTCTTTCCACTTGCCTGGCAAGTCTGACAGGTCCTGCAGTGAGTGGCGGCACTCCTGCGCATCTGGGGCCAAAAGAAATGGGTGACAAGCCTTTCAAAGGTCTTGTCCTGCCCCAGATGTCCTGCTAAAGGCACATCATGAGCCAAACCCAGTAGCAAGGCTCTGAAGCACTGGGGTACCACCAGCACACGGGCTGACCCAGGCTTAGCAACCTTAGGCTCGCTATACAGGAGACCATTCTCCCAGTAGATCCAATGTGATCCAGACTGATCACCTGCTGCCTGGTCTGTGGCCTGTTGCCTCAGACCCACGAGAGAAGGGCACTTGTTCTGCTCCTCGCAGAACTCCTCCCTGGAGGGTCCTCCATCTTGCCGCCAATGGGTCAGCTCAGGCAGGTCCCCCAGTTCAGCTACCTGTTCCCCTGTAGGCTCCAGGGCATCCCCCTCAGGGTCTGCCTCCTCCTGGACCGTGGGAACTTCGGGGGTCAGTTTCCCGCGCCCCCTGCCTCTTCTCTCTCTGGCAGGCACCTGGGCCTCCCTCTCAGGTTCCAGGTCCTCTTGAACACCTCTGGCTGCCATGGACAGGGTGGTCACACACGCCCAATCAGGCAAGCTTAACATCTCCAAATGAGCACTCCGCTCCACCTTAGCCCAAGGGGAGCTCTCCAAATCGTTCCCTAACAAACAGTCAACAGGCATGGCTGGCCTCACAGCTACTTGAAGAGTACCAGAGACCCCCCCACTCAAAGGGAACCTGAGCCACCTTGCAGTGGCTCTCTGTGTTGTCAGCGGCAACAACTGGATAGAATGCATCAGGGACCACCTGCTCTTTAGACACCAGGTGACACTTGACAGCTGTCACACTGGCTCCTGTGTCTCTCAGAGCCTCCACCCTATGGCCATTGATGGTCACCCACTGCCTGTACTTCTTAGTGTTCTCAGGCAGTTGGGTCCTAGGGACAATATCAGAGTCTCCTAATGAGACAAGGGAAAATACTACAGGATCCCGCCCACCTTGGGCACCCATCTCCTCCCCCAGGGCTACACTAGCCAACTGCCGGGGGACTGCACCAAGGGGTGCTGGCTTTCCAAACAAAGGGCAATGGGGATCATTGGCCTTGGGCGCCACACTTGTAGCACACCTGGGGTCCCCTATGAACAGGTGGACCTGTCGGGCCCCCGTGCTTCTTCTCAGGGGGAGGCTGGGAACCTTTCCCTTGGTTCCCTTGGGGTTTACTTTGGGACCCTTTCTGGAACTCCCTCTGTTTACCCTTGTCCCCCCCACTCTTCTGCTGGGGACCCTGCCCACCCTTGGCGGAGACTCCCAGGTGACCCTTGTGGATCCGGGTGCTCACCCAGCGGTCCGCCTCCTCAGCAAGCTGCCTAGGGTTAGTCAGCCTACTATCAATCAGGTGCTGGCGTAGCTCAGGAAAACAATTATTGGACAAGTGCTCCCATGCAATCAAATCAAAGAGCGCCTGAAAATCATTTGCTTTGCTACCCTTTACCCAATCATCCAATGCTCTGCAAAAAAAGGTCACATACTCAACCCAGGTACTGCCTTCAATCTTCTTACAGTTCCTGAACCTCTGCCTATAGAGTTCAGGAGTCAACCCATACCTGGTCATCAATGCATTCTTCATGTGGCTGTAGGAATTATAGACTTCAGAGGGCAAGTCCAACACGGTATCCCGCCCCTCACTAAGGAACCGACCCCACAACCCCGCTCCCCAATCCTTCTCAGGGACCCGGTGGGAAGTCATGGCTACCTCATAGGCCTTAAACCATTGCCCAATATCATCATTCTTAAAAAGCTCCTTAACCGCATCCTTAGGAATACACACCCTAGCCTCAACAGGCACGGACGGTGTGCTGCCACCAGAGGGAGAAATCTCTAAATTCTTGGCTCTGAACTCCATCTCCCTCAAACTTTTTTCATGCTCCTGATCCATTCTTTTCTCTTCTAAGGCCAACTTTTTAGATTGCAATTCAAACTCCAACTGCCCCTTGAACTTGAGCTTGGTCAGCTCCATCTCATGCATCCTACTCTTTTCTCTGTCCTCCAGCTCTTCTGGGGACAGACCTCTGCCAGAAACACTGCTACCTACGGGGGAAGGTGCTCTCCTCTCCCCTGGACCCACTGGACCATCCAGCTACCCTTCTGTTCCTTCAGCCCCCTCCACAAGCTCAGGGGTGCTCCTTGCTTCAACCTCAGCGCCTTTTGGAACTCATCCTTCTTGGTGATTCCGGTCATAGCAACTTTAAATTTCCTGCAGAAGTGCTTCAGCTGTTTGACATTGTAGCATTCTAGTTTCTCCTCTTCCCAATCACAATCAACAGATGTAAAGAATGCTTTATCCATGATGGTTAAACTTGGCAGTTTTTAGCAAAAATAGAAAGTCCCAGAAAAGAATATCTACCAAAAGTATGTGGTTGCGTTTTGGTCTGCACTCACTAGGTAGTGTTCACCAATCACTGTACATGAGTCACAAATGCAAGTCCAGAATCCTCACCGCTGACCACCAATGTTAGAACTGGGGGTCTCTAGTTGGCAGAGGTAGGTACCATTGTCCAAATAGGGACTCTTGCTTCTAGTCAGGGTAAAGGGGTACACTCCTGAAATAACCCCTGCTCACCCCCTTGGTAGCTTGGCACGAGCAGACAGGCTTAGTTCAGAGGCAGTGTGTAAAGCATTTGTGAACACATACAGTAATCCAGTGACAACACTACAAATGGACACCACACAGGTTGTATTGTAGAAATCAGTATCTTTTATATAGATTTACCACAAGACCATAAACGACAAAAATAATCCACAATACTGTACTTTAAAGATGGTAGAATTAGCTTAAGTCTCTTAAAATGGAAATGCGACACTTTGAGTTCAATGTACCTGAGATGCGTAACGCGATACAACAAAAGTGGTGCAGGGAAGGTGATGCGTCGGTTCCTTACATGCAAGAACGGTGATGCGTCGGTTCCCTACTGATGCGCAGGGGACAGTGATGCGTCGGTTCTTCTCGGCGTGGGGAGGTGATGCGTCGGTTTCTTACTGCGCTTCTGTGGCGATGTGACAAGCAGCACCGTGATGCGATGAAGATCTGGTGCAAAGAAACAAAATGGCGTCTTCTTGATGTTGCGACAATGAAGGGGTGATGCGTGCACGCCCGACGGCCATGCGGCAATTTTGATGAATCTTTGGAGCCGCGACAGGCCCTGCGACACGCTTCCCTGGCGATGCGACGGCGTCTGATGCGAGGTCGACGATCTTCTCCTGGGATGCGGGGCGCCTAGTGATGCGATGCGTTGGCGTCTGATGCGAGGTCGATGCTCTGCCCCGGGGATGCGACGGCATCTGATGCGACGGTGACACTTTTCTCTGGTGCTGCAAGGCGCTTCGAAGGATGTGAGGGTGTCAGCGGCGCGCTTCTTCGGGGATGCGCCGGCGTCTGATGCGACGTCGACACTCTTCTCCGGCGATGCGAGAAGCAGCGTCTGCGGCGGCGACACGCTTCTTCGTCTTGAGTCGCGCTTCCAGCTCCCAGCGACATGCAAGTGTGTCAGAAGGTCCAAATTCCCAGCAAGGGAATACAGGGGAGCTGGTGGGTGAAGTCTGTTGTTCCTGAGACTTCAGCAGGAGGCAAGCTCTGAAATCAAGCCCTTGGAGATCCTTCACAAGTTGATGAAAGTACACACAAAGTTCCCTTCTCCTTTCTTTGGCAGTCAGGCAACCACTGCAGGCAGATCCCTCTAGCTTAGGGATAGTCTTCTCCTCAGTTTCTTCTTGGTTCCGCTCCTCAGCAAAGGTTTCTTCTTGTTTCCCAAAAGTGATCTAATTTCCTAGGGGTCTGGGTCCCCTTTTTATACACCTTTTCTCTTTGTTCTCTGAAGGCAGAGAGGCCTTTGCCTAGTCCAAAACCAGTTCTGGTCAGTGCTGGAGCACTTTGTTTACAGGACTCCTTCTTTCCTTTCAGAATGTGGGGCAGGGTGCTCAGCCGCCCAGAAGGAGGGGGAGCCAGCATTGTGGAAGGCAGGCACAGCCCTATTCAGATCCAGGTGCAACTCCTCCCTCCACTCTGGATGCAGATCTCTCTATTCAGCCCTGTGCTGACTCCCCTGTCTCCTGGAGCCACCCCCAGCCCCTGTCACTCAAACTCCAGAAAAGGAATACACAACCCAGCAGAGGCAGGCTTGGAAGGTTAGGCAAGAAAATAACTACTTTCTAAAAGTGGTATTTTCAAACACAGAATGTTAAAATCAACTTCACTAAAAGATGTATTTTATCATTCTGAGTTCAGGCATACTAAATTCGTTTCTCTACCATGTTCCCTGGGTCAGTTAGGATTATAAGGTGTAATAATCAAACTGCACATTCTGGCCTATGGGGAACAGGTAGCCTTGCAATAGTGAAAAACGAAAATGGCTGTAATTCACTATTAGGACATGCCACACACACCAGGGCATGTCCTACCTTATACTTACAACGCCCCCTGCCCTAGGGCCTACTTTAGGGGTGACCAACATGCAGTAAAGGGAAGGTTTAGGGACTGGTAAGTGGGTGCACTCACCAAGTCGACATGGCAGCCCTAGGCTGTACGTCAAATCACAGGAGACACTGTTCCAAGATAGGGGTGCAAAAATGTCACCCTCTCATCAACAAGAAAAGATAGAGAATAGAGTCAGAAAGAGGGAGAAGAAATAGAGAGAGGCAAAGATATCTCCCCAGTATCAAGGATCCAATCCCGAAGGAGGGCCAAGTCTTGCCTCTTAGTAGCCCTCACACACCCCAAGGGATGTCATGCTTCATCATAGGCCTGTGCTCCTCGCCGGGCCGGCGCTGCAATGCCCAACGGGTCCCCCGAAGGGTCACTTTGCGGGAGATCTTTTAAGAGAAAGCCGTAAGATGAGTGCAGGTATGGGGGCGGATCCGAGGTGGAAGTGATAAAGACGTGCAGTGAAAGGTGCTCAAAATTAAAACTACCTAGGAGTATCCACAAGAAGAATTTTAATCACGTGGTGCCCCTGGTAGACTAAAAAACCAGAAGGTAAGTAAGTTACTGTGGGGCTGTATGTGCCCAAGTAACTATTCTAAGGTCGACATGTTTCACGCCTAGTGTGTCTGAATGATCAATGGCGTTTCCTCAGGACCTAACAGTGAAGATAATAAAATAAGTGCACGTAAAAAGGGGGTTCCAAAATGAGGATGGTAACCCACAAAAGTGAAAGGTATATCTGGGCAATGAAGTACCCTCACATCTAGGGGAGAAATCTCCCGAGGCTAGTACATACTGGACGCCTGCACCTTATTGGGATTGCGTCGGGTGCCGGCTCACTCGCACCTACCCTCTACCAGCGACTGTACTTCATTGTTTAGGGCACTTCTATAGTTTAGATAGTAACCAAACTGTAAGGAACACAGTTGTGTGGATTGCCCAGATATACCTTTCACTTTTGTGGGTTACCATCCTCATTTTGGAACCCCCTTTTTACGTGCACTTATTTTATTATCTTCACTGTTAGGTCCTGAGGAAACGCCATTGATCATTCAGACACACTAGGCGTGAAACATGTCGACCTTAGAATAGTTACTTGGGCACATACAGCCCCACAGTAACTTACTTACCTTCGGGTTTTTAGTCTACCAGGGGCACCACGTGATTAAAATTCTTCTTGTGGATACTCCTAGGTAGTTTTAATTTTGAGCACCTTTCACTGCACGTCTTTTATCACTTCCACCTCCGGATCCGCCCCACATACCTGCACTCATCTTACGGCTTTTCTCTTAAAAGATCTCCGCAAAAGTGACCCTTCGGGGACCCGTTGGGCATTGCAGCGCCGGCCCGACGAGGAGCACAGGCCCTATGATGAAGCATGACATCCCTTGGGGTGTGTGAGGGCTACTAAGAGGCAAGACTTGGCCCTCCCCTTTGGGATTGGATCCTTGATACTGGGGAGATATCTTTGCCTCTCTCTATTTCTTCTCCCTCTTTTCTGACTCTATTCTCTATATTTTCTTGTTGATGAGAGGGTGACATTTTTGCACCCCTATCTTGGAACAGTGTCTCCTGTGATTTGACGTTCACTTATGGAGCACGGACACTGGACCTTAATAGGCTCCTGGTCCCCCCCTTCTCTTCTTTTTTGACGCAGCCCTAGGCTGTACACAGGCTCTGCTATGGCAGGCCTGAGACACACTTTACAAGCTGCTTCTGTGGGTGGCACAACCAGTGCTGCAAGCCCACCAGCAGCATTGGATTTACCAGCCCTGGGCACACTCAGTGCACTGTACTAGGGACTGACAAGTAAACCAATCATCCAATCATGGAGTCAGTAATACATAACACAATTTATCATAGGAGCACTTGCACTGTGGCACTGAATAGCAGTGGCACAGTGCCCAAAGCATCTAAACCAGCAAAAACAGATCAATAACATTGGAGGCATCCTCAAAAAATGGAAGGGAGACCCACACCAAGGATGCCAGGTCTAACACCCGCTATTACTATCGATCACACCGCAAATAGTGCAGACACTGTTTGGCTGAGACTATACGGTCTAAGAAAGTGTTGCATAACACATCCTGATTAGAGTCCACGATGGAGGGCAATACAATGTTGTTGAGGTGCCTTGTATTATCCTCTTCCCCCCAGGGGACCCGTATTTTCTTGAATGTGACAAGGGCCCTGATATGAATGGAGCTCCGTCCAGATCAAAGGCTCTATGCCCTATTCAGGAACAACCCCCCCTGCAGTTTCTGCATTAGTTAGCCGATTGGACCTTCAAATTGTTTTGTTTCATGTTTGGACCAGCAAAGTTCTACCGCTAGTCCTAGTATTGGGATCTTTGGTTGTGTTGTGTTTTTTGGGAAAATGGCTCACTCTAAGTCCTGGAATGTATAATATATGTTGTGTATGCCGGGGTTGCTACACTACATATGAACGGATACATGTATGGCGGTGTTGGGCAAATATAAAGTGCTAACATGGAATGTTCGGGGGATAGGATCAGTGAACAAGCGACACTGGATCCATGCCCAATTAAACACATGGAAAATACATATAGCCTTCCTCCAGGAAACCCACCTCACTGACTCTGAGGTAATCAAACTGCGTAAGAAATGGAGCGGCTAGATATTCACTACATCATACTCGGTATTCGCGAGAGGAACACTCATATGGGTCAGACATGGGGTACAGTTCATGAACATAGAACAGCGAATAGATGCACAGGGAAGATAAACGGTGCTACATGGGACGCTTGACGGGATACACATAGTAATAGGAAGTGTATACGCTCCAAATTTTGAACAGGATAAATTCCTTACCAATCTGAACACAGTACTAGCGGACTGGGCTAATATCCCGTGGGTACTGGGTGGGGATTATAATTCCACTCTTGACATACACCTGGATCGCTCCCATCCACCGGTTCGTGGAGCCGTTTCCATTAAACATGCAGAGTTCCTGAGGTCGTGGGCATAGGGGTGGACGATCAAAGATGTGTGGCGTCTCCAAAACCCTACCAGTCGCAAATACTCTTTCTATTCTCCAACACACCAACTACACACTAGACTGGACAGAATATTCTGTTCTTCATTCATCACACCCCAAATCTCCCAAACTACATATTTGGGTAAAACCTTATCTGACCACAATCCACTTGAAATCCTAATAGAATGGGGGAAAGTACCCTCCCCGGTCCTGACCTGGAAATTGTGGCCACAGATGTTGGAAGATGCGGTCTTCTGAGATAAACTGGCCACGACAATCACCAATTACTTTAATGAAAACGCGAATTCGGCCTCTTCTCGCTTAATAGAATGGGACGCATTTAAGACAGTGTTGCGAGGGGCATCCATAGGAGCGACAGTGGGGCCCGACAAGAAATTATCAAGAGTCTTACGGTACTCAAAGATTCCCTACAAGAGCTGGAGAGGAAGGTGACTACAGATCCCTCCAATCAAACAGAACTACAGGAGGCGAGAATTCGGCATGCCGAACTCCTTGAGGATTTATGCCTCATTGACTACCGAGCTTACACCCAACATACACACGCTGAAGCATATAAATAGGGCACCCTACTGGCCCGCCTACTGCGAGATGCACCCCCCCTATATCAACACCAGAAGTGGCACTGCAGGATGGCACCATAGTGTATATACAGACAGACATTAATACTGCATTCAGTGACTATTATGAGAGGTTATATAGCGCCCCAGGTACCACACTGCCGGAACAGATAGACATGTTCCTAGACGGATTGACATACCCTAAATTAACGGAAAATGCCCAGGAGGAATTAGAAGCCCCAATCACAAGGGCCGAAATCAAGGAGGCCATTAAGGAACTCCCACGCAATAAGACCCCCGGCCTAGACGGCTTGCCGGCGGAATTTTATTCTACCTTTACAGATAGTCTAACCCCGCAACTTGCCTGTCTATATAATGCGGCGCAGGAGGCCCAGTCCCTCCCACTAACTACCATGCAGGCTCTAGTCATATCCCTTCCCAAGCCGAACAGAGACCCGCGAGACATGTCAGGATATCGCCCTCTCTATTATCTACTGAATATAAGATACTTAGTAAGATTCTGGCCCGCCGGCCTCTCCTTTACCTTCCCAAACTCATTCATGCAGATCAATGCGGATTTATTCCAGGTCGCAATACCTCCCTGAATATAAGGCGCCTACACTATGTTATGGAAGCCGCCGCCAAGCTCTCCTGTGTAACTGGCTGTATCTCTTTTGACCTCCAGCAGGCATTCAATAGACTAAATTGGGAATATATGTTTGCAATTATGGAAAGATTCCGCATTCCTCCTGGTTATATGCAATGGGTCAAACTGCTATACACCGCACCCACTGCCTGGGTCCATACTGGATCCCACATTTCTCGCCCATACCCGGTGGCGAGGGGAACTAGTCAGGGCTGTCCTCTATCACCGATATTGTTTGAATTAGCATTAGAACCGCTACTTATTAGACTCCGTAAGGAGGCTGTAAACAAGGGGATTCTACTAGGACAGACAACACATATAGTGTCAGCATACGCTGACGACCTTATACTGTATATTAAAGACCTAACTGCAGATCTAGAACCTATCCCTACTATATTCCAGCAATTCCAATGCGTCTCGGTCCTGGCGATTAATGCAAGAAAATCGCATGCATTCTTTATGCAATATAGGGAAGATCCAGAACCCGTCCATTTTGGCCAAACTGATTTGTTGGTGGCATCCCAAACCTTCAAATATTTAGGTATTCAAATATACAGAACACCACGGGACCTCCTAGAAGGGAACCTCATGAAAGCAATTAGATCACAACGTGCCCAGATATCATTCTGGACATCACTACCTCTCTCGGTCATGGGGACAATAGCTATCTCCAAGATTACTATATTACTTTACTAACATACCGATTCTGATACCGGCCAGTGTCTTTCGAACGTTGGACACTATCCTTATGGAGCTGATATGGGGTAAAGGACGCCGGAGGGTGAGTCTAGTAAAATTACAACAGTCCTAGGGGGTCAGGGTGTTTCTACCCTGCCCCCTTTTTGCGTTTTGTGCACTTGTTTTTGTCTTTTCTGGTGCCTCGGTTCTACCGAGGCACAAGATGGCTGCCAACACTTCCTGGTTTGGAGTGTTGACAGCCAATTAGCATGCAGCTCGTGAGGGTGCGCGGATCCTACGCGGCCATAGATATATATGTGTTTTTACTTTTGATTTTCTCAGCAACTACTGAACGGATTTACACCATTTAACAAAAAGGGTTCTTTCTGAACCAAGAACTACCTCTTTGCCAAATTTGGTGTAATTCCGTTCAGCAGTTCGGGCAGTTCGGGCTGTAGCCGTGTCTAAAGTTTCCTATGGGAAATTGCATGGGGAAAACACGTTTTGGGACCCCCCTTTTTTCTTCTACCCCAATTTCTAATTTAGTGTCTTTTATTTTATCTGCCTTAGAATTAGTATCTGTATTATTCTTGTCACTTGTTTTCATTAACAAAGGTACTCCTACTGTTAGGAATAACCATACTAATGCTACATATAAAATACTACAAAAACTGAATCTAAAACACTTTCTTTTTAATCCACGTTTTGGTCTCTCGGTAACTTCAGTTTCAGCTATTTTATTCCTGAGAAAATTTATTTTCTCTTTCTCCTTTCTTTGTCAGTTTAATTTTCCTTTTTGCTTTGAGGAGGCCTCAATTTGCTTTCATCAATCTGAACATTATGAATTTCTTCTGTTTCATCAGTCAGATCTAGGGATTCAAATTCCTCGAGTATTACGTAAGTCCATTCAGGAGCCTTGTATCTCCTGTTTAAATTTCTCAATCTTGGACTTCTTCGAGTTATTTTTGCCAAGGTTTGTTTAGATTGTGTCTGACTTGTGACTTCATTTACTTGTTCAGGTCTCTTTTCTCAAGTGATACTTTAGTTTCTTTACTCCAGTTGGCCAATTGTCTCCCTTTCTAATTCTTTTGATTTGTACTGCGTTTTCACCTTCTTTATCTCCTTGTAAAGTTCTTTTTATTTCATTTATTTTTGGCACAATCTGTACTGATTCTTTATTTTCTGTGCTTGTACCTGCTTTTGCTTCCACCTGCTCAGGTTCTACCGTATTTTGTTCTTTTTCTTCCTGAGCTTGTTCTTCTAACTCTACCTGATCGTGTTCTTCTAGTTTTCCCTCCTCAGGTTCGTGAAAGTCTTTTTTATTTTCCACCTGAGTGTGTTCTTCTTCTTCCCCTGTCTCTTCCTGACTACTTTCCTGTCTTTTCAGTTCTATTCTTCTTCTTGTTTCAATAGTATCATCAATTACTTCAATCACTGGTATCCACTCTTCCTGATCTATACTTGGCTGTTCATCATATGGTTGTCTTTCAGAATCTATCACTCTAGATTCTTCAATTTCACAGTAGACAACTACTGATGCTTCAGCCTGTTCAGTCAGTGGTTGCTCTTGTTGTTCTGATGGGCTCAGAACTCTTCTGGTATGGCTGGCATGAATCCAATTGGGCAAACCTGCACACTTCACTGCTGTGGTAGTGACTAGTATGACTTGCCTTGGTTTGTCCCACCTTGGTGCTAGACACGACTTTCTTGCGTGTTTCTTCACTAACACCCAGTCTCCAGGATTCAAATCATGCGCTTGGTCTGGCTGTCTCTCAACTGCATCTTCTCCAACCTGGTGGGAGACAGAACGCATCACTTCAGCCAATCCTTTGCAATAGTCCAATACCAGATCATCAGTTATACTCATTATTTTATTTCCAGGAATAAATCCCTGTCTCAAGGCTCTTCCCATGGGGACCTCATGTGGGCTCATTCCTGTTTTTCTGTCTGGAATACTTCTGAGACCCATCAGTACAAGAGGTAATGCATCTGGCCATTTCAGCTTTGTGGATGCACACACCTTTCCCAATCTTGACTTGATTGTGCCATTCAATTGCTCAACAATTATTAAAATGAGGGCCTCTATCCGATTCCAAAGTGACTGGAAAACCAAATCGTGAAACTAGCTCCCTCAACAACAATTTTGCAACTGTAAGACTGTCATTTCTTCGAGTGGGATAGACCTCCACCCATCTTGAGAAAAGGCATACTATGACAAGTATATATTTCAGTCCATTACATGGGGGCAATTCGATAAAATCCAACTGTAATCTGGTGAAGGGTCCTTCTGCCTTTCCAATCTTTCCCCAGCTAACCACTGTCTTCCTACCTGGATTTTGCTGCTGACAGGTTAAGTATCTTTGGCAAAGCCTTTCTGCGATTACCCTGAACTTCAGATTGTACCAACTCTGTCTGAATAATCTGATCATTGAGTCTCTCCCTATGTGTATTGCTCCATGGTATACTCTTGCCATTTTTGAAAGCAGACAATCTGGCATGACTGGTCTTCCATCTATATACACCCATACCTCATCTTCTGGTCTTTTTGTACAAGCTGCCTTTATCCAAATTTCCTTTTCCTTTTCCTCAGCTTCTTCCTGCAATTGTCTATTCTCATCCCATGTTTCTGGTACTGAGAAAAACATAAGTTGGCATTTGGTTTCACCCTTTTCAATTTTTCGGTTTATGGCCACTGTATTTTTGGCACAGTATTTTGCCACTTGGTCAGCATAATTATTGCCAGCAGTCACATAGTCATTTCCTGACTGATGTGCAGCACATTTTACAACTGCTATCTCTTTTGGGAATTGTAATGCTTCTAACAAATCTTTCACATTTTTGCTGTTTCTGATAGGAGATCCTGAAGAAGTCAGAAATCCCCTCTGAATCCAGAGCTGGCCGAAGTCGTGCACAACCCCAAACCCATATTGACTGTCCGTAAATATGGTTACTCTCCAATTTTTCCCTTTTTGGGTCTTGCCTACGCAGCGCGCATGCGCTGCTAGGAAAAAGACCTTTTGTAATCGACACAGCTTTGCAGGCAAAAACGTGCACGCGTTGCATTGCTTTCAATGGCAACGCATGTACGTTTGGCGATTCCCTTGCGGGAGCGAGCTTTGGCGCCATGTGTTAGCAATTATCGCTCCTGGCACTGCTCGCTCCCGCAAGGGAAACACTTTCACTTTTGCCGCCACTTGTGTTTTTTTACTTTTAGCACGAGGCGCGCGCACTTGTTTCTTTTGTATTTGCTTTTTTATTTAATTCTTTGTTCACTGATTTTGTTACTTTCCATAAGCAGGTTTTTTTACTTATATTCTTTTAAAGACATGCATGGGGATGGGAGAGGGCTGATGGTAGGACGATGATTTAACATGGTGTGGGCATGCTAGTGGGGCACAAATTAGCATAGGCAGTATGCGGTGACATTACAAAAAAAATGTCTCACAGGAAGTGCAGTCGCAACCACATAAAGCCCTTGACGTTAAAGGAATCGTTGTTTTCTCACCTGAGTTTTTAATATTAGGTCTCTTCATCTAGGAAGCCTGTACCTAGGTATCTAAATGGGGACTAAAGTATGCATGTCTTAATTTGTTTATTTTTTCTAGTAAAGTGCAGAATCACAAATGGTTACAGTCTTTAAGCACTTGTTAAGTTTCAATTTAAGAGTGCATTTTTTTTTAACTGGCTCCTTAGAGTACTTCTCCGCGTACCTGTTCCTCTGCCTACCCCCACCTGCCCTCCCTCCTTTACTTGTTTTTGTTGCCCGCACCCATCCTCTATCCCTCTGTTGTCCCCGACCACACCTTCCCTCCCTCGCTCAGTGGTTAATTTGGCCCCCAACCAGTAATAACAAAAAAGTGCTATGATACTGGCTGAGTCACAACGCTCTTTTCCCTCCACATAATCCGTTGTCCGTCTTGCCCTCCTCCCCACCACCGTGTCTCCTCCCCTCTCCCCCTACCTACAGCAGCAATAAAAATAACTACATTGGTGGCTGAGACAAGGGGCTTGCAGCGAAGCGGCTGTCAGTGGGAGACGGGCCTTTTGAGCCATATGCCTCTGCTCTCCTCTCTTCAATGAACAAGTCACGTTAGTGATGGACCGCGTTTAAATTATTTACTGCCAGGGGTAATCATAAGCCAAGCTATGTTTGGATAAAATAACTTTTTAACGTTCAGTTGTTCAGTCCTGTGTCTGTTGCCTTCACTAGAACAAAAGGCGTTCATTCCCTCTGCCTGTTTCTGTTCATTAGAGTGATTCCACATATAAATGTAATTTAATTGGGTAAATTAGTTTCCCAAAATGTCCTTGTTCTTTTTTTTTTATAATAGACAGCCAAAGACTTTAAAAAGTAAGCAAACAGAACCTGCTCCTCTTGCTCATTTGACTTTAAATGTCATGCGAGAGGTCAGCTGGATGTTTTATGCATGAGCAAAGTAAATAATTTGCACAGAATCACAGGATGTTGTGGAAATGCCGGGAATTTGAGTATAATTCCCCAGATCCAAAGTCACCAACTCTGTCCATAATAATATTCATAAAATGCTAAAGCTAGCCCTACAATTGCCATACTAAATACTGCTAAGGAAGGATGTTACCCTTTTTCTTTTAACAATTTCAGATTTCAGTTGCACAGAAGTACATGCAAACAGCATGGCTAAACACTTAAAAGATCCCAAAGGCGAGACCTATTGGCTATGCCAATCCTTGTTTTACATGCCATCGTTAAGGCCACCAATTCAGCTACTTGTGCAGACTTGACCCCAGGTAAACAGCATGCTTAAATTACCCCAGATATTTTACAAACAGCATATGTGGCACTTAGTCCCCCTTCTTGCGTTCTGAGGCAGGAACCGTCTACAAATAACTCATGGTCAGCCTCTTTCAAAGGTGTCTCTTTTATGTCTGGCCGGGGCTTCGTGCATAACTCAGTCATGTCCAAACAATCATGATCACTTTCATCTCTCACTTCTTCATCGCAGGGATCTGGCAATAGAGTAGCTGAGTTCATGATCGTACACCTTATCACAGTCACATTTTTAGCTCCCAAAATCACTCTTTCATACTTAGTCAATCGACTAGGAGTGAGATGCTGTGTTCTTGTGCTTGTCAAAAGAATCTCAACTGAGTGTGGAACAAAAACTTTTACCGGATGTCCCATCACTATCGACTCACTTTGCTCCAGACTCATACAAGTAGCAGCTACTGATTTTAAGCAGCCAGGCAATGCTGAAGCCACTGGGTCCAAAGTAGCTGAAAAATATGCCACTGGACGTCGACTCAATCCATGTCTCTGTGTTAATACTGAAAGTGCACAATTTTCTCTCTCACAACAAAACAATGCAAAATCTTTTGAATAATCAGGCATGCCCAAGGCAGGAGCCTCACACAAACAATTTCTTAGTCTCACAAATGCTTCTAGGCAGTCATCATTCCATTCAATCGGATCCTTTGCTCTTTTCCGGATCATCTGTATTAATGGTTTTGCTAACATAGGAGAACCATTAATCCATTGCCTACAGTATCCAACCACTCCTAGAAACATTCTCATTTCTCTTTGAGTCTGCAGCAATTGCATTTCTTTGATTATTTTTATTCTTACCGGTGTCACTTTTCTAACTCCTCTTTCTATTTTATGCCTTAAATATCTAACTTCTTGTTGGCAGCACTGTAATTTTTCTGGAGACACTTTGTGTCCTCTTTCAGCCAAATGGTTCAGTAATGCAATTGTATCTGTGACACAATCTTCTCGTGTTTTTGATGCCACCAATAGGTCAACAATGTACTGAACCAGAACAGATTTTCCAGGCATAATCAATGACTCTAGCCACTTTTTCAAAATCTGATTAAAAATTGAAGGACTCTCTGTGTACCCTTGAGGAACTCGACACCATGTGTAAATACGATCCTCAAACTTAAACGTAAAAAGATACTGGCTGACTGAGTGCAAAGGAATAGAAAAGAACGCTTGGCATAAATCAATTACTATGAACCATCCTGCATTCCATGGTATCTGATAAAGAATCACGGCTGGATTTGGCACTATTGGACAACAGGGAACCACAATTTTATTTATTTTTCGTAAATCTTGCACTATTCCTTATTTCTGCTGGGCTTCTTTAGTCCTATTATTGGTGAATTACAAGGACTACCCATCACTTCTTTTAAAATACCTTGTTTCACCATTCGTTCAATTTCTGGAATAACTCCTACTTTTACTTCTGGACTCATTTTGTACTGTCGGGTATTTGGATACACTGCACCTTCTTTCACTGTCACGTTTACTGGGTCTATATTAGTCATTAGCCCAATGTCTTTTCCTGTAAAATCCCACATGTCTGGATTAACTGTGGCTCTCAACTCTTCAGGTAATTCATTTTCAGTTATTAGTGAGAACATTTCATCTACTTCCGTTCCTTGTTTTGCTAACATCATCTTGTAAACAACGTCTTCATCAGGGGTTTGGAAAGCGACACCATCCGGTGTACAATAGATCGTGCAATTCATTTTGCACAAGAGATCTCTTCCTAACAGATTTACAGTACTAGAATCGCAAACTACGAACCGATGCATTTCTTTAAAGTTCGCAATATGCTCTTCCATTGGTTTGGTGATTGGGGTTCTAATCTGTTGGTTGGATACGCCTACAACTTGGATTGATTCTCCCGAGAGGGGCAGGTTTGGGATGTCTGCTGTTCTCACAGTATACCTGGTAGCACCAGTATCCAATAGGAAAGTAATGTCTTTACCTTCTACCTTCCCATCAACAAATGGACCTGACTGATCTACCGGCAAGGATGCACCAAGCACGCACTCCTCTTCCTCCCCCCTCAGGCACCGTCATTGCATATCACCTGAATTTTCGGCATCATTCTGCAAATAATATTGGGTAATTGTTCTGTTATTCTTACCACTTTCTCCTTGAAATCCGGCGTTTGCACTGAAACTTTGATGATTCACAAAATTTGGCATAGGAGCTGGTGGCACCTGATATTGTGGAGTAACTACCTGCTGCTGCTGATTCATTAGTACTTCATTCTGCATCTGTGGGATTAAATTTTGATTTGGCCCTTTATTACTCTTATTACTCTGAGTACTCTTACACTCATTCTTCCAATGTCCAAGCTTTCCGCACGCATGACAAGGAAACTTCTTTTCACTTCTTCTCTAACCATTCGTCCCCTATATTTATTGCCATTTCCTCCTTGATTATTCTGACTCTGTTCTTTCACTTGATTATTATTTTGGTCATTTGTTTTCTCTTCTTGCTCTTCTGCCAATTTAACTTGTGCCCACATCATTTTCTCTTTTAACTTCCTACGCCTGGCCTCAATGTCATCTCCACAATATTTTGCGTACTTTAAAATCTCATCCACTGTCTTGCTTTGCCAACACAACATATGCTGCTGTATCATCTGACTAATCTCTGGTTTCAAACCATATACAAATCGGTACACAAAATGTCCCATATCTTTATCACCAATATTCTCAAAACCACTATACTGCTTAAACACCTGCAATAACCTTTCATAGTACGCATGTACAGATTCATTTGGTTCCTGTGTTGTTCTGTCTATTTTCACCCAGTCTGCTTCTTTAGGAGGAATTTTCCCTTTCAAATACGTTATCACTTGATGATACTTTTTCATCACCTCCTCTGAGGGTGCTCCTGTCTTTGTATCTCTAGGGTACTCCTCATTTGGCCAATCAATCGTAATTTTACATTCTGTCCATAAATCAGCAGGTACCACTATATCAAATAGACCATCCAAATCCTTCAATAAAACTTTTGAGACCTTCACAAATCTCTCTACTTGTTTATACCATTCCACTGGTTTTTCTCTCAATTTTGGAAAATCATTTGTAAATGACAAAATATCTTGTCTACTCCAAGGAACATGGACATATCCACCTTCAAGAACCTCTCTCATGGGACACAATTTTTCCACCTTGCCTGTTTCTCTCACTGGAAAGGCAGCTGCGGCTTCTCTCGCTTGTACTTCCTCTTTCTTTCTTATCCATCTAATTCTCCATTTATCAATGTCTCCCCATTTTCGCAAAATGCCCATTAATTCCTTTATCTGTAGTCTCTTTCCAGAAGCATATACACTTTCTAAATCTTTATCAGTGAAGTCCACTCGATATGGTTTCCGTAACAACTTTGATTTCCCTAGGTCTATTCCAATCTCTGAAGCAACTTCAGTCAATCTCTCATGAAATACTCTTGCTCTTCTGGTTATATAACAATTCTTCCTCATTATAAACATTCAATCTTTCTATGCCCACACATCCTGTCATCATTTCTTCCAATTCCACTTTCAATCTGCTGATGTCTAAAATCTTTGGTGGTGGATTTCGATTATCTATTTCTTGTGCCCATCTCTCTATTTCTTCAGGGGTAACTACTGTTGCACCTTCAGATACTAAAGATCTCTTTTCTCTTAACTTCATAGGTGTATTTCTCTTCGGTGTTTCAGTTGAGGAGTTGCTTCTTGGTACGGCAGTGGATTCTTAATTAAAATGTCCTCGAACAACTTGTCATCTGATTCACCATATCCTGCTGAATTCATGAGTTTCGTTTTCTCCTTACATTTTCCTCCATACTGTTCTTCAGCCATTAACACTGGATATAAACCTTCTAATACCATAGCTCTCCTCCGTTGTTTCATCTGCCCTTCGCGTGACTCATGCAAGTGTCTGGGAAAGAATCCTCTATATCGTCCACCTCTGCATCTCTCTCTTTCATATGACTCAGTCTCCCATTCTTCCAAAGCCTCATATTGAGTTAACCTAGGTCTAGGTTCTAAATCATTCATTTTCAATCTCAAATTCTGAAGAATCCTTCCATTAAACGTACCATCTTTTGGAAAAGCTAACACTGCATCATCCTTTGTATATTCTATCCAGTTTTCCAACCACACGCAAGTATGATATCCTCTTTCCATCATCATAAATGATGCTGGTGTCTTCGGTGGCGGAATAGGAATTCCCTCTCTAGTCAACACAGGCTTATCCTTTACAAAGAAATTCTTAATTTTCTTTAAAAATTACATCTTTCTTTTCTCTCCATACATCCCCGAAGAACGATGTAAGAAATTGTACTCTGCAAACCCTTGAAATCTTCTACCTGTACGCCTTGCACTAACAGTCAAATCAGAATCCCGCATACAATCCTTCTCTCCACCAATCCTAGCGCGGCTTCTAACTAACTATCCAATCAAATCAGGCTCACGCTCGTGATCTGACCAATGCCAGTGTGGTCTTTTTCTGACGTCAGTTCTGCTCCTTACTGCTGACCCCTCCTTTACAAGGCTGCTCCTGTCACACGCCCACTGCTTCTACCAATCCCAGCGCGGCTCACTGTGACGTCAGTACCACTCCGGCAACTGACCCTCCCTTCACAAGGTAATACGAAAACTTTATTTCTCGATATTTTCCTTAAAATTCTTTGTTATTAACGACATAAAAACATTCGCTACTCTGTCTGTTCCGCTAAATCAAAGGATAGTTTATTTCTTTCCACTGCGAGTAAAACCTTCCGCTTACTCTTCATATACTGCGAGTAAAACCCTTCCGCTTACCCTTCATTCAAGCTCCAGAGAACCTGCTACTCCTCCGGTCTCACCCGTTTTGGGAAAATCTAGACCAAAATTTCACCAGCGAACTCCTTTTGCTATCAATCTAGCTCAGAAGAACCTGCTACTCCTTCAGGGTTACCCTTTCTAGGTGATATAACGCCTAAAGTTTCACCAACGAACTCTTTGCTATCAATCACTCTCCCTTTTACACAGAAATAGTCCCTACTTTAACACTGCCAGCCCTACCTAACTTCTCAGTGTTATTCCAACAGACGAGTAACCTCACTGCAGTGTGGTTTCTATCGCCGCCCGCTATTCATTCCCCGGGAATATTCCAGACAACATAAAACGAGAACAATAACTCTTATGTTAAAACATAAATCAAATAATCAATAATCTATACTTATCACCAAACTAGTTACTAATAACCATAACTCTGCTACCAGAAAACTGATCCAGCGGTGTACTAACAGCAGGTACTCCACTACCATATACTCACCTGGGCCCATATACCTTTACTTTCACTAAACACCAAGTAGACCGCTGGAGTTTTTAGTTTATGAATTCCATCTATCAGGATTAGTTATTTCACATTAAACTAAACTTTTTACTAATCAAAAAGTTCTTTCCTCTGCTCAATGGACCATTAGGTGAACTAGTTGATGGCGATAATTAACATAACTTATTAAACATTTTCTATTTAAATGAAATAGTCACAAACTCGGGAAGTTTTAAAATATTTATCTAAATTAATTGAGTGTGAACCATCTCAAAGTTTCAATACAAACACCCTCATTCGCAAGAGTATCAATTTCAATCAAACCTCAATAAAAACAATTAGCAATTCAGATCCACACAATAACTATGCTCAGAAAGAAGAGGACAGAGAGAGAAGAACATTTATCAATGCGATGAATTCATAGTAACCTAGAATGGTGTGAAGAGTAGACCAAACCCTCTGGCCAAAGGGCTGGTAAGGGTCCCCAGGATAGATCAGGAGACAAAGACTTCAGGACAGGAATCAGGACAGGATACTTCACATCTCTAAATACCGACAACTGCGTCGCACCCCTCTCTGACACTCTCTTCCTCCTCGTGGTTCTTCCGCGATCTTCTTTCTAACCCAATTAAATTAAATAGATGGTTCTGCATTTGAATTCTTCATCAGCGTCTCACAGCATCAGCACCACCCCCAGCACCGACAGCATCCCGAGCTCTGCTTCTGTGCTCCCGTTAAGCTTCCGTGTCAGCTTCCCCTAACTAACCAAAACTACCTCAATTATACCTTTCCATAGCCATGTACCACCCATTAATGTTTCAATTTGACAAAATTCTAACTCTGATTGGACAGGCGAGGGGGGATGATCATCACACCATGCTTACATTTCCCTTATTTCATTAAAACCATTGTTGTCAAATCCCTCCCCTCAAACTTTATTACATCTTTTCCTTTCCCATACATCTCCAAACTTTACTAATACAAATGTTGCAAGGTTATGAATAAAGCTCCTTCATATGAACTCTTCACCCTCATGTTCCCAGGGCACATCTTCACTGGCCTTGGACGCGTGACAAGTCCTTACTCATCTGTCCGCACTCTCTCTCGGGTGCGCATGCGTGGGGATACGTCAGTCAGCTCAATTCAGACAAGCTTTGGAGGCCCAAATGCGCACTAATAATAAAATCAAAAGAAGAAATGTTATTTCTCAAAATAAAATGATTTCACTGTATACCACCAACCTCTACTCTAACCCACTCCATTTATTATTACTCTTTCTGCGTTTGCGTTAGTATAAAACTTATTTTCTATTTTCAGCCAAGCAAGTGCCATGCATGTGAGTTTTCAAGCGACCATTTTTAATACTTTTGCGCAGGTGCAAGATTTTCCCTCCAAGCATTAGTACGTCATACTACGTAGATGCAGTAGACGCATGTGCAGTAAAGATCCCTTGTTAAAATGCGTTTTAGTCCTTCGTTCATGTTATTGCAGTTAGTAAACACATAAACAAGCTTCATTTTCTTCCGCGTGTCAAGGAAATGCGTGTTATTAATCACAAACACGTTGTTAGTAATTCGTTAGTGAGTTAAAACGAAAGGATTGTCTCCGAGCAAGTCTCATTTACGAGTCCTTGCTCCATCACTGTTAGTGTTCATTTCTCAGTTTCTCTATGTCTAATGAGGCCGCTTTCTCAAACACTCCAGTTTCCAGACCCGCTATTCCAAAGGAGGATATAAGTTACTTGGAAAGTGAAGATTTTTTCAATTTTCTTAGTTATCGTAAACAAAGTTTCCAAAAATCACTCTAATCACATTTTACAAATAAAGTGACTAGCTCCACGCCAACCAGGAACAATTCAAATATTTTTGTTTGGACAAATCACATTGTGTTAAACGTTTGGTGGCAATGTTTTGTATTATAAAAGGAAAGTTCACGATTGAAGCCTTGATTTTGTTACCATTGCCAATATCTCTGCCTGCCAGCTTATACGTAATCTTGTCTCTGGGGCTGAAAGTGAGCGTTTTCTTGTTTTTTCCTTGGACTTTGTTGGTGTTCCCATCTGAAAACGAGAAGCATTAAATCTACTTAGGTTAGTGTTTCTTATTGGCTGATCATTATGTGATTAGGACTAAATACTTGTAGATAACTTAGCCTCTTCGGATACCTTGAAAGATCTCAGTTTTATTCTGAGCTTGATCGATATGAGTTAGGGAAGGATATGTAATTTCCTTATTATGTTGATGAATATGTTTTTTAAATTTGTCTTTGTTTGCATGTATTTTCTAAACTTCCTATTTCAGAATTGATTGAACATTGCTAGAAGCATAGTTTTAGAACAGGTTTCTTCCCAGTTATACTGTTATTTCACATATTGTTTTAGGGACTAAAAGGGTTCAGCCCCAGGAGAATCAATTGGCAATAAACATTAATTTGCTATGGAAACAAAACGTAGATACACATGCTTTGTTTTTAGGTCTTGGCTACAGATAGATTTGTATAACACAAAAAATGGGAGGGGGGTCCAAGGGAAAATCTTTAGAGACCTGCAAAGAAAAATATCCCCTATAAAGTACAGTTTCAACACGAACAAACCCTTGGGTCTAACCTAGCAAACCAAAGCATGTGGAGTGACATATTGGAGTCTCACACAATTCTCCTGTGGGAGAAATCCCTTTCAGGACGAATACCCTCACCCACCAGAGGTGGCATGCTTCATCATCTGGGTATCTCCTCTTAGTGGGAAACCCTAGTCCCACTAAGGGTTACAACTTCTTCTCTGAGAAGAAGGAGCTCAGGGATGTTTTTGGTAAGCCTACCCTATTGAGGATGTACTAAATCCCACAGATGAGAGATGCTGGGAGAAAGGTGGTGAGGACGCAGCGCAAAATAAGTATAACAAGTGAGGTAGTGAAGTTAAAACTGCCTAGTCAGGAACAAAAAAGTTTCTTTAATGGCTTGCTCCTACTGACAGGGTTAAAAGACAGTGCAAAAGCAGTATGGATTTAAACTGCTTAACGTTCAACAATAAGGTCTACATGTTTCAGCCAAATTGATCCAAAAGGTATCAAGGCTTTAGTCAGGACCTAAAAAATGGTTTGCTGCTGTCAGTGAAAAAAGTATAAAGTGAAGTGATATCAAACCAGTAATCCTTTCATTTTCATTTTTCGGATTTTACTGGTTGTACCTATGGAAGTGAGACAAAAATGGGGGAAACAAACAGAAAACCTTATCAATCCATCACTCTGAACATGATCTTAGTTTAGTAAAGTAGGAGGAATGGAAACATTTCCTTCCTAATCACGCACTTTTGCGTATTTTATATTTAATAGTTTTACTCACCCAAAGTTCATGGACAAGCGGCCACACCTCAAACTGGCGACAGCTCAGGGAAGGGGGCCCCGCTCTGTAAAAAAGGAACGTTAAGCAGTTTAAATCCATACTGCTTTTGCACTGTCTTTTAACCCTGTCAGTAGGAGCAAGCCATAGGAGCTTACCAAAAACATCCCTGAGCTCCTTCTTCTCAGAGAAGAAGTTGTAACCCTTAGTGGGACTAGGGTTTCCCACTAAGAGGAGATACCCAGATGATGAAGCATGCCACCTCTGGTGGGTGAGGGTATTCGTCCTGAAAGGGATTTCTCCCACAGGGGAATTGTGTGAAACTCCAATCTGTCACACCACATGCTTAGGTTTGCTAGGTTAGACCCAAGGATTTGTTCGTGTTGATACAGATAGATTTGGCCATATGTAGGCCGACCTGTTGTTTCCAACACATAATCTATACCTAGAATGAGCTTCGTGCAAGTCCCTTGCTCATGATTGGATGACTCGGTTGACTATCTTAGTAGACTGCCCAAGATTTGAAAGCTTTATTACCTATTCTTATGTTTGTCTTGTTGATTAGTATTTTGATCTCAATGTTCTGAGTGAAAGAGGTGTATCCGTCCAGTGAATGATGGAGGCGACTTTTTTATTTTTTTATTTAGGATTGTGCGCTCCATTGGAGTTCATGTGGTTCATTTGTTCTTTACCTACCTAAAGTCCCTCTCCGGGTCCCCCCTTCCAATCCACCCTCCCACCCCTTCAAGTGTGCTATCATTTCACTTTCCTTGATCTACCTCAACCCGCTTCCCGCTTCTCTCCCCGTCTAGTATTTTTTAAATTATTATAATATTTATACAATGACCTGGCAGCTAGAAAGTGCTTCCAAGATTTTTGTTTCCTTTTTCGCATGAACTATTATTGTTTTAAAAATTTTCATTTACTGTTCAGACTAGAAACAGCCTATAACTCCCACATCAGCAATCATTAAATCCTGATATTAAAAGTCACAGTTTCAATTCTGTCAATATTTTGTCTCAAGATGTACAGTATGGCATATATATGGTGAGGCATATATAAATGGTGAGTCACTGGTGCAACGCTGTCCTCAGTTCTTTGGCAAGACTGGTTTGTTCTCTTAGTTGCTGACCAACAATGTGAAAAAAAGAATTTGTGTTTTTTCTTGAATGTTGATTGATTGATTCATGGACTGTATTATTTCATCAATTGACATTCATCTCATTTTTTTCACTTTTTAGCTCTGCTGCTGGCCGTGGCGTGTGCTGCATTTCTTATTCGGCTCATACTTGTCATATGGAGACACTTTAAATGACCGCTATACAGGTCTCAGGTCTTGAAAGGGCCAGAAAACTCCTACTAAAGCTCAGTGACTGCACAGGTTGTGCGTGTGAAGGACAGGACGATAATGTGAATAATGTGCCTGACCATATAATTAGGCGTTTAGTATAAAATTATTGTATTGGTAGCTTTTTTCTATAATTCTTAAGTTATAGTTCTGATATATCTGTGTAAAATGCATGATAAAAAGTAGAAAATAAGTTTCAAGTGTTTGTTTTTTGTTCTGCGCTTTCTTTTCTAACGCATTGAGAATGGATATATGAGATTAAAAGTGTTGGCATCGCTGGTCTTCCTGGCACCCATCCTGTCCTTGCCTTTTGAGTCTTTGCTGTAACCAGAAACATATATTTTGGCAAAGGAGGCCATATTTGATGTTGCTTTTAGGAGTGTTACAGCAAACAAATGATGGACGGAATGCTGACAATGCAAACATTCTCCCCCAGTCAAAAGATCTGGGTTAAATCCATCGTTCTTTTTCCCACTATGCCACCCCAGTTTGGACCCAGCCATATGCAAATCAGTCTTGACCCTGTGCCCCATGGGAACAGTCCAGACCGAACTGCCAGGCCAGGTCCTCCCTGGATCGGAAACAAGCATCCTGGGACCGGTTTCAGGGTATGTCACCCTTCTTCAGCCAGGCTAGCTTGAATCCAGTGGCACAGTGAGCAAGGGACCCACGTCTGGGCATACCCATCCCACTTAGGGCGAAAAGTGTTACAGCAAACAAATGATGGACGGAATGCTGACAATGCAAACATTCTCCCCCAGTCAAAAGATCTGGGTTAAATCCATCATTCTTTTGCCCACTACGCCACCCGAGTTTGGACCCAGCCATATGCAAATCAGTCTTGACCCTGTGCCCCATGGGAACACAAATCACAAATCACTCCCTCCCACAGGAAGTGGCACAGGCCCCACACCCCATTTCTACAGGAAAGAATACAAATAAGTGGGAGACAGAAACGACTGTCTAATGGTCCCTAGTTTTTAAAGAGCACTTTCTTGCATTCACAGTGGAATCCATTCCTCCTCCTCGTCTTACTCAGCAGCATGATCCATGCAACTGGAAATTGCCCTGGTGTAGGTCACGTTCTAAACTGTTGTCATGGAGGTCATAGTCGCTGTGCTTTGGCACCTGGTGTTTTATAGTGGGAGAACACATTGTGATGAGTAGCATGTCCTCGGAAGTTAGGGTTAGTTCTCAAGATTTGGTCAACGGGGACGGCCACCTCGCAGATATGGCTGCTGCAAGGAGGGAATGAGACCAGTTCAGGATTCTGTAAACACATAAATATATTTTTATAGTGGGATGTGCTCACTGGCTTACACACATTATCAAAGGACCAAAGAGAGAGGCTCTTACTGGTCACTACAGCACTAACTCATCTTAAAGATTTTGAGAAGAAAAAGGAGACTTGTGAGAGGTCATGGAACATGCATGAGATGGATGAAACAGTTTGATGGCATGTTAGAGCGTGGTTACCATTTCTATCCCATAGACCTTTGTGGTTGACTGAGAGGCAAATGGATTAGCAGTGAATAAAATAATTTAACGTTCGTGTAGCCCATTTGACCACCACACAATAAGGACCAGGAATCGGCAACTAAAGTTAAGTGAGTTTATTATACATTAATAATCAATATTACATTAATAATCAATTAAATCAAGCAAATTAAGCATCATTTAGATAAAGAAGTTAAATTGGAAGCATTAATCAAAGATGTGAGTTCCGTTTGGTAGTATCAGATATGCGACAACATAGCCACATAAGTACAAATGGCGAAAACCATATGTTTATGTTCCTTAAAGAAACTCAAACTCTCCTTCTCAGCATGTATACATCTTAAAGTCATCTAACCAGTACTCTTAAGTTAAGATTGAGGATGGTTCAGAATTGAAAATCTCAGAGAAATTTAAGAAGCAAGAAGGTAACATTAAAAAAGCAGGAAGGTGTCAGCATGGTGAAGATTTCAGTAGAAATCTTGTCAAAGGGAACAACTGTTTAGCATATAGCTTCACACTCGCAAGAATAGAGTAAGCAGAGAGGCTTGTACCTCTCAGAGTTCAAAGGGGTCTGCAGTGAAATCTAACAGTGTATACATTAATTAAAGCATACAGATACATTCTCGTCATTCAATCCTCACACCTCCCCTCCGGGTACCAATGGTGTTGCACTTCACGTTGCTCTGTGGCAAAATCTTAAGATTTTCTCATCCCGTAAAACCTGGACATTCATACGACCTTGGGTAGTACACCGTTACTGATACGCAATGAATAGGAAGCTTCTTCAGATTATTAGCTTTTCACGTCTGTGCCATGATTTTCTTCTCACGCCTCACTATCATTAATACCGTATCTTACATTTAGGGGCCGATTACGATGTTCCGTCCAACCGATTATGATGCGACTGAACACTATTTGGTCGGATTCCCACTGATTCCTATGGGAGCTTGTGTTCCGCCCAACAACACTGGCTCCTATGGGGAAACGGGGTGTGTGCGGAAAACCCTGCACCCTGTCACAGGCACCCCATTGTGCCTGCACACAGTGCAGGGTCTTACAGGGGGGTCCCTTGGGTACCCCCTCGGCCCACAACCGGAAGCCGCAGGATGAAGGGGGGCCAGCCAGAGGCCCCAAAAGTCAGTTTCTGACAGCCTTTTCGTGTCGGACAGGCCGACTCGGAAAGGCTGTTGAAAACTGACATCGCAATCGCTTGGTTGGAAACGCTGTCCATAGAGCTGTACGATGTGGGTCCGACTGACACGTATTCTCCGAGTGCCAGTCGGAACCGATTCAGAAAGACCGTGTGGTTTGCAATCCGACCTCGAACATCGTAATCGGTTGGGCAGATTGGAAACCGACCGAGTCGGGCGGAAGGGTTCTGATACGGTCTAGGGGAATCCAACTGTTGGAAGGAGGCTTTCCGCCCGACATCGTAATCGGCCCCTTAGTTTAAAGTTTTAAGATTGTATGTTGTATTGACTCCACGTTGCTTTGCATAAGTGACTTAATCCTACCTCCAGCGGTAATTCTAACAAGGACCGCAGATTTTCATAAATGGGAAGGTCTCATCCTAATCAAAATGTTCAAATACCTTATTTTAAAAGGGAAGCCTATTCTCATTTACGATGAAGCATCCATGTACTTCAATGTCCGAACAATAATTTTGAAGAATGAACTGTGTGGGAAGGAGGACAAATCCACACTCTTTCAGCACATTTCAACACTGATGGTGACAGGGGACTCAGTTAGGCTTCAGCGATCCAGAGGCTCAGATAGCTATATGTAGAAACCATATCTAATTTTCTGGGACCCAAGCGGCAGTGATTAAAATCACTGCCTGCACCAAAATATGACTTTTTCTGTAGTCTAACAGTGAGGGTTTTTTCTGATAAATATTCCTGTTAGCAATCGGATTTCATGCTGCAATCCAGTCGATAGCACAGCTAATATTAACACACCACCTGCAAAAAATAAGATGGTAACATACTGACTCTCCATACTTATTCCTGCGCCTAGTACTTTAACCAGTAAATGTCTAAAGCAAATATTATCTGAGAATGAGATATACTAAGACACACTTAGGGCCTGATTACGAGTACGGCAGTCCCAAGACCGGCGTACCTGCGGTGGCGGTGCGACTTTCGCCTCCTCTTTGGTACGACCACTCGATTTCGACCATGGCGTTCGGACCGCCCCAGGACCGCTGCTACCGCCAGGATCCTGGATCCCACAGCGGTGGAGAATGGAAGCAGTGCCGATGCCCACACTGCTGTGCTAATCACAACCTGCGTTTCCGCTGACCTTTTCATGGCGGGCACCCTGCCATGATAAGGTCAGAGGAATGGCAGGATGGGTCCCCAGACAGGGCCCGTGGGTGTTTTAGCCCATTGTGCATTGTGGCTGGAGGCACTGTTGTGCATGCACTGTGTGCCATGCACAACATAATGCATGACAACAGTACAGGTGCTGCAGTACGACGGCATTGCCTTCAGTCTCTCTCTGTGAGCCGAAGCATTCTGCTGCTGCAAGACTGCTGCCGGCACACAGCCAGCCCGGCGGTAAACTCCAGATTCGGAAGTCGGGATGCAGTTGTCTTGGCGGCATTCTCCTGACTGCCTACTCTGCGGCCTGATGGTCCAACCGCCAAGGTCATAATAAGGCCCTTAGTTTGAAACTCACATTGGAATCAAAGGTTATTTATTATGGACAGTTTTCCCTACATGGAATCAGGAACAATATCTAAGGGTCATAATAACTCCTCATTCATCAACAAGGTCACACATTTGTATATTACAATTCATATTTTTGTGACCTTAGTGGGGAATCCTCTTAGCCATATGATAGTCCCTAGAAATGATCCTTGCATTCTTTTTTTATACAGATAAATTGCAGTAAAGAGTACTGTGGTTGTAGTGGATATTCTGTTGACATTTGGTCTCTTTATGTACAGAAAGTATATGAGACCATCTTTAGGACTGGATATTGCAAAACAAAAATGGGCGACACTCTTTAAATCAGAGTGTAGGAAACAAATACATTAAAAATTATTATAAAATCAAAGAAAACACTGAAAGAAATTAAGCAAGAAATTAAATAGTCTCCTGGTTCAGAAATACATACCCCCAATGAAAAGTAAATTCTCTCCATGGAGAAATGTTGGTGGCACCTTTATTTGGTTTCTGGACTCGGGAGTTTCTCAAAATTATGAAGACAGACCATAATAAAAGTTTAGTTGACTGAAAACACAAAAAGTAGTCCTTAGCCAAAATGGAGCAAACTGTAATTCAACAGTTAAGATCCTTGAAGAAACCACATCAAAAAGAGACCAACAGAGAAAAACAAATTCAAACAGCTCAAAGGTAGTCAAGAATCCTTATCCAGGTATGATGACCAATCCATGTGGGTCTTCATAAGACCACTGCTGTCTCCCTACTGGATTATGAAGAGGTTGAACAGCATTATATATTTTTCATCTGTGCAGCAACCTAAACCAGACTGTTAATCTCTGGTCAACAGGAACTGGAAATGCAGACTAGATGCTGAGGCCAGCTCTTCAATGGCTGCCCAGATGAATCATTGAAGAGCAGAGGTATTCAAATGTTTTGATGCCGAGACCCCCCTGTCAAACTTTTTAAGCGTAAGGACCCCCTCCAGACACAAATGTCTATAACCTTGTACTCCTCATCATTGACAACCATAAACGCCCCCAATTCCCACTGCAAATCATTTTTACGGTGGGGCAAAAAAATTAAACAATGTTTAGCCAACCAAAGGTTTGTATGCAACTTTGGTTCGGTGTCAGAGGCTTACCATGGAGTTCAAACAAAAAGTCTCCAAATAGTATTACCCAAAAATGCACAATTGTACTTTATTTTTCACAAGCAAAACATATTTTCACAAAACTTATTTGGATGATAACACCTTTCTGAACTAATGTGATGGATGTGCCTATTTTTCTCTAGAGCGTCCGTCAATCTGCAATATTTGCAACCCAAAAATAGCAATAAGGAACACAAAGGCGACCAGTTCAGCTTAGCAAAGGTCCTTTTACTATGTGGCAACACGTGTCGCTGCTTTTTAGTAACTTTTGAACCGTTTGAGCTATATACTAATTTTTGTTTTTGCTAAACCCAGCAGATTATGTGGCAGATGATGGATTATGTAGCAAATGCAGCAAATCTATAATCATGTGAAAATCGCCGCGGCCGCACTATCGCATAATCCCAGTGGCCCTGGATATAATGACTGTAATGCACAGGCTGCAACATTAGTGCATTCATCCAAGGAGAACCATATTATATTTCAATGGATGCTGACAGCTTGGCTTTTACAGCTGCATGGAACTGGATGTTGCTGAACATCATTCATGATAAATAAAATATACAGTTTACAATCATTAATGATGAACTGTTAGGTCCAAGTAGGATGCTTTCTTTTAATCCAGTGTAGGAAGTGGTCCCTTAATCTTCTTTCACACTGTTTTACTAAAAAGGTTTATATTTTCAACAGTATGAAAACAGACACTTCTATTTTAGCAAAAACTGAATCCTGGTTATATTAGTTTGCTGCTGTTACTAACTTCATTCATGTTTAGGGGGGCTGGGGAGCCTTGAGAGTCTGAGTGTGGGGGTGGCTAAAAATTAAATATTCTGAATGTTTTTTAGGGCTTTTACCATCAGGTAGCTAAATATAAAATAACAGGCAGCTTAAATGAAAAATACATACATAAAAAAGGTTTTTACTCAGTGGGAAACACACTATAGTACATTATGAAATCTCTATTAGGTAATGCACTGTGAAGGTCTTTGTGTAACCAGAGAGCCACAGAACTAAATCTTGCTTGGTGCTGTGGAGAATAGTGATTTGTGTATTTTTAGTGCTACGAGGTCACAGCCACAGAAACCACTGTGAATATGTGTCATTATTTTTTACTTGCATTACACACAGAATAAGATAGACTGCTACAAAATGCACAATCATTTTTACAATAACATATAGATTTTAGTAATACCCAGACCATACATAATGCAATTTTTTTACATAACTGTCACTTCTACATCTCCTCAGGGATAGTAAGTGGTATTTAAATACAATGAAAAGCATGCAGTTCACAGCTCAGTTGTTAACTCTGCACTACCACTCAAAAAGAATAAATCTTTGTCATCACAAAGCTTTGTGTGATTCGATCAATTAAAGCCAGTACCGGCTCTCAAGCATCCTTTACATTTGAAGATTACCCTTTACATTTGCAGATTTACTTGTAGCCCACATTTGCATTTCTTTCAGACAAGCAGGCACCCTGGCAGGAAAGCTTGTTTAGCTATCTGCCTGACTTCGGTTTTACAGCACAGGACACTCCCTGAATGACACTCCAGCTGAATCATTTTTAACTATCGGAATTTACCGGGACGGTTGTCGTTTTCCAAAATGAAGAGCAAACGTTTTGGATTCCAGGCAGAAGTTAGTCTGGTGAATCCGCCTCCCCCCCTTCCCATGACTCCACAGCCCCCCTGGTGGTCGTGCCCCACAGTTTAGAAACCTCTATTGTAGAGTGCGAGGGGTCTCACTGCAGTCTGAGGAGGGCCTGTTTTCACTTTGTCACTCTTCAGTAGTGTGAGAGTGTGATAAATAAAGATCCTGGCTTGAAGAGCAGAACCCAGCAGCATGCCCTTCCCCATGCAAGTTCCCTAAGGAAGCCCAGACTCACTAAGTGCTTGTTGATGGCTCCAAATACTGAACCTCCTCCCGAGCGGATATGGCTGTGTGATTGGCACATACAACATCTGATGATGAAAGAAAGCAAGCTTAAATTAATGGGTATTGTATTCCACTAAAGGTTCACCTGTCCTCTCAAGTGTCACAGTGATGGCACTTAAATGAACTGACCTTGGAAACCAGTAGTAAGCTATTCTTTTCTAATTTCCCTAGCCATTATAGTTCAACAGTTGTGTAATGAGGCCCACCCGTGGTTTACGGTAGCTCTGAGTGAAGTCTTTATTTAATCAGGCAACCCACCCAGAAGCCTACTATGGCAAGCTGCAGACAGCAGAAAGCCAGAGCTCCCATTAGAGCTCTGTTCTGCACTTCACATCATGCCCTACGTTGGGGAGGTTCTTGAATATACCAGTGAGTGGGAAAATGAGCCACCTTGGCCCGCCAAGGACTGAGTTGAGACAAAGTCCCCTCCTGTGTGTGCAGTATCCCCAAAGACTAATAATAAAAGGGTGTATGCTTTTAGATTCCTGACTTGCCGCAGCCCTGTACTAGTAGTGGGGCGATTCATTACCTGACTCCCTGACCTGGTCCTAGGTCCACGAATCATGTATTCCCCAAAAAATCCTGAATACATAATGAGGTCACTACATTTTGAGGACTTTCAAAGCAGAGTGTGTAGTTTTTTCTGTGTGTATGTAAACATCCCTGGTGAAATCCGACTGACATCTCACAAAACCTGACTGAAAGCCTCTGTACCCAACTATTTATCAGGAATTACATTTATTAGGGGGGTTTAACACCCTAAACACCCCCCTGAAGATACACCCCTGTCCGCTGCCTGTACCTGTAATTCCCTGTAACCTTAGCGATAGCACTGATGTATGAGCCAGTAAAATCTGCTCTCTCTGCCTTGAGATATGTGTCATATTTAGGTCGCAGCCTACCTAAAGACATTCAGAAAGTTGACCTAGGAATGCATTCTGCCCATTGCTTACCATTGGCTTTGTAGTTTGCAACTCACAGTTTCTGGCTTTCTATTTGCTGGCTTTATTTGCTTTAGGCCATCCAGCTCGAGTTCGTCCCTCCTGTTAACCAAACCTTGTTTACTGTATTCTTTCACAAACTCGTTTTCTGTAAGCAGGAATTTAAATCTTGTTCTTATCTTATCACATTTGCGTGCATTCAAAGACAGAGGTCAGATGTCAGACTGTGTCTTCAAGGGAGCTTGGTGTTTATTTTTCTTTCTCTGACTGCAAAGTGATTGGATTTATGTCACAATCATGCTGGCTAGTGGGAGCCTGCTCAAGGAAGGCTGTACAGATGTTAGTGTTTTTTCTATCACACAGGAAAATGTAAGTGTCTGTATATGAATTGTGATGACAATCAAATCAATACATTGGGTGAATACATATCCACACATTATCGTTAATGTGCTGTATACTTTTAGCAGTAAAAATGTATGTGAGTGCAAATGTAATGGTCATTTCATTTGAAGATGTGTTGTCTGTAATGGCAGTACGCTACCATTTCATGCATACTCCAGGTTACCCCACTCCACTCTACTCTGCACCACTCCACTCCACTCCACACCACTGCACTCAACTCTGCACCACTCCACACTTTGTCACTCCACTCTGCTTCACTGCGGTCTTCTCTGCACCACTTCACTCTACTCTGCCAATGCACTCTATGCCACACTAGTATGCACCACTGCACTCTACACCACTCAGCGCCACTCCATTCTATGCCACCCTACTCTGCAAAACTGCCCTCTATGCCACTGCACTCTACTCCAAAGTACTCTACACCACTTTACTCAAAACCAATGCCCACAACGCCCTATTCTGAACAAAATCACTCTACACTGCTATGCTCTATGCCACTGCATACTATGCCACTCTATTCTACTCTGCGACCCTGCTCTCTGGCCACTCTACTCTGTGCCACTGCCCTCTATGCCACTCTCCTCTGTGCCACTGCACTCTATGCCAATGCAGTCCATGCCACTCTACTTTATGCCACTCACCTTAATGCCACTCGACACCACTGACCTCTACGCCACTGCACTCTATGCCAATCCACTCTAAGCTACTCTAATTTACTCTGCACCACTGCACTCTATGACACTCTACTCTCTACCACTGCACTGTACGTCACTTCACTCTACTCTGAAACAAGCTACTTTGCCAATGTATACTATGCCACTCTCTTGCACTCTGCGCCTCTCCACACCACTGCACTCTACACCACTTTACTCATAACCAATACACTCTACGCCACTGTACTCTGTGCCAATCTACTCTGCAACTCTACACTGTACGCCACTATACTCTAGTCTCTGCCACTGCACTCTACGCTACTCTACACCATTGCACTCTGTCACTTTACTCTGCACCACTGTATGCCACTGCACTTTACACCAATGCACTCTAGGCCACTCTACACCACTGTACTCTACGACACTCTACTCTACATCACAGCACTCTCTGCCACAAAGCTGTACTCTACTCCATGACACTCCACTTCACTCCTCTTCACGTCAATCAACTCTACTGTACGCCACTCCATAACACTCCACTCTACTCCACTTTACGACACACCACTTTGTGCCGCTCTCCTTTACCCTACTAACTGTTAGCCATACTGAACAGCAGCCACTCTGGTGTGCAACATTGCTAAAACTTATTGGCAAAGCCAACAGCTCTTGCATAGGGGAAACCTGATGGCTTTGTCAATGTTTGTAAATTTTTCCACCTTTCCCATTCTAACGAGATTCTCAAGTCATAAGATATGGCTGGATCTCCTTGGAAGGAGCAGGATGGAAGATGCCTTTTTAGGCGTTTTGTTAGGTAAATTGTGCAGAAAATGCTAAAATTTGCTACTATTTTCCCAACATCCCATGGAGAAACAACCTTGCTTAATACACCATGAAATTAATGGAATATTTAATGAGTGCCCCTTTCAAAACCTGTGGCTTTATAGCAGACGTATGTGAGAATAGCGCTTCAAATGCCTTATTTAACCCATTTATTCTGTTTACAACACCCCTATAAGTCAGGGTTACTCACTTCACTCAGTGCATTTTGGGGCCGAAATTTGTACCACGCCACCTTCAAAGCTCATCCATAACCATTCCATCAGACCCATATAGTGACAGAAAAAAACAGTAGTCGGGCAAGGATGTAAATTAGGTGTAGCAACTGCTAACTGGGGCTGGATCTTTGATAACCCAGGCATTTTCCCTTGTAACCCCTGGTTTAAGGAGTTGTGAAGGCAGAGGCAGCAAAAGAAAGTCAACCAGGTTTTGAATCTGTTTAGCTTGTTCAGTTTCTATTTGATCCATTCATTTCGCCTCTCAGCATCAAATAGAATTTTTTGAGGAACTAAGAGCAAGAGAAGGGGGCAGGGGGTCACACCTGTGGTATCAACATGGTCAAGGGACAAATGATGTCACTTACACTATGCCTGGAAATTTTGTTATTTTCTTTTGTCCTTGAGAAAGGCCCATTTCACCTTAGTGGGGATGACATGATGTAAATAAGCCGAAGATTTCAGGGTTACAATGACAGAAGATGCAGCCTTGGTATGGAGGAATTGAACCCGGAATTTTGTCAGTAAAGTAGGACACCTGGCCAGGAGTCATTATAGACAGCATAGGGCTTGATGTCTTTTCACCAACACTCCACTGGCCATGTCTGAAACACACAGCATGGGGAGCAATGCACAGATGTTGGTCTTCAACTGGAGCAATGCACATGTGTGGTGCACATACCCTTGTAAATGGTACAAGTGTGGTGACTGAAACTCTGTTTTACAATGTTTTGGGAACAAGAAAAGAGTTAAAAGAGGATCAAATAGGTGATTGGGGTAATATTATTTGGGGAGCAGCTTCACCTCCTATTAAACATGAGGTGCTAGCCTGCTCAGGGGACAATGTAAGCTTGACAAGGACCAACTTAAAGAGGTAATACATAGGAAAATGTCTCCAACACAATAGGCTGTGTTGATACGTCACAAATGCGGCAGAGCTGGAGACATCCTAGAAGAATTTTGTCTGATACGTCATTTATCATGGTCAAAAGGAATGTAAGCAAATGGACAGTCTAGGAAAAGTGCTCAAGATGTGTACATCATAGAATCTAGTGCTGTCACTGATTTAGAAATAAAGAGCGGTCCATGGTTGGCAAAATATGGCAAGGAATCAGCTTTGTGTCTATTGCCAGAGCACCTGAAGAAGGGTTGTTTGTTATGTGTTTTTTCAACTGTGATGTGAGGGCAACCTATTACATAGTTAGGTATATTCCAAAGGCGTGCTTAATGTTGTGCCATCTGTTTTGGATATTCTACACCTTTGTGTCGAGGGAAGTCAGAATATTTATGGTTGGTGAAGTGAAGTTGCAATGTTTGGATTATTGTTGACGGCTCAAATGAGAGTCAGTATCCTACATGTCAACAAGAGAGGACGTACAAGAGGTGGTCTTCAAATTAGAAAGGCCGGTAGCATGAGGAACGGTGACTGTTGGGTCAGGGATCCTAGCATTTGTGGGAGTTCAAAAGGATGCAATAGTGCAAAAATCTAGACTTGGAGAAACAATCTTAGTAACCTTTTTTTGAGGGGTGGTGGGGTGGCGAAGGTGATGACCAAGTTAATGCATGAGCTTATATGTCTCTTTGCAAGTACTGTGGTAGAGCATTTAGCAGCACGTTAATTTGTCTTGAGAAACTAACTAATACTCTACTCCCACTACCCTAGGTTTGAAAAATTGCTGTGATAAGGGACAATCACTAGTTATGGAACATTGCTTTCAGGCAAACCCCCACTTGTTATCTTGTTTGGACCGAAGATGTGGCCTGAAAGTTTGGCCCAGATTGTTCCGTTTGGACTGGGGGTTAGACTTATTAGTGTTTGTTTCGGCCCTTTGTATCATGTATGTATATGAATTCCTATAATGCAAACCTAGCCAAAAGGCAGTGGAGTGCTGTACTTTCTGTAACATTTAAATTTTATTTTTCATAAATTGCTAACTTATGGGTTGCTCTTTAATGTCGGGTGCTTCTCGACGCAGTCTATCATGTTTCAGGTAATTTTAAGAAGTATTTGATCATTTCATAAACACTGGGTCCTTTATGTGTTTTTCCTAATGTAACATTGCTGGCTTTGCTTTTTGCTAGCCTGGAAGGACAATATTAGATCCATAGTTCTATCCTATTCTATCACACACTTGAGTATAACAGAACTTCTTTTGTCTCCTATTGCATATCAAATAAATTGTGCAGCTGGAAATATACATCAAGGTGGCTATTCACAATGGTAAACTTACATGTGAGTAAATCTATGCATGTAAGTTGACTCTTACACTTTGCAGTAAATTTGCTACATGTGGCTAGTTACCACGTTCTGAGTGTAAATGTACTACAAAGTGTAGAATTACAGTTTTGGGGGTGGAGACTGAACAAAAGTAATTTAGCACCGGAAAATTACTATTAGTAACTGTGCAACTGTATTTTATGTTCTGCATAGTTTGCAGGACCTCCTCACTTGGGGAAGAATCTTCCGCATACTTTGAAGGATCTCTGCATTTGGAGCGGAGACCTGTGCAACAAGGGAAGATATCTCCACATGGAAGGGAATTGGAGAATTCTATGTAACTGATACCAAACCAATCCTACATACCTGACACCCATTCCCTTCCAACAATATAAATACTGCTCACTAAATAGGATCTGCTTTTTGCTCTTCAGCTTGAGATGTTTACAGCCAAAGCACGAGTGCCGCGATTGAAACCAAAGTAAATAAAGAGAAAAAAATGGCGGACGCACGTTTGTTTCTCTTTATTTACTTTGGTTACAATCGCCGCACTCGCGCTTTAACTGTAAATAGCTTAAGCTAAAGCGGGTGCAGCAAATGGTTCAAAAGTAAAGAAATTGAAAAAAAATGGGTTTTTTCTATTTCTTTACTTTTGAAGCAATCATGGCACTGCGCTTAACTTAAGATGTTTACAGTTAAAGCATGAGTGCGGCGATTAAAACCAAAATAAATAAAGAGAAAAAAAAGGCATGCACCAGTGTTTGCCAATGCAACTAGCCATGAGAAAGGTGCAGCCACCATTATTCCTGCCAGGGTGCCGTGATGGATACATTTTAAAACGAGGCTGAAGCTGTTGCCTTCCCCATGCTGCATGCAAGGAAGCCTCTGAATGGGATGTTGCACATGGAGGAGTGGGAGGGGCTGCAATGACTCATGCCTTTTCACAAACAAGTCTTCAACAAGCCCAATCTCCCATAAAAGGAAGCCCAAAACGAACCAACTGCCGTACACATCGCAAAGTGGAAAAAGACTGAATAAATACAATCAACAGAGCAGGAGGAACAGAGAGGAAGGCAGTGCTGACACAATTGTGGCATTGAGGGGAGATGGGAGGGAGGAATGATATATTTACATGTAGGCAGCTTTGCCTCCAAAGCTGAACACAGGCAAACAGTAACAGACCAGGAAACAAAGAAAGAAAATAGTCCCCCCAAGAACCCATAACGAGCCATAGGGGAATGAGACAGTACTTAGTCCCTGCTGCATGGGAGGAACAGAAAGGAAAAAGGAGGAACAAAGAGGCAGGGCTGACCACTAGCAAGAAAGGATTTCTAAAGGACACTGACAATCAAAAGCAGGGGGATTGCTTTAAGCCAACATGAGAAATTACAACAGGTCTCGAATGCTCGACCTAAAAAGATATATCTGTCATTCTTACAACAGAACTTTCTGTTAAACCATTCAAGACACCGAACATTGGGGAGATACACTCAATATGTACTTACATCTTTGCATATTGGTAAATATTATTTTTTAACCTTCATTTGTGAACCATGTATGACAATTCAATTCAAGGCCAGCCATCCTCAAACCTATCACTGACTAGAAGACGTTCAGATCTTATCTGGGTCAAAGGGTTCATATTTGAATAGGATCTCTCTGAAGCAGACCATAATTATTGTGAGTTTAGCAAAGCCCGGGAAGCTGTCAGGCTACTTTAATAAGATAATTTGTAAATGTATACTACAGTGCATAACCTGCAGGCCACAGGTTCCAATTCCAGTACTATAGCGCAGCGGGTTAATTTGAGAGAGTGAGTGTCCTCAACGTTTTTTGTATTTTTTGCCACGTGTTTTAACGCATGAACCTAGCAAACACAAGGAGATGATGGACGGAACGCTGAAACTTTTCAGACACTCACCCCCAGTCACAGATTGGGGTTGAATCCATCATCGTTCTTTAGCTCACTTCACCAGCTCAGTTCAGACCCAGCTATATGCAAATCAGTCTTGACCCTGTGCCTCATGCGCAGTTCAGCCCGAACTGCCAAGCCAGGTTTTCCCTGAACCGTAAACAAGAATCATGGGACCGGTTTTAGGGTGACACCCCTCATCAGTCAGGCTAGCTTGAATCCAGTTGCAAAGTGAGCAAGGGACTCACGTCTCGGCATACCCTGCCAACTTAGAGCAAACAAAGCAAACACAAGGAGATGATGGACGGAGTGCTGAATCTTTTCAGACACTCACCCCCAGTCACAGATCTTGGTTGAATGCATCATCGTTCTTTAGCTTACTTCGTCATCTCAGTTCAGACCCAGCTATATGCAAATCAGTCTTGACCCTGTGCCTCATGCGAAGTTCAGCCCGAACTGCCAAGCCAGGTCTTCCCTGAACCGTAAACAAGCATCATGGGACCGGTTTCGGGGTAACACCCCTCATCAGCCAGGCTAACTTTAATCCAGTGGCAAAGTGAGAAAGGGACCCACGTCTGGACATACCCTGCCAACATAGGGCGAACAAAGCAAACACAAGGAGATGATGGATGAGTGCTGAAACTTTTCAGACACTCACCCCCAGTCACAGATCTGGGTTGAATCCATCATCGTTCTTTAGCTCATTTCACCGCATCAGTTCAGACCCAGCTATATGCAAATCAGTCTTGACCCTGTGCCTCATGGGAACTGTTCAGCCCGAACTGCCAAGCCAGGTCTTCCCTGAACCGAAAGCAAGCATCCTGGGACCAGTTTTGAGGTAACACCCCTCATCAGTCAGGCTAGCTTGAATCCAGTGGCAAAGTGAGCAAGGGACCCACGTCTGGGCATACCCTGCCAATTTAGGGCAAACAAAGCAAACACAAGGAGATGATGGATGGAGCGCCGAAACTTTTCTGACACCCCCAGTCACAGATCTGGGTTGAATCCATCATCGTTCTTTAGCTCACTCCGCCACCTCAGTTCAGACCTAGCTATATGCAAATCAGTCTTGACCCTGTGCCTCATGGGAACAGTTCAGCCCGATCTGCCAAGCCAGCTCTTCCCAGAACCGGAAACAAGCATCCTGGGACTGGTTTCGGGGTAATACCCCTCATCAGCCAGGCTAGCTTGAATCCAGTGGTAAAGTGAGCAAGGAACCCATGCCTGGGCATATCCTGCAAACTTAGGGCGAACAAAGCAAACACAAGGAGATGATGGACGGAGTGCTGAAACTTTTCAGACACTTACCCTCAGTCACAGATCTTGGTTGAATCCATCATCGTTCTTTACCTCACTTTGCCACCTCAGTTCAGACCCAGCTATCTGCAACTCAGTCTTGATCCTGTGCCTCATGGGAACAGTTCAGGCCGAACTGCCAAGCCAGGTCTTCCCTGAAATGGAAACAAGCATCCTGGGACCGGTTTCTGGGTAACACCCCTCATCAGCCAGGCTAGCTTGATGGACTTAGGCCCAGATATCTGTACTGGGGTGAATGTATGACATTGTTCTGCATTCTGTCCATCAATTGTTCTTTTTAAAGCATGAACCTAACCACAAGTAGCAGCAACAAGGATTACGGAACACATTTTTATGTGAGCAGCAGTATCTCAGACCAAAAGTGCTGTACATAGAACAGAAGTGTACACATTTGACTGGGTTCAAATTGAATTACCAAAAACAGATTATTATGAGGGGTGGGAAACTGCAGCATGGTACTGCCATATTATAAGACAGCACAATGTTGAGTAGAGGTTCTCTCCTGCCTTAAATCCTTTTTGGAAGACAGATCCCAATGGTTGCATCTCCACCCTTTTATATCCTCCCCCAAACCACTCTTATTTGGGGTGCCCCAGGGATCAGCCTTGAGCCCTCTGATGTTTAATGTGTACCTCGCTACGTTATCTGGCCTGATTGAATATAAGGGTGTGAAGGTGGTCTCCTATGCGGATGACACCCAGCTTCTGTTTTCCTCTCAGGTATATATAGCGGTTGCACTCTACAAATGTAAGTAGTGTCTTTAAGGAGTAGGTGTCTGGATGGAGTCAAACTTCTTTAAATTGAATTCTGACAAAACCCGAAGTCCTTTATTTGGACCCAGTGGTCCCCCCTCCTCTGAATGTTTGGTGGCCTGAAGAGCTACTACCTCTGCCAGGAATCTAGTTTTTATGTTCGATTCTGCTCTTTCCTTTTCAGCTGTAATCAGATAGATTTCTTCAGCTTGCTGCCTTGACTTAAAGCCTTAAGGAAGCTGCTACATCTGGTCCCGGAGGATACCCGTAAAATTGTTGTTCATACAATGGTTTGCTCTGGTTTGGACACACAGACTCCATATTATTTGGAATGCGGCAGCTAGGCTTATTCGTCGAGTCCTTTTTATATCTCACCCCATTTGAAGCAGCTACACTGGCTCCTAGTGGTGAAGCACATTAAATTTAAAGCCCTCACACTGGCTTTTAGAGTACTCGCAGGTAGAGGCCCCCTCTATCTAAGAAATAGACTGGTCTGTACAAACAACACAGAGCACAGAGGTCGAATAACCTCCGCAGATAGAGGTCCATAAATTCTTTAAGGCCCGACGTGGAGGCAGCTCCTTTACAGTATTTATGGCCAAGCTATGGAACACTCTGCCAGTTAATCTCCACAGGGCACAGTCAGTTGCCATCTTTAAAAGAGACCTAAAACCCTGGCTGTTTGACTCAAATTAATACATAAAGTGGTACCAGTCTTTTCACTTTGAGCACCGGGGCACTTTGGTCAAAGCAGCCGTGTGCTTTACAAATGCTTTTTGATTGATTGATTGACACCTTTTACTTCACACAAATTTACAATTTGAGATACCGGGCAATGTAGCACTGTGCAGTTCACCTACGACAGAACCGAGAAACACACACCTATGGATATGGTTGATACATAAATGCTATTGCTGGATATTGAGGGCCGAGCACACGGGGAGGGGAGGGTGGTTGGGTAACTGTTTTTTGTTAAGATGTTTTAATTGCATTGAATCCTGATAGCTTTAACAAATTACCAACCGTTTTGCTAAACTTATGTTGTAAACAAGAATGCTAAGAACGAGCTGTATTGGCATACCGTTAGAGACTTATTTTAATGATACTGGTCCACTATGTATTGCCATTCGAAGACACTTATGGATACTCGACACTGTTGATGTAGATTAGCCTACGATGGTTGTAAACATGTAATACTATACTGCGTGATTATATGTCCTATGATTGCCTGAAGATGTTTGACTCACTGTTCTGTAAAATCAATAAAAACAAATTTAAAAAAAGTCCGTTGATATAGTCCGAACCACTATAAGCATTAGAAAGCCATTTATGCCCAATAATGAAAGGAATGTCAATGTCAATTTTGTTTATGAGTTCCAGATTGAGCTTGTTTAAAAAAGGGCGAATTTCTTTCCGCACACGACGAGCCAAAATGAGTCAAATGTTTATGTGTCCTGGCTGGTAGACGCAACATTTTTGTTGCTTGCTTCTGCAGTAGACGGCCCCTGTAGCACCTCGCAAAGCACGTCAATTGAGCACAGATGATGTTCCACGCTGTCCACAGCCAGTGCTGGGGCAGTCTGTGCGCTGTCCAAAACCTGGGTGTCAGTGGAGGAGCCGGTGTCAATATCAACAGGTGCAGTTACTACCTAAGGTGGCTCAAGGAATGCCGCCATCAACATTGGAATATGCTGGGGACATTGCAGAACACGGGCCGTTATCGGGTCCAGTAGAGCATTCATGTCCGGTTGCGCACATGATGGGAGTGTCAAACAAAGGTCTAACACACATTCTTCTCCGCAAAACAGGCATCGGAGGACAGGTAAGATGCAGTCCATCCAGACTGGTCGAAACGACAGGAACCAAGATGCACTCAGTTCTCTCAGGCGAGGCGTGCCTAGGTATTTTACCATTCGGTCACGGTATTTCCGTTCTAGGAGCGCTTTTTCCATCTCCTTGGTGACTGGGACGTCCATTGCGTAGCAGAAAAATAACAATCAGGATACCTGCTATTAGAAACAGGATCAGCGGTACACCTCCAAAGATGCTTCCGAATACGGAGTGTATGAAGTTTGGTATAACTCCAAGTACCGTCTGAAAGGTGCTTAGAAGTCCAGAACCTATGGTCTTAAATAGGTGGACAATGCCAGTCGTATCAGACATGTTAAAGATACGATTTACCATTTCTACAAAATGGAAAGGGCAGTTTGTATTAATAAGCGCCTGTATCTCAGCTGAAGACCTTGCGATCTTGAGTTCAAAAGTCTCTCGAGCAGAGGTTAAGGGCACAGACTTCTGTAAAAGCATGGCTTTCATTCTGCCTAGAGTATCAAACCGTATTAAAGAAACATTCAGTGAAGGCCATAACGGCGCCTCCCTGACTGTATGTGTCGGTGGAAACAATACTTGCATACAACAAGTAACCCTGGCGCTCAGGGTTACCAGATATGCGATGCCCGGGAGCATTCCACAGCACCCTTGACTGTGTAGCATCAAGTAACTCCCATTCGAAAGTATCCCAAATGCTGGAGTAATCACTGCAGCTGGGGCACCCCTCAGATGACAGGACAAGTTCGCCACAGAACAATTACAAGCCCCGTGCAGTAGAATGTCCTGACAGATGAGCGATCCACTTAAAGCGCTCTCACAGTTTGTACCACTGAGAAACACTTCTCGATCCCCACTCTGGCATCGAAATCTGTATGGCAATTCCCAAGATTCCTTAATGTACTCCTTACCCATTTTTAGGTTGAGGCTAGACAGCGCATGCGCTGTCTGCAAGACCTGGAGTAAGCAGTATACTGGTGTGTAATCCCGCCTGCTGCTTGCCATTGGCTAACTCCTCCGTTGCTCTTCATTCTTGGCTCTGTATTGGTTGGCTCTTCCGATACATCACTTCCGTTGTATCAGAAGCAGCACCGACCAACTACGGTTTTGTTACGCAGTAAAGTGTTTAGCTCTTTCGTTTGGGACTATTTATTCTGTTTTGTGCTAGGGATATTTTATCACAGCAGCGCCAAGCGCTGCATCCGGTTTCATATTATTTTCTTTTTTTTTTTATCTATCAACATGGCGCCCGCTTCATGGGCCGCCATGCACATATCTTAAATATGCACGGGCGCTGCGCTTCATAGTTTAGGGCTGCACCCGCTTTCATCATTATTGTCGGCTGCTTCTCGGTTTTTCCTTTCACATGTATACTCTGGTGTTCGTCGTGCACCCTCTTCGCCTCCTGCCTTCTCTCACTGACCCTTTCTTGACTGTCTTTAAGGGAGATGCCTGAATTAACTCTGCCCACACTGGTAAACAGAGATGCCTGAATTAACTCTGCCCGCACTGGTAAACACTTGCTGCCTTCTAAATGCTGTCCCTGCCAGCCCCGGCAGCAGCCCGGAGCCTTCTGTTTGTGCACTGCTCCCAGGAAGGCAGACCCCGCTTTTAGTCAGTCTCTCACATTGATGCTGTTAATTGACCACAGGCGTTACCGTGGCAGGCTGAGGGCTGCAGCGAACCCTTTAACCATGGGATTCAGGGGTGTAACCTTGGCCCTTCCATAATCCAAGGTGAGCTCCCGCAATGGGTGTGAGCCTCTCTACCCCCGTCACTCAAGGCAATTGTAATTTTATTTATATAGCGCTTACTACCTCTGACGAGGCGTAGGAGCACTTTTCAGCGAGTCCCAGATGATTTCCTTTCATTTTGCGGTATTATACTATAACGAACAAGGCACACGTAGATCTTTAGAGTATTTAGATGTGAGTTTCACATTTTCAGACGATTCCTTGTTTTACTCTAAATACCTTATGTTATCTGAATACAGGGTTGGGACGCTCCACGTGAAGGGGCTGCCATGAGAAAAGCAGGGCTAATGCCTCTAAACTATAGAAACAAAGGCCTGTAATCTGAATCCCCTCTGCACTTCTGATGCAAGCTAAAAGAAAAACTGACTTAGTTGGACATTCTTTAAACACATGCCCTCACACGATCACCAAATATAAACAGACGGATACCAGCTGACTCAATGCTACCTGGACCGCCCTTGGGGTTTCCATATACAAATAATGGATATTTCTATCGCCCTATTAGCAAGCTGTCGCTAACAGCTGTTAGCGACAGCTTTATGGCGAAAGCGACCGTTTTGGTGCCGCTTTGCATGTCAGCGATATTTATCGCTAATGACATGCAAAGTAGGCGTTCCCAACTAAAAGCGACTGCAAACAGTCACAAACACAACTTCCCCCTATTACCAATGCCCGCGAAGTGATAAAAAAGTCGCGCTAACCGCGATTATCGCTGGAATTTAACACCTGATAAAAACTTGACTTAACCATCTTGTCAATGGGAGGTGGATTGTAAGGTTAAGTCCCCACCTGCCTATTAGCGAGCTTTTCATTAGCGCAGTGAATTTATCGCTGGATTTCTTGCGCTATTGCTGGGTTTCACCGCTGTCGCTGGATTTTTTATCGCCTTGGAGATAAGCGTTGATAATAATGCGTTATCTCCGCGATGAAATCCAGCGATAGCCGGCGATAAAAAAAACAGCGCTAAGCGCGCTTTGCGATAATTATCGCAAATCCTTGGTAATATGCCCCTAGTCTTTAGTCTGCTTTGTTAAACCAGACCACCAGTAGTGTTGTTTCAATAAGGAAACAGTCGCCGTAACTCCTGCATGAGCAGAACCTATCCCTTTGTGTGCTGCTAGTATTAAACTTAACCGACGATCCATATTTGGAATTACTCTATCCCCCACTCCAGGAATCTGAGCAAATGGAATGTTATTGGCATCTAACTTGTAGGAGTACTTGAGTGGAAATCTTTTTGGTACTGCACTGCTGTTTTTGCTTGAAGCAATAACAGCCACCATAATCTCACTGTCTATTCTCGTTTTAGAACGAGTGATTGCAGCTACGGAGCCGTACGTACAGCCCCCTTTGCGGCTTCATCAGCCAATGAATTCCCTTCAACGTGAATGCCATCACGCTGATTTCAACCTCACTACCTGTTCCCATAGCATTTTATGCTTAATTGTGCTACCTTTTGCGTCTTTGAACCCGTTTTGAACCCAGTATTGCAAGTATTCATTGTATGACTGCACACAGTAAAAGGAATCGCACACAATTAGTGTGGGGAACTCTCGATCCGTATTTACAAGTGCCAGTATCAGTGATTTTAATTTTGCTAACTGTGCCGTGCAGTCTCCTAGAGATTGCGTTTTGGTGCAACTCGGATGGAACTTTCCATCCTGCATGCGACCTTTAATGATTGCACATGCTGCGCTATTTTGTTGCTTACTCCCTATGGCCGGTTGAGCAGATCCATCAGTGTAAATGATATATTCATATTGATCCAGAGGCATTATTTCATTAGGTAGAGGATATTCTTGTTCGTATTGCAGTAATGCTTGTGTCTTTAAATTTGGGTCGTACCTGTATTCTACAACTGTTGCAGTGAGAGAATTAGCCCATTGTATCCATCTTGGATGTAAGGCATTAGCGTTAGGAACGCTTGCCTTTGTTGCAGCCTCAAAGGCTGGAACCGAAGTCACTACTCTTATTCGTTTCCCCTGAGCCAGTGCTCGTTCTCTCACTACAGCAGTCTGTACCGCTGTCAGAATCTTTTCAGTGGATGCGAACCTCATCTCAGCATTTGTGTACAAATGTGACTTGTATGCAATTGGTACTGTCTCACCTTCATTATATGTTAGATAGGTGTACCCAGATTGACCAGCAACTATATGGATCACCTGGTTGCGTAAGTTTACGCGTGTCTGTAAGTGTTTGGAAGCTATCATATCAGCTTGTAAGGAACGTAGTGTATCTGTATGTTCCTGTGTCCAGTTTCTCCCTGAGAAATCAGGTTTAATTAAGTCGTAGAAAGGTTTTACTCTTTCTGCATAATCCAAAATGTATGTTCGACCAAAATTTAGGAATCCCAGTATTGATTGTAGATTTTTCAGTGATTTCGGAGGTTGGAACAGCGCTCATTTTTCTAAAAAATTGGCTGCCAGGTTCTTTCCTTTACTTGAAAGTTTGTATCCTAAAAACAGGACACTAAGGTGGGCAATTTTTGATTTTTTAAAGTTAAATTTGTAGCCCTCAGATGCAAATCCCAAAATGATGGTATTTACTTTGTTCAAGTGTTCCTCCAGATCATCGTCCGTCAGATAAATATCATCCACATAGGACAATGCCTCTTCATCTAATTTTTGAAGTAACTCTGTTACTCTGGCCGAAAACAACCCTGGGCTGTTCTTATACCCTTGGGGGAGTCGCCAAAATTGACGCTGAGACCTTAGCGCTGAGAAGGCTGTTAAATACCTGCTTTCAGGTGCTATATTTTGGCAGAAAAATCCATTTGAGATAGCAAGTGTTGTTTTATATTTTTTCCGCACAATGTTATTCATTAATGTGGCACTGTGTGCAATTTGGATTGCAAATGTCTTAGTGCAAGTGTTTAAATGTCTGTAATCTAAAACTAGATGATATGTATTGTCCGGTTTCATGACAGGAAACAAAGGATTGTTCATTTGAGAGGTGCAAGTTTCAATCACCCCTTGGTATTCAAGTTGATCTAAGATCTCCCTGACCTGTTTTTTAGCTTCTTGCTTTATTGGATACTGCCTCTGTGCAGTTGGAGTATTTTTTAAAGGAATTATGTGGTGGGTTGAATCCTCATCCCATCCAACATGGTTTTTGTATAATGCTGGAGCCTGGGCTACCATCCATTCCTGCGCATATGTGTGTTGCAAATGCCTGGGAATATCGTCTGAGAATGCCGGAAGAATTACCGTTTCTCCTTTAGGGCAATCCATGACAAATGCTGGTGGCCAATCTTGTTCAGCTAATAAAATATCATAGCCAAATGTCAGGTTCTCCCAAAAGAGACCTCTCACTTTCCTACTTTTGCCCCCCTCCATTTGGAGCGTTATTTCATATACTTTATGTGGGACACTTATTCTAGTATCAGGTGTTTCCACCATGATATAATCATTCAAGTCCGCTGTCACCAGAAATTCAATCAGGTTCTGGTGAGCTATTTTTATTTCTGCCGCACTGTCTAGCATCGTCAGAGCCCATTCCCCGTTCAGTAGTTGAGTCCTGGGCATGTCTGATCTTTAGACCTGCAACCTTCTTCTTTTTGAACTGTGGCTTTTGCTTTGGTTTTTCTTCTTTTTTGGAAGTGTAATCTTGAGCGTGCTGCTTGTCTCTGGACTTTGTACGCTCTTCTTGTCTTTCTGACCATCCTTCCCTCTCGGAGTTTTTTGATAAACCCTGAAAGAAACGAGAGGAACGTGTAGCAGTATCCTGATACCTGTCAGCTTTCCTAATATTATCCTTATTCCTAAGGTTGTACCTCTTTTCAGACATGGCCATATGCAAATCAGTCTGACCTTGTGCCTCATGGGAACAGTCCAGCCCGTTGTAAGCAGGACAGGCTCTTCCGCAACTTTAAAAAAAAAATTGAACCAGCGCGCATGCCTCAATGGCGGCCACGATTTTATTTGCAGTTAATTGCGATCTTGCGATCACCGAAGCGGGCACATGCATTTGTTTTCTGTTTATTTACTAATGTTTACAATGGCGGCACCCGCGCTTTAGTTTTAAGCATCTTAAGCTAAAGCGCGGGTGCCGCTATTACTTCAAAAGTAAAGTAATAGAAAATAAAATTGCATTTTTGTCTTTTTTTTTACTTTTGAAACAATTGCAGCACCCGCGCTTTAGCTTAAGATGTTCAAAGCTAAAGCGCGGGTTCCGCCATTGTAACAAAAGTAAACAAATAGAAAAAAAGCGTGCGGTCGCCATTTTTTTTCTATTTGTTTACTTTAGTTTCAGTTGCGGCACACGCGCTTCAGCTTTAAACATCCGAAGCTAAAGCGCGGGTGTCTCGACTGCTTCAAAAGTAAAGAAATAGAAACAAAATGCACATTTTCTATTTCTTTATTTTTCAAGCGATTGCGGCACCCACGCTTTAGCTTCAGATGTTTTAATCTAAAGAGCGTGTGCCGAGATTCATTTTTTTAATACTCATTATGCACTGCTCTTATGTCCCCCACAAGCCCCACGGCTGCACTCTGCTCTGCACATTCCTTGCACTCCTAATAACCTGGATGAGTCAAAGAGGGCTCTCATCCAGAACTGCCCCATCCCCTCACAAAACTACCCCTTCATCTCTCCCTCAAACACCCCCACTCTGATGCGGGTCTCTAGCTACTTTAAGGAAGCTGTTCATGTAAGGGCGTTAATCTTCACCTCTCCTCTGTACCTTTGTCCAGCCCACGCAGCCTCCTCAGCTCTCCTTGCCTTGCAAATGTTGCCCTCCTATGGTGCCAGCTTCTGCCTCTCTATTGTGCCCCCCACCCCGCCCTCCTCGGCTCTCATTACATTAAGATACTTTCTGTCCCTATCAGGCTCCCTGCCTCCACCTCTTCCACGCCGTCCGCCCTACACTAGGGATGTTGTTACCTTACCTTCACATCTCTCTTTGTACCACCCCCCAACCGCGTGCCCCCTGCCTCCTAAACCCTCGTCACCTGAAGGATGCTACCTTCTTTCAGGCCTTCTTTTCCACTGACCCTCACTCTCCATATCATCGGCCCTCGTGACATGAATGAATCTGGTCCTCTCAAGTCCTCAGTCTCTGCTTCCTCCATCCCATCCTTATTTTCTCGCCTCTCTTTATGATAAGGTTGCTGGTCCTCTCAGGCCCACATCCTCTGCTCCTACAGCACATCCTTTAAATCTAGGCTCTCTGTACTTAGGGATGTTGGTCCTCTCAGGCCTTTAAGCGCCCCCCTCCACCCTCATGCCTCTCACCATATTCAGGGCCCTCGTCACATTAAGGATGCTGGTCCTCCAGGGCTCGCAGTCTTCACCCCTCCAGCCTCCCTCTCACCGCAGATCCTCATTACATTAAGGATGCTGTCTGCCTCTATGAACCTCTTTCCCAAAAGCCACAGGACCCCACACTCTGCTAATCACATTACGTGGCCAAAAAGAGGGAAATGCTAACAGCAGGTTTAATTTGATTAATTCCACTGGAATGTCAGGAATGCCGGGCCTGGCTATATTTCATGGCTTTTATGTTCTTGGAGCTCATTTCCCATAAAAAGGAAACAAATCAGAATTACTTAAAATACGAATAATTCGGTAACAAAACAAGTTTACCACCATAACCTGCGGTCACACACAGTCTGCCTCTCCTCCTCTGAAAGAAATGCACATACACACACACACGTGCCGTCCTGACTTAATCTCCATCAGAAAAGGACATCAAACACACCCGGCTCTACCACTCTCCATCACACATACGTGCTCCCACCATGCACCCTCATAAACACTCGGGCCACTTCTCAATCAAACGTTTGTTCTCCTTTTTCCTCACAGGTCCTCCCTCTCACTACACATAATTTTATGCTGTGTCGACTGTACATCTCTGCCATTGTGTCTACACACTCCATTACTTACACACACACACACACACACCTCTTATGTAAATAGGCTTAATGGAGGCAGTTGCCAACAGAGTTACATACCCTAATACTTAGTAACACAGCCACTAACCAATCCATGCAGCCCCTTAAATGCATATTTTGGGAACCGTTAGAGTCACTCAGAGAGCCAGTCATATACCAACATACTTCCTTATATATCAAATGACACAGCCAAATAGGGACTGAGCAACTCATTCAGATATGTACTAAGAAACTGACACTAACAACTCACCTATGCAGACAAGTAAGCCTTTAAACATGTCTCGGGCCTACTACTGTAGAGCGTGCTATGCAGTTTTCCTGCTAGGCCAAATAGAAATTCAAAACACATTTCCATTCCTTAAACTCCTCTTCAACTACATATAAGTCACCCCTAAGATAGGCTGTAGGTAGGACATAAGTCATATGGTTTCAATTTCAGTGGCGGCTGGTGACATGTGAAAGTGGTGAGGCGGAAAATTGTAGCTGGAGTGTACCGTGGCGAGCGAGCCCTAACAACCTAAGTGGGGTTCGGGGGGGTTCTCTCCCGAGAAATTTTTGAAAAAAAGAGTGGGCAAATGGTGCATTTTCAAGCAAAAATTGTAAGGGGTAGGGAAAAGGGTCAGAGAGTGCTGTAGGTTTAACGGGTTACACTGGCTGTGCATTGTTCCTCTTTAACCGACATGCCAGAGGCTACTGCTTACACTACTGCTGAGTAAGGCTAGGAGCAGGGTTTAACATAGGCGTTACATAACAAAACTCGTAGGGTGACATCTTGAAAAGTATTGTTCAACCGGTCTGCGAGTGCTGCTGTGCCGAGGACACTCGCGTCATTCCCAGACTGGACGGTCCGAGTGGCATCGCTGGGGCCAGTGCTTGCAAGTGTTGAAGACAGCTGCGTATTGTATGGATGTGAATTGTTTAAAACTTAACTTCTTGAAAATCTGCCTCTGGCCAGTGTCTGACAGCAGCTCCATCAGTAATAAATTTGGGGATAGCCTTCAATAAGAACGTTTCCTTTCCCCTCACATTGATACAGTATCATCTTCCTGCATCTGTTATTTCAAATGTGAAGTAAAGCCCTGCTGTTCTTCCCAGGTTCTGTTCGTTTTGGTATCGTCCAAGCACTGTCAGGAGCTCCTATGGATCACTCCTTACCATCCGTCCAGAATCCTTCGCTGTTCATTGGCCCGTTTACTGCAGACCCCTAAAATCAGGAAAGTCCAGAGAGGTGACGGCTCCTCTGCTTTTCAGGTGGCCTCTCTTTGGAGCCCCTGTCCTCAAATTTACAGCGACAGACTAAGAATCTCTCTAGATTCAAGATGTGGGTATGTACAGCTTCATGGCAGCCATGCTCTTTTGTACCTCGGGTAATAAAAGATACCCCTAGAACGGAGTGAAACTGCATTAAGGCTCCGTCCATAGCGTGGCCTACCCAGGGCCACTGGAATTATGCATCATGAGAGGGCCAAATTATGTGGCAGGGTTGAGTAACTTATGTGACAAGAAAAGGCAAACTACCCGTCATAATGCAGCACATTTTGTAATAGTATTATTTCGTTATTTCGTCATTTTTAAACTTGGTAACACCGGGTGTTGGTTGCATCCCAACAGTACCATTTTAATACCCAAATAAAGCAATAAGCACCACAAATGTTGACAAGTCCAGCTTTGCAAAGAGCCTCAAACTACGCTGCAACACGTGTCACTGCATTTGTAGTAACTTTTGAACCGTCTGAACTTGAACACGTATTTTTTGTGGTAACATCTGCAGATCATATGACAGATGGTGGATTATGTGTCAAATGCAGAAAATCTATAATTATGAGAAAATCGCGGCAACCGCACAGTCGCATAATTCTAGCGGCGCTGCATATAATTAATAATGCAGGTGAAATTAGCCCTGCAGGGACGTGCAACCTGTGGGATGGCTCAGACCTAATAGGACTCATGGAGGTAGCGTCATCATACCATTATACCATCATGCCCCCCCCGCCCCCTGCCTAGGTTTGTTACGCACTGCACTGGGGTGTAATGGTACAATAAGAGCAGGCTTGGTATTAAAAGGGGATGGGATGCAGGAGAGGGTGGATACAGGCGAAGGATACTCTATGGAAGTACAGGGGGCCTTGGGTGGGCATATGGTGCAGAAGAGACCAGTCTCGAGTCTTTAGACCCCACGCTGCAGCTCCAGCCCTCCCCCACCCGCCCTCCTCGCCCTTCTGCAGCGGGAGCTCACCTGCTGAATACTTGAGTGCAGACAGGGGTCCCCGGGGACCCTGCAGGCGTGCATAAAGTGAAACCGCATGCCTTCCCTCTAGTGTAAACAACAGAGAGCTGAAGCCTCCAAGTCGCATAATGCCGCATGATGAATGCTTATGTGTGCTGGCTGGATATATTCACACGGGTTGCAGAATACTGCCCAGTGAAATCTGACGTCATGAGGACAGCCAACTGGCAAACGTTGAAAAATCCAATATTTAAATAAGACTCGAGTGCAAAAGTGCGTTGCCACAAAGTGATAAAATAACTGCATACTCACTTACATATAGTAACACGTAGCCGCTAAACAATAAAATGGTTAATCCCGATAACGAGTGTTGCGATGAGAATTTCAGCACATACGACAGTGTCAAAGAAACAAAAGTTAACCTCTAGTTAGGCCAACATCAATAAAAAGTCACGAGCAGAGAAAATCGTGAACTTACTTTGAGATAGAGTGACGGTCATGCAACGTTGTAATCCACGACGATAATGTCAGGTTAACCGTTAGTAAAAGGTGTGTGCCTTTAAACGCCTCAACCTATGTAGCATGTGAAAGGTAGACATAGAAGATAGACCCTACAATCTGTGTCCTCATCAGCCACATGTATGACGAACAATAATGTGAGATTGAATGTAACGGTACAAGTTCAAAGAATGTACAAAACACAAAGGATGTAAACAATTATGTAATCTATGGATGTTCGGGCAAAATGAAAATGATACAAACAAATCCCGAAAATCGAGGATGTTACTGAGTATATGATATAATCAAAGACTACAATGTACACATAATGAATGCTACTGAAAGCACACCATTCAACAAAAAGAGTAAACATACTTGTACACTACCTTAGGAATATGGAACACTTCAAATATGTAAGTTATGCGCCAACCCCTTTGTGCAATCAGTTCTATTCTCTCGATGATATGCATGTCAAAGTGGAATTATCCTGTATTAATGCAGCAAAATGATCACCTGTTCAGTCGCGGCTCGCAATACTCGCGGGGGGGTCGGGTGGGGGCCGGGGAAGTTTTATTAAAATAAAAAAAACTTACCTGACCGGGTCCGCGCCACGCCGCCACCTCTGCTCATGGGCCGGGGTCCCGCGTTGGCGCCTTCTGCGTTCAACTGCTCTCTGAACAGGAACAACAGCTGCGTCACCAACCCCTCTCAGCCAATCCTGACGCTGCTCCAGCAGCGCCAGGATTGGCTTAGTGGGGATACTCGCTGCCCTGCTGCCCATTAGGAGACCGAGGGTTGCAGCGTTGAGCAACCCTCGCTCTCCTAATGCGCAGCCGCCAGCCAGACACAACACTAGTGCGCATGACTAGGCTGGTCAAAAAAATTCTCCGACCTAAACCCAGCATGCGCACTTGTGCTGCTGCCTGCTGTGCGCTCCGCGCCACCCCCAGGCCTGAGGCTGACAATGCATGTCAGTCAACATGACGCCGGACCGCCCTCCCCCTTCAGACTCTGAAGGGGGTGGGCGGTCCGGCGTCATGCTGACTGACATGCATTGTCAGTTTACTTCAGCAGAGCTGCCGAGGGAGCTGGGGCGGCTTGTGGGTCAACGCCCCAGCGCCCTAATGGACGCACCGCCACTGTTCAATTTTCAGTGACTGACGTGCACTTACAGACCCATTTTTCCAGTTATACATTCAGTCTCACAGTCACAGTGGAAGTCATTTAGCTATCTAGAAAAGGATAGAGCCACTCACACATCCAGTCAGTCATAGAGGCACCTCAACATTCACTCTCACACACACACAGCTCTTATGTAAGTAGGCCTAAGAGTTATATACCCTAATACTCAGTAACACAGCCATTAACTAATACATGCAGCCCCTTAAATGCATATTTTGGGAACCATAGAGTCACTCAGAGAGCCAGTCATATACCAACATACTTCCTTAAATATTGAATGACACACCCAAATAGGGACTGAGGAACTCATTCATATATGTACTAAGGAACTGACACTAACAATTCACCTATGCAAACAACTAAGCCTTTAAACATGTCTCGGATCTGCTACTGTAGAGTGTATATATGCAGTTTTCCTGCTATGCCAAATTGAAATTCAAAACATGTTTCCAAGCCTTAAGCTCCTCTTTTACTACATATATAAGTTACCCCTAAGATAGGTGGAGTTAGGCCTTCGGGAGTGAGCTATGTGCTTCAAAGATAACTCCTGTTCTTTCAAGTTTGAGTGAGTTACATGCACACTTAGAGACCCACATGACCAGTTATATTTCCACTCTCACAACGCATACTGTGACTCAAATACCTATTTGCAAAAGCATAGAGTCACTCACACACACAGTCAGACAGTGACAGAGGCACTTACACATTCACTCACACACCCACACAGATCATATGCATTCAGCAGTAATAGAGGCAGTTGCACACACAGTTACACACCCCAGTACTCACTAACACATCCATTAAGCAACCCATAGACCCACTCACATACACATTTACAGACTCATAGAGTTACTAAGATAGCGACATAGTTACTTACACATCCAGTGACATATACTCAGAGGGAGTGATACACTCACTCAGATATGTACTCAAGTGCTTATGGTCTGAGTCACCCATTTAGACAAGTTGCTTATTCAACATGTGTCAGCCTGCTAATGCAGAGACTGTGTGTGCAGTTTTACTACCAGGTTGACTTGGCATTTAAAACGTTTTGCCAAGCCTTAAACTCTGCTTCTACTGCATATAAGTCACCCCTAAGGTAGCTCTTAGGTAGACATACACTGATGCATGCACTGACACACCGAGACACACTCTAATGCATACAGTGGCATACCTAGGAAGACACTGATGCATACTCTAACACAGTGAAGCTGACACTCATGCCTCGAATAGGACACCCAGACGCACACTGATGCATACACTGACACACCCAGGGACACACTCATGCATACCCTAATATACCCAGGGACACATTTATGCATAAACTCACAGACCCAGACGCACACTGACACAGTTCAGTTCAGAAAAGCTTTGTTCTCATAAAAGCACACTGGCACATAAAGTACCATATCCAGGCATACATTTATGCATACACTAATACACCCAGGTACACTCTGATGCATATAGTCACACAGCTACACATACACTAGTGCATACTAGTGCATACGCTGACACAACCAGGCACACACTAATGCACACACTAACACACCCAGTCACATACTGACCAATACAATAAGACACCCAGGCACACTGTGATTCATACACTAACATGGCTGGACACACACTCATTTATACGCTAATATAACCAGATAGACACTTATGCACACAGTGACACACCCAAGCACACAGTGATGTATATAATGATACATCCAGGCACACACTTAAGATAACACTAAGACCCCCAGTTACATTCTGATGCATATAGTGACATAGCTACAGATACACACTGAGATATTTTGCGACACAGTGATGCACAGACTAACAGAGCCAGTCACACACTAACCTATTTACTTACACATCCAGGATAATACTGATACACACACCAACACACCCAGGCAAAAAGTGAAACATATACTGACACACCAATGTACATTCTGATGAATAGAGTGGTAAGCAACTTCTCCATACAGCATCACACCCAGACAGATATTTATGCATATTGTGAGACTCTCTAACACACACTGACACATATGCTTAGGCACTCAGGATTACAGTGATGCATACAATAGTTTACTCACGGACAAACTGATGGATACGCTAACACAGGCAGACTTATACAGATGTAATTATAAACAAAATAGAGATAAAGTGGCTAAACTGCTGTAATATAACTGCTTACAATGTTAGTTAAATGCTTCAAAAGCATAATTTAAAAGTACGTAAAGAAAACATAAATATGCTCATTTGTTTTTTCTCTTTGCAAATATTTACTTCCACTTAAAACAACATAATTACAATGCCATCAAAAACTGAAAAAAGAAAGAAACAGAGGAAAGGATACTATCTCCTCACAACTGAGGAACAAAAGGGGCAAAATTGAGAGGATGTAGTGATAGCGAAAAGAACTGCTAAGAAAACAAAAAGTTTCTTAAAATTTTATACGGAAAGCAAAAAAGTGAGCAAAGGCAAGTAAATAAAAAGCAAACTTGCAAATCAGCTAAGAAAGGACAAAAAGTGTATGACATTAAGAGTAAAAAATATTATAAGAAAGCAGATAGTTTACCGAGAAGACAAAGGCAGTTTAAAGAAATTAGAGTCAGAATGTTTCGTAGTCGGGTAATTCACAATCTCATAAGAACTATGAAGCAGTATAAAAGGAGAAAAGAAGCAGTCTAACAAAAGGAATGTGTTGAGGCTGTAGTTGTAAGGCCTTTGTCTTCGAGAGGAAGCAAATTATTTTGATTCTGAGCTGAATGAGAACAATGGATAAAATAGTGTTGTCTATGAGGAAAAGAAGCCAAAAGAAAAGACATGTGAATAGAAGCAACCTTTGCAAAATTTTCAGAGGTGAATAGAATCATGCTTCTAGTACTGAGCCTTTCTTTAATGAAGAAAGCTACTTGTAAGAGAACACATTAGTTCATGCAGTTGAAACAACTGGATGATGTTATGAGATGAAGGATGGGACTCCCATTGCAATAGAGGAGATGGTACCTAGGACTGTTGAAGAAGTGATAGCTGAAGAAGTACAGGGGAGGTGTAGACAGGCCCCTGTGTACAAATGGAACTGTAACAGTATTTGCAGTGTTCAGAATTATTCAATTGACATATTGAGAACTTTTCTTCATATGTTTACATGCAAAAGTTTGAAAAAGAAAATAAGTATGTTACACGTATTAGATCCATGCAAAGAAAAGGATGTATACAAATTTACAGGGTCATTCACTAGCATGTCTCTCGAAGAAAGTGTTCCAAAACACCTTTCATTATTTTAGAATGTTAGCTGTTCACCACTCTATATTGTGAATGTTAGTTAGGAGGGTTTACTATGTCAAAACTCCTGCTCTATGTTTAAGAGAAATGGAAAGAGCTCTTTTGCATGGTACAGTATCAGAGCTAGCAAACGTTTGTGAAGATGTTTCGTTTTGTTTCTTTGGTCCTGAAGAGGAGTGTAGAGAAAATGAGGAGTTGGTATGTGGAGGTGTAGAGGAACACAACACAAGTATTAGTATTGATAACTTTACAGAAGAGATTAGGTTTACACAGTTTCTTCTAAGAAACAAAACTGTGTATGTATTTATTGTTTAATCACTCACTACAAAAGCCAAACTTGCAATGTAGTTGTATTCTCAAAAACTGAACAGGCGAATAGAGATAAGTGGGAAGAATTTGTTGTTTATTTATTTGTAGAGGAAGTTATATGTAAGTACTGCTACAATAACTTAGAGAATAACAAAATGCCAGCTAGAGCAGTTCATAACAAGTTAAATTTTGAATCTATTTCACAAGAACTATGAGATTTAAATGTTTATGAATCTGTTCTCATACAATGTTTACACCCATTTCAGACTGTAGTTCATATGGAGCCTAAGACAGGGAAGCTGCCACCAACTGACCTTCAGAAAGGCCTTAAAGGAAGAGTTGTCTACTTACCTTTAGATTTTAAACAGAATATTGAAACTGTTGATGTACACAGAGAGGATCATGAACCAGTTGTCATTCTAGTAAATGGTATCCCCATGAAGAATAAAAAATCTGGCAGGAGTTAGCAGATATTAGTAAAGTAAAAAAAGCGACATTATACCTGGTACAAAATAATGTTTATTGCAAAAATGTTGATGTTGTTTGAGATGTAACATATGTAGAGGATGAAACATTACCATCAAGTGGACAGATTGAAAAAGTGGGTCGATCCAGATCAGAAGAGATTTAAGAACACTACAACATCCACCCTCTGCATTTGAAAGAAGTCATTGGTGAAGCTATTAATCTCTTTAAAATGAAGCAAGCAAAAGGAGCTCCCATGAGTGTCTGGAAGAAAATTTTAAAAGCTCGCTGTTTTCCACAACATTTTCTCACTGGAGAAGGTGGGCACTTTAATGACCAACCTGTACAGATACCAACAGCTGAATACTGGTTAACCAGATTATACTCAGAGGTTCCAAGATTTCGGCAGTGTATACCCTACATATTTCATCTTCTGTTTGAGAGTGACTTGTCTGAACTTTCATATGCTGTTACCCACACCCTAAAGACAGGAGTTAATCTTCAAAATCTCTCTGCAAAGGAATTCATTGACAAAGTTCATGGAAAGGATAAAAACTTAGAATACAGCTTAATTCATTGGATGGCATGCCAATGTGGCACCAAAAAGTATTGGTATCACCGTCAAAGAGAACTGAAATGTATGTTGAAAATTCTAGGTACACCTACTTGGTTTATGACACTCAGCTGTGCTGAGTATGCCTGGGATGACCTGCTTGAATTTTTGAGAGAAGCGAACTCTAACATTAAAGACATCACAGTGAAGACAGTTGGAGAACTTTGCTTCTTGGATCCCGCTAATGTTTGCAGATATTTTAACCACAGGTTTCAAGCTATGATTTCTTTCATCTGCAACAAAACAAATCCTCCTCTTGGCGAAGGATCTGATTTATTTTGGTGAAAAGAGTGCCAAGGAAGAGGTACTTCTCATATTCACGTATTGTTTTGGATAAAGGATGCACCAAAATTTGGAAGAGACAGTGATCAGTCTGTTTTGTCTTTCATCGAACAGCATTTAACATGTGCCATCCCAAAAGACGGTGGTGAAACAAGTTTGAGACATGAAATTCTGCACTGTAAAAGTCATAGATGTGGGATGTACTGTCGTCGAAAATACAGATGCAAAGGGAACTTTTATACAAGATGTCGTTTTGAATTCCCACGACTCATCATTTCACAAGGAAGAGTAAACAGCTTTTTTGTCTATAATAAGATATACACTAACACAAATATCACTGAAAAACCCATACAACTTGAGAAGAACAGAGGCCTCAAAGTATATGAATGACTATAATCAAGTCATTCTGAAAATGTGGAATGCGAATCTGGACATACAGTTTGTTGCATACAAGTCCATTGCTGTTGCTCGTTACGTCACTTCATATATTACAAAATCATAGAGGTCAGAGATGAAGGAGATGTGGGAAGAGATTTCTGCAGAAAAGAGTCTTACCAAGAAATTGTACAGTTTCAACTTGAAAATGCTCTCCCATAGAGAAATAGGGTCCCATGAGTGCTCGGATCAGTTGAGCTTGGCCAGTTTGTTCTCGAAGTCAAGGGGAATTGTTTGTGTAAGTCTAGGCCTTGCAAGCACGTGAAATAGAGTGCTGAAGTATTTCTCAGAAATTCAGTATCTAGCATAGATATTGTGAAGGCAAATATGTTGGATACATACTATCACAGAAGGAGTTGACACCTAGAGAACATGTGCCTATATGCAGTACGTCAACACTACAGATATAAAAGTAATGTAATGGAAAACATAGAAGAAGGGAAATATGCGGTAGTTGGATGTGACGGTTGTTTGGTGAGACATAGCAAAGGGCATCAAATTAACCACAGAACAATGAGTTGCCAAAGTGCAGACAAAAGAGAGTTTTTCTATTTGGCTCTTCTGCAACTGTTCAAACCTTGGTGTGCTGAATCAGGGATACTTGGAGACTAGCACTGCAACCAAGACTCTTTGAATGCTGTAAAAGACAACATTCAGTGTCCAGTCTTTTCAAACTACTTGCAAATGTTGAAAGATGAGATTGAACAGGAAGAAACCATTGCTGGCGAGGTAGCTAAGGAGAGGTCACAAAGCAGCCACAGTTCTGGACCACTGAGTCATCTGCTTGGATAACCAGTTATTCATAATAAAACAGCCATAGCCATGAGTGAGGTGGAGACCACAATGCAACAAGCAAGAGAGGAAAGTGTTGATTTCGAATACTTAGTACCTCAACTGAACGACGAACAGAACAAAATTTATATCAAAGTAAAAAATAAACTAGAGCATGGATTTCTGCATGAGAAGAAAGAATGTGAATGCTCTACCTTTAAGCAAATATTACTATACATCAGTGGGCAAGCTGGCACTGGAAAAGCTTTCTTATTAAAGTTTTCACTGCTTATCTACAGAGGACGACAGAATCAAATTTATCATGTGTAGTAGCAGCTCGAACTGGATTAGCGGGATACAACATTAAAGGAATTATTTTACACCGACTGTTTATGCTTTCTATTGAACATGACAATAAACTGGAATACCAGAAGTTATCTGGCGAAGCTTTTCATGAGGTGTCAAGAGTATTAAAGAAACTGAGGGGCATATTAGCAAGACCCACGTTAAAATTATCGCCGTTTTAGCGGCAGGAAACTGCCGCTAAAACGGCGATAATGGGCTTGCTAATATGCGTTATGGAATTCAATAGAAGCCCAGGTTAGATGTCCTGCACATCTAACCTGGGCTTCTATTGGAATTCTATAACGCATATTAGCAAGCCCATTATCGCTGTTTTAGTGGCCGTTTCCTGCCGCTAAAACGGCGATAATTTTAACGTGGGTCTTGCTAATATGCCCCTAAAGCTTTTAATCATCGATGAGGTGAGCATGGTTTCAAGCTTAATGCTTGCCTTCTTACACATTAGAATGCAGCAGATTATAAAAACAGAGTATTCCGTGCTCTTTGGAGGGCAGCATTTAATTGTCTTTGGTGACCTATTGCAACTTACCCCCGTGAAAGGGCAGCCTGTTTCAAGATGCTTCTCCATAATGAAACAAGAAATTCTTTGAAAAGTATTGGAAATGTAAATATTTGGTTAAACATTGAATACAAGGAACTAGTGATGAATATGCGTCAAGCATCTGATGTGGAATATGGAGATATCCTGAAGGACATTAGAGTAGGAGTTCTGACAAAAGAGGGAAAACGTGCTTTGGAGAGTCAACTTACCAAGAAACTATTTTCATCTGACAACGCAGCAGCACAACTAATGTACAATTTAATTGAAAAAGACAACTCCATAGTCCATAGTCTGTTTAATGCCTACACTTCAAGAGTGCTTCTTCTTCAACAAACAATTACTGAAGCTGGAGAAAGAAGATATTTTGCAAATTAATGCTATTGATAAAAAGGAACACTAGGGAGTAACAATACTACTAACTGAGAAACTACAAGCAAAATTGGATTCTTTGGAGAAGTCTCTATCGAGGACTGCAGAATTAGAAAAGTGTTTACGTGTGTGTAAACAGTGTAGATTATTTTGTGGCATAATTTTAATGTGGAGGAAGGGTTTTTAAGTGGTGCTTTGAGTAAAGGTACTCATTAATTTTCCAAATAGGGATGAGGTTGAGTACTTAGCCACAAAATTTGATCAGATTAATGGCGTTAAGCAGATTGGCTGATGTATTTTACGTTTTTAACTTTTTGCTTGTAAAAGATGTATATTTGCGGCGGCAACAGTTTCCAGTGTCTCTAGCATATACTGTAACTATCTATAAATCTCAAGATTTAAGTGTAGACGCAGCTTTTATTAATATTGGAAGTACAGTATTTAAAGAAGGTATGTCGTATGCAGCATCATCCCGAGTTAGAGCATTGTCTGGTTTGTTTTTAGTTGAATTTGATGATAGGAATGTTAGTGTTGATGCAAGCTGTGTAAGAGAGTACAATCGGTTAAGAAGTCTATATGCTCCTCATTTAGGTCAGTACCCTATTTATAAAAAACGGGTAATCTGCCCAAAATGGAAGCTTACAAAAGAGTCGACTGATGTTCAAGAAAAGATAGGAAAGAAGGCATTAAGAAGAAAAAAATGGAAAATGAGGGAGATATTGTAGGATACCAGTGGGAACTGTTATTCAAATGTTGTTATCAATGTACTGTTTCATTTACCACATTTAGTAAATCAAATTCAACAGAAATGAGATACCAGATTGTGTTCTGAGCTGTAGCGATTGCTCGAACATTCACTCAGTAACAGAACTATAATACATTCTTCTTCAGGCATTCGAGAACTTTTAGATATATCTAGTGGATCACTAATATTTACTCTCAACGTTCAACAGGATGAACAAGAATTTATGATGGTCATGCTTGGAGTTTCAGAAGAAGAAGAAGTACATATTACTGACTTATTTGGACTGACTTACAAATGGAACCATTACTGTGAAGATTGCTCATTTACATCCACCACCCAAATAAATTCTGAGCGATTTCTGTACTTAACACTACCAGATTGCAACACTGTGCCTTTTGACTGACTGATTAAAAACACAAACAAAAATATGTCCTGCTCAAATTGTAGATCGGATGTTATGTCTACGTTGGATACACAAAGAACTGGGAAATATCTTATATTAATGTTGTAATGATGCTGAACAGATGGGTCTGAACTGGAAACCGAATTTACAAACTTCAAAGCTAGACAAATATACATTTTTGGAAGAACTTATCATACTATAGCTATAAACTTTCATGAAGACGATAATGTAACGCCTGGACACTACACTTTCTATCTAAGGAGTGAAACTGGATAGACAGAATGCAATGACAGTAACCTTAAAATCTGAAAGAAACACGTTAGTTATAGATACCTTACCTTAGAATTACCCCCAGGCATCAGACTGGATCCGGAAAGTTTTTTCGTCAGCAGTACCTCTGCGCGTCAGAAGGTGGCGTCAGTCGACTCTGCGTTCGTCGTCGTGGTCGCCGGGATGACGTCGCGGCAGCTACTTAGACGCTGCCCTCGCGCGCTGACGTCAGTTCTTTCTTTTTCCGCGCCAGCCAGCGCAGATCCGGGAAGAGCGGTACCTCAGTCATTTTTTGACTAACTTTTTTCTCGACTTTTGTTGACTTCTTTCTTCGAGTCTCCAACTCCGAAAAGGTGCACGAGGGATGCCCGGCTTCAAGACTTGCGGTTCCTGTAGCAGACTGATGTCGGTGACGGATCCGCACCGCATGTGTCTTTTCTGCCTGGAGGGCGACCACGACCTCAAGTCATGCTCCGACTGCCGGTCGATGGCGCCGAAGGCTTTGCGGGAGCGGTACCGAAAGCTGCTTGAATATCGGCAGTCGGCTCCACGCCGTTCGAGGTCCCGGGCGAGAGGGAGGTCAAGGGACCAGTCGTGGAGCCACCACCATACCGGTTCGAAATCATCGAAGTCTTCGCACTCGGGGTCGGGTAAGTCGAAGCACAAGAAGAAGTCGAAGAAGCATCGTCGCTCTTTGACTTCTCCTCGTCGGTCGGCCGATCTGACGAGACATGCGGGTAGTGCCCCTCCCACGGCTCCGCGCGCGGAGCCTGCAGAGCCGATTCCGAGTTTCCCCCCCTTTCCGAGACCCGGAGCAACTCCTGCCTAGCTTCGTACGTTCTACGAGGCGATGCATGCCATCTTTGGGCGAACTGAACCCGCCGGCGCGCCTTAGGGCCCCTTGGAATCGGTTGGGGGGCCTAGGTCTACGCTGCCGTCGGCTTCGGCCCCAACGCCGCAGGCCCCCCTTGGATCCAGGCCTGGATCCGGATCGGCGCCGGTTGACCTCATTGCGCCTCCACCGGCGCCGCTTCCGACGGCACCACTACCGCGTTCGACGCCGGTTGGCCCCCCAGCCGGCGTCGACCCCCGCCTCCATCCTGACATGGACACAGAGCCGGACCCGGCACCGGGTGGGGTTTTCATGCCCCTATTCACTCCTGGGGTCCCTTTTCAACCACAGTGGCACCCAGAGGATGATGAAGGGGACTGGGAGGGGTCAGGTGACCCTTTAACTGACCAGTTGGAAAGTGAACAGGACTGGAGAGAGGAACTGGGGGATGCCAGTGGTTTGGACACCTCCCCTGACCTTGGCATGTTGTCTCCGCCTACTGTGGCTACGGAGGAGGGAGCGTCATACGCAGTGGTGTTGCGTAGGGCGGCCGAGGCTCTCAACCTCGAGCTTCCTACGGTGGCAGTCAGGACTAACATCCTGACAGAGGTGCTTCAGCTGGCTGCGAGGTCTTCGGAGCCCTTGCTGCCGTTCAACGAGGCCCTCACCGACGTCCTTTTGGGCACCTGGTCCAGGCCCAACACGGGGGCTCCCGTGGTTAGGATGATTGCCCGACGCCACCGCCCGGCTCCGGGCGACCCCACTTTCCTCTCCCAACACCCCACCCCGGAGAGCTTGGTTGTCCAAGCCTTCACTTCCAAAAGCGCATTCCCTACCATTCCCCCGGAAAGGGAATCCAAGAAGCTGGATCACCTTGGGAAGAAGATTTTCTCTTCCGCCAGCTTAGGACTGCGGTCGGTAAACACCGCATGTCTCTTGGGCCGTTATTCCCACTCCGTGTGGGATATGGTGGCGCAGGTGCTGCCTCAGTGTCCGGAGGAGGCCCGGACAGTGCTCTCTCAGGCTGTGGCCGCCGGGAGAGATGCAGCAAAGTTTGCCATACGTTGTGGGCTGGATACCGCCGGCTCTCTGGGCAGGACCATTTCAACGCCGGTATCGCTTCGGTGCTACGCCTAGATGAGGTCAACTGGTTTTTCAGGGGATGTCCAGAACACCTTGATGGACATGCCCTTTGATGGCCGTCGCCTTTTTGGCAACAATGCAGACAACGCTCTAGAGCGTTTCAAGGACTCATGGGCTATGGCCAAGTCCTTGGGCCTCTCCACTCGCCCTGCGCAGTCTGCTTTTTGCCCCTTTCGTGGCTACGGAAGGGGTGCCCCGCTACGTTCCGCCCAGAGCCACAGGCCGCAGCAAGTTACCCAACCTTCACGTGGCCGGGGACGTTGGAACAACCGTCGTGGTTCTGGGAGCCAGCGGGCGGGCCAGTCCACCAACCCCCCCTCCGCAGCAGCCTCCAAACCCTCCTAGTCCGACCTTTCAGGCCCATCAAACGCCAGTGGGCGGCAGGATTCGCCATCACCTTCCCCACTGGCACACCATCACGTCGGACAGGTGGGTTTTGCAGATAGTCCGAAGGGGCTACTCCCTCCCCTTCGAGACTACCCCTCCAGCCATGCCACCAAGATACCACCGCATGTCGGAGAATCATCTGACCCTCCTCCAGCAGGAAGTTATGGCTCTCTTGGCCAAGGGAGCCATCGAGCGTGTTCCTGTCCCAGAAGTAGGTCGTGGTTGTTACTCTCACTACTTTCTGATCCCCAAGAAGGACAAGGGCCTCCGTCCTATCTTGGATCTCCAGTACGTCAACCGCTTCCTCCCGAAGGAGAAGTTCAAGATGTTGACGCTTGCTCAGGTCTTGTCTGCCCTCGACCCGCAAGACTGGTTGGTAGCGTTGGACTTGCAGGACGCTTATTTTCACATCCCCGTCCTGCCGGCCCACCGGCGTTACCTACGGTTCACGGTAGGCCATGAGCATTTTCAATTTACCGTGCTCCCCTTTGGCCCTACCAGCGCCCCTCGGGTGTTCACGAAAGTGATGGCGGTGGTCACAGCTCATCTGCGCAGATCAGGGGTTTCAGTCTTCCCCTATCTCGACGACAGGCTGTTGAAGGCGGGCTCGCCCCAGGCAGTCGTCTCCCACCTCCAGACTACGGCCGACCTCCTGCATTCGCTGGGGTTTTCCATCAATGTGCCGAAGTCACACCTGATTCCCTCTCAGAAGCTCCTTTTCATCGGAGCGGTTCTGGACACAACGCGGTTTCGGGTCTATCCTTCCGAGCAGCGAGTCCGGGATATTCGGGCTATGATTCCGATCTTTTAGCCTCTATCCCGGGTTTCGGTCAGAATGACTCTGAGGCTGCTGGGCCTCATGGCCTCCTGCATCCTGCTGGTAGATCATGCCAGATGGCATATGCAGGCTCTTCAGTGGGACCTGAAGTTCCAGTGGGCGCAGCATCAGGGGAATCTGTCCGATTGCGTCCAGATCTCGGAGGGCACTGCACGTCAACTACAGTGGTGGCTCACGTACCAGGATTGGGTCAATGGCAGATCCCTCTCCCTCTCCCTTCCCCAACCAGACCACACTGTGGTGACGGACGCGTCCCTTCTGGGATGGGGCGGTCACATGGGAGAGGCGGAGATCAGAGGCCTCTGGTCTCCGGCGGAGTCCGGGCTCCACATCAACCTTCTGGAGCTCCGGGCGATTCGTCTTGCACTCAAGGCATTCCTTCCCTCTGTCCGGGGAAGAGTAGTGCAGGTCTTCACGGACAACACCACCGCCATGTGGTACTGCAACAAACAGGGCGGGGTGGGGTCGTGGACCCTATGTCAGGAGGCCCTCCGCCTCTGGACATGGCTGGAAAATCAGGGCATATCCCTGTTGGTTCAACACCTGGCAGGTTCCCTGAACGCCAGGGCGGACGAACTCAGCCGCAGGTGCATGATGGATCACGAATGGCGTCTCCACTCGGAGGTGGTGCAAGGTCTCTTTCAACAATGGGGAGAGCCTTGGTTAGATCTATTCACCACCGAAGAGAATGCACAATGTCAGCAATTCTGCGCGTTGGAATTTCCAAGGCGGCACTCGCTAGGCGACGCCTTTCGTCGCGAGTGGAGTTGTGGTCTGTTGTACGCCTTTCTGCCTATACCACTTCTGCCCAGAGTGTTGAACAAGATCAAGCTCGACCAGGCCCAAGTCATTCTTGTGGCTCCGGACTGGGCACGAAGAGTCTGGTATCCTGAGCTGCTCAACATGGCCATCGATCCTCCGATCAGACTGCCTCTTCGGGAGGATCTTCTGTCGCAGCAGCAGGGGACGGTCCTCCACCCAAACCTGTCCAGTCTCCACCTCCTTGCGTGGAGATTGAGCGGCGGCAGTTGGCGTCTTTCGACCCGACTCCCAAAGTCTGTGATGTAATCTTGGCAGCCAGGCGTCCCTCCACTAAGACGGTATATGCCTGCCGGTGGAACAAATTTGTGGCATGGTGCACAGCAAAGGCTGTGGATCCCCTTTCTGCCCCTCTTTCTGAAGTACTCTTGTTCCTTCTCTCCTTGGCCCAGTAGGGCTCTGCTCTGGGCACTGTCAAGGGCTATCTGTCAGCCATCTCTGCTTTCCTTCGGCTGCCAGATCAGCCTTCTCTTTTCAAGTCCCCGGTAGTTAACCGTTTCTTAAAAGGCTTAACACATCTTTTTCCTCCAATCCCCTTCGTTAAGCCTCAGTGGGACTTGAATATGGTGCTAACTTATCTAATGTGCGCTCCCTTTGAGCCACTTCATAGCTGTCCCTTACGGCTCTTACCTCTTAAGACTGCTTTCCTGGTAGCCATCACTTCTGCTAGAAGGGTGAGCGAGCTCCAGGCCCTTTCTTCAAAACCTCCTTTCCTTTCTGTCCATACGGATAAGGTGGTTCTCCGAACCCGTCCATCCTTTCTTCCTAAGGTGGTCACTGCCTTCCACATTGGGCAGACCATTACCTTGCCCACCTTCTTTCCGCCTCCGCATCCTTCGAAGGAGGAAGAGAGGCTCCACCGTCTGGACCCAAAACGTGCACTCTCCTTCCATCTGGATCGCACCAAACAGTTCCGGGTGGATGATCAACTTTTTGTTGGCTATGTGGGCGCAAAGAAGGGTCGGGCCATACACAAACGCACCATTTCATGGTGGGTCATGTTGTGTATTAAAGCCTGTTACTCTCTGGCTAAAAAAGAGCCTCCAGTAGGGCTCCGCGCTCACTCCAACAGGGCGACGGCAGCCACTACTGCCTTGGAAAGAGAAGTTCCTCTAAATGACATCTGTCAGGCAGCTACGTGGGCATCACTGCACACGTTTACGAAACACTACTGTCTGGACAGTCAAGTCCGGGGAGACGGCATCTTTGGCCGTTCTGTTCTCCAGGACTTTCTGGTGTGATCTTGGTTCGCAGATCCACCACCGGGGTTGGTATTGCTGGGGTATCTATTCTAAGGTAAGGAATCTATAACTAACGTGTTTCTTTCAGATGAACAAGTTACTTACCTTCGGTAACAATATATCTGTAAGAAACATTAGTTAGTTATAGATTCCTTACCGTCCCACCCATCCTCCCTGTTCTGCGAACTGATTTCTAGGGCTAAAGTCATCCTTTCAGGGCCCTAGTTTTGTGCACCAATGGTCAGTGTCTTGCATGGCTCTGCGTTTCTGGCGTGGAAAGTCGTGTACAGAACTAACGTCAGCGAGCGAGGGCGGCGTCTAAGTAGCTGCTGCGACGTCATCCCGGCGACCACGACGATGAACGCGAAGTCGACCGATGCCACCTTCCGACGCGCAGAGGTACTGCTGACGAAAAAACTTTCCGGATCCAGTCTGACGCCTGGGGGTAATTCTAAGGTAAGGAATCTATAACTAACTAATGTTTCTTACAGATATATCGTTACCGAAGGTAGGTAACTTGTTCTTCAAATCAAAACTGCCTTTCAAACTAAGCAATTCTTACCTCTTGTTTCTTCAGCCAATGTTTTAAGGAGTATTTTCGGGAACAAAGTAATGTGCAGTGTTTCTTCTACATGGATTGTCAGTGTTTTAGGCATCATTTGGCCTATCAGGTGTGATGTCTTTAAAAAGTTCTCCAAAATGTAAAAGTCCTTTGATCTTCCACAAAGGAGTTAATATAACATCTGGATACTACACTGTCTAATTAAAGAGTAAAACTGGATTGACACAATGCAATCATATCAAACTTAAATTGAAACCAAAACTCCCTTTCAAACTAGAAAATTGTCACCTTTTGTTTCTTCAACCAAAGTGGTATGCACAATTTCTGGAAAAACAAAAATATGTTGGATTTCATTTACATGGATCATCAGTGTTTTAGACATCATTCGGCCTACAAGGGGTGATATTTTGAAAAAAATCTTAAAAAATTCAATTGTAGTTCTACATTTTTTCACAGTAGTGTATCAGGTATAATATTAATAGAAAATGTTTTAAAATACGTTTGTTTACATTAGTGTAGTAAGTGTAGGTAAAACAACTGAATAGCAAATTGTAGTGCAATGCACAGTGTCACTTATTTATAGTGATATACTGTGCAGTTTTTTTCTCTACAATCCATTTGACTGTTTTTTCCCCACTGTTCAAGGATGAAGTTTCTGTCATGTGTCCGAGGTAGGCCTGGTAGGAATGAGTGCGATTCTTGCATGTACACTATCCTTTTCCATAAAGTTGCCTTCTCTTTGTTGCATTAACGTGTGACACACATTTTGCATTCGTGACGCTTGGACTGGTTTCGTAGAAACACCGACCTTGCTGACACCGAACACTTTGTGAGAATACTATCACACTGCCTTGGCATTGGTGCAAGACCTCTCATGTGCGTAATACAAATGTGTTTTATTATTGCATCCATATGGTGACACAGCTATCTGTAGAACACAAACAATGGTTGCCCGATCACAATATCGAGTCGACTCGAGGCAAGGATGCCATTTTCTATATATAGCCTTTTGTTTCCTACCATAAGCAGAGGAGACACTTCTGCTGATCTTGAGGGGTCCGTGCATGCTGAAGCTTTCAACTAGCAGCTGACTGACATGTCTGTGAGGGTAGTCCAGTTCATGACCAAGATGGGGCAATACACTCTTAACCATCAGGTAAAGGGTTTAGATAATCCAGTCAGGGGTTTCTTAGCAGACCAGACATCCACACCCTAGACACATAGGTTAGGGTTAGCATTGTAGCATTGTAGGGGTACGCTTGATTGTTATAATCCATTATATGTATGCATATATAACCTGTCTCAACAAGATGGTGGAACTCTTTGTTTTATTCTCTGTGTTGACATTTATTATGACTTTTATTTGCTTCTGCCTATTAATCATCGCAGACCATATATTCTATACAAGAATCACTCTGTTTCAATAAATATTGAAAAAGCCCCTTTGTGTATTCTTTGTGTATTTCTCTGAGCGAAAGAAAGCTCGAGTGACTGGGCAAAAGTTTGAAATCTGTCACCACGGTTCCTGAGGGAACAGAGTTGTCATGTTCAGTGGTTTCCAGAACTATTCGCTCCATGTTTAGGTTTAGGGGGCTAAAGGTGGCACTGCAAACTAGCTGGTCTAAAAGGGACAACATATCCTATGGGGGTTCATGGAATCAGTCTTGTACCCGGCTAAGTTTATGTCGTCTGTAACCGCGCAGTTCCTACTGATTGGTGGAAACTACACGACACTTCATACAACACATCGTTTATAATGAATAATTATGAAAGCTGATAATAGTAAAAAAGGAGAAATGAAATGTTTGACTGTATTGTGATATACAAGAATGTTCTCCGTTCTTTGAGCCAACCATTGATGAAATTGCTCCACCGATGGCACGGAAACTTTTTCTGCAGTTTCGCTATAAATCACTGCCCACCAAACTGTTTTGCTCAAAATGGTCCAGCAACAACGATTTGGCTGATTTGTGTCCCACTTGCCAAGTTAGCTCTGAATCCATAGTCCATTTACTCTTTTTTTGCCCGACTTATCAGTCGCTGAGGAAAAAATGGATTATCCCGTTATGCTCCTTGGTGGGCCGAGGGCATTATCTAGAGGTCTTAAGACTTTTGTGCACTGATACCAGACAACCTATTGTATTTGGTCTTGCTAGATTCTGGCATGCCCTTTGGATTAGGCATAGAAAATTATGTAGCTGAGTCACTGCGTTTTGGAAAGCTTTGCCACATCAGAATGTTATCAAACTTTTAAAAAACATTTTGCTAATTTGTACTTGTGGGAACTTTAAGTACCTTATCTTGCGCCATACGATTTGCTGCTTTGCACATATGCACTTTATAATTGCTCTGGGGGCCCAGTCATTTTAAAATTGTACAAATGTTTTTATGCATTTTTATTCTATACTCTTTTATCTATATATTTCGGTGTAACTTTTTTAGAAATTTTTGCTGTATACTTTTTAGGATCTGTGTGATCGTAATAAAGTTGTAAGTAAGTAAGTAAGATATACAATTACAGCATAAGAAATGTGTAGTGTTATGTTTATGAAATTTTATAAATTAAAAACTAACATATTTCTATTCCTTTTGATCTGCAACAGTGTTTATACTTATATGCCTTTAGATGTGTTAGAATACTTGTAGTGTCAGAAAAATACTTCTTTGACATACTCGTGGAGAGAGTCTTCATGCATAAAGAGTGCTTGATATACTTTGCCACCATTTTCTTTTTCCTGAAAGGAATGCTGGAAAACTCACATGCAATTGATTGCTGCTTTGCTGTGATGTGGGAACTGATCATTGCTCACCCATACAGCTACTCACACATCTACTCACTTATCCATACACCCACTCACACACCCACTCACTCACCCAAACAGACACTCACACACCCATTCATTTACCCATACAGGCACTCATGGAGCCACTCACTCGCACATATAGCTAATCATACATGCAGTCACTCACTCATAAAGCCACTCACACACATAATCAGCCACCCACACAGGCACTCACTCAGCCACTCATACAGGCACTCACATACCCACTCACTCACCTATACACCCACCCACTCATTCACCCATACAGGCACTTACATACCTACTCACTCACATATACATCCACTCACACATGCACTCACTCACCCATATAGCCACTCACAAACCCACTGACCCATCCATACAGTCACATACAAACCCACCAACTCACCTATACACATATTCACGTGAACACTCACTCACCCACACAAACACTCACACACCCACTCACTAATCCATATAACCACTGACACACACACTCAGTCACTCAGTCTACCCATGCAACCCACTCATACAGACACACACAATTTCTCACTCACCTATGCACCACTGATGCATCCACTCAGTCACCCACTCACCACTCATATATCTACTCACTTACCCATACACCTACTTGCACACCCACTCACTCACTCATAAAGCCATTCATGAACTCTCTCATTCACACATACAGCCTCTAGTACACATAGTCATTCAGCAATGCAGTCACTCACACAGGTACTCACTCACCCATGCTACAACTCACATATCCACTTGTATAACCAATAAGAGGCACGAACATAGGCACTCACTCATCCACACAAGCACAGACATACCAAATTAGTAACTTATACAGACAGTCATTCACCCATTAAATAACCCATACAGGTACTCATGCACCAATTTAATCCCTCATAGTTCAATCACACAGATAGTCAATCACCCATACAGCTACTCATATATCCACTCACTTATACATACAGCCACTCTCATACCCACCCACTCACTCACTCACTCACTCACTCACTCACACATACACCACTTATGCACCCATTCACACACCCATACAGTCACTTACGCAGCCACTCACATACCCATACACCACTCATGCATCCACTCACTCTCTCACATAGGCCCTCACACACCCTTCCACTCACCCATACAAGTACCGACACACCAATTAACATACAAAAACTCAGATACCTACTCACTTACTCATATAAGTACTAACACATGCACTCAATCACCTATACAGTCACTAACACAACCACTCATTCACCCATGCAACCACTCATACAGCCACTCACTCACCTATACAGCTACTGACACATCCAGTGACAGACCCACTCAGCCACTTATCCACTCACTTACTCACACATACAGCCACTCATGCATCCTTTCACTCACTCGTGCAGCCACTCAGACACTCACTCACTCACTTATACAACTGTTCATGCATCCACTCACTCACCCATACAGCCACTGACACACCCACTCACTCACCCATTCCCTAATGCATCCACTCATTCACACATACAAAGACTCACATTCACTGACCCACCCACTCACTCAGCCATACAGCCAGTCACACATTTACTCAGTTGCTCATACAGTCACTCACAGAGCCACTCACTCACTGATACAGACACACACACAGACTCATTCACCCTTACAGTCACTAATGCAGCCACTGACCCATACAGCCACTCATGCGCCCTCTCACTCTCCAATTCACATACTGACACACACACTCACTTAGCCATACAGCCCCTCACACACTCACTCTCTCACTCATACAACTACTCACACAGTCACTCAGCCATATAGCCATTCATACACCAACTTACTCACCCATACAGCTACTCATGTGGCCACTCACTGATACACCCACTCATATACCCTTTCACTCATCCATGCAGCCACTCATGCACCTACTCAGTCACCCATACAACCACTCACACAGCCACTCACTTAGCCATACAGCCACTCACACAGTTACTCAGTTGCTCATATAAGCACTCATACAGTCACTAACTCACCCATACAGGCACTCACACCTACTCACTCACCCATACAGCCACTCATTCATACAGCCGCTCATATACATCTCACTCACCAATAAACCCACTCATACACCCAGTCACTCACCCATACAACCCCATACACAGCCACTCACCCATACAGCCACTTGCACATCCACTGAGTCACCCATACAGGCACTCACAAATGCACTCTCTCAGCCATACAGCCAGTCACACATTCACTCACCCACCCATACACCCAGTCACACACCCACTCACACAGCCATACAGCCCCTCACGCACCTTCTCACTCACCCATATACAATGACTCAAACACCCATTTAAACAAACACATATATAGACATTTACAGACAGGTGTTTACAATGAATTACCAACAAAAAACATATAGTTATTCTTTCAATAAACCAGATAAGGCGGCTCTAAAAAGAACCTTTTTTTAACCTGCTTTGTTTTGTTTTTTTGCTGTTTCTGAAGTTCTTTTTACTTTTTGGGCTTTTTTTAATTTTAAAGAAAGCAAGTGGGAAAATGAATCAAAAAAATCAACGTACAAACTTTGTGCAACCAGTTGGAAAAAAAGAAAAAACATGAACATTTTTGGCACCTCTTGGATTCAAGAATAGCAGAAAAAGACTGCTCACCCACAGACAAAACTTTATTGCACTTTCTGCAAAATGTCCCCGTGTCTGCTAACTCCAGGATTACAGCAGGAAAGGCTTGGGTTCCAGGAACAGCAAGCTCCCCCATAGCAGGTGTTGATGCTGCTTCTCTTTTTTTTCTGCTCTGAAGAGATTGTTGGAGTAAATAGTTGGCAGGTGCTTCATCATGGAGGTGGCCCCATGGCTGTATTTTTTAGCTGTACCGCTTGATAGAATTTTTGAGCACAGCTTACACTGCACCTGTCTAACAACTCCTTTTTTTCCCCAAAAGGGATAGTAAAGAATGTTCAAACTATGCTCTCTATTTTTTGGCAGCTGCTCTTCCTCAGTAGAACTACTGCAGTCTTCTGGGTCTTGGACCTGAGTAGATGTAGAGGCTTTGATTTTTAAAATGAAAACATGCCACCCAATAAATCAGGAAACTAAAGCTCTACTGACAGGTGTCAAACAACACAACGACAACCAGAAGTAAAAAAAAAGTGGGAGTGTACTTCCTCTGCATAAAGAAGAAAACTATTTCAACCAATAATATTCCTTTATTCATGTGTCACATGGGATTCCCTAAGATGTCACTGCGAGTACCGAAATATATATTAGAACGTGCGTGTAACATTAAATCAGTTATCACTAAATAAATGAATACATAATATTGGTAAACCACTTACCTCAAATGTAAATTTTAAAATGTCTACATATGATTTTAAGAGTTTGAAAAAATCACGCTGGTTTTGCAAAGTTCCCGTGGTACCGGAAAGTACATATTGGGACAGTTCGAGAAGGATTTGCGAATATAAAAAAAAAATAACAGCAGATCCAGAAATTTTCAAGAGGGTCACACAAATACAAAAAAACTATTCTTAAATAAAATTATGCACAAGGTCACTGCAGATATTAACTCGTGGTCTGTAAATGCACCTGTAGAGTAGAGTATGGACTACATATTTACCCAACACAGTTGCAGTTACTAATCAAGTAGTGGAAAGTATTGTGACTACGTACTCATTTATAAAGAAACTGTGAACTCTTCTTAGTGAAAATCTGCTTTCATTATGGCGCTGATGCTCATCACACACAAATTAAGCGTCAATGGAAAGCAGTTACAAATACACACATAGCAGGTGCCCCAGCTGAAACTGCACTTCTGTAAAATCACAAATGATTTAAATTTCTTGGAGTTAGCAAACACAAACTAACTGTGCTCCCTCACGTATTTCACACTGAAAAATGTTCTGAAATCCTTACTGCATATCAATGCATTGTTAATCTATTGCAGTGGAATCTGTTCTGCAATGTCTGTGACTAGTGGTCTCTTTCTTTTCGTATCCATACAGACTCTCACACAGCCACTCACTCACACATACAGCCACTGACACAGCCACTCACTTTTCCATATAGACACTTGCACAGCCACTCACTCACACATACATTCACTGACACATCCACTCACTCACCCATACAGCCACTCACAGATCCACTAAGGCACTCAAGTGCCACTCATCAACCTATACAAACACTAAAACACCCACTCTGGAAGGTTACAGATGACAGTTAGGAAATTACATTTACAATAACTTAGAAATTCACTGTAAAAACCAAAGACTACAGGGATGTTACAGATAGGAAATAGAATTAAAAACAAAGTTTAAATTTACAGAAAATGTTACAGGGACGTTATAGTTAGGAAATAACATTAAAAAAACGTAGAAATTAATTGAAAACCCAAAGGTTACAGGGACGTTATAGTTAGGAAATAGAATATAAAAAACCTTAAAAATTCACTGAAAAAAACAAAGGTTACAAGGATGTTATAGTTAGGCTCAGATTTTACATGTACAAAACCACAGAAATTCAGCAGTCATGGTTACCTGAGCTAACTATAGCCAACACACCCGCAATGCACTGCTTATGACCTCACATATTACATCACTCATGGCATGGTCAGTTACATCACTGATGATACCTCAAATGACATCACTGATAACATCACTGATGACATCATCCACAGAACCACTCACACACCCACTCACACCCCTATACAACCTCTCTTATACCCACTCACACGCCCACACAACCACTCACATACTCATTCAGAGACCCATACAAGTACTCACACAACCACTCTCACTTCCATAGAGCCACTCATGCACCCACTCACTCACCCATACAGCCACTCACACAACCACTCACTCACCCATACAGCTACTCATACAACCATTCACTCACCCATACAGCCTCTCACACAGCCACACTCACCCATACAAGCACTCAAACTCTCACTCACACACCCACATGCCTACCTACATATCCATTCACACATCCATACAAGCACTCACAAATCCTCTCACTCACCCATAAAGCCATTCACACAGACACTCACTCTCCAATGCAGCTACTCACACACCAACTCAATTAACCAAACATCCACTCAAACAGCCACTCACTCACCCAAAAAGCCACTTACACACCCAGTCACTCACTCATACAGACATTCAGATACCCACTCACTGAACCACACAGTCACTGACTCACACTCACTCGCCTACCCATACAGACACTCAGACATTCACTCACTCACCTATACAGCCACTGACACACCCTGTCACTCATCAATACAGCCAATCACACACCCACTCACTTACTCATCTACCCAGCTACTCACACACCCACTTATACACTGCTGGAAAGTGCCTCTTTTGCCATGGCTAGCCCCCACTTTTTGCCTGATGTCTGATGTGATTTCGAACTGGAAGTGCACTGGGTTCCTGCTAACCAGATTCCCATTGCCTGATCTCTTTCCCAAAAAGTGTACCTTGATTGGCGCAACTTAAGATACCCTTGTAAATCGCTAATAAATGGTACCCCTGGTACCTCTGGCATGGGTACTGAAGAGGGTCCTCTGAGGCTGCAGCACTGGTTGTGCCACCCCAAGGGACCCCTCATCAAGGCTATGCGCTCTGCCATTGCAGGCTGCATGTCTTGGTGCAGAGAAATGCGAAGAGTTGACATGGCACACAGCCCTATGTGCCATGCCACCAATACACTGGATGGGATGTAGGCAAGTCATCCCTATTGCAGGCCTTTAGCCCTAAGGCAGGGTGCACTATATCCTATGTGTGGGTATATCAGCATGAGCAGATATACCCCTACAATGTCCAGTCCATTCTGAGATGTTGTAAGTGCACAGGGAAGCCATATAGAGTACATGGACTGAATACTTGTCAATATGAGTTTCCTAGCTCCATGATGGCCTCACTGGTTTTTAAGATGTTTGGTACCAAACATCTTGTCCTATTAAATCCTCACTGATGCCAGTGTTAGATTTCTTAATAAATGCACACAAGAGACCCTTTTAGAGGGTCCCCTGAAAGCCTACCAAGCACTTGTGTGGTTCCTCACTTGTTTTTACCAGCCTGCCACTACCAGACATGTTCCTAACCTCATGGGGTGCGAGCAGCGCTCTCAGAGGACAGAGACAAAGCCTGCTCTGGGCGGAGATGCTTCACACATCCTCCAGGACAAGATGGCCTTCCTGGGCGAGAAACTGGAAAGGCAATGCCGCATTTGAAATCCAACCAGGAACCTCCAGATAGTAGGAGAGGATAGGCCCCCTTTCCTGCTGCACTTTGGTGGGAGGAAAGGTGGGAAAAGTAGTTAGATTAGGAGGAGGGTCCTCACTTAGCCTACACCACCCCTAGGGCGGGGCAGGTGGGGTGAACCCCTCTCCTGAAATTCCACCATCTTGGGATGGTGAGAAAACCTATCAGGGCTAGGGTAGTGCCTCTTCCCACAGGAAGTGGTCACTAGAGGGTGTAGACACCCTAAAGGTAAAGCAGATTGGCTACTACCTGTCTCCTCTTGTAACATCCCTAAGTTCAGTATTTAGGTGTTACCTCGAGACTTAAACATCAGATTTGACAGAGAAAAGAAGACCAGGGCAAAGAAGACCCGCTACTCAGGAACTGAAGCTCTGCTGCAAAAGAAAAAGGCGCCAAACCCAGTATGCTGCTCCCAGGACTCGACAATCTCTGCTGCTGTGTCATCCTGAAACCTGAAAGGACTCCAAGAACCCCGAAGCATCTCCAGACTTCAAGAAATCTCCATGAAGCTCTTTTAGAGTGAAGGTATCACTCCCCTGGGCACCGCAGGCACCAATCCTGTGAAGTGTGCTTTGTCGACTTGCTGCTCCCCAACGACCTCAACGCAGCACCAAAGCAAGAAAAGGTACAACAGCTCCGGAGGGTCAGATATGCCTCCCCACCAAGTTTGCAGGCACCAGGACCTACCGGAGCCGACGCGTACCAATACCCGGAGTACCAGACCCCCCACGGCAAACACAGAGAAGAAGAGTCCACTCCAAGGAACCAGAAGCAAGCACCCTTTGAGGGATATCGAGACACCCAAGGCCCACTTCCTGAGTGGTCCAGCTGTCCCGAGATTGCCTTTCCAAGTTGCCTGCTCCTGATCGCGAGGACCTCAATACGCACAACTCCCAGTTGACCTGTTCGCTCTGCACCCGGCCCCACTGGCACCAGCACCGACCAACCAGCCCTGCTCCTGTGGTCCCCAGGCCCTTGCGACCTCTTCCCACCAAAGGGACCCACCGAACTTAACTGTAAGTCCCTCTGTGCAGTGCTTTTTCAAGTGGCCCCCTTCGTCTTTGCGCAATAGCTTCCAAGAACTTAGTACCTCTGCTCCCGGCTGATACGGGACACTCCCGAACTTCTCCTGCTGGAACTTTGGACCTGTTCCTGACATCGACCTAAAACTAGAAGGTGAATTTCGTGTAAGCATTGCCTGAATTTATGTGCATTTTTCTACTTTTTCTCCATTGTTTCCTAGGGTGTGTAATTGTGTACCAAAGTGATATATTTTCAGAACTTTGAAAAATCGTAACTCCAAAAGTACTTACCTTAGAACTGTGTTTATGGTCTTAAACATTATATAAAAATCAACATTATTTTTACAAACTGGTCTCAGATTTAATCTTGAGTGTGTGTTTCATTTATTGACTCTGTGAGTACAACACATGCTTAACACTATCCTCTGATAAGCCTAGCTGCTCACCCATTCTACCACAAAAAGAGAGTTATTATTATCTACTCTTACCTATACCTGCCTTTTGTGGGATTTCTTGCACTCTCCTCATAGTGTACTTCATTTTAGTACACTGTACAGAGAGGCAGCTTCCTACATACACCCATTCAGCCTCTCACACACCCACTCACACACCCATACAGCCATTCAGTTACCCACTCACACATTGACACACTCAGTCACACAGCCACTCACACAATATATGTTAGAAGTAGCATCACTCATTAGTAGTACACCCAGTATACTAATTTGACTTTTGTAGTAATTTAGCATTTTTGTATAACCATCATAAACTCATAGAAAATTCTTACACTCACTGCATGATGTCATCAGTGATGCCATCAGTGATGTCATTTGAGATGCCATCAGTAATGTCATCAGTGATGTCACTGACCATGTCATGAGTGATATAATATGTGAGGTCATAAGCAGTGCATGGCAGGGGCATAAGTTATAGTTAGCTGAGGTAACTATAACTGCTGAATTTCTATGGTTTGCTACTCCCACTAGCTTATTTGAATAAACCTATTAATTTACCAAAAATATAAAACTCTGAATATAAACATTATTACATAACCTAAAATATATATAAAAATAGCAAACAAATTAACAATTATCCATTTTACAAAATTCATAAACAAGTAAAATAATGGTTATTTATTTATTACCTAATTAACCTTCCACTCTTTACCCCTACAAACCTAGCAACCCACACCTAAAATATATTGAAAATAATATATAACATAATGTACATAATTAATGATCAATTACATAATTATTTAATGATTAATAACTAATTGTTCATTCATTGTTACTGAACTTCCTACCCTACAACCCTACAAACTCAGCAGCCCACACCTAAAATATATAATTATTTAACAGTTTACATAATTATTAATCAAGTAAATATTTAATTACACAATTAATATTTTTTAATATTACATAATTAACTTCCCACCATATACACCTACAAACTCAGCAGCCTCCACCTAAAATATAGCTAATATATGATTATTACACAATTTACATAACTAATAATCAATCTTATAATTAATAATAAATAATTAATTGTTGCTGAAGGTGTGCCAAAGGCAAGCCCATGTGCGCCCGTCTGCACCTTGACTGCGCCCTGTGCCAGAGACCCTGCCTCTCGGATCACCCACCGGTACGACCCTATTCGCCCTCAACCCAGGACAACATGCCGCCTGCCACCTAGCATCACCATAGAAGACTCTTGGACCATTTGCCGGCTGGAACTGTAACCGCAACTTCAGCCACGCCATCACGCCAGCCCCCTTGCGGCCCTGCCCACCAACAGCACACCCACCCGCGTCAGCTGCATTCTCCTCAATGTGCTGTCCCTCCACAAACACGCCACAGAAATGTGGGACCTCCTCAACGCCACCGCTTCTGACATCGCCTTCTTCACGGAAACTTGGACCAACTCCTGCTCCGGACCGAACATCGCATCGCCATACCACGCACTCTAAAAACCCCACGACAAACATGGAACACCTCCACTTCCAGATCTGGACCAACTCGAACACCACTCTCCGCGGCACCCTTGTCTACAGGCCCCCTGGCCCCCGAACCTCCTTCACTGATTCCATTGTAGACTTCATGGCATCCCAGGCTGTCGCATCCACAGACTACATCCTACTCGGAGACCTCAACTTCCACCTGGACAACCCCAGCGACCAGAACACCACCTCCCTCCTGGAGAACCTAGCCAATATCGGACTCAAGCAGCTAGTCACCACACTGCCCTACACAGCCAGATACACGCTCCACCCCGTCTTCTCCGCCAGCGGGAACATGAGCTACAGCCACACAACCGAGCTCTCCTGGATGGGCCATCACTGTGTACACCTCACCTTTGACATCCACACCGTTCACCACCATCATCATCACCCCTCCAGCCACAGCTGGATCACGGCCACCAAAGATCTCCTCATCAACTCCCTCAGCACAACCACTCCGCCAACGCCCACGGACGCCAACACCGCAGCACGCAACCTCCACCAATGGATCTCCAACTGTGCCGACACCCTTGCACCCATCAAGAGAAGACCAGGCAAACAACGATCCAAGGTGACCAGCTGGTTCACCCCCGCCCTCCACGAGTCCAGACGCAAATGCAGATGTCTTGAGAAGAAATGAAGGATCAACAAAACCCGGGAAACTCACGCAACCTTCAAATTTGCCGTAAACAAACACCACCTCATCCTCAAAACCAGTAAAAAAATGGCCATCCAAGACAGAATCAACGCCAACGCACAAAACAGCAAAGAACTCTTCACCATCATCAAGGAGTTCACCAGTCCCACCAGCGAGACCGCAGACGTTCCCCCTCCCTAGACATCTGCAGCAAACTTGGCACCTTCTTCCACCACAAGATCAGGAAAATCTACAACAGCTTTGATACCCTAGACCCGGCTGCCACACCCGCCACCAACGCAGACAACCAAGCCGCCCCTCAACAGACCATGCTCTGCTGGAACCCCTGCTCACTACAAAGGGCACGTTGAAGACCATGAAGAGCATCCACTCAAGGGCCCTGTCAGACCCATGTCCGTACCACATCTTCCACAGAGCAGCCATCGCCCCCAACTCTGCCACACCATCAACTGCTCCATTGAAACCGCCACCTTAGCTGACGATTGGAAACATGCCGAGATCACCCCTCTGCAGAAGAAGCCATCTTCAGACCCGCCAGACCTCAAGAACTTCAGCCCAATCTCCCTCCTCCCCTTCCCAGCCAAGGTCATAGAGGCCATCAATGCCCAACTCTCCGAGTTCATCGAAGCAAACCACGTCCTGGACACCTTCCAATCCGGCTTCCAAAGCAACCACAGTACAGAGACTGCACTCCCTGCTGCCACAGATGACATCCGCTCCCTCCTCAACCGGGGCAAGACAGCAGCCCTCATCCTACTAGACCTCTCGGCCGCCTTCGACACCGTTTCCCACCGCACCCTAATCACCAGACTCTGCGATGCCGGCTTCCATGACTGGGCTCTAGACTTGATCCATTCATTCCTCACCAGCTGTCCCCAGCGTAGTCAGACTACCACCATTCCTCTCAGAACCCACGGAGATCAGCTGTGGAGTCCCCCAGGGATCCTTCCTGAGTCCCACCCTCTTCAATGTCTACATGGCCCCCCTTGCAACCATCATCAGAAGCCACAGACTCAACATTGTCTCCTACGCCGACAACACCCTGCTGATCCTCTCCCTCACCAATGAACCCTCAACTGCCAGAACCAGCTTCCACAGTGGAATGAAGGCCGTCATGACATAGATGAAAGACAGTTGCCTCAAGCTCAACTCAGACAAGACCAAAGTTCTCATCCTGGGACCCACCGGATCATCCTGGGACGACTCCTGGTGGCCAGCTGCTCTTGGTGCCCCCGACGGACCACGCACACAATCATGGCATCATACTGGACTTTTCACTCACGAGGGACCGCCAAATCAACGCAGTTTCCTCAGCCTGCTTCCTCATGCTCCGCCTGCTCCAAAAAACTTTCAGATGGATCCCCACAGATTCCAGAAGGACGGTCACCCATGCACTCATCACCAGCAGACTCAACTACGGCAATGCACTCTACACCGGTGTCACCCAGAAACAGCTCAATAAACAACAGTATGTCCAAAACGGCGCCGCCAGGCTGGTCCTCGGCATCCCCCGCTGCAGCCACATCACACAACTACTCCGACAACTCCACTGGCTCCCAGTCAACAAGAGAGTCACTTTCAAGCTCCTCACTCATGCCTACAAAGCCCTACACAACGGAGGACCAGCGTACCTGAACCACTGCCTCATATTCCACATACCCACCAGACAACTCCGATCCTCCCAACTCGCCCTTGCCTCCATCCCCAGGATCCACAAGGCCAGAACCGGAGGAAGATCGTTCTCCTACCTCGCCGCCAAGAAATGGAACTCCCTGCCCCTGCACCTCAGGTAATCAGCGTCACTGTCCCAATTCAGGAAGAACCTCAAAACCTGGCACTTCGAATGGTCCTCCACCCAGTCCGACCAGCAGCCCCCCGCCCCCAGCACCTTGAGACCCTCATGGGTGAGTAGCCGCTTTTTATAACCCCCTGATTGATCAATTGATTGATATTAATTGTTTAATTATTACCTAATTAACTACCCACCCTATACCCCACAAATGTAGAAAGCCACACCCAAACTATAACTATAATAAATCAATGTTACATACTTACAAAATTATCAATTAATTAATATTTAATTATTACTTGATTAACTTCCCACCCTATCCCCCTACAAACCAAACAACCCACTAAAACACTATAAATTGCTATTGACAATTGAAAAAAAATTAATAACCGTTATGCACACAATACTAACACGTACAGTTACTATATAAACTAAAACACATTAAATTAAATAAAAAAAGACTTTACAACTATATTATGTTGTTGTAAAACGATTTTTACAACAACGATATTCTTAACAACAATATTACTTACCGTATTTTTTCTCGATATTTCTGTCTCCCGATATTTACATATTTTGTCCAAATACCAGTATAAATCGAGGTATTAACTAAGTCAATGCCTGTTTTACCTAACTGTGAAGAGAAAACAACCACAAAGGGAAACCTTTTGTCATATCTTGTCTTCTGTGTCAATTTAAAAACATCTTGATTAGAATGCTCTTCACTGCTATGCCAGTTTTGTCTAAAGATGTACCTACAGGAAGATGTCAAAAATAAAATGTCTTTCCAGACCTCTCACTGAAGAATGGGTGAGCAAACTAAATTCCAAAGAAATCCATTATCTGTTTGTTTGATTGATTTTGTGAAGGACAGTATTTACACGACTAGCTCCTTTTCGCCTGTGTGTAATCTTTTATTTTAAAACGAATGGTTCCTGAATTACAGTGTAATATTTCTGAATCTCCTATACTTTGTACTCTATTTACAAACGGAGTGACATTTTTATTTAAGGAAAAGTCATTCTTTTTTATTCGGTTCACGAACTTCCTCAACTCTGATCACTAGAGTGGTTTGTACGAATACTATGGGACATTGTTGGTCGACTAACATCTGATCAAACATTTCTGCCAGTCTTTAATGGGTGATAATTATCTTCTGATAACGTTCTTGGGTTCCTAATAGTGCCAGCTCGTCTGGCATTTTCACACTTGAATATTAGATCCCCCATTAAGGGTGATTGATAGGTGTGACCCTCCTCTGCGAGTGCTCCTCGCTGATGTTTAATAGCCCCAGAAGACGAATTTATAGCACCTGACAACAATTGTGAGTGGTTTTTCATCACTTTTAATTATGATCTACAGACAACGACATCAGTTATGAAAGTAACCATGAGAAACCATTTAGCTGGATTTTGAACGGAGTTTTTCACAACAGTGATAAATCCCTCTTAGGGGAGACATATTGTCACACTACAGTGTTTACATGCTCTCTTTCATACGCTTTTTTGATAGCTTATACTTCACTTTGAGAATGAGAGAGCACAGAGTTGTGTTTAAATATATGAACGTCTTATTTTAAATTTTGCAAGAGCATAGAGTTTTATCATCTGTCTTAGAATTGTCTAGCTTACTTTTTATCTGCTAGGATACATTTTAGATGCCCATTCACTCACCCTTTGCTATAGACTGATACTGAGCACTGTAATGGTAAATGTATAGAAACACGTTTGACATAAGAATCTATTTTTTGCAAGCAGTATCATTCATTTTGGGTCGAAGAGAAGAATTTCATTTTATGGTGTGGAAACATTGTACCCTTAAAATCTTACACCTCAAGAACACGCCCACTGGTTGGGTGGGTTGTGGACTGTGGGTTTTTTTCATATCTGTTTTATTAATTCACATCAATAAAATCAACAGTAAAGTCATACTAAATTATATGTAATACATAGTTGTGCACACAATAAGCACAGACATCTGTGTTAACCTCAATTTCATGAGGCAATATGTTGAGACTAAGGGCCTGATTATGATCTTGGCGGACAGGGTTACTCCATCACAAATGTGATGGATATCCCATCCGCCATATTACAATTCCATTATATCCTATGGAACTTGTAATACAGTGGATGGGATATCTGTCACGTGTGTGATGGAGTATCCCATCCGCCAAGATCGTAATCAGGCCCTAAGTCCCAAATATGCAGCAAAATCAACAAGAAATCGACAGCATACATAGTAGCATAGGAAAGGCCTTTGGTTCACCCACAAAGTCGATGGTTTATATAGGAAATTTACCCATCAAACACCAGAACCATTGTGGTGTGAGCAAAGAAATGCATTTTCAACAAATCAAAATACAGAATTAATAATCGTAATACAGTGCTACCACCTAAGCACTAACACACTACATGAATATTGATTCAGAGCTCCTGACCTAATGTCATCAGGAGGTGACAGAACCAACTAGTTACATGAACAACAGTGAACCATTGTGAATGGATGTAACACTGCGTGTAAGTGGAGAATCATTGGAAAAATGTTACATTAGTGAGGCCGTGCTATAGAGTCTTCATTGAGAACAGTGTTATTCAGAAACAAATAAACATTACTTACTTGACTACATATAGCAGAAATAATAAACAGGGAATATGATATCCATTTTGAACAAGATGCTGTTAAGGCTTAGCTCTTGTCTAATTAGCATAAGTCAGGAAAATGCCCTTTAACAGGTCATATCAAAATCATTTCAAAAGCAATAGCTCCATGTCGGTGTACATGTGTAAATTACTTATTCAGCACACCATTAATAATGCATATTTTTATTAATTTAAAAAAGCTTACTCAATGGCATACACTTGAGTGTGTAGAAAAAGATGTAGAGTAATCTATAATAACTATTTTAGGAGAAAGAATGTCTTGTATAAGTTTGGAGATTGAATACTACTTTAGGTTGGCAGAGACGGTAATCAACTATAAAAAAACACTCATACCATAGCATTTCAAAAAGAAAGTTGGCGCAGCACTTAATTTGTAAAAGAAAAATGCTGGAGCCAAAGTTTTTCCAAGGAGAACCTCGCCCACCTCCAACACTGATCCTGTCTACCTCTCCAATGGGCACGGCCCACTTCTGTCATAGTTGCACATCATACCAATGTTGTTTTGCTCTATTCCTTCTTATTCATCCAATCTATCTGTTTGACCTACTTCTTATCGCTCGCCCTACTCTACTCTATCCTTCATGCCGTTCTTTGCTTTCTTTACTCTTCTGCCTATCAATGCTTTTTTATTTTCTATTCTTTCTCCCTTTAATACCCTCTCAGCGGCATGTGAGTACGAGACCACAGCCACCTTTTGAGCCAATAACCATAACCATAATTATAGTGTTATGAAATAAAACAAAATGTCTCTATGCCAGGCTCCTGTTGAGCCTTAGACCAAGAAAGAATGCCCCCATGCTCATTATCTGAGGACCCTGCTCAAACCAACCCCAACTATGCTTTCTTAATTCTCTCTTGTTTACTCTTGCTCCCTCTCTCTCCTCTCCTCTACCACTACTAAGCTTTCTATACTTGCTCTGCAGGGTATCCTGACTCCACTCAATACTCAGCATCTTTTCCTTGTTACTGCGAATATGCCTCTTTTTTCCGCTTTCCCTCACCCTGCATGTTGTTACAACGTGGTCGTTACAACGACCGCGTTGTGACAACGCATACCATTACCCCGCAAGTCGTAACAACAACTTGCGAAGTGGGGCGCTGGATGTTGGAATAGTATAATTTACTATTCCAACTCCAGTCTGTGCGGACAGTAGGGAAGGTGTTGGATTTTAAATCCAACACCTTCTCCCCCCCCTCCACAAGTCGTTGTAACGACTTGCGGGGTAATGGTATGCATTGTTACAACGCTGTCGTTGTAACGACCGCGTTGTAACAACATGCGGGGTGACGGATGCAGTGTTTACCGTTACTGCTGGTCTGCTTTCTGTTTTGTTTGTTTAATTTTAGAGAGTCCATGTACACATAAAGCCAAAAATGTTCCACAAACCAGTAACTAAAAAGAACAAATCCTGTGATCCGCCCCACCAATAATTACCCTATTTCTTCAAATTCCACTTGTGTAACCCACATGTGTACACCCACTGCTCCTGTCAGTCGAGTACATTTCACAAATGTTTTATGGGAAGATTTTCCCTCTGCAGTTACAGTAGAATTTGTTCGCCTACGTGATGTTTCACTAAAATAATTGTTTCCTCATGTACATTTGTGCTAATGAAACAATTTTCCTGTGGCTGGTGGTCCTCTCATCCAAAGGACACTTTTTACATTAGAGCATAGCAAAAACACATAGCCCAGCACAAACCATTTTATAAAACAATACCTGAATGAAGATGGTGGAAAAGTCGGCACTCCTTTCGAAGAGCTTCGCCAGGCACCCCACCCTTCTAATGCTTACTGGACAGCCTTTGATGGTCCACCACAAATGATCCACATCACCCTTCTCCCACTGGAAGCTGAAAGCTATCTACTTGGATAACATAGGCCCCATACTCCCTTTGAGCACTGTAACCCCCTAATTTCAGGTCCTGGTGTGTTGGAATGATGGGGGACTAAAGCCCTGGAAGCCCTGTATTGTGGAGTGGAAGCTGTCACCCTCTGAACCCATATTTGGACCAATTTTGCTCCTTCAGGCCCAGGGCAGCATTGGGACTCCATGCTGTCTGCTGCTCATTTTACTGTCAATCATGCTACTGTAAACTGGGTGAAAGGAACGGACCTCCACCAACACAACACCAAGGTGCCGAGCTGAGTGAGCTTTCTGAATCAGCACACTTGCCTACACAATTTGAGGCTATATCCTCAACAGTCATGGCTTCACCCATCATGACATGGTGAGTCTGATCATCTTCCCACCACACATAAGTGAGTGGTTCCAAACTGTCAATGTCAGTAAAATCAGCCATTTTTTAATGTATTGCAGATAGCAGTGAGAGTGGGGTTTGAAAGCAGATCCTGTTCAAAGTGAGATTTGCGTCTGTGCAGTGTTTCACAGCCCCCTCTCTGGTATCCAACGTAGCTGGGTCCTTCACAGGAGGGTGGATCCTGTCTTGGGGTACTGGGTGAGGTATCTCCAGAGATCACCCAGCTGGAAAAAAACTTTTCTGCATGTATCCATGTCCAGTAGTCTCCTGCTCTCTCTCTCTTCTTACTGCCTGGACCTCCCACTGATCTTGACGACCCTCCCGTTGAACACTGATTTCTCCTTGACCTTCACCTCCCTAAAATTATTTTTAAGGCGTCAATGCCTCAGCTACAAGGTTTAGGAACTAGGAGCTCTATTCTCTTATGAGTGTGCCAGAACCCCCTTCAGAGGGACACGGGGTACTGGACTCCACCGTGGTGGTTGAGGCCTTTTACACCTGATGTCCCAGGCTCGGTCTACTATAGATTCTGAGCAACTGGGCCAAGTACCCCTTCTTCTGCAGTTGACTCTCAGTGGTAGCTGTGGATGAGAAGTCAAAGGCTTTCTCAGGGGTAAGTGTGAATACAGATTAGTGAACACGACTCATAACTCAAAGAGTGTCAGCAAAGTCAATAAATCAATGTCCAGTCAAATACTTATTTTTATAATGAAAAAAAAGTATTTTATTTCTAACTCTATGCATTCAAAGAAATGCTACGACATGGATAAATAATAACACATTTTCCCTTGAGGTCGAGGCTCTAGTGTTTCACTGGCAAATCCCTGTCCCATATTCTCTTCGTAATGTGGTTGGGGTTAGTCGCCATTCACTGGTGGCGGCATCCAGGTAATGTGCACTAGTGGGTCTTAACTCAACAGTCCACTCCGACTCTTAGAAAATAGTCAAAAGAGTCTTGGTGCCACAGCGCTCTTAGCAGTGAATCCCCCGGGGTCTAATAGGCTGTAATCAGTCTTACCTTCTCCAGCAGCGAGGAAGCATGCAGCCTCTCAGCAGGTGCCCCATCCGTGGGCACTCAAAGGTTTACGGTCTTGTTGGGAGAGTCGGCTGCCCATGCCAGGCCAGGCAGCACCCAGGAAACACAGGCTCTACTTTGAGCTTATGCGATTGGCTCCAGCAGCAATCAGAGGTGCTCCAGTGCTCCTCCTGAACAGTAAGTTCTGCGCCCCCGAACGGGGGAGAGGGTGGATTGGATTCAGATGTTCCTGATATGGGGTTACAGTGATGTGGGGATGCACTCACTGCATCCTCCTCAGTTCTTGGGGACAGGTTGGGTGCAGCCCTTGATGCTTCCATGTGATGTACGGGTCAGATGATTTCATAGCTCTAGGGTGGCGGTCCGATTCTCACAGCACTTTTGATACTAGCAGCCCCTCATGGCATACGTGGTTGCCACATTGCTACTGACCCAGGCACCAGGGCTCACCGCATGGTATTCCATACCACAGTGGCCCCTACTGGCATACAGGAGTCACCACTAAGGTTCTGCACAGGCTTTGGCCCTCACTATCCAGCAGTATCTTCCACAGCTGTATCTCCTGGCATTCGGGGTCAGTGCAATGAGGCTGCTCAGGCTTTTACTCTCCCCACATGGCACTGTGCTCATGGCTATTTTCACAGCGGCTCTAGCAGAGAGGGGTCACCAACTTGAATCTGCACATGGGCAAAAACACTATCGGTGCAGCAGCCATCTCCTCACACCTCGCACCGGAGTCAACTCGACAGGGCTCCCTACTGGACTTTGCTCCCTCCAACGCTCTCCTCTTCCTCACAGTGCACACTGGTTTTAGCAAGCAGGCTAGTGCTAGTGCTCCAGACTCCAAAGCAGGTGGTCGTGGTTTCCATGGGTGATGTCCTCTCACCCATCAGGGAGACTAGCAGGCCTTGACTCCCAGTCCTGGTCACAGGCAGAAGTCTTGCAGAGCTTCCCCTCCTCACACGGCCCATTTGGCTGCTTGGCAGATGACACATTTTGGTGGTCTCAACCTCCCCTTCTTATATTCAGACACCAAATGTGATTTAGAGTCTGAGTCTTTGAAAGTTTGTGTTGGGGTTCTGCTTCTTTTGAAGTGCTCACTTCTCCTGTCCCTCTTCCTCTTGAAAATCCATCTGTCACAGCAGAAGAGACTCTGCAGCTGATAGTCTCACAACACAGGCCATGGGAGTGACCAGAGTTCACACCTGCATGTCAGCCCTAGTGATATGTGCATCAAAAGGTTCATCTCAGGCTCCCAGCCCTTCTCCTTATAATTCCCTTATCAGACCCATCTTCTACCGGAGATGTGTCCAGGCCCCTTTCTTGTAATCTTGTGAAGTGTGCAGGGGGAGTCTCTCTCTCTTCTCCAGTGTCTCCCAACCAGCTCACAGGAATGCAGCAATACACAAATCTGTCTGGGGGGGTGGGGGAGGTTCCTCTACCTCCTCATGACTTCACCATACAGGCCTGTGCTTCCCAAAATGGAACCCAGGGACTTCCATGTAATGCACAATTATAGGGACACTTGCATTCAGTGTATGTACAAAGTACACACAATATCCAGTATTGTAACCTCCATGTATTGTGCCACCCCAGGCACACATACATTCAGCACGTTCACTCTGTGCACACTTCTCAGTACTGTAGCCATTCTGTATTGTGCCATGGTGTGCCACTTGCTGGCACACATTCTGCCATCACACAGATTCTCCATGTGCGAGCTGCAAAACACTACAACCTTCATGTATTGTACTTCTCGCAGGTACACATACACCTAGTACATGCATTTACCATGCACGCACTGCACAGCACTACATCTCCCATGAAATGTACCCCTTTCATTTGTACATACACCCAGTACATGCACACAACACTGCTCTATCCCTGTACCATTCACCGGGGCACACATACAACCAGCATAGAGTAACCATTCCTGTGCTGCGCAGTACTTCACATCTAACTGATGTATGCCAAAGGTCGAGTTAAGCACACAGCAACAAACTTTATAAAACAGGTGATTGAGCTGGTATGCCCAACTCCAGTGACACAGGTTAAGAAAGGCTTGTTAACTCCTACTGATCACTACTTGATATACTGCCACCACAGCGCTTGTGCTGCTTAACTCCTGATGCAAGCACTACTATGAAGGTAGAGCTTTGGGTGACCCTCCCGGTCTAACAAGTCTGCAATCCGTGAGACAGGCCTATGTCATGGCTCACGCGCATGATCCATGTTTGCCTATGACAGCAAAAATCAGCATTAGGGATCCAGACAGGGATCCATATGACAGAACAGTTGGGCACTCAGGTCAGGGGTAAATGTCCATTACCATGCAGAGGACTTTTCATCCCAACCGAGGGCCCTGCCAAATGAAAACACCCCAAACCAACTCCCAACCTGGAGAAGTTGGGTGGTCAGATCGGTAAAACCAGTGGGAAGGTTCGTCAGCATTCCAATGGCTCACTCCGGTTTTGTTCTCCACTGCAAAGAAATAGACTATCTCAACAACTCAGGATTCTTTCCATTCATTACCATCAGCCTATTCAGTGGCTTATGATCTGTTTGCACTACAAACTTAGTGCCAAACAAATACGAGCGGAACTTACGCAATGCTCACACTATGGCAAAGCACTCCTTCTCAATAGCCACCCACTTCGGATCTCTGGGTGGCAATCTACTAATAAAGGCTACCTCTCGCTCTCTACCTTTGTCATCCAGTTGAACAAACACCGCTCCAACTCCTTTGTTAGAGGCATCTGTCTTGTACAATGAAAGAATTACTTTAGTCAGATGCTTGCAGTACTGGTGCAGTGCATCATGCCTTATTCAGTTCCTCAAATGCTTTCTGACACTCTTAAATCCATATTACTTTCCTGGGCTGCTTCCTAGAGGTCAAAGCAGACAATGGGGCTATTATACTTCCATAGTTGGACAAAAACTTTCTGTAATACCCGATGAGTCCTAAAAAAAGTCCCTCACTTCCCACTCCATCACAGACTGAATCTTGGCATTCAATGAGCAAATCTTCCCATTCCCCACCTTATGCTCATGATAGACTACAGAAGACTGCCCTATCTGACACTTAGTTGCCTTGATGATCAGTTTTGCCACATGTATACTAGCCAACAACCGCTCAAGTTTCCTCTGGTGGTCCTTCAATGAGTTGCTGAACACTGCAATGTCATCCAGGTAGGCCCCACAGAACTCTTACAACACTGCAAGAACATGGTACACCAGGTGCTGAAAAGTGGAAGGAGCAATCTTCAACCCAAAGGGAATCATCTTAAACTGATAGAGCCCCTCTGGTATAGAAAATACTATCTTCTACTTGGTGTTTGGTGCTAAAATGAACTGCCAATATCCACTGGTCAGATCCAAGGTGCTCAAGTACTTTGTAGCATCTAAATGATCCACAACCTCATCCGCTCTCAGGACCAGATGGGCAATGGTTTTTGTTACCTCATTGAGGGCTCAGTAGTCAACACAGAACCGCAAGTCGACCCTTGATTTGGTACTAGAACCACAGGACTAGACCAAGGACTACGAGATCTCTCAATGACCCTCAGGTTCAACATCTTGGCAAGTTCTGCCTTAATGCATCCCTGAACCTAGTCAGACATTCTGTACATTTTGCCTTTTACTGGCACTGTCACCCATGTCTATGTCATGCACACAGAAAGGTGTCAACCCTGGCCTCAGTGTGAAGAGGTTGACAAATCTTTTCAATATATCTCTACACTCTCTCTGCTGCTCAGACGTAAACTTAGGGGCTAACTGAACCCCTTCCATAGTGTCATTCTTCATGTCCCTATGCAGCAAGTCAGCAAGAGGTTCACTGTCTTCCTTAACTTCCTCTGCCATTGCCATGACATTCACTATGTAGTCTCTCCGGACGTAAAACTTCAGCCTATTCACATGGAACTGCCTCTTGGGTTCCCTTTTGGCACCTGTGTGCACCAAGTAATTTACCTCAGAAACCTTTTCAACCACTTTGTATGTCCCACACCATTTGTCCTTGGACGAATATGCTTTAGCACCAACACTTCCTGGCCTTCTTGATACCCAGTCAGTCTTGTTTTCTCGTCATACCACTCCTTCATCAGCGCTTGGCTAGCTTGAAGGCTTTCCATTGCCTGACTCAGCTAGTGCGCCATCAACTTCCTGAGGTCAATCACATAGCCCATCACATCATTCTGTAGAGGCTCTGAGGTTCCTTCCCACCCTTCTCTGTCTAAGGTGAGTTGACCCCACACTGGGTGCCCATACAGATGTACAAAGGGACTGAACCCTACTCCCTTCTGCAAAATCTCTCAGTAGGCAAACAAGAGACATGGCAGGAGAAGATCCCACTTCCCCCTAAGGTTCTGTGCTAGATTTCCCATCATGCTCTTCAGTGTTTTGTTAAACCGCTCCACCAAACCATTGGTTTGTGGATGATATACTGTGGAGAAGTGGTATGTCACACCAGGTTGCTCTCACATCTCTCTCATGTAAGAAGAGATGAAGTTGGTTCCTCAGTCAGATATTACCATCCTTGGAAGTACGACCCTGGAAAAGATCCCCAGGAGAGTTCTCACTACCGCCTTTTCAGCCATACTCCTAAGAGGTATAGCTTCTGAGGCCTGATCCACCATAACCAAGATATACTTGTTGCCTGACGGTGAGACGGGGTTGAATGGACCATCTATGTTGATTCCCACATGCTTAAATGGAACACCTACAAGTGGTAGAGGCACTTAGTCCTCCCTCCTGTCTTACACCCATCTGGCAAGCAGGACAGGTTCCACAAAACCGCTCTGTGTCTCTGCACATCCCTGGCCAGTAGAACAGAGGGTCCAACCTATCCTGGGTTTTTCCAAATCCCCAAGTGTCCAGCTAAGGGCACTTCATGGGCCAGTGACAACAGGAAGTTTCTGTGCACTAATGGAATTTCTAGCTTCTTACTAGTTCCTGGCTATGGATTTACCTATAAAGGTTGGGTAGGTGCATAGGGTGGTAAAGGTATTTTAGAGTTTAGGGATGGGTAGGGGCATGCAGTCTGAAGGGTATTTTTAGGGTTTAGGGGTGGGTAGGGGTATTAGGTTGTAATAGTGTTTTTAGGGATTGGGGTGGGTAGGGGCATGGCGTGAGAACGGTTACCCTTACCACCCCATGGTCCTACCCACCTCTCAACCATAAAATAAATCCTTATAACCCAAAACTCTACCCACCCCTTGCGTGACGCAAAGGTAATGCAAGCCCTTAGTAAATCTGGGCCCAATTCTGTTACGGCCCTCCAGAATTCTGTCAATTCTGAACAGGCCCATTCATATGTAGTAGGGCTGTGTCTCCCCCTTCTGTATCCATTCAGCACTGTCACATGTGTTTTGTACAGCTTCTGAGGTGTCAAATAAATCCTATGCAGAATAAATCATTGAATTAGTTTGAACTTTGTGTTTCTTTAAGACCTTTTTTTTAATGTTGTAGCGAAGGCCCATTCTAAGGCCATCACTGGTCTGCCTAAATCTATGTCCCATTTGACTCTGAAGGTTTACAGGTTAGTCTTTGACATTTCTATTATGATACGGTCTGGCACGATTAGTGCCTTTTGGGCCTGCCCATATGTAAGAAGTATGTGAAGTGCTAGGTGAATCAGTGGTTCAGCGCATGCGCATCCCCACGTCTATCCAGTTAATCGAACAAGAGTGCTGTGGACTAGCAATTGACCTAATGGTTTATTGTGGGCTTTGAGCAATTGGTCAAACATTTGCAGTATCCTGTCAAAAAACAAGTCACCCATTTTCAGAACATCAGCTCCATGCTACTCCACAGCTCTGACAATTTTTGAGATGGCCTCAAATTTGGGGGGAGACCATAGCAGGAAACCTGAGTATGCCTAGGTGGTCTTGCTACTTGCAAGGTGTTCTTCTTCAATACTTTATTTTGGCTTTGCTAACCATAAAAGTACACAAAAGACGAAAACTTTTCTATCTCATAAAATATAAGTTATAATAGTACAACATTTTAAAATTAGTTTTAAAAGAGCATTGTAAGAACACGTAAAAATCAGCCCCAGTACACTACATAATTCTAGTAACCCTGCTACCCCCATCAAATATCATTCAATTGGAAAAAAATTCCGCTGACAAGGAAGAATACATATGTGCCTCATCTTTTAGCAGCACATAAGACAAGACATAGATCTTCCACTATACCGTCACAGTTAACTTGTTGCTTCTAATTCTCCACGCCCATAATAAGAATCTAGACACGCTAAACACAATTGACTCTTTTGTGTCACATCTAAAGATCCTAGATGCTTCCCAAAAATGGACAATACCTAACTGCTTATACACTGGGATAATCCATTTCTTACGGGCTAAAGCATAGCTGGGACAGGATAACAGGAAATGATCCACAGATTCCTCCAACAGTAAACAAAAAGAACATTTAGATGTTAAAGAGCTGTTTTTATCCCACGAGGAAGTAAAGGCGTTTAACGGTAGGATGCCAATTCTGAACTTTATGTACGAGGTTTTAGCCTGAGCCAGACGTACTCTGTCCAGGAATGACTCAAAACACTGGCCACTTTTGTAGTTCAAGAACTTCTCAGTTATGCTACCTAATCTGTGGTCATTCAAAATTTGTTCCAATACACAATTCCAGTAAGCTTGTTTCAGTTTAACGATAGCACCCTTTGTCATTTTATCAAGGGTGAGTCAAATATACTCCATCGTGACAAATTCACACAATGATTTTACATTCCTTAACCAGGGTATGCAAACTTTCTTGTCCAGACAAAGAATCTCCTCCAAAGCTTTCTTATATATCTCAAGTTCTGGGGTGTTCCACATTTGAACCCAATATATTAGAAGTTTCAGTTGAATCACATGGTTAATCCTTTCTTGTGCTAGATCGAAGTGAAGTGGGGTAAGAGGGGTACTAGTTGGGAGATTAAAAAGAGACCTAATAAATTGATTTTCAGCTACACAAAGTGTAGACACATCTGACCATCCCCATATTTCTGCACCATAGACTGCCCCTGCCAAAGAGCTGGGTATACTGCTCCACTGGAGGTAGCCTTATATTTTTTCCCTATGGTCATTGCCTTTTGAAGTAGGATTGTTTTACTTTTCCTTAGCTGTGGTTCCCAGGTCATATTATCAGACAGTCTTACTCCCAAATAATCAAATGACTTTACTTGCTCCAGGGGTGCCCCCTCTATCCTCATTTTACCCCTGAAGGAGCAGTGGGGATTCAGTGCCATACATTTTGACTTTTCTGAATTTATCTCAAGGCCCCTTACTCGACAGAAGGAAGAAAAGTGATCTAACAATGACTGCAATCCACAAGGTGTTTGAGATATTAAAAGCATGTCATCGGCAAACATTAAAATCAGTACAGTCGTGCCCGTGTATTTTGGTGCGTCATGGTTGAAATTTGCTAGCCATTCTACCACTCTGTTTCTATATAAGCTAAAGAGTGTAGGGGCCAGCACGCACCCTTGCCTAACGCCTCGTCTAATGTGTATCCTTGGTGTAAGGCCCCTACCCATATTCCACCTAACCTGGGCGTATGACTGCGAGTGTAGTTTTTTTTTTAGTCCCAATGAGTCCCTCCAAGGCACCATATGACTCCAACACAGCCCATAAGTTCTCCCTCGGGACCAGGTCAAATACCGCCCTCAGATCAATGAAGGCAACATAAAGATGGTCCCGCTTCAGAACATACTTCCAGCATAACGTCCTGAAGTGGAACCTGGTCCAAGGTACTAACTTTTGCTCTAAACCCTGCTTGGCAGTGTGCTAGGATATGTTGTTCTGATATCCAGGACTGGAGTCTCATTAGAATCTGCCTAGCAAATATTTTTTGGCTGATGTCAATTAAGCTAATGGGTCTGTAGTTGGATGAAACATCCCTCCTCCCCTTCTTGTGAATGGGAACAATGATTTCTCCATGCCAGGAGGGGGGTATATCCTCACCTCTCAAAATAGCGTTCCTAAGGGTGTTCAAATAGGGTGCCCATATCTTGGGCTGAGACAGATATAAATCTCCTAGGATACCATCTGGACCTGGTGCCTTCTCCCTTTTCAAGCTATATAATGCCTGTGTGGTTTCTTCCATCCCAAGAACTATAGGTACACTAACGACTGTCCTGAGTGTAGGCCCTGTTTGATCTACGTGGTCGCCCTCAAGGTTTTGGATGTCATTATTTGACCATGGCCTGTATAATTCAGTAAAATGGGCTTCCCACAATTGACAGGTTGCACCGCTGTGTCCAGATGATTCCCTGTAATATAGTTCCCAGGTGCTATAAGCTCCCAAAACACCTTAGTGTTCTTATTGGACAGAGATTCAGTGAGTTTTTCCCATTGCTCTTCTCCCACCCTCTTTTTGCCCTTACGAGTTGAGCTTTATAGGCTTTCCTAGTGTTGGAGATCACCATATGGTCCCCTGACTGTACAATTTCAATGACTACCGTCTAGGCATGTCTACAAGCACTAGTGTACCATCCAGGCAGGTGTGAACACCCATCACCACTTCACCTGTTCTTAACGAAGAACAATTTTAATTTCCCCATTATAAATTTGTGCCTGCACTTTGGCATCGACCCTTAATCCTGCCCATTTCACATTCTTTTTGTTTTTATTCTACTTATGCAAGTGGTGTTACCCAATTCTAGTACATTTATGAATGCTCCAGCACAGAGGTGAACACCTAGAGCTTCATGGTCACTATAGTTTCTGGGTATTACCTTCATATCTTTCAAGGAAGACCATACGAGTCTATCTAAAAGGATATAATCTATGTTGTTAGTGTACAAACCCCGCTTAAAAGTTGGGTGGGCTGGACAGTCAGACTTGGTATGGCCATTTGAGATGTTCAAATCATAGGATGCGATCAAGTCCACAATTTGGTTGACTACCCTGCAATGTCTTCACCTATGCACTGTGTTACTAACTGGGACTATCTTTGTCTAATAAAATTGTTCCACCTGTTCATATGGTATGAGGCCCTCGGGAAGATTAGTATTGCAGTCACCTGCAATAACTTTAAGATGTGTATGATGAATGGGTTTGATCAGATGTGATAGTTGAGTTACCATCCCAGAATAAGAATTTGACTGAGCGGAGCGAATGTAAACATTTATAATTGCAGTATACCTAATCCCCAGTGCAGGGCCTGATGGAATAATAACACCCAGTAAGTCTCTACAGTTTGTTGAAAGTTTTTTTACAATGGGGAAAAGTTCCATCTTCATCCATATCAACAGGCCACCTGAAGGTCTTCCTGCAGGTGAGAGGACTGTGTTGGAGGCGAAGGTAATGTACCCTGATCTAAACAAAGGTTCTAAGGCCCATGTTTCTTGAAACAGAATTATCTGATATTGATCTACAAATAAGCCCCACTCTGGGTCCCCCAGCTTTAACTTTATCCCAGCGACATTCCAGGACAATATTTTTATAGTTTCAAGCTAACTTGAGTTGGCCTCTACCTTTTGACCTGCCATGTTTGTCCCCTCTCTTTTTGGAGTTTCCAAGTTATAAGCACTCTCGTCTGTTCCATTTTGGTTATTGGAGGGTACTACAACGGGGGGTGCTGTGGTTGTTTTAAGGTACAACTGGGCTGATCTAATAGCTTCCATCTTGTTTCCTTGTCGTCAATATATTTCAGATAAGTTCCCCCCATGGGCTTCATGAGGGGCAGGCAGCCGGCAGGAGGCAGCTAGATTTAGTTTGCAGGAGCTGCTAGCGGATGATGTAAGATCAGGGGCGTTTATCTTAAGTGTGATGCATGACTCTGTGGGGGGTCTGTACCTATGCTCCAAACCAATCAATCCCTCCACTAAATTGTAGCTTACTAGCTTTAGCCCACTGTAGTCTGTCGATCGCTGGCTATCACTAAACCTCATTGCTTTTGTTATGTCTTCTTTTATGACAGATCTACAACCCCTAACTTTTCTAATCCAATGGATAACTTTGTAGCAGTCGACATTTTTGGGACACCTATCATGTATAAGTCAAATTGCTCTGTACACCCTCCTACAGATCCTGTGATATGCTTAGATGGAATTGCCATTAATAAAGCCTGCCTTAAATGGTGGGGGTCATTCGGTCTTTTGTCCCTTTGGAATTCCTTGGCGCTCAATTTGCTGTTGTTACAGTCTGTTTTAGAATGGGACATAGATGACCCCAAGTTCATTGTGGTGGCCCCCTTACTCTTTATTGTATGAAGTTTGTTCATGAAATGTGGTGATGAACAATCCGGTGGAGTGTGTCCTGGGTTGGCTTCATGTCTACAATCGATTACAGTACTTCCCTCCGCTGCCAAAAACGGTTTCGGGCCATGCTTCTGTACAAGGGCTGTCAGATTGTCTACCTTTTCGTTGAAGACCTTGGTCCATAGCCTGGATATCTGTTCATAGATGACAGCCATATGCTCATTGTGTGAATCGCTCTCTATTTCTATGATTTTAGTCTGGGCTTGTACGGGTGAGGAAGGTCTTGGTCTATTTACCATAAGCTCTTCCGAGGTCCCTAGAGCTTTGAACCAATCGGTGCACTCAATCATTATTACGGGTAAAAAATAGGGGAGACAGGTGACTGTATTACTGTTAAATCCTGGTTCTCCACTGCTGTTATAGCCAGAATGCTAGAATTGAAATCATTATTAACAGTATCTGACACCAGAGTGTCCCTAGCCTCGTTTTTTTAAAGAAGGATTTAATATCACCCTTTCCCTTGTGCCTCCCTTTTGCCTTGGTTGCCTTAGTGGCCTTAATAGCTAAAAGATCTTCTACTTCTTCCAGTAGTACATTTATTTCGGCCAACGTGCAGTTTTCCGCTGCATGTCTCGGTTGTTTTTTTGCTTTCCCTGGGTCGGGGGACTTGCCATTTGCTTTCCGTTTCCCCATTGAACGGAATTAAGGTAATGGCTGCTACTTTTATTTATTCTTGTTACTTTTCAAAGCAACACCTCGTTGATTTGGGCAAAAGCGTCCCGATATACTGTTCACAGTGCTATCAACAAATATGGCCTAAAAATGGTGTTAGATATATGTTCAGCTTGAGCTTGAACAGCCCAGCTACCCCACAGTTACACAGCTATAAATAATTCTTCTGTACATTGAATATTAAAATAAAAAACAAATTTGTCCTCAGCTGCCACAGACCCAAAGAGGTCCAGCTAATAATGGCTTGGCTTGTTCCTTCCGCTGTCCAACCCTTCCGTACGATTAGCGCTTGATTAACCACTCAAGTTCCCAAATCCCAACTACTGCTAATAACGGGGTTTCCGTCTGGCCTGGGCTTTCCAGGCTACCAAGGGCTCCTTAGACAGAAAAAAACCAAACAAGATAAAAAATAGCAACTCCATATCAGAGTATACCAGGATACCAGGAGAAGGTTAACAGTTTTTTCTGAGTGCAAGGTGTTGTTTACAGTAATATCTTGTTGTGCTGAATAGCCTTGTGAATGGCTGGGGTTTGTTATGTGTGCCTAAGGTCATCTTAACCAAGTATGCACACTAGAGGGGACCATCAATGTAGCTAGATTTTTCTACATTAGGGTAAGGGAAAACTCCAGCCACCCATTGCAGCTGGGCTGACAGGAAATACATTATATAATCTAAGGTTCCCAATCTTCCATACATAGTAATCCTTGTGTTTTCAGTGCTTCTTTATGTCTACCTGTGTTCAATATCTGTTCATTTAACAGTATTTCGATAGTTTGAAGATTTTCTTGAGGACTTTCACTGGTTTAGTTGTAAGGACGTATAAGAAACTTACTCCTTCCTGATAGTAGTAGCTCTTCCCAGAATTAAATGGAATATTTGGTCTTTGATATTGCTTCGAAGATGCTATGATCTTCATTTCTCCATGACATAACTGCACCCCAGGTATCTGAAAATGTGTGGTTTCCGTTTGAAGGACAATCAGATTTTGGTGTTTTTAGCCCGCCTTGGGAATAAGGGCAATAAACATGACATGTTTATTTACTTGTAGGTCGCACTTCTACTGCATTGTTTTATCAGTGTCATCAAAGGTAGTAGATCTGTGTGTGTATTATGGAGCTAGAATAATACATCATTCACATATAAAGATATTGCGTCCTATTCACAACGGTAAACTTAAATGTGTGTAAATATACATGTGTAAGTTTACGATGACACTTTGTTGTAAATTTACTATTACAAGTGTATTTATTACAAAGTGTAGACTTACATGTCTTCACACCCTGAATTCAGGGGGTGGAGCCTAATTTATGAGTGTAAAATTACTATTAGTAACTTTTCACTCATAGGCAGAGGTGTATACCACTTGAGCAGAGATCGCTCTATAGTAAAGTGCAGGGAAAAGTAAAAATCCAAAATGTATTTCACATAAAAAAAGTTTAAACATTTTTATGCTAGATCTTAATGTAAATTTATTTATAGATTTATTTAAATGTAGAACAAAATGGAAGATGCTATTAACCTAATTTTACATTAAATATTTAATTATTTGAAATAATTAAATTAAATTACAATTATATTTCTAAAGATTTAAAAAAAAAAAAAACAACCAAAGTAAAATGTTTATATTTATGTATTATGTATAATGTATTTTAAAGTTATCAAAAGGTATGTATAGAATCAATTTAAATTAATAAAATTCTTAATTAAATAAAGTTTAAATAAATTTAAATAAATAATGATATTTATATATAGATTAAACATATATGTTTTTAAAAAGTTGAAATAAATTAATGTATTTTATAATTATTTCCTATGGGGTTCTATTTTAAGTCCTACCTCCATTATATTCTTTGGGAGGGTGTTGCAGTATCAGTGGTTGGCCATGTATGGTGTTGGACTTACTGCAGGACTGTCTGAGCTGGAGTACATTGACTCTGTTTTGGAGCCTTTTTGGCTGTAATACCTATAGAAGTGTTGTTTATGAATTGTAATGGGATTACTCTTTTGTGGGTGGGTGTGTGTCCCTCCCTGAACCCCTCCTTAACCCCCTTATTCCTTCCTTAACCCATCCCATTTTTAGGTGAGTATTTCTAGTTATCCAGCTACTCTCCCGTCCCTCCCACATTTGCTACTAGAACGGAGGACTACATGTGTAGAGGTTCTCCATGGTCGGGCGAACATCCCTGCAAATGAAAGATAGGAGAGGTGGAAACAGAGACCTCCACGTGTAGATTAGTAAATAGCATTTTATAGTATGTAAGTTCTATCATTGTAATGCAACTAAAAATACTACAAAATGCAGTTGGTGATTAGGTACCACTATGGGTGAATGACAATTAAGCATGAGTCTCTCTCAGAAGCCTTTCTCTCCTAACAATCTCCACTATGTGGCCAAGGAGAATAGGATTGGGGAGGATTACCATTCATATTCTCTCTGGCCTCACTGTGTCTTGCCCTTTTACACCTTCATGATTCAGCGATAATGCAGCCACTACCTATCTTAAGCATTAGGTAGAAGTTTAAGAAGTATAACAGCAGTATCCCCACCCTGATTTTACCTACAAATTCTATCGTCTATAAGACTATGATGAGGTATCCCAGTCAAGGGTGTCAAGGGCTACTGCTGGAATATAGGTTATCATGAGGGAGTTGTCAAGAGCATGGAACATGCACTGCACATTTGGAGATGTATTCCTGCCTGGTACTAATCCTTATGTTTGGCTACTCTGGTCACCAAGAATCTGTCTTGGATTTTACAGTTGAGGTTAACATAGATAATAGGCAGTAAGAGCCTGTGCCAGTTGGGTCCTTGTGTGGTTTTGAGAGTGCCACTATTATTGCTTTTTTGGTCGATTGAGGGTCATTGGTCTGGTGAGCCCCGAACATGAGTTCCTCTGGCATATCCATTTGTGAATATTGCAGGTTCAGCGGTGGGAGAGAATAATACTCAGTATGGGCATAAACACACCAATGTTGTGGTTACTCTCTCCCCACAACATGTATAGGTACAAAATTGGAGATCACCACAAAGCAGCTTATACAAGCCAGACAGAATGATGACTGTCCAGAAACTGGTTTGGGCACTGAGAAATTGCACCAAAATCTGTGAAGGAGTGACCATGTGGATAGCAATGGGCTACCTCTAGGGGGAGGTTTTTAGCATTTTTATATCCTTCTCCGGTGTTTAAGACAGCATAGGTTGTGTGAAATGATACTTCCTTACGGAATTCCACTCTGTACCTTTATAGGTGAACTATTTGTCCCTGCCAAAACTGTCAAGCCAGGTCCCAAGGAACCCAGAACCGGTTTCGCCCTGATTAGGGCTCACCAGTAGGGGTGGACGGAACTCGTGAAATTTCACTCTGCGGAATTCCTCGGAGTTACAAAAAAACTATATGAGATTCCACGGAGTATAACCAATGGGTAGAAAATATGCTGCTTACGCTGCAATTTAGCGCCAGTAGCGCGAGCAGCGCTGAATGGCACCATGCTTTGCACAAGAGCGCATGCCCATTTAAGTTATTTTGGCTGCTGCTCAAGTAGAAAATCTACTCGAGCACCAGCAAATCTACTCGAGGGGCATCCCTCTGACCGCAATCACCCACATTAGAAAATCATGCTAGGGGATGCAAAATCTCGCTGATGCTCACATTTTCTGGAGCCTCATGGGTAGAGAAATTCTGCCATCCGGCAATTGGCGGAATTTGGTCAGAACTCCGTGTTAAAGAGTAACGCAGAATGAGCAAAATTCCACCAATTTTGCAAGCGGAATGAAGCAGGTAGCTTGGTTCCAGTGGCTCAGTGAGCACGAGACCCATGTCTGGGCATACCCGTCGCACTTAGGAAATCAACTGCAACCACAACAACTATGTGATAGAGGGAGGGGGTTCTGATGAATACTTTCATGGAGCTCAATTTAGAGGCCTTTTGAAGGGAAGGTCCATAGAAGTGGCTAAAAAGGAATTAGTAAGGATATTGCTGTTACTCAATCCAGTGCTGCCAATGCTAGTGTGAGCTCATGCCTGGATGTAAAACAATAAGCATACAAAACAGTGATTTAAGACAAGGCAGTTCATTTGCTCTTCCTACAGGTGATGAAGCAGAGGCCGGTGACCTGGGTAAAACCCAAACAGAGGAAGATGAGTTAAAATCATATATTTATCTGTGGGTCCATAATGAATAGGCAGATTCAGCTAAAAATGCTGATGTGTTTGCTGCCTTACCCATTGCCACCATCATAATGTAGAGCAGAACCCCTCTGGCCCTTTGCACTTGAAAAATGAAGCTCTAACTTTGGCTCCCCTACATCATTGGGCTCTGCCAGGACCAAGACCTTCTGTCCTCCAAGAATTCTTTATTAGAGAGTGTTAGAAATGCGATTCCTGGTTGGCTGAGGTATGCACCCAGGCCAGGCAGGAACCACCACTTTAGTCAGGGTAAGCTAGATACACACTAAAAGATAACATGTGCTCACACTCTAGCAGTCAGACTTATTTAAAGAGGTAATGTATAAAGTATTTGTTCAACACACACACACACACACACAGTAACACAATTACTGCACCACAAAAAGACTTCACACAGGTTTAGACAAATAGATTACTATATTCTGAACAAAACGAGACCAAAACGACAAACATCCAATGTATAGAAGTTGAGATATGAAATTTTAAAGCAATAAATGCAGGAAAGCGATTAGAAGCAAGTAGCGCTGCAAAGGTTACTTTAGGTTGTGCTGGACAGGGGCAAAGCTAAAGTTCGGGCCGACCGCAATGGAGTGCTGGTTGGCTACAGGACTAAGGGTGGGCGTAGTTCGCGAAGTAATGCTTCGCGAAGCTACGCAAAGTGCAGTTCGCGCTACGCAAGCTTCGCGTAGCACTACGCGAACTGCGTAGCGCACTGTTCGCAATGATTGCACAGTGCCGGATGCTTGTCCGCACTGTGCAATCATTGAAAACGGCAACTTGCACAGTGCGAGCTGCTCTTACTGCCGCCGAGTAGATTTTTACTCGAGCGGCAGCTTTCTCAACGCTGACTGGTAGTTTCTCATCGCGAGCGGTCGCGAGCATGCGCAACCACTCGCAATGAGAAACCTGACCTCCCCGCGTTGAGAATCTCGCCGGGAGGTTTTTTTTCCACGCTCGCGATCGGCAACTTGATGTTGCTGATTGCGAACGAGGAAAAAGTCTCGCCGGGATGTCATTTTGCTTGCTCGCGGTCGCCAACTTGACGTTGAGGACCGCGAGCAAGCAAAAATGACCGCGGCACTACGCTACACTACGCGTGTTCGCACTGTGCTACGTGCACTCGCGTTGCAGCGAAGTAGCGCAGACTTCGCAAACTACGCGAGCGTAGCGTAGCACTTCGCCCAGGGTTATACAGGACCCACGCAGACCCTGGTGAACAAAGTACCTTTCCTGGTCGCAAACAGCGAGATGCGTCGATGTCAAGGACAGAAGCTGTATAATGTGTCGATCGTCAATCTTCTCCACACAGTGAAGACAATGCCTCAGTTCTGAAGATGGGTGCCGGAGTCAAAAGGTGTTGAGCGATGCGCTGGATTCTGCCACGCAGTTGAGGGGATGCGTCGATCTCACCAAGCTGCAGTGGCTGCAATACGCTGTCAGATGCGTCGATCTCTGGAGGCAAAGCCCTGGTTCTGAGACCATGCTCTGATTTTACTCCTGCAACCAAGTCAATGCGCCGGTTTGGCTACACACAGACAGGAGATGCGCCAAAATCCATGTTGGAAGTATCTGTGCCACTTCCACTGAGCTAGGCACAGGAGCAGGGGTACAGACTTTGATATCCCTGAGTCTCAAGCAACAGGAGGCAACCCAACAAGTCCTTGGAGATCACTTGGAGTGAAGGCAGAGTCCAGCTCTCCTTCAGCAGAGTCAGAGGTCAGCAGGCAGTAGGGCAACAAACGGAAATGCAGGCCTTCCAGATCAGCAGTCCAGCTGAGTCCTTTAAGCAGCACAGTGTTCACCCTCTGGTAACTTGGCACAGAGCAGTCAGGCTTATCTTGTCACATGGCCCATGGGGACATTGTCGTCTTCACTAAGTTAGCATGAGCTCGGCAGTTAGTACACGGCTTTGCGCACATTACTACATGGCTTTATTTTTACAAAGACTTTGTTCGTACTTTTCACATGAGAACTGTCTGCTGTGTGCATTCTCTGACAGTTCCTGGGATTTAGTCTGAACATTGTGAGGCCGATAAATAAATGTCCCTTGTTATTCTGTTGTGGTCAGGCCCTAGCACTTAGACAAAACATACCAATACAGCTGTTGTTTGGAAATCATGCTTTGGTCTTATTGGGATACATGCATAGGAAGCACACACTTCGAGGGGGACCTTTCCAGGGAGAAGAGCAAGACAGCACCTATGATGTAGAACTACCATCTATAGTCTAAGGTATGGGGTCTGCAGACAAAACCCAGAGATCTTCTAATATATAATAATACCGCTTCTTAGCAAGGAGAGGGAGGATAGGCTCTATTGTCTTTTCATGATGACATCTCCCTTCATGATTTATGGACTAGCTTCTATGCTGACTGTATTTGTATTATGCATTTTCCTGCTTGTTGTGGCACGTATACTGCATGCTAGAGCATGTTAGGTAAAATAAATATTTTAAGCTGTTTCGTGTCTCTGTCAGATCTTATTGTGGACAGGTGCAAGAGTGTTGTGTTCTGGGGCGTCTTATCACTTGTTTCTCTGTGAGTGAGTAGGAGGGCAAGTGAGACACTATAACTGGTCGGTCCTGGGCTCATGGGTACTAAGGTGGTAGGATGACTCAGTCCCCACGCACTAAGGTCCCATAATCCTGCGCATAGTTCTGTTCTTGGGCAGAATCCCTGCAACAGGGTGCCAACAACGTTTGGTCTGGTACTTATTCACGTGACCCCTGAGTAGCGCTTGTGCTTGTCCACGATACCCTATCACTGGTTTCTGGAGACGTCCATGGTGGGGTGGCTTAGCCTCCTATTTTTGTAGGGTACACCTATTTCTGTAGGTTTTTCAAGCTTGAAGTTTAAAAGGTTTTTCTGCCCAATTTTGCGCTACCGTTTACTTGTTCTTTTTTTCCATTTCTGATATGGCACAACCGGTTGCTATTGCGGCACATAACCGTGCAGCGGTTACAGCTTACTTAACTCAACATGGTGTCCGCAATGCGGGGGCTACCTTTATTTTCGTTGTCGAGGCGGACCCAGCTTACCGCTTCAAGGTTTTTATTCTTCGGTTACATTCCTCGTGGTGGATGCAAATGATAATTTGTTTCATGCATTCACGCCCCGTGCACCAATGGCAGCATATCGGCCATATGCATTGATTGAAGTTCCGCTGACGTCCTGGGTGCATACCATTTGGTTTAATGGCGCCCTGCCTCACCCTGTTTCTTTTGTTCGAATGGGCCCCTTGTCTATCGATGGGGCCACTTGGCCTGTTTTGGCAATTTTTCCACCACATCCAAATTATCTTAATGTTACTATTGTGGAGCTACATTTACTTTATACACAATTGGTTCATCTGCACAGACGCGTCATACAGTTTATGTCTCGTGCACTTCAAGCAACTACGGCTGGAGCTGCTCCTCTGGACCCAGGACAGGCCGGTGGGCTTGTGATTAGTCCCGTCATGATTAATTCTGTGATGGGCAGACTTCCTCAGAATCGGGAGGACTTACCATTTTGGATAGCACATAAGATTGAGCAGCTTGAAGCTGTATTTTCCACATACGACTCCTGTAGAGAAACACAGGATCCTTACAATGAGTTTGCCGAGTGGACTTATTCCCCCTTTAGCGGACTGCACCACATGGGGCACAGTGTTTGCTTCAGTGTATACACTGTGCTTTGGCACCCCCCCATGAGCATTCTACCGAGCGTTCTGAAACGTGTACAAGATAAACACGGGGCTGGTCCAACCCTGGATTTGGGGATGAAGTTAGTGGGCATGTTCCCAATAGTCTCCGAGATGATTCTGGCCAACATCAAAGGTGAGGCAGTTTGCTTACAAGTGCACCAACGCCTAGCGGCGGTGGCGGACGTGGATCGGGAGCGACAGTTGCCGATTATTATTGCAGATGTGTATACATCGTTGACACACAATAGCTTGGGAATTCAACCACATACTCTGGCTCAGAATAAGCCCCCTCCTGAAAAGGAGGGTCATCCAGTCTTTCCTAAAAAGACTTGGAATAAAAATAAGCAGCAGCAGCAACAACAGAAGCCTGTTTCCCATGCTGGTTCGCCTCCACCTGATGCTTCTGAACGTAGATATGATTTGCGCGACCGCTCTAAAATTAGGACACCCGGGAGGTTTCAGGTTCCTGATCCTTGTTCTCCTCGTTCCTTTCAGGAATCGTTGGATCAACAATTCGGCAAAGGAGGGCGACAGGATCGCAGACAAGGCAAGTCTACACAGATGAGACGTGACCCGCAGCGCCAGTTTGACGTGAAAGTCAAAAAGGAGGAACCAGCTCAATATTGAGCCCCTTTTCAGAAGAAAAAAGTTGCCGCTTTGACTGTAAAGTATGCCTCAGACGGTGAGAACCCTGCTCCTCAGCAGGAGTTGGGTGGTAACTCTCCTCAACAGCACGGCGGAGGTTACCATAGTGCAACAGTCAATCCACCAGCATCTGGAGGCGAAAGCAACTGACACTTTTATTACCGTGGAAACAGCAGACACTCGTGTTGCCCCCCGATAGGCTTTATGAAGTAGACCTCCAAATTGAAGGTGATATTAAACGCACTATTAAGGCAGTCTTTTGGGATAACCTCACATCTTCTTATGACATTTTGTTGGCAGAGGTTGATTGACCTCCCCTTTTATTCTTGTTTCCTCTAGAGGGGAAGATTTTAATCTCCCAAGTTTTTCGCGATATGTCCCAGAAGACACTCAACTTGCTTATGCATCTGAATGTGCACTAGCCCTTGCTCCTGAATTATATCGAAATCAGGCGGGTTGGGGCAGAGATTGGCTGGCACATGTAATTCCATTGCGGTCCACTCCGCAGACCCAACCACAATACCCAATTAAACGTGATGCTAAAGCGTCTGTTGGTGAAATTCTTACTTAGTTGGAATATCAGGGTGTGATTGAACCCTGTGTTTCATCAATGAATAAACCTCTTTTTCCGATATTGAAACCGGACGGTTCATGTCGTACAATTTTGGATTACAGACATTTGAACAGTCATGTTCTTACCTTTGCGGTACAGAACACCCATAGCTCTGCAATAACAATATTGTTCGAAAAAAATATAAAACAACTTTGGATATTTCCAATGGATTTTTCAGTCACACTTTGGCTCTTCAAAGACGTGACTTGACAGCATTCAGCGCATTTGGCAATCAGAAAAATATGCCAGATTGTCTATGGGATATAAGAATAGCCCAGGTGTGTTTGTGGCATGCATTGTGTCGATTTTGCATGAGATTGACCCAGATGCCTTCTCGTACATCGATGACATTTACTTGATGGATAAAGAATTAAATCTGCATCTTCTGCGTATGGACCGCATTATCACACACTTTGCTAAAATAGGTTACAAATTCAATTTTGTTAAATCGCATATAGCCTTCTTGGCTGTACTTTTCCTTGGTTATGAACTCAATAATGAAGGTAGGGGGGTGGCCCCCCACTTTCTGGAGAAATGTGCTCAATTGCAACCTCCATCTACTCTTAAAAAATTGCAATCTTGCTGGGTTTTTTAAATTTCGGGAGGACTTACATTCCTGATTATGCCCAGCGTATCAAACCGCTTTACGCATTGATACAACCCTCATTTTCTTCTTCCAGTTGGCTTCCGGAACATACCGCAATACTTCGGTCTTTGCAGTCTGATCTGCTTGCGACCCAATTCTTGTTAACGAGAGACAATACCACAAACTTGGTCATACGGAATGTACCAGACGCGTTAGGTTTCACCTACGTAACTTTCAATGAAGGGGATACAGTCCCCATAGCTTATAAATCACATTTATATACTCCAGCAGAGTTGCGTTTTTCTTCTACTGAAAAAATATTGACCGCTGTACAGATGGCGATTCTAAAAGAAAACTCTCTGGCTCAGGGAACATGCATTTTTATGGTCTCGCCAGTGCCGGCTTTGGAAGCTGTCACAAAGGCGAGTGTTCCAAATTCTAAGGCTTTACATCTACGTTGGATACAATGGGCTGGTTCATTGACATCAGCTGATGTCAATTTTATCTTTGACCCTTCTTTGCAGACACAGGAGTTCTTACAATATGAACATGTTCATCCTCCTCCATTGTCATTGCTTCCTCTTGATCGGTACAAATGCATTATTTACACAGATGGTTCTGCACAGCCAGCCATTGGTTCAAAGCATGCTTATTTCACAGCCTGCATGATTGTGGCAGGCACAATTGTTGATGGGGATTTTAAATCTTCTTTGGTGCACACACAATCCCTTGGAGATTGTACGGCTCAATTAGCCGAGTTACGTGCTTTGGTTTTGGCTCTGGAATTTACTGATCATGAAGTCCCTACACTTGTAGTGTGCGATTCCTTTTACTGTGTACAATTCTTCAAAGACAACTTGTTCTTCTGGTCACAAAATGATTATCATGATTCTAAAGATAGCGCAATAAAGCATAAAACGCTTTGGGTCCGAGGGGCTGCTCTTAAGGAACGTTTGCCGCTCACACATGTCATTCATACATTAGGACATCAGCGTGTGGGAGCACACGCTGTTGGTAATTCATTGGCTGATGAGGCAGCCAAATCTGAAGTAGCCACTTGTTCAGTAGCAGCAGTCACTAGGTCTATGACTAAAATTGATGATGATATTCTGGCGGCTAAAGCTCCGACGAAGGAGGGAACGGAGTTTCCCCAAGGCTTCCCTCCCCATTACACATATTATTTGACGTCTGATCAAGTTCCATTTGCAACTGTTCCGTCTGTTGGGGATCGGCTGATTCCCAACGAGGACCGCAGACTTTCTTTAATCATTGCCGCACATGAAGGCATGGCTTCTGCCCATGCTGGTGTGACTGCGACAATTTCAATTTACAGCAACGTTTTTGGTGGCGTGGTTTATATCAGCAAGTGCTTAAATATGTTCTTTCTTGTGACATTTGTCAGCAGATTAAACCTTCTTCTGTTACACGCCCACCACATACTGAACTTTTCATTTCAAGTCAGCCATTTGTCTGTATTTATCTTGATCACTCCGGTCCTTTGACTTCAGACGCTGCTTTTAAATATATCTTGGTTGCAGTGGATTCATGCACGAGATTCCTTTGGGTTTGGCCGCAACGCAGTGCTGACGCCCGAACTGTTATAAAAGATTTGTGTGTCTTTGTAGGGACCTTTGCCTGTGGCACCTTCCCTTCAGACCAAGGTCCGGCTTTTGCCTCTAAGGCTTACCATGATGCGATGAAGTCTCTGGGGGTGCAGGTGCAATTCTCGTCTCGATATCGGCCTGAGAGCAATTCTGTTGTGGAGCGGATGAACTGTGACTTAAAGCAATCTTTAACAGCTAGAGTATTAGGTACTGGCAGGGGCTGGCTGACTCATCTTTATGGAGTCCAACGTGCACTTAATAATCTCCCTAGAAGATCTCTGGGTGGGTGCACCCCATACGAATTGCTTTTTGGCATTAAAATGTTTGTGCCAGACCTTGATGGTCTAGACATTTGACGTAGATAACCATTGTGCTATGTTACAGCATCTACAGAAGACTCGTGAAACACTGGCGAATGATCATTTACTCTCATCCACTGAAGCAGCGGTGCTTATTCCCGTTACTGGCTGGCTTCCTAAAGTCAGAGATCTGGTCCGAGAGAAAGTAGAGAACAAAAATGAACTTGGTCCTTTGTACCGTGCACCAGTTCCAGTCCTTGGATTGAAGGGTACTCGTACTGTGATATTACCACCGCTGCCTGGTCGCAAGGAGAATGGATTTATTTCCATTGAACATGTTAAGTTACACCATATGGCCAATACTCAATAGTATGCCTACAAGCATTCTCCAATGGGATGTTTCACTTCATCCAGTGACTTCTGTCTCCCCGACAACTCCTCGACAACAGAAAGGGGAGATGGAGACTTCAATTGATTTGTTGCCTGTTTTACCGTCGACTTCAACCACTGTGGCAAATTAGTATGCCTCTCCACCTTTCGGAATTATAGTTGACATTCCAGAAAATGCAAATCATTCCTCTTCCAATGAAGAGCAACCCCCATTATTTTGTCTAGGTTCCAGTGGTTACTACATGGACAGAGATAACTTCTTCTGATTCATCTTCATCGTCTTCCTCTGAGGCAGAGCCCTCCCACACGTGTTCGTGGTTTCATCTCCTGGTTTAAAAGAACTTACCTTGTTCCCCCTTGGACATAGATCTGGCTGGTGCTTACAATGGTGTTTCTGTTCATGTGGATTGGTTTTGTGACAGTTTTTTTCCTGCTGATAAATGGCCATTACTTACCTGAATGCTCTGCTTTAGACTTGGTGGATGGAGTTCTGGCACCACACAAGCGCTAGTTAATATTTCAGCATTCCCAATAGTTGATGGTATCGTTTGGGATAAAGTAACATTCAAAGTCTATGGTCTGATGGAAACTTTACAGATTCCATGCGTATTTCGAGTTTCTTTGGGTGATGTCATTATGCCTGGAGTACACTCCCATAACTGGGATGCTAACGCTGTTTACTCGCTGTTTTTGGATTTAAAATATTATACTGCTTTTGAGACTGAAGATTTGTATTTAAACTCTGCAAATTATGCTGATTTATTCAGTTACCAACATTATGGCCATCATTTTTTACACAAATCCAACACTTTGAGACCACCTTTTAATTATACACAATGGGAACACTGCCCAACACCATTCCAGGGGGTTCACTAACAAAGAAGAGTAAATTTGTATATTTTTCCGGTTACAATATTACTGGCCCGCTGTCATATTATTACAAATTGAATTCGCCTACACGCACAAAATTCATGCTGACCCACACTATATTGGCATATTCTTCATCTTTCATACCCGACTAATCCTTAAAAGGTTATGATTACTGGAAGGACATAATTGATTTGAAATCAATATGGGGTACCAAGGATTGGCAGGTGCAGGGAACTGAATCATTACATTGTGCATGTTTAATACCATCTCAGCTGATATTTTTAAATCAGACTGTCCAACAGACTACATGTTTTGATTTGGCCACTGCCAAAAATCTGAATATGCCTTCCATTCCGTCTTTGGCTGCCTATGACACATGGCAGGCACATACCAACCATACCCTTGACGAATTGACCGACATGTTTCAAAATGGTACTCTTAACTCCTCCAGTATTGATCCATTGGGTTGGTTAGTGTGGCCCACTAATACCAATGCTTGTCAATTAGGCTATTCTAATGCCTCCAGTGGGTTTACACTCAGTAGACCTGATCCTCGTTTTCCTCGTTCCCATGCACTACATATTCCGTGGGTAAATTGTGTCAACAATGGTTAGAACATTCCACACTGTCATCTGTGAAACAACACCTTTCTCCCTTGTCAGGTGACATTGATCTGGCTGATTTCCTTTTAGGTCCAAAATCCCCTCGCACTAAACATTTTGCGTATGCTGCATACAATGAATTTTGGAAACTGTCCCAGATGGAAGATGCAGTACGCTTACGGCAAATCGATCAAGATAATTTAGAAAAAGTTCTTGCCGTGGTTGATAACAGTATTAACACTTTGTCTTCTCGTATATATACTTTAGATAATATTGTGTCATCTGTAATTGACATTGTTCAGAATGAGGTATCTGTATTGTATCATGGTCAAAATCAGTTGCGCTCTGTTATGCAATTTGGTTGGACATTGCAAACGCTGAAGAGTGGGAAAGTGCCATGGGATTATTTGAATGCTTCCGCCCTGTTTTTACCATTTAACTTGACAGATAAACAGAAGCTTATGTCAATGAAAGACGCAACATATACAATATTACACATTGAGAAACTAGAACAGTACCTTTCTCAATAGCAGAAACTGATTCTGCTGTGTGGTTAATACACGGGGTAATTTTGTTGCCCTTCTCACTGTTCGAGTTCACATCATGTATGAAACATTACCCAGTAGGTAGATATGAGCCCCTTGGAAGTAGCTTTATTAATGAATTATGGTCCTTGCCTTTTACATTTCGCTGTCAAAGAGCGAATAAGGAAGTTTTCCTTACAGGGGAGAATTGTGATTCTACAGTGGGGCACTCTCTAGTCTGTAAGCAAGTAAAACTTCACAGTGCTTGCAACATTTCGGTCCCTAATTTGGCTTGTTTTTTAAAAGGGACACCGGTCCCGCAATTATTCCCACACTAACTCTGCTTTCTAACGGCAGTTATCTTATCCTAAATAACCACAACTGCTGCGGATTACGGGCAGGCATCCCATAAATAGTAACAGTTTCACAACGTGTTACATGTTGCAGCAATGTTCTTTTTCCACCGCCACATGGGATTGTACATAGTTCACTGTGGCCTTCCATTCCAACTTTGAAAACAGATTTCAATAAGCTAAGCAGACTCAAAGCGCTATTGTTTCAACAAGAAGGCGCTCTCACTTCAGCTCGTGAGACCTTCGAATTGCAGGTGGCTAGAATATCAAGTGAGATTCAGTCACTGCTGAACACAAATCTGCCACTACATTTTGGAGAATTAATTCACCAAATATTTAATGCATCTGATACCAAGGGCCTGGCCCACTTTTTTAAAATTGTGGGATCCAGCCTTGTCACCTCCTTTCAGACTATTTTTGGAGTAATCCTGGCTTTTATTCATTCTCATTTTTCCAGCGCCTGCAGGGGGTTTCCCTTGCTGCTACTTTTGGTTTGCATCATGCTTGCGCTTCTTCTGCTGCTCTGTAATGACTGCCCAACCTGTGGTGCTGCCAAGCCGAGACCAATTGCAGCTGTACCGTGAACGGATGCAGCAACTTTTTGGTTTAATGCCATTAGAAGCTCTTAACATTGACTATTGGCTGGCCTTCCGTAATGCCTACTTCACCTGCGTGCAACCTGTGCTCTACTGCCTCCGGTGCCCCTTTGAATGGGCCCTGGATGTCTGCCTCTCCAATACATTCCACGATACCCTGGATTATGTACTGTTGATGGGTCCGTTGATGGCCCATGACTAGGACTGTTCCGTGTGTAGACGCTTGGTGTATGATCCTACACTTGGAGCAACGGCAGGCTTGAGTACCTGTGCTCATGAACAGCACCTCTTGGATCAGAGTTTCATCGTGTTTAACACAGGTTGTGCCCTGAAATGCTCCTGGCTGCTTCTGGATATGAGGAGCATGTCTGCTCATTTGGCTTAATTGGATGGCGTACCTCTGTACAATAGAAGGGTCTGACGGCCTATTGGAGCTAATGGCATTCCACTTTGCACGTGATATTTTTGATTACAAGGACCCACTGTAAATGACCTCTGGGACCCATCGCAAAGCCCTTTTCTTCTGTATGAATGTATCAGATTTTCTCTTTTTTCTTTGCACACTATCGATCCCAATTTTGAATTTTTACCACTATTTGGCCTTTGATCAACCGGCTTTGGCTCTGCTTACCTTTGATTTCTGTTTACCTAGGAGCTACTGACCTAGCCATGGGGACGGTGTCACGTGGCCCATGGGGACATTGTCGTCTTCACTAAGTTAGCATGAGCTCTGCAGCCAGTACGCAGCTTTGTGCACGTTACTACATGGCTTTATTTTTACAAAGACTTTGTTCGTACTTTTCACATGAGAACTGTCTGCTGTGTGCATTCTCTGCCAGTTCCTGGGATTTAGTCTGAACATTGTGAGCAAGGTCGATAAACAATGCCCCTTGTTATTATGTTCTGGTCAGGACCTAGCACCTAGACAAAACATGCCAATACAGCTGTTGTTTGGAAATCATGCTTTAGTCTTATTGGGATACATGCATAGGGAGCACACACTTGGAGAGGACCTTTCCAGGAAGAAGAGCGAGACAGCACCTATGATGTAGAACTACCATCTATAGTCTATGGTATGGGGTCTGCAGACAAAACCCAGAGTTCTTCTAATATATAATAATACTGCTTCTTAGCAAGGGGAGGGAGGATAGGCTCTATTGTCTTTTCATGATGACATCTCCCTTCATGATTTATGGACTAGCTGCTATGCTGACTGTGTTTGTGTTATAAACCACCACAAAAATGGTTCAGCACCACAGACCGTCAACAACAAAATCCACAATTGTACGAAACAAATAACAGTAGAAACAAGTCACTGCTAATGCAAAATCTTCTTGTCTTATTCTTCTTTATTATTCCACTTAATCAATAACGTTTTTTTCAACAGCCAATGTTTGTGTTATGCATTTTCCTGCTTATTGTGGCACATATACTGCATGTTAGAGCACGTTAGTTAAAATAAATATTTTAAACTGTTTCGTGTCTCTGTCAGATCTTATTGTGGACAGGTGCAAGAGTGTAAACGAAAGGGTGCGTCTTGCAACCGCGAGTCCTAAGAGATTCGGGAGTGTTGTGTTCTGAGGTGTCTAATCTCTTGTTTCTCTGTGAGTGAGTAGGAGGGCAAGTGAGACCCTATAGCTATTCAGTCCTGGGCTCATGGGTACTAAGATGGTAGGATAACTCAGTCCCCACGCACTACAGTCCCATAATCCTACGCATAGTTCTGTTCTTGGGCAGAATCCCTTCCACATGGCGCCGCCAATATTTGGTCTGGTACTTATTCATGTGACCCCTGAGTAGCGCTTGTGCTTGTCCACGATACCCTTTCACTGGTTTCCGGAGACGTCCATGGTGGGGTGGCTTAGCCTCCTAATTTTGTAGGGTACACCTATTTCTGTAGGTTTTTCAAGCTTGAAGTTTAAAAGGTTTTTCTGCCCAACTTTGCGCTACCGTTTACTTGTTCTTTTTTTCCATTTCTGATATGGCACAACCGGTCGCTATTGAGGCACATAACCGCGCAGCGGTTACAGCTTACTTAACTCAACATGGTGTCCGCAATGCGGGGGCTACCTTTATTTTCGTTGTCGAGGCGGACCCACTTACCGCTTCAAGGTTTTTTTTTCTTGGGTTACATTCCCCGTGGTGGATGCAAATGATGATTTGTTTCATGCATTCACACACCGTGCACCACCGGCAGCGTATCGGTCCTGGGCTCATGGGTACTAAGGTGGTAGGATGACTCAGTCCCTATGCACTAAAGTCCCATAATCCTACGCATGGTTTTGTTCTTGGGCAGAATCCCTGCAACAATCTAATGAGGAAATGTGTAAAGTATTTGTGCAACACACACACACAGTAACACAATGAATACACCACAGAAAGACTCCACACAGGTTTGGGAAAATAGATTTTTATATTCTGAACAAAACAAGACCAAAATGACAAAAATGCAATGTATAGAAGTTGAGATATGGAATTTTAAAGGAATAAATTCATTAACACGCTTCGAAGCAAGTAGTGCTAAAAAGATTACTTTAGGTCGCGGTCGGCCAGGGAAAGTCAAACTTCGGGCCGACTGCAATAGAGCGCAGGTTGGCTACAGGACCCAAGCAGGTCCCTGTGAACAAAGAAACTTTCCTAGTCGCAAATAGCTAGATGGGTCAATGTGAAGGCCTCACATGCAGGATGCGTTGTTCTTCTCCACGCAGTGAAGGCAATGCGTCAGTTCCGAAGACGGGTGCCTGAGTGAAGAGGCATCTAGTGATGTGCCGGATTCTGCCATGCAGTCGAAAGGATACGTCAATCTCACCAAGCTGCAGTGGTGGTGATATGCCTCTGGAGACAAAGCGCTGGTTCCGAGACGATGCGCTGAGTTTACTCCTGCAACCGAGCCGATGCGCTGGTTCTGCTACATGCAGACAGGAAATGCATTGAAATCCATGTTGAAAGTATCTGGGCCACTTCCAGTGAACCAAGCAAAGGAGCAGGGGTAGAGACTTTGCTATCCCTGAGTATCAAGCAACAGGAGGCAAGCCAACAAGCCCTTGGAGATCACTTGAAGTGAAGGCAGAGTCCAGTTCTACTTCAGCAGAGCCAGAGAGCAGCAGGACAACAAACCGGAAAGCAGGCCTTCCAGAGCAGCAGTCCAGTTGAGTCCTTCAAGCAGCACAGAAGTTCTTCTGGCAGAGCTTCAGTTAAAAGTCCAGAAATGTCTGATTTAATGGGGTCAGAGACCCCGTACTTATATCCAAAAGTGCCTTTGATGTGGGGATGGCTTCAAAGCAGCTCTCTGAAGTGCACACGTATTCCTTTCAACCCAGTTCTGTCTGCTAGGCTATCTGTGGGGGGTAATCAGTCCTTTGTGTGGGGACAGGACACTGCCTATTCAAGTGAAGTGTTAGCCCCTCCCTTCCATCCTGCCCAGGCAAGGCCATCAGAAAGCAGATTTATGTAGATGGGCACTCAGACACACCTATCCTTCCTGTGTTGTGTCTGTCTAGAGGGAATGCACAAAGTGTAGCTGTCACCCACCCCAGACATGTATTGGAGACAGGCTGTCAGGCACACAGATCAGTACGTGCAGAAAAATGTCCACTTTCTAAAAATGGCATTTCTGAAACAGTAATGTTAAATACAACTTCACCTGTAAGGAGGATTTATCATGAACATTCCAAAGAAATGAAACATGAAAAAGCTACTGCTCTCTGATAAGTAATTACAGCTTAAAAGTGTATTAAGGAAAACCCAATGCTAGTCTATGAGAGGGGTAGGCCTCACAGCAGTGAATAATGAATTTGGGTGTTTGTTACTTCCAGGATATATAATGATTAAACACATATGTCCTACCTTTTACTTACATGGCACCCTGCCCTTAGGGTTACTTAGGGCCTACCTTAGGGGTGCCTTATATGTAATAAAAAGGGGGTTTAAGCCTTGGCAAGTAGTTTTAAATGGCAATGTGAAGTGGCAGTAAACCTCACACACAAGCCCTGCAATGTCAGGCCGGAGCCAGGTTTGAAAGGCTACTTATGTGGGTGGCATAATCAGTGCTGCAGGCCCACTAGTAGCATTTGACTTTCAGGCCCTGGGTAAATGTTATACCACTTTACAAAGGACTTACCAGTAAATCAAATATGCCAATCAGGTAACACCAATGTCACCATGGTTAGGGGAGAAGCACATGCACTTTAGCCCTGGTTAGCAGTTGTAAAGTGCTCAGAGTCCTAAGGCCAACAAAAAGAATCAGCAAAAACAGGAGATAAAAGGCAAGAAGTCTGTGGAAAGACCACCCTGAGGATAAGAGGTCTAACAGAGAGCTTCGAACTGAAATTAAAGAAAACATCAAGGGTTTTGAGTAGGGGTGCTGAAATTGGTATAATTTGCTTTTGTGCAATTATACATTTCAGTAATATTATGCAAAATGATGTGTGATTATGGGAAATTAAAATACACCGTTTATCATTATTGTTTAGTGCCAAAAAAATCCTTACATCAATTTTTGACATGAGGTTGCATTTTGCGGTAAAAAATAGTGCGAAAACCAAATGGCTCAAGCAACAGCGTATTACATTCTGGCTGTTTGTGTTATTCCAGAGTGCTTGTAATACCTTTTTACTTTGAACAGCACATAAGTATGAGACATAGTGTAATGGTGTGATTCTGGAATTTCACATAGGAAGCATAAGCGAAGCTCCCAAAATTATGGAAATTAAGCTCACAGCTAGTTTTGAGTGAATTTTGGATTTCATTTAATTTCTGGATTTTGTGGGATCCGTCACTCTGTAGAAACCTTAGATAAGAGCGTTGTGGAAATCGGAGGTTCACTTCAGAAATTTGAAACAGGTTGTAGGTGGGCGAAACTAGGGAGTATTCATTAAAACAAAATGGGATTTAGATGAGAGCCAGAAAGAAAAAGTTCAGGGTCTGGCAAATTTAGCCTGAAAAAATAATTTAAGATTGTTGGGAGTAGCAGAGTCAAGAGACTGGGAAATATATGATTTTGGGTATAACTCCCCTCATGTGGCATCTGCATTATTTCCTATATTTCAATAACCAGGGAACCATCACAGTTATGCTATTTTGGTGTTTGTCTTAAAGTTTAACTTTTATTTTGAACCTCTCCCTCATATGGGGAGTCTGTTTTCAAACAGTTTCAGTCAGAAATCATCAACGTGAGTTTCCCAATATCCACCTATGACCTAGAAGAAGCTGTGCAGGCAGATTGTTGTTAAGAGTGGGTAACTGACACACATAAAGTGACACCGCAGTCCTATTAAGGCCTGCACCTAAGGATAAAATGTCAGGCTCCTGGTTTCATGCTGTGGGACAAGAGAAAAATAGAAAAAGCCGTAGAAGACAGGATTAAAGGTAAGAAAATGAACAGCAGTTTCCAGGAATGAATACAAATTTGGCCCTTCGGAGTTTATGGTGAAAGAATATTCCACAGAGTGATGCCCTGCACCTCTAAGAGGCCGCTACTGGTGCACTGTTTATAAAATGTATGATGACATATCAGGGCCTGGAAAGTGGCCTCAACTTCTGGGTAAAATAGGGCTTGGGAAAATCATTTGTGTAAAGAAGTGTCCAATCTCTGAATTTCCTTTACTACAGTGCACAAGGAATTTCATTAAATTCAGTACTGTACATCCAACCAGTGGAGGGTGTATGGAGAGAGGGTAACATGATCAGTAAGCAGTTGCACAGATTTAGACCAGTTTACATGCTAATTGGACAGAGTTCAATGTCTAAGGCAGAGGTCTTCAAACATTTTTGCATTGAGCCCCCCCTAAGCAAGATGTTTTAAAGTAGGGCCCCCTCTGAAACTTTATGACAAGGATTGGGGAGAGATGGGGCTGAGCGCAGCGGGCGGGGCTTATGAGAACATATCAGTGGTACTTTTTCTGTAGCTCATAGTTCACACTAAATATGAGACTTATAAAATAGAAAATACATCAAACAAAGTCAGTAAATTACACAAAAACACAAGGACTGCTCCCCATAATTGGGGTGTTGTGAGCCACTCGCAATCCGGGCCCCAATGCAACTGTTGCACTAATGATAACCGAGGCCCTGAGCAGCAGGCTTCTTCTCTGCCTCTTTCACCCCTTACCAATCTTTCCTAACCATCCATCCAATATTGCAACAGGCTTTCTGTCCCTTTCAAGGAAAACAAAGGAGCTCCCACATGTTGTCCCCCTTTTTTCTGCAAGAGTGCCCTAATGCTAGGTAGAAAAATAAACCCCTATGCCCCTTTTTTATAGTAAGACAGTCATAAGTGTGATGCAGTGTGTTCCTCAAGACCCCAGGGTCCCAGTGCCACTGCACGAGCTTCACTAATGATAGCTACTGCCTTACAAAGTGGGCTCTCTCCTCTGCCATTTGTTAAAAACAGTGCTCCTATCTTGTCACACCCTCTTACTGCCATCTCTCTGAGGCTAAAGTAAGGCTTCTCCTCTACTTAAATTTTCCCCTCCCTTGGGCCACTGCTCCGTGGCCGAAAACAACACTGGCATAGCAAGTGTGCATTGTGCCCTGATGCAATCAAAGCAGGATATTAAAACCGTCATGATTGAGGTTTGGTTGGCCCCTCATACCATGGGGCCCTGGTGCCACTGTACCTGCAGCACCTAACATACTTTCTTCCCCTATGTGTTAAAAGAAAAATCAGCAAGTGTGACCTGGGCTGCAATGCTAGCAAGGACAATGGGCTCCCATTCCGCTTTTCAGACAGACATAATTGGAGTACAGTAGTCACACACACCCTTGACCCCAGTACCCATTGCAATAATGATAGTGGTGGCTCTTTAAAAAAGTTCCCTATATCTCACCTCCTTCCTAGGAGGCGTCTCTCTGATGAAGCTGTCTCATATTGCGGCCTTAAGACCGCTGCGCCACTGCCAGGGATCTCTGATCCCTGGCGGTTGTGGTGGTCCTAGGGCGGCTCGGCCACGCTAGTCATAATAGGGCGGTCGAAAGACCACCACTGCGAGTCTGGCAGTCCGTGGACCACCAGACTCTTAATAAGGCCCATAGGCAATAAGTGTTAAAATAATCACAAAACCTCTTGTTGTAATATGGCCCTCTCATCTTTCCAAACACATAAAAAAAACAGAAAGAAGAGACCTATGTATCTCGCTACATGATCCTTAGGGGAGGCCTATACTATTACCACTTCAGGAAAAATTCAAACAAAAACCAACATTAAAAATCGAGGTTCCAGAAAGGCACCAATGAAATGTATGTCAAACAATATGGACAAGCCTGACTTCTCATGTTCTGTGCCCTTTGAGTGCCTACTTAGTAACAAAAAAGCAGGAAAGCGAGTTACTTTATATTATCCTTGTGAATCACTGGTAGATTGTGCTGGCATCCACTGTGGACTGAGTCCTACTTAGTCGCTCTATGCTTCTTTGCAACGGACTGAATGTAGTAATAAATACATTTTTTAGCTGACCGGCATCCTGTAACGGATCGAAAATTGAACAACGGCACGACAACCACCATATGGTAACAGCAAAACGGACCCCACCACATATCCTTTCAGCCTTTCAACTTCATTAATTGACCGTATGAAATGGTTAAAAACTGAAAAACAGAAAGCTGGGTCATAACTATACAACACGTTGCGACATCTAACACAGACTGATGGATCTAAAAACGTTTATTTAAGTAATATAAGGTGAACAAAGCCGTTGGCTCCATAGAACAAGCATTGGCATCGCCAATAGGTCTCGCCTTTAGGACCTTATAAGTGTTTAGCCATGCAACAGTTAATGTTGTTGCACCACGGATATTGTGCTGCATAACTAAATACTTATAAGGTCCCAAAGGCGAGACCTATTGGCTATGCCAATGCTTGTTTTAAATGTGGTATCTGCATTGTTTTAGTATTTGTTGCTAATGAGTAGTCTAGTTCTTTTGAGCTTGGGCACCACATGATCAGCCTGTGGTCTAGGAATCAAGAAATAAAGCCCGCTGTTCGAATGTGCAGCGTGTTCTAATTGCTAGAAGTTATAGAATGTTGGTGGTTGTCATGCCGGTCAGTATTATTGTCCATAGCAAGAGCACTAACTTTTAAATATAGGCAAAGTATGCCTGAGAGTCCTTTTAGATCTATGAGTTTTGCATTACGAGTTTCAAGTGCCACCCAATGCCACAGTACACAAATTCAGCTGCATAATTCTACTACACACAACACATTTAAACATCTCATAATTCCACGCCACACAATTCAATAACACACACTTCACTCCACATTATTCCACTACATGCCACATAATTACAATCCAATAGATTCAACTCAACATATTTCCACTCTGTTCCATGCCATATAATTTCACTTCACATAATTCTACTCCACTCCAAACCATATAGTTACACTCCACACAACACAATTCAACTCCAGATAATTCCACAACACATAGTTCCAATCCAACTACATAATTACACTTCACGTCACATATTTACACTCCACATATATCCACTCAACTCAAAAACACATAATTACACTCCACAGCATTCAACCTCGCAATATGCCACATAATTCCACTCCACACCATGCTAAATAATTCCACTCCACACCATGCCACGTAATTCCACTCCATGCCACATAATTCCACACAACACAATACAACACCACACAATTCCACTCCACATACTACCACTCAACAAGACATAGTTCAACTCCACATTATTACACTCTACTCAATACCACAGCCTCCCATGCACCAAATTCTTCAAATAATTCTTATTTTTAAATGTTTGTCGAGGCACACTTTTTAAAATGCGTCTTTAAAACAAAGGAGTAATTGCATTTAGACAAAGTTTAAGTGTCTTCTGGATACGAAAAAAATAGAATTTCGCCTCCAGCTCCCTAGATTGTAAATTCACTTAGAAGCTCTCTGTAAAGCCCCGGGGAAAACACTTAAAATAAGAAAGGCAATGTTTATAAAAAATAACAGAAGAGAGGAAACGGCACAACAAAAAAGACACGTGCTCATGCACTGCATAGTGAGGGACACTTCGAGGCGCACCCCAGAGCATGGCGAGTATTTACTATGCTGGGACACCGGATGGAAACGGCTTTTGAAAAAGCCCCCCCCCCCAAGAAAAAAACACAATAACAGTATAAAATGGTATAACACTGAAACAAACTGTAAACTCAAAAAGTAAAATTTCTAATTGTAATGTTAAAACAGATCACGGACCACCTTTTAAGTATATATAAAAAAACATTTTGATTCAAAATATAAAGCTTCCAGTGCGTATTTTGAAATGAAAAATGTGCTTCTTTGAAGGGAAAATGCGCATTTCCAAAGCCGTGAATTGTACTTTGAAACAATGCGTATGCATTCTCCTATGGAAAAAAAGCTAATTTTAAAGAGAAACGGGCATTTTTACAGTAGAAAGGTGTGCTTTTGTGCGATGCTTGCAGTGCAAGGATGAAAGGTGTGTTTTGGGCGATGCTTGCACTGCAAGGATGAAAGTTGTGTTTTTGGGCCATGCTTGCACTGCAAGGATGAAAGGTGTGTTTTTGGGCCATGCTTGCACTGCAAGGATGAAAGGTGTGTTTTCAAAGGCGGAACTTGTCATTTCAAGGCAGAAGTGCCTGTTTTGTACGGAGAAATGCGCGTCTCTTCTGCACAATAAACATCAATAAATAGTTAAAATTCGGATTAAGGGGCCGATTCTGATGCGGGTTGGAAAAGCTTCCCGACCGAATCGGTTGGGAAATGGTGTCCGACCCACTCGGATCGGGAAAGTCCGACCGGCGGAGTAGGATGCATCCGGATGCTTCCAGATACGATTTGGTTGAACTCCCATTGACTTCAATGGGAACATTTGTTCCTAACCGCATCAGAATTGGGCCCTCGGTCGGGAAGACACGTTCCCGATCCAATTTGGAAGGAGCAAATGCCGTTAGGAGGCCTTCCTAACCGCATCAGAATCAGGCCCTCGATCGGGAAGCTTTTCCAACCCGCATCAGAATCGGGCCCTTAATGTCCACTTCCCTGGTTTGTTTTCCTAAGCAGCGTCCGCCACTAAGGTGCACAAAGACATGGCACGCTAGTTTCTATCCACATTTTACGTTGTGCTGCTCTGTCCCCCATAAGTCGGTGCTTTTCTTGGCCTGGCAGAGCGCATCACCCGGACGCAGCCGGCCAGAATACAGCTTCCTCCTTCACACAATGTGTTCCTGGACTTGGCAGAAGAGGAGGCTGTATATTTCTCTTTGTATTGGTGCTCTGTACACGTTATGCCAGTTAACAAACATTTGCATAGCGCTGCGATGTAAGGCCTTGCGGCGCTGGGGGTTCGGTGCCTTGGCGCCCTGGTCTCGAGGATTCTGTCACAGGCTGGAGACAGATTTCGCTTCCCGTTTGCTCATCAGCGGTGTGGGGTCAAGAGCCCCCCCTCCACTCGTTCATTCAATGCCTGGACAGGTCGTGATAAAACATGGTGTAGCATAATAAACCTGGCATAAGTCACCAGCAGCCAGGTGCTGGTGACCAGTGCTAATCCCCCGACTGAAACCTGTGTCCCTGAAAGCGTGCGCAGTCTGACCGTCCGGCCAGCCGCTCTGTGGCTTTTGTGACCTGCCGCTCCCTGCCTTACTCCCTTTTTTAATGGCAAATACCTGAGTGAATTCCTCACGAGTAGAGCGCCGCGAGCGGTGAAGAGGAGCGTGTGTGTCAAAGCCTCTCGCCTCACCAGACTGCCCCCTTTCTCTAATCCTGCGGTGCGTTTCAAACAGAAACTAAAACAAGCCGCGAGTGGTGCGCGAGAGCGCGCGCGCGCTTGTGTGAGGGAGCAGGCCATCTGTTTTGCATTATGGTGCACGAGTCTGGGCACTATAAAGCAAAACAGATGTCGGCTGCGCGGGTAACCGCACGAAAAAGGCCATGACGCACGAGCGTCTGGTCAGTTTTTCGAATCCCCTACATAATGCTTCGCCAGAAGCAGCGCTTGCGCGCTACTCTAGGCTCAACCTAAAAAATCACAGTAACGGAGGTGCCGTTAACATACAGTAGGCAATCCCGTGGAAATCCCAAGTTTACACCGTTCACCTAACCAAAACGTTGAACCAGATATCTTCCTTTGAAGGATTTGACATTACTGCTGTGGCCTAAACGAATGCTGCTCTCTACCTAGACAATTAATAGTCATAGCTACGATGGTTCCCTGATGAAGGCACACATGCCGAAACGCGCGTAGTTCTCATCTACCGCTAGCCTTCCCACGATCTACAATTACATCGGACATGTCGACTGACACCGAAATGAATAATGTATTGTGATTTGATTGTCTTGTATCTTCTAGATAAATGATTGTATCTTTATGTCTTTTTATTATCACTTGAAGAAAATTCTCTAAAAAAACGTTTGCACTGAATACTATATTAAAAAATAATAAATATATTAATTTTGGTATATATCCCCTTTTTTCTGTGTTGGTGTTTTCTGAAATTATATACATGACTGATTGTTAATAATTTAGACTATTTTGTTGCTTAGAAAACCTAATTGAAAATTGTCAACTTGCTTATGTACCGTTTTTCCATACATAATTACTTTTCCCTACGATAAGCAAGAATATTATATTTGTACGGGTCCCTAATTTTCAAAACTATAGTAATAAATACAGCCATTCTGTTAAAATATATAAAGTCTGTTTCAACCAGAATTGCAGGTGAGAAAATGGAAATCACATTTCATTAAGAAGTGCCCAATGAAGGCAGACTCTGAACAGCTAGGAGATTCAAGTGTGGAGAGGAGGCAGTGAGCCCATACCTACCAAAATATCGAACAGGCTCCAATGTGATTTTATGAGAAGTGTGGGAATGAGCTATAGAAATCTGCCAGTGCCAAAAGGTGGTGATAGGTCAGTGTTTGGGTCGTTTTTTGGCTTTTTGATGATCAGTCGTATTGTTTGGCGGGGCTGTTTTTACTGTTGATCCCTGATATTACCACAAACATTGCCTCCAGCATGCACAAACACAAAAACGCTCCTATATCTTGAAAAATACCTATACAACTTATCTTTACAAGTTCAAAACTTGCCCGATTTGCAGAATATGTGCCACTTTTTTTAGCTATCTGATTTGCTAATGGTAGCCACTTTTATTTTGCTGCCCAGGCCTATTGTTGGCCCAGTCCAACTCTGGTTATAAGTACTTGTATGCTCAGACTGATAACTTTAAGTCTTTTGTTTGGCCTGCTCCTGGCCCCTATTTACTTCCTCCTCCCATTGAATTACATGATGCTGAATTTTCTCAGATTGAATTTGTTGGCAGTTGAAGCTATGCATTCCACATCTCTGCCCTCAGGCCCATCTGTAAGTCATCAAATCCGAGAAAAAGATCCTACGGATGTTACTTAAAGCACTGTTATACATCTAAGCAGCGTAAGTTTGGCTCCACCCTCATTATTATTGATTAGGCCACATATATGTTTATTAAGGGCCTTATGTACTCATGTGATATGATGTGACTAATGGAGTGAAGTGCACTTAAAGCCATATAGAAAGTGCATTTACCATGTAACCTCAACACTGGATTTACTATATGATGCAACATGTATCTATGAGAATTGCATTTTGCACTTAAAACGTGGTTGTCTATGTATCTGTATTCACGCAGTTACAACGTGTATTGAAATCTTAGCTTTGGTAACTTGACCAAAGGCCCTAAGCATTTGTGTTTCGCAATGTTCAACCTTCAACATGAATGTTTTCTTTGGGTGCAGTGTTTTTCTTTCCTCTGCAGGTGCCTGGTACAATGAGCTAACGAATGGAGAAAGGCCCATTGTGTGAACAAGATAGGAGAGCGTGAGGGGAGTCGAAACCGATAAAAATTAGCAAGCAGAAGGGAGGAATACTGTCTATGTGGAATGAGTATATGGAATCCAAGGTCGTTTCGAAAATGTGTATCAAAGAAAAAGAGTTACGAGTGTTTCTGTTAAGAGAATACTGTTTGAACGTGGTCACTTATTAGACCTTTGATACTGATTTAGAAGGGTCTTTTGTGAGTATAACTAGGAAATGCTCTTTAGCTTTGGTCAGATTCCTTTCCGACTAGGAAAGGTCCAGACCTCTATGCACTATTCTCATTGTGTGTCTTTATGCTAATAGATACTTTTGCTTTAGAGAACTTCTACAGAAGTTCTCCTATGCTGACACCTTTCTACTTTAATGGATCTAATTGGGGGTTTATTTAGCATTATTTAGTTTAGGTTTGCGGGAGAAACTAGAATTCATCATGCATTATAGGCATGAGGACCGCAACTTCCAATCTCATCATCAGATTGGCTTTCTTATACTTTTTACTATTGTTACTGAAGCCCTCATCTGTTACTTGCTATTGAGGATACATTTTGTTTGTGGTTTTGGCTTTCCTTTGATAATCCTGTACTGTTAAGCTATTCTTTTTAGACTGATTTATATTACTCTGACTTTGAATTTGTAATAAATCCATACTTCATCCTATTTGTCGACTCTGAGCTTCACTGTGTGTCCAAATAGGTTGCACTGTAATTGTGAATTGGAAATTAACCTAACTCTTTTATTCCTCAAGCACCCGAAAAAGGTCAGTTGCAGAGGGGTAAGTAAGAGGGGCCCATCCCCTCTGCGTCAGCAACATCAAAGCCTCCTCCTCAACTCTTGAGTTCTGCAAGACACTGAAACATGGGCGAGACTAGACCACATCTATTCGGGTCCAGGATACCTGGTGATAGCACGCTCTACACATCAACACACCGTAACATAAAATAACATAACATAACATAACATAACATAACATAGAAGTGCTGGTGGCTCAGACTCCCCTCTCACCCCTATCCCATCCCCAATTCACCACAAAGGCCTAAGGAGCCTAAGAAATCTTTTACATTTCCTATGACTCTGGATTCTCTACCTCTCCAAGATGGTATGGCAAGTTCCCTGTAACTGTGACAACTGTATGAGGACAAGGCGGAAGTAGCTTGAAGAGTTGCAACTAGCAAGGAAACAGATACTGTGATCTTTGTTTGAAAGAAATTAAGGGCTAAGAGGCTTAATGAAAACAAAACATTAAATGATTATGATCCAGCGCTATTCTGATATTTTATCAGGGATCAATACTCAATAACATCAAAATACAATGGCCCATACACATTCACCCAGAACCCCTGATGCGCTGCGGTCAATTTATATGTATGATCAATTCTTTTCTTTTCTTAGGTTAATTTATGGCATCACAATCGAACCTTTTACATCAACTTTCCTTCTACTTGGTCGATGGACTAATTAGTTGAATAGTTGATGGCAATGATTAACTTCTAACTTATCAACCATTTAATTAAATGATCACAGACTCTCGGTGAAGTTAATAATGACTTTTATCTCAAATAATTAAGGATTATGCTCAACTGCATTTGGTCACAAAATACAAACTCTGTACCTCACGAAAGGAAAATTTTTTCATATGCAAAGTAAATGAAATATAGGCTCATTCCAAACAACAATGACTTTATGCAATGAAGGAGTGGATAGAGTAAGAGACAAAAGTTTCAGCAAAAATATGTGTGAAACATCATATACCTAACGGAGGGGATAGATGAAGAGACAATAGTTTCATCTAATAATACATATCATTGATTGAGTGGATAGGTGGAGAGACAAAAGTTTCAGCAAAAATATGTGCGAAACATCATATACCTATCGGAGGGGATAGATGAAGAGACAATAGTTTCATCTAATAATACATATCATTGACGGAGTGGATAGGTGAAGAGACAAAGGTTTCAGCAAAAATATAGCGAAACATCATATACCTAACGGAGGGGATAGATGAAGAGACAATAGTTCATCTAATAATACATATCATTGACGGAGTGGATAGGTGGAGAGACAAAAGTTTCAGAGACAAAATACATCCATAAGTTACATTCTGAGAACAAGTTTGACTAAATACAAACTTATTGGTCTGTAGGAAAACCAAACCCTCGGCCTAGGAGATGGTGGGGGTACCCCGAAATAGGATCAGGGAACAAAGGATAAGAAGAAACAGGATCGGGACAGGTCAGGAATAGTTAGGCCCCTCTGCAAACCGACCGACAGCGACGCATCTCCCCTCTTTCTCTCCTGCCGGCCTAAGCTTAAACCACACCCCTAAAGGCACCCCAATTATACCCTTAAACTAATATGTCCGTCCCACAATTGTTGCAAACATTACTAAATCTCGTAAAGGGATTGGTGGGCTTGGGAGGTGGCGTTGTCACACCCCTGTGACTTCACCTTTATTTCAACTACTTCTTTGTTCACCAGTCGTTCCCAGGGTATGGTTCTCAGCTTGTTCTCACTTTATTACATGTGATACAAAATTTAACAATTTTCATTCATTCTTTAACATCATCCGCAGTCTGTGTCTCCGGTCCCATGCCTGGGCACTTATTTTGGCAGTTGTTTGACACTCTGGCCTTCTCTCATGTCATCTGCGGTGCACTGCGCGTCTGTCTTGGTTCTGACAGAGCGAACTCACTCCTCGTGTTTTCCCCCTCCCACTTTAGCCAAGTTTAGAAAGATGGCTGCTTCATCTAGCACACTAAAGTAAACGAAAATAAACATTTATTAATTATATGATAATGAAACCTTCACTGTTTACCACCCACCTTGCATTATTCCCCATTAATGTTACCTAGCATAAGTTTTGTGCCAAAATAGTATTATTTATTAGTTCAAAACAGGATGCAACATGCAAATTACTGAAGCATATGCGGCCTATTTATCCAACGCTTCTCGTTTTTCTCAAATCACAATATGAATACAATATTATTTTGTTTACGTGTTAGTTCAGACATGCGCAAAGCAATTTCCCTTGTGTTCGTGTTGGGTGTACATTAGTTTTTCAAAAACTACTTACTGTTAGTACGTATTATGGGGGTATGAATTCCGAGCAGGTTTCATTTTTGCGAAACCCTGCTCCATCAATTCCCCCCTTTGATGGCTTATAGGAACCATCATAAAATACCTACCATACCAAGTGCCATCTTTAATTATTTATAACTCTGTATTCTTCTCTCTTTTTATGGCACCCTCATCTAAATCTTTCATCAAGTCATAGTACTCTCCTTTCATTTCCTCTAATTCTATTTCTTCTCTTTTTCTTTTTCTTGCTCTTCGTTTATTCTTTGATTCTGTCACTTCTTTTCTTCCATACTTGCAATTACAACACTTATATATTGTTATAATTACTAAGATTATTATTGCTACTGAAACGATTGGCATTATTATTCTTCCTAATAAACTACTTCCAAAGGTAGAAAACTATTTACCTATAGAGGAGAAACTCCTACCAAGTCTCTCCCAAACACCATCAACCTCCAGTTGGGTCAAATCTTCATGTAATTTTGTAATATTCTTTATATATCCCTCGGGATATATGTGCAGCAATGTTGGACTTTCAACATTCCACAGACTCCACCCTCCTTTGCCAATAATATATCAAGGGCAAGTTGATTTTGCAAAACCATTGACCTGATTGCAACCATTTCCGTGTCAATCATCAAGAACCCACCAGCGGTATCTGTAGATGAACGATCAACCACTGTGGACAATTTTCGAATTTTATGTGAATTCAGAACGACTCCAACTGAGGGTATCAGTGCACCAAAAATATATCCTACTATTTCTGAGAAGCTTGTTCTTTTGTTACGTGTTAGTCCTTGCTTTACTTTGTTCAGTTTATGGCTGCTTCGGTCCATATGGTAGACCTTGGGGAATACAATAGCAAAATAACAACTACCCTACCAATGTGCAGGCAACCTATAATAGGCTTTCTTACCACACGCATAATAAATTCCTGGAAAAACAGGATCAGTTCCAACTTTCAATCCCCAACCTCCAGTGATTTGAAAAGTATGCTCACATTCACTAGAACCAATAAAGTAGTTATTATAGTTAGTTTTCGTTCTAAGTAAACACATTTTTCCCTTCTGTGACCAGTCCAGGGACATTGCAGCATATCCTTCGCCTTTCTCATAATTTCCTTCCCTAAAATCCCATGGTGGTACCCGTGACTTCTGTTCAGCAGCTTTCTTTTTGAAACTTTCTCTTCTATCTTCTACCATCTCTATGAAAATGTTCTCTTCAACCTGCAAACTACAAGTTCAGCTATTCTTATAAGCATATTCTAAGTCTAAGGTTTTAGTAATATGGAAAAATTCCCCCATATATCGCGCATTTTTACCACTTAAAACGTTATTCTGTTCTTTAATAATAGGAATTTCAGAAAATACTAAATCTATATTGGAAAAGTAGTACTCGAGCTTTCCCATCACGTAAAACAGGCTTGTGAGTATACTGCAAGACACACCATAGGTTAACGGAAGGTGGTGATAGGTCACCCCCTCTGAGACAGATGAAGGTAATTGCATGCACACGTAACAATGACTTACATTCATTGTATTAATATACTCATAAAGTAATTTAGTGAAGACATTTAATGAGAAATCACAAATTGATTTATCATGATGGAGAATACTTCCATCCAACGGTTCTAAGTTAGTATTAGGAATTTCATTAGTGACATCACTCATTCTTTCTTTTGTTACATTGTTAGTATTGTTTCCATCATTAGTTACCATTAGAATCGGTACAAGGACAGTTAACAATAACCACATAAATGTTAACATCAAGACACTACATAAGCAAGCTTTAATACATCTACGTTTTAGACTAGATTTTGGAAGTTCAGTCACTTTTGCTTCAGGCATTTTGCTTCTAAAAAATAAAAATCTATCCAATCCTATAAATTCTAAGCTAATAAAAATCCTAAAAATAGTAGTGTAATCCTACACTTCAAGGCCTTCGTCTTTACCCCCTTCTTTTATTCTTTTTCTTCAATTTTCTTTGAGTCTTTGTTTAGTTTTTCTCTTAATCAGCAAGGTTGCACCTTAGCTTTGTCACAATTCTTTAAGGGGGTCTAAGTTTGTTTTCATCAACTTGCTCAGTGTCAGATTTATCTTTTTCTTCACTTGGATCTGAACTTTCAATTTCTTCTAGAATAACATAGGTCCATTCAGGTGCTCTGAATTTCTTGTTGGGTATTCTTACTCTTCTGGTTTTTCGTACTAATTCTTTTCCTGACTCTTCTTGTTCTGTTTGACTTGAGACCTTATTGCTTTGTTCTGGTCTTTTTCTTAACTTTCTTTTCACAAGAGTGTATTTCAGTCTTTTCACTCCACTTGGCCACTTTTCATCCTTTCTTGGTTTCTTTGCTTTGATCACTTTGTCACTTTCTGCATTTGTTTCACAGATTCTTTTATTTGCTCTCACTTCTGATTGTTCTGCTTCCTGAGTTTCAGCTTCTTTGGGTTCTTCAGATTCGGCAATAACTTCTCTTTCAACTGTGAACTCACTTCCTTCTGGTTCAAGAACAATCTCATCTGTTTCAAGTTCTGCTGAGAGTTCACTTTCTTCTGGATCAACAGTAAACTTGCTTCTTTCTTGCTCAATGGCAGTCTCTCGAACCCTGGAATCTTGCACCCACTCTACTCGACTTGTGCTCGGCTGTTCACCATCTGGTTGTTTGTCAGAATCTACCACTCTAGATTCATCAGCTTCACACACTTCAAACACTGGTCTTTGTTTTTCATTCACCAGTTGTTGCTCCTTCGGTCTTTCAAGTGGATCTAGGGTTCGTTTGGTATGGCTCGCATGAATCCAATTTGGCAAGCCAGCACACTTCACTGCCGTTGTCGTCACCAGTATGATTTGATAAGGTCCGTGCCACCTCGGTTCTAAACACGATTTTCTTACAAGCTTCTTGATATAAACCCATTCAACAGGACTCAGATCATGAGCTTGATTTTGATGTATCGTTGTGGCTTCTTCTCCAACCTGGTGAGACACAGAACGTACCAGTTCAGCCAATCCTCTGCAATAGTCAAGCACTAGATCATCAGATATACTCATCAGTTTGTTTGCTGGTATATATGCTTGTCTCATTGCTCTTCCCATGAGAATTTCATGGGGACTCAATCCAGTCTTTTTGTCAGGAATACTTCTTAGACTCATTAGCACAAGGGGTAAAGCATCAGGCCATTTCAGTGATGTGGATGCACACACTTTCCCTAATCTCGATTTTATAGTGCCATTCAATTGCTCAACTACTCCAGAGGCTTTGGGTCGATAGGCACAATGCAGCTTCTGCTCAATCTTAAATGCTGCACAAATCAGCCGAATTATCTCATTATTGAAATGTGTTCCTCTATCTGTCTCCAAAGTGACTGGAATTCCAAATCTAGGGATCAGTTCTCTCAAAAGTAGTTTAGCCACAGTGAGGCTATCGTTCCTTCTCGTGGGATAGGCTTCCACCCAGCGAGAGAACAGACAGACAATGACCAGTACGTATCTCAGCCCGTCACACGGGGGAAGCTCAATAAAGTCAAGCTGGAGCCGGGTAAATGGACCTCCTGCTCTTCCAATTCGTCCCCAACTTACAACTGTCTTTCTGCCTGGATTTTGTTGCTGACAGATCATGCACCTCTGGCAAAGGCTCTCTGCAATGACCCTGAACTTTGGATTATACCATGACTGCTTGAAGAGTCTGATCATTGCATCTCTTCCAACATGTGCAATTCCATGGTAAACTCTGGCCATATGGGAAAGTAAGGAGTAAGGTAACACTGGTCTCCCATCAAGATAAGCCCATAGTTCATCTTCTGTTCTTTTGCTACAGCCTGTTTTGTTCCATCTTTCCTTTTCCTCATCACTTGCCTCTTCTTGCATCTGTCTAACTTCTTCCCATGTTTCAAATGTTGTTGTAAACTAAAGATGACATTCGGTATTTCCCCTATCAATTGATCTGTTCAAAGCCATTGAATTTTGTGCACAGTAACGTGCTATTTGGTCGGCATATCTGTTGCCCTTCGTCACATAATCATCTCCTGATTTATGTGCGGCACATTTGACTACTGCAATTCTTTTGGGCAATTGTAAAGCATCCAATAGTTCTTTTATAGTTTTACCATTTCTAATAGGGGAACCTGAAGAGGTCAGAAATCCCCTTTGCATCCATAGCTGGCCGAAATCATGAACAATTCCAAATCCGTATTGCCTTTCTGTGAATATTGTTACTTTCAGGCTTTTGGCAATTTTGCATGCTCTAATCAGAGCTATCAGCTCAGCTATTTGGGCGGAGTTTACTCCTTTCAGATAGGATGCTTCAAGAACCCCTTCTATGGTGCAAACAGCATAGGCAGTGCACAATTCACCTCTTTCATTTCTCAAACAGGATCCATCAACAAACATTACACAATCTGATTCCTCCAGTGGACAATCTTCTATGTCTGGCCTAGGTTTGGTGCAAAATTTAGTCACATCCAGACAATGATGATCAGATTCCTCTCTCACTTCCTCACAACGAGAATTAGGCAACGAAGTTGCCGGATTCACAGTAGTGCACCTTACCACAGTTACATTTTCAGCACCCAGAATCACTCTCTCGTACTTAGTCAGCCGACTAGAAGTAAGATACTGTGTCCTGGTACGGGTCAAAAGAATCTCAACAGAATGTGGCACATACACTTTAACTGGATACCCCATCACAATCGGTTCACTCTGTTCCAGACTCATGCAAGTAGCTGCTACTGCTTTCAAGCATCCTGGCAACGCTGCAGCCACTGAATCCAGAGTAGCAGGCAAATATGCTACTGGACGTCGTGCCATTCCAGGTTTTTGTGTTAGAACTGAGAGTGCACACCCATTTCTCTCACCACAGTACAATGCAAACTCTTTGGAATAATCTGGCATTCCCAATGAAGATGCATGACACAGACTACTTCTCAATTTTACGAAAGCTTCCATACTTTCATAATCCAAAACAATGGGATCCTTCACATCCTTTCGTGTTAACCTCTGTAGAGGTTTTGCAATCAGGGAGAAACCACAGATCCACTGACGACAGTATCCAACCATTCCCAAAAACATTCGTACTTCTTTTTGTGTTTTAGGTGGACTCATTTGTTTGATCACACTGATTCTTTCTGGAGTTACTTTTCTGACTCCCATTTCTATCTTGTGTCCAAGGTACTGTACTTCCTGTTTACAAAATTACAATTTTGCTGGGGACACTTTGTGTCCTTTTTCTGCCAAATGGTTCAATAAGGCAATTGTGTCTGTCACACATGCCTCTCGTGTCTTTGATGCCACCAGTAGGTCATCAATGTATTGAACCAAAACCGAATTACCTGGCATGACTAGAGTCTCCAGACATTTTTTCAAGATCTGATTAAAAATTGACGGGCTCTCTGTATATCCTTGAGGAACTCGGCACCATGCCAAAACACTGTCTCCGAACCGTAATGCAAACAAATATTGGCTTTCCGGATGCAAAGGAATTGAGAAAAAGGCTTGGCACAAATCAATAACTGTGCACCATTCAGCATCACATGGGATATGATAAAGAATCACGGCCGGATTTGGTACTACTGGACAACATGGTACTACAATTTTATTAATTTTGCGCAAATCCTGCACTATCCGGTATTTCCCACTGGGCTTTTTGATACCTATGATAGATGAATTACAAGGACTGCTCATTATTTCTTTTAAAATTCCTTGTTGAATCATTTGGTCAATCACAGGAGCGACTCCTGCAATTACCTCGGGACTCATTTTATACTGTGGTGTGTTTGGATATATAGCACCATCCTTTACTGTAATCTGAATTGGGTCTATCTTTGTCATTAGGCCAATCTCTTTTCCTGAAAAATCTCACATCAGATTTCACTGTACTTTTTAATTCTTCAGGCAAACTTTCTTCTGTGAGAAGTGAATACAATTTATCCACTTCTGTTCCTTGCTTCGCTAGCATCATTTTAAATTCAACATCCTCATCAGGTGTCTGAAATGCAATTCCATCTGGTGTACAATAGATGGTGCATTTCATCTTGCATAACAAATCTCTTCCCAAGAGATTTACTGGGCTTGAGTCACATACCACAAACCGATGCATGTCTTTGAAGTTACCAATGTGAACTTCAATTGGATTTGTAACAGGTGTTCTAATATGCTTATTTGAGACTCCTACAACTTGGATAGTTTCTCCCGAGAGGGGTAGGTTTGGAATTTCTGCTGCTCTCACAGTAGAACGGGTAGCACCAGTGTCCACTAAAAATGTAATGTCATTACCTTCCACTTTTCCGTCAACAAATGGACCTGACTGATCTACCGCCAAAGATGCGCCAAGTACACACTCTTCCTCCCCCCTCAGGCACCGTCATTGAGATGAGTCTGAATCACTCCCATTGCACTGCACCCAATACTGCGGAATCACACCTTGATTCTTACCAATCTGGTCACCTCCGTGATATCCAGTGTTCAAACTGTACCTCTGCACTTGAGCATTCACATTATTTAGCATGGGAGCTTGCGGCACCTGTAACTGTTGAGTAACTATCTGCTGCTGCTGTTGATTTACACCCACCTCATTCTGCATCTGTGGAATCAAATTTTGATTTCCCCCATTAATCTTTTTAGCGGATCTACACTCATTCTTCCAATGTCCAAGCTTTCCGCACGCATGACAAGGAAATTTCTTCATAGCTTCTTCTTTATTCATTTTTCCCCTTCCTTTGCCTCCACTGAAATTCTGTCCATTTTGGCTCTGACCACCCGCCTGATTACTGGTTTGAGGATTACTATTTGCCTCTTGCTGTTCTGCCACTTTCACCTGTGCCCACATCATTTTCTCTTTTAACTTTTTATGTCTTGATTCAATATCATCACTGCAATACTTTGCATACCTCAAACTTTCGTCTATCGTTTTGCTCTGCCAGCAAATTAAATGCTGTTAAATATTACTAATGTCTGGTTTTAATCCGAACTCAAAACGATACACTAAATGTCCCATATCTTTGTCTCCAATATTTTTGAATCCACTATACTGTTTGAATACCTGCAACAACCTTTCATAGTAGGCGTGCACTGATTCTTTTGGTTCCTGGGTAGTCCTGTCAATTTTAACCCAATCTGTTTCCTTTGGGGATATTTTCCCTTTCAGAAACGTAATTACCTGATTGTACTTTTTCATCACCTCCTCTGATGGTGCACCTGTTTTAGCGTCTCTAGGATATTCATCCTTTGGCCAATCAACAGAGATCTTACTCTCTGTCCACAATTCTGCCGGAACAACAATTTCAAACAACCCATCTAAATCCTTTAACAAAACTTTCGAGACCTTCACAAACCTTTCTACCTGTTTGTTCCATTCTACGGGTTTCTCTCTTAGTCTGGGGAAATCATTCGTAAATGATAATATATCCTGCCTTGTCCACGGAACATAAACATATCCGCCACCTGGTACTTCTCTCATCGGACACGCCCTTTCAACCTGTTCTGTTTCTTTTAACGGGAACATAGACACTCCTTTACTAGCTACTTCTTCCTTCTTTCTTACCCATCTATTTCTCCATAGATCTACATCTCCCCATTTTTTCAAAATGTTCATCAACTATTTTATCGGTAACCTTTTCCCTGATGCATTCAAACTCCCCAGATCCTTTTCAGTAAATGCTAATCTGTACGATTTCCGTAACACCTTTGACTTTTCTATGTCTATTCCATACTCACTAGCAGCTTCAGATATTTTCTCATGAAGATTCTTCGCTCTCCAACTAATGCTTTTACACAAGAACAACAATTCATCATCTCGATAAGTCCCTAATCTGTCTGGACTGATCGTACCAATAATAATTTCTTCTAAATCTACCTTCAATTGGCTCACATTTATACTCTGTTTTTGTTTTTCTTTCTTTTCCCTTTCCTTTATCCAATCATTTAATTCTTCTAAAGAAGGACCTGCTGAGCTCCCTGTCATTGGAGTGATATTTGTCCCTATTCTCCTTGGACTTATTTGGGTATCTCTTCTAGGGGTTTCAGTTATCATTTCACAAACTGGAAGATCTAACAATGCAACATTTGTGTCAGCCTGTCTATTTCCATTGACTATCATCTCCATTCCGCTCCTGACATTACCCATTGGAACTGCTAATGTATGTACTTTTGGTGTATTTGGGTTTTCTCCAAACAAAGGAACTACAGGACCTATTGTAACCGGTACCGTCAACGCCTCTGCATTTAAACTTAACTGATTTATTTTCTGAATCTGCTCCACATTTGCCTTGTTTAGCATTTCAAACTCTTTTTCTCTCATTATCCTAGCCATGTCTGCAATCTGTGGGATCAGTGGATTTCCCATAAAGGGTGCATTCGGAGTCACTTCAACTGAATTTTCTCGATATGGTGGGGGTCTTTTGATCATAATATCCTCTAATAACTCATCATCAGAATCATTTACACCATCTCTTGCACTTGAGGTTTCCATACTTTTCTTTTTCTCTTTACATTTGCCTCCTGTCTGCTCATCAACTGTTAAAACTGGGTATAACCCTTCCGTTACCACAGCTCTCCTCCATCTTTTCAGCTTTTCTTCCTTATTCTCAAAAGGATATCTGAACATCATACTCCTATAACCTCTGTTACCAATTCTATATTTTTCTCTCTCAAATGCCTCAACTTCCCATTCCTCCAAGGCTTTGTGCTGTGACAATCTAGGGTTCGGTTCTCATGAATTCATTCGATTTCTCAGATTCTGCAATATCCTTACATTAAATGTACCATACTGAGGAAAAGCTAGAACACCATCATCCTTTGTATACTCCACCCAATTTTCCAACCATACACACGTATGATATCCTCGCTCCAACATCATAAAAGAAGCAGGCGTCTTTGGAGGTGGAATCGGAACTTCCTCTCTAGTCACAATTGGTTTGTCCTTTTTAAAGAAATTCTTTATTTTCTGCATCAACTTCATTTTCTGACTCTTTCCGCTAATGGGTCTTATCATGTATAAATAACAACGAACTTTCTATATTTTCCTTTTTCGATTGGTAAACTTTCGTCCTATACTAGCACGACTCACACCAACCAACCAATCACAGAACCACTACGTAAGCAAAATCTCAACCAATACTAGCGCGGCTCACACCAACCAACCAATCACAGCTCAGTCCACGCCGGCTGCCTGACCAATGCCAGCGCGGCTTTTTCTGACGTCAGTATTACTCCTTCTACTGACCCTTCCTTTACAAAATAATACGGCAATATTTTCTAAGCAATTTTAATCAAAAAATTCGATTAGTAACAGCATAAAACAATGCTACCTTGTCTGTTCCATTAAATAAAGAGATAGTTTTTCACTTTTTCAAGAGGTTTTCTCACTACTAATAACGACCAGCGCTATTTTACTCTTCAAACAAGTTCCGGGTGGACCTATTACTCCTCTAGGGATAAGGCCAAGATTTCACAAGAGGACGTTTTGGCGTGAAAAGGGGTCTTGTTACTTTCCTGGGGATAAGGCTAGAGTTTCGGAAGTGGACCCTTCGCTATTTCAGTCACTCCCCTTATATACGAAATGTCCCTTATATAACACCTACAGCCCTCCGTAGCTTTTAGGTATTATTACAACAGACAAAGTGCTTCTGCAGTGCGGCTTCATTACCACACTCTTCTTCTGCCTACTTCAGGCTAAATTCCATTCCCGGGATTCCTCAGGTAACTCCGTACCTGTACTTCTAGACAACATAGAACATGACGCTAACTCTGCATGTTAAGAACATACAATCAATAAATCAATAATCATTACAAAACTAATCAATAATAAAACCGTCCTCTGCTACCATGAAACTGATCCAGCGCAATTCCGATATTTTATCAGGGATCAATACTCAATAACATCATAATACAATGGCCCATACACATTCATCCAGAATCCCTGATGCCCTGGGGTCAATTTATATGTACAATCAATTCTTTTCTTTTCTTAGGTTAATTTATGGCATCACAATCGAACCTTTTACATCAACTTTCCTTCTACTTGGTCGATGGACCAATTAGTTGAATAGTTGATGGCAATGATTAACTTCTAACTTATCAACCATTAAATTAAATGATCACAGACTCTCGGTGAAGTTAATAATGAATTTTATCTCAAATAATTAAGGATTATGCTCAACTGCATTTGGTCACAAAATACAAACACTGTACCTCACGAAAGGAGACATTTTTCATATGCAAAGTAAATGAAATACAGACTCATTCCAAACAACAATGACTTTATGCAATGAAGGAGTGGATAGAGTAAGAGACAAAAGTTTCAGCAAAAATATGTGCAAAACATCATATACCTAACGGAGGGGATAGATGAAGAGACAATAGTTTCATCTAATAATACATATCATTGACGGAGTGGATAGGTGGGGAGACAAAAGTTTCAGCAAAAATATGTGCGAAACATCATACACCTAAACAGAGGGGATAGATGAAGAGACAATAGTTTCATCAAATAATACATATCATTGACGGAGTGGATAGGTGGAGAGACAAAGGTTTCAGAGACAAAATACATCCATAAGTTAAATTCTGAGAACAAGTTTGACTGAATACAAACCTATAGGTCTGTAGGAAAACCAACCCCTTGGCCTAGAAGATGGTGGGGGTTCCCCGAAATAGGATCAGGGAACAAAGGATAAGAAGAAACAGGATCGGGACAGGTCAGGAACAGTTAGGCCTATCTGCAAACCGACCGACAGCGACGCATCTCCCCTCTTTCTCTCCTGACGGCCTAAGCTTAAACCACACCCCTAAAGGCACCCCAATTATACCCTTAAACTAACATGTCCGTCCCACAATTATTGCAAACATTACTAAATCTCGTAAAGGGATTGGAGGGCTTGGAGGTGGCGTTGTCACACCACTGTGACTTCACCTTTATTTCAACTACTTCTTTGTTCACCAGTCGTTCCCAGGGTATGGTTCTCAGCTTGTTCTCACTTTATTACATGTGATACAAAATGTAACAATTTTCATTCATTCTTTAACATCATCCGCAGTCTGTGTCTCCGGTCCCATGCCTGGGCACTTGTTTTGGCAGTCGTTCGACACTCTGGCCTTCACCCTTCTCATGTCATCTGCGGTGCACTGCGCGTCTGTCTTGCTTCTGACAGAGCGAACTCACTCCTCGTGTTTTCCCCCTCCCACTTTAGCCAAGTTTAGAAAGATGGCTGCTTCATCTAGCACACTAAAGTAAACGAAAATGAACATTTATTAATTATATGATAATGAAACCTTCACTGTTTACCACCCACCTTGCATTATTCCCCATTAATGTTACCTAGCATAAGCTTTGTGCCAAAATAGTATTATTTATTAGTTCAAAACAGGATGCAACATGCAGATTACTGAAGCATATGCGGCCTATTTATCCAACTCTTCTCGTTTTTCTCAAATCACAATATTAATACAATATTATTTTGTTTATGTGTTAGTTCAGACATGCGCAAAGCAATTTCCCTTGTGTTCGGGTTGGGTGTACATTCGTTTTTCAACAACTGCTTACTGTTAGTACGTATTATGGGGGTATCAATTCCGAGCAGGTTTCATTTTTGCAAAGCCCTGCTCCATCAATTATGAGCATGTGTGCTGTAGGACTTTACTGCTTAGTATGCACAACTAGGTTAGCTGGTTGTAATTTGTTGGCATGAAATAATGGTGCAATTGCACTTCTTACTTGTCAGTTGCAGACTAACAGAGTTGTGTTGCCCGAGACGTTGTGGTATGGTTTATTTGGGGGTCTACTTGTCAAACTGTGGGAAATGATTGTGTACGGAGCACTATGTGGAGTCTGCTGTTTTTGTAGCAACGCAAAGCCAACTATATGGCTTTGGTGGCATGTTGTAAGTGTGATCATGGGATGTGGTCTTAGATGTTCTTTACACTCTGTGAAAGAGGGCAGTGCTAGTAATTTCTGTTGAGCCAGGAACAAAATGTCTTTGATGCTATGTTTTGAGCATATTCGACTGAGGTATTGTGTCTAATGCATTGTTTTGGTGGGCCTAATCCATATAATCCTGTGCATTAAATCTACATTGTGCCGTACAGCTAACTTCAATTATGACCTACTGTGGATAAATCAACATACACTTACCTCACCTTGTACCGTACAGTGGGATAGGTGTACAGTACAGTGTAACTCACCTCAGATCACCCTAAGAGTTTCTCTGCACCAGATTTGTTGCAGCTTATGAGAAACCTCACAACTTTGTCATCAATCTTCATTCAATGAAGGGGCACTAATTCTATATATTGATTCCCAGGTCCTAACAACATCCTAAAGTGGACGAGGTGCCACATGGAGTTCAATACAAGTTGCTAATGACACATGGATGTCCAGTGACAAAACTGATCACAGACCATAAAGTCTTAGACTTCATAATGGAGCACAGACATGACAGTCACCACACGTATGTAGATGGGCTATCAAGATTCTTCTACCTAAATGGGTGGCTCTTCCGATGAGGTTGTATCTCTACCTTGCTTGTGATTGGATTGGAGGGTGAGTGAGGTCTTCTGTCAGATACTAACCTAGACCTCAAAGCAGAAAAGGATGGAATTGTGTACCCAACAGTCAATGTCAACCCTGAACTGGAATAGCAAAGCAGAGACTGACACCAGGTGCTGGAGTATGTTGTACTCCCAGATAGGGATAGGAAGAGGGGATGTCAGAAAGAAGTGTGAGGGAAGACGAAACCAAACCAAGACCCCAAGGTGAGAAAAGGAGGAAGAAAGGGAAAAGGCAGGAGTGCTACTAACATCATCTAGACATCCATTTCTTAGCCCCTTTTCCTATTATTCATTTCACTTTGTGTCCATTATCCACACGCCCCGCCACAGTACCTGAGAGGCAGCAACTGCCAGTGCTGCATAATGAGAAAAATAACATCAGGACATAAAAATCCACTGGTGAGTAGGTCATTGTGCACCCGTAAGATATACAGCAGTTGTAATCCAATAGTCAAGAGTTCAAAGTACAAATTCTCACAATGCAGAGATTAAATGGTCCTCTCTAGCAAAAACAAACAAACAAACAAAGCCTAGTAATCCAGAAAAACAGGCAATGCCACACACATGGAAAAGAGAAGCCCCACAAAAGAGTAAGAAATCTTCAAGACAATCCTTTGGAACAGACTTTCCTGTAAATTCAAATAAGGTAAAACCCCAAAAGGGAACACATAGTCCCAGAGCCAAATAAAAAAACTGAGCCGATGTCAAAGCTAACCTATTGGTAAGGTAGCTGATGCTAGGCAGGAGTGTCCATTTGTAGCAGTCTGATTCTGTTGTTGCACAATAGGGACCGGAGGTCAGCTGAAGTTAGGTAGATGGCCATTTGCCAGTTCTGATCTTTCCAGGAACGTCCACACTCGCAACCAAAGTGACAGAGTCCCCGCCTGACACTCTTCCAGAGCTGAGCAACCACAGAGTTCTGTAAAGAACCACACTACATTCATTCCCATGGGGCCCTAGTGACTTCTATCTTCCTTACGTGAACCAACCATTAAATGACCTAAAATAATGCCTGATGCCTATACCTTTACTACTCATTGCTCAGGCACATGTGCGCAAAATTGAAGCCTTTAGGCGACTACAAGACCTTTGGTACTTAGTCCTGCATGTCACTGTACTTCTTTAAAAGGCAGTTATTGAAATAGGGTATATTTTATGCAAATCCTTTGACTTACTTCTCTGCAGTGAGATGTAACATAAGGGAAACGTTGGGTAATTGTACCACAACTGTTGCAAATTGAATTAAACTTTAGCATAGGTGATTTGTTGATTATCATGGGGATTGCCTAATTTCCCGGTGTACCTGCGCTACAGATACACTTTGTTAAAGTCTGTTCTCTTTGTTACCTCCTATTATTACAATGCGAACATTGCAGCAAAATGGATATTGGGAGGTCAAGTACAGGTTACATTTTACCATCTACCCCAGTATACTTCAGATTCTGTAGAAGACATCTATGAGACAATGAAGGGTTGTGAGAAAGAGCCTTTCTTAGAATGTAGAATTGCCAATCCAGCAACTAACTATACTCATTGGCGTAGGATTGTACCCTCAGTAGGACAAGCCACACATCTCTGGAACTAGTTACTTGGCTCTTTCCTCTTTTTCCCAAGGAAGCTACCCTTAGAACTAAATAAGAGAGCGTTCAAAAACAGCAAAGTGGGATAGAACCATATTTAAATTAGTTCAACCAGTCACATGTGAAGGGAGGATGCACCAAATCAACTGAAATCATCTAATATTCAGGAACGCCTCACTTCTGATTAAAGAGAGTAGACCAGTTTAAAGAAATGCTTAGGAATTGCCTACAAGAATATCAGATTTTGCTTTAAACTTTGTAGGACGGTTTGGGTTGGAATACCCATTTCCCTGAACAACAAGTAAAAGAAATGTTTGTGTATGCCAAGTGCCTGCTGGTTTGAAAACTTTCTATCAGAAATTGGAGAACAAGACAACCTAACTAACCCCAGGCATAGTAGGGAACATGGCTTGCTGATTGTGTAATGCATGTCTTGCCTTTGAGAACCAAATGCCGAAAATCCTTAGTGACTAGACAGGTAGTTCCCAAGGGGAACTATAAGAGTAGAAGAACCACAAACTAGAACTTCTGAGAGCTGAGCTCTCAAATCCATACTTCTGTGCAGCTGACCCAAGGCCAGTTGAAAGTGACACTTCTTTTTTTATCACTAGCAAACTGTTGTTTTGTGGACTTCTCATTAAGATGTCCAGTCTGAAGAAATGTAAGTTTGGTACCCATTTCACTTTTTTTTTTACTGTTTTTTGGGATACAAAATAAGCAAAACTGCGAATGCTGAATCTCATTTCCTATAGATCTTGACATGGAGAATCCCACACAGGGGTGGCTCCTCCGCTATGGCGGAGGAGCGTCGCCCCGCTGCTTTCTCGTAGTGCGAGAAGCAGAAACATAAAATGGTAATAACTTTTAGTTATTACCATTTTATGTTTGTGTTGCGGGCAGGCGGGGCAGCTCTGCTCTCCGAGCAGGGCAGGGAAGGAGTGGTGTGCCCACTCCTGAGTGCACATTGACTGTTTGGAGGGCCCTCTCGGGCCGCCCAAACCAGTCATGCGCACTCTGCCCTTCTCCGCAGCCTGCTTGGAGAACATGCCCACCTCATAAGCCCCTGTCTGGGCGCCTCCCCGACCAATCACAATGCTGCATGCAGCTTTGTGATTGGCTTATGGGAGGGAGCCTAGCTGCCTGCTTCCTGTTCCTGTCGGAGGCAGGAGAGCAGGAGAAAAGGAGCCGAGAAGACACAGGACCTGGCCTCAAGGTAAGGTTAATTTTTTTTAAATTTTTATTAAACCCCCCAACACCCGTGCGACCTCCCCCGCGACCCACCCTCCCTGCACACCCACACCCCCACACCCACCCCCCCACCCACGAGCCATGCCGGCCGCAACTGATCCCACAGCTGCCACTTCTTGGGACCGGTGCTTCTCCAAAATTTTCATTGGTGTAAAACATTATTTCTCAGGGATTTCTGCAGTGCTGATCTGCTGTAGTGCAACTCACTTCAGTCACTGCCTGTGACTATGGTCTACTGAAGATACTGGAGCTTCCTCAAATTTACAACTCAAGGTAAGGGAGCATCTCACACTTTTAACCCTAAAATTTATTGAATATCAAGTGATAATGGCAAATCTCTTACTATCCAATATTTTCACACTTTTCAAGGTAAAAGCATTATCAGCGTGTGTGTATGGGCATATTCCATAAGAAAGAAACAGGCAAACCATTTTCCGCTTCTAGGAGACATCTTCACAGGATCCATGTGAAGCAAAGGAAAAACTTTAATATCCCATGTCTTAAGCATAGTATTCACTAGAGACTGGTTTACTCCAGCCTCATCAACAGATTTTCCAGGCACAACAAGGCAAAGGCTTTCCGCTCTGTCACTCACCTTTTATTCCATGTCCCATAAACAAAGCTAACCCAAGTGGTTGGTTCTTTCCCGAGATAATTAGTGGCCATGATTTGGGATGAACTCCCCATGCATGTGAATAGGGTGCAGGATCATCTTTTCTTTAGGAGGGCCCTGAAATCCTTATTGGTCTGATAACTCTTCTTCTGTTCTGTGTTTTATGGTACTCTGGAAGCACAAAGATGCTTTTTGGAATACGTAAAAAGCTTATATATAATAAAAAACTGTGGTATGTGTATTTCAGAAGCATCTTTTCCTTAGATGTCTGACCTGTAGATTGATTAGAGATTTTTTTGCCCCACACTCAGTGAAATCTACCAAACCAGGAATTTTTGAAACCCAGGGGAATTCAGGTAAGTATGACTCTTATAGTTCACATAACCTTTTGTTTTCTTTCCCCTAAGATGTTATTGATGAAAATAGGTATAGTTTATGGTACATGATCATAATGAAATCGTGCAGCACTCCACACCCATGCAGGCGTTTTAAGGACAGATTTATTCTTAGGATAATAGATATATATTTATTTAATTGCTTGATTCATAAGCTGCTAATATTTAGTAGGCAACAAATTATGTATTTTTAAAGTAAATCAATTATTTTATAGTTTAATGTTTTGGGTTGACTGTAGAGTTAGTGCTAAATGTACAGTAAGGTATTACAAAAAGAATATAGGTTCTCCTAGTCATTTGTATTGCTCCTGAGATTTTATTTTCTCTCACTGCTCTCAAAGGTATTTTAATGCATTATTTAAACATATTTATTAATAATCTGGGGCAAGAACTAGCGGTTCATAAGGCATATTGCCCACAGGTGGGGAAGCATAGTCTACCAGTCTTATTATATGCAGATAATGAGGTTTTGTTAGCAAGAACCGCTAGGGGTCTGAAGTCCTTACTGACCTCCTTTGCCCTCATCATGGAGGGTTTAGATCTTTTGGTGAATGATAAAAAATCATATGTGATGGTGGTCGGCCTGCCTTCTACTAAATCATCTACATTTAAAGTTGCGCCCTCCTCCATGCCAAAGACTAGTGCGTACTCTTACGTTGGGCTATTGTTTGATTTTGCTTTAAGTTGGCTCCCTCTGGTTAACAAGAAGAGGGAGGATTTTGTCAGGGCAAATGCTGCTGTTTTTAACTTTTCATCATGGCTTGTTAGTAGACCTACTGGGGCTCTTTTACAGATCTATAGGACAAGTGTATCTCCAAAGTAGCATATGGGAACGAGATTTGGGGACACATTAATTTGGACGAGTTGCAAACAACCGAGAACGCCTTTTTGAGACGTTTTCTGTGTGTTCCACAAAATGCCCCCACATTCACAGTGCATGAACAAAAGGGAGCACCCTATATATCCGATATCTTGTCCTCTCCCCCCCTTTCTCTTTGGATGAGTATCTGGTGCAGGGCCGGATTACAACTGAGTAAGGATATTATAAAAGATTGCCTCTCCCTAGATCACTTTCTTCATATCCCCTGGTTTAAATACATTCGAGATTCCTCCATGAGTTTAGAAATGGTGGAACTATTTAGTAACCCAGATGGGATCTGTAAAATGGATTACAAATGGGTAAAAGACCATTTCTATAAAATGAGATTATCGGCTAGGGAAGAGGGCGCTTTATTGAAGCCTAGTGTCCGTCGATATATTATGCTGAAAACTGTTCCCTCTACAGAACCTTATGTTTTGTGTGTTAAAGGCCGGTATGACAGTTTCTTATTATTGAGGTTTCGGCTGGATCTACTGCCTTTTTGTTAGCCTACCCCGTTGTGGGAACTGGGGCCAAAAGCTGTTATTCTGCGACTTTGACAGTATTTCTCCGCAGGACACTCTACTTTTTATGATGTTTTGTAGTTTTTATGTTGTCCCAGGAAATTATATCTTCTCCCTGTATTTAAGAGGGCAAACTTTACACAGGTTCGACCTGCCCTTATTTATTTGCAGATGCTATCAGGAGATATTATATTTAATGTTCTTACTTTTTTTAAAGCTGCCGTAAAGCTGAGGCTAGTATTTTTGTAGGGCTGTTTTTAATTATTGTTGTTTTTATATTTATTTTTATATATATGATTGTAGGCTGAATATTATCGGAAGAGTTATTTATGTCTGTACTGCTTTAATGGTTTTTACACTTAAAACCCAATAAAGTTATATATATATTATCTACTGGCGGTCGCCAGTAGATAGTTATAGTTAGGACCTATTTTCCATAGGAAATTCACAACATTCTATTTCCAATAACTTTGGCGCCGGTTGCCGAATCTTCGCGAAATTTTCAAAACTCATGGGGCGCTCCGGTCCGCTCCTATCCTGAAAGTTTAGGGGTGATTCAGAAAGCGGAGGCCGAGAAAAAAGGGGGTCCCAAAACATGTTTTCTCCATGTTAATTCCCATAGGAAATTTTAGACACGGCTACAGCTCGAACTGCTGAACGGAATTACACCAAATTTGGCAAAGAGGTAGTTCTTGGTTCAGAAAGAACCCTTTTGTTAAATGGTGTAAATCTGTTCAGTAGTTGCTGAGAAAATCAAAAGTAAAACCACATATATATCTATGGCAGCGGAGGATCCGTGCACCCTCCTGATCACGAGCTGTATGCTAATTGGCTGTCAACACTCCAAACCAGGAAGTGTTGGCAGCCATCTTGTGCCTCGGTAGAACCGAGGCACAAGAAAAGAGAAAAACTAACGCGTAAAACGCAAAAAGGGGGCAGGGTAGAAACACCCTGACCCCCTAGGCCTGCTCAGGGGGTCCCCAAATTTTTTTAAATCGGCGGGATGCGCGTAGGATGCGCAGATCCCGCCGTGGAAAAAAAAAACCGAAGCGCGGGCTCCCGCGCTTCGTTGTTATTGGCCCCCGGGTGGACCAAGTCCCGGGGGCATGCGGGGGTTTATAATAATAATGAGTGGGGGGGCCTCCAAGGCCCCCCCAAGCCCCGGGGACTGCCACCCCCCGGGGCTTTCAATTAAAAATGGTGCGGGAGGGCACTCAGCCTCCCGCAGCCCCGGGACCGCCAACCCCGGGGCTTCTTTTTTAAAATTAAAATTAGCTGTGTGGGGGGCTCGAGCCCCCCACATGCCCCGGGACTGCCACCTCCCGGGGCACTAAGAATTTGAATGTGGGGGTCCGTTTCGGACCCCCGAGCCCCGGGGACCACCACCTCCCGGGGCTTTGCACATGTTGGGAGGGGGCCGCGCGGCCTCCTCCTGGAGCCCTTGATGGCCCTGGGGACCGCCACCCCCAGGGCCAGCTCCTGCAGTGTCACGGGTGCTCACCCCCGGGACACTGTAGTTTGCTAGGCAGGGCGGGAGCCTCGCGGCTCCCGCCCTGCCATAGCTAAACTGCTTTAGTTTTGGAAGAGAGAGCAGGAAACCTGCTCTCTCTTCCAAAAACCAAAGAGCTGGTGGGCTAGTTGCACCCCAGGGACCCTCAGGATTGAAGGGGAGTTAATCCCCCAACTTAAAACGCGCCACGGGGCGCGTTTGCACAGTGGTGAAGGGAGGGGGCTGGGACTGAGGTGACATGTGTGCAAACACGCCCTGTGGCGCTTTTTAAGTTGGGGGATTAAGTCCCCTTGAATCCTGAGGGTCCCTGGGGTCCAACTAGCGCACCAGGTACCTCCAGTAAGCGCCACAGAGCTGCGTTGCAGAGAGGTGTAAAAAGGGGCGTGGCCTCGGACCACCTCTCTGCAACGCAGGCCTGTGGTGCTTAGTGGAAGTACCTGGTGGGCTAGTTGGGCCCCAGGGACCCTCAGGATTCAAGGTGACCTAATACCCCCAATTAAGTCGCGCCACAGGGCGCGTTTGCACAGTGGTGAAGGGAGGGGGCGGGGCCTCAGGTGACATGTGTGCAAACACGCCCTGTGGCGCGTTTTAAGTTGGGGAATTAATTCCCCTTCAATACTGAGGGTACTTGGGGCCAATTAGCCCACCAGGTACCTTCAGTAAGCACAACAGAGTTGCGTTGCAGAGAGGTGAAAAAGGTGCGTGGCCTCGGAACGCCTCTCTGCAAATCAGCTCTGTGGTCCTAACTGTAGGTACCTGGGGGGCTAGTTGGGCCCCAGGGACCCTCAGGATTCAAGGGAACTTAATCCCGGAACTTAAAACGCGCCACGGGCGCGTTTGCACACATGTCGCCTCAGGCCCCCCCTCCCTTCACCACTGTGCAAACGCGCCCTGTAGCGCGTTTTAAGAGGTAGTTTTAATCCCCCTGCCCTATTATGTTCTAGGGAATTACAGAGGAGGTCATGCTAATAACAGGGGTACCACAACGCATAGTGCTCCCTAGTGTATGTAGGTTTTTTCACTGTATTCTAAGTGTCTTTTAGCATAGCACTGGCTCTGGTTAGTCAGAGTCAGTTACCACCAGTACCCATCTGAAAATGTTGTGGGCACAGGATGATTTTGCAACAAGGCCTCTTTCTGCTCCTCTGTTGGTTCTTTCTGCACATCTTTTGCTTCTTCCTGCACTTTTCTTCGTCTTTGTGGACTTCTGTTGCTTCTTTCTGCATTTCTTTTGCTTCTTTCTGTGCGTTTTTTCTTCTTTCTTCACATGTCCTACCTCTGTAGGTATAGTTAGAAACTAGCATTTAAAAAACCTTTGAAATTCACTGAAAAACCATAGGTTTCAGGCACGTTATAGTTAGAAATTAGCATTTAAAAACCTTTGAAATTCACTGAAAAAACCATAGGTTTCAGACACGTTATAGTTAGAAATTAGCATTTAAAAAACCTTTGAAATTCACTGAAAAAACCATAGGTTTCAGACACGTTATAGTTAGAAATTAGCATTTAAAAAACCTTTGAAATTCACTGAAAAAACCATAGGTTTTAGGGAAAGTTATAGTTAGTTGGACATTGCACTCGTACAAAACCCGTGAAATTCCCCCGTTATAGTTAGTTCAGCTAACTATAACTCGCGCCCCGTAATGCACTGCTGATGACATCACATATTACATCACTCATGACATGGTCAGTGACATCACTGATGACATCACTGATGACATCTCAAATGACATCACTGATGACATCATCCAGTGACTGTGTGTTTCTGTAAAGTTTAAATATGTTTAATATATATAGGGAAAGGCGTATTGAAGAATGAGTGGGTGTATAAGTGTCTGAATGGATGATTTAGTATGTGCGTGACTGACTCTACAAGTGAGTGATTAAACGTATCTTACTGAATGCATGGGTTAGTGACTAAACTGTGTGAATGTCTGTATCCGTCTGTCTGTTGGTGTGTAAGTGGATGCATGGATTTGCGAATAGCTACATGAGTGTCTATATGGGTTATTGATTGGTTCTCTGAGTATCTGTATGGGTGCCTGAGTGTTTGTGTGGGTGGGGTGTGTGTGACTCTGTACATAGATGTGTGAGTGGGTGATTCACTGGGTGCATGATTTCAAGAGTGCATCTGTGATGGACTGCTTGGGTGGGTGAGTGTGTGTATGGGTGTGTTAGTGAGTGAATGTATATCTCAGTGGTACATGTGCGAGTAACTACATATGTAAAAGGCAGTATATATGTGTGTTAGAGTATTTAAATGGCTATAAGTGAGAGTGTGTGATTGTGAGAGTGGCTGTATGGATGCGTGTGTGCTTGTATCAGTTATTGTATAAGAGCGTAAGAATGTGCTAGTATTTGTATGAGTAAGTGAGCTGGTGTGTGTATAACTGTATAGGTGAGTAAATGGGTGTGTAATTAATTTTTTGCATGACTGACTAGGTGTGTGAGTACCTCTATGGATGAGTGGCGGTGTGTGAGTGTTTATATAGGTGTATGAGTGCATATGATAGTCCTATACTGAGTGACTGTAAGTATGAGTGACTGTACGGGTGAGTGAGTAGATGTGTGTGTGTAGACCTAACAATCAGTGAGTGGGTATGTAGTTATTGGTATTGGAGTGTGTATGGTTTTGAGAATGGCAGTCTGTAATTTAGAGTGGGTGTATCAAAAGTTATATTAGGGTGTGAGAAGATGCATGAAATTATCACATGGATGATGTCATCAGTGATGTCATCAGTGATGTCATTTGAGATGTCATCAGTGATGTCACTGACCATGTCATGAGTGATGTAATATGTGACGTCATCAGCAGTGCATTACGGGGGCGCGAGTTATAGTTAGCTGAACTAACTATAACGGGGGAATTTCACGGGTTTTGTACGAGTGCAATGTCCAACTAACTATAACTTTCCCTAAAACCTATGGTTTTTTCAGTGAATTTCAAAGGTTTTTTAAATGCTAATTTCTAACTATAACGTGTCTGAAAACTATGGTTTTTTCAGTGAATATATATATATATATATATATATATATATATATATATATATATATATATATACATACCAGTAGCGGTCGGTGGTGGGAGTTCCGCCGGGCGCTGATGTGGGCGGGGGAGGAGCGATGCAGCGCGCGTAACGAACTTCGTTTTATTTATTTATATGTTTACTTACCTGTAATCAGCCGTAATCCGTAGTTTACTACCCCCGCCCCACGTCAGCGCCCGGCGGAACTCCCACCACCGACCGCTACTGATACATACATACATACATATATACATATATATATATATATATATATATATATATATGAAGACCATTCCTGAATGGCACCACTCCTCCACGGCACACAGGCAGGTACGGACCACTCGAAGGACGAGAGTTGGTGGATAAAGTGCTTTATTTAGTCCTCATAACTCCAGCAACCAGTCAATCCTGGCCAGTGCCTCAGCATGACGCGTTTCGACAGAGAAAACTCTGTCTTGTTCACATATATATATATACTTATATATACATTATTTATACAATCAAAAACGATTATAAGCAGATTTCTGTGAACATATTCATTCTAACATTATTACTTGCCAGGCAGTGATGACTAATGCATTAATTTTTAGTTCTTGTCTACAGAAAGCTCTTAGCTGTCTGATTAAAAAAATTACAGTGGGCTGGGAGCCAGCCCATTGTTACCATTGGTTGGCTTTGTTGCCATTCTCATTTGCTTCGTTCCTTTTCGTTGTTTTTCCTTCCTCTTCTTCTTTTTGTCCCTCATCTGGACCACAGCCTCTTTACCATACTTTTGATTGGCTGACAAATACTTCCACTGCTCACATTTTGGGAACCACTTTTATCTTTTTCATTTAGCACTCCATGACAGAGCGTGTGTTTTCTTCCCCACTCGTATATGGTGCTACCTTTCTCAAATGTCAATCCACCCATAGCATCTCCTTCACTCACCTCCACCTGCTCCTCCATTGCTCCTCTACCCTTCAAGGTCAAAGCAAATGAATTAATTATTTTTTATTTTTAAGGGTCCGGCAGCCGCCATGTGCAGCCACGCCACTTTGGGGCCGATTCCGATCTCGGCCGGTAGGGCACCGAATCGGATTCGGCTTTACCGGATCCGATTCGGAGGCCTAGTTCCCGACTGATTCGTACGGGCGTACGCACGAGCAAGTACGATGCGAGCGCACGCGAAATCGCTGACCGACTCGTTCCCAGGTCCGAACCGCTCCGACCGACTTGTACGGACAGGGCTCGCACCACGCAATGGAGACGTTACCTGACCGAGCCAGTACGATGCGTGCTCCGAACAGCCCGACCGACTCGTAGCGTCCGGCTCAGAAGAGCTGTCGGAGCCGGACTTTGGGGGTCCGTGTCGGACCCCCCTGCACGCGTAGCCGCGCGAGTCACACACAGGGGGGACCCAAGGGTCCCCCCATAACATGCATGTACGGTGCGAGTCGCACCGACGCGCACCCACTGTAGGGGCCCCCTGTTCGCGACGTGCCCATTCAGTCAATGGGAGCCCGTGTACGCGTTAGTACGACCGGCTCCCATTGACTTCAATGGAGTCCGACCGAGTCGAGTCCGGCAGCATGCGGCCGCATCGTACTCGCTCGGTCGGACTGCAGGAGTCTGGCTCGGTCGGAAAACTCTCCGGATCCGGCTCGGTCGGAGAGTTTTCCGGCCCAGATCGGAATCGGCCCCTTTGTAGTTCAGAAACATTTTTTCATGCCTGCCTGTGCTGCTCCTTCGACCTCCACCCTCTCTCATTGTTTCCCCCACCTGCCGAACACCCTCTCTTCTGTGTCGCTTGCACTGTTCCACTGGTGGGCGACTGTGTAGTATTGCATTTGCATTTGCACGTATACCCATTACACAAGTGTGCTCGCAAATATAGCATGTCAGTTCACGCTCTGATGTGGAAATTCGTGTTTTACTAGTACTCACAGAATCCTGGAATGCCTAATTAAATACAACAAAACACCGAATCTTAGTTTACCATTTACCCTACGTACTTGTCAGTTTTAACTTACATGAGTTCTCTGGTTGTTACACTGATTTTGATGTATGGGTGATTTTGCACAGGGGTTGAATGTAATTTCCATTGCAATAGGCTTATTCCTTTAGTCCCATCGAAAGTGATCGAGATATGCCTATAATTTGGAGCTGGAGGTAACTCTCAAAGCTCTTCTACTTTGTTTGTTTATATTACTGTAATGTGAAACACCTTTCCATAATCAAACAGTCTTTTAGAATGGTCCTTGACTATTCTGACTTGCTGGATGATTTATTTATTTCATTTTGTTTATGTATGTATGTATTTTATTTATTTATTTATTTATTTTGACTTGTGTGGAGAGTGCAAATCTCTTCACAATAGCCTCACATCAGTGGTTTTGGGTACAAGTGGCACAAATTCCAGATGAACCTAGGTTCATTGCTGTAGCCCTGTGATGTGCTACCAGGCAATCAACCGACAGAGAGGGACATGTAGGCAACATTATGGCAAAGCCTTAGGAACAGCAAGAATCCTTTGGACCTGAGTAAAGGAGATTAAAATACTATTTGTTGACTCGAAGAGCTAGGCATCTAAATGGAGAAGACTGTGATAGAGATAATCAAGTGAATGCCAGAGTGAAGAGGTGAGTGAGAAGCCAAAGATCTTCTGGATTTGAAGTAGTCATTTTCCAGTTTAAGTTGCAGAGTTAGACAATTCATGGGTAGGAGCCCCGGGTGTAAAGAATTGAGGGGGATATTACCAAGGATTTGCGATAATTATCGCAAAGCGCGCTTAGCGCTGTTTTTTTTATCGCCGGCTATCGCTGGATTTCATCGCGGAGATAACGCGTTATTATCAACGCTTATCTCCAAGGCAATAGAAAATCCAGCGATAGCGGCGAAACCCAGCAATAGCGCGAGAAATCCAGCGAAAAATTCACCGCGCTAATGAAAAGCTTGCTAATAGGCAGGTGAGGACTTAACCTTACAATCCACCTCCCATTGACAAGAATGGTTAAGTCAGGTTTTTAGCAGGTGTTAAATTCCAGCGATAATCGCGGTTAGCGCAACTTTTTATCGCTCGCGGGCATTGGTAATAGGGGAAGTTGTGTTTGCGACTGTTTGCAATCGCTTTTAGTTGGGAACGCCTATTTTGCATGTCATTAGCGATAAATATCGCTGACATGCAAAGCGGCACCAAAACGGTCGCTTTCGCCATGAAGCTGTCGCTAACAGCTGTTAGCGACAGCTTGCTAATAGGGAGATAGAAATATCGCCGCTATAGCGGCAAAAGTGCTGCTAAAGCGGCGATAACGCCCTTGCTAATATGCCCCACAGTCCCATATCCCTACTTCCCAAATGATCATGTCACCAGCAGAACCCACTAAGCAGACTCGAGGATTCTGGTGGGGATGTAAAAAGTAATTTCACAAGCTAGCTGGACTTAGGTTTAGGATTTTTTTATTAAGACTGTTTTTTCTTTCATTGGCGACCAGGGAGTTGATTTCAGGGCAATTGTGATGTGGTCCTGTCGATTTAGACTGAACAACAAGCAAGCTGCATAGTTTGAACCCCAATGGGGCTTATTTACAACCCCCTTGCACCGCCAGTGAGTCACTTTTAATATGCAAAATAGTGAGTCACTTTTAATATGGGAAAAAGTGATGTAGCGGCGGCACAAGGGGCTTGTAAATAAGCCCCGATGTTTTTTGGAGAAAGATGCGCTGGAGGGGGAAGTATATAGGCTGTTGCAGTAATCCAAGCAAGACATGACCATGGTGAGCCTTAGGGACACTTTCTGAGAGCAGTAAAACATAGGCAGAACCCCAGATTGCAACCAATCCAATATTTTCACACTTTTCAAGGTAAAAGCATTATCAGCGTGTGTGTATGGGCATATTCCATAAGAAAGAAACAGGCAAACCATTTTCCGCTTCTAGGAGACATCTTCACAGGATCCATGTGAAGCAAAGGAAAAACTTTAATATCCCATGTCTTAAGCATAGTATTCACTAGAGACTGGTTTACTCCAGCCTCATCAACAGATTTTCCAGGCACAACAAGGCAAAGGCTTTCCGCTCTGTCACTCACCTTTTATTCCATGTCCCATAAACAAAGCTAACCCAAGTGGTTGGTTCTTTCCCGAGATAATTAGTGGCCATGATTTGGGATGAACTCCCCATGCATGTGAATAGGATGCAGGGTCATCTTTTCTTTAGGAGGGCCCTGAAATCCTTATTGGTCTGATAACTCTTCTTCTGTTCTGTGTTTTATGGTACTCTGGAAGCACAAAGATGCTTTTTGGAATACGTAAAAGCTTATATATAATAAAAACTGTGGTATGTGTATTTCAGAAGCATCTTTTCCTTAGATGTCTGACCTGTAGATTGATTAGAGATTTTTTTGCCCCACACTCAGTGAAATCTACCAAACCAGGAATTTTTGAAACCCAGGGAATTCAGGTAAGTATGACTCTTATAGTTCACATAACCTTTTGTTTTCTTTCCCCTAAGATGTTATTGATGAAAATAGGTATAGTTTATGGTACATGATCATAATGAAATCGTGCAGCACTCCACACCCATGCAGGCGTTTTAAGGACAGATTTATTCTTAGGATAATAGATATATATTTATTTAATTGCTTGATTCATAAGCTGCTAATATTTAGTAGGCAACAAATTATGTATTTTTAAAGTAAATCAATTATTTTATAGTTTAATGTTTTGGGTTGACTGTAGAGTTAGTGCTAAATGTACAGTAAGGTATTACAAAAAGAATATAGGTTCTCCTAGTCATTTGTATTGCTCCTGAGATTTTATTTTCTCTCACTGCTCTCAAAGGTATTTTAATGCATTATTTAAACATATTTATTAATAATCTGGGGCAAGAACTAGCGGTTCATAAGGCATATTGCCCACAGGTGGGGAAGCATAGTCTACCAGTCTTATTATATGCAGATAATGAGGTTTTGTTAGCAAGAACCGCTAGGGGTCTGAAGTCCTTACTGACCTCCTTTGCCCTCATCATGGAGGGTTTAGATCTTTTGGTGAATGATAAAAAATCATATGTGATGGTGGTCGGCCTGCCTTCTACTAAATCATCTACATTTAAAGTTGCGCCCTCCTCCATGCCAAAGACTAGTGCGTACTCTTACGTTGGGCTATTGTTTGATTTTGCTTTAAGTTGGCTCCCTCTGGTTAACAAGAAGAGGGAGGATTTTGTCAGGGCAAATGCTGCTGTTTTTAGCTTTTCATCATGGCTTGTTAGTAGACCTACTGGGGCTCTTTTACAGATCTATAGGACAAGTGTATCTCCAAAGTAGCATATGGGAACGAGATTTGGGGACACATTAATTTGGACGAGTTGCAACCAACCGAGAACGCCTTTTTGAGACGTTTTCTGTGTGTTCCACAAAATGCCCCCACATTCACAGTGCATGAACAAAAGGGAGCACCCTATATATCCGATATCTTGTCCTCTCCCCCTTTCTCTTTGGATGAGTATCTGGTGCAGGGCCGGATTACAACTGAGTAAGGATATTATAAAAGATTGCCTCTCCCTAGATCACTTTCTTCATATCCCCTGGTTTAAATACATTCGAGATTCCTCCATGAGTTTAGAAATGGTGGAACTATTTAGTAACCCAGATGGGATCTGTAAAATGGATTACAAATGGGTAAAAGACCATTTCTATAAAATGAGATTATCGGCTAGGGAAGAGGGCGCTTTATTGAAGCCTAGTGTCCGTCGATATATTATGCTGAAAACTGTTCCCTCTACAGAACCTTATGTTTTGTGTGTTAAAGGCCGGTATGACAGTTTCTTATTATTGAGGTTTCGGCTGGATCTACTGCCTTTTTTGTTAGCCTACCCCCGTTGTGGGAACTGGGGCCAAAAGCTGTTATTCTGCGACTTTGACAGTATTTCTCCGCAGGACACTCTACTTTTTATGATGTTTTGTAGTTTTTATGTTGTCCCAGGAAATTATATCTTCTCCCTGTATTTAAGAGGGCAAACTTTACACAGGTTCGACCTGCCCTTATTTATTTGCAGATGCTATCAGGAGATATTATATTTAATGTTCTTACTTTTTTAAAGCTGCCGTAAAGCTGAGGCTAGTATTTTTGTAGGGCTGTTTTTAATTATTGTTGTTTTTATATTTATTTTTATATATATGATTGTAGGCTGAATATTATCGGAAGAGTTATTTATGTCTGTACTGCTTTAATGGTTTTTACACTTAAAACCCAATAAAGTTATATATATATTATCTACTGGCGGTCGCCAGTAGATAGTTATAGTTAGGACCTATTTTCCATAGGAAATTCACAACATTCTATTTCCAATAACTTTGGCGCCGGTTGCCGAATCTTCGCGAAATTTTCAAAACTCATGGGGCGCTCCGGTCCGCTCCTATCCTGAAAGTTTAGGGGTGATTCAGAAAGCGGAGGCCGAGAAAAAAGGGGGGTCCCAAAACATGTTTTCTCCATGTTAATTCCCATAGGAAATTTTAGACACGGCTACAGCCCGAACTGCTGAACGGAATTACACCAAATTTGGCAAAGAGGTAGTTCTTGGTTCAGAAAGAACCCTTTTTGTTAAATGGTGTAAATCTGTTCAGTAGTTGCTGAGAAAATCAAAAGTAAAACCACATATATATCTATGGCAGCGGAGGATCCGTGCACCCTCCTGATCACGAGCTGTATGCTAATTGGCTGTCAACACTCCAAACCAGGAAGTGTTGGCAGCCATCTTGTGCCTCGGTAGAACCGAGGCACAAGAAAAGAGAAAAACTAACGCGTAAAACGCAAAAAGGGGGCAGGGTAGAAACACCCTGACCCCCTAGGCCTGCTCAGGGGGTCCCAAATTTTTTTTAAATCGGCGGGATGCGCGTAGGATGCGCAGATCCCGCCGTGGAAAAAAAAAACCGAAGCGCGGGCTCCCGCGCTTCGTTGTTATTGGCCCCCGGGTGGACCAAGTCCCGGGGGCATGTGGGGGTTTATAATAATAATGAGTGGGGGGGCCTCCAAGGCCCCCCCAAGCCCCAGGGACTGCCACCCCCCGGGGCTTTCAATTAAAAATGGTGCGGGAGGGCACTCAGCCCTCCCGCAGCCCCGGGGACCGCCAACCCCGGGGCTTCTTTTTTTAAAATTAAAATTAGCTGTGTGGGGGGGGGCTCGAGCCCCCCCACATGCCCCGGGGACTGCCACCTCCCCGGGGCACTAAGAATTTGAATGTGGGGGCCGTTTCGGACCTCCGAGCCCCGAGGACCACCACCTCCCCGGGGCTTTGCACATGTTGGGAGGGGGCCGCGCGGCCCCCTCCTGGAGCCCTTGATGGCCCTGGGGACCGCCACCCCCCAGGGCCAGCTCCTGCAGTGTCACGGGGTGCTCACCCCCGGGACACTGTAGTTTGCTATGGCAGGGCGGGAGCCTCGCGGCTCCCGCCCTGCCATAGCAAACTGCTTTAGTTTTTGGAAGAGAGAGCAGGAAACCTGCTCTCTCTTCCAAAAACCAAAGAGCTGGTGGGCTAGTTGCACCCCAGGGACCCTCAGGATTGAAGGGGAGTTAATCCCCCAACTTAAAACGCGCCACGGGGCGCGTTTGCACAGTGGTGAAGGGAGGGGGCTGGGACTGAGGTGACATGTGTGCAAACACGCCCTGTGGCGCGTTTTAAGTTGGGGGATTAAGTCCCCTTGAATCCTGAGGGTCCCTGGGGTCCAACTAGCGCACCAGGTACCTCCAGTAAGCGCCACAGAGCTGAGTTGCAGAGAGGTGTAAAAAGGGGCGTGGCCTCGGACCACCTCTCTGCAACGCAGGCCTGTGGTGCTTAGTGGAAGTACCTGGTGGGCTAGTTGGGCCCCAGGGACCCTCAGGATTCAAGGTGACCTAATACCCCAAATTAAATCGCGCCACAGGGCGCGTTTGCACAGTGGTGAAGGGAGGGGGCGGGGCCTCAGGTGACATGTGTGCAAACACACCCTGTGGCGCGTTTTAAGTTGGGGAATTAATTCCCCTTCAATACTGAGGGTACTTGGGGGCCAATTAGCCCACCAGGTACCTTCAGTAAGCACAACAGAGTTGCGTTGCAGAGAGGTGAAAAAAGGTGCGTGGCCTCGGAACGCCTCTCTGCAAATCAGCTCTGTGGTCCTAACTGTAGGTACCTGGGGGGCTAGTTGGGCCCCAGGGACCCTCAGAATTCAAGGGAACTTAATCCCGGAACTTAAAACGCGCCACGGGCGCGTTTGCACACGTCACCTCAGGCCCCCCTCCCTTCACCACTGTGCAAACGCGCCCTGTAGCGCGTTTTAAGAGGTAGTTTTAATCCCCCTGCCCTATTATGTTCTAGGGAATTACAGAGGAGGTCATGCTAATAACAGGGGTACCACAACGCATAGTGCTCCCTAGTGTATGTAGGTTTTTTAACTGTATTCTAAGTGTCTTTTAGCATAGCACTGGCTCTGGTTAGTCAGAGTCAGTTACCACCAGTACCCATCTGAAAATGTTGTGGGCACAGGATGATTTTGCAACAAGGCCTCTTTCTGCTCCTCTGTTGGTTCTTTCTGCACATCTTTTGCTTCTTCCTGCACTTTTCTTCGTCTTTGTGGACTTCTGTTGCTTCTTTCTGCATTTCTTTTGCTTCTTTCTGTGCGTTTTTTCTTCTTTCTTCACATGTCCTACCTCTGTAGGTATAGTTAGAAACTAGCATTTAAAAACCTTTGAAATTCACTGAAAAAACCATAGGTTTCAGGCACGTTATAGTTAGAAATTAGCATTTAAAAAACCTTTGAAATTCACTGAAAAAACCATAGGTTTCAGACACGTTATAGTTAGAAATTAGCATTTAAAAAACCTTTGAAATTCACTGAAAAAACCATAGGTTTCAGACACGTTATAGTTAGAAATTAGCATTTAAAAAACCTTTGAAATTCACTGAAAAAACCATAGGTTTTAGGGAAAGTTATAGTTAGTTGGACATTGCACTCGTACAAAACCCGTGAAATTCCCCCGTTATAGTTAGTTCAGCTAACTATAACTCGCGCCCCCGTAATGCACTGCTGATGACATCACATATTACATCACTCATGACATGGTCAGTGACATCACTGATGACATCTCAAATGACATCACTGATGACATCATCCAGTGACTGTGTGTTTCTGTAAAGTTTAAATATGTTTAATATATATAGGGAAAGGCGTATTGAAGAATGAGTGGGTGTATAATTGTCTGAATGGATGATTTAGTATGTGCGTGACTGACTCTACAAGTGAGTGATTAAACGTATCTTACTGAATGCATGGGTTAGTGACTAAACTGTGTGAATGTCTGTATCCGTCTGTCTGTTGGTGTGTAAGTGGATGCATGGATTTGCGAATAGCTACATGAGTGTCTATATGGGTTATTGATTGGTTCTCTGAGTATCTGTATGGGTGCCTGAGTGTTTGTGTGGGTGGGGTGTGTGTGACTCTGTACATAGATGTGTGAGTGGGTGATTCACTGGGTGCATGATTTCAAGAGTGCATCTGTGATGGACTGCTTGGGTGGGTGAGTGTGTGTATGGGTGTGTTAGTGAGTGAATGTATATCTCAGTGGTACATGTGCGAGTAACTACATATGTAAAAGGCAGTATATATGTGTGTTAGAGTATTTAAATGGCTATAAGTGAGAGTGTGTGATTGTGAGAGTGGCTGTATGGATGCGTGTGTGCTTGTATCAGTTATTGTATAAGAGCGTAAGAATGTGCTAGTATTTGTATGAGTAAGTGAGCTGGTGTGTGTATAACTGTATAGGTGAGTAAATGGGTGTGTAATTAATTTTTGCATGACTGACTAGGTGTGTGAGTACCTCTATGGATGAGTGGCGGTGTGTGAGTGTTTATATAGGTGTATGAGTGCATATGATAGTCCTATACTGAGTGACTGTAAGTATGAGTGACTGTACGGGTGAGTGAGTAGATGTGTGTGTGTAGACCTAACAATCAGTGAGTGGGTATGTAGTTATTGGTATTGGAGTGTGTATGGTTTTGAGAATGGCAGTCTGTAATTTAGAGTGGGTGTATCAAAAGTTATATTAGGGTGTGAGAAGATGCATGAAATTATCACATGGATGATGTCATCAGTGATGTCATCAGTGATGTCATTTGAGATGTCATCAGTGATGTCATCAGTGATATCACTGACCATGTCATGAGTGATGTAATATGTGACGTCATCAGCAGTGCATTACGGGGCGCGAGTTATAGTTAGCTGAACTAACTATAACGGGGGAATTTCACGGGTTTTGTACGAGTGCAATGTCCAACTAACTATAACTTTCCCTAAAACCTATGGTTTTTTCAGTGAATTTCAAAGGTTTTTTAAATGCTAATTTCTAACTATAACGTGTCTGAAAACTATGGTTTTTTCAGTGAATATATATATATATATATATATATATATATATATATACATACCAGTAGCGGTCGGTGGTGGGAGTTCCGCCGGGCGCTGATGTGGGGCGGGGGAGGAGCGATGCAGCGCGCGTAACGAACTTCGTTTTATTTATTTATATGTTTACTTACCTGTAATCAGCCGTAATCCGTAGTTTACTACCCCCCGCCCCACGTCAGCGCCCGGCGGAACTCCCACCACCGACCGCTACTGATACATACATACATACATATATACATATATATATATATATATATATGAAGACCATTCCTGAATGGCACCACTCCTCCACGGCACACAGGCAGGTACGGACCACTCGAAGGACGAGAGTTGGTGGATAAAGTGCTTTATTTAGTCCTCATAACTCCAGCAACCAGTCAATCCTGGCCAGTGCCTCAGCATGACGCGTTTCGACAGAGAAAACTCTGTCTTGTTCACATATATATATATATATATACTTATATATACATTATTTATACAATCAAAAACGATTATAAGCAGATTTCTGTGAACATATTCATTCTAACATTATTACTTGCCAGGCAGTGATGACTAATGCATTAATTTTTAGTTCTTGTCTACAGAAAGCTCTTAGCTGTCTGATTAAAAAAATTACAGTGGGCTGGGAGCCAGCCCATTGTTACCATTGGTTGGCTTTGTTGCCATTCTCATTTGCTTCGTTCCTTTTCGTTGTTTTTCCTTCCTCTTCTTCTTTTTGTCCCTCATCTGGACCACAGCCTCTTTACCATACTTTTGATTGGCTGACAAATACTTCCACTGCTCACATTTTGGGAACCACTTTTATCTTTTTCATTTAGCACTCCATGACAGAGCGTGTGTTTTCTTCCCCACTCGTATATGGTGCTACCTTTCTCAAATGTCAATCCACCCATAGCATCTCCTTCACTCACCTCCACCTGCTCCTCCATTGCTCCTCTACCCTTCAAGGTCAAAGCAAATGAATTAATTATTTTTTTATTTTTAAGGGTCCGGCAGCCGCCATGTGCAGCCACGCCACTTTGGGGCCGATTCCGATCTCGGCCGGTAGGGCACCGAATCGGATTCGGCTTTACCGGATCCGATTCGGAGGCCTAGTTCCCGACTGATTCGTACGGGCGTACGCACGAGCAAGTACGATGCGAGCGCACGCGAAATCGCTGACCGACTCGTTCCCAGGTCCGAACCGCTCCGACCGACTTGTACGGACAGGGCTCGCACCACGCAATGGAGACGTTACCCGACCGAGCCAGTACGATGCGTGCTCCGAACAGCCCGACCGACTCGTAGCGTCCGGCTCAGAAGAGCTGTCGGAGCCGGACTTTGGGGGTCCGTGTCGGACCCCCCTGCACGCGTAGCCGCGCGAGTCACACACAGGGGGGACCCAAGGGTCCCCCCATAACATGCATGTACGGTGCGAGTCGCACCGACGCGCACCCACTGTAGGGGGCCCCCCTGTTCGCGACGTGCCCATTCAGTCAATGGGAGCCCGTGTACGCGTTGTACGACCGGCTCCCATTGACTTCAATGGGAGTCCGACCGAGTCGAGTCCGGCAGCATGCGGCCGCATCGTACTCGCTCGGTCGGACTGCAGGAGTCTGGCTCGGTCGGAAAACTCTCCGGATCCGGCTCGGTCGGAGAGTTTTCCGGCCCAGATCGGAATCGGCCCCTTTGTAGTTCAGAAACATTTTTTCATGCCTGCCTGTGCTGCTCCTTCGACCTCCACCCTCTCTCATTGTTTCCCCCACCTGCCGAACACCCTCTCTTCTGTGTCGCTTGCACTGTTCCACTGGTGGGCGACTGTGTAGTATTGCATTTGCATTTGCACGTATACCCATTACACAAGTGTGCTCGCAAATATAGCATGTCAGTTCACGCTCTGATGTGGAAATTCGTGTTTTACTAGTACTCACAGAATCCTGGAATGCCTAATTAAATACAACAAAACACCGAATCTTAGTTTACCATTTACCCTATGTACTTGTCAGTTTTAACTTACATGAGTTCTCTGGTTGTTACACTGATTTTGATGTATGGGTGATTTTGCACAGGGGTTGAATGTAATTTCCATTGCAATAGGCTTATTCCTTTAGTCCCATCGAAAGTGATCGAGATATGCCTATAATTTGGAGCTGGAGGTAACTCTCAAAGCTCTTCTACTTTGTTTATATTACTGTAATGTGAAACACCTTTCCATAATCAAACAGTCTTTTAGAATGGTCCTTGACTATTCTGACTTGCTGGATGATTTATTTATTTCATTTTGTTTATGTATGTATGTATTTTATTTATTTATTTATTTATTTTGACTTGTGTGGAGAGTGCAAATCTCTTCACAATAGCCTCACATCAGTGGTTTTGGGTACAAGTGGCACAAATTCCAGATGAACCTAGGTTCATTGCTGTAGCCCTGTGATGTGCTACCAGGCAATCAACCGACAGAGAGGGACATGTAGGCAACATTATGGCAAAGCCTTAGGAACAGCAAGAATCCTTTGGACCTGAGTAAAGGAGATTAAAATACTATTTGTTGACTCGAAGAGCTAGGCATCTAAATGGAGAAGACTGTGATAGAGATAATCAAGTGAATGCCAGAGTGAAGAGGTGAGTGAGAAGCCAAAGATCTTCTGGATTTGAAGTAGTCATTTTCCAGTTTAAGTTGCAGAGTTAGACAATTCATGGGTAGGAGCCCCGGGTGTAAAGAATTGAGGGGGATATTACCAAGGATTTGCGATAATTATCGCAAAGCGCGCTTAGCGCTGTTTTTTATCGCCGGCTATCGCTGGATTTCATCGCGGAGATAACGCTGTTATTATCAACGCTTATCTCCAAGGCAATAGAAAATCCAGCGATAGCGGCGAAACCCAGCAATAGCGCGAGAAATCCAGCGAAAAATTCACCGCGCTAATGAAAAGCTTGCTAATAGGCAGGTGAGGACTTAACCTTACAATCCACCTCCCATTGACAAGAATGGTTAAGTCAGGTTTTTAGCAGGTGTTAAATTCCAGCGATAATCGCGGTTAGCGCAACTTTTTTTATCGCTTCGCGGGCATTGGTAATAGGGGGAAGTTGTGTTTGCGACTGTTTGCAGTCGCTTTTAGTTGGGAACGCCTATTTTGCATGTCATTAGCGATAAATATCGCTGACATGCAAAGCGGCACCAAAACGGTCGCTTTCGCCATGAAGCTGTCGCTAACAGCTGTTAGCGACAGCTTGCTAATAGGGAGATAGAAATATCGCCGCTATAGCGGCAAAAAGTGCTGCTAAAGCGGCGATAACGCCCTTGCTAATATGCCCCACAGTCCCATATCCCTACTTCCCAAATGATCATGTCACCAGCAGAACCCACTAAGCAGACTCGAGGATTCTGGTGGGGATGTAAAAAGTAATTTCACAAGCTAGCTGGACTTAGGTTTAGGATTTTTTTTATTAAGACTGTTTTTTCTTTCATTGGCGACCAGGGAGTTGATTTCAGGGCAATTGTGATGTGGTCCTGTCGATTTAGACTGAACAACAAGCAAGCTGCATAGTTTGAACCCCAATGGGGCTTATTTACAACCCCCTTGCACCGCCAGTGAGTCACTTTTAATATGCAAAATAGTGAGTCACTTTTAATATGGGAAAAAGTGATGTAGCGGCGGCACAAGGGGCTTGTAAATAAGCCCCGATGTTTTTTGGAGAAAGATGCGCTGGAGGGGGAAGTATATAGGCTGTTGCAGTAATCCAAGCAAGACATGACCATGGTGAGCCTTAGGGACACTTTCTGAGAGCAGTAAAACATAGGCAGAACCCCAGATTGCAACCGTAAAAGCTTTGTGAGGCAACCAATTAATTTGTGTGTTCGGGGTGGTGGGATGGGACTTCAATTGCAACAAGCAGCCAAGGGATTTGAAGCTGCACAACCTGATTAGTCACACAAATAAATAAAGAGTAATGTTGCCCACCTCAATGGTCCGCTGCTTATAGACCATACAATATGACAGACAATATCAAAGTCAGAGAGGCAACAATACCATCTAGACATAAATAGAAAAGAGGTTCTTGAGTCTTCAGTATTGTATCTGTGTCTTTCTTTAATATTCTTGATTCAACACATGCGCAGGTGTGGTGGGATGATATAGAGTATATCTCCATTTAAGAACATTCCAAAATAGGGCGCTTTTATCAAATGAGATCGGCAGTGTCCAGTTCAACTGGCCAAGTAGATGAAAGCGGAACAGATTCATAGGGCCGAGTAATAGTATTTCAGTTTCATTGTTGATTAGATGGAGCCATCAATGATGAATCTGTGAAAAGCATTGGGACTAATTGTGAAGGCTGACTGGTTCATTTTCTAGGAATGAGGCAAACCAGGATAGCGTCACAGATGCTGTTTGTCTCTACCTTGGATTATACTTTGCAAGTGACAACCCTTTCAAGCACCTTTGATTCAGATGCGATGTCAAGCGATCTTGGCATTACTGATGCCCTAAGGAGATGAGGGTTTTTGGTGGGTGCCACTAGATAGTTTATGTCAGGTTTGAAGGGGGCAAACGTGCTGAGTGGACTTTCAAAAGAAGATGTGGGAGAGAAATAACAGGGCTCCAAGGCTGAAGAGTGGTACAGGGAACAGGTTACCTTAGCACATGGATCTTATTGGTGAAGAATGATCGGAGATTGTGACACAGGGCAAATGCAGATCAAGAGCAATGAAACGATGTTGTGATCACAGATCATTAACATGAAGGAGGAAAAGGAGGTTTCTGTACATAGAGCAGAGCAGGACATTTCTAGAGCCTACAGGCAGATAGTACGTAACGCCTATTCCATTATTTAGATGAATATTAATTCAGATTTGCTGTTCCAATCCAATTTTAAGAAATCTAAACAAAAAACGAAACTGCTGAAACAATATCCTAATAGGACATACGAAAATGAATAGACCTGAGTTAAATAGAACCCATAAAAGTTTTAAAAAATACAACCAGTAAAACATGCTTGCTTTCTCTCACACACTGTTTCTCTTTTCTTTTATGTTCATTTCATCTTTATCCTCTTTTAGCCTAACCAGATGTACAAAGGAAATAAAGCGTTGCTGATTTATTGATTTTACCATAATCTCCACCATTAGTCATTGAATACCCATACACAGATTAAGGTGCTCCGGTTGTCTCAGAAATCTTTTAGAGACTTTGGCTTTTTGAGGGGTTGATCCTATAATATGGACCTCCAAATGAGGTTCTCACACCCGCTTAATATAATGCGATTTCCCCCTGCTGTTTTCAGACACATATTCGGGCAGCTGTATTGGCTAACTAAATGTTCCCATTGACACCAAATAAAAAGAAAATACTCGGAGGAAAATTTCGGCACACAGGACCCCATTCAGAAAAATATTTGTAAATCTTCCTCTGCAGGTTTCCAGGGCACAAATGTGTCATGATAAATTTGTTAAATAATCCCAAAATTTATACATGTCGAATATTACACCATCCTTGAGTAATGTATGACAAATGGGAAGATAATAATGAATGCATACTGACCTTTTGTGAATTGCTCACTAAATATCCAGCTGTTTGCAAGTGAAGATTGAGATTACACTTAAAAATCGATTTGTGGCCTGGGCTCTAAACTCAGAATATTCAATCCAAACCACGTTTTGAAATTCATGTTTCCCCCCGACTCATGAGGAATTTCCCCTGAATAATTGCATAGACACTATACTACTCCACATTAAAGATTATCATTTGGTGCAGATTGCATAATTGTACTTGGGTTTTACAATGGGCTAAGTGTACACATTGCATAATACATACTCTTTCATAGATTGATGTAAGCTGCCCAAACTGTAGTGCAGTGCATTTTCCTTGAGGCTGAGGGCTGGCTGCACCTCTCCCCGTTCCAAAATCAGAATGGAACAGATGGCAAAAACACCAGACAACCAACTTCACGGTCAGATGTCACAATACTACATAACACCTTCCCTTAGAATCTAGGGGCCAGATGTACGACCCTTTCATTTAGCGCCTCGCAATTTGCGACTCATTGCGCGTCGCAATTTGCGAGGCGCTAAATGAAATGTACAACAGTGTTATTACACTGTTTTGCGATTCCCAATGGGGTCGCAAATTGCGAGGCTCATTAATACTAATGAGCCTCTCGCAATTTGCGAGCACATTGGGAATGCCAGCCCTCCCAGGGATGGTGGCCTGCTGGGCTCAGCAGACCACCATGTCTGGGACTGCTTTTTAATAAAGCAGCTTTTTTTCTTAAATGCAGCCCGTTTTCCTTAAAGGAAAACGGGATGCATTTAAAAAAAAAAATGAAACATTTTCGTTTCATTTTTTGTTAAGGGCAGGCAGTGGTCCCTGGGACCACTGCCTGGCCTTAAAAAAATATTTTCTGGATTGAATATTCTGAGTTTAGAGCCCAGGCCGCAATTGCGGTCGCAAAACATTTGTACATGGGGTTGCGCTCGCTATTAGGAAGGGAACGCCCCTTCCTAATAGCGACTCGCAATTCCAAAATAGCGAGTCGCAAATAAATTGTGACTCTCTATTTTGGAATGGTACATACCCCTATTAGTTTTTGCATGCGCAAACGGGTTCGCAAACCCATTTGCGCATGCAAAAACCATCGTACTTCTGGCCCTAATCTAGCAAAATACCAAATATGCATGTTGCTGAAGTGTCGACAGTGGAATAGCTTGCTGATTATCATAATGTTTCATAATCTCTCAACCAGCCAAGTAACCTTTTTAAACTTGTTTCTCAATCATTACACTTCCCTTCCACAGAATGCAGACCACCCTTTGTCCTCACATTCACAGCCTGCCCAACAACTTCCTTCCTCATATTCACACCTATTGTTGCTCGAATATAATTTTACCTTAAATAAATGAAAAGACAAGAGGCATTTGGCAAAACAAGAACAAATTGGTTTAATTAAACACAGCAGCCTGAGAGAGCATCGACAGAGGCGTGTCTGAAGACAGTCTCAAAGATACAGAATTTTTGGTCGCACATATATACATTTTGTGGGTACATTAAAACACTTTGACATTCTTTGAAAAGCATCACAGTCATAAATAACAAGAAGAAACATCTGATAAGGGGGACACAGATGGCTCTCGACCTCGTGGAGAGCTAGTGTGGACCAGTGTGTACGTGTCCAGATGGCCGGTGTGATGAGCGCGTGGTCACCTCGTGCGGTGTGCATGTCATGTCCTGTTCGGCTGAGTGTTCCTAACTACATGTGGCATCTAACTTTGTGGTATTTTGAGAACGCGCGCCTTTGGCCAAAGATGTTTTATTGGGGCCACTCTCCTTGGGCCTGTTTGTGGTGTGACTACCTATCTGTGGGATCGATCATGGTTTTCCCTGGGTGTGCTTTTGTCTTTGGGCTAAGTGTAACCCCACCTGTGACCTGTCAATCAGTAGGCTTGGGTTTGGGTTGTAGGGCAGGTCTGACCACGTATCTCTGACTTGGTTTGATGGGGAGGTCATCTCGGATGAATCCGACAGCAGTGATACGAGTTCGTGAGTGTGATCATGTGTAAAATGGCAGTCATTGATATCATATTTACCAATATTCTTATTATTATACGTACAGTTGTTACATCGTACATCAACATTGCATTCACTGATATTGACATCATTATGCAGGCATAATTTACGATGTACATCGACATTGGATTTACTGGTATTGACATCACTGTGTGTGCATAGGTTACAGCGTACATTGGTGTTGAATTTACAGGTTTATTGACATCATTGAGCGTGCATAGATTACAGTGTACATCAGTATTGCATTTATTGGTACTGCTGCTACTATGGGGGCATACATCAGGGTGTACATTGCTATCCTGTTTATCAGTCTCAACACTATCACAAAATCAGTAAGCCACCACTTTCTACACATTCCACAGATTTCCATCCAATAATTCCAAAACACACTTCCCGACTCTCAACACACCCAACGGGCTTGGATTTGGATAGACCTTTCCTGGCTATCTGACCCAATCTAACATGGGCCCAGTCACAACCTTTAAGTCACACCCACGTGCACATATCTTTACTTTAAAAAAAAATATTTATATTTTTATTGAAATAAACAACAGTGATTTGCGTATACAGTTTTACAATCATGGTGTCAATCATTTACAGTCAATCAAAGCATGGTTTACATTAGTATATTCATTACTTCGGTTATGTTACATGTCTTCCTCTGATTCGTCGTCTAATACCGGAGGTGAGCAGATGTTTCCCCTATATACGTTCCATTTGCCCCACACCCTTCCCCATTTTTTCGGACATCTCCTATTGATGAATGTGGCCTTCTCCGCTACCATAACAGCATCCATGTCTCTGCACCAATTCGTTAAGGTCGGTATGTTTCCTACCCCCCATTTTTGCGCTATATTTCGCTTGGCAATCATCATGCCTGTCGTTGCCCATTGGCGTTCAGCGTGATTTAGGTCTGTCGGTCCCCAGACATTGAGGAGGCAACATTTGGGCTCAGGTGGGACACGTTTCTCAGTGACCTCTGTGATGGTGTCCTTCACCGCCTCCCAGTATGGCGCGAGCTTGGGGCATTCCCATAAGGTGTGATAAAAGGTGCCTGGGGCTCCGCAGAGGCGCAAGCAGCCCGTGTCATGAGCTCTCCCCCTCTTGTGTAGTGTCACCCGTGTATAGTAAGACCTATGCAGTATTTTAAATTGCACTAATCGCAGTCTAGAGGAAAGTGCCAATTCTTTAGGCGATGCTATCGCCTCTTGCCAATCGAGGTCATCCATGACCCCAACAGCTGACTGCCAAAGCTCCCTGAGTCTGACAATGGGGTCCGGCTGGTTATTAATGATTTTTTTATATGTTAATGAGGTTGCTTTTTTGTGTAAATGATCGGTGAGCAGTCGGTCCTCTAAAGGGGATGATTCAGGGAGTGCGTCTGCAGTGGAAAGGGCTGCATTAATCGCATGTTTGATTTGCATGTACCGGAATTGCTCGCCCGGAGCCATCTCGTAGTGCTCTTGCAGATGGGCAAAGATGACTACCTCTCCTTCGTGCCATAGGTCCCCCAACCGTGAGATACCAATCAGATCCCATTTTTGTAAGCCTTTGCTGTTTCCCAATAGTCCCAATTTACCCGTGTCCCACAATGGAGTATGTTGTGTCAGTCTGTCTGACCAACCTAGGTGTTTATTCACCATGTGCCATATACGGATTGAGCGTGCTGTTGGGACTATGAGGTCTCGGGCCTTTCGTTTATTGTATAATGCTCTATGAACGCCTCCTGTACCTAGGGTCAGTTTGTCCATGCGATACGACGGGTCTGTGTCTGGTGCATGAAGCCATTGGTTGACGACTGTAAGTTGAGAGGCCCAGTAATACACTTTAATGTCAGGTAGGGCAATCCCACCGTCATACCAGCTGCGTACAAGTTTAGTCGCTGCCACTCTTGCCGGTTTGTTGTCCCATAAGAGTGCGGCGACTTCCGAATTGATAGCCTTGAAATATGAGTCGGGAACTGGATAGGGTGTGTTGTGTAATGCATACAAGAATCGGGGCAGGGCCATCATCTTAAAGAGAGCCGCTCTACCCAGTAGGGTGAGTGGCAGCATTTTCCAGTGCTTGATGTCACGCTTCAGTCATTGCAGCGGGACCTGTAAGTTAAGTGTTATAAAGTTGTCTGGATCTGATGTTACATGTATGCCAAGGTACTTGAAGCTATCCGTAACTATCTGGACCTTGCAGCCTTTTGGGAGATGCCGGGGCTGACCATGTAATATGTATAGTACGGATTTATCCCAATTAATGGCATATCCGTATACAGTACCAAATACTGCGCAAATATTAAGTAAAGCATGAAGGGATCTTGTGGGCGAGGCGATATAGAGCAGAACATCGTCGGCATAGAGGGATATACGATCTTCCCATCCCTCCCTCCATTTTAAGCCGCGGATCCTCGGATCCCACCTTATCCAAGCCGCCAGGGGCTCCAGGGCCAGTGCGAACAGTAAGGGCGACAGTGGGCAGCCCTGCCGCGTCCCTTTCCCCAGGATGATCTCCCGAGATATGTGTCCATTGGCGACTACGTGCGCCACTGGGTTGGTGTAAAGTAGATGAATCCAGGAACAGAACTTCGGTCCAAACCCTAGGTGTTGAAGGACCGCAAATAAGTATGCCCATTCCACCGAGTCAAAGGCCATTTTTGCGTCTAGGGAGAGTGTGTCTCCTGTAGCAGTATGACTGCCGGGGCTAGGCGTTTTAAATATTGTAGCACCAGTCCACGTTTTATCTTATCCCGCAGTCCATTTACATTCCAAGAGAGGAATGACAGCGTTGGCGTTGCGGTGTGTTGTTCTATCGGATCAGACAGTGCCATAGGAGAGGTAGGTGATTGTGACATGTTGGAAAGCTGATATCTTTACTAACCAATTCCCAAGATGACTGTGTATCAATAGTTGCAGAACATTAACCATTAAAACATTAACATGTGAAACATTACCATATTGCAGATATATATTTCTTACAGCTAAGTTAAACACTTCTCCCCCCCTGCACAGTTGGAGTAGTGACATGGCTATATTATCATCGTTCCCATTCGTACGGGGGGTAAGTGAGATGTTCATCATTGTGGCAAAACTAAAAATTAACAACACCCTACCCACCCTACCCTTAAGAAACAAATCCCCCCTCCCTGAAACCCTGCCTAGTAGGTCCAGAACTACCCACCACCCCAATAGCAGAGTGCCTACGATCCCCAAATTATAGAACATCAAAAGTAGGGTCGCGTGGTATTAGCGCCCAGTAGCCTCCCTCACCCGGGCCCGCCACAGCGCCCCTATATTGTTGAGGGTTAATAACATTTCCCAGTTTCATTTGTTCGTTTGGCACAACGCCAGTCCAGAACTTAGACTACAGAGAAAGGCAGGATATGTCCTGAGGACGGGGATCCCCTCACCCCCGCCGCCTCTGAGGGAGGCAATAAATGAAATGGCTACAGACCATATGAGTTCATGCCGACCGTCATGTTCCAGTACATGCTGCGTCGCTGTTAGGGCTGCCAGATCGAGAACTTCTGGATCTTGATGGGGAGCGCATCTTGTTTCCACGCCATTGTAGAGAGTCTTTCGGACGTTGGACCATGTTTTCGCGGTTTTTCTCTTCCCCGCGGCGACACGACTATCTTTAGTTTTTTTGATAACAAGATTTTATTGTTGTCCACAGCGATGCATATATAATCAGCTAGTGATTATACAGCGTATGTGCTCACAAATACCATTGTCAGAACATTTTCCATGTTTGATATAACAGATATAGAAAAAGGAAAAAGGGGAAAAGGAAAGAAAAAAGGGGAAAAACAAACTTTCCCGCGCCGCCCCCTCAGTCCCCACCTCCTGCAACCAAACGTTAGGACCAAGTGTCAGATTATTCCAGAGCATGTGGGATTAGTGCAAATACAGTCAGTCACGTCCTTCTCCTAGGACAGTCAGTGGAAAATGCTCAAATCTCTCAGCCATGGTGGCCATACCATGTTGGGAAGGCCCTTCGAGAGATAGTTCACCATTGAAGCTCAAAGGCCTCAAATGCAAAATGCAAATTTTTAATGTTGCTAATTAGGTGTGCAATCAGTACTATGTCCCAGAGCCTTCCATACCATTAACAAATCGATGGAGCATCTGGTTTCTTCATCCATAATGCTATGGCTAATTTTGCTGCTCCCAGACAGCTCAAAATTATTGCTTTGTCATTATGCATTATACGTTTAAGCTCTGTGGGTATCAGCCCCAGAAAAATAGGGCTGGTGTGGAGGGCAATTGGAAGCCTATGAACTTCTGCAAGGCTTTGGATACTTCATTCCAGAAAGATCGGATATGTGGGCATTGCCACCAAATATGTTCAAAAGTGCCTATTTGACCACACTTTCTCCAGCACATGGAGCTAGAGCTTGAAAACATTTTATGGAGTTTTGTGGGGTAAAAGTACCAACTGCAGAGCAATTTGTAGTGTATCTCTTATGTTTTGATGGAGATTGAGTATTTGTGGATGCTTGACAACAACCTGTCTCATCCTTATCCGTGATTGTTCTGTTTAGTAATCTGTTCCATTTATTCTGTTAAGCCCACTTATGTGCAGGGGTACTGTCCCTCTAAGTAGATGTGAGTCCTCTCTGTGTCATTAGCATAACTAGCAATGTTTTTAAATGCTGTTTTGTCTCATGCCGCTGCGCATTTCTTAGTTTGCAACATTACCCAGTGTTGTAATTGTGTGTATCTTAGTCTTTCAGTTTTGGGCAGCTGAAAGTCTAGTTTACATTGCGAAAAGGTTTTTTTTTACCTGATGGAATAAGTCAGAAATGTTAGCATGTCGAGAGTACTACACAATTGGAAAATCTTGGTCCGTCAATCCGACAAGTCCAACACTTTGTCTGCAGAAAAACATGAAGAATTATTGATGATCGAGCGACCCACAGACAGGCGTAGTCCCGGGCGGAACCCAGGGCTGCAAGGTGCGTTCGAAGTGCCGATGATCAATGTGTCCTGCAATTCACACTAATCCTCGCAGCTAGCTGCGTTCTTTGACACTTCGAACATGCTATTATTTTGTGTATATTTTAAAGTTTTCTTTCATATATCTGTCAACACTAGGTGGGCGGCATAGTGTTGTTTGTCCTTTGAAGCACACATTACCATATGACTTTACCTCTACATTTACCCTAAATTTGTGATGTGCAAGCTGAGCGGCTGACCACTACCACCTTTGTTTGTATATAAGTCAGAAATGTGCCTAGAACCTCCTAGGTGCCTCCGTGTAAAAGCTGATCTATCAAATGCTGGAGTAAAATCTGGATGTGCATATCTTGTTGTACACAGGGAAGGATATGTTTTTAGAGCTTCTTGTTTATCAACTGTGTCCCAGATTCGGAGGAGTTGTGCCCACTGGCATCCATAAATATGCATTACAAGGTCTGTGAGAAATAAATACAGGACTCTGGGCAAGATGTTCATTTTGAGAGATGTCTATCTACACTAACCGTGTTTGATTTTATTTGCTAGTAGAGGGTAATTGGTCCTATACATTTCCTGGACTCTGGGTGTCAAATGAATCCCTAAGTATTCAATCTGAGACGAAGTCCATTTTAATGCCAATTTTGCTTTTAAGTCCTCTTTTAGTTCTCTGGGAAGTTTGATAATAAGTTTGATAATAAGCACTTCAGATTTGGATATGTAAGCAACACGAGCGTAAGTGGAGACGATCGTACAACGCCGGAGAAAAAATAGCTTACAAAAATAGCAGAAAGCTCTATCACCATCAGATTAAACTCGCCAAAAAAGAGTACTACTCAAAGAAAATACAGGAGGCAAACCAAGACCAAAAAGTCATCTTCTCGGTCATAAAGTCCTTTACAAACCCCAAAGCGGTACAGAAAGAATTACCCCCGTTGCAAAACCTGTGTGATGATATTTCAGTGTTCTTCGAAGAAAAAATTCAAAAAATCCAAAAGGACTTTGTAACGGTTCCTTTCCATGCCCAGGATGTTACTCACGAGCAAGTTCCCGTTGCCACCGCTCACTGTATCCAAACTTTTGAACCAGTATCACTAGAACAGACTCGTGAGGCTATAGGAGCATGCAAATCAGGCTCACCCTTGGATGCCTGCCCCCCATGATCCTCCACAAAATCATAGATACAGTCAATCCAATTATAAATCAGATAGTTCATTCTTCTTTAAGCTCAGGTATAGTTCCAGATGAATGGAAGCTTGCACTGGTAAAACCACTGAAAAAGAAACAAAACATCGACCCCTCTGTGCTCTCAAACCTCCGCCCTATTTCCCTACTTCCCCTGCTAGGCAAAATCACAGAAAAATTCGTACACAAAGAACTAACCAAATTTATTGAAGCCACTAATATCCTCCACCCTCAACAGTCTGGCTTTAGCCCCAAGCATTCCACAGAATCGTCTCTCCTGGAAATAACTGACGCACTAAAAACTATAGCCGACAAAGGCAGGAAAGCAGTTCTGATCCTACTCGACTTGTCTGCCGCGTTCGATACCATCTCGCACAGTATCCTCCTGAAGCGACTCGAACGCAGCGGCATCTCAGGTACCGTTCTGGAATGGATAAAATCATTTCTCACCAACCGCAGACAAGCGGTTACCCTTGGTACTTTCCTCTCGGTGGAACGCAACATAACAACAGGAGTCCCACAGGGCTCATCATTGAGCCCACTGTTATTCAACATTTATATGATCCCGCTCATCTCTCTGATAGGATCCTTTGGGATTGAAGTTACGTCCTACGCAGACGATACCCAAATGATCCTTTCTCTGGATAACAATTCTACAGACGCCGAACTTAACTTTAAACGCTGCCTATCTGAAGTCATCCAGTGGATGAGGGAAACCCCCTTAGATGCAACACCGAAAATACTGAAATCCTCCCCATAGGGAAAGATGTCTTATTCCAGCCTTGTAAATGGTGGCCTGAGGGAACAACACCCCCGCCTGACATGGTCAAGGTAGCCAAAAATTTAGGAGTACAGTTCGATACTCCGCTTTCCTTCCTCGCACACGCTGCAGCTGTAGCAGGGACCTGCTTTAGCCTCATCAAATCGTTAAAAAAATTCTTTGATTTGATTCCACTTGCCGCAAGGAAATCAGTGGCAGTGGCCTTGATTCTCTCGCGCCTTGACTACTGCAACAGCCTTTTGGCAGGTGCCAACAAATCTACACTAAAGAAACTACAAGTGGTCCAACATGCTGCGGCACGTCTAGTTTTAAAACTTCCACGAAGATCCTCAGCATCTGCGGCACTAAAAGTCCTTCATTGGTTTCCACTGCACAAGAGAATTCTCTTTAAAATCCTCCTAATCACCTATAGAGCCATGCTTAAATTGGAACCTAAGTACCTTTCAGCACGGTTCACTCCCTACATCACAACTAGGACTCTCAGGTCCTCATCAGCCAACCTCCTTAAACCACCCATTTTCAGATGTAAAACAAAAGGAGGAAAAACAGTGGCCGCCTTGGGGACCAAAGCCTGGAACCTTCTACCAACTCACCTAAGATTGCTAAAAACAGAAACACAATTCAGGAAGGCTCTGAAAACTTGGGTATTTAGCACCTCAGACGAATGATGCCTTTCTCTCATTTAACATCCCTGGGGCCCCCCTCTCACCTCCATCCAACCAGCGCCAGGATGCTCCTTTCGGAGTGGCAGTTAGCGCTTTACAAATACTAACTTACATTACATTACGTTACATTACATGTTTATTTTGTATCCTGTAAGAGTTTCGTAGGTTTGGAGATGCTGAAGTGCATGTTCTAGGGAACTTGAGGGAACTGTCTAAGTGAGGACAAGATCGTCTGCGAACAGGGCTAATTGATATTCATCCGCTCCAAATGTTAACATTTTAATGGCTTCAGTCGCTCAATTGTGGGCTGCTAATGGCTCTACACTTAGAGTAAAGAAGAGGGGTGGCAAAGGGCAGCCTTGTCTCATGCTCCTTGTCAGCTTAAAAGGGTGAAAGATCTGTCTTTTGAGGGCTACTCTGGCTGTGGGTGTTGCGTAACTGGCCATTATCATTGTAATCAAATAAATCCAATCCAATCCACCTTGTCAAAGGCCTTTTCCACGTCCAGTGTGACTAGGACTGCTAGACTGCTAGGATATTTTTCTTAACCACTTTTCAGAAAGGTGGATCAAGATCATTAGTTTGTCTGCCTTCGACAAAGCCTGATTGGTCTGGGTGTATAATGCCCTGGAGTAAATCATTTAGGGCCAGAAGTATGACCCTTTCATTTAGCGCCTCGCAATTTGCGACTCATTGCGAGTCGCAAATTGCGAGGCGCTAAATGAAATGTACAACAGTGTTATTACACTGTTTTGCAATTCCCAATGGGGTCGCAAATTGCGAGACTCATTAATATTAATGAGCCTCTCGCAATTTGCGAGCCCATTGGGAATGCCAGCCCTCCCAGGGATGGTGGCCTGCTGGGCTCAGCAGGCCACCATGTCTGGGACTGCTTTTAATAAAGCAGCTTTTTTTTTAAATGCAGCCCGTTTTCCTTAAAGGAAAACGGGATGCATTTTTTTTTAAAAAATGAAACGTTTTCGTTTCATTTTTTAAGGGCAGGCAGTGGTCCCTGGGACCACTGCCTCGCCTTAAAAAATATTTTTAGAGACAGTCACAAAGTAGAAGGGGTCCCCTGGGGACCCCTTCCAAATTGCGACTGCATTACCACCCTCTTGAAGAGGGTGGTAATTTGCGAGTGTTTTGCGACCGCAGTTGCGGTCACAAAACATTCACACATAGCATTGTGGACGCAATTAGGAAGGGAACACCCCTTCCTAATAGCGACTCACAATTCCTAAATAGCGACTCGCAAATATATTGCGACTCGCTATTTAGGAATTGTACATGGCCAACAGTGATTTTGCATGTGCAAACGGGTTCGCAAACCCGTTTGCGCATGCAAAATCACGTCGTACATCTGGCCCTTAGTCTATTGGCTACAATTTTGGTGTATAGTCTAACATCTATACACCATATAGGAACTGCAGTGTTTGGAGTAATTACTGGGTTTTGGGATAATGGATATCACTGCTTCCATCATGGAAGGTGTTACGGAGCCCCCGTTGGCAAATGTGTTGAGCAGGGAAGACAGTCAGGGGAGCAGTTCATGTTGGAAAGCTTTGTAAAAAGCACTGGTGTAACCATCCGGACCTTGTGCTTTCCCTGCTTTTAGTTTCTGAATAGCCATTTTCACTTTATCCTCTAGTATAGGGGCTGCCAATTGATCTGTGTAAAAGGGGAGATTTTGCTTGTCGTGAGGTTCCTACTAATCCGTAGGATCTGCGCATTGTTTGGACAACATAAACTAGGGGCTTGGTGGCAAGACTGATACCGGACACCCCCGCAGGATATGTTGGCCTATAGACCAGCTAGCTCACAGTGCCACCGTAAGCCCCCTTAACCTATCAGGGTGCAAATGGTTTTCTGGCAACCACTGAACATGACAACCCTGACCCCTCAGGGATCATGGAAACAGTCCAGAACTTTTTGCTCAGTCACTCGTGCTCATGTATTCTCAGAGAAATATATAGAGAATACACAGTGGGACGTTTTCAATAATATTTATTGAACCAACGTTATTCTTGCATAAAATACATGTGCTGCAATGATTAGTGGACAGAAGCAGATAAACGTGATTACAAACACCAAAAGCATAAATAGTAGATGTAGTTCTACCATGGTGCTAAAACAATGTATATATGCAGGCATATAAAACAAGGCGGTAATTGAGCGTACTCCTACTATGTGAACCCTACTCTAACTGTACCTAGATTGTAGTAGGTGTAGAGCCAAGAATCTTCCCAAGGGACGATCCAACCCCATTACCTGATGCAATAGAGTGAAGGACCCCATCTTGGTGATGAACCGGACACCCCTCACGAGATGTCGGACTGCTGCATGGTGAGTTCTCAGCATGCAAGGACGTTGGTTTCAGCGTAAGTGCCTCCTCTGCTAATCTATCGGGATGCTCATATTTTATAATAGAAAGCAGCCTTACGATGTGCGTATAGATTAGTGATGTTATGGATACGTAGATAGTCCTGTCGCCCCGTGTATGAAGATAGTGATGACATTTGTACATAGTGCGAAATGAGACCTTGTATATGATGTTCAGGGCGTTGTGATAATGTTGTGCGAAGCTAGATGTGTAAACAAGTTTAGTGTCAGGAAAACTAATCCAACATTGTCGTGCATGCAAATATGTGCAAAAGGTCACAGCTGAAAATGTTATTTGTGAGGACAATGTACGAAATAAGCTGCTTCGCTACATGGGCCTAGCTTGGGAATATAGCATAGTAAGATGCACTCAATGTACATAGTCCTGCTGGGCGAGCATTGGTCAGCTGCGTAAAGGCAGTCATAGAAGTTCTGAAATTCGCTCAACTTGTCAGATTCCATTTGTAGGAGGGCACTGTCCATGGATAGTATCTCCTTAATATAGGAGTTCGTTGTTTTTCATCGGAGGAGTCTGGTGAGGTGGAGTCCTATCTTATTGTGATTCTCATAGGAGTGTTGTTTCAAGTAAGGAAGGTGAGTTCTGCTTTATTGGTTATGATAGTTCTTAATTGACCTCTCAGTAATGTCAGTTGTCTCATTAGTGAAAGTGTGGAGCTATTGCTTTGCTGTTGAGCGTATCACCGATTCCAATGTCTGGGTTAAGGCTAAGCAAAGTTTTGAGATGTTGGCCATAATGGAAAAGAAGTTCCCCTTTAAAGTGGCCTTAAATGCTTCCCATAGTGTCATTGGGGAAACCTCTGTATGCCATTGGTTGCAAAGTATTCATCAATGGATTCCCCTATTTCCAATCTGAGAACTGGGCCACGCAACATGGAGGGGTGCAGAGCCTTCTCCTAGAGAACTGGGTCTTAGGGCCCATCCACATGTGAAGGGTGAGAGGTGCGTGGTCTGAAATCGAAAATCGGAGTATTGCAATTTAGACTCCATCCTTTATACGTCATCTGTCAGGGCTCGCTCCAAGACGTTAAAATTTACCCCAAGGAACATTTGTATAATCTCAAGCCAGCAGAGCTAAAAATCTTCAGTGGCTGCAAGAAAATGCATACTACTTACCTGGTGCATAAAGAAGTTGAAGAAAAGCAGAATTCGGAAGCAGCATTCTAAAAGAGATGGAAGAACCAGGGCAGTCGTGGGTGAAGGTTGCTGGTCTAGTGTTCTTCCCATTGAGTTCTTGCAAGAGTCTCGGAGGAGGGGTGAAGGGCACCCTTAGCTTTTAGAACTGCGCACTTCACCTCAACCCCTTCATCTTTTACTGCACATGCGTGACTAGATGGTTGGAGCCAGGGTATTGTATTCGCTGTGCACATAATAGTTTTAGCAGTAGGGTAGTGTCTTCACGATAGCGCGGGTACAGTTAGATAGTCATATTTTGTACGCTTGGCTTTGCGAGTTCAAAGAAAATGTATTCTACGATACACCAATTCGAAAAAGAAGGAAAAGAGAACAAAAATCGATTTTTGGTGAACTAAGGGAAAAAAGTGAAAGTCTTACCTGAATTCTTGAAGACTTCAAGGAGTCCACGGCAGAGCAGAGTCTGTGTAAAAGTAAAAGAAAGTAAAATGTTATGATTGTAAATTGTGAACTGTTAAAAGAAAAAGAACAAAGGTTACAAGAAGATGGCATGAGTGTGTAAAAGAAGTAGATACTTGAGAAATAGCTCTAAAAAGAGCAGAGAAAAATAAATAAAAAGAAAACGTAGGTTCCAGAAGTTTTCTAATTGAATCATAAAATAGAAGAGAAGCAAAAACCTTAGTGTAGTGGGTAAGTGTAATAACAGAGGATATATATACTTATTAATTAGTAGAGAGAGATTTAAGCTAGAGTAGGAAGAAAGTACCAGTTGTGTTTTATAATTGCATTGAATTCTGCATCTCTGTATTCTACTTAAAATCCATGAAGAAGATTGAGGAGATCATAAGGTGAACCAGAAGAACTAGATGAGGCAGTCTCTTCTCTATCCCCATCTCCTTTCCCCCTTTGGAGTTCACTCAGTTTTCAAGTACAGTGGAGGCTGGGGATAAGTCTGAGTTGGGATCTATGTATCAATTCTGCTCCTGTGTGGTATGGAGAGTTTCATTCTCCGAGTATAGTTTTCTGACATCATCCTTGTGAAATTTCGCATTTATTTTGATGTTATATTTACTGTGTGCCTTTAATAATATTAATGTGTGAACGTATAAATGCATTAATGAAATGTAACTATTGAGAAATTTAAGCTTTATAAACATGTGCACTGATGTTCAGTTTAAACATGAAGATATATTCTGTGTTCATGTTTGCATTTATACTGAGAAGGCGGAGTTTAGGCAAAACTCCGACTCCGCAGCGGAGTGGAGTTCTGAGCCCCAGGCTCCACCTTTAGCTCCCTGCCTCCACACCCCCTAATAAATATTTAAAAAAATAAAATAAATAAGATTTAAAAAAAATACACTTACCTTTATATGCGGTGTCTCTGGGTTGCCGCAGTCCTACCACGACGTACGTATGATGTAGGGGTTTGCAGGGACCACTGCGAGGAGGAGGAGGACAGCCCGGAGACGCCGCGTATAAAGGTAAGTGTATTTTTTTTAAATCTGATTTAAAAAGAATATTTATTAGGGGGGGTGGAGGCGCGGAGCGGAGTTTTTGCCCAGCTCCGTGGAACTCCACGTTGTGCAACTACGCCAGCTCCGCCCGGGCCTGATTTATATTTTAAGTCACATTTGCATATATTCTGAAAGTCATATTTGAAAGTGTAAATATGTGCTTTTAGTCACGTTTGTATTTGTTCTTGATTTACATGTGCACAAGTATAAGCACGTATTTTGAAGTTCACATTTAAATGTTTAGTTAAAGTTAACACAAGGAGATGATGGACGGAGCGCTGAAACTTTTCAGACACTCACTCCCAGTCACAGATCTGGGTTGAATCCATCATCATTCTTTAGCTCACTTCGCCACCTCAGTTCAAACCCAGCTATATGCAAATCAGTCTTGACCCTGTGCCTCATGATGAGGGTTATGAACCCGAAACCGGTCCCAGGATGCTTGTTTCCGGTCCAGGGAAGACATGGCTTGGCAGTTCGGGCTGGACTGTTCCCATGAGGCACAGGGTCAGACTGATTTGCATATGGCCATGTCTGAACTGGGGTGGCGGAGAGAGCTAAAGAAGGATGATGGATTAAACCCAGATCAGTTGACTGGGGGTGAGTGCTTGCGATGTTCAACACTCCGTCCATCATCCCCTTTGGTTTTGCTAAGTTCGCCCTAAGTTGGCAGGGTATGCCCAGACGTGGGTCCCTTGCTCACTTTGCCACTGGATTCAAGATAGCCTGGCTGATGAGGGTTATGAACCCGAAACCGGTCCCAGGGTGCTTGTTTCCGGTCCAGGGAAGACATGGCTTGGCAGTTCGGGCTGGACTGTTCCCATGAGGCACAGGGTCAGACTGATTTGCATATGGCCATGTCTGAACTGGGGTGGTGGAGTGAGCTAAAGAATGATGATGGATTAAACCCAGATCAGTTGACTGGTGGTGAGTGCTTGGAATGTTCAACACTCCGTCCATCATCCCCTTTGGTTTTGCTAGTTAAAGTTAGCCTGACTAAAGGCCTTAATTTTGAAATATATTTTGTCTGGTTAGTGTGTTTTTTCTTTTGCAGATGCGTTTGCAAGGTTTCATTAGCTAGAGAAAAGGAGTATTGTTGTGTGTTTTAGTTTATTGATAGCAAGGCCCGAGAAGACAAATCTTGGCAAGAAACGTGAAGACCTAATGAGCAGATGAAGACTCCTGTTCATCGCGTATCAGGAACGGGGAATGCTCAAGGTTGCAGTAACTATCCAAGTTCTATGGGATGGGAACTTCAAGTGATGTTGCAAATCCATACCACAAGAAGTGAAATGATTGGTTCCTGGTGGGGTGAGAAGAGATGTGATTGTTGTTGAAGTTTTATTGGATTTAATTAGTTTTCACTTTGTTAGAAGATAGATCAGATTTCTTAGACTTGGAGGCGTACAGACCTCTCTGCTTCCTTTATTCTTGCAACTGTGAAGCTTGATGCTAATTCTGAAAGACTTCTACTGGAGTCTTTACTATGCTGACACCTTCCCACATTTCCAAATTTCCTTGGGACTTCCACTATATAATCCATTCTTATTCTAGATTTAGAACCTTGATTAGATGACTTTAGAACTTATTCATGTTTAGGAGAGAGAATCAGATTTTTTCTAAGGAACACATATTCTAATTCTCAGTTTCTGTATTGCTGTGACTGTGATTATTTTATATCTTATCCTACTGAGACGGAACCTATTGCGATATTTCATCTTTCCACCTGTAATCCGGTATATTTCTAATATTCTCTTGACCTACATATATACTGAACTGATTATTAATTGATATTAAAACTATTTCACTTTAACCTCTGATACCTGCTGCTTATTGTGTGGCCAAATGGGCCTCATGAAATTTGAATTGTTTTATTATTGCAAACTCCCTTGGCCTCTCAGTCAACTTAAACCCTTCGCTGCTAGGCCTTTTCCCCCCCTGTGCTAAGCCTTTTTTTGGCTATTTGGGGTAGTTCGCGCTTAGGCCCCTGTAACTTTTTGACCACATAAGGTATCCGCGCCAAATTTGCGTCCTTTTCTTCCAACATCCTGGGGATTCTAAAGGTACCCAGGGTTTGTGGATTCCCCTGGAGGGGACCCAGAAATTAGCCAAAATACAGCAAAATTTTGGGTTTTTGGGGAAAAATGGGAAAAAAGTGCTGCAAATGAAAGCATCTGGGTTTTTCCCTGCAAATGATATCAAAAAAGGGTTTGTGGGGCTGAAATCACCATTTCCCCAGCTTTTAGGGAATGCCAGACTTTTGTCAGAAAACCCAAAAATTTTACACAGTTTTGGCATTTTTCTGGGACATAGCCTATTTTTGCTATTTTTTGTGCTTTCAACCTCCTTCCAGTTAATGGTAGAAATGGGTATAAAAGCAATAATGGATCCTGGAAAGCTATACATTTTAGTAAAGTAGACAAAATTTTGAATTCATCAAGGGGTCATTGGTGTAGATTCTTCAAGGTTTCTTTATAGAAACTAACAGTGAGATATAGGAAAAATTAAAAATTAGTTGGAAAAAACAGCCTTTTGTGTCAACGTTTTCACCTGTAACTTCTTCTAATTATGACATCTCTTTGAAAGCAATATACCGTTACATCCGCGGGACCTTACTGGTTGTGGGGATATATAGGACTTGTAGGTTTACCAAGAACCAGACGAACCCAGAGCCAATAACTGAGCAGCGACTTGCAATGGTTTTTTATTATGTACCGGGTATATAGCAATTATTTTGGGAAAATGAATACATGGAAAAATTGTTATGAAAGACACCTATGTATTTCTGAAATGGGAACAAAATGTAGATTTTAGAAACAGTAGATATTTGCACATTTCCGAAATTGGGAGTACCCATACTAGCATGAGAATTATAGGTCATTTTTCAAAATGACTTATTTTTTACACATTGTCTTTCATTTGGAAGGCAGAAATGCATCGAAAGTCAATAGGTAATAACAGTTGCTCTACAATTATGTGTTACCCTAAGTCTCCCAATAAAAATGGTACCTCACTTGTGTGGGTAGGCCTTGTGCCCACAACAGGAAATGGCTCAAAATACAACGTGGACGTACCACATTTTCACAATGAAAAATTACCCTTTTTTTGCAAAGTGCCTAGCTGTAGTTTTTGAACCCTAGCTCTGCGGGCACTTAGGGAAACCTAGCAAACCTATACATTTTTGAAAACTAGACACCCAGGGGAATTCAGGATGGGATGACTTGACTGGCTCTCACCAGGTTCTGTTACCCAGAATCCCTTGCAAACCTAAAAAATTGGCAAAAAACACATTTTCCTCACTTTTCTGTGGTGGAAAGTTCTGGAATCTGCGTGGATGCACAAAATTCCACCCGCCCCGCGTTCCCCAAGGTCTTCCAAAAAAATGGTACCTCACTTGTGTGGGTAGGCCTAGTGCCCGCGACAGGAAGCAGCGCAAAACGCAACGTGGATGCACCACATTTTCACAGTGAAAAATGACCCTTTTTTGCAAAGTGCCTAGCTGTAGTTTTTGAACCCTAGCTCTGCCGGCACTTAGGGAAACCTAGCAAACCTATACATTTTTGAAAAGTAGATACCCAGGGGAATCCAGGATGGGGTGACTTGACTGGCTCTCACCAGGTTCTGTTACCCAGAATCCCTTGCAAACCTAAAAAATTGGCAAAAAACACATTTTCCTCACTTTTCTGTGGTGGAAAGTTCAGGAATCTGCGTGGATCCACACAATTCCACCCACCCCGCGTTCACCAAGGTCTTCCGAAAAAAATGGTACCTCACTTGTGTGGGTAGGCCTAGTGCCCGCGACAGGAAGCAGCGCAAAACGCAACGTGGACGCACCACATATTCACAGTGAAAAATGACCCTTTTTTTGCAAAGTGCCTTGCTGTAGTTTTTGAACCCTAGCTCTGCCGGCACTTAGGGAAACCTAGCAAACCTATACATTTTTGAAAAGTAGACACCCAGGTTAATCCAGGATGGGATGACTTGACTGGCTCTCACTAGTTTCTGTTACCCAGAATCCCTTGCAAACCTAACAAATTGGCAAAAAAAACACATTTTCCTCACTTTTCTGTGGTGGAAAGTTCTGGAATCTGCATGGATCCACAAAATTCCACCCACCCCGCGTTCCCCAAGGTCTTCTGAAAAAAATGGTACCTCACTTGTGTGGGTAGGCCTAGTGCCCGCGACAGGAAGCAGCGCAAAACGCAACGTGGACGCACCACATTTTCACAGTGAAAAATGACCCTTTTTTTGCAAAGTGCCTAGCTGTAGTTTTTGAACCCTAGCTCTGCCGGCACTTAGGGAAAGCTAGCAAACCTATACATTTTTGAAAAGTAAACACACAGGGGAATCCAGGATGGGGTGACTTGACTGGCTCTCACCAGGTTCTGTTACCCAGAATCCCTTGCAAACCTAAAAATTGGCAAAAAAAACACATTTTCCTCACTTTTCTGTGGTGGAAAGTTCTGGAATCTGCGTGGATCCACAAAATTCCACCCACCCCGTGTTCCCCAAGGTCTTCCGAAAAAAATGGTACCTCACTTGTGTGGGTAGGCCTAGTGCCCGCGACAGGAAGCAGCGCAAAACGCAACGTGGACGCACCACATTTTCACAGTGAAAAATGACCCTTTTTTTGCAAAGTGCCTAGCTGTAGTTTTTTAACCCTAGCTCTGCCGGCACTTAGGGAAACCTAGCAAACCTATACATTTTTTAAAAGTAGACACCCAGGGGATTCCAGGATGGGGTGACTTGACTGGCTCTCACCAGGTTCTGTTACCCAGAATCCCTTGCAAACCTAAAAAATTGGCAAAAAAACACATTTTCCTCACTTTTCTGTGGTGGAAAGTTCTGGAATCTGCGTGGATCCACAAAATTCCACCCACCCCGCGTTCCCCAAGCTCTTCCAAAAAAAATGGTACCTCACTTGTGTGGGTAGGCCTAGTGCCCGCGACAGGAAGCAGAGCAAAACGCAACGTGGACGCACCACATTTTCACAGTGAAAAATGACCCTTTTTTTGCAAAGTGCCTAGCTGTAGTTTTTGAACCCTAGCTCTGCCGGCACTCAGGGAAACCTAGCAAACCTATACATTTTTGAAAAGTAGACACCCAGGGGAATCCAGGATGGGGTTACTTGACTGGTTCTCACTAGGTTCTGTTACCCAGAATCCCTTGCAAACCTAAAAAATTGGCAAAAAAAACACATTTTCCTCACTTTTCTGTGGTGGAAAGTTCTGGAATCTGCGTGGATCCACAAAATTACACCCACCCCGCGTTCCCCAAGGTCTTCCGAAATCAATGGTACCTCACTTGTGTGGGTAGGCCTAGTGCCTGCGACAGGAAGCAGCGCAAAACACAACGTGGACGCACCACATTTTCACAGTGAAAAATGACCCTTTTTTTGCAGAGTGCCTAGCTGTAGTTTTTGAACCCTAGCTCTGACGGCACCTAGGGAAACCTACCAAACCCACACTTTTCTGAAAAGTAGACACCCGGGGGATTCCAGGGAGGTATGGCTTGCGTGGATCCCCCAATGTTTTCTTACCCAGAATCCCCTGCAAACCTGACATTTTGCTGAAAAAATCCCTTTTTCACACATTTTTGTGTGGTAAAGTTGTGGCATCACGGGGCTGACACAAATTTCCTACCACCCAGCGTTCCCCAGGTCTCCCGATAAAAATGGTGCCTCACTCGGATGGGAGGCCCAAGTACCCGCGACAGGCAAGGGCCCACAACGTATTGAGGCGACCTCAAAATGGCCCATCACAAAACGACCTGGTTTTGCAAGGGGGTCCCATGACGTTTTGGCCCGGGGCTCGGCGGCCACCTAGGGAAACCTACCAAACCCACACATTTCTGAAAAGTAGATACCCAGGGGATTCCAGGGAGGTATGGCTTGCGTGGATCCTCCAACGTTTTCTTACCCAGAATCCCCTGCAAACCTGTTATTTTGCTGAAAAAATCACTTTTTCACACATTTTTATGTGGTAAAGTCGTGGCATCACGGGGCTGACACAAATTTCCTACCACCCAGCGTTCCTCCAGGACTCCCGATAAAAATGGTGCCTCACTCGGGTGAGAGGCCCAAATACCCGCGACAGGCAAGGGCCCACAACGTATTGAGGCGACCTCAAAATGGCCCATCACAAAACGACCTGGTTTTGCAAGGGGGTCCCATGACGTTTTGGCCCGGGGCTCGGCGGCCACCTAGGGAAACCTACCAAACCCACACATTTCTGAAAAGTAGACACCCGGGGATTCCAGGGAGGTATGGCTTGCGTGGATCCTCCAACGTTTTCTTACCCAGAATCCCCTGCAAACCTGTTATTTTGCTGAAAAAATCACTTTTTTCACACATTTTGTGTGGTAAAGTCGTGGCATCACGGGGCTGACACAAATTTCCTACCACCCAGCGTTCCCCAGGTCTCCCGATAAAAATGGTGCCTCACTCGGGTGGGAGGCCTAAGTACCACGACAGGCAAGGGCCCACAACGTATTGAGGCGACCTCAAAATGGCCCATCACAAAACGACCTGGTTTTGCAAGGGGTCCCATGACGTTTTGGCCCGGGCTCGGCGGCCACCTAGGGAAACCTACCAAACCCACACATTTCTGAAAAGTAGACACTCGGGGATTCCAGGGAGGTATGGCTTGCGTGGATCCCCCAACGTTTTCTTACCCAGAATCCCCTGCAAACCTGATATTTTGCTGAAAAATCACTTTTTCACACATTTTTGTGTGGTAAAGTTGTGGCATCACGGGGCTGACACAAATTTCCTACCACCCAGCGTTCCCCCAGGTCTCCCGATAAAAATGGTGCCTCACTCAGGTGGGAGGCCCAAGTACCCGCGACAGGCAAGGGCCCACAACGTAGGGGAACGCTGGGTGGTAGGAAATTTGTGTCAGCCCAGTGATGCCACAACTTTACCACACAAAAATGTGTGAAAAAAGTGATTTTTTCAGCAAAATATCAGGTTTGCAAGGGATTCTGGGTAAGAAAACGTTGGGGATCTACGCAAGCCATACCTCCCTGGAATTCCCCGGGTGTCTACTTTTCAGAAATGTGTGGGTTTGGTAGGTTTCCTAGGTGGCCGCCGAGCCCCAGGCCAAAACGTCATGGGACCCCCTTGCAAAACCAGGTCGTTTTGTGATAGGCAATTTTGAGGTGGCCTCAATACGTTGTGGGCCCTTGCCTGTCGCGGGTACTTGGGCCTCCCACCCGAGTGAGGCACCATTTTTATCGGGAGACCTGGGGAACGCTGGGTGGTAGGAAATTTGTGTCAGCCCCGTGATGCCACAACTTTACCACACAAAAATATGTGAAAAAGTGATTTTTTCAGCAAAATATCAGGTTTGCAAGGGATTCTGGGTAAGAAAACGTTGGGGGATCCACGCAAGCCATACCTTCCTGGAATCCCCGGGTGTCTACTTTTCAGAAATGTGTGGGTTTGGTAGGTTTCCTAGGTGGCCGCCGAGCACCGGGCCAAAACCCAGGTGACCCCCTTGCAAAACCAGGTCGTTTTGAGATAGGCAATTTTGATGTCGCCTCAATACGTTTTGGGCCCTTGCCTGTCGCGGGTACTTGGACCTCCCACACGAGTGAGGCACCATTTTTATCGGGAGACCCGGGGAATGCTGGGTGGTAGGAAATTTGTGTCAGCCCGGTGATGCCACAACTTTCCCACACAAAAATGTGTGAAAAAGTGATTTTTTTCAGCTAAATTTGAGGTTTGCAGGGGATTCTGGGTAAGGAAACGTTGGGGTATACACGCAAGCCATACCTCCCTGGACTCTCCCGGGTGTCTAGTTTTCAAAAATGTGTGGGTTTGGTAGGTTTCCTAGATGGCCGCCAAGCCCGGGGCCAAAAGTCATGGGACCCCCTTGCAAAACCAGGTTGTTTTGTGATAGGTAATTTTCATGTCTCCTAAATAGGTTTTGGACCCTTGCCTGTCGCGGGCACTAGGCCTACCCACGCAAGTGAGGTACCATTTTTCTCAGAAGACTTTGGGGAACGCGGGGTGGGTGGAATTTTGTGGACCCACGCAGATTCCAGAACTTTCCACCACAGGAATGTGAGGAAAATGTGTTTTTTTTGGACGAATTTTTAGGTTTGTAAGGGATTCTGGGTAACAGAACCTGGTGAGAGCCAGTCAAGTCACCCCATCCTGGATTCCCCTGGGTATCTAGTTTTCAAAAATGTACAGGTTTCCTAGGTTTCCCTACGTGCCAGCTGCGCTAGGGCCCAAAATCCACAGGTAGGCACATTGCTAAAAAAAGTCGGAGCCTAGTGGGCTTTTTGCCACCCTGGGGGGAATCGGGGGAGGGGTTTGTCCCGATATGCCCCCAAAGTGGGCAGAAAGACTGTGGCTATTTTTTGTGGGGGTGGGGACATTGGTATGACCATTTTGGGCAGCCCCCACCCCCACGCATATAAAAAGCCTGCGTACTCGCTGGCGCCTATTGGGCTTTCTGCCCCCCCAGGGGGCAGATCAGGGGCCACTGCCACCATCTTCCCTCCCGGGGGCAGGAAGACTGGAATTTCTCTGGGGGTGGGGTGGGGGTATTGTCATGCCCATTTTGGGCAGCCCCTACCCCTACCCCTACACTAATAAAAGAAAAAAATCCATGGTTTCTAGTGTGCTTTCTGCGCCCCCGGGGGGCCATATTGGGGACTACAGCTCCATCTGCCTCCCGGGGGCAGAAAGACTGTCATTTTTGTGGGGGGTGGGGGCATTGGCGTGCCCGTTTCGGGCAGCCCAAACCCTAAAAACAATTGCGCAAAAAAAAATCCCTGGTGGATAGTGGGCTTTCTGCCCCTCTGGGGGGCAGATTAGGGGCTACTGCCCCCATCTGCCCTCAGGGGGGCAGAAAGGCTGTAATGGTGGCGGGGGGTGGGGGCATTGGGGTGCCCATTTCGGGCAGCCCCCACCCTAAAAACAAATGCGCAAAAAAATCCCTGGCGTCAAGTGGGCTTTCTGCCCTCCCCGGGAGCAGATTGGGGGCTACTGTCCCCATCTGCCCCCAGGGGGCAGAAAGGCTGTAATGGTGGTGGTGGGGGGAGGGGGCATTGGCATGCCCATTTTGGGCAGCCCCCACCCTAAAAACAATTGTGCAAAATAAAATCCCTGGCATTTAGTGGGTTTTCTGCCCCCTGGGGGGCAGATTGGGGGCTACTGTCCCATCTGCCCCCAGGGGGGCAGAAAGGCTGTAATGGTGGCGGGGGTGGGGGCATTGGCGTGCCCGTTTCGGGCAAGCCCCCACCCTAAGAAAATGGTGCGAAAAAAAATCCCTGGCGTCACGTGGGCTTTCTTCCCCCCAGGGGGGCAGAAAGGCTGTAATGGGGGCGTGGGAGCATTGGTGTGCCCGTTTCAGGCAGCCCCCACCCTAAAGAAATGGTGCAATAAAAAATCCCTGGCGTTTAGTGGGCTTTCTGCCCCCCCGAGGGGCAGAATGGGGGCTACTGCCCCCATCTGCCCCCCAGGGGGGGCAGAAAGGCTGTAATGGTGGCGGGGGGTGGGGGCATTGGCGTGCCCATTTCGGGCAGCCCCCACCCTAAAACAAATGGTGCAATAAAAAATACCTGGTGTTTAGTGGGCTTTCTGCCCCCCCGGGGGGGGCAGAAAGGCTGTATTGGTGGTGGGTGGGTGGGGGCATTGGCGTGCCCGTTTCGGGCAAGCCCCCACCCTAAAAAAACTTCAAAAAACAAATCCCTGGTGTTTAGTGGGCTTTCTGCCCCCCTGAAGGGGCAAATTAGGGGCCAATGCCCCATCTGCCCCCCAGGGGGGGCAGAAAGACTGTAATGATTGTGGGGGGGTGGGGGCATGGGCATGCCCGTTTTGGGCAGCCCCCACCCTTATTTTTACTTCCTAAAAAAAAATCCCTGTGTCTAGTGGGCTTTTTGCCCCTCTGGGGGGCAGATTAGGGGCTACTGCCCCCATCTGCCCTCAGGGGGGGCAGAAAGGCTGTAATGGTGGCGGGGGAGTGGGGGCATTGGGGTGCCCATTTCGGGCAGCCCCCACCCTAAAAACAAATGCGCAAAAAAAATCCCTGGCGTCAAGTGGGCTTTCTGCCCTCCCCGGGAGCAGATTGGGGGCTACTGTCCCCATCTGCCCCCCAGGGGGGGCAGAAAGGCTGTAATGGTGGTGGTGGGGGGGAGGGGGGCATTGGCATGCCCATTTTGGGCAGCCCCCACCCTAAAAACAATTGTGCAAAATAAAATCCCTGGCATTTAGTGGGTTTTCTGCCCCCCCGGGGGGGCAGATTGGGGGCTACTGCCCCATCTGCCCCCCTGAGGGGGCAGAAAGGCTGTAATGGTGGTGGGGGGTGGGGGCATGGGCATGCCCGTTTTGGGCAGCCCCCACCCTTATTTTTACTTCCTAAAAAAAAATCCCTGTGTCTAGTGGGCTTTTTGCCCCCCCGGGGGGGCAGATTAGGGGCTACTGCCCCCATCTGTCCCCCAGGGGGGGCAAAAAGACTACATTTTGCAAAATTAAATTGGGGGGAGCAAAGTCCCTTGCCCAAGGGGCCGCTCCCCCCTCCCTGGTGTCTAGTGGGTGGATCCCTACTTGGGGATCACCCTCCTGTGGCGATCCCCAAGCAGGGATCCACTGGGGAGGGGTACCATTGGAAAGGGGAGATTCTCCCTTTCCAACGATACCTCTCCCGTCTTTCTACGTGCTCAGGGGCTGAGATAGCCCCTGAGCATGTAGAAAGGAAACTGAAATGAGCCTCTTGGCTCATTTCAGTTTCAGTTTCACTGAAATGACATCAGCGCGACGTGCGCGACGATCGTCATTTCAGGGAAACCAGGGAGCCTCGGGAGCTGGGAAGCTCTTCCCCAGCTCCCGAGGCTCTTGTGGCATTAAGGGAATCCCTCTGGTGCCCGCACCAGAGGGATTTCCCAGGCGATGTTTCATGACGAGCTGGACTCGTCATGAGCACACGACCACTGTGTGCCATGACGAGTCCAGCTCGTCATGAGCATCGAAGGGGTTAAAAAGATCCATCAGATGAGAGATTGTAAATCACACACGTGCTCACTCTCACTGTCATCAGCGGAAGCAGGACATTGCTCAACAGTATATACTCTATCCTGGAGTGTGTGGGGTGTATATGAGAGAAAAATGTATAGTCGCGGGCCTCTTTGTATCTTTAATGCCATGCAACTTGCAGACCCATGGAGTGCAGAGTGGTTTTGAGTTGTTTTGAAAATGCCCCCATAGCACTTTAATTGGGCCCAGATCTGTCTTTCGCCCTATCCCATACCATGTTGAAGTCTCCTGTGACAATTATCTCCCCTGTGGCAAAACCCGCGAAACGTGTAAAAAATGTGAGCAGGAATTTATCCTGGCCTCTATTCGGGGCATAGACTGTCACTATGAACATAGGAGTGTTCTCCCAGTTGCCCTGAGCATAATTTAACATCTGTGTTTATCTTTAATAGAGTCTGTTACCTGAAAGGGTGTGTTGGTATGCAGAAGGAGAACTACTCCGTTATGTTTTGTACAGGAAGAGGAGCAATATACATTGGGGTAGAGTTTGTGCCTCAGTCTGCGTTGGTCTGCTCTTCTTATGTATATCTCTTTCAGGCAGATAATGGAGGGGACCACCTGCAGAAGCATTTTCCATACTGCCATTCTTTTCTGTGGGCTATTAAGCCCTTCCACAATTTGTGAAATTATGATGGCCATGGTGGAAAAAAGGGATTTTGTCTTGCTAAATTATGGTGGTCTAGGGATGGCTCTCGTCGGTCTGTATTATAGGTTCTAGAGGGCATCGGCCTCCTACCATGTCTGGTTTCGCAACAGTGTATAAGTTGGAGGGTGGTGTCCAGAGGATTGGGAGTGGCCATGTGAAAGGGCCTCAGCTTTAACTGTAAACAGGTGTAAAACAGCTGAACAAACATTGTGTGCCTCATTAGAGGTCACTAAGTTGTAATAACTTTGAGGCGGGGAGAAGCCCCCACCCTCAGTGGTATGAAAACACCTCTACTCCACTCATTGGAACACCTAGAGCAGGAGACTGATGAAACTCTCAGCCCCTGGCCCACTCCTCCCTAACCCACCATCTTACTACAAAGTGTTCATCTTCATCCGGTGCTACTGCTGAGGCCCCATGACACATGAACCAACACAAAGGAGGTGTGGGGCATCATAACTCAACAGGAAGAGCAAGAGTCTACTCCATTGCTGCTTACCTTCTTGTGTAAGGAAGACAAATGTCTGGGTTGCACCCCAGGGAGATAGATATCATCAACATTATTAGTCCATATTATTTCCCTTCCCGGACAAATGCTCAGTTTTTAGGTTTTTCTCATTGTCTGGACTCAAGACGGATCTGGGCCTTGGTTTTATTCCACTGTGGGCCCGCTGTACTCCGAGGCGAGGCCACCGGTGATTCCCAGGGCACCCGCTGTCCTCTCTATTGGTGTAGTGGCGGATCTCCCGCCTTTTTCAAAGTGTATTCCGAAAAGGAAGGTCCACCTGTATTTTATCTTGTCTGCTTTAAGTTTGTCAGTGATTGGCTGAAAAGATTGTCACCATTGTAGAGTTTCTGCCGAGATATCATGGAAGAGTTGACACTCATAATTCTGAAAAGTGTCTCCCTCTTTACTGCGGGCTTTGCGCATTATTTCTTCATTGTTTGGAAAGTGGTGTAGTTTTCTTAGGCTATCTCTAGATCTTCTATCTGAAGCCAGGAGCCGAGGACCCACTCCATGAACTCTATCAATTTTTGGTGGGGGTGCCTCATCGCCCAACAGGGAAGTTGCCCACAACAAAGTCCTCCAGGTCCGGGCCCTCCACATCTTTCGGTAGGCCCTGTATTCGTATATTGTCTCGACATGAGCGATTTTACAATTCTTCCCATTTAGCCAAAGCAAGTGTTGTCACATTAGATAGATTTTCCAGGATCTGTGTAAGTTCTTGAGTGGTATTATCCTGGGCTTCCAGTTTAGATTCTGGTTCCACCGTTCTAGTGCCTAGCGAGTTTAGGTCAGTCTGTAATGGGTGCAGCTTCAGGGCCAATTTGTTGCGTAGCGTTTGAGACCCTTGCCCAGATCAGATTTCAAGTCAGGTCTCTTCATAAGCCTGCCAGACTATCCAAAGATCCGATTTGGTCAGTGCCTTTGTGTCCAGCTGAAAAGGTCCAGTCGGGCCTGGAGAGGTCACTCAGGGAGCTGTAGACACCAAGAAAGTTCTCAGATCGCTGTGAGTGACTGTTTTTGGAGTCAGAAGTATATCTAGGCCAATGGTGCCATGAAGGTGGGCTGTGCTAAGGTGGCACATGTTCTTAAACCACCCAAATGAACTGGATGTGCAGCGTATACTGTCCAGTCACTTGCTGGCCTCAAAGGGCTTCTCAAATGAGAGGCTGCGGCCCATGTCACCCCAGCTTCCAATGCAAGCTCAGGGCTGTCACATTGCTCCACTCCAAATGAAGGTGCAGGGAAACTCTACATCCTCCTCATTATTATTATAAGGTTGCACTGACTGAGTCTGCTTTTGTAGACAGGCCAGAAAACACAAGACCTCCCTTTGCGTCCCCCCCAACAATGCCACTGCAAGGTATGGGAAGCTCCTCCGAACTTCAAAAGGCCTGGGATCTTAAAACGCCCCTCCCCCCGAGCCTGTCGGCTGCCATCACAATCCTACCATAAGTCAAAGGCAGCGGCAGGGGTGCCTACCAGGAACAGCAATCATCCATGGCTGTCCTCTCTGCAGGGAAACTGGCCAGCGGCGGTGATGGCGGTGATCAGCACTGAGTGGCTGCCATGTTGCTGCGGCTCACCTTCGATGCACGGGCAGAGTCCTCCATTGCAGCACCACTCCCAGTATATCGCTGCCACCTACACTAATTTCATCACTGCTCTTCTCCAGTCCTTTCCTCCATATAATGCCAACTGCAACCCTTCATTTAATAACCTGTTTCAATGTGCAACCAAGCCATTGCTTAGGGTGTAATAGACAGAGATTATCAAATGCTCCAACTCCAATCTCTTCAAAACTTTTCTCATGTCTTCAGACACCCCATTGTCAGTAACAGGATGCTGGTATAGAGTTGACTACCAGCCAGTATGAAAAATAATCAGTTTTTATACACTGTTTCCATGTAAGATGTGAGTGGGTCCAGTAATGTCCATGTCTATTTTCTTCCATCAGCTACTTGGGGGCTGATTACAATGACGGATGGACTTCAGTCCGTCCCTCATCGTTTCCTATGTGGGACCGCCCTCCTACAAGGCGGCAGTCCCACAGTATGAATTACGATGCGACCGCCACCGAGGCGGTCGCATTGCCTATTCTTTTTTATTGCGGCAAGACAAAAAGGGGTCACCACACATATCCCTGCACTATGTGGCAGGCACCATGCGGTGCCTGCCACATGGTGCAGGGACATGCAGGGGGGCCAGTGCCCACAGCCTAGGACCAGGGGGAAAGGGGGGCCTGCTATGGGCCCCCAATGTCCCTTTCCGCCAGCTTTTCCATGGCGGGTGAACTGCCATGGAAAGGCTGGCGGGGAAGGTACATCGTAATCCCTACGGCAGTGCCTGGTAGGCACCACCCCCAAAGCAGGGATTGCGAGGCCCTCCACCGCACGGATGCGTGGCAGTCAGTGTTTACGACCGCCATCACACCGCCCACCATCCTAATGTGGCGGATGGTGAAGGTGGTCCCGATGGCGGTGAGACCGCCACCGACAGCCTTTCGGTGGCGGTCTCGCCACCATCGTTATAACCCCCTTGGTCTTTTCACATTCTGAAGATGATAAGTGCAGTCGTCTTTGGCTACTCACTCTATGCACAAGCAATTCACTGTCTCGTCATCGCAACAATATCCTTCTCCAGACTTGCCCATGAAAAGTCATCGCTAATCCTTCTCTTCATTGTACTCAAGCCAAGGTGCCCCTCACATGGCCAGTTCATGATAAATGGCTGGTCCACATTCACATTCTTATGCCACCGCTTTTCCTCACTAAGCGGCTCTTTTCTTGATCATTCTGACTCTATGTCTTGAATGACCTAACTAGCACTCCATCTGCTAAAGCCTGATGCCATTAAACAGTTTGTACATAGCTTGCCTGAATAAAGCTGAAGCTGGTGCTGGAAATCTCCTCAAGAGCTATCTGTGTAAGGTGAGAAGAAATTGAGACAGATTCAGAGTCGAAAAAATGGTTGACTCATTCAAAGTGCCCAACATTTCATCGACATTCGGTAAGGGGTGGTGATCCACCAAGATGCACATATTCAAATCTTTTAAGCCTACACATATTCACATGTCCTCTTTGCCCCATACCTTCTCTACCAGAGTCACCAGGGCCAAACATTCTGATGGCTCTGTTGTTTCAATTATCCCCTCTTTACAGAGACTTCCTAACTCTTGCTTCTGTTCAGTTCTCAGAGTTAATGGAACTAACCTTGCTTTGTTCATTATCAACACAACATTTTCCAGTAAAATAATTCTGCCCTCAAACCCCTTCAGCACACCAATCTATCAGCAAACACCTCTGGCTGTGTCTTTTTCCAATCCACATACATTAATAGAGCTTAGTCCTCCATTACATAAAAATCTTCATTCGGGTGATTTTGATCACGAGTTACACTCAACTCCCTCTGCTATGGACAACCCAATACACATTCCCATTCTTATCGACATTAACTTTAGAAGATCTACACCACCCTTTGAACTCAATTTGGGCACCCCACCACCTCTATCCTCTCCCTTCTATATGCTATCAGTATTATGCCTGATTTTCCTATATCCTCACATTGATATACATGCAACATGTCATCCTAAATCAATCTCCATTGAGTATCAGAGTTAGCCATGACCCTCACTGGATTGTTGTTGATGGTGATCTTGCAAAAAGAGGCACCATGGTCTTCGACGACCCCACAAACCTACAGTGTGAACTTCTCCACCTCGCTAAAGCCGCCACCTTTCTCACCATCCTCTCCCGTTCTTCCATGTTTGTTCGTCTTGTACACATACACATCAGCTCCTCTGCCGCAACATATTTGTGCATACTGCCCTCTCAAGATAAATCTTCTACAAACTTATTTGGATGCTGAACAAACTTTGTCCAAAGCTACATGTCCTCTTTTTCCACATATAAAATGGAGGATATAAATAATTCAACCTTCTATTCCATTTGTAGTGGTGTCCAGACTATACTTCTCACCTTCTCTTTTCCTTTCGCTGTTACTTCTGGTTGCACTTAAATTGTAATTTCCCAAAGTTATTATGTTTCCAAATGGTTCTTGTCTCTTTTTGCTTTCTATCTTTTACACAAGCTGGTCTGGCAACATTTCATCATTGAATGACTTCTGGTTGAAGGTGTAGCCAATGTTCTTAGTTCCGCTACGCAATCATCTATTGACTCTCCAGGGAGCTCACTGCAGCCTACAAATTGGTGTCTTTCTAACGCCTCATTGTTTTTCTTTCTATATTTAATGTCTGTGGCCCAGATTTACTAAATACAGGTCTCAAAAAACTGTTTGCAGTTTACAACGGGTATTTTTTGACTGGTATTGTATATTACACACTGACCTATGAACTGATAGGGCACTTCATATAATTCAGAATTGGAGTGGCTCATAATTTGACCTATCTCATTAATGTTCATGAGGTGGGTCACTAATTGTGACTCTTTCCGACTGGTGCCCATCAAAGGAATGGTGGCCTGCTAGCAGCAGCAGACCACTAGGTCTGTGATCGTCTTCCAAAGAAGTAAACTTTTATTTTAATGCAGCTCGTTTTCCATTAAGGAAAGCGCTGCATTTGAAAAAGAAAGTTTATCTTTTTTAAAGTTTGATTGAGAGTTGGTAATGGTCCCCAGGACACCTCCCCTTTTTCGAATTGGTATCCATTTGCAATCCCAGTTTAGAAGAGATATGAATTCAGAGGGAGATATGAATGAGTCTTTATTGTTTTAGTTACTTGAAACCATAACAATATATCATTAAAACTGGGCATATTATGACAATTATGTTACACACATTAAAAGGTTATAGTCACCAACAATACATTTGCAGGCGAAAGAGACAATGCTCGAACCAATGCACCAAACAATTTTTAACCTAAATTGCTTTTGTGCTCTTCACACCATATTGGTGTGGGCAAGATTTTTGTTAAATTTAAGTTTCTCATACAAAAGTAAAGATTTTACCAGTTTGCAGTTAACCTGCGGATCGCTTGGATCAAGACACTTTAGTATAGCAGATCTGCAGGTACGAATGCCCCTTGCATTAAAAAAGTTTTTTTAGCAATAAAAGTCGATTTGGTTTTAAAACAGAGCATATGCAGATCAAGTGAACAAAGACCTGCTTTGCTGCACCACATAGGGTGCAAGAAACTGGCCCATCATATTTCCAGGCTGATTGATCAGCATTAGTGGGTAGTGATCCAAGACGTATTGCTAGTAGCTTTCTTTTTAAATATAGGGAGTATGTTATGGTCAAATATGCTGCAGGTACGATTATACTGAGTATTATACTGAGTATTATACTGAGAATATACTGAGTACGATTGCAATACCATCCATGCGTGGGAGTGCCTCCTAAATGCGATTTTATCTTTGATTAGCGAATGCCTCTTTGTCACTTTATTCAGTGTTCGTGGAAATGTCGAATACGGTAGGTTCTGTTACCAAAGATCTGCTACATTTGTTGACTTTATTGATGACTGCAAGTACTTGTTGTAGGCTAATCGAGGATCATCTTCCTGTTATCCAGAAAGCGGTGTTGAGTAGATTCTGACAGTTTAGCCAGACTTTGTACCACAGTTTTATTGTTGCATACCTTCTGGCTAGATGTTGCTGCAGTAGACCAAGTTCCAGGTGGACCTGTGCTGGAGAGGAGTTCCGTGGTATACCAAATACTGTTTTGCATGTCTTTATTTGAAGTCTTTCAAGGACTACTACATCTTTACCGTGCTGAGCTTCACTCTCATAGGCTAGGGTCGGCAAGAATTTTGCTTTAATAACAGCTCATAATGGTTGAAACGATGAACCATTTAAGCTCTTTGCTATGGTACAAAAGGCATATTTCAACCCATTTGCTTTCTTAATTAGATTATCATTGTGTGTTTGAGTTAAGTCGGTTGTCCATGTGTAAGCCGAGGTATTTGTAATTTGTTACTACCTCCAGGTTCGTGTTACCTCGTTTAAATGATTGTGGCGCATGGGGGCGATGGCTTATGGTCATAACTTTTGTTTTTGCTGTATTCATTTCTAATAAGTTTTCCTTGGTGAAATGTTCCAGTTCAACAATCCCTCTTTAAAGACCTACTCTTGTGTGGCTTAACAGAATTATATCGCCTGCATAGGATAGGTATGTAAGCCGTAATGGACCTAGGTGTGGTGGATGCGAGTTTACCTGATCCAACTTTGGCGCGAGATCTGCCATAAAAAGGTTAAACAAGTGAGGGGCTAAGACGCATTCTTGTTTTAGACCAGCTTCGGTATGTATTTTCCTCGTGAGTCTGGTGCCATCTGCTACTTTAACTTGCATCCACATATTTGTGAAGAGCTGCGTTATGGCTCGGAGGGTTGGTCCTGGGTACCCCACTGCCTTAGTTTGCTCCATAAGATTCCTCTATTGACTCAGTCAAATGCCGCCTTGAAGTCTATAAAGCATAGATGTAAATCTTTCCACTGTCGGACGGCCTTGTCTGCCATTAATCCTACAGATAGGATGTTTGTGATTGTACCAGAGCCCCTGCAACATCCAGTCTGGTTAATAGGGATTATGTTGTTATTGTCTGACCAGTCTACCACGACTCTAAGAACCAGTGAGGGGTAGTATTTTGCTTCTGAGTCTATTAAAGCAATCATTCTGTAGTTTGCTGGTTCTGTCCGGTCCCCTCCTTGGTATACAGGGTTAATTATAGAGCCTCTCCAGCTCTTTGAAAGGATGCCTGAACTGCTCACTTCGTTGTATAAACGAGACAATGGGGATGCCCAGAAGTCCGGGTCCGATTTAAATATCCATTTGGACCTGGCGCACCGTCCATTCAGCCTGATCTTATTACTTTGGAAACTTTGTTTTCTGACTATAGTATTGGAGAATTTTGTGTTTTATAATTTGCGTTTTTTGGGGTATATTGGGGCTCTTTCGCTGTCTTTATTAACGTATATACAGGTTCGGCCTGCTCATTTGAACTATTTGAATCCAGGATGATAGTGTTGGTGCTTGGCCTCCTTGTAATTGAGGATGTTGAAGTGTTATCCTCCAATTTTGATGGATGTTTAAGGGTTCTTGTGGCTTTGTCCCTTCTATGTTCCACTTTCATAAAGGTGTTGGTTAAGTAAAGTATCCAGGCTGACTCTGTAACACAAGCTGCATTAATTATTTTTGATGATCTCGTGAGGCCATTTACCTGCTCCCAGAAGGCTCTTGCATTTAAGTGGTTTGCGTTAAAAAAGAGCTTGGACCAAAAATGTTCTGTTTGCTTTTTCTTGCCCTCTCAGATTTCCTTTTTGTACTGCTTCTTGAGGTTTTTGATTTTTTTCCCCAAGTGCTTTTGGACATGACAATGTCCCTTATGGATCTGATTGTGCCTCTTAGTTCTTTCCTTATATTCCAAGCTTTTTTACCCAGGATTTTAGGCTGTGTGTGCTGTGATCTTGTGGAATAGTTTATTATAGGGGCATCATTTAGCAGGTTTGTTAGAAAGGCTACCCAGACAGCAACTTGAGAGCCCACCATGAGATCATATTTTGTTATCAGATCCTTTGCTTTGGTGGCTATTTCAGGGAGGGTGTTGCTCGACCATCTTATGTGCTTCAAATTGGTTATTGGTATTTGTCCTGCCTCTGGAGGTGCTATCATGTGCCTTGGGGGAGAGGAAATTAGTTCAAGATGCTGATATGAATGATCACTTTTAGTGGAATATTTAATGGAAATTACTTTACTAGGGCGAGCGACGGTAAGGTGAGTATCGTATAGTCTATTATGGAACTTGCCTTCACCCCATAATATTTCAAGTTCGGGGGTCTCTCCTGTTTGGTTCTGCCATGTATTACTCTCATGCTGAGATACTCTAGATCTGTCACTAGTTTCCGTCCTCTTGAATCATATTGTTTAAGGGTTAGGGGTGCTTGGGATTGGACTGCTCATATTGCGTTTTCCGAGGTTAAGTGATCATCTTCTTCTGGTGTATACATTAGGTTAGAGTTAAAATCCCCGGCTACTATGATGTCCCAGGATGGGTTCTCAAACCTTACTTCCATTATTACAGTGGTCAGTTTGTTGAATAGGGCATTTTCCCTCATTCCTTGGATGTGCATAAATGTTTATAAGAATGATTGTATTTGCTCCTTGACTGTACCCCAAGTTCATGTTAATCAGTTGTATATCAGCTGTCGTGGCATGCATTTGAACAGTCGTAATTTTTAATGCTTTGGAGATGTAAACGGCAAGGCCACCTTTTGACCTGCCATATCATTGAGATCTTGTTGCTTTTACGTGGTGTACGGTGTAGCCTGCCACTTGAAATGGGGTAATCAGCCATGTTTCTTGAAGGGCAATTAGATCATAATTTTTCCACTTGTCTGGTGGTGTATTATGCTGGAGTTCGTTCTTTGCTCCTGCAATGTTCCACGATACGAGATTTAGTAATGACTGGTACCCTTGGTTTCTATTGTTGTCGAGTCATTCCCATCGTGCAGCTGACCGGAGTTAGCCATAATCAACCTGGGTTTTTCTTTGTGTTTTTAATTCTGACTCGATACCTCTCGAGTCACCTCTTGCATTTTGTAATACAGAATAGACTGGTGTTATACTACATGTGTAAGGTCGATTGTTGTGCTGTCGTAATAGGGGTAAGGGTTAGCATCGCCTCAAGGGCTTAGAAAGTATTATACCCCAGTCTTCGAACTGTTGGGCTGCATTTAGAATTAATGAGACAGTCTCTGTTGACTTCCAGGTAGACAGAGTTTGTTCGTTTTAATTCATATCTCCCTGGTTGATAAACTCAATAGATAGTAGATTAGTCGTGGAGAGATGGCTTAAAGTTGGTATTGCTGCCATTAAACGTAGGACATTTCCTCTGTTCAGGTAATCCTGAGGGCCCTAAGATATGTACTTGGGTGTTAGTACGATCTTAGGGGCATATTATCAAGCCTTTTATCACCGCGTTAGCGGCACTTTCCTGCCGCTAACGCGGTTTATTTCTATTGCCCTATTATCAAGCTGTTGCTAACAGGCGTTAGCGACAGCTTTCAAGGCGATAGCAGCCGGTTTTTCCATCGCCTTGCATGCCAGCGATATTTATCGCTAATGACATGCAAGGTAGGCGTTCCTCCTCTAAATTTCACTAAAACTCCCGCTAACCGCACTTCGCCCTATTAGCAAGGATGGCCCGGACCCGCGAAGCGATAAAAAAAGTCGCGCTAAGGCCCGTTAGCTGCAGGAACTTAAGACCAGAAAATAGCTGCATGTTTCTGCTGCTGGACAGCGCTGCAAGCAATGTTGCAGCGCTGCCCTGCGACAAGAATAAAGTGCAGGAATGCGCACAATCAATAAGATAGTGCGCATTCCTGTGCCACAGTCATGAAAAGTGTTGCTGCGCTGCGACAAGACAGCGTTGCAACACTGCTCACTACGCCCTTCTTGCGACAGCATGGATGCGCTGTAATCACCGGACAGCGATCCATGACGCAAGTAATGACAGATACGTCAGGAATCCTGGCATATCTGCCTGCGCTAAAGTCACGCATTGCTGCAGTCGTGTCACAACCATGACGCAACTCCAGCAATGAATGGGGCCAACCTATCCCTGTGGCACTGCCTCACCCTCACACCTGCCATCAGGCAGGCGGAAGGTACTGACGAGTGCTGTTCATGAGGGGTGCCTGAATGTTGGCACTGTTGGAGATCCATCGGTGGTGACTGCGCGCTGCGGTGTCATCGTCTGGAAGCATTGGTGGAGTGTTGGTGCGGAGGGAGTTGATGAGACGTTCTTCGTGGCCTTGATCCAGCTGCAAGGGGGTGTGATGATGGCGGTGGCATCCGGTGGGCAAGGTGAAGACGTGATGTTACCAATGATGGTCGGTCTAGGAGAGTCCGGTGTTGTGGCAGCAGTTGAAGTTCACGCTGGCGGAAGTGACGTGCTCGACGATGTGTCCTGCTATGTGGCTTGATCCGGTAACTTGCTGCTTGCGTCTGATGTAGGTGACCTTCCACAGAAGTGGGTGGTGTCCTTGTCACTGGGGTTGTCCATGTGGAGCTTGAGTACACTGAGTAGGATGTCGTCGGGGGATGGGAGACCCTGTGGTGCAATTATGCCTACAATGGGATTGGAGAATGGGGGGCCATGGCCCGGTGGGCCTGCACATGAGGGTGCCGCAGAGGAGGTGCTTGTGCTTGGTCCGGATCTGGGAGTTGAGGTGGTCCATGGTCACCCTAGGGTCATTAGAGTGCGTGGTCAGTCGGAGTGAGCCTCTGTAGGTGATGGCAAGGCCTCCTCCTTGATGGTTGGGGTGCTCCTTGCGGGTGAAACTGCAGCCGTCAGTGATGGCGATGGTGATGTCCGGTCCGGAGCAGAGGTTTGTCCTGGCAGGCGAGGTGGCGTCCAGGGTTGATGGCGAGTAGGGTGCTGGCGTCGTAGCGGTGGAGTGTCCAAGAGGAATGCACCTTGGTGCTGAGCACGGTCCAGGGGCAGACGGACGCCAACGGAGCCGCTAATGTGTTGCCTTCGTCACGGGAGATGACCATAACAACGCAGGCAGTACATCGTTAACAACACAACTCCGACAACGCGGGTCCCTTAACATCGCATTTGATCACAATGCATTGTGAGGTCAGTAATGGGGTAATCCAAACTTTTTCAGGTGTGCATGGGTTTTGGATGTAAAAATTAAAATCGGACTATGTCTTGGGGAAAAATATGAAAAATTGGGTGTATTTTGGGGTAAAATATGAAATATGAAAAATGGGGTGTTTTTGGGCTAAATTTTGGAATTTTGGGGTGTTTTTTTGGGGTCAAGTTTCTAAATCTTGGGTGTGTTTTGTGCCAAAATGAAGAGAAATTTGGGGGGTGCATTTGTCTCAAATGTGATCTTTCGGGTGTCTTTTGGGTGTTCAGAAAGGAATTCCAGGGATCACGGCTGGGTTTGTTGTGCAAAGGTTATTTTTGGGTCGCACTCACTGTAGTGGGAACAGTGATCTTCATGTCTCCGCTATGCAACACCTACTCTACTGTTGCAATGTGCCTAGTATTAGTATGTATCGGAATGGAATGCGATGTTATGGCATGCATCGCAACTACGTATGTGCCTTTGGCACACGAGTGGTACGCCCGCTGTGCATGGGCGCACAGCGGCCACCATTGAGAAGTGCGGGGAGTGTCTGGACAGCTGTGAGGTGGTAAACCCCATAAAGAACACTGGATGGCGAGTGGACGCGGGGATGTGTGTGTGAGCGTGTGTTGTTAAAAATCCATTGAGGGAAGTCTTACCTCTAAGCAGTGTCCCGTGTCTTCGTAGCTCCTGCTCTCCTGCGTCTGCTTCCAGGATAAGGAAGTAGGCAGCCAGGCTCCCTCCCCTGAGTCAATCACAATGCTGCGTTGCGGCGGTGGGATTGTTAATTGGCAACGGGACAAGTCATGCAGGCAGGGGCCGGAGGGGTGGGCATGTTCTCCATGCAGGCTGTAATGCAGCCTGAATTGCGAACAGAGAAGTGCGCATGTCTGCATTGGGCGGCCTGAGTGGGCCGACCAAACAGTCATTGCGCACTTGAGTGTGCATGCCAATCCGAACATTCCCTGCTCCGTGTTTGGAGCAGTCCTACCCACCTGTCCACCCCCTGAGGATACATAGCATGATTACATGAGTTATTTATCCCTTGTTTTTCCCTTTTTTAACTGTTGTATTGGCTTCTCTGAGCCCGCACTACCCGCTTCCCGCCGCTGCTGCCCCTGCGGTCCCGCACCCCTGTCCTCGCACATTCCTGCCTCCCAGCTGATCGTTCCTCCACCCTCCCCTACTTGATGGCAGATGCTGCGCGATTGCGCAGCGGACACGCGCCGCTGGCGCACAGAAGGCGTGCCTAAAACAAGCCCGTGAGCGCACGTCTGTGTTATATCTACAGCTTTCTAGTTGTTCGGCTTATGTCATAAGTTTGATGTAATTGGATTCCTTTATGGAACGTGGGCATGATGAGTTTCATTCCTATCCTGGCAGTTAAAGGAGTTCTAGGGTACTGTGCTGCATCAAATAAATCTTTCTTCAACTAATCCTACCAGTCTACTTATTCCTGGATTTTACAACCGGAATTTACAACTGGCGACGAGTTGGAGCATCACCTATTATCCTTATTTGCGCAGCACAGGTGTGGTGGTGTTTCCTTATGAACCCGGATTAAACAAAACCTGGAGGTCGGATTCCTCTACGCTGTTTTGCATCATTACTTCAAAGACTGGTATTGTACTGTTATTTTTATTTCTCCGGAAGAACGCTGTGTCTGGCTCTGGCGTAACTTATTTAAACGTGAAGATTCTTCGCTTTTCTCTACACAGATTTACGTGGTAATCTGTTTGAAAATATTTTCCGACATTGCGCAGGGCATTTTGAATTATTTTCCCCATGTTTTATGCCTCTGCCAAGGGAAATTTATTTTACTCGTTAACTTTGGTATGTTTTAAAATTGAAATACTGTGCGCGTGAACGTTCTGTTTGCTGCTTACCGTCTCGAGGCCCCTTTGTTCTTTGCCTTGAGATCTTCCTGCGCCAACTGTGCTCTGATTGCCTTCATGAAGTGACGTAGCACGTGTAAGCTACATGGGCTGTGCTAAAAATTTGCATGTGAACACATCACGCTCACACCACGTTCTGCGCTATATCTAGAGCACGTCCTAGTGTTGAATTTCATTTGCTGTTTCCTACGTTGTTTGTGACCACTGGAGGGCGCCATTGTACCACGTTTCCTTATTCGCCGTGGATTTTCACCGTGGGAGAATATGAGTTGAATTGGTTCCAGTGCACGTTAGCCTGTTTTCTTCATTCAGAGCCTGTCTCCAAGTTTCTTCATACGGCTGATTTTTTAGGTCTCGGCCTGCACCAGCGCTTGCGCTGGTCTGGCCGAGAGTTTTAGTAAGCGCGTTTTGGAAGTGCAAACACTGGCTTTTGGGCTGGCGACCAGTTTGCGTTCACGGTGGCGTGCACGCGCGCCATCCATTCCTCGCATCGCTGGCGAGGCGCCATCTGCCTTTCCTCCCCCTCCCTCACCCCTCCTCCCCCTCCCTCACCAGAGAGCGCTTTTCTTGTTTACTGTGGCTCAAATATTGTATTGAAGACAGTAAGAGAAGTCGCAGACAAAGATCCAATTAGTTCAAGTACAACATGGTAAATATTCGTGATGGCCTCGCTATACTATGGTTTGTGGGGGCTCTTGAAATGAAAGCCTGGCTTAACTTAAATGTTTTTAGATTGATGGGGCATATTTTTCATTCCTTAAGTTTAAAACAAAGTTCAGTATATTTAAGGACTGAAAGATGCTTCACGGGGCAGTGCTCTCAGTAGCTCAGAATGTCAAAAGTGTAAGGCGGCTGCCACAATTCTTCGTACATGTGGTATTTATTGGAAGAAAAAAAAGCAGAGAAAGGAAAGTAATAGACTTGGAACTTCGCCCCATGCTTCATAGGACGGTCAAATGGCATTTTACAGTTTATGTGCTCCTTGCATAAATGTAATGCTTTTGCTAATGGCAACAGGTTTTTGTGCGGGAGCTTGAAAGAATCTTGCTTTGCTTTAATAATCACCTGTTTTTTCCCAGTCAGCTTTTGAAAGACCCACAAGTGTTGTTTGCAGGATACAAGGTTCCACATCCTCTAAAGTATAAAATCGTAATTCGAGTTCAGACCACTCCTGACTACAGTCCGCAGGAAGCATTCACCAACGCCATCACTGATCTCATCAGCGAGCTTTCCCTGCTAGAGGAAAGATTCAGTGTATGTCTTTTTGTTTGTCTCCTTTCGTTCGGGTTTAATTTATTAAATAAAGTGTTTTACTTTTATTTAAGAGCTTAAATTGTAAGATAATGTTTTGAATAATTGCTACTAAACAGTCTTAAAAGGCTTTACACAGTTGTCACTCTCTTCATGAAAGAGCACTTTAATTCCAGTGGCATGCTTCAGTTACATTGCAATAGTCTGCGTAGTCTAGAATCTTGAGATGCAGAAGGGAACAGATACTCCCAGCCACTTTAGTTGAAAAGTAGGAAAAAAGCTATAAAGGAACAAGCATTGGCATAGCCAAATAGGTCTCGCCTTTGGGACCTTATAAGTGTTTAGACATGCAACAGTTGATGTTGTTGCACCAAGGAAATTGTACTGCATAACTAAATACTTATAAGGTTCCAAAGGGCGAGACCTATTGGCTATGCCAATGCTTGTTTCTGCTAGTGCACAGTTTTCTTTCGTCATAAATCACTGCTCAATGAAAGCTTCTAGCTTTTTCACGGTGATTTGTACACCTTTGCTGTGCAGATGGTTGTTATTTCCAGTGATTTGCACACTTCCCACAGTTTATTGCCACAGTGATTTGCGTGCCTGTAGTGCAAATTGTTTATATCTCCACATTATTTTTTTTTTAACACGGTGATTTGCACACCTTGACAGATGGTGCAGATCGTTATATATTTGTTATTTTAGTAACTGTGATCTGCATATTTATCATCTTTCATTTGTTACAGCGATTTGCACGCTTCATTAGTGCAAGTTCTTTCGGTGATTTGCACACCTTCTCTGAGTGCAGTTCTTTATGGTGGTCTGCACATTATTTGTTTCTTTTTCATTATTTTCCTTTTTTTTTTTTCTCTTTTTTTCCCCCAATCCAACTATGCAGTTTGAGCCTCCCACCAAGTTTCTTCAAAATAAAGGTGATCCGCCTATACCTTGGATGCGTTGGAAGGAAGAATTTTTAACCTACTTAAGAGCTATTGATGAAGATGAAATGTCAAGTGAACGTAAGAAGAATATTCTTTTACATTGCTTAGGTTCTGAGGGACAATTGACTTTTCGTACTTTGCCATCCATTCCTGTTGAAGGTAATGAAACTGATGTCTTTCAAGAAGCACTTTTAAGATTGGAGAAGAGATTCAAACCAACTGTTAGCGTAGCTTTAAACAGATTTAAATTTTACACCAGAGTGCAAGGGTCTGAAGAAAGTTTTGATGATTTTCTCACTGCCTTAAGGGGTTTATCTTTGCATTGTAATTTTGGAGGGATTACCGATGAAATGATAAGGGATCAGATCATTGTGCATGTGAAAAGTAGAAAAGTTCAAGAACAATTGTGGGTCATGGGGGATCCTAATTTGCAAGATGTGATTTCTACAGCTAAAGCATTAGAGCAATATGAAAGATGGATGAATTCTGTACATGCTACTGAGAAAAACAACAAGGATGTTTCTGATGTAGTTGGCGCAGTTGGTGGTTATAAAAATTCTAAGAGCTCTGGGGTCATTAAAAAAGATTTGATGACTATAACAAGAATTTTTCTGGAAGATCCAACAAGTTTGAAGAGAACAGATATGTTAGGGATGACAAGTTTGTATGCTATCACTGTGGAAGTGCATATCACATTGCTTCTTCCCCTCGTTGTCCTGCTATTGGGAAGACGTGTGTGAAATGTGGTAGAAATGGGCATTTTTTCAAGGTTTGTCGTGATGTGAGGAGAGGTGGTAATTTTAGTAACAAGAATAAAGTGTTGTATCTTGTTTCTGGAACTAGTGGTGTTGAGAGAAACCCTGTGCATTTTGATGAGTCAGAAGATGATGGTAAGATTAAAGGTTTTGTTGTTTCCATCTCGGAAGTTCTAAAGGGTAAGACTGAAGAAGAGATTGTAAAAAACTCTCCTAAGTGTCTAGTGAATTTTAACGGAGTTGATTTGGAACTCATGGCTGATTCCGGATCACCATGGACGATTATTACTACAGACTACTTTCTTCAAAAAGTTGGACATATGTGGAACATGGAATGTTTGATTCCATCTGACATTATTGCTGAAAGCTTTAATGGTAATGTAATTGACATTGTAGGATATGTCAACACAGACGTCCATTTCAAAGGTAGAGAGGCAGAAATTAAGTTGTATGTGGCACCTAAGGGTGTGAATGTTCTTGGTTGGAGGGATCAATGGAAGCTTGGCATCATTCTTAATCCCAGAAGTCATGAGCCTGTTTTAGTCATTGAGGAGAAGGAGATGGATGGGGGTGTGGTGAGAGATTTTCCTGAAGTTTTTACGGAAAGACTGGGAAAACTGGATGGGTATTCTCACAAGATTAAACTTAAGTCCAATGCCAAGCCGGTCATACAAAAATTATGAAATGTGCCTATTAATGTGAGGGATGAGTTGGAAAAAATGTTATTAGGAATGGTGAATGACGGTGTAATCGAAGAGATAGAGTCTTCTGAATGGGTCTCTCCGATAGTTTTAGCGTGCAAAGCTGACAATTCACTGAGACTCTGTGTGGACTTGAGGGCTGTTAATGCCAACATTGTTGTAAACTGTCATCCTCTTCCCAACATTAATGAACTGATTTGCATGCTTGATGGAGCCAAAGTGTTTTCAACTCTAGATTTAAGGTCAGCCTACCATCAGATTGAGCTGACTGAGGATTCTCGTCATTTAACTGCATTCATTACACCGCAGGGGCTATATCAATTTAAACGTATGCCTTTTGGTTTAGCCTCTGCGGCGTCTGTTTTTCAAATGTCTATGTTCCATCTCTTCAAGAATTTGGAAAAGTGTGTCAAATGCTTCCAAGATGATATTTTGGTCTTCTCAAAAGATGAGGAGGAGCATGAGAAACATCTTAGGGAAGTATGTAACATTCTGAAGGAAAGTGGTTTGACTTTAAAGGGTAACAAATGTCATTTCTTTTGTAAATCAGTAGAGTACTTGGGTCACACTGTATCCAAAGATGGTGTGGTTCCAAAGAAATGTCTTGTTGATGCCATACTAAAAGCCCCTGCTCCTGACAACAGAGAGAAATTATTGTCTTTTGCTGGACTATGTGAGTATTACAGCAAGTTCATTGTGAATTTTGCTTCCAAAATGGAACCTCTCCGTGAACTCACTAGGAAGAATGTAGAATATTCATGGACAGACAGACAGAAATCTGCTTTTGATGAAATTAAGAAAGAGATTGCTCATGCTCCTACACTTAAACCTTTTAGGATGGGTGTACAATGTATTGTAACGGTTGATGCAAGTATGTATGGAATTGGTGGTGTCTTATCACAAAAGTGTGGTAGAGAACAATGGAACATTACATTTGCTTCACGCACTTTGTCTGATGCCGAAAGAAGATATGCTGTTATAGAGAAGGAGTTATTGGCATGTGTCTGGGCCGTTGAACATTTCCGTAATTTCATCTGGGGGTCCCGATTTATTCTCAAAACTGACCACAAGCCTCTTGTTGGAATTCTTTCACCGGGTGGTGGGTGGAATGCCACTGCTCGAATTGCAAGACTTGTTTCGAAACTTCAAGAATATTGCTTTGATGTGGAATATGTTCCAGGACGTTGCAATGTAATGGCTGACTGTTTGTCACGTCTACCTTTGTCTGCAAAAAGTGATCAGTTGACTAGTGTTGAGGAGGACTTTGTACTTGCAGTCTCTGACTATGTTTCTGATGAATTTAAGGGATTACAGAAAGACAAGTGGATACGAGCTGATGTGGATGATAAACTTCTCAGTCAGGTAAAAAGATTTGTTGAAGAGGGATGGCCTGAAAGAAGGAAACTGCCTGAGGATATTATTCCGTTTTTTAGGATCGCTGAAGAGTTACTTGTTGAGAATGGGCTCATTTTCAAAAGTGGAAAGTGTATTCCTCCTGATGGTATGCTGAATGACATTTTGAGATTGGCTCATGAAGGTCATCCAGGCATGTCCTCAATGAAGAGGCTTATACGCTCTATGTTCTGGTGGCCTGGTTTGGATAGAATGGCAGAAAAAGTGGTGAGGGAATGTTCAGTGTGTGTCAATAGTGAGAAAATGTTGAAACCTGTTCCTGCTCCTCTTCAACCTATACCTTGGCCTACCACTCCTTGGCAGAAAGTGGGATTTGATATTTCTGGACCTTTTCAGGGTCTTCCGCCTGATTGTCGTTTTGCTTTGGTGCTGGTTGATTACCATTCTAAATGGCCAGAAGTGAAATTTGTGCCTCAAGCCACTTCTAGTGCTATTATTGAGTTTCTCAAGGACATTTTTGCTAAGGAAGGTTATCCTGAGGTGGTAATATCTGATAACGGTACTCAGCTTGTGTCTAAGGAGATGCAGAGTTTCTTTTCTTTTAGCAATATTAAACATGCTACCACTGCCTTGTACGAACCACAAGGAAATGGACAAGTTGAAAGGTTCAATAGAGTTCTTAAAGACTGTATTTTTTGGGCACGTGGTTTTGGTTGTGTGTGGAAAGACAAGTTGAGAGAGAAACTGTGGTGGTATCGTATTACTCCTCAGACCACCACTGAGGTCAGTCCTTTTAGTTTGTTGAGAGGTAGGGCACCTGTCTCCAAGCTTTGTCCTTGGTGGTTCAAGAGAGAGCAGGGCAAATTTCTAAAAGAGGTGAATGTCCAAGAAGTCAAGGATAGAGTTCAGTTGAAGCAAAATAAGCTGAAGGAGCTCTACGATAAAAAATGGAAAACCAAGTGTCACTCGTTTGTGGTAGGTGACTGGGTTAAGATTAAAAAGCCAGGGTTATTTATGAAAAATATGCAAAGATTTGGCAAAGCTATGAGAGTCGTCAAGGTGTATGGCAAGAGTGTGGTGACTTAAGATGGGAAGGTTTGGAATGTGAGACGTGTGGCTAGGTGTAATCCTGATTCCAATGTAAAGTTTGATCATGGGTCCTTTTTAAGAGTGAATTCTGATCCTAATGGAAAAATTGATGAAAGGTCCTATTTGTCTGTGAACCGGAGGGAACAGATCTGCACCGATTCACCAGGTGCTGAATTGACACAAAATGATTCTTTTGTGGATGCTGATATTTCTGTAAAAGAGAACTTTTGTGATTCCTTTGCTGGAGATTCTGTAGCATCCAGAGTTAAGTTGGGTATGCGTGCCAAACGTTGTCCAACCAAATTTGCTGATTTTGTGTGAATAACATAATTCCTTTTATACTGCACAATTTCATTCTTTTGCCTTGTATATAGTTTATTTTTATCTTTCTTTTTATTTTTGTTTTATAGGGAAAAGATATGTTATATCTACAGCTTTCTAGTTGTTCTGCTTATGTCATAAGTTTGATGTAATTGGATTCCTTTATGGAACGTGGGCATGATGAGTTTCATTCCTATCCTGGCAGTTAAAGGAGTTCTAGGGTACTGTGCTGCATCAAATAAATCTTTCTTCAACTAATCCTACCAGTCTACTTATTCCTGGATTTTACAACCGGATTTTACAACCTGCAACCCAACCGCGACCAACGCCAGGACGCCCGGATCACAATCCACCCACTGCTACAGATCAGCCACCCTCCACGCACTCAACCGCGGGAAAGTCAGAGACTGACAACAGGCCTCGGCAAACATGACCCACGGCCAGTACTCCTGCCTCCACTGCCGCCAGAGCTTAAAAACCACCCCGGACTCCAACACGGCCGACGCCAGCACCGGCGACACCCTAGGATGCATCCTCCTCAATGGGCGCTCCGTGCACAAACACGTCGTGGAAATCTGGAACCTACTCGACTCTCTCTCGCCCCACATCGCCTTCTTCACCGAGACCTGGACCAACGCCTCCTCTGCCCCCGACATCAACACCGCCATCCCGGACGGATACAAGATCCAGAGGAAGGACCGCACCAACCACCCGGGAGGGTGCCTCGCCATTGCCCACAAGAGCACCTCCGCCTCACCACCTACAGCAAAACCTTCCCCTCCGCCGAACACCTGCACTTCCATATCCAGACCAGTCACAACTCCACACTCCGAGGAACCCTCGTCTACAGACACCCCGGGCACCGGACACACCTGCCAGCCCACCATCTCCACCTTGACGCCAGTCACAGCCGAAGACACAGCCTCAACCATGAAAGGCATCCACTTGTGGGCCCCCACCAACCCATGCCCTCCCACATCTACCACAGAGCCACGGCCACCATCACACACGAACTGCAATGCACCATCAACGCCACCTTCAAAACAGACACCTACCCAGACGACTGTAAGCGTGCAGAAGTCTGGCCCCTTCTCAAAAAGACCACAGCTGACCCCACCGACCTCAAGAACTACCAGCCCATCTCGCTCCTCCCCTTCGCGGCCAAAGTTGCAGAGTAAACAGTCAACAGGGAACTGACACGATTCATTGATGACAACGCCATCCTCAACCCGTCCCAATCCGGATTGCGAACCAACCACAGGAACGAGGCTGTCCTACTCGCCGCCACAGACGACATCCGCACACTCCTGGACCAAGGCCACTCCGCAGCCCTCATCATACTCGTCCTTTCAGCGGCCTTCGACACGTCTCCCACTACACACTAGTTGCCAGACTACACGACGCCGGCATACAAGGAACAGGCCTCGACTGGATCCGATCATTCCTCCCCGGAAGAAGCCAAAGGATCAGACTGCCAACCTTCCTCTCTGATCCCACGTAAATCACCTGCGGAATCCCCGAGGGTTCATCTCTGAGCCCGACCGTCTTCAACATCTACATGGCACCCTCGATGCCACCGTCCGACAACACGGCCTCAACATCGTATCCAACGCTGATGACACCCAGCTCATCCTCTCCCTCACCAAATACCCCACCACCGCCAGACTCAACTTCCAGAAAGGAATGCAGGACGTCGCAGTCTGGATGACCAACAGCTGCCTGAAGCTCAACGCCGAGAAAACAGTAGTCCTTGTCCTTGGAACCACACCTTCAGCATGGGACAACACCTGTTGGCCTTCGCCCTCGGAAGCCCACCTACCCCCTCGGACCACGCCAGACACCTCGGCATCGTACTCGACCCATCCCTCACCATGAACAGACAGGTCTACGCCGTCACCTCCAGCTGCTTCAACACCCTCCGCATCCTCCGCAAGACCTTCAAATAGATACCCCCAGAGTCAAGGAAAACAGTCACCCATGCACTCATCACCAGCAGACTGGACTATGGAAACCCACTCTACGCCGCCATTTACAAGTCCCTACTCCGCAAACTACCAACATTACAGTACACCACCGCCAGACTCGTCCTCGGCATCCCTCGGCACTGACACATCAGCCAACACCTACGTAGACTCCACTGTCTCCCCATGGTGAAAAGAGTCACCTTCAAAATCATCACTCACGCCTACAAATGCCTACACAACGACATAACCAAATACCTCAACGACAGGATCAACTGCCACGTACACAAATGAGACATCCGATCTTCCAACCTTGCACTGTCCGAAACCCAGCGCATCCACAGAGCCAGAGCAGGTGGAAGATCCTTCTCCCACATTGCATCCAATACCTGGAACGGGCTACGGGCAGACTTCAGAGGTGCCCCCTCCCTGAACACCTTCAGGAAGACCCTCAAGACCTGGCTCTTCGGCTAACAGATCTGCGGCCCCCCACCCCTCAGTGCCTTGCGACCCTCACGGGTGAGTGGCGCGCTTACAATTCCTGAGTGATTGATTGATTGAGTTATCATCATGTGATGATTGTTCCTCTTCTGCACTGCTTGAGGTGGTGGGGCAATATAGCGGTAGAGCCGCCACTGGGGGTGCGCCATCTATGTGTGATAGGCATGAGCGACTCCCCCCCGGCCCTCCTGCGCTACGTGTCCCACCTTCCCCTTACCTGGACATTGACCCCGTGGCACAATCCATTGCACTTTCTCCAAATCTGTGACTCAGCCAGCAGGAGCCTGAGCCAGGTGTGCTTTCACTGGGCTGGGTACAGCAGTCACCGCGTAGTCCGCTGGTGGACCACCCAATGCAGTTGATGTAGCAGCGCTCCCTTAGGCATGTAGTTGCAGCGCTCAGTCCACACAAGTTCGGCGTAGCACAGGGGCCTCACCCTCCAGAGCGTCCGGCCAGCCCAACATCATCCGTCCTGTGGTGCATGGAGACGGCACCCACCGCTGGTAATCCCCTCCATGCACCCGGGTGTAGTGGTGGGTCATGGTATACGAAGCGGACCTCACTATGTTGGTGCGCAGGATCACCTCTACCATTGACTGCACTGAGGTGAGCAAGGCGAGCTTCTCACACAGGTCAGCAACGTGTCTCCATGCGACCTGCCAGACTTCACCACCAGGTACGGGCGATCATTGCACATCAATGTCTCCCGCCACGGCTCATCGACTCCACAGCTACTCCACATCCCACTCAAGGCCACAGACGCAGGTCCAGCGAGGGATCCAGGAACCAGATGCAGCTCCAGTGAGGGATCCAGGAACCAGACGCAGGTCCAGCAAGGGATTCAGGAACCAGACGCAGGTCCAGCGAGGGATCCAGGAACCAGACGCAGGTCCAACGACGGATCCAGGAACCAGATGCAGCTCCAGCAAGGGATCCAGGAACCAGACGCAGCTCTAGCAAGGGATCCAGGAACCAGACGCAGCTCCAGTGAGGGAACCAGGCGCAGCTCCAGTGAGGGATCCAGGAACCAGACGCAGCTCCAGCGAGGGATCCAGGAACCAGACGCAGGTCCTGCGTGGGAACCAGGAACCAGACGCAGGTCCAGCTAGGGATCCAGGAACCAGACACAGGTCCAGCGAGGGATCCAGGAACCAGACGCAGCTCCAGCAAGGGATCCAGGAACCAGACTCAGCCCCAGCGAGGGATCCAGGAACCAGACGCAGCTCCAGCGAGGGATCCAGGAACCAGGTGCTGCTCCAGCGAGGGATCCAGGAACCAGATGCAGCTCCAGTGAGGGATCCAGGAACCAGACGCAGGTCCTGCGTGGGAACCAGGAACCAGACACAGGTCCAGCGAGGGATCCAGGAACCAGACGCAGGTCCAGCGAGGGATCCAGGAACCAGACGCAGCTCCAGCAAGGGATCCAGGAACCAGACGCAGCTCCAGCGAGGGATCCAGGAACCAGACGCAGCTCCAGCGAGGGATCCAGGAACCAGACGCAGGTCCTGCGTGGGAACCAGGATCTCATCCTGGTCAACCAGGATGTTGGGTGGCTTGAGGGGGTTGTTGATGTGTGCTGCACTATGCCCTGGCTGCTCAAATCTGCATTTTTCCTTTTTTGTGTGCATCTTTTATATTGGGAGTGGACAGATGGGCTAAGCCCAAACTTGCGGGTTAGCGTGCCTTTTTCTATCGCTAAGGGCTTATCGCTGGATTCCACCCGCTATCGCCGGTTTCATTAACGCCATCGCGCTAATGTTAGCGGTGGTTTTCGCCGCTGATCCCCGAAGCTATCGCCTGTTAGCAAAACGTTGCTAATACGTCGCTAGTAGGGCGATAACTTGCAGGGATCGACGGCGATAGGAAAACTAGCGCTAACCTAGGTTAGCGATAGTTATCGCCATTTCTTGGTAATATGCCCCATATTATTTATCTTTTGTGCTTGCTCCTCAGTTTTTGACAGAGGTAGAGGATACATACAGGGCTCAGTTTTTACTGGCTGTTGTCTTGCCAATTGTTGCATCATTTTGACGTGGTGTGAATTTATGTTTATTAGTATTTGATCATTTTGGCCTCTGTTTATTTTAGTGCCCTTCTGTAAGACCTCTTCTCGTGGATTTTTGTTAGATTCATTATTTTCCTTATGAATTGACAGACCGATTTTGAGGTCTTCTATTCCTTCATTTGTCGAGCGCGTTGTTTCTCGATAATTCGCAAACGGATCTGTATGACTTTTCCTATTACCCTCTTCAGAGTTCACTGCAGTTTTCGGGAGCTGCGTCCTGCGTTCTGTGTGGTTTTTTGCTTCTGTTGGCATAATTTTTGTTGTTGGTCTTATGGGCTTGTCCAGTGGTTCATGTACACTTTTTGGCCCACCTGTTTCCTTAGTTGATAAGTCTGAAGAGTCCATTAGTGAGGGAATCTCATGAATGTATTTTTTGGTCTTCCTCAAGTTCTTGATTTGCTAGGTCTTGGTCCTTAGGTATTGCAGCAAATATTGGGTATAGTCTATTCTCTGATTGACCAACATTTCCTTCGTGTTGTAGGTTTTTTTCTGGCCTTCCTGGTACTTTTCCTCTGTTGTTTTGTTTGGTGGAAGGCCAGGGGTTTGTCTTGGTCATGTTGCTGATTAATTGATTGCTCAGGCGAGGTTGTGTTAATGTTAACTGAAACATTCGATGACGGTGGAGGGTTTTCTAATTTAAACGTTTTTTTGCCATTTTTGTTAGGTTCTTGCGAAAAAATGGTGATCCCTGACGTAGGTTTATTTAATAATGTGCGTGTTTCCTGAGGTATGGTTGTTTTTTTACCAATTACTGAGTCCCGCTTCGGTGTACCGTTTGGTGCGGGTATTTGTTTGCTCTGTCTGCTTTCACTCAGTATGCTCATTAGGATGGTTGGTACTGCACTTAATTTGTCAACTATGGGACCACATGCACAATGAGCTTCTGTTGTGGTAGTAGCAATTTTGTTTTTCTGTATTACAAGGTCCGTCAGCATTTCAAGTTTTGAGTTTATACCAGTGATATGAGCCGCTATTGTGTCCATTAGGTTAATCTGGATATCCAGTTTATCCGACTGCATGTTAAGTACCATAATTGAAGTTTGCAAGGAGTTTATTAGTAGCGTGTGCAGGTTTAAAAAGTCCTCCACTTTTATTTCCGGCTTGTCCTCTTTTATCTTTGTCATTGTTGTAATGATCGGTTCTTTTATCCTAATTATCACCTTTGGTGACCTTATTCTGTCTGGCGAGCTATCGCTGCAACACATTTGGGCGGGATTTTTTTGTTCTCCATTTTTGCTTGGTTGTTGCGGTTTGGATTTAAATCGTCACTGCTTATTTGTTCCAGTAAGCTTGATATCTCAATTATTGTTTGATTTTAAGTTTACGGTTGTTCTTTAGAAGGCTTACTGTTTTGGTTGGCGTTCGGATTCTTTGTTGTAAATTCTAGCGGCTGCATTAAATCCATGTTGTTTGTCAGTGAGATTAATTCAAGCCATTAATCATTTGCTTTGTCCAAGTTAGAATTGTCCTGTTGAATACCACTTTTCAGTGTCTCCAATCTTGGCGTGGAATGAACTAAATTCCTGGTGTGCACTTTGGCGTGTATAACTTGCCTATTACTAGCAGAATTTATCATTTTTGATTCCTCATTCTGAATAGCTATTCCTGTTAGGCTCTGATTTTTATTGAGATTTGAGTCCTTTTCTGTTGCGATTGAAATCTGGCCTATGTTTAAAATTGGATCCTCTTCTAGTGGGGTGTTGAGGTTTTGCTGTGTCAGCGGTTTTGGAAGATCTGTTATTTTATCTGTCGTTCCATAGATAGCTGTTGTTGGGTACTTTAGGAAGGTAAATCTTCCAGTGGGATTCATTGCCCCAAATATTGAATGGATGGGAGATATTTGTGTCCCACTTGGGTTTTGAAATCATTTTGTTAGATTTTTTTAGATGGTTTTCGCGTTTTTTGTAATTTTTCTTTGATTTGATGTTTTTTGTGTTGTTTGTTTTTTAACCCCTCCAGATCTTGTTTTTCTAATTGTGCATATTGATACTCAATCAAATTGGATAAATAGGCCCGCAGGGTCTCCCACTACTAGCAGTTTCTGTTTGTTGCTGAGGTTGATTTGGGCTGTGCTTGTATGCCCAAAGAGGTGTTACTAATGCCGGTGCCCACTTTGCCGTACTTAGGACTATGTACGTGCACACCGTCTTATCTAGGTCACTTTTTAGGGGTTATGGGCATTCCATGTCTACTAGCAAGTTGGTTCTGTCTGTTGTCATGCTGCGGTGGATCTGGAAAATAGGCCGAGCGGGAACACACCAGGCTTCCCGCAAGCCAGACCTAGCTGGGCCGCTTCCGTGGGGGCCCGGGTTCACTCTTGATGGCTGATGGCTACCACTGCCGCACTCGTGTCCTGGCCTTAACCCCTAGCCTCCAGTTGTGTCTTTTGTTGCTGCTGTACTGTGCTGCTTTGGCCTCTGCCATCCGTCCGGTATACTAGAGTTGAAGGGGTCTGGGCCGGACTTTCATTCTCTGTTAGGGGCTGCTGCACTCGGTTTCTACTCCCCCCCCCACTGCACTAGGGGGGGACGGTTCGGTGGTGATTGGGGAGTGCAGGCGGTGGGTCAAATGTAGTGTAAAGCAGCAGCCAGGTGAAGGTGAGGGGGCAGGCAGGTGATGGTAGGTACCACTAGGCACCCTGGAGCAGGATGCCTGATCTCCCGCCTGCCCACTTCTCTGCAGTCACTGTAGAGCCCAGAGCCCTGTTTTACCTGTCAATCCGGTTGGCTGGCCAGGCTTTCACCACCTCTGCCACCTCAGCTGCTGGTCAGATGTGATCCGTGCCGGCACTCAGACCGGCTCCCAGACAGCGAGGCGCTGTGGTGTATCAACGCTGTGGGCTGCGGCCCCCGATGAGGCTGATGGAGCTGATGAGGCCGGTAGGGGGATTTGGGGGGGCAACGTGGTTGAGCGGTGTTTAGGTCTGTTGGGTCCCCATTGCAAGGAGACAAGGAAGCAGTAAGGATGATCCAGCAACTCCTTCCCCTGTGCTCCGAGCTCCGAGAGCACGTCTGACGTCAGGCTCGATCAATCGAGAAACCAACATTCAGATTATGGTCAACATTATGATTCAGGTAATGGTCCCCAGAAGACCTCCCCTTTTTCGAAATGGTATCCAATTGCAAACCCATTTTAGAAGGAATTTTTGTGACTGCAAAAATGGTTAGTAGCTGTAAATATGTCCTCTCCCGCAGCTTCCTCATACACTTCAAAGCCTTCCGTCCATTTGCACAACACTAAAATATGTTGTCTAAGTGCCTAGAAGATGATTGGGGGAGCTCCTATACCCTCTGTCTTCGGGTACCATAGCTCTCACTCTTCAATCAATACTCTCTTTTAAAAAAAGAATAATCAGTCCTTACAATAGTCCATGTTAGTTGAGTTGTACACCGCAAATAGATTGGCTCAGTTGGATACACTTGCATCCTAAACAGTTATTGAAGAGAATAACAGAAGGATGGAAATGTCCATTTACATGTATACATTTTATGGGTTCACACTGACAAAATATCAAACCTGAAAATATTGTCATACAAAACAATTGTGAGATAAATATCGATGTCAAAAATATCGTCTTCCTATAGTTATCATGTAAGTAACAAAAATATCGGAAATAAATATTGTTGTCACTAATATTGTCTAAAATATTGTTTTTAAAAATATATAAAAATAGTAAAAATTTAATATATTACAAAATAACAATAATATAATATATATATATATATATATATATATATATATAACATTGTGTCATACGCAGACGACACCCAGCTCATCCTCTCCCTATCCAACGAGCCCAACACTGCCAGACGCAACTTTCGAGAAGGCATGGAAGCCGTCGCCAAATGGATGAAAAACAGCTGCCTACAACTAAACACCAACAAAACAGAAGTACTCATCATGGGCCCAAACCCCGATGCCTGGAGCGACACCTGGTGGCCCCCCGCCCTCGGAAACCCGCCAACCCCCACGGACCACGCACGCAACCTGGGAATCATCCTGGACTCCGAGCTCAAAATGGACCGCCAGATCAACTCTGTCTCGTCTTCCTGCTTCCACACCCTCCGCCTCCTTCGTAAGACCTTCAAATGGATCCCCCTCGAACACCGAAAGACCGTCACTCACGCCCTGGTCACCAGCAGACTCGACTACGGCAACGCACTCTACGCCGGAATAAACAAAAACCTCACCCGCAAGCTACAGAACATCCAGAACGCTGCCGCAAGACTGGTCCTCAACCTGCCAAAACACTGCCACATCTCCCAGCACCTGCGCACACTCCACTGGCTCCCTGTCGAGGCGAGAATCACCTTCAAGATGCTCACCCACGCACACAAGGCCCTCCACGGCACCGGACCAGCATACCTGAACAGCCGACTCAAATTCCACGCACCCCAAAGGACCCTACGATCAGCCCAGCTCTCCTACGCCGTCGTCCCCCGCACCAGAAAGACCAGATCGGGAGGCCGCTCCTTCTCCTTCCTCGCGGCCAAAGCATGGAACGCCCTTCCGCTCCACCTCAGACAGACAACATCGCTCCCCATCTTCGCAAGAAACCTCAAAACCTGGCTCTTCGACAGACCCCTCCTTGATGGATGGAACCTGCACCCCCCCCACCCCTAGCGCCTTGAGACCCTTACGGGTGAGTAGTCGCGCTTTAACAAACCCCTGATTGATTGATTGATAATAAAAATGAAATATATTTAATTGATTTTAAAAGAAATATAACAATTATACTTATTTTCAAAAATAAGACACATATATATATATATTTATTTACAAATATCTAAATAAAAATATTATCTAACAAATTATTTAACATTATATTATAATTTAATATTTATTTTAAAATGTAATAATATAATAAATATATATATGGATTATTTGTAAAAATGTAGTTTACTTTTTATTGCTTAAATTTATATTATTATGTTTTTGTATATTTAAACTTAAAATATTTATAATTATTAATGTTTTTATATGTAATATATTTTTAGTAAATTGTAATTTTTTATGTTGCTTACTTTTTTATTTGTAATTAAATTGGTTAGTTTTTTTACATTTTTTGTGCTATATATATATACTTACCCAATGCTAACACACTATAGCGGTCCAGAGGCCGCCTGACAGTCAGGCAGTGGTCTGACCACCCAATTAGGATGTGCCCTCTGGGCTGGCAGGCGGAAAAGTGCTTCATAACACTAACACTGTGGCTTGTGCTGCGGCCCTGGGAAAGGGCCGCAGTACAAGCTGCAGTTTTATGAAGCCCTTTGTGCACATTCATGCACCGTGTGTCAGGCACCATGTGGTGTGTGGCACACGGTGCATGAATATGCTTTGTGGAACTACATGTGCCCCCAGGGCCACATTGCAGAGGCCCACAGGGGCCCTGCTTGGAGCCCCCAAAGTCCCTTTACAGCTACTTTTACATAGTGGTCAGACCGCCATGAAAAGGCAGTCGGAAAGGGACATCGTAATCTTGATCATGATTCCGACCACTGCCCGGTCGTGATCGGTAGATCCTGTTGGAGGCAGCGGTCTTTCCCCCTGACATTATCGCTCTGACCTCCTGCATCGAAATGCGGCGCTTGGACCAATGCCATGCATGTCAGGGGGACCGACACCATCGGCCTGTTGGTGGAGGTCCGCCCGACATCATAATAAGGACCTATATTCTCAAAATAATTACAACCAATAAATACAATCTTATTTACATTTAAAAAGCACAACACAATTAACACATACAATAATAAATACCATAATTCTAAAAAATTAATTAACTATTTTTAAATTTGTTATTACTTAAATAACTTTCTGCCTTATACTTCTACAAACTACACAACACATCCAAAATCAATTCTTAAAATTATATAATTTACACACTTTAGATAATTAAATATTTATTAAAATATCAATAATAATAATCTTTTAGTAAAATAATTATATTTAATTACCTTCCCACCTTTTATCCATACAAAATGAGCATCCCACACCTAATATATAAATTAAAAAAATAATATTTGCATCATTTTCATAATTAATTGTCAATTAAACAATTATTATCAATAATAAATTAATTATATTTAATTAACTTCCCACCTTTTACCCCAACATATTCACCAATGGACCCCTAATATATAACTTAAAGAATATCTTAATTACATATTTTACATAATTAATTATAATTTCAACAATTATTATAAATTAACATTTCTTTAATTATTATAATTAATTTCCCACACACCATTTACCCATCCAAAAACAATAACACACACCAAAAAAAGATGAAAAAAATGTATCACACAATTTACATAATTAGTTATCAATTAAGTTATTAATATTAATTACAAATTAATTATTAATTAATTATAACTAATTTACTTCACACCCTATACCCCAACAAAACACACAACTCACACTAGAAACGTAATTTAAAAAAAATTAATTATACAATTAACAAAAATAACTAGGAATTAAATAATTAATATTAAGTAAAAATGATTTATTAAAGTATTATAAGTAATTTACTTCCCACCCTACCACTACACATCCCACAACCCACACCTAAACTTAACTTAACCAAAAATGAATTATCCAATTAACATAAATAATTATCAAAATAAATAATTAATATTAATTAAAATGTGATTATTAATTAATTATAATTAATTTACTTCCCACCCTGTACCCCTATAAACTCCACAACCTGTTAAGGTACTAAAAATAACAAAACATTTATAAAATTAAACTTCAAAACAACTAAAAATGTAAAAACTATTTTAAAAACATTACCAATAATTACACACACAATTTATAACATATACAATTAAAATACACACTAAAATACATAGAAATAATAAAATAACAATATTATTAACAACAATATTTATGTAAACTATATTTATGATTTTGATATTGTTAAAATCGATATTACTCACCGTAAAATCTATATTCTTGACAATGATATTCTTGCACACTGCATTTCTGTATGACGATATTTCAAACTCGTTATTTATGTATGACGATATTTCATTTTCAATTTTTTGTCTGAATACATATTTGATGATATGCACATCATGGTTATATGATTAATGCACAATTCTTATTCAGCATTGTGTGCATCACCATTTGAAATATTTTCCTGTGCGCTAGGGGCAACCCAATATTCCTAGCAACTTCACTTATGGCATAGTTATATGTGCACAGTGGTTCCTTCGGATTAATTAAGGGAAAACTAATGTCTTTGGATAGCAGTTAATAAGATAATCAACCATGTTACTGTTATGCTGTAAAATAAAAGGAAAAGGCTGAAACATTTCACACCTGAATAACATACAAAAATCACCATGGTATTTAAGACATATTTAAATTTTAGTGGTTAGAGTCAAATAAAATAATTGTGCAAAGTATTGAACAAGCGAATGATGATACAGTGCTCATATGAGGTGAAAGTGCAGTGAAACATCAAAATAAACATATGAAGAAAACAAGATTAACATACGTTGTCTGTTGTATTAAATGTGTAAATATGCTCTTGCAGAACCAAATGTTTAGGCATTTGCTGTGCATCCAATCTAGGTACAGCCCATACCATCAAAAATGTCAACATTTTAACCCTAATAGTAATTTGTGCCTGGTCTTCATCAGGACTACCACTTTGTGGTACAACACAAATAAATGACCTGGTAGTAAACCAGTATAATCTAGAGCAGGCAATGTCTCCAGTAACATTTGAGGTTATGGCTGTGTGGTAAACACCACCTCTCAAAATGACTTGTAAGATATGGCAAAAACGTTCACTCAGCGCCTTCCCCTGAGACAAAGCTTTGTGGCTGCTCTGGCCATTTTGAGTGCCAAGAGTTTTTGCTGCATCTTACATGCCTATTCAAGAGGTGATGCTCATCATCACACATCCATAATCTCCAACATTATCGTGCTAATAAAAGGCGCTATTGCTATACTGAACCTCACAAATTCCGACCTTTGCAGAGCTTGATTTTTATTGGCATAATAAATATCCTGCAAACCACTAGGCCAGTCATAATGAGGAGCTAAATGTCCCTTACTTCTTTTCATCAACACACTCACTGGCTCATTCACTCACTAATTCACTTGTTTTATTACTTGCTGACATGTTTACATTATGACCACATTGCTTGCTTGCTCACTGACTAACTTATTCACTCACTCACACACTCACTCCCGCAGTCACACACCCCTCGTTTCTGCTTTCACTCACCCAGTTCCACATTTATTTTATCACTCACTTACTCATTCACTCACTCTTTCACTCACTCACTCAGTCACTCTCCCTCACTCATTCACTCACTAACACACTCGTTTACTCACTTTATCTCCTACACTATCTCACTCAATCATTAATTTCTCTCGCTTGCTCATTGTCTCACATTGTGGAGCAGGGGCGGCTCCTCCACGTGGGCAGAGGAGATTCGCCCCACTGCTTTCTCGCAGTGCTAGAGGCAGAAACATAAAATGGTATTATGAATACCATTTTATGTTTCTGCTTCTCGCACTGCGAGAAAGAAGAAGGCAGGGCTTGGTTGGGGGCGGGCTGGTGGGCGGTCCTGCTCCAGACAGGGGCGGAGTGGCTTGCCCACTATTGTGGGTGCTTACTGTTTGGTCAGCCCCAGGGCCGACCAAACCAGTCATGCACACTCTCCGTTTTCTCCATGTAGACTGCATGCAGCCTGCATGGAGAAAACGGCCTCCCTGTAGACGCTTGTGGGGTCAGCGTCCCAGCTAAACACAATGCAGCATTGTGATTGGCTTAGTGGAGGAGAGGGAGGCTGCCTGCTGCCTGCTTCCTGCGAGGAGCAGAGAGTAGGAGACGCAACGCGGGACCGAAGGCAAAGGCAAGTTTTAAGTTTAAAAAAAAAAATTAAATTAACCACCCCCACCCTCCCCGTGCGACCCCCGTCCCCACACGACCCCCCACCCCCCCACCGGTGAGTCATGCAGGCCGGGACTGTTGTGGGGTTTATTTATGAAAACTGTCGTATCACTGCGTGAAAACAGCGATGCTACAGTTTTCACTGCACCTTCCTTGCGACACGATGGATGCGCCGTATTTACTGTACGGCACTCCATGTCGCAAGGTGTGATAGATGCATCAGGAATCCTGACATATCTGTCAGCGCAAAAGTCACGCATTGCTGGAGTTGTGTCGCAAGCATGACTCAACTCCAGCAATGCATGAGGTAGGCCCACACACATAGCACTGCGTCACCCTTACACCTGCTATGAGGCAGACGTAAGGTTTTGACGCAGTGGCGTCCTAGAAGTGGCACAGTGAATTCTGATAGATTTCACTGCGCCACTCCTACGAGTCTTTGTTGCATGGAAATGCCCACCTTGCACACATTATATCTGAAGCAGGTATAATGTGGTGCAGGGCTTTACAAGGTGACTCATATGCCTAGATGCGTCACCTTGTAAATATGGCACAACATGGTGCATTTTATACGCTGCCGCTGTGTCACGCAAGTGACGCAACAGTGGTGCAAAAGTGTCGTAAGGGGCTCATAAATAAGCCCCACTACGAGTAGAGGAAAACCACATACTTCTAGAACTGTTGTTGTTTTAATTTCATTATACTTGTTTACCACGTCCACTGGCACATTAAAATATTTTGATTCTAGTGCGTGCCTTTTATGACATGCTTCTTTCTGAATGACCATGAGTAGTAAACTGTATTACTACAACTATATGCAAATGTGCTGACAGCATGGTCGTACGAAAGTAGGGAAGTCAGTGTGCTGTTCCTGGTCTCACGCCTAGAAAGGATAAAACACATCTATGAAAATAAAAACGTCTGCATACAAACGGGGCCGCTGATTGCAATCAGCCGTGCAGGCGTGCCATTTTTCTCTTCCTCCGACAGAGCAGGTGAAGAGGTTGAGTTGCAGATCTCATATGTACAATTGTCCCCCTGTATTGCTACTTGTGAAGTCTGCCAACAGAATCCACCTTGACAAAGTCAAGGGCTCTGCATTTAATGTTGAACCGAGTGAATAAATTATGCATGAAATTGTGTCGGAGCCTCTAGTGTGCAGAATTGCTCCTTTTGATATGAAAGGTTAATTCAGGAAGGAGTCCAAAATAGCTGGAAATTGTAGGGATAAGTGGATAGTATTCACTGTTGTGAGCTGTTATTACCAGAAATTGCATTGCTTCTCCTGCATCCCATGAGAGCCGGCTTCGCCAGTGAATATAAACTGTACTCAGAAGAACAGCATCAGGACCAAGGAGAATGTGTGTCCACATCCTAACGGCGCCTTGGAAAGGGACTTGCACTTTTCACGTCTTTTGTGTGTCCCAAGGCAGACGTGCAGCTAAATCTAGGTCAGGGAGAGGGCGCGCCATAAAAATTAATGAGTTCTGAACATGTCTTTAGTGTGATATATTGACTGGAAGGCCCATTATGTAGGAACTGGGCACTCGTTTCTCTGATTAATTCGGGGTATGGCCTGCACTAGTTCTGATCAGGCTTAAACCAGGTTTTCTTTATGATTTAACAGACGATGGATTCGGCCCCTCTGCATGCATAATCCTTATTTCAACCTTGGTGCTCTAGCTTGATCTTTGCCATTAAATGGTGGCATTCTGGGTAAATTATATTCTACTTTTGGTTATAAAGTTGGCCATCCTGCTGCCTTCTGTTTGTAACACGAAGCATACAATTAAAAAACGTGTCTTAAGACACCTATGCAATCTGCTTTTCAATGACCATTTTGGATCGAAGACAAACACTGTCCATAGGCTTGTAGGTGATAATGGCATCTAAGCTCCGACACTATAGCAGATTTCAAAGTCAAAACTGTTGATTGTATACATTGCCATTTAGGGGGTGAAGAAAAAGAAAAATAGAACTGATTTTGTCTGTTATTTTCACTTTGTCTTGAGCATCTTTTTCGGTGAGTGCCATAAAGCAAGTGACGCTATGCAATCATACAGACCGACTATGCTATAAAATGGTATAACTTAACATGACATGAAATGACGTATTCATTGTTTTGCAGTTTGTACATAGCACCAGCAGGTCACCAAAGGAATAGCTTGAAGGAGTATGATTTCAGATTGTGAATTATTGTAACGTAACCTTGTGGTTATTGCACATAAGACATAGAGAGTCATTTTAATTTTAGTCGCCAAACTGCTGGCCAAGTGGCAGTCCCAATATCGTGGCATCATGGTGAAACTGTGTCATGTATGGCTTTTCCTGATATGGATTGATTTCTATGACCCATATAACAAGAAACGGACATGCTAGGGGATTTCTCCCAGCAAGAGGCTGGCATTTTAAAGGCTACGGAGTTCAGGAACACCATAGTTTCAGTGACAGGTTGTACTATGGAAGTACAACTCTCTGCGGTCGTCCCAGTTGTAAGCTGGTGTGACGAAGGGCCTCTCTTTATTCTGCTGGCAGACTCATCACAGGATCTAAAAGAAACAATCACTCCTTGCATGACCCACAAAGCTATACACTTCAACACCCTGAGATACCTTACACAAAAATTGGAACTATTGGGTAGATGTAGAGCTTCTAGAAACACGCACCAGGACCCTACTGCTGAAAACGAAATTCTATAAAAAGAAAACATATCACCGAACATTCTCAGGCATTGCTCCAAAAATACCCTTTAAAATCAGACTGAGCCCCTCAACTGCATCATTCAAAAAAGAAGTTAAAGTGATACTGCTGAACAAATTTCTGCCATTGAATCAACAATCTCCACTCCTGTACACTATGGGCCTGATTATGAGTTTCGGCAGTCCTGGAGCGGGTGGCATGCTACCGCTCCGCTTCAGAACCACTGAAACTCACTGCCGCCAGATTGCCAGTAATTTGTGGTCTGGCAGGCGTGCATCGTGGCAGTCCCGCGGCAGTACTGTTTAAAGGCTCATTGTGAGCATTAAACAGCACTGCCACGGGTCCGCCAGTGCACGTTCCTGCACAGGAAGGAATGCACTTTATTGTGCGTTTCTTTCAGTGCAGGAACTGGATGTGCAAATCTACTGGGGGGCACAAAATGTGCCCCACTGCTTGCCCCTCCGTGCACAGAGGCAAGAGGGGCCCTGTGGGGCCTAGGAACTGGTAATGTAAAATTACAATTTTAATACGTTGGCAATATCCATTTCCTAATTTGGGATTCCGAGAAAATCGCAATTTGGAAATCACCATTCCCAGTGTTAGTACATCTTCCACCAAGTTATGAACACAAAATCGTAATATCAAAGATGTGACATAAATTTAGACCATAAAATGTAGAGTTCAAATGTAACAAAATGAAAAAAAGAAGCTCAATAAGAAAACATTGAACAAAAGCACTTAATGTTATTCTACTGGAAATGCAAAACATGAGAAAAAAATGATTAGATGTCCACCGTGCAGTTGATTAGGACATGGGCAATACTGTTTGATAGATCCCAATTATGTGACCAATGATTGAATAAAGTAGATACAAGTTTCTAGTTGATCATGGGGGAAATCTTTTCTTAGTAACTTGGAAACTTTGTCCTGGAAAAATATGAAAGCTGTATGAGGTCGGAGGTGGTTAGATCATCCAGTTACAGCCTCAAGCTTCTCACTAAAAAGCTCTGAAAGTGAAACATCGCAAGGCTGAGCCTGCTGACACTGTGGAGGAGAGTCTGTTGGTTGCCTCCAGTCCTTCATTAGAAGTCTTCATCAAGTCAACTGTTTTTCAACAAGCTCTGGTAGTGGTACTACCTTGAGGAACAGACTGTCTCCTCGAGGACCCACAACTAGGAGGCAGGTCAACAAGAAATGTGCGGCACTAGTTGGTTCACTGGCATTCTTCCGGGTAGGCAACTCAAGATCTTCTGTATAGTCCAGCCTAAAAGTGGCAGATAAGCAGTGGCAAGCAGGTTTGACTGGCAGATCTATGACCCTCTATGGCTATGTGGGTATTCAGGAGACAAGTGTCTCACCAGTCCTAGAGAAAAATGCGGAAAGCTGAAGTTTTGGCAGAGCAGGAGACAACTCTCACATTTCTCTGGCATCCAGTCAGAAATTCTACTCAGCAGAAGCCATGAAACATTTCCCTCCTTTTCAGTTACAAGAAGGTTCCTTGTTGGAGTGATTTAAGCAAGATCTTCAAAAGGGTACGTAGATATTAGAGGTGAATTCTAAGCAATCGAGATAAAATAAATTTGCAAGCTTACCAATCCTAGCTTCCTTTCGTAAAGTGAAAAACATCCTTTCTTACGGCCTGATTACGATAGCGTGGGACTGCCACCCTCAGGCCGTCGGTGGCGGTCCCACCGCCATCCAGCCCATTGGATCTGACTGCCGCATTAGGATGCAGCAGGTCAGAACTTGGCTGGCGTGGGGAAAGACCGACAACGCCCGACAGGATCAAGGACGTCAGTGCGGTGGTCAGACTCCTATTCCCTACAATGGGGCGGTGCCTGCTCAGGCACCACTGTAGGGATTAGGATGTCCCTTTCATGGCTTTTAACCTGGCATGAAAAGGCAGGCAGACAGTGACTTTGGGGGGCCCTAGCAGGGCCCCCTTCCCCCCAGCCCTCCCCTATGGGCCCTGGGGGCACCTATGGTGCCCTCCTAAACATCCTTGCACCATGTGGCAGGCACTGCATTGTGCCTGCCACAAAGTGCAGGGATGTTTAAATGTGAATATTTTGTACTGCGGTGTGTGCTGCAGCACATACCACAATGCAAAGTATACACATTGCGACTGCTGTGAAGGCGATTTCATCGTAAAGCGAGCAGTGGGACCGCCCACTTGTAGTCGGGCGGTCCTGCTCCTGCTACGGTGCCAGTCGGACGAAAGTCCAACCGGCAACGTAATCAGGCCTTTAGTTAGAATCCTTTTGGCTTGAAAATATATCAGCGTTTCTTGTGCTAAAATAACAATATTTGTGCATCCCTGTCTCAAGTGTCAGCGCTCTGCCCGCGCTGTACTCAGTAGGGCTGTCCATGAGAGCTGCACACATGCTGCTGTCTTTCCAGAATGATAACCATAGCACTTTTTAAATTCATATTTCCTTTAAACTGAGCACATAACCTTTTCCTCTTACTTTCCTAACTTTGGTTTTCTATGGTGATTTCCGTGGGTCCTAAATAGCCTTGCAGGGGTATAACTAATCTATTCAGGGAGAAATAGAACAAGGGCAGGTCAGATTTACACAGAACTAAACCTGAACCTAATGGTGGCAGGCCTTCAAATTAGACTTGACGAGGTCAGAATCTTTATTTGCTAGAATGGATTACCTTATTTCAAAAGGCAAGAAGGTTAAACAGGGCCACAAGTGGGTATTAGTCTAGCTCCTTTCGGGTTGTAGCTCTTAACAAAGCTCAGAATTGAACTTGGCTGTTACAATAACAACATAAAATAAAAAAAGACAGTTAACTAAGCCTGTAGTTGGGGGTTATTAAGAGAGCTGCACAAGCTATAAAAGTGAAACTAGTACCTCAAAATATTCCTTTCAGTCAACTTTTTTCCTAAGCTATAATAATTTTCTGAAATTCTCTCATGTATTCTTTTGTTGATTTCGCTTGAGTGTCAGAGATATATTTTGCAAATAGGGTATTGTCATGGCTGTTGTTGCTATTGGCCATCGTAAAGGAGCATGAGTACATGAGGTCATGTAACATACCGTGCTGCATTGGCTATTATTTTATAAGGTTGTTTCCTAGGCTATGGCACAATCTTGGTTCTCAAAATGAACAGGCAGAACTTATCATTGTCAGCAAGTCTGCACTGGCTATGATGGTTTAGGGATAAGAGTGTGGAAGAGGCAGGGAATTTACCAGATCGGACACCCCTCTGCCATATGCTCAATGGTGGCCATAACCCTTTTCTTGAAGGTGCTAGCTCATGGATGCTAGCAACATCCGCCAATCCAACTATAATAAAAGCAATCAAAGGAGAAATGAGAAATGATTACTTCTGCAGTATGGTCTAATGTAATACCACATTAGTACTAACCAAAGCATTGCTAAATAATAATTAAATCAAATGCTTACATGCAAATTGTTTTAGAAATCAGACTTTAAAATCAGATTTAGATGCTCGTTTACGGACAGGTGGACAGCCTTCCAACCTGGTAGGTCTGTGAAGGCTTTGGCCTCTGTCCTTTCATGGAAGACAACCTGCCGCATTTAGCTATACCCGCTTTCTTGCGATGCTATCCGTAATTAAAGTGCACCCACCTGCGTAGCTAATGCATTACTGTTGACTGCTGGGCGGGCTGCCTTCTTGAAGTGGCTCCATCAGCATTCTCTTTTGCTTTGTGGCAACAAAGCCCCCCCAAAGAGGGGGTTCTGTAACAAAGAAATAGACAAATGTTCCTGATGTCCAGGTTTTTCTCCCTGCTAGTCCGGGACATGTGAACATTTTCTATTCTGAGACCACCGGGACTTAAATTACTTGGATGGTAGTCCTGAAAAGGAAATAAACTGGGACTTTACCCCACCATAATATAGCAGGGTGACTTACACTGTCACCAGCAGGTCAATAGTGGACAAACTCCCATGGCCAAGGGTATACCTGGGTGAAATCCAGTGGTTAGCCATAAAGAACTAACAAATCATCTTTTTATATCTGAAGTTTTGCCGTCTGATATAAATACTATTTGGTGCACTGCAAAATGTCCATTTGCAGAGGGTTGCACATAGGCCTGCCTAATGAATATTAACAATTCAAATCACCATTTGCAACCATCTGCAATTGGATGGGAATATGGAGGTGGTGATTTGCAAAGGGCAGAACACCTCCATCCATGCATTCCCATTCCAAAACAGGAAACAATGTATTCTTTTTTAAAAGCAGCCTGTGTCCCTTGAAGGTACAGCTTCTGCTTTAAAAGCTGTTTCTTATTTTGGAAGACATCAGGAGAAGCATGCAGTAGGCTCCTGGACCACTGAATGCATCCCCTGTAGCTACCCTCTAAGATTCTCAAATGTAAAGCTGTCCCCTTGACAACTTGGGTGTAAGTTTCGGACTAATGGTTTGTGACCGCGGCTGACGTCACAAACCATTGGTACATGTCATTGCGAATCACAATTGGGGAGACCTACCTTTCAAGTCCCCGCTTAATTTCAATTTGGAATGAGTCATAGAACCTTTTTTGTGAGTCAAGAAAGCTTTTCGTTGTCCCACAAGCAGTTTTGAAAACAAGAAAAGGGTATTTTGCAGCAGCAGTTCCTGTGAGTTTGCAAATTGAATGCTTGGTCCTTTTTTACATAAGGTCAAAGGACTTGTAGCTATACCATGTCTGCATTTATGGAGCTTTGTATACTACATTTCCCCTAAAAAGGGGTTTTGTAGCTCAAAGTACTTTTTTTCTTCTGAATATCCCCTGTTTATTTCACTTTTGAATGAGTTTTAATTGTTCTGCACCATGACCCTTTTCAACCTTTTCTGTCACTTTTTGTGTTCAATTTTACTTCCATCCGTGGGGTGGAATTACATTCTTCGATGTTGTATATGAAATTGAGTAGGCAATTTCTCCTTAATTCTACTATATTTTTAACGGACAGTCTTCCGGTTGTTATAGGATCAAACATATCATTTATTCTTTGGCAGAATAAAGGATGTAGTTCCACTGTTTTTGTTGCATTTTGTACACGTTTTAATTGCATTTACGATTTTCTTTTCCTTTTCTAATTTTTCAGCTTGGTTGCAGATTTATTTTCTTTATCTGTTATTTTCTTTGATTCGAACATACTTCTTCTACAGGGACATAATTCTTCATAATTTATCAAATTAAAAAACAAAAAAATGGTAAGTAGACATTGAAGAGTGCTACAGAATGAAATATTCCCACTATCCCTCCTAGATGACTAACTGCAATGGCTTCTTCTTTTTTTTTCAATTGGATCCATTTTCTCATTGGACTCAGAGCAGTAATAGAAGGTGCAAGAGTTGAGTCTCACCAACCAAAGTAGAACAGAATTATGCACCCTGATTGTGCACCTACGGACAAGATTTAGATTTTCCTATTAAAGCTGGAAGTTCTGCAGAGATATTACTTTAATGTAATCTTTATTATTGCAATGTGTTTAATAGTGCTTACTAGTGGTGGCAGTGTTACATTATGAAGTAAGTGTGAAGCATTATTTAGTCCGCCGACCTGATGTCCAGTAAAATAATCATCATCCTCCCTTTTCAAGTATAGTTCACTGTCATTATTAGGATTTCCCAAATGTTGGTCACCTTCACTGGCTACCAATTTGCACACGTTCGTATACTTGTGAAGTGTGTTATTGGTCGGGTGGCTAATTCTGCACGATGCAATCACCTTTAATAAATAAGTAAGAAATAAATAACCTAAAATGTCAGTTTAGAATATTTTTTAGTCAATGACAGAATATTGTTTTCTCTCGGGCCACAGACAACGATCCGATTAAAATTACAAACGCCATTATAGGCTGAGATCAAATCCACTTTGGAAGGAGTATATTTTAGACATAGACTTGTAATACACCAGGAAATGAGAACTAGCCACAAGCCACAGCTTCATCAGCCACTGCTGTACCCATCTCAGACCTCACACCTCTTGCAAATACAGTACTCCCCACGCACACACGTGCACCACAAAAGGTCACAAATTATGAACAGCATTCATCTTCACACTGAAGGGGGCTAAGAATAAACAACAAACGTTATCGGTGCTGTTTTTGAAGCGACTGACCACTTACAGATTCGAAGACCCCGCTACTCTGATCTCCCTAGTAATCTCTATCAGCCTTTTAGTACTCCCTTACTGCCAATAATGGTCTTATGGTAGCAGCACTTCCCACATGTGTGGAAGTGTATGGAGTATCACGACTGGTGTCCTTCACCACTCTGGATTGGGTCTTTGCTGCTGTAGAGGCTGATGTCTGACCTCCATTGGTCGCTGAGCTCTGGAAGGTAGGGGCAGTGGCTCTGTCCTGGATTTTGCAGTAATTAAGTCATGTTTCTCAGGAAAATACCAGTAAGATGTTATCTACTTATCTTGCCAAATCTTTGCCCTTGATTACAAGGGTGCAAGCACAGGGGAAGTATTTGCCATACTCGTCAAATTCCATTTCCAGTGGTGGGGTATTTTACTGGTGCAGTAAATACACTTTCCCTTGACAAATGAATAATTACTTTCAGAATCAGTGTTTTCTGTACATTTTCCCCACTATAGTTTGGTAGGTTTGACCTATCGAAATCTGCCAGGGTAAAATCGCAGGGTTGTGCTTATTACTGCATTAAGCATAACCTCTAATCCTGCTCAAAATCTCTATAGTGCAGGAATTTAAATTTGCCCTTCCATCATTAATGAGAGCCCTAGAGGACATTCTGAAATAAATGTAACCTCATGTTCCAGTTACGAAACGCTATCACCACATGCTTGGGAGAGTATTTCAGAGCAATGAGAATCTGTGCCTGAGTCTCAGTCTTAATGTACATTCTGACAATCAGTGATTCACAGGATTAATGTCTGTTTGTTGCAGCTTCATTGGCCACCCTTAGAACGGAATCTTTCCAGGTGATCTCATACACGTTTATAAGAATTGACCAGAACCAATTACCAAGGGGACCGAGTATCTCACTCTCATCATCTTTGCCATTACTGTGAATTCTAGCACTATGACTGGAACTGTTCTAGTTGATCCAAAAATGATGAGCCTTTCGTGAAAACCCCAAGGTCTAGGTTTCCACTTGTAATAATTGCTCTCCAGACCCAGGACTCATTTCTAAGGTACCTTTGCCATCTGGTTCAATCTCGGCAGCCCACTTCAATAACAACTCAGTCCCAAATCATTGATGCATTACAGATTTCTACTACAGATTTCCACTGATGCATACCTAGTTCCACTACATGGATTTTCACTACAGATTTCCAGTGGAACTCAGTTATTCAGATATTTGTTTTTATCCCGGTTCCCATTATTTTGCTTTATTTTTCCCCAAATAGTGTCGAATTGATACGTTTTTCTTTTTATACGAATTTCACGTCTTAACATAATGTTCTTTGTCTCTTGAGATTATTTTGATCGTGTTTTGCAGTGCATAGAACTTTTCAAATTCTCCTACTGGAATCAAATTTTGAGCGTGACAAAAGTCGTAAGCAGTGAATCAGGTATGCGTCAAGGAGAGATTTGGGGGCATATTAACAACAATTATATTATCGCAGGCTATCTCTGGTATTTATCGCCCTGGTAGCACGTTATTAACAACGCGTTACTCCAGGGCGATAAAGATTCCAGAGATAGCGAGGTTATCGCCCTTTGCAGGGAACATCGCTGGTTTTCCAGCGATGTTCCCTTCAAAACGGCGATAACCTTGCTGATACGACCCTGTGGTCGTATCAGCAGAATCCATCTCCTATGTCTAACATAGGTAAGTCAGGATTATAGCAGACGTTAGATTTTGGCGAAAACGGCCGTTTTCGCCAAAATTTAACGTCTGCTATAATCCTGTGGGCTGCCTTGTAAATATCGCGATGTGCACATCGGCGATATTTGCAACGTAGCCCATCCGGGGTACGCCCAGTAACGCCCACTTTGCATCTCATTAGAGATGCAAAGATGGGCGTTGGGGGAAAGGGCGATAGTGCAAGGATTCATGCGATAGCGTGACCTTGCTGATTAGGCGATAAGATTATTGCCGCTTTTCGTCCGAAAACGGACGCTAAAGCGGCGATAATTGTTTATCGCCTCGTTGTTAATATGCCCCATGGTTTGTGAACAGCTGATACCAGTTGTTATGGGATCCTATAAATACCATGATAAGCCAAAAGCCTCTCTCCTCTCCCTTTTTCCCTGGCTCTCTGTCACACACGTTCACTAGGCCAGTAACGTACTCACAGGAAGGATGGAACAAGAGGTACTGTCTGGCATAGACAGCCCAAAGACTGTATCTTTGATTTTCAAATTGCATGTAGCACCCCAAAGGTATCATAGGATTTTCTCTTTCTTTTGCCTCTGTGACTGCAGATCCAGCAGGACACTATTTCTGGATCAGTAAAACATTCAGCACCTAACCCCACCCACCATTGCCACCACCCTACAGCAAATGATACTTCATAGTTAATGCAAATATGGCATAGACTTGTTTCTTAAGTGCCTGACTTGTACCCTCCTCTGTACCAGAGTCCTACTTCTGTTGAGCAGTATCCAGCACCCACTTGACCCCACCTTCCACTTACTACTAGACCTCAGTTACTTTCTCCCAACCAGTCCCTTCAGCACATTTCGTCCCGCAATGAAAGTACTCTGTAAGCGTGTACTACCATTGTGCAATGTGTGGTGTTTTATCAAACAACACGGTTTTGTGATGTAAAGTATTGTTTCATTACAGGAGTACAAATGGAGTAGTATCAATCAATCAATCAAAATAAGCTTTATTCGAAATCACAAAGTGAATCATAAAAGCTACAAAGTACATCCATGACAATACTTAACCCCTCGGCCGCGGCGGTAATTCCGCTGCGGCGCTGGGGGGGTGGGGGGTGAGCGCGGCGCCGCCATGCTTGTGATGGAACCACGCTGTCATGAGCCACGGGCGGCGTGTGCTCATGACGGCGTGGTTCCGTCACGGCCCCGCCCGCTCATTAATTCGCCCGCACAGGCGGGGAATTAATGCCGTGTGGGCGGAGCGGCAGCCGCATGACGGAACCACGCCGTCATGAGCACACGGCGCCCGTGGCTCATGATGGCGTGGTTCCGTCATAAGCACGGAAAGGGTTAAAAATGACCAAAATACAAGTTTAAAACAAGGTACAAAAATCTTCTGTATAAAAACAAAAGGAGTAGTACCAAACCACAATCATACATGTTGTCTGGTGCTACTCCAGAGTTTTAAATGCGGACAAACACATTGGAAATAGGCTTTCCAAATGTTATTCCAAGTGTAAAACTACATTTGTGAGAATAAAATTAAGACAGAGATCCTGAATACAAGTTGTGCAGAATAGAGTGGGGTATTTACAACACACTGTAAATACCGTAACCCCAACTCAGGTATTTTACGGCTGTGTTAAATACCACCTACTCAGAGTTTTCAACTTGGAAATGAGACACCGCATGCAGAACTGGCATTTAACATACTGAATTCAACATGTTTTGAATTTCTCCCAGTCCTTTACCTATGTTACATTTTGGCAGGTTTGACCTGCTGGAACCTATCAGAGTAAAACTACGAACTTAATAATAATTATCCCATAACCCATTAATTACGATTCTTGTGGAAACTCCTGCTTGCACAGGGATCCAAGAATTTGTAATCAGGGCCCAAACAGTGGCGACCAGCATGGCTCACGGGTGGTGAGCGGGCGCGGGGATCGGAATTTTAAAAAAAACTTACCTCCTGCTCTCCTACCTCTGACTCTGACAGGAACAGGAAGCAGGCAGCCAGGCCCCCTCCCCAAAGCCAATCACAACGCTGCAATGCAGCGTTGTGACACGGCGCTCTGCCAGGGGCTGGAGGGTTGGGCATGTTCTCCATGCAGGCTGTAATGCAGCCTGCATGGAGAACGGGGAAAGTGCGCATGACTGGTTTGGGCGGCCCGAGAGGGCCGACCAAATAGTCATTGCGCACTTAGGTGTGGGCAAACCACTCCTCCCCTGCTCCGAGAACAGAGCAGCCCCACCCACCCACCCACCGCAAAGCAGCAGGATACGAAGCATAAAATTATACTAACTCTAAGTTATTATAATTTTATGTTTCTCACTGCTTAAAAGGAGTGGGGCAATGCTCCTCCGCCATTAGGCATTTTTGCTTCTCGTGGGATCGGCGCTGCAATACCCCACGGGCCTCGCGAGAGGGCTCTTTAGCGGAGATCTTTAAAAAAAAAAAACGGCGTGAGTGTAAGGAGCAGGTGAAATTGTGGGTTAAAAATACCACGGAGGTACCCTAAGGGTGATATTTATTCCAGGGTCCCCCTGGTAAGGTTAAAAGCAATAGCTAAACTTCCCAGCAATGAGGAAACACAATTTAGTCGTGAGTGTGAGTGGTGTGGGTCGGGTCGACATGTTTCACGCCCTGCTGGTCCAGGAGGGATCCATGGCGTTTCATCAGGACCGAGGGAAAGTATGGAGGAATGAATATCTGTCCCAACCCAGATTCAGGAATTGGAGAGTCACGGTATAGGTATCAGTAGATTGCCAACCTGTACACTCATAAAAATTAGAGTGGTAAAATGGGCGAAGGAAAAATCCTTTGTGGTCAATACCTCTTTAGGAACAGCTACCTTCTTGTGTACTATACCCTCCTGGGCAGCCATGGCCCGGATAGTCACACAGATCTACTTAGGCAACCCTAACATTTCCAGGTGTGGCCTGAGTTCCACGTCCCTCCAGGCAGTGTGCTCCAAGTCATTCCCTAACAGACAATCCATTGGCATAGCAGGGCTCACAGCAACTTTCAGAAGTCCTGAGGCCTGCCTGCTCAAAGGAAACAAGAGCCCCGGGGTAGTGGCACTCACGGTTGTCTGCTACCACACCATGATGGAATGTATTAGGTACCACCTGCTCTGGGAATACCAGATGCCACCTGACAGTAGTCATACTGGCTCCTGTGTCCCTCAGAGCCTTCACCTTCTGTCCATTAATGGTGACCCACTGCCTATACTTTGAAGTACTGGAAGGCATGTGGACTGGACTTTGGGCACCTTCTCTGAATCATCCAGGGACACTAGGGTAACCTCATTTGTCTCCCCCACACTAACTGGGGCCATCTCCTCCCCAAGAGCTACACTGGCTATTCCCTGTGACTGCCCACCACTGAGGGGAGGTGCCCTCTTGGAGCACTTGGCATCTCCCTTCATATGCCCATACTCATAGCATTCATAGCATTTAGAGACAAACGTTCCAGTTTTCTAATCTGTGAAGCCTTTCTTCTGGTGGCCAGTTTGGGATTGTGGCCCTTTCCACTGTGAACTGTTTTTGGGGTCTTAAGAGACCTCCTTGGTTTTACTTTTATCTCCCCCCTCTTTTTTTCTGTTGGGAACCCTGACCACCCTTTTGGGAGTCCACCCAGATGCCTTCTTAGACACTCCGGTGCTGACCCAGAGGTCTGACTCCTAAGCAAGTTTCCTGGGATCAGTAATTCTGCTATCCACTAGGTGTTGGCGCAGCTCTGGGAAACAAGTATTGAGAATGTGCTCTCTCAGAATTAGCTTATACAGCTCAGTAAAATCTTCACTTTTCTGCCCCTCACCCAGTCCTCGGTGCCATGCTGGCATTATCTAAGAAATCCACCCAGGAATGATTTGGGAGCTTGTGGCTGTCCCTGAACCTCTGACGGTACTTCTCAAGGGTCAGCCCAAACTTAGCAACAAGGATTGCCTGCATGGGGGCATACCTAGTCTGATCCTCTGCCTCTAGTGTCAGGAGTGTGACCCTCCTTTCGGTGGGCATGTGTTTCCATAGGCTACCCTCCCCCTCTGGAGCCTTATCTACCCTCAGTGCAACTTCATAAGCAGCAAACCACTTGTCTATATCATCTTCCACCACATTTAGGCACCAGCTCCTGGGTCATGCTGACTCTCACCTCTCCAGCAGACACTGTTGGTGCACTGCATCATCACTTTTGAGTCTTGTAGGTTGCCTTGTCTTTAACTAGAGCCCCGTCATGCTCGTTTCATGCTTCAACAGTAGCTTTTTCTCAGCTAAAGCCCTCCCAGCCTTCTCCTTTGCCAAGGCCAGTTTCCTCTCCTCCTTCTCCAGCTGTAATTTGTCCAGCTCTAACTTGAGTTTCCTCGCCTCCCTTTTGCCCTCCAACTCCTCTGGGGTCAGGACCTTGGAAGACAAGCTGCTCCCTGCACGGGGTGGGGCTTCCAATCCTGGGATTAGGTTACCGCCCCTCCTCAACATGCTGCTTTTCAAGATCCTCCTGCTGGTCCTGCACTGATCCTTCCTCCTCATCCTTTTCCTCCTCAGCATCTGTGGCAACTGATGGACTTCTGCCCATGCCCTCAAGGCCTTTTGGAGCTCCGCCTTCCTGGTGCTCCTTTTGGTGTGCAGCCCCCTCTCCTTGCAAAACTCATTACGCTCAGCCACAGTGCAGCTCTCCAGTTTGGCAAGCTCAAGCTCCATCCTTGAAGGTGAGGCCACAGACACAGACAGTCTGGTAGAATAGGGATGAATTTAGAAAAAACAAACAGTCCAATCACGGAGAATTTAAATTTGAATTTGTCTTAGATATGGGATGGTAGTGTACACCAAATCACTGTATCGCACTGCACAAACAGAAGTCCTATTCTCACTGCTGATCACCAATGTTAGAAATTGGGTTACTGTTTAACTTGGATGCGAGCCCTGGTCAATCAGCAACCACAATCCTAGTCAGGGCAAGGCACAACCAGACCCCAAATTAACCTGTGCTCGACGCCTGGTAGCTTGGCACGGAGCAGTCAGAATTAACTTAGAGACAATGGGGCAGATTTACAAGCCCCTTGCGCCACTTTTGCGTCACTTTTCCCATGTTAAAAATGACGCAAAAGTGGCGCAAGGGGCTTGTAAATCTGCCCCAATGTTTAAAGTATTTGTGCAGTACTTCAAACAGTAAAATAGTGACAACACCACACAAAAAGATCCCAAACAAGATTAGGAAAATAGAGCTTAATTTAATCACTAAAACAAGGCCAAAACGACAAAAATCCAATCAGTAGAAAAGCAGTTATGAATTTTGAAAGAATAGTGGAAAATAGCACCTAAAAGCAGAACGTGCCAACCACGGCTATCTTGCCATTCTGACCGGGTCAGAGTCAAAAGTTCATGCCAATCACAATAAAGTACGGGTCGGTTGCAGTCCCACATTAGTCCCCCTGAAGTTTTACCTTCTCAGTATACTTGTTCTTACATATGTGCCAAGAGTCCCGTTCATGTTGGAGAGGGTGGGGGGAGCACGGAGAGCGTCGCGGGTGGTGATTGATGTGGTGCAAAGAACAGGCCAGAAGTCGCGTACAGGTGGGCTAGTGCTTCGCGTTGGTGGTCCTCTGAGGGTGATTGATGCTTGCTGTGCAAAGAGACGGACTGGCGGCGGTTCGTGCTGTATTTCGGTGCGAGCGGAGCGGTCTAGGTGCAAACTGGCCTGTTGACAGTCTCAAAAATGTCAACGCCACTCATCTGAACTCCAGGATGTTCCTCTGGGGAGACGATAGGACCCAACACCCCCTGGAACCTGACTTGTCACCATTGACTATAATACAGCCCTATATCAAGGAAGGCCCCAAGGGGAGGGGTTTTGGAGGGTGAGAAGAAAAAAGAACAAATTGCACTGGACCATGGGACATCTTGTCGTCAGGAGGGTGTGTCCTGCTGGAGATCAGGGACTGCACTGCTGTGTGCTGTACCTTGGAGTTGCTGATTGGGATGTACAGAGTTTTGTTGATAGCACTGTATGGTAATAAAATAGTGAGAGAACAATACATTCTTAGTGTGCGATATAACAATAATCCATATAATACAACAACAAGGTAAGTAACCTGTAGTTTTACACTCTATTGTGGCACTGATAATCAGGTTATTGGCACTTTTTCAATTGCAAATGTTCTCAGTACAACTGTAACACAGGCCATTATATCTTTAACACAGATGCTTCAAGAATCTTCAGTAACACAACGGAAGTTTGGCTACGCCATTAATGGAAAGATTACACTGGCTCCCAGTAGCCAAACGTAACGCATTTAAGCAGGAGTTCATTACCTTTAAAGCTCTTTATGGCAACAGCCCGGCATTTATATCCTCTCGGGTTCAGCGTTACATCCCTTCTCGGGATCTCAGGTCTTCTCATCTAAATCTTCTGGTCATTCCGTCCTTTAAACGCAAGAAACATGGGGGACTAAGATTTGTGGTCTTGACCCCCCAATTCTGGAATTCTCTCCCTCCGGATATTAGATCACTGACCTCCTATGCTCAGTTTAGGAAACTTTTAAAAACCTGGCTCTTCCGCCAGGCATATGACTAAACCTTTCAAGCGGTAGTATCCCCTGGACTCCAGCGCCATGAAACCGTTTGGTGTACGTGCGCTTTAAAAGTTCATTTAACATAACATAACATAACATAACATAACATAACATAACACAACGGAAGTTTGGTGCAGTATCTTACTGTTCAAACATAAAAGTTGCTGTACACTTTCAAAGTGTTGTCACACAGTCTGAAATTAGCAATTGTAGTGGCTCTCCATAACGCTGCACAGTCTTATACATAGGTCGCTGCTTTTGGCGATAATTAAGGAAACATACTTAGTGGTTTGTTTTTGTCAACAATGTCTAGAGGCCTGGGAGTTGCCGATAATTATTTTTTTCCAGGCCGTGATTAGTTTCCTTGTGCGCGCTAATGAAAGGATAAAAACAAAGGTAATTACCTTGTGGAAGTGCGGGATCCACAAGACGCAGGATCCGAGATTACCTGTGTTAATGGTCTCTCTCTTTTTTTTGTTCTGTGTTTTTACAGGAAATGCTCGTCCCGGAATACCAGCCGGTGAGGACGCTTTGCCGTGGAGATGTGTTGGGTGTGGCCAGGAGCCCGAAGATGACAAGGGATGGAAAGCTGGAACACTGCTGGTGCGAGGATCCAGAGTGGAGAGCCGCTGGAGATCTGCTGCTGCAACAGGAGGCCAGGTAAGGAATTGGAGAACTAAGGCCAAGTAACTTGCTATTGGACCGTCTTCCTTAAATATCCGAATCCTCGAATGCGCTGGAAAAACCTGTGTTGGGCACGATTGCAGGTGCTCGTGTCTGCCATTACATAGGCACGCGGAAACAATGACGGTTCCTGTACGTGTAGCACATGTGCAGGCGTGCAAGGCAGTAATACAAAACAGGTTATGCCTACCACTTGCCACCAGGTATATGGCATCATGGTTTACACAGAATGTGATGAGAATGAAACACTGGATGATACAGAATACATAGTTTACACAGTAGGCAACAGTTCCTTTAGCGCAGCAGTCCAACAGAATGGCAGTCCTTGTAGCAGCACAGCAGTCCTTCTTCCTAGCAGAATATTCACAGGTCCAGAAGTGTACTGAAGATTTGGTGCCTGAAGTCCTCCTTTTATACCCTGCTGCCCTGGTTCTGGAAGGTGGGAGAAGCTTCTAGACAATGGCTCTGAAATGGAAGGAATTGCCTACCTCCTCTGCCCTGGCTCCAAGCTGGCTGAAGTGACAATGCAGGGTTGTTAGGCCCTTTGTGTGACGGCAGAGCAAAAGTTATTCAGTTGTAAGTGGGGGTGTGCTCAGCTCCACCCCCATCCTGCCAGCAGATGGCCCATCCAGGCACACAAAATCCCTCAATCGTGTGACTGTCTGGGAGAAATTCACAAAGAGTAACTGTCACTTACACACACAGTCATGTGACCCAGGCCAGGTTACAGGCAAAAAAGGGCTAAGAGCAGAAAAATGCCAACTTTCTAAAAGTGGCATTTTTATAATTGTGATCAAAAACCCGACTTTACCATTAATAGGGCTCTTAATCACAATACCAAAGACACCAAACATGGTATAGGTACCAGTTTCCAATTGGAAATTACAGCATATTAAATGCAATAAGTAAGTCCCAATGTTATCCTATGGGAGGGGTAGGCCTCACAGTAGTAAAAAACTAATTTAGGAGTTTTTCACTACATGTCCAACCTTTTATTTACAGAGCACCCTTCCCTATGGGCTACCTAGGGCCTACCTTAAGAGTGACTTATATGTAATAAAAGGAGAGTTTAAGGCTTGGCAAGAGTGTTTTAATGTCAAGTGAACATGGCAGTTTAAAACTGCATCCAGGCTGCAATGGTAGGCCTGGGACATGTTTTAAGGTGCTACTTAAGTGGGTGGCACAATCAGTGCTGCAGGCCCACTAGTAGCATTTAATTTACAGGCCATGGGTACATGTAGGACTACTCTACAAGGGAGTTATAAGTAACTTAAATGTGCCAATTAAGTATGAGCCAATTTAACCAGGTTTTAGGGGAGTGAGCACAAGCACTTTAACAGTGGTTAACAGTGGTAAAGAGTGCAGAGTCCTATAGCCAACAAAACTAAGGTCAGCAAAAATGGAGGAGGTTATGCAAAATGTTTAGGGGAAGACCACCCTAAGGCTGACTGGACTAACAGAATAGTTCTGAGCCCTGGGTGCCCCAGGCATCCACCATGGCCCTCCTCAGGGAGACATAGAAAAGGAACTGAGCCTCAGGGAGCGCATATACTGATCAGTCAGGGTTTCAAACGCCATTAGTTGCCTATCTGGATAAAGGTCACCCATGCAAGTAAAGCTGACCGCGCCCATAGCTGGAGTTGCCTGCTAGTAAGGTGACCCCACCGGGTCAGAAAGCAGAGTAACGGAATCGCCGTGGCATTAGGGGGATGATGTTGGGTGAGATGAAGTGTTCACATTAAACATGAAAAAGCCACCCTTAGGAGGTGGGGCAGGCCTTGGGGACGACAATCACCCGAATATATGAGGCAAAAGGGCTCCGCCCGAGAGGTGGGGGCAGGTTGCCCTCGTGTCCTCCAAAAACCGGCCTGCCAGCCAGTAGGAGAGCCACCGCAGCTTGGCCACCAGGTAATAATATTCAGAGTTAGGTGTCCTCAGGCCCCTCTGTTTCGAGGGAAGCATGGAGTTTCAGGAGGGCCACCTGTCTGCGTGACTTGTGCCAGCACAGGTCCCCCGGGACGACATGAATGTCCAGAAAGAATGACTTACGAAGGGAGATGGTAAGGTTCATGAAGCAATGTAAGAGACAGGGAAGAATCATCATCTTAGAAATTGCCACTCGGCCTGCCACTGACAGCGGGCGGGATGTCCAAAAGGGAATTTGTGACTGGACGGAGGCGACCGCTGCTAATAAATTGCCCTCAAGTAGATTGGGGATCGCAGGATATACTTGCACCCCCAAATAGATGACCGAAGTGGGTTTCCACCGAACAGGGCACTACCCAGGTCCATGGCCCTCGGCGCGGCCCCTGACACTAGGGGAAAAAAGCAAGATTCGTCCCAGCTCACTGTCAATCCTGACACTCTGCCAAAGTCCGCCAGGCGCGAGGCCACACAGGTGAGATCTGAAGCAATGCCCGGTAGGTAGCGCAGGACAGCGTTCGCGTCCAGGGAGATTGCATTGAAGTCATCAGACAGGGGGATACCCCAACCCACCCCATCCGCCTTTCCTTCAGACTCCAAGGGCTCCATTACCATGGCAAGCAGGAGGGGATAGAGAGGGTGGCCCTGTCAGGTGCCACGTCCGACCGCACTGGGCAGCTTCCATTCCAGTCATACCAGTGAAAATCATACTTAAAACACCCATTCCTGACTACCTTCAAAATGTTCACGATTTATGGTTACTGACCGGGTTGGTTTACATCTCATTTAAATGGGAAATTACGTATTTGCTCAGTATACTTGTTCTTGCATATGGTGACTGGAACCTGTCACGAGGAAGAACACACGTCACAACACCAACTGCAAGTTTTATGTTAAAATGAGGTAGAATTTTCAGCCCGGCTGCTATTTTCATGAACTTCCATATCTATGATCAAGAGAATAAAATATGGTGATTACAACTTTGAATTTTTTAAATCAAAGAAATACAGTAGGTCCTCTGGACTTGGAATTAATGCACGGTGTGGGTACAAGCATGCGGGGATTAGCATTGCTCAGCAGGGGAACGGCCAGGTAGCGGTAATGAGCTCTCCAATTGCCTTTGGACGTCCACCATGGAAATTATTAAAATACGGTTAAGTGCGGATGCCTTTTCTGAATATTAATAACTGGACATTAAATAGGTGTTGCATCGTTTAGCATGCAGCCCCTGTACAATCAAATCTACAATTTTTTTCTTAAATAAAATCGCATATTTCTTTCAGCAGGTTGTGCTTCTCCGTCCAAACATCAGCACGAATTGTTTAACATAGTGTTGGTATTTACATAGCGCTTGCTATCCCCAACGAACTGCTGAAGCGCTTTACATTCCATGTATTATTTGTTCATGCATTTAAATGAATTATAGTATCTAAACCACATTCTCTATCAAGATGTTCTTTCTGCTAGCCATTCTATATCCCATCATATACTTGTTTTATATATGTAGATTACAGAGCTTTATGAACATAAGTCTCCAATTGCTCCTAATAGAACATACTGTATTAGAAGAAAAACTTATTTTAAAGTATAAACTTAAAAACTTCAAAGGTTTGAACTTTTCGAAGAATCATTATTTTACGAAGGTCACTTTTGTCAAATTCATTCTTCAAACATTATTTGGTTGTAATGCGCTTTCCTTCTGCAAACCTGTTCATCAGACCAATGAAGTGCTTTGAAGGTGGTATGATGTACAGGAGGTGTGTCCACAATAAACCTGGGACCTGGAGTTTAGTAGATTTATGCCAAAGGCAGCGTCGCAGCACAGAGCTGTATATTGATGGTGCAATATAGCCACAAATAGCATTATCCAAAATTACACTCATGTAATTGAAATGCATATATAACACTCAAGTCTTTCACAGCTCCTACCATAGGTCACACTCTTGCTTTAATGAAGTATAAAATCCTTGAAATAAAATATCACCCTCTCTAAAGTCGAACAATATTTCAATCACACATTTACCCAAAGCTAAAGGGGATGGTTTATTGCGGGTCCAAATTTGTTCCATTGCGGAGAATCCAATCAAATATTTGGCACTTTCAGTTTTATCAAATCATTCATAAGACTGTTAGTTATTCGGAGAAAAGAACAGCAAGAATAGACGGCATTTTATCATTACAAGCTGCAAGGAGATTGAATTAAAAGACTAGGGAAGCGGTGGATGTTGCTTTGTCCATCCCTTGCCATCAGCTCTGTGTCTGATCTCAAAGTGCTTAACAAATCATGAACATCAGAACAAATACATTTCCGGACCCAGGAGAGTACTAATGGAAAATAGGATCACTCATACAAATGGCTTGGAACTAATGGTGTTAAGAAGTGTGACGCCACTATTTAAAAGCCTGCTAAATGTAACATTTCACAAATCACCAGAGCTGATCTCTCTGTTGGCTCTTTCCTACTCGTTGGAGATTTTCCTTACTTGAAAAGGGGCTTGGATTTGTCAGTTGCAATAGGGGACCTGTCTAGCGACTGGTTTTACAAAGTAGAGAAAATAATCACAAAACATCACAATGCTCGACTTTCCGTAAGCACTGTTTGTTCTTTGTCTAGCCCCCTAAATATCATCCATAGGGGCATATTCTCAAGGACTCATCGCCGATTTATCGGCACTTTAGCGCCGCAAAAGTGGCGATAGATTTATCGCCCTATTCTCAAGCTTGTGCAAACTGCCGATATCGCCAGTTTTCCAGCGATAGCTGCCCCAAAAAACATCGCCACGGATGAGAGCGACAACTAACGCTAATGATATGCAAAGTAGGCGTTCCTGTGCAAAGACACACGAAAACACCACTTCGCGATATTCTCAACGACCAGCCAGATCTGCGATGCGATCCAAAAACAGGCAATAAGGCGCGTTAGCAGCAGGGATTTAACACCTGCCTTTTACTGGTGTTAAGCAGGACGACAACCTGCAGTATGAAAGGGAGTCCAGCCGAGAGCCACATCTGAAGACCAACACATGTCATGGAGCTACTGATCATGCAGCTCGGAGACCCAAGCAGTCCACAACACCCACCGCCACCACCCCCAGGCCCCCCCCACCCTCCCTCCCCTGGACTACCACCGAGGCAGCACAGAACAAGACAGCTGACCTTCCGAAAATGGCATGGCCCCTCAGCCACACAATTGCAGAATGTGGGGAGAGGTGGGAACCAAGTATGTGTGAAGGAGGCAGGTCACCCATGAATAAGAATGTACACAATGCCAAGTGTGATGGTGATGTGCTGGACAGACTTCAGTATGCAGAGCACAGACATGTCCATGTGGACATATACTGCTGGTGTTTGTAGTGTTGTGGACAGTGGACGCAACCATGTTACCTCAGGCAGTGGGGAAGACCTCGGTCATGTAGCTGTGTCCCCCCCCCCTGTAAGCGTAAGCGGAGTGGGCTTGTCCGGCGTACGCTAGTCCAGCGTAGGAGTGTGAATAAATAGGCTGGGGCTCTGGGCGTGGTTCACTTCCGGGATGGCCAACGCGTCTGCCAGGGCGGCGCCCCTCACCCTGCCACGAGTCTGCCACCGTGACCGCCAGCCTCCTCAGCCGATCGCTTGCTTCCGCGACACAAGCCCCCAGCGCACCCAGCGGCACAGCACCGCAGAGTTATGTGTGTGCTGACTACTGCCTTTGGCCTACATTGCGGTCAGCAGGTCCCCCAATTCAAATCGAGTCTTGATTTATTGATGGCACAGTCCAGTAGGCAACAGACATTGCTTCCAGTGCGGCCCACCCGGATGACGCATCATCGCAGGCTGCTCACCCGCTGAGCGCTTCAGGTGCCACTAACTCTGTGCAGCTCAAGTCAACGCCACATGGCTGTGGGCCCTTGCTGACCGCTGCCACCGGCCTACACTGTGGTCAGCAGGACTCACACATATCAAATCCAATCCTGACCTGCAAGGACACGCCATCATCGCAGGCTGCGCACCCGCTGAGCGCTTCAGGTGCCACTAACTCTGTGCAGCTCAAGTCAACGCCACGTGGCTGTGGGCCCTTGCTGACCGCTGCCTCCGGCCTACACTGTGGTCAGCAGGGCTCACACATATCAAATCCAATCCTGACCTGCAAGGACACGCCATCATCGCTGGCTGCACACCCGCCACCACCACCAGGACCACCTCCAACCAACAACTGCCAGAGTCGGAGGAGTCTTACAGCCAGCCTATCAAAGTTGCTCACACCTGTCTTGGATGCCATCATCAGCTTGATACCCTGCTCAGCTCTTCAGGTGCCACTAACTCAGTGCACCACAAGTCATGGACCCTTTATGATTGAATCTTGTGTGTGTGATTTCCGATTTGGTGCCCCTACCTCAGTACACTGCAAGTCATGGACCCTTTATGATTGAATCTGTGTGTGTGATCCGATGATCACTGTTCCAGTTGTTGCCAGCACCAACCACTCCCTGAGGGCTGGCTTACACTCATCCCACACCCATCCAGCACAGGCGTCACTGGACATGTGACCCTGGTAATAAAAAGGGGCCGGGTGCACGCGCCCGTAGCCAGTTCCACTATCTATCTAAGTGTGTCCATGTGGTCATTATGTATGCATGATGGCCCCGGGCCCTACCACATTACATTGTGCTGTGGACAGCGGACGCAACCATGTCACCTCAGGCAGTGGGTAGGACCTTGGACACGTAGCTTTGTTGTCCCCCCCTGTAAGCGTAAGCGGAGTGGGCTGGGCCGGCGTATGCCAGTCCAGCATAGGGGTGTGAAGAATTTGCCCGGGGCTCTGGGCGTGGTTCAGTTCTGGCCTGGACAAGGAAGTAACTAATGCATGTGTCTCTGTTGTAGTGTCGGCGCCACCCGGCCCGCAATCGATAATGTTGCAATGTAGCATGCACCCGGAGGGCAGGCTCGCACGAACGGGGAAATGAAGGAGCGCAAGACCGCTCGGGGTCTTGGCTCATACATGCCAAGTGTTGTGTGTATCTGTATTGCTGCAGCATGAGCCAAATGCCTAGCCTTAATCGCAGCACAAGCTCAGCCAGGCATGAACTCTACATCTGTGTCCGCCCTATCCTTACCATAGGCCTACACTCACGTGGCCGCCCACCTTCAAAGGCCAACATCACAGTGTCGTTGTCAGGCTTGTGGACATGCGCAGACAGGCATGGCAATGGTGTGCCGTAGGAGTGCAAGTGATGTAACCGCGCAGTGCACACAAGTAAATAGGCTCGGGGGGAGGGAGGAGCAGCTGTGAGGCAACGTAACACACAGTGATGCCGCTCATTTGCCACATGCAAGACATGTGAAACATGAATCCCAAAGTCGCACACATCCCACCCCACCACCAACAAGCCACATCACATTTCCTGAATGCAAGCAGATGACAAACTAACATTAGGGATGAAAGCTCCTTTGTCTGAACTATCAGGCGGAAGCACATCTGCACCTCCGACCTCGGAATTGCATGTGCCCGGCACCCCCTGACAGATACTATAGCAGCTGATGACGACTCCCACACTACGCACAGCCCGACGAAAGACCAACGTATACACACCCCACACACAGAAGTCCTTGCTCGAAGTTATCTTGCATGGAATGGCCTTCACACTTACTCCCACACCATCCCAGGCGTACAACCGTTGCACACTAAAACAACTCATTGATCCGAGCTGTGGCATTTCATCCACAGAACTAGCGCAGGTCAGAACAGTGCCGCTTCAACCAGAGCCACTAATGCAATGGCAGAACATCCCGGACACATGCACAACCCCTGTCACGTGGAACTGTACCGTGCACCTATGTTGCATTTACTGGGGGCACTGCCATTGGCAGTGCTGCGGATCAGTTACCGGCTAAGCTTCCGCCTTGCCAACGTCACCTGCGTTCAGCCTGTGTTGCATTGTCGATCGTGCATATTCGAGTGGTCCATGGATGTCTGCCTATCCAACAGGACGGTAGCTGAACTGGATTTTGACATGTGTGTGCGCCCCCTGTTGGCCCACGACCAGGAGTGTCACCGTGATACCCGTTTATGGGATGCCTTGATACTTGGCATACATGCTGGCAGCTGGACCTGGGAGATTGCACAACTCCTCATGTGCAGTGACCACATTGAACCGCTCCCCTATTGGGCTGTAGTGCTAATTGGTGAAAGGGGGTGGACGGAGCATATCTGTCCGGACCTGCTAATGGATCGCCTCGCCTTCCTGTTTGATGAAGTCGACAACGACCTCATGTTGGAAATGATAGCCTACGAAGTTGCAATCGCTTTCATGGACGACTAACTACGTACCTGCAGCCACAACAGATTGGAACCCATTGCACATGTCCCAACACCTTGTTGCATCTTGGAGATCTGGTCACATATCCCACAGCAACAGTGGACATGGCTGCATTCGCCTGGACTCCGAATACATGAGCGGACAACAACGCGGGTTAACACACACCTGTGAAAGGTGAGGCACTCCCCCGGAGTGGACAGCAGCGCTTGGCAACGTTCCTCATTCTGACATACTGCTGCATTGGTCTGCATGTTGTGGCACTTATCTTGCCCGTACTGACACGCATATGCTAATAAAGTCTACGCACCTTCACTTGTATTCAACTGTGATGAGTGTTGATTTGAATGACAATGTGTGTCTCACTGCCTATCTGGGTCACGGCCATACATGCGCATTGATAGCATTACCCAGGGAGTACCTTTTTGTGGAATCATTGTCCCTACATTCATCCATACTTTCATACTTGATTGATCATAGCCATGACACATCTGTGTGTGTTAGAATGTTTTATTCGCATTCAGTGGAGTGTTGAAGCTGGACCTGTACAGGGCCATGCAAACCCCACTTTACATTGTTGCCCCGTGGAGGGCCAGCCAGAGTCCTTTAGGGATTGACAAGTTCATCGGAAGAGGAAGACTTTAGTCCGCAGTGGGATTGCTGTGTCATTGGTAATCAAACAAAATATGGCAGTCCATGTCGAGGTCCAAGGTGAGTGTCGCTGAGTGTATCGGGGGACAGTGGAAGGTGTTATTCCAGGGCATGATGCAGAGGGCAGAACCAAGCTGAAACAGGCCATATGGCGGGAATGAATGCTACCACTTCATTCTTACCACAAAGCCAGATTCATCATCATCTTCGTCCTCTGATGTGTCAGGTGCCTCACATGTGGGTGGTGGTGTTTAGTCTGCATCACTGTGTGGCACTGACACATCAGGGGCCGGAGGCGGAATGTCTGCCGCACTGTGTGGCACTGACACTTCAGGGGGCGGATATGTGGATGGAGTAGTAGCAGCAGCATTCATCCGCGCCAGGCCTTGCAGCGGCAATGCCATGACGAGGATCTGCAGGGCATGGAAGATCACAGCTACATCTCACTGGTGTGCAGCCGTGGCAAACATTCTTTCCGCCTGCACCCGCTCCAAGCTCTCCATCATTCTCCTTATGTGTCCCAACTCCCGGCTGACATCGCTGGAACCACTCTGACTAGACAGTTGTTCTTGGCTCAGAGTCATGACTCCAGCGATGTCAGCCATGGATTGTTGGAGAGCATGGAGCGGACAGTGGGTGTCCGTTAGGGACTGTAAGTCGTCCCTGATGGGACTTAGACACCCACGTATGGCATCTAGTTTGGCTGCCATGAGGTCGAACCCTACCCGCAGCTGAACAGCCATCTTCTCCTGGCACCCTAACACACGGCGTTGGAATGCCATGTGTTGGTTGTGGGGGTCCTGGGAGACAGCCGTGGTGGTGGGTGCTTCCTGCTGTGTGGTCTGTGCAGGGGGTGGGGTCTCCTCGATGCAGCTGGGCTGCCCTGCTCCTGGAGGTGGGGTGCCGAAGCTGTCCATGAGCTGTTGGAGGGCATCAGTGTCGATGTTGGGGAGGTCCTCTTCATCATCAGTGCTGAGTTGTTGGGTCTGCTCTGCAGAAGGTGTTGATTCTCCCTCTGCAATGTGAAGGGGAGATGCAGATTGACATTGTGTTCACATGTATGTTCACGCATTGTACAAGTTTACTAACAGACTGCATGACAATGTGCATTGTGACTGTTTGTGAGGAGATGCCTATTTGATGCGGGACAGTTGACATTTCTACACCATCAGGGATGTGAGGTTGTACTTGTACATTATCATCTCACAGTTTCCTGCTATGACAAATGCGAATGGCCATTTTCTACACACAAGCGGCAGCAGTTGTGTCCTCTGTTCTGTTGTGAAAGTGTTGCAGTTTGTACCACATTGTTGTCAATGTTGAGGTGCTCTGATTCTTATGTGTGTGTGCTGCATTGTGGGTGTGTTGCCCCTTCAGCTCTGATTTGGCTGGCCCTTATCCCTTTCAGGCGGTGTGCCTTTCACTTCTGTGCTTATACAGTGCTGAGATATTGCAGACTTGGGTAAATTGGGATCTTGGTCGGAGTTGTGATTCTTGGGCATGGTTTGTCTGCAGATGTGCTATACTTAATTGTGCATGTGTGCCATTGTGCCCATCTCCCCCCGTCCCCCAGTCCCTGGTCGTTACTCACCCTGTTGATGTTGGCTCAGGTCATGTTGTGCAGGGTCCGGTCCCCCAACTCCTGCCACCGTCTCCCCAATGATGACTCGGGTCACCATTTCCTCCATCTCATCCAGCTCCTGGTGTGTCGCTGGACTCCCACCTCCAGTCTGCATTGCTGCTTACAGGTTGGCTGCGAGTTTTAGCTTGGTTTTGCACTTCACATCAGTCCAGCGCTTCTTGCAGTCGTCCACTTCCCTTCTCTTCACTCCGACTGCATTCACCTTGGCCAAGATGGACTGCCATATTGTATTTTTAGTTGCCAATGACACAGTGGAGGTGATGAACAGTTGGTGGTGGTGTTCTATCACTGCCATAATGAGGATCTGGTTTTCCTGCGTACTGAAACGCGGGTTCCTCTTCTTCTTCTTCTTCTCCTTGCCCTTCCCTGACCCTGAGGTCCCAGGCTGGTCCTCCGTGGGGCTTGTGGGGTTCTGGTTGTCCTCTGTACTTGCTCCGGCTACCTCCATGGTGCTTCGCAGTTGTTTGTGTTTTGTTTGTGTTTTTTGTTGCCAATTTTATAGTGGTTTTTCCCACCTGACTTGTGGGACTTGCAGGCCTGGCGCTGCTTATCGCTGAATTTATTATTGCAGTTGGGCCCATCGCAACTTTTTTCACGTTCGGGTTTAGATTTTTATTGCCGTCCCGGTAATTTTATCGCGGACATTTGACGCGTTATCGGGAAACTATCACATCTTACCGCCGTGTTGAGAATACGACGTTAACACTGAGTTATTTTCCCGCAATAGACGGCGATATGAAAAATTGCGTTAACCTATTTTGGCGATGATTATCGCACGTTCTTGAGAATATCCCCCATAATGTAGTGACAGGATTTTGGGCATTTTAATATACAAACCAATAATTATAAAATCAGTAAAAAAATTATATTTAGATAAAACTACACATAAAGTGCGTCACTGTCATCCCTGTAGTTCATTTTAATATCTGAGGAATGTAGAGATAGGCTTGGGGGAGCCACTATGTTCTTTCTTTTATGCATGACGTTTTAAACTATGTGTCAGGGTGAAGCCATGAGTCCTCAATGAGAGGACGCCCTGTCCTGGAAACCTCCATCGTTCTGCAGTATTTGGACCCCCGTGCATCTGCAGAAAGTGTGCCCTACCCTGCCACACAGAGTGGAGGAACCCTTGTAGCACAAAATGCTAAAACAATGAGTTATTTACTTCCAAACAGCAAGGGGTTGTGATGAACCGAGCCCCCCCACCCCCCGCATCATCGTAACGCTGTCGAGATGGCCCCTCCACTTTCTGGAACCTGGGGTCAGGAAGCAGCAAGCACCACATGCTCCCTATATACACCACTTAAGGTGGGGTATTGATGTGGGCACAAAGAATCCAGTTGAGAGATTAGTTTATTCACCTGCCCTGGAGAATAGGCTCTCTCCCCCTTTCAATTGTGCAGCCTTTTGGAGAGCTTGGCAGGCACCAGAAGACAATGAAAGATAGAGGCTGGTAGTTACAAGGCAGCCAATGTTTAGAGGAACCCAACAGCTGGTCTCCCACCGCCACCCAGACCCAGGAATGGATGACACGACCCAGAGCTGCCCCTTAATGATTGAATAGAGGCATGTTGTGGCATGTTGTGGAATGGGTGACAAAGGGTGACAAAGGGCTCGAATTTGAATGTGGATGTAGACTGTTGATGTGTTGGAGGTGCTCCTGAGCAGAAGACAGGCGAATTCAAGTGGAGCAATTTAAGTAGAGAAAATGTGAGGTGTTTGACATCTTCTTTTGTTGTACAGTTTGGGCTTCAGAATGAGTAAGATGCTGTGACCTGCGCAAGGAGAGGAGGTCCTGGGCAGTCCGTGTTTCTTGTTATGGAGTTCTCATTCACCATTCCAGAGGTGATGGCTGTCTCCAGTGGATTCTCCTTGAAATCGATTGCAAACAAAGTAAAGCACACAGAAGGGGGTCACAGCTTTCCTTACGCTAAGTGATGTGCCACTAGAATGCCCCCTGATTCATCATTTCCACCTTTGGTTGCCATGAGAATGACCCTTACTAAGAATGATTTCCAGGATTTCCTCTCTGAAGAAAATACCGGCCTGATGCACTACAATTCCATGCGCAAAAAGTGTCTCTAAATTGTACACTGATTTTTGCGACTGGAATTGGATTTTGCGAAGTAACCTGTGTGCAAATAGGTCGGTTCGCAAAAATACGCATTGCAGGGGGTCACCGAACAACCTGCCAATTTAAAATTAATTAGGTAAGTTGCAATTTTCAACTCCCTGTCATTGGTCCCAATCACAGGGATAACGACGATATAAGATACCAACATAAGGAAAAAAGGCCTTTTTGCTCACCTTTTCCTAAATTTAGCCACGTTTGCTGAAGGCAATATGATCTTGAATTAATACTGTATTTTGATCAGGAATATTGTTTTCAACAGATCCAAGGGAGCATGTTTCCTGTGAAAGATGCTTCCAGACTGTTGAATAATGCCTTTTCCTCTCATATTAATAAGTCCAATTTAAGCATAAATTATATCTTCCCAAGTACCCCTTTGCACCAAGATATTAGGGATCTTGATATCAGCCTTTTTGGCATTTTGGCAGTGCTGTGGATTGCATCTCTCTAGATTTTGGTCTGCTTAACAGCTGAATCCCGTGCAGGTAAGAGTGGTGGGTGGGGGGCCCGGGTGGGGGGATTTCGACGGACGATGACGAGGGAAAATTAATTTTCGCTCGTCATCGTCTGTCAAAATCCCCCTCCCCCCGCCTGCCCCACCGCCGCACCGCTCTTACCTGCACGGGCCGTGGCTGAAGTGAGGGTTGAAGAGAGGGAGACTGCATTTGGCATTGCTTAGGGATAAGGTATTTGAGGGTAAGGTAGAGGATGAGATTAAATAATAATTTGAACACAAGGAAGGGTGGGAAGCCTCACAACCAGTGGGCTGGCCACATTTAAGGGAATAGTTAGCAGGTATTTGTGGCTTGAATGTCTGACCAATGCAGAATACAGCAATCTGAATCCATGAAAATAGATCAGGATCTAGAGACTGAACATCAACAATTAGGCTCCGTGACAGCACTGAGGAACATTTTTAATGTGTGTGTTCAACTGAGGTTGGTAGCTACTAACAAGATAGAATTGAGCTTGCAACGTCTCAACTACAGGTTTTAGTAATTTGGTAATTGTGCTGGTGACCTTCTGGCATGTCAGATACGATTTAAAACTGAATACTCTTTTGTTATGGTGTTGCTTAAATATGAATTTACCTTGAAAAAACAAAAGACAAGAGGCGTTTGGAAAAACAAGAACAATTGGTTTAATTAAATGCTTTGGCCGGGAGTACAGTTACAGAAGCGGGTCTGAGGACTGTACAAAGTACAATCGATCTGAGCAAGGTTTTATACATTTATTTGGGTACCATAAAATGTTTCTGTTGACCATTTTTTGGTAACGAGTACGGTCCTTGTCTTTGGAGTCATAAATAGGGCCCCTGATAACAAATGCAGGTGGGCATCGGTCTTGCATGGACACAATGGGGGCCAGTGTGTAGCGTGTCCAGGTGTCAGTCATGAGGGGCGTGTGATCACTGCGTGTACTGTGTGTGCTGTGTGCTGTGTCCTGATTGGCTGTGTGTTTCCAACTTCATGTGGCATCTGACTATATGGTGTTTTGAGAATGTGCCCACCCCTCGGGCCATGTGTGCTTTATTGGGGCCAATCTCTCTGGACCATTGTGGTGTCGCTGCGCATATCTGTGGTGTGGGATTGATCTGAGTTTCCTGTTCGCGCTTTTGTCTGCTGGCTATGTGCCACCCCACCTGGGACCTGTCAATCAGTAACCTCAGGCCTAGGTCTCAGAACCTGCCTGACCACTTATTTCTGAGTCAGAGTTGACGGAGAGTTCATAACGGGTGAATTCGATAATAGAGATGTATTTTCGTTCTTATATATAAATGTATCATTATTAACATTGACATTGACCTTTTCAATATTAACATTCCCCCCTTCTAGTTGAATTTTAAACTAGACTATCCAACCAATACTTCATGACAGCCGCATTATTGCGGATTTCTTGTTCTTCAGTTTTGATCATTACTACTTTCTTAGTTGCTTGAATTCTACCCAATTTGAGGATTGCGTTTTTACAGCAGGAATCCCCCAATTGCAGGAAACCACACAAAAATAATAGCAATAAGAAAATGGACAGCAATGACGTACACAGTCTGGACAGCCACCTGGGGAGCCAGGAGAGCCAGTTTGAGTACAACTCCTTCTCAGGGGTACCTCCCTCCTCACACATGTCTCTTTGTGATCGGTGCAGTGCTTGAATGGCAGGAGTCAGAGTACCATTGTCCATATCATTTCCTGAGATATACGTGCAGCAGGATGCACGATCTTGGCACACACCCCTCCCTCCACTGTGGTCATTAAGTTCAACACATATCAGTTTTGCATCACCATGAGGCGGATGGCTTTCAGTTCTTCCTTTATTGAATTAAGGCTGAGCTCAGTGCTGTTCATCATCTTGAGCATTTTCCACCTAGTTATCTGCAACCAGCAGGCGCTCTCTTTCATCTATAGGGTGAAGAAGGGTATGGAGCCTCCTGCTGATACTTATGAATCAGAGAACAGTCTGAATTCTTCTGGAATGTCCTTGTACTGAGCCCAGCCAAAATAACCAGCAGTTCTTTTTTTACGAGCCTAATGCAACAGAGTTGTATTCTTCTTTAGTGAGGTCCGGGAACGACCAGGGTCGGGGTGTATATGGTGATGAGTGACCAGAGGCCATGCCATCCGGGGACGAGCTGGGTGTAGGCAAACGTGCAGCACTGCCAGAAGGTATCCATCAGCATTGAGGTGCCCCATTGCATGTCCGGAATGTGCAGGTTTGTGCAACAGTTTTCATTCGTGCCCAATGGAATTGTTCCTTTACCTCTGAAACACAAGGAATACAGTGAAAGTTTCCATACAATTAGGGGTTGCCCCTTCCCTTCTAGGCATTTATATCCACCCACCTCAGTATCCCAGATTTCCTGACATGGGGTATCTAAGCTGTTAATAAACCTACGAGACTCATTTCCCTTCATATCATCGAGACGGCTGGCCCTACACTGGAATTACATGTCTAGGGTCTATTTGCTATTAAAGAAGACTGCCCCAGATATGCTAAGGGCCACCCTGGGACCACAGATGGAAGCAGGGGCAGACGTGTTCGTGTACTGGTTCGGTGGTTTTGCTACCTCCAAGAATCTCTTCTCTGGGAAGTCTCGGGGCTAAACAGTATCCTCCCCTACGGTGCCCCTCCTGCACATCTTATCTAGCTCATTTTGAATGTCACTAGGCTCCGTAAAAAGGTACAATGTTGTTGGATTGGTCTCGTATTGGGTCAGATTCACTACTATTCTGTGGGGTTCTACCTTGTTTGGTTGTATTTTGTCCCTAACCCTACATAGGTATAGGTGGAGAAGGCATTTTGTTTTTTCGGGGGCTACCTTTTGAGACAAGTAAAGCCTATCTTTGCCTACTGCATGCAGTATCAATGAACAGACGTAACATGACCTGGCTGATGTCTTGGAGCCCACGGCGGTAATGTGCTGATACCATGGGTGGTGTTAGAGGGCTCTGTGTAGTGCATGTGGGATGCTAGTGTTGGGTTTGGTGTAATTGTAAGTGATATGGGAGAGGTCCCTACTCAAGCGCTGTAATGGTTCCTGGGTGGACTACATTTGAATAGGCAGGTCTTTGGTGATGAATGGATACCGCAACACTCATAGTAAATAGAGGGTACATAGAAGTGCAACAATATATAACTTATTGAACATTGCAGGTCGTGGAATGAATCCAGGGGAGGTGTTTGTCCTCTGGTAATTGGGAGTTTCTTTAGTTCAAAAAGTTTGAGACAAAAAAGTTCACGGTGTAGTTAGTAGTTCTCAATTCGCACCCTGTAGATCCTGTAGGGGTGCTGATAAGGCAGCTGAAAAGGTGATGCACTTGAACATTTGATTGCCGACCTGTTGGATAAGAGCTATGTTCACTGGTTAGTTCAGAAAACAGTGAATTATTTCATGTGCCCTCGTCAATGATTTCTATTCTGGGTTACTGCGCTTTTCTTTAGGGGTGTGTTCTTCACACTCCATTCACGCAATTTTAGTGAGGCACCGTAAGGTGGCCCCAGTTGGGATATCTATTTTTGATGGTTTACACCAAAGAGTGGGTATTGTTACAGAACGCATCAGCTTTTTATGAGTGTTAGGCCTTCCTCCTCTCTGTACCTTACTGGGTGCTAGACTGGTGAAGGATTTTTATGTGGTGATCTCATGAACATCAGGATAGTATCAATTTTAGCTATGGTTCTATAGGCGTTGCCAGCCCTTCTCTCCTAGTATGTGCATGGGGGTGCTATTGGTGTGGGCGGTGTTGCTTGACCTACACGTGCGTGGGACGATGTGCAATGAAGGGGCGTGTCACTATTTGAGCACTATTGTTAGTTGCAACGTGCCCTTAGGTCTTGCGTGTACCCCTCTACCTCCTGCTAGCGGCGTGCAATGTGACCCTTCTGGCGCCAGGTGTCTTGGCTACACCATTTTTCTAGAGACTTTTTTTGGGCTAGTTTGGGCTTCTTTTTTTTGAGGGCGCTGTTGGGACCACGTGCCATGAAGGTATTTTGGTCCCGGGCTGGATGCCCAACAATGGGATGTCAGGGCCCCACAAGTCTTACCTAGTATACTCGTGGAGCTATCTCGCAGGGACGATGTGAGCAACCTCCACCGTCCCCCTCCTTACCCGATCAAAGGTGAATATACAGACCTAGGCAAGGATGGGACGAGGGGAAGGTGCCTAATGGTGTTTGGAAAGGACGTCGTCTGTGAAGACCAGGTGAGGAGTCGCACTAGACTGAGGGCGCTCTCCTGGGCATCGCCAGCTAGACAAAGGAACAATCAAGCGGTTAGTGCGTCTGCCCTCCCTTCTAACTTGATCATACACATACAACAGCCATACAGTATACAGGAGTTGATTCGAGGTTATATAGTCACCTGGAAAATGAAGACTTGTGCTCCGATAGGAGGTCTCTCAGAATAAGTATGACAGGAAAGCAGATAGGGCCAGCTTTAGTTCCTGCCACGCCAGAAGAGGGTGGTATCTGTGCTCCCGACGTCTGTGCCAGGAAGGTGAAAGGAACGTCACGCACCCCTGCGTGGTAGTAGGGCAGTAGTGAAATAAAACAAGGACGCTCCTGCGCGGTAATGAGGGTACAAAGAAAACCGTGATCACGCTTCCCTGTGCGTGTCGCGGGTTAAGGAAACCAACAGGTGCTCCTGCGCCGAGAACAAACAAGGAGCAGCCGCGACCACGCTTCCCTGTGCGTGTCGCGGATGTCAAAGAGCAATAGGCGCTCCTGCACAGAGAACAAACAAGAATTAGCCGCGACCACGCTTCCCTGTGCGTGTCGCGGGTTAAGGAAACCAACAGGCGCTACTGCGCCGAGAACAAACAAGGAGCAGCCGCGACCACGCTTCCCTGTGCATGTCGCGGGAAGTAAGGCAATCGGCGCTTCAACGCCGTGAAAGAGCTGGGAAATACCGCGACCACGCTTCCCTGTGCGTGTCGCGGGTTACGAACTAGCGAGGGTGGTCCAGCAGAGGGTCTGTCGGTCAGGACGACGCTTCAGCGCGTCTGTGAAGGCGAGGAATCCGGGAGGAGCCGGTGGGTGTTAATCCGTGGTGCAAGTAACTAGCGGCAGGCATCGGGTAATAAACAGTACTGGAAGCACTGACGGGAATGAGCGCCGCGGCTATATGCGGTCTCACCCGGAAGTGCTTCTCGCCCGATCAGGTGCACTTCCTGGTCTGAGCGCTAGACCGCTGACCTGTCTAGCAGTGTTGTGCTCCACAAGTACCGGAACCCACCACACACATACTGCAATTCCCCCTGGGGTGGAACCATGACAGTACCCCCTCCCAAGTTAAACCCCCCCCTACATGGGGGTAGCAGGGCGAGGCTTGCACGGGTACCGTGCATGGAAGGCACGAACTAACAGGGGAGCATGGCGTACATGGGACAAGCGTTCCCAGGAACGCTCCTCTGGCCCATACCCTTTCCAGTCCACCAGGTAAAAAAGCCGCCCCCTGGTCCTACGGGAATCAAGGATGGCCTTCACCTCATATTCCTCATGATCGTCCCTGAGGATGGGGGGCGGAGGGCCAGTAATACGGGTCTCCGGATGGACGGGACGTAGGAGGGAAACATGGAACACCGGGTGTATTTTCATCTGCTGGGGTAGTGTGAGTCTCACCGCTACCCGATTGATGACTTTCTCGATGGGGAAAGGGCCGACGTATCTTGGCAGCAGTTTTTTGGGTCCGTGTACATTGAGATTTTTTATCGATACCCACGCCTCGTCCCCTACCCTGTACTCTGGTTCCGCTTGTCTGTGGGCATCGGCGTAGTGTTTGTGGCGTTCTTTGGCCTTGGCGAGCTCGAACCGGGCCTCCTGCCATAAGCCGTGTAGAAGGGCATGGTACTCTTGTACGGTAGGAATGTGGCAGGACAGCATTTTTTCCCATGGCTCTGATCGTGGGTGTCGCCCTTGTAGACAGAAGAAAGGCGACATTCCTGTGGACGCATGTTTGCTGTTGTTGTATGCGTATTCTACCATCCAGAGCGCCTCTGACCATTCTTGTTCTATGGACAACAGCAAGCAACGAAGGTATTGTTCCATGGTCTGGTTTGTTCGTTCCGCCTGTCCGTCTGTCTGTGGGTGATACGCCGTGGAAAGACGGGTTTCCATGCCCATGTTTTTGCACACCTCACCCCAGAACCTGGATACGAATTGGGAGCCCCTGTCCGTGATCAGCACTGAGGGTACACCATGCAACCAGATCACGGTGTGCGCGAAGATCAAGGCTAATTCGAGTGCCGACGGCAGTTTCTTCAAAGGAACGAAGTGTGCCATTTTCGTTAGGTGATCTACGATAGTGAGGACGGTGGTAAAGCCGGTCTTAGTCTTGGGTAGCTCAACCACGAAGTCCATGGACACCGTATGCCAGGGGGAAGGAGGTACAGGAATCGGGTTCAAGAGCCCTACCAGGGGACTGGAATGGATCTTCCCTTGAGCACAGACGGTACAACGGGCTATGTAGGAATGAACAGCGGTGTCCATGGAAGGCCACCAGAAGTGTCTGTGTAAGAGGTCCATGGTTTTATGGAATCCCGGATGGATAGATAACTGGTGGTCATGGCACATGTACAAGGCCTGTTGCTGTTGGTCGTCCAACGGGAGGTAGTACTGGTCTCCTCTGAACAAAAAACCATCCTGTGCAGTGATCCCAGCTAGGTCCCCGATCCATTCTTCTGTTTCTTTTTGCTTTAGGTCTTCGTGCAACTGGGTGAAGAAGGAAGAGGATAGGACCACCCCTTGGAAGCAATGCTCAGGAAGGATGAATACGGGTTCGGTCTTCGGTACGTTTTCTTCGGTTTCGTCCAGTCTGGACAGGGCATCTGCTTTGGCGTTTTCCTTCCCGGGGCGATAGGTGATCAGGAATTCATATTCGTTAAAAAACAAGGTCCACCTCAATTGTCTGGAAGTGAGGGCTCTGGCTGAACGAAGGAACTGCAGATTCCTGTGGTCGGTGTATATGGTCACCGGGTGTCGTGCGTCCTTGAGGTAATGGCGCCATTCCTCAAAGGCAGCCTTGATGGCAAGTAGTTCACGGTCTGAAACGGTGTAGTTGCGTTCTGCTGGCAGTAGTTTTCGGGAGTAAAAGGCCACAGGATGCCGCAGACCTGTTTCGGCGTTGCGTTGTGACAACACCCCTCCCAAGGCGTTTTGTGATGCATCCGCTTCCACTATGAAGGGTTGTTCCGGGTCAGAATGCCGTAGGACGGGAGCGCTGGAAAACCTTCTCTTCAGGTCCTGAAACGCCTCCTCGGCTTCAGGGTCCCAGGAGAACTTCACCTCTTTACGCAGCAAGCGGGTGATGGGTGTGACGATGCTAGAGAACCCAGTGATGAAGCGCCTGTAATAGTTGGCGAACCCCAGGAATCTCTGGACCTGTTTGACGGAACAGGGCGATGGCCATTGTAGTACTGCTTCGACTTTTCTGGTGTCCATTCTGACCCCGTCAGGGGTTAGGATGTGTCCCAGAAACTTGACCATGGTGGTGTGGAACACACTCTTCTCCAGTTTAACGTAGAGGCTGTGCAGCTGTAGTTGTTGCAGGACAGCACAAACGTGGTTGATGTGTTCAGGAACGCTGTTGGAGAAGATCAAAATGTCGTCGATGTAGACGACACAGAAACGATCAAGGTACTCCCTCAATACTTCGTCTATGAAGTATTAGAAGGCCGTCGGAGCATTGCAAAGTCCGAAGGGCATGACTCGGTATTCGAATAGGCCGTATTTCATCCGGAATGCGGTCTTCCATTCATCGCCCTCTCGGACCCTGACGAGATGGTAGGCTCCCCGTAGATCTAGTTTGGTGTAGATAGTGGCGTCCTTCACTTGATCCAAGAGGTTGGAAATGAGCGGTAGAGGATACCGGTTTTTGATGGTTATGGTGTTTATGGCTCTGTAGTCAATACATGTTCTTAGATCCCCCTCCTTCTTGGCCACGAAAAAGAGAGAGGAAGAGACGGGTGATTTGGAGTGGCGCATAAATCCGTTTTGCAGGAACTCATCCAGATAGATGCGTAAATGGTGGTTTTCTTTTTCTGTGAGCGAGTAGACACGGCTACATGGAAGTGTCGAACCAGGTATGAGGTCTATCCTGCAATCGAAGGAGCGGTGTGGTGGCAGGGTATTAGCCCCCTTCTTATCGAATACAGAAGCCAGGTCTGCATACGCCTCGGGTATGTCTTCTTGGGTGACCGTACCCATCCCTATTAATCACACCGAGTGGGCTTGTATTGCAAGGCCACCGGATACGTTCTCCTGCGGATAGCAGGCGGTGGTGCAATGAGAGGAGTTCAGAGTCATGATCCGGGTCTTCCAGTCGATGTGGGGGTTGTGTGTCACCAACCAAGGAAGCCCCAGAATAAGCTTGAACTGAGGTGCATCGATTACGGCAAAGACAATGATCTCCGTGTGCCCATTCGTGCACGTCATTCTCATGGCTTCTGTCTGGTACCGTATAAGCCCAGAGGTTAGGTCGGTGCCGTCCACAGCCTTCACGCTTTCTGGTTTTTTCTTGGTCACAGTCGGTATGCCCAGTCCCTCCATGTAGCGAGTGTCAATGAAATTTCCGGTGGCGCCAGAGTTGATGAGGGCTGTGACTGTCCATGTCTGGCCCGTCAGTGACTGCAATGTTACCGTCATTCCCATGTGTCGAATGTTGGCAAGGGATTCGGTGATGGGGGTCCGCATGGAGGAAGAACCCAGTAGACCAACCCCTTCGTCTACTGGGTTTCGTCGTTTCCCGCTTCATCCCTGCGGGTCACGGAAAGAGCGTAGGGTTTATTGGTTTTCGTTTTGGCAGGTTTAACAGGGCACTCCCTAACGAAATGTCCGCTTTTGCCGCAGTACAGGCATAAGTTCTGTTTTCGTCGTTTTTCTTTTTCTTCCCGGGTTAGGGGACCACGGACTCCGCCAATCTGCATTGGTTCGGGTGCTTCATGGGTCTTCCCTGGTTCACTTCTGGTTTTTTCTCGGAACGCCATGAATCGGGACTCGGTGCCTTTGGTTTTCTCGTTTTTTCGCTCCTGCAGTCTGAAGTTCAACCTAATCACCAGGTCGATGAAGGACCTGATATCCTCCGGGGTTCGGGTTGTTGTGAGAGAAGGTCCTTGACCTCATCCCGCAGTCCTCTGTAGAAAACAGATACCTGTTTAGACTCCGGCCATCTGGCTTCGATAACCAGTCTATTGAGCGTGGTAATATAATGCAGTAGGTCGGAACAGCCTTGTTTCAGGTTAAGAAGCTCATTGTCTGCGGCTTGCACAAACGTGTGGTGGGCGAACATTCGCCGTAGGGTTTCCTTAAAGATGAGAAGGCTATATAGCATGGGGTCGTCGTTTTCGACCAATCTTATGGACCACTGGGCAGTGTCTCCTCCGAGATAGGACAAGATGAATGCAACTTTGGAGGCGTCGTCTGGGAAGGCGGAAGCACGTGCCATGAAGTGCAGTTGGCATTGATTCAGGAAAATGCTGTACTTGGTGCTATCACCGTAAAAACGTTCTGGGGGTGCTAGCTGGACAGGGTAAGGAGCTATGACCTGTATGGGCGGGTTATGGCCGTGCTGATCGGGTACTGACCCCCCAGGGTTGAACACAGGAGGGCATAACACACCCCCCTGTTTGGCTCTGACAGCAGGGTCTGGGCCCCAAGCCCCTGTTTGCCCCACTGCTATCTGACCCTGTGGCGTTGTGATGTCTTGGCGCAGACTCAGGTTGTCTGCCTGTATACAGGTCAGCATAGCTGCAATGTCCTGCAGGGTAATGTCGGGGTTGCTCATGACGTCCAGGCGAGATATTTAACGTAGGCTTCCAGTTCTGTCAGGGCCCCACAAGTCTTACCTAGTATACTCGTGGAGCTATCTCGCAGGGACGACGGGAGCAACCTCCACCATCCCCCTCCTTACCCGATCAAAGGTGAATATACAGACCTAGGCAAGGATGGGACCAGGGGAAGGTGCCTAATGGTGTTTGGAAGGGACGTCGTCTGTGAAGACCAGGTGAGGAGTCTCACTAGACTGAGGGCGCTCTCCTGGGCATCGCCAGCTAGACAAAGGATCAAGCGGTTAGTGCGTCTGCCCTCCCTTCTAACTTGATCATACACATACAACAGCCATACAGTATACGGGAGTTGATTCAAGGTTATATAGTCACCTGGAAAATGAAGACTTGTGCTCCGATAGGAGGTCTCTCAGAATAAGTATGACAGGAAAGCAGATAGGGCCAGCTTTAGTTCCTGCCACTCCAGAAGAGGGTGGTTTCTGTGCTCCCGACGTCTGTGCCAGGAAGGTGAAAGGAACGTCATGCACACCTGCGTGGTAGTAAGGCAGTAGTGAAATAAAACAAGGGCGCTCCTGCGCGGTAATGAGGGTACAAAGAAAACCGTGATCACGATTCCCTGTGCGTGTCGCGGGTTAAGGAAACCAACAGGCGCTCCTGCGCGGTAATGAGGGTACACAGAAAACCGTGATCACGCTTCCCTGTGCGTGTCGCGGGTTAAGGAAACCAACAGGCGCTCCTGCACCGAGAACAAACAAGGAGCAGCCGCGACCACGCTTCCCTGTGCGTGTCGCGGATGTCAAAGAGCAATAGGCGCTCCTGCACCGAGAACAAACAAGAATCAGCCGTGACCACGCTTCCCTGTGCGTGTCGCGGGTTAAGGAAACCAACAGGCGCTCCTGCACCGAGAACAAACAAGGAGCAGCCGCGACCACGCTTCCCTGTGCATGTCGCGGGAAGTAAGGCAATCGGCGCTTCAACGCCGTGAAAGAGCTGGGAAATACCCCGACCACGCTTCCCTGTGCGTGTTGCGGGTTACGAACTATCGAGGGTGCTCCAGCAGAGGGTCTGTCGGTCAGGACGACGCTTCAGCGCATCTGTGAAGGCGAGGAATCCGGGAGGAGCCGGTGGGTGTTAATCCGTGGTGCAAGTAGCTAGCGGCAGGCATCAGGCAATGAACAGTAGTGGAAGCACTGACGGGAATGAGCGCCGCGGCTATATGCGGTCTCACCCGGAAGTGCTTCTCGTCCGATCAGGTGCAATTCCTGGTCTGAGCGCTAGACCGCTGACCTGTCTAGCAGTGTTGTGCTCCACAAGTACCGGAACCCACCACACACATACCGCTATTCCCCCTGGGGCGGAACCATGACTTGGGAACCTTTGATCGGGTGATTGGAACTTGTCCCAATTGACTTGTGATTGCAGGGACCTGGCACCTGCTCTTAAGGACTGGCTGGGGAGCGGTCTTGCCCCCTCGCCAGTCTGCCCTCCCCTGTGGTGTGGCCAGCGAGCCCCACCCTGGGGGATCAGCAGCAGAGTGGGGCCTAGGCTCCTGCGGGCACCCTTAATGGTGGATACGCAATCAGCAAAACACATACAGCAGCCCTGAATTCCCAAACACATGTAAAGACTTGAATTCCTGATATAGTCTCATTGGTCGTTCTTTTGATTTTTGGTATAGCGAATTTTGGGATGTGGGTGAAATGGGTGATATGGATTGGTGGTTTTAACTTACTTACTGCACATTTGGGTTCTGCGTTTGTATGAAGGCATTACCTCCCCAGACAGTTACCCCTCCCTGCTGCGGTTGTGGCCTCGGTCCCTGTTGGGCTGGGTTCCCTGTCTTTTGTTGCTGTTGCCACGTTTTTGTCCAACTACCTGATCCCTGTTGTGGTGGTGCGATGGCTTACTGACCTCCCTGTGGCTGAGTGTAGGGTGCATTCAGGTTTCCATGGGCTTGATTATGTGGATGGAGATTTTGGGGGGACTGGCACTGGCTTATTGACCTCTGTTCATGGTATGCTTTTAGTCTGCATCTGTCTGAAATGTTGCCCATTCTGTGACAATAGTAACACTTCCTAAGGTCTGGTTGCTGCCAGCCACCCAGGCCTCTGCCGTTATAACTAGGTTGAAACCCTCTGGGGTTTTGCGGTGGAGTGCCTTTAAGACTGGTGCCATCTGAACACTCGCGGCCAATGCAGTCCCCTCGAGGGCGGTCTTTGTCGCCTTGTGATGGACCAACTTAGCAGTGGCTCTCTTGGCTTGCTCCTGTTTGGGAGTCTTCCTGGTGGGTCATTGAGTGGTGGGTGCGTGTGGCTATCTGCCCAGCTAATGCTCAGCTTCTCTCCCCATGAGGTCAGCGGGGACACTTTTTTGTGGTGGTTTTCTGTCTACTTTATGTGCAGTATTTTCTGCAATAGCTACGCATGTGGGTACCATATTCTGCAGCAGAAAGGGCTCTTCAGGCATGGAGAATGCATCATATAGTGTCAGACAGCATCGTCTGTGCCACTTCCTTGTGTGTGGAGGTGCTAAGGTGGCTGCAGAGGCTGAGTTCGGTGGTCCTAGAGGCACATATGCTCTGATTGCTACCGTCATTGCCCCTGTGTGCCTTAGCCCTGCTTCCCACCTCGTGCCGGGGAACATAGCAGGCGTGTGCATGGCACAGTCCAGACTCTCTTCCTCCTTACATACCCTATTGGCTATCAAGGTTCTTGTCTTTTAGCTGTCTGAACTAAGAGGTGCTGCACGCAACATGTCCACTGCTGAGCAACTCCGCACAACTCATCCATATATTTTAAGACCGCCTCAGCGAAGGGGGTCTGATTAGTGGGGATTGTCCTCGCCTGTGTACATATGATGCGGGAATGTTTTAATGACTCTGGCTTTAGGGAAAAAGATCCAGGGGAGGAGCAGGCTATAGTCTCGTCATCGGCAAACTGGATGGACATTTGTAGCTTGGTCATCAGGTCTCGCCCTAGTATATTAGTCTGGGATGAGGGAAAATACAATAACTGTTCCCTCATACTATTCCCCCTTACCTCTAGTTCAAGAGGTTCCATGAAGGGAATACCTGTCACCGTACCCAAGAACCCTTTTATAACCCAGTGTTTTTTGATAAGGGGACAATCCCTACCCTTAGGCATGACCTTGTCGTCCCCGTGTATATTAGGAAACTGTATGGTGTATTGTTCACAAGTACTGTGACTACTGGTTCTTTCTCTGATCGGCCCAGGGTAGACAGTAGGGTGTGTGTGTTTTTTGTTGCCTCTTCTGCATTGATTGGGTTTGATTGGGTTTGATGGGCTGAATGTGACAGGCGGGGGTAGAACTTTGGGGAGCCCTTGCACTGGACAGGGGCATCACTGGGAATGCCTGGGCCTGTGGGCTACTTAGACTCTCATGCCTGGACCTAATAGTTTGTTGCTTGGTAGGGGACCCTCCGGATCCCTCAACTGGGGGGTTGGTGTATCTTAATGCAGGGTGAGCAGGCATCAGGGAGAGCAACTCCATACCTGCATACGCCGGGGGATGTGCGGACGCCTTGCTTGTTTGTGGGATAGGGTTATTGGTCTGGGCCTCCTCGAAGATGGCCCATGGTTCTAATAGTGCCTCTCTTCTTTCCTTCTTTTGTCCTGCATATTTGGTTCATATGTGTGTTCTCATGTGTTTGATTGTGTTAGTGTCAAAGGTTCCCTCCTTTAGCCAGGGAAACACATGTGCCTTAGTGTGTGCGTACCATTCTTTGTAAAACTTGTTACATTTTTTAGCGTGTGAGGTGAACCTGGTTTGTATATCTTTTAGTCGCGACTCCATGATAAGTTGGACAGTTTTAGAGGACAGATGCACCCTAGTTTTTCTTATTTAGGGAATCTTTAATTTTGCTATAATCCTGGGGAAAATATATATACACAGGGTTTACTGGTTCTAGCTACTTACTAGTAGCTCAATGCTATCCACAGATGCATCAACATGATTATTTCTCAAACACCAATAACAATGCATATGAAGGGTCCCAACATAGAAAAAAGTGCAATTGTTAAGCAAGCAACATGAAATTTGGCATCAAATAATGAATTTTGACTTTGGCATAAAATATATATTTTTTTGTTTTGGCATCAAATAACGATTGTGAGGAATAGTAGCACCTTCATATACCACATTGAATCATTGACAAAATACAACACTTAAGACAAAACACAGTTGACCATAATAAGAAAATACTGACAAAGAAAAAATGATGATTTTGTCAAAAATACCTCAGCCTGCTCTTAGCGCATGCTATCCTGTGACAAGACTGTCAATATTGGCTCTGGGACAAAGATAATAAAAAAAATTGTGGAAAAAAAAGAATAACTCGAAAAGCCACAGACCCGTTTTGGCCAAACACAAGCTACAACTAATCTCCTTGAGCCAATTATTTTTCCCTTACGTCCGAATCACTCCCTGTATCACACCTAGGATCCAAGTGTACCGTCTGTGTTATGGCCAGCGGTCCAAGCGACGATCAATATTCACCTTTCCTAGCGCGCTGACTATCGGAAAAAGGTGACCTGCGCAGGAACGCCTCCAAGGACGCCTTGCGACCAGTTGCGGCTCGCATGACTCGCGGGTGTGGGTCGTGCGGGGGTGCACGTGGGGGGGGATTAAAAAAAAAAAACTTACCTTACCATTTCCCGCGCCGCCTCTGCTCTTGGCCGGGTCCCACGCACGCATTTTTCTGCTGCTTTCCTGCTCTCCTGCCTCCGGCAGGAACAGGAAGCAGGCATCCTCCCTCCCCTTTCCATAGCCAATCACAACGCTGCAATGGCAGCGTTGTGATTGGTGCGGACGGCATCCAGCCGGGCCCCAGGGAGGCCATGGAGGCCAGGGAGGCCATTTTCTCTATGTAGGCTGCATGTAGCCTACATAGACACTATGCCCATGTTAGACACTGAGAACGTATTTGAGAGGGTGGACTGGGCATTTTTGTCATATGAACTCCATTGAAAGGAATCATATCTGGCCTTCACATCATGGATATTGGTCAAATTCTTAAGCATTCAGATGTGAAAGTTCTCAACAATTGTGTTGCTCCTACTTTGTGGCTTAGTAAGATTATGGCTAGTATGCCTCTTTTGCCTCTTCCTTTCAGACTTAGCATAGCATAGAACTACTAGAACTATTAGTAAGCCAGATTAGAGGTAGTACGTAGATCCAGGGGATATCCTATGGCAGTAATGACATGCTGATGTTAGACTTGCTGGGACAAACACTCCTAGCCCTAATTCGACAACAGGAGTGCTATTAAGAATAAGATGAGGCTCTTATTTTCACACTGGAGCCAGAAGTGGTGTTCACAACTGCAGAGCATGCTCCCTTTCACCAAGCATCAAAAACGATTTTATATCAGGGGATTAGAATGACCTCATTGATTACGGGCCTTGCAATGCTAATTTTCCTCCCCTGCTCATAACATTAAAAAGGAATTTTGAGGGGTAGACCATGATGTTTTTGCTCTGGTTGGAAAAAATCAACACAGTTAAAATGAACATTCTTCCTCTGTTCTTTTTATTCCAGTCCTTTCCAATCAGAGTGGAACAAGACTTTGATAATAAGCCGCATATGATGGTTTGTATATTTGCTTAGACAAAAAAAGACACTCAGACTACCTCTTAGATTTATAGAGAAATGCAAATCAGAATTTGGGTGGGGGATGGTCTTTCCCTACTAGATGTTAAGCTTTACTACTAAACTGAGCAATTGTGGATTCTGATAGTCTATTCTGACAGTCTGTTCCAAATTGACATTAGGGTTCCAGATAGACCAAGCTGTATTGGGGAGGGCAAGTTGGGATGTTGTCTAGCTTCTTGATTTGGATAGATATTGGAATTCTCACATTAGAACCCCAGGTATGAATATATACATTGCATGGGACAGAATGGAGTCCAGGCATTAGGTGACAACCTTTCCATCTTCCCCATTACACTTTTCAAGAGTTTTAGCCCAGTAGTGCTTTTGGGTCCATTTGACAACCCAAGAATGGGGGTGTTGGACCAAGCCCTTCTTGCAGTGTTGCCCTCAGATTTTTGCCTTCTGTTGTTGAGCTCATTGTTTTTGGTATTAGGACTCTGCACTTTTCCACCACTAATAAAGTGCTTGTGCTCTCTCTCTAAAGCATAGTAGAATTGGCATCTACCTGATTGATACATTTAATTTACTTGTAACTCCCCTAGTAAATGGTACTACATGTGAATAGGACCTGTAAGTTAAATGCTACTGGTGAACCAGTAGCCCTCATTGTGCCACCCCCTAAAGTAGCATTTTGAATCATATCTTAGTCCTGCCCCACCACTCCTAAGGTAGGCCCTAAAGGCTCGTAGGGCAGGGTGCATTGTATTTAAAAAAGTAGGACATGTGTACTTTAGTTTTACATGTCCTGGTAGTGATGAAGTCCAAAAGGTGTTTTTCACTTCTGCAAGGCCTCTCTTCCCCTTTGACTAACACTGGGTTTACTTTATTATATTTAATAAGTGATCACTTTAGATTGGGAGCAGATAGAGATATGCTGTTTGCACTCAAATTAATGGTAAAGTTGGTTTTTAAGTTACAATTCTAAAAATGTCCCTTATAGAAAGTTGGCATTTTCTTGTCCTAATCATTTGCGCCTTCTGCCAGTGTCTTGGGTCACATGACTGTGAATGACTCTGCTGTTTAGGTTGTGTGTTTTGCTTTCAGACAGTAACAAATAAGGGGCTTAGGTGTAGACAGGATAGGCCATCCTGGCAAAATGACGTGGAGGAATGTACCCAGCCCCACTTGCATTTCAAAGGACTTTGCCTCCTGCACTCACAAAGGAACCTGACACCAGGCCTGCCCTATCTTTTGTCACCCCAGTCATTTTGGAGCCGTGCCAGGGGAAGGAGAAGAGCTCTCCATAACCAGATATGGGGGTAGGACAGGGAATCCCCTACGCAAAGGCTGGTGCCCGGTATAAATATTGGACTTCCAGAGCCACTCATCAGAACCCTCCTGGACTGCCCTGCTGCTGAAGATTGCCTTGCTGTCTGAGAAGGAAGACTGGACCTGCTTACCTTCATCCCAGTCTAACCTGAGTGACTCCAAGGGTCAGTTGGCTGGCCTCCTTTCGAGCTATAGGGACATAAAAAACTCCAGAGGCCTCTCTGCATCTGCCCAGCTGATCTGCTTCCCTGGACATGCCTGGACCTGCAACTTACCTGCCTGAGCCCTGCTGGCCTCATCTGGAGTGAGTTCTGAATCCCAAGAGGTGCCCTCCCCAGTTTCTGGACCCGTGCCTGGCAGCAGTTAGAGCTCCTCCAAATAAGAAAAGGTGAAAACCTGAAGGTGGGGCTCTTTGTGACTGCAAACGGGCCCCTTCTAGCTGAGACTCTGCCTCAACGTCAAGCTCCGGTGGGACCCGCTCTTCGAGCTATACAGCAACCACCAGCAGTGACTGGCAATGCAATATCTGCACTCTGGGCTACAGCAACGACAGCCCGCAGTGACCACCAAAGCGGCAACCATCTGTGAAAACTCTCACTCCTTGTGGCTTCCTCCATCATGAACAAACATCTTTTCATCCGACTCAGAAAGTCAATATTCAGAGAGACTAACTTGGTCCCTGTATCTGACCTTCGCTCCATTGGGTTGGCCTGAACTTTGACTTTCCCCAGGTCTAGCGTGACTATATGAACATGAGTGCCTCTTTGTGCTTTAAGGAGCTATTTTTATCTAAACCTTTCAAATTGAATATCTCCGATTCTACTGCTTGGATTTTTGTCATTCTGGTATCATTTTGTTGATTAAAATGTACTCTATATTTCTAAATTGGGATATTTCTTGTCTTGTGTTTTCATCCCTAGATGTATTGATTGTATGAGGAATGTGGCAGCTTGTATGAGTCTGAGTGGCTTACAACTCAATGGAGGAAAGACAGAAATCCTCCTGTTTTAGAAAGCGCAGGAACTGTGGTCAGAAGACTAGTGGCTGAAAGAACTTCGTCCATCACCCTGCCCCAAGGGAGTGGTAAAAAACCTTGGATTTCTGGTCAACAATAAGCTCTCTATGAAAGAACAGCTGACTTCCGTTTGTGGTACCTGTTTTAGCACCCTACCATTGCTCAGAAAAATGTTTCCTTGTCTCCCGATGAGTTCCAGGAAAATGATGGTCCAGGCTCTCATTATGAGTCAAATGGTGGTTGACCTGTCAGCCTTAGGGTGGTCTTCCCCCAAACATTTTGCCTCTCCTCCTCCGTTTTGCTGAACTTATTTTTGTTGGCCTTCAGACTCTCTACATGTTACAACTGCAACAAGTGCTTGTGTTCACTCACTTCAAACATGGCTAAATTGGCTTAAAACCAATTGGCATATTTAATTTACTTGTAAGTCCTTTGTAGAGTGGTATACCATATACCCAGGCCCGGTAAGTTAAATGCTACAAGTCGGCCTGCAGGACATATTGTGCCACCCAGTTAAGTAGCACCTTAAAGCATGTCTTCAGCCTGCCATTGCAGCCTGAATTCAAGTTGAAACTGTCATGTTGACTTGGCATTGATTACAATTTTGAAAATGCCACTTTTAGAAAGTTGGGAATTTTCTGTCCTTAGCCCTTTTGTGCTTGTAGCCTGTCTTGGGTGTAACTGAAAGACTATGTGAATTCCTCCCAGATAATCACACAATAAAGGGATTAGGTGTGCCTTGATGGGCCATCTGCTGGTAGGATGAGGGGAAGGAACTGAGCACATCCTCAATTGCAACTGAATGGGGAGTGTTCTGCCCTCACACAGAGGGCCTAACACCTACCATTTTCAAAGTAACCAGCTTCGAGCCAGGGGAGTTCGTAAATTCCATGCCCTTCAAATTCACTGTATAGAAGCTTCTTTACCTTCCACAACCAGGGCATCAGGGTTTAAATTTACCCTAGGCACCAACTCACCGGTCTGATTGACTTTGCAGCTTCTCCCACTACTTTCTTCAACGCAGCAGTAAATCTGGTTTAGCGGTCCTTCGCCAAATGGGTTTATGGCCTTGTGGAACTGTCTTTGGCTTCAGCCCTCTGCCTCGTCCTACTGAAGATTTTTGACTTCCATTTCAGAGACTAAGGGCCTCATTACGATGTTGGTCGGAAAGCATTCCGACCGACTCGGTTTCGGAATGGTTTCCGACCGACCGATTACGATGTTTCCGAACAACGTTCGGTCGGACTCCCATTGACTTCAATAGGAGCCTGTGTTCAGACCGACAACACAGGCTCCCATTGAAGAAAGGGGTGGGTGCAGAAAACCTTGCACCCTGTGGCAGGCACCCCATGGTGCCTGCCACACTGTGCATGGTTAGAAAGGGGGGGTCTCTTGGGTACCCCATGGGCCCTGACCGGAGGCATCCGGGTGAAGGCGTGCCTGCTACGGGCCCCCAAAGTCAGATTCCGACAGCCGATCCGTGTTGGACAGACCGATTCAGAAAGGCTGTCCAAATCCGACATCATAATCACTCGGTCGAAAACGCGGTCCGTAAAGACGTACGAGTTGGCTCCGAATGACTTGGTGTCTCTGAATGCCGTTCGAACGCGAGTCGGAACCGAGACGGACAGTCTGAACGGTTTCCAACTATCGTAATTGGTCAGTCGGAAATGTTTCCGAGTCAGTCGGAAACATGGCTTCCGACACGGATTCGGACAAACCGAATGCTGTTCAGGGCCTTTCCGATTGACCTCGTAATCGGCCCCTAAGTCCAAACGTAGAAATCTTCACCGTGGCTTCGACCGAAAGCTATCCGACTACGACACTCTCTCCTCGGACACATCCTGCAACTTTGCCCCGCTGACCTTTACCTTCTCAGAGCATTTTTCTCAAAAATGTTTTTGAGAATGAAGGTAAGCGCTGATCGGGCCCAGTCCGCTGTTTATATTCGGACCGCGCTCCATCACTGTCTGCTATATTTTTTTACTTTGATCAGGCCTCGCACGACTAGATTTCCGCGGTTGGCGCTTTAATCTTTTAGTTGCCTGTTTTCACAAAAAATTAAAAATTCATAATTGTTTCTACTGTTTGGATTTTTGTTGTTTTGGTGTCAAATAATTTATGAAACTTTATTTTTCGAAATTGGTTTGTGATTTTTCATGTGTTGTGTTTTCACTTTATTACTGTTTGTCTGCTGCATAAATACTTTTAAGATTTCCTCTAAGGTAAGCCTGACTGTTTTTTGTGCCAAGCTACCCAGTGTTAAGCAGAAGATAATTTAGTGACTTTTTGTGGTTCACTCTGTAAGAAATTGTGGCTGTTGCTATACCAGGGCTCACACCTCAGTCAACGAACAACCCAATTTCTCACAACTGGACTATTGGAATACACTTTTCGTAATGAGACCCTCCTCTCTAAACTACATGCCCATTGCTTCTTCTGTACCCTGCAGACACTTATAATATCACTCTAGTAGAAGAAACAAGCACCACAGTTTGTGACCCACTGGCATTAGTGCTTATGTACCTTCAGTCTATGGAAAGAGGTACCTTTAATTTAAGTTGGGAGAGCTCCATATTTAATGTGAATTGGAAACTGGTCCTTGTCTATCTGTCCATGCTGTTCTGTCCAGTCAGACTCTGAATATTGTTCATGTTCTCTTCTGAACAGGTCATAGAACATGGTCATGAAAACATGCACCTGCGTTTTGATTTTGGATGTGCTGATGCTTGTTCTCTATAGTGAGGAACAACGACACCTCGGTTGACATATTGTGAACATTGATATTTTTGCATAAATTAAGAGCGACGATTGACATTTGATTAGAGGCAGGATTGACTTGATGAATATTTTCGAGAAACTGTTGTTGTACACATTGGCTAAGAATACTCAATAAAAATACTTTGGGGAAACTATGAGGCCAATTTACAAGCCCCTTGCGCTGGCGGTACCTCACTTTTTCCCGTATTAAAAGGGACGCACCAACGGCGCAAGGGGCTTGTCAATAAGTCCCTATTAGTGTCAGACTTTTTCTCTGGAGAAGGCAGCTGCAATGGCCACCATGAGCTCTAAAATTGAGAATGCTAGAAGTGTCTACTACTGAAGGCTCTGGTTGCTAGATTTGCAATGGATAGTTGCCCTGACTCTTCCTCCTTCCCTTCAAGGTAGACGTGAATGAGCATTCAAGGCCTAACTCAAGTGAGGGGGTGTATGGCGAGTGTAAGTAAAGTAAAACGCTGTTACCCGATTTCCAATAAAAATAGCTAGTCAGTCTTGTAAGTATACAACACATTAATAATAACTCAAACATATAAATATATTTACAGCACAAACTGTAATTCGCAATATATTGTGCACAAAAATATTATACGTTAAACTTGCATTTTAAGCAATGAACAATGTTCGTAACAAAATATAGGAGTAAAAATAGACCCCTTGCAATGCCTATTATGGCCCAGATTTTAAAGATTTTTTTGTCAGGGTTGCTCCACTTTTTGTGGGCAAGCCCCAACGAAAAATCTGTTTTAGGATTTACAAAGTCACCAGTGCTTTAAATGGGAAAAAATAAGTGCAGGTACTCATTAAAATTAGTTAGAGGTGTAGTGAGGGGGCGGGGCTAGGGGCGGGGCTAAGGGCAAGACATGATGATACTTAATGACTTCTATATTACTTGCAGCACATACCAAAACACATGAGAAATGTGTTTATATAAACAAAGCAGCTTAACTCATTACACAAAATGAAAGAGAAATGCGATAATAGGTTAACATTTCCTTTTTTTGCAATAGTTGCACCTTCTTAATGTCATTCTGTTAATTGCTGTTTGGCACAATACTATATATTTTTGAGCACGAGAGTAGGAAGAAACTGAAAATACCCCCACTTTGAACCAAAGCTCTTATTGCACCAAGCAAATGAAGCAAACAATCATGACCCTCCCCAGAAGAAATCTCTTGTCTCTTCCATCAATCTATCCATTCATCCTTTTATCCTACCATTTACCTGCTGATGTCCACCATTTAACCTTTACATTCTATCGTCTATTCAGCCTTTCATCCATCATTCAGTTTTTCACCATTCCGTCTATCCACCCTTCATATCCAAACCTATCCATCCATCTCCAAACCTATCCATTCATCCTTTCACTCATCCATCTCTTTATCCACCCTTTCCCTCATCCATCAATCCTTTCGCTCATCCATCCATCAACCCTTTCACTCTTATTTCATCCACCCTTTCATTCCATCCACCCTTTCACTCAATCCCTCCTTTCACTCATCCATCATTCCTACCTTTCATTCATCCATCCAATCTTTCACTTATCCACCCATCATCCGCCCTTTTATCCAATCATCCACCCTTTCACCCATGCATGCTTTCACTCATCCATCCATCTATTCATCCATCCATCTATACATCCACCTTTGCTCACTCATCCATCCACTCACTCACTCACCCACCCACCAACCCTCCCTTTTACGTTATTTATTAATCTTTGTCGCCGAGCAGACATGTACAAACAAAGTGCCACCCATTTTCTTTAAAATACCTCCTGAGAGTGTCTTGATTCTCTCTCTCTCTTTCTCTCACTTTTTTCTTACAAAAACAGGCATGCAAATGCAGGCAAACACACAAACATAGAAGACACACAAAAGACTCAGGTATGATAAAAGCCATGTTTTCTCTTCACCTACCATGGCTTTCTTAATTGCCACCAGGGCGGGACTGGCCGTAGCCTGATTGCCACTGCCATGATTCCTGTGTTTGCACAAATGCAGACCACAGTGTGAATGTGATTGACAGCACAGGGCCTGAATGGACCCTGCTCTGTCAAACACAGCGTGATGGTGAGCACCCGGACATTATTCAAATGAGCCCTGCTGAATAGCTCAGCTGGGGCTCAGATCGGGGCTGCAGAAGCGGCGCCTTGGCTGCCAGAGACACGTTCCACTCCTGCTCACCAGCACAGCCAATGAGCCTACCTTTTCATGAGTACCGGTACTCTCCTCGGAAGTAGAAAAGTGCCGGTACTCAGAGTGATAATTCTAAGAAGTGCCGGTACTCAGTACCGGAGAGTACCGGCCCATTTAAAGCACTGAAAGTCACACAAAGCCCAATTTGCGTGGCTTTGTAAAAAACAAAAAAAAAAGTAAAGCATGGCAGCACATAGCCGCCTTGTGTTACCTTGCACCAGGGGTATAGAGGAATTACATGGGTGGTGCATGGGCGTTCTCATGCATCCACCCATTTCGTTTGACATAAACCCATATTTTCAAAACGTTGTAAGCATGGGTTTGCACCAAAATTGTGTGCCTACCTGAGGCTGGCAGAAGGAAGAGAAACTTTATTTCTCCCCTTTTTTTCTCTTTGAATGTGTGCTGCATTCTGCAGCACTGCAAAAAGGAAATACCCTTAAAGGATAGTTCTGTGCAGGAAGCTATCCCTTTCTGCACAAAGACTATCCTGACCATAATACAGGCACCCTTGCAACATAATGCAAGGGTACCTGTGTTGGCGCTACGCAGCCACAAGTGTGCCAACAATAGAAGAGAGCAGAACTGAGCCATATCTGTGAACTTATGGCACAGTTATTTTCTCTCCCTTCCACGAAGGGGAGCGCAGCAGCTTCATATGCTGCGCTGTGTTGCGTGAAATGTTAGTAAATCTGCCCCAATGCTGTTTCTGATCACAAAATGACCGAGGCCATTTGAAATATCCTGCAACCAAAAGCACAACGCAGCAGTAAAAGTTAAGGAACCATTGATAAGGTAAAGCAATGTTTGCAAGTAATTAATGGCTCTGATCTCATGTGGACTACGATCAACGCATAGAACATGGAGAACAGTGTTACTTTGTTACGATTTAGTGCTATTTACTGTGTGTGGTCATAGTGTTTGTGAACAACTAAAGCAATGCAAAAGTGAAGGCAGTGGGAAATGATATGACCTAATGACATGTAAAAGATGATTGTCCCGTAGTTCAGAAAGATTTTTTACTGGCCCCAGGAAGCTGAATCAATATACCTCCTAGGCTTATGGTCATAGGGGTTGATTGTCCAGAATAGTGATATATCAATACTTGGGGGCCCTGGAGTCTATGGGCAAGAGTTCCCACACTCAGGACTAACCAACCTTGACAACTGGAAGCCCAAAGGCATAAGAGGTTAAGAAGTTTCTCTCAGTGCACTGATTGGCTCACAGGCCATCTTGGTGCTCGAAACCCTCAACAACTGCAGAGCCAAATGAACAAACAACAATAAAAGATGGTGCAGTGAGGTACTGTGCTTGCAAGGCAGAGTCAACACTCAACGCACCTCCACTGGTAGCAGCTGATTTCTGGAGCAGCCCTTCTCCAGTCCCTAGTCAGAGCACAAAGTGGGATTCAAAGTGCTGCGGCTGCATCTCTGGTCTTATTTGGCAGACTGGGGCCTTCCATGGAGGTAAGGCCAGCAGCGGGAGGGCTGGTCAGTAGAGGTCAAGGACAGCATTCATGTTTGTTCCTTGTCAGGAGGAATCGGTCAGCAATCCAAATCCATACTGTAGATGTGCCAACAGCAGCAGTCTTGGGAGGTCGAGTTTCAAACGTGTTCAGTAAACTGGAGGGAAGCTCCCAATCAGCCATTTAAGCAGTGACCCACTGCCAGTCACTCTCCATAATAAACTGTCCAACATATCAGCCAGGAACACAGTTCCTTCGACAGAGAGAAGTGTTACGGAATGACTTCTCCTCTGTATGTAATGAATGGGTCACTCAATACTTTCAGGTGACATGTCATAACCTCCAGGAGGTTGTTCTGGCAGCAATCATTTTGTATTCCATCCAGACAGCCCTGCATACAAGGAACAAAGCAGGAGTGATGGTTGGGTTTCACTCTTTGTGTCGAAGACATCCACCATCTTGCAAGTACAATTCTTCCTGGTTTGCAACCAGCTATGGGTAAACCTTATGCCAAGTACACCAAAATTGTTCACACACCATTTACTGTGAATATATATTCCAGTGATGACAAATAATATTATAAAACATTATTCTTATAAAGCCACAAACATCGCAAACAATAAATAATAAATACAAATGGCTATCCATCTTCCCCAACCCTTTGAACTTAATTTATTTGGGAAAACATGTAGGCACGACCTTCGACAGCATTATGCACTCCTACAACCATAGTTTTGCTGTCCTAGTCTGGCTTTTACAGAGGAGTTTTGGAGGGGCTTCCCCTCTGCACTAAAGGGTTGGCTGATCAAACTGACAGCCTCCCACCCTGAAGTACATCAAAAGAGGGTCCCTGAGGAACATCAATTTGCAGCTTGGGGACTTTTGGCATTAGTGGTCCCACCAACTGTAGTCAAACAGCAAAAAGACCGGGAAAAACTCAGAAACAGAAGAAATGCCTCATTGTATAATGTGCCTGCTGGACTAATGCAATATGTATAAGCGATGTTGCCTGTATTAATAGTATCATGAAAGCTTTCCATGTATTCTGTGATTGTTTTTCTTGCCTTATTCCACATCATGCTGCTGTCAACCTTTACTGCCTGTCAGTGTTCTCACTCGTGCCATGTTTTTCTCTGACTTCTCCACATCCCGTTGCATTTTTGGTTCTCTTGCGATGATTCTTCACTCCCATTTTTGTTTTAACACCCAGGTTGTGTTGGCTACTTCTCCCTAAGACGTAAAATCCAGGTTGTTATTAATCACCACAATGGCAGTTTCATCAGTATTCACGCTGATGCTCACATCCAACTTCCTGAAGTAGTTTTCATATGGGGACTTAACCTGCATATCCTAAGGTTCTGTTGTCTGTGATGCAGACAAAAGACTGCATATGTCATTCTGTGTATCTTTAGTGGGAAATAGATGAGTAAGGTACGCAATGAACACAAAGGATGACATTCGAGGGCTCAACATGGGCACGGATGACAAAGAAAACATTTTATACTTTTAGGAGCAAGTTGGTTTAACATGAGAACGAGTGAATTGAATGTTATCTCTGGAAAGCCATCTAAGTACCAATCTGGGTAATATTAGCCCTGCACATACAGTGTAAGTAGGGTGTTGCACTATTGTTAATATGTCTTAGTGCATACTAGATGTGAGCGACCAGTCTAAAATGTCATCTAGCCATTCACTCAGGGTACTCCGCATCCTGAGTAGAATGACAAGTGGCAAAGTAAGTCCAAAAGCAAATGTGACATGTCTTTCTGCAAGAATAAATTCTTTTTTGTCATAAGTTGACATTTTTTTGCAACTTGCTTCTGGACAAAATATATTTGCTCTTACCTAATGTCAATTAAGATGACAATCCACTTCCAAGGGTCCAGGACTGGAGGGACATCACTTCGAGGGTCAGGACTCACTCAGGCTCGGTCCAGGTTCAGGTTCCAGATGGGTGGAGCTTTTTTTGTCCCTGAGACTCTGATCAGGAGGCCAGCCAACTAGCCGTTGGAGCCACTCTGGTAGCCCTGAGTTCAGCTGTAGAACAGGGCTCAAACAGCAGGTCAGACCTCATGGCAGGCTTCAGGCAGCAGAGCAGTCCTTCCAGGTGCAGCAAAGCAGTCTTCTGAAGTACACAGCAAGCCACAGCAGCAGGCAGTCCTCTGAGAGTCCTTCCACAGGTCCAGAAAGTGAACTGAAGGATGGGTCTGAGGGTCCTATTTTTATACCTGGTGCCTTCTTTGAAGTAGCAGACGTTTCTAGAGAATTTCCTTTGAAGTGCTTGGAGGTTCATGGCTCCAGGCTGGCTGCATGAACAATGCAGTGATGACAAGTCCTTCGTCTGAAGGTAGGGCACAGCCTATTCAGTTGCAAGTGAGGCTGTGCCCAGCTCCGCCCCACCATTCTGCCAGTGATGGCCCATCTAGGCACATCTAATCCCTCTATTGCAGAGGTATTCAATCTGTGGGGCGCGACCCCCAAGGGGGCCGTGGAGTCCTGGGAAGGGGGTCGCACATTCCCCAGCTTCTCTTGTGCTTTAGTTTTGGAAAAAGACAGAAGTCCTGGGACCGGATCATTATCAGCTGAAGTTTCATCACTTAAGTCTCCTGTGCTGTTAAAAGCTTTCATGCCAGGATGCCTGCTTGCCGGAATGAAATGCAAATGTGTGCTATTAGTTATTCTGCAAGTGTAAAGAGTGCTTGGGAGCGGTTCTGGCTTTAATTGATGGAATCACTCCAAGCTTTGTGATGACAAAGATTTAGTTTTTTCAGTGGCTGTTCTAAGAGTTAACTGGGCTGTGAAGTGTGTGCTTTTAATTGTAACTGTATTACACAGCCCTTAGTACCCCTAAGGACGTGCTGAAGGGAGAGTTATGTAAAAATAAATTGCATTACATAGTCTCTGGTATTACTAAAATCTACATTTTGGAAGCACCATTTTATCTTAAAACTAATTTCACATTTTGTATCGGTCTATCTTATACTGTGTGTAATGCAAGTATACAATAATGACTGACCTATTCACAGTGCTTCCTGTCACAGGCTGTGACTTCGTAGCACTAAAAATACACATCACTATTCTCCACTGCGCCAACCAAGATTTAATTCTGTGGCTCTCTGGTTACACACAGACCTCTGCAGTGCATTAACTAATAGAGGTTTCATAATGTCTTACAGTGCATTTCCCACTGAGTACCAGCTTTTAAATTTTTTTTTAATCATTTATGCTGCCCATTATTTTATATGTAGATACCTGATGGTGAAAGACCTAACAAAACGTACAGAATATTTTGGGGCTTATGTATGAGTCTTGCACCACCAGAGCATCACTTTTTTTGACGCTCTGGTGGTGCAAGCATCTCAACCATATCTATGAGGCAGCGCAAGGTCACCCTGCATGGCTTTGCATGGCCTCATGGATATGGAGTAAGACAAAGCAGCGCGAGTCACTGCGTTGCCTTACTCTGCGTCAAGGAGGTGTTCCATGGGCATTGCATGGGGTTCAGGAGCGGCCGGTGCAGGTAAGCGCGGTGGGGTGGGTGGGCTGGGAGGGGAGTCAACAGACAACAATGAGGGAAAATAACATAAAAAAAAGAAAACCACTTACCTTGGGCTCGCCGCATCGCCGCGTGAGTGATGCGGCAAGCGCAACGTAAGTGGGTTTCTTTTTCTAAAAGTTATTTTCCTGCATCGTCATCTGTCAACTCACCCTCACCCCGTCCCACCACGCTTACCTGCACCGGCCGCTCCGGGTAGGGTTCCCACGCAACACCCATGGATTTTGCCCCATATTTACAAAATCACGTAAACCCTGGGGCAGCGCCAAAAAAGTGCACCTTGCCAAGGGAGGCGTGATGAGGAGAAATGTCTTCATTTCTTCTCGTTCTTTCCTCTTTCCATGTGTGCTACATTCTGCAGCTCACATAGAAAGAGGTAAACACCTCTCAGGATCATTTTTGTGAAGGAAGGTGCCCCTTCCTGCCCAAAAACAATCCTGCCTATGTTGGTGCTAGGCAGCAATTTGTGCGCCAACGCAAAGGGAAAGGACAGGAATGCACCGTATTTTATAAATATGGTGCATTCCTGCCCTTTCACATTGGCATAGGGCAGCGCAGCAAGAAGACTTGCGGCGCTGCCCTACGCCAATTCCTCATAAATGAGGCCATTTGTTTTTAGCTACACCTTTGACTACACCCCCACGCTCAGTGACCTTTGTATTGTATATAGCATTTGTAAAGCGCAGCTAACACCCTACGGGTACCCTGGCGCTATGGTACGTGACGCAAACCATCATAAAACGGAGAGGGTAGAACCCAATTAGACAGCACTCAAAGACAGGAAATCAGTTTCTGGGGAACATCCACGTTTTGATCCTTTTCCTAAACAGAGACAGGGTGTTGCATTGTTTAATTTCAAGTGGTAGTTCATTCCATAGCATCGCAGCAGCAGTACTGAAGGCCCTCCCTCCCAATCTAACCTTATTAAACCTTGAGACCTTCGCCAAACAAGCAGAAGAGGAGTGGAGGCTCCGAGTGGGAGTGTACCAGACCAGTTTCTTCTGTAGAGGCTTAGGACCTGATTTGCTAAACACTGTTTAATTTTATTTCCCCACCGTAAAAATTATTTGCTGTGGGAATTGGGGGCATTTATGGTTGTCAATAGTTGTCGATAATGAGTGCCAGTTTCTAGAAATTTTTGTCAGGGTGGGGTCCTTGCGCCTAAAAGAGTTTGACAAGGGGGTCTTGGCATCAAAAAGTTTGAAGACCTCTGCTCTATTGTGAGGCTGTCTGGGAGGAATAAACAAAGTCCATATGTCAACTACACCCAGTCGTGTGATCCAGGAACAAGCTGCAGGCACCAAATAAGGAGGGAAGGAAAATGTCAACTTTCTAAAAGTGGTATTTTCAAAATTGTGACTTACAAATTCGACTTTACCACTAAAGAGGTTTTTAAATTACAATTTCTTGTACACCAAGTATAAATTGTTACCACATTCCCAACCAAAAGTTAGCACTTATTAAATGTAATAAGGCAACCCAATGTTATACTATGGGAGAGGTAGGCCTTACAGTAGTGAAAAATGAATTTAGGAGTTTTTACAACCAGGATAGGTAAAACGTAAAAAAACATGTCCAGCCTTTTAATTACAATGCACCCTTCCCTATGGTCTACTTGGGACCTTGCCTTAAGGGTGACATTTCATACAATAAAAGGGGAGTTTAAGGCTAGGCAAGGCAGTTACATTGCTAAGTCGATTAGGCAGTTTAAAATTTCATTTAGGCTGCAGTGGCAGGCATGGGACATGCTTTAAGAGCTACTTAAGTGGGCAGGCCCACTAGTAGCATCAAAGTTACAGGCCCTGTGTATATGGTGTACCACCTTACTAGAGACATATAAGTAAATTAAAAATGCCAATCAGGTGTAAGCCAATTTTACTATGTTTGAAAGAGTGAACATTAGCACTTTAGCACTGTTTTGCAGTGGTAAAATGCACAGAGTTCAAAAGCTCACAAAAATGAAATCAGAAAAAATAGGAGTGAAGGCAAAACGTTTAGGGGTGACCCTGCTGAAAGCGCCAAGTCCAACAATGATCATGTGTTATTTTAACTAGGGACAGTCTTCGTACTAGCCCATACATCCTTTGAGAAAGAATTAGCTGGCAGACAGTCTGCAACATGGTAAAAGTTTGTGCATGGACACATTATGCATGGAAAAGTACAGTGAAGGGCCTGGAAGATCCTTGAGTGAAAAGATTGTTTAATGGACAGTTGCCAGTGTTTTGTAACACAGCAAACATGTCGGAAAGACTCGACGTAGACCTGAGGCCAGTGCACTGCGTCCCTTCCCAAGAATGTGAATCTATGTAAAATTGGACTTATCTCAGTGTTGGTCTCTGCACACAAACAAGAAACAAGACATCGCAACATCATTCTAAACGGGAAGTAAATTTTTGTTCTGGTTTTAGATTCCCTTCCAATTCATCATGTATATTTTTCGATCTGATAATTTTTTTATTATATTAAGTGTATGCTATAACCTCTTCTCCAGAGTTTGGCGTGGTTCCTTGAGTTGGGGGCTACTAGATCACACTTCTGCCCACACGACTCAGGGCCAGATTTACTAAGCCCTTGCTTTGCCCTTGCATCATGCAAGATGACGCAAGGCAAAACAAGGGCTTATTTGAGATTTCCTAAGCCATACAACACCACCCCGTATGGCACTGCATGGCTTAGTACATCCAGAGTAACGCAAGGTAGGGCAAATTGCTTTTACTCTGCATTGAGAAGGCGTTCCGTGGGTGGAGCAAAGGCGTTCCCAAGCATCAACCCATTGATTTGGCGCATTCCCATATTTATAAAGACTTGTAAACCTGGGAATGCATCAAACTCATACTCATTTCAAACACAGGTGAGGAGAAATATCTTTATTTCTCCTCGTTATTTGCTTTCTAGACAGGGGAAAATTCCTCAAAGGACTGTTTTTGTGCAGGAAGGTGTCCCTTCCTGCCCAAAAACAATCCTACCAGTAATGAAGGCACACTTGCACTATGGTGCAAAGGTGTCTGTGTTGGCGCTAAGTAGCACTCAGTGCGCCAGCGCAGGCAGAGAGCAGGAATGTGCCATATCTTAGCAGATGTGGTGCATTCCTGCTCTCTCCCTGTCATGCAGAGCAGCAAAATGTTGTCTTGCTGGATTGCGTTGCGTGAGTTTTTGATAAATCTGGCCCTTTAGTCTGGACTTTGAAATTCCAACTGTTATTGTCTGTTGGGGGTAACTTCTTAGTAACAGACACATGCCAGATCAGTTTTGGCTTTCTGACATATATAACCTTTGTTGGACTTGGCCCTTTTTGCAGGGTTATCCCCAAACCTTTTGCTTCTTCCTCCTATTTTTTCCTGACCTGTTGTTGTTGGTTTTAGGACTCTGGGCACTTTACCACTGCTAATCAGTGCTAAAGTACATATGCTTTCAGTGTAAATTGTGAACATGATTTGTTATCCATGATTGGCATATTTGACTTACTGGTCAGTCCCTAGTAAAGTGCACTAAGTGTGCCAGGGCTGGTAAATCAAATGCTATTAGTGGGCCTGCAGCACTGATTGTGCCACCCACATAAGTAGCTCTGAAAAGGTAACTCAGACCTGCCACTGCAGTGTCTGTGCGCAGTTATTAACTGCCTTGTCAACTTGGCAAGTGCGCCCACTTGCCAGTCCCTAACCTTCCCTTTTCTTGCATGTTAGTCACCCCTAAGGTAGGCCCAAGGTACCCCTGTGGGCAGGGTGCAGTGTATGTGAAAGGTAGGATATGCCCTGATGTGTGTGGCATGTCCTGATAGTGAATTACTGCCAAATAGGTTTTTCTCTATTGCGAGGCTACCTGTTCCCATAGGACAGAATAGGATACTTGTTTATAACATCTTATAAACATAACTGCCCCTGGGAACAAGGTAGGAAAATAAAGTTTAGTATGCCTGAACTCAGAATGGTAAAATGCATCTTTTAGTGAGGGTGATTTTTACATTCTGTGTTTGAAAATACTACTTTTAGAAAGTAGGTATTTTCTTGTTTAACCATTCTGTGTGCCTCTGCCTGTTTGTGCATTGACTGTCTGGTTTTGGAGTGACAGGGGCTGGGGAGGTGCATTCTCTCAGATAGCCACCGGGGGGGGTTGTTGATGTGTGTCCTGCCTTTCCTAAATGAGTCAGGGCTGGGATGAATAGATTAAGAGTAGGGGGAGGGGTTCTCACTAGCACCTGAATAGGCCCGGTCTGCATGTTGAGTGGTGGGAGGATATTTCCCTTGCACCTGAATATGGCCTGTCTGCCTTACACAATGCTGTCTCCACCTCCTGCCGGGAAGCTGCACAAGAGAAGACAGAACTGGTTTGAACTGGGCTCAGAGACCCTTGCACAAAGAGAACAAAGATATTTTTGGGGTACTAGACCTAAAACCCCTGAACTTTAGACTACTTCTGGAATCAAGAGGAACCTTTGCCAAGGAGAAGAGCGGGAGAAACTGAGAAGTACTGCCCTTGCTGTGTGTCTGGGGTTGGCCTGCAGTTGCTGTTTCTGCCAAGGAAAGGAGAAGGACTTTGCTGTGTGCTGTGTCCCCTGCTTGAGGAAAGTCTCCAAGGGCTTGAGTAGAGCTTGCCTCCTGCTTTGAAGTCTCAGGAACACAAAGACTTCACCTCCAGCTCCCCTGAACTTCCTTGCTGGGAGTTCTGACCTGCCAAGAAGTGCCTGTGACTGTGTGGGGCCTCTGGAGGTTGTTTCTGCTGCTGGGAGCTGGAAAAGCAACGCAACAACAAGGAAATTGACACATCGCTCTTCTTGCAACAGTTTTTCCGACGCAACGCCGTGGTGCAAGAAGAATCTCCCTGCAACACTGCTGAAACCGACGCAGCGCCTGTCGCCGCTGCAAGAATCGACGCATCGAGGGATCGCGGCTGAATAAATCAACGCCGTGCCGCTTGACGCCGCCACATCGTTTGCCGACGCATCCCTGATTTCCACGCATCGTCCCTATGCGGCACGTTTTCCCCGATGCATCACCCGCGGATCGGAGTCGTCTCAGACTCGACGCATCGCTTCCCCCTACAGACCAGACCCGACGCATCGCTCCCCTGTGTCCAGCGGAACTGTCGCATCGCATCCACGAAGGTCTCAGGAATCAACGCATCTCTTTGTTTTTCGACGCTTCCCATCGCTGCAGCTGTTTGGCTTGGTGAATTTTGTCTCAACAACAGGTACTTTGCAAGAAATCACGCATCCCTAGTTTTCTATGGACTCAGTTGCTAAAACCTTTTGAAAGTCATTTTTCTTAATACTGTATGTTGGATTTTTGTCGTTTTGGTCTTGTTAAGCTTAGATAAAGATACTTTATTTTTCTAAACTGGTGTGGTGTCGATTTGTGGTGTTATCACTGTGTTACTTTGAGTGTTGGTACAAATACTTTACACATTGCCTTTGGGATAAGCCTGTCTGCTCATGCCAAGCTATCAAGGGGGTGAGCGGGGGTTATCCAAAGTGTGTATCCCCCTTACCCCCCTGACTAGAAGCAAGGGTCCCTATTTGGACAAAGGTACCTACCTCTGCCAACTAGAGACCCCCATTTCTAACAACCTTGGAACTAAAGGTTCTATAGACCACCCATTTGAGACAATCATTTTTCATTTTTTTTTATAACTTTATTTATGAATTTCAAAAGGGACACAAAGGTCAACATAAATGTTTCAATCCATAAAGAAGAGTAGATTCAGGAAACAATACACAAGACCTGCATAGGGTACATACTCGTACCACATTCAATTTTGTCATGTTGAGAAATCAGGACCAATGATACCCTCTGTAATGTATACAAGAATGCTATGACTTAGGGCAGTGGGTCCCAAACTTTTTTGACCCGCGGCTCCCTTGACCCATTGGCCATTGCCCGTGGCTCCCCACTGTTACTTTTTTTGGAGGGTGTGGGGGATGTAAGCCCGGTCTCGGGAGTACTTGCATTTATCTACCTGAAAATAATTGGGATGAAGCTGATGAAGGTATTATAATCATATACGCAGGGTGTTTCGTATTACTAAGGCGGTGCCTCTAATAAAATATTCCTGTTACACTTCTTTGCCCATACCTTTTTTAGAGTACCCTCTCAAACTTTTTTATCCCACTTACAGTGCTATATAGCACCCCTATGCATGTAGGCCCCATTGCCAAAGTGTTTCTGCGCTTGAAGAATATTTGCATGCACTTCTATTTCTACCCATGTCATACGTGCCAACACACCTGTCTCAGCAGGGTGACTCACGATTTTTTACACCACATACAGCTTTATTTTTGCTGTCTCCTCCCTAAAATTGCCTCCAAGCCAATGCAAATAAAATAAATTCCTCAGATTTTTTTTTTAAACGTCCCTCTTTCTTGCTTCTAAATATTGGCAATATGCCGTTGATGGTGTTTTACTTCCCTGTGCTCAAGGAGAGAGCAGGCCTGTCTGGAAATGTGTGTGTACTGAAAGAAATGTGTACTGGAAGTACTTATGATTCAAGTACAAATGTAAATACTTAATAATACTTAGTGTGTTTAATAGATAGACCAACTGTACTTTCCTGATAACTTGCATTGGTGTAAAATGCGTTTGGGAAACAAAACAAAAATATTAACGAAGTCTAACAAAATTAATCAGGCATCTTCCGCTTTCTTTGGGAGTGCTGGAATGTGCGGATCCAGTGAAATATGGAGGTCATCTCCCTTGACATGCTATCAATTAAGCACTACGTTTACAGCTTTAGGCATGTCACTTACAAATCATTGGACACACCAAAACAAATGCCAATACTGATGTCTGTTCTCACTTCATTCGTCACAATCACACGTGGCACTCATAGTGATTGTAAAACAAATAGATGTTTATTTTCTTTTTGTTTTTTGGCTAATTTATAAAGGGTTCATATTATTATTTTGATGAACATTCCAAGTACTTTTTAGACCACAAAACCATACAACCATATAATACAAATAAAGTAATCATAATCATGACACTACATTACATTTCATATTTAAAAACATTTAAGACATATGAGCAAGCTCAAATTCCAACAAACAGAGAAGAAGAAGACAAGAGAATAGAAAAGAAATCCAAGGGAGAGGTTAGAAAAATACACCACTAAATCAGGAATATATACAATAGAACTCAAACCCAGGGAGAACATTTGCCAAACAGTACTGTATTCAGGTCAAATGAGAAACTTAAATTCATTAATTGACACAATCAGATGTGGACCTGATACTCAAATCATTAAAGAACACTTGTTTGGTCTCAAAAAAGGTCTACGCGTTTCAAACCCCTATTGTAAATCAGCAATCAGTAAATTTTTTATTTGATTCAGACCTCAGCTGAGATTAACAAATACAGAATTAAATGTATTATTATTGAATTTAAAATGATTAAGATGGTAAAACTTTTGCATTTAAAACACACTATAAAATGGAGCAGTAACAATGTTCTATCGCCTACCCATACAACATTCAATAAAGATAAGATAAAATCTTCGGATTGTGCGTTTTAACTTTAGAACAGCTTCAGAAAGCTTTTAAAACTTATACAAGTTATGGCATACAAATTCATTGACAGGAGAGTTACACGACGTAATTAAATCTTGGGCCAAGAATGCATTATACTTTAATTGAATTGGAATTATATAACGTCGTCAGTGCTGTTACTATACTCGCATTAGGACAGATTAGTAAAACGTGAAGCAAATCTTGTCGGCCACCTTTGCATAATTCACATATGCCTTTGGGGTTATTTGTACCTTCCCAACTAGCTAAGAATGTTGCTAAAGGGAGTATACCCAAATGTAAGAGTAGAATACAGCGCCTTACCCCGTGCTCTAGTTGAAAACGTAAATAGGGAGCATAGGTTTTAAATTCTATGTGTTCTCCAAACACTTTATAATGCTTCAATTGAATGCAATGCTCTTTATCCAATTCATAGCTTATTCTAGGGGCCAAATGTTTTAAAAACAATTTCAAGTGTGCTGGGGACCACTCCTGTAAAAGTGCAACAGTGCATTGAGAAACCTCAAAGGCTTTTACCAAATTCCTATTAAAAGTAAACCCAGACGCTTCCTCTCTAAAAGTCTCCAGTTTTAACAGATGCCTTAAGGTGTCTGGCGCTGCATGTAATAACTTGTACGCCCACCTAATAATATTTGAAATTAAACTAGCAGAGATTCCCGTTACCGATAGCTCGAGACGAAGTGCTTGGACTGGAACAGACTGCGACAATTTTTAACAATTTTCGGAGTATGGTTCCTTCCTTTACTTTTATTGATTGCCATGTTTTAATTTGTGTGTATTCCATGGCATATGATAGAATCGGGGGGATTTTCATACCATAAACCTCCAACATTGGTGTAAAGTGTCTATTTGCCGAAGAGAGATACAGTCTCTGTAAAGCCCCAACGTGGGATTCTGCCTTCCGGCTTAAGTGTTGGAAGTGGGCTGTATCTTGTAAATTAGAAGTAAAAATACGGCCCAAATAAACGTACTCTTTTACTGTCTCTACCGGTTCGCCTCCTAAAGACCATATATAAGGTAAAGCCTTCCTTCTGCCACTAAAAGGGAGTGCTTTAATTTTAGTAATATTTGGCACCAGAAAATTTTCAATTGCGTAAAGATTTCGTTCATTCAGGGATCTTTGCAGGCCTATCGGGGTATGATCAAGTATGACGATATCATCAGCATACATTAAACATAATCTGGCACATGCATCAAGGTAGGCTTTTGCGATTCCTTAATTGCGATTATTAATGAATCGCAATTAAGGAATCGCAAAAGCCTATGCATGTAGGAATCGCCATAAAAATAGCGATTCCTAAACATTCTTAATTGCGACTCGCTAATTGTGAGTCGCAATTAAGGAATACCTCCCCATTAATTCCTATGGGCCTAGAGGCCCATAGGAATGAATGGGAAGACATTCTCAATTTGCGATTCGCAATTAGAGAATCGCAAATTGAGAATGCAATTTCAAGGGTGCCAGGGTGTCAAAAGGACCCCCTGTTGCACCCTGAAATCTGCATATGAGTACATCTTGCACACACACATGCCCCAAGGGCATGTGTGTGTTAAATGGAACTTTGAAAAATGCACTTTAGTGCATTTTTCAAAGTTTTACAAATTACCATGAAGTTCAACTTCATGGTAATTTGCGCTCCTATTAGCGAAATCGCTAATTTTTTTACTTTAATGCATTGCATTTAAGGAATCTCAATTTGCGATTCCTTAAATGCAATCGCAATTTGAGAATTCGCAATTAATTGCGAATTCTCAAATTGCGAGGGCCTTGACCCTTGCTGCATCGCAAAAGGTAATTTTGCGATCGCAAACGGCCGATTTTTGCGAATCGCACCGTTTGCGATCGCAAAAACCTTTGATGCATGTGCCCCAATATATCAACTTGTGCTAATTTAGGAGGATAATTTTTGGTTTGCGAGAGACGCCCCAGTAGATCACTAATATAGATGGAGAATAATAGGCGAGCTAATAAGCACCCCTGTTTTAGCCCGTTCCGCGAAGGTATAGGTTTGGTTAGGACTTTTTCTCCCCCGATTTGGACTCTGCACCATGTTGATGTGTGAAGGGAGATTATTATTGTTAAGAGATCTTTAGGAATCCCCATATTCGCCAATTTTCTCCATAGGGTCAATCTATCTACGCTATCGAACGCAAATTATTGTGTTCTACGGGGTTATCCTCAGGACCTGGAAAGAGAGCTGAAAACGAAAAAGAAAAGGGTGCACGTGTTACCATTAGTATAGAACTTCAAACACTCCACAAAGCTTCAGCTCACTTTATTTTTGTTAAAAATTTGACCAATTTACCTTGTGTAGCCTTTATCCTGGCACCAACTGTGCCACTTGGCAATATCACGACTGCCAGTATCTTTGCAACTGTCACTATCTACACCAAAAGAGGAACAACTGTCAATTTTCAAACGTAGGCCACCTCAAAACAACAAGGCAACGAACTGCCTCCTACTTACTTAGAAATGCCACATGGATCTTTCGATAATCGCGGCCTGGACGGGCTCCAGCGAACAACGTTACAAGAGGAAAGCGAAAAAGCAAGACTATAAGACCAAACTTGTCTTTTAGCAATGATTGCCTTTTTGGTGGAAATTTCGGCTCTATATGCACAGAATAACATACCTTCTAGGGCTGCCGTGTTGGCCCAAAAATAAGTCCGTATTCTTTTTGGATACGCAAAGATGCGTGATTGTCAATCTAAATGGTACAGAGAAGACGAAAGATTAAAACTGCCGTTCTGCCGCGTACTGTAAAGCAAAATTCCAGAGTGCCGCTGGCAAAGTTGCCGCTTACCTCACGATTCTGTTTAGGATTCCATAGGCGCAAACAGTTGTCCGCCCGTTCCACGGCCAGCGTCTCCCGTCTGACCAGGGGCGCCTTTTTGTGATGGCAGCAAAGTCGGCATCGCGGTGACGTGTAGTTTGAAGTAACTTTATTGTCCCTTGATGTGTAGAGCATTGCGTGGATGTTGACAAAGTGAATGTATCTTGTCCTTAGATGATGAATCTCTTACGGGGGTGTCACTTCATTGCTGCAAAGTCTAAACGTGTATGGCTGACTGCAGCTGAATTAATTTTCCTGCAACGGTGCATCATGGGTGTTGTGTGCCCAACGTCCTATAACATTATCTTTAAGGGAACAGGGGAATTGTTGCTGAGCAGTATTTACCGATTAAGAGAATCATTCAACTGTTGTTACCATCCAATGTACCTATAAACCAAAATTTGTGTGATTGTTGCAAAACGGCCCTCTATTCTCATATTGCTTTTAATGTTGCGTAAAAATTGACGCGGTCTGCCTAACTGGCAATAAAGCTACTACTACCATTAAAAGGTAGCAATGTGCTGAAGAATGCTTGACTTCCTTTCGCAGAGTTGGCTTAACAACAATGATGCCTTGTGGGTGTTGTGTACATAACAGAGCGTTTGTTAGGCGTCCGGTACGATCCAGTATTGTACTTGGCCCCAACACGTAAAATTGACCAATTTTATTACAAATTGTAAATTTCTGAAAGTTCGTTTAGCCCATCCAAGGCTGTGTTGTATTTAACTATAAGCATAGCTTCTCTTTGCAATAATGCTCTCTCTACATCACCACCACGTGGATTGCCTTCAATTTTTGAGAGAATTGTCCATTTCAAAACATTTACAGTGTGATTTTGCGACAACCAGTGGTTAACCAAGGGCGTATTGGCGGTTCTTTTTCTGATTCTAGACATGTGTTGTATTATACGCTGGCGAGCTTCTTGGTTGGTTTTTCCAATGTATAATTTTGGACATGGGCATAAAATGCCATACACTACATTCTTGCTTTTGCAATTAGTGAATGAATCATGTTTCCACTTGATATTCTTGAAACTGAAGAGTGCACCTTCAATCGTCTGTGGACAGCATGCGTATGTTATTCAGTGCATGTAGACCCGAAATTTCCACCAAAAAGGCAATCATTGCTAAAAGACAAGTTTGGTCTTATAGTCTTGCTTTTTCGCTTTCCTCTAGTAAGGTTGTTCGCTGGAACCCGTCCCGGCCGCGATTATCGAAAGATCCATGTGGCATTTCTAAGTAAGTAGGAGACAGTTTGTTGCCTTGTTGTTTTGAGGTGCCCTACGTTTGAAAATTGACAGTTGTTCCTCTTTTGGTGTAGATAGTGACAGTTGCAAAGATACTGGCAGTTGTGATATTGCCAAGTGGCACAGTTGGTGCCAGGATAAAGGCTACACAAGGTAAATTGGTCAAATTTTAAACAGAAATAAAGTGAGCTGAAGCTTTGTGTAATGTTTGAAGTTCTATACTAACGGTAACACGTGCACCCTTTTCTTTTTCGTTTTCAGCTCTCTTTCCAGGTCCTGAGGATAACCCCGTAAAACACAATAGGGGTTTGAAACGCGTAGACCTTTTTTGAGACCAAACAAGTGTTCTTTAATGATTTGAGTATCAGGTCCACATCTGATTGTGTCAATTAATGAATTTAAGTTTCTCATTTGACCTGAATACAGTACTGTTTGGCAAATTTTCTCCCTGGGTTTGAGTTCTATTGTATATATTCCTGATTTAGTGGTGTATTTTTCTAACCTCTCCCTTGGATTTCTTTTCTATTCTCTTGTTTTCTTCTTCTCTGTTTGTTGGAATTTGAGCTTGCTCATATGTCTTAAATGTTTTTAAATATGAAATGTAATGTAGTGTCATATTTGTGATTACTTTATTTGTATTATATGGTTGTATGGATTTGTGGTCTAAAAAGTACTTGGAATGTTCATCAAAATAATAATATGAACCCTTTATAAATTAGCCAAAAAACAAAATAAACATCTATTTGTTTTACAATCACTATGAATGCCACGTGTGATTGTGACAAATGAAGTGAGAACAGACATCAGTATTGGCATTTGTTTTGGTGTGTCCATTATAGATTGGTCCAGCCTTACTGATTATGGGCCAGAACCCTTTATTGATTTGACACTTACAAATCATTGACATCATGCGTTTAAGTCTAATTAGTTTAACTGAAGCAAACAACCCCTTCAACATGAAATGCCTATTAAGTGCTTGGTGCATGGCTCCCCTGGCTAGGTTTGATGGCTCCCCAGGGAGCCACGGTGCATAGTTTGGGAAACACTGACATAGGGTAAATGAGTAAAGGAGGTGGGAGAAAGAAGGGAAAAAGAAAATAAGGTGTGAGAACATAGTGCAAAGTAGAGGGTCAGGAAGAAGAAGACGAAAAGAGAAAGGGGGAAGTAAGTGCCCTTTGCTGTGTCAAAAATTGGGGAGTGGAGTGCATGGAAAAACCATATAAGGGAAGAAAGTTCGTCTACATTAGCAGTTGTAGCAGTTAAACTAAGAAGAGGCTTCAAACTCCGTCATTATCCCACTAGACAAAGGGGGCCAGGGATAAGCTTGACTCTTTGAAGAGAGAGCATGGTGGAATGGTTCAGAGAGCTAGGCCCAACAGAGGTGCAGAGGTTGGTGATGCATCACAAGGGTTGGGGGGGGCACGAGAGCCTTAATTGAATCTTAGGACACAGGCACCAGCCTTACAGCAGGATCCCATCAGGTATCGATACCCAAAAAGGGTGACCAGATCTGAAAGTATGTTTCTGACTTATCCTGTACTCTACACATGAGCATCTCGTACAAGGCTGTCTTGTACATGTTGATTGTCCATTCATCATTGTAGGAAGGTAGGGTGATCTCCAGTGTTGAAGAATGTGGATCTTTGCTGCAGTGAATGCCGTAACCAGCGCCTCTCATGGGTGGTGAGAGAGGGGATGTCATCCATATCATGTAGCATGATCAACTGGGTGATGGCAGTGAGAGGACCACATTAAGAGTGGACTCCACCTCTCATCAGTATTTCTGAATATGCGAGCAGCCATAGAGGATATGGACTATGATGCAATCCCCTTGATCACAAATCCAACATTTAGAATGGTGGAGTAGTCCTGCTGCATAGAGTTTTTGCGGGGTCCAATACCAGTCTTGGAGCATCTTAAATAGACATAACTTCATGTGGGATTGTCGGACCCTTTTATCCAGGTCTTCAATCAGAGTTGTCCGGTCTGAGTCAGCATAGTCAATGTACAGTGCACTCTGCCAAGATTCCTGCAGCCTACAAAGTTGTATTTTGGCATATAGATGGGAGATCAGTAAGTTCTAGAACCTAGACATCACACCCTAAAATAGACCCCAGTGTGTCAAATAATGTTCCACAGGAAAATCACACAAGTCCCAGGGGTTACCCCCAATTTGCTCCATAGGCAATGCTGTAGTTGGGTATATTTCCACATTTGGCGGGTGGGTAACTGAAATTCAGCTTGGAGTGATTGAAAGTAGCATAGGTCGCCCTGTGATATAAGGTGGTCGAGAGTCAGCATTTCGGCTCTGTGCCACAGGCCCCAACTTATCGTATCTTCAACTCTCCTAAAGGCAGTGTTATTCCAGGTGGGTGCCTGATTATACAACCAAGCGTCAGTCCACAGGAGTTTATAGGCACGGAACCAGGATTCCATCATGGAGTGTACTATTGGGTTTTGTCTTAGGGAGGATGGGGTTCTATGTTCATAGAGTAGCTGTAGCCCTGGGCTATTCTAGGTGAGATAAAGTTCAATAATGACCCATAACAGAGTGTCCATCGTGTTTGATCACAGCAGGTCGCGACAGTTGAGGGGCAGTGTAATAGTATTCCACACGTGGGAGGCTAAGGCCATCCTGCCGCCTATGAGCCATCAGTTTGTGTATTTTCAGTCAAGGTCAGACATTGTTCCATATAACGCATTGATATCTCAGTCAATGGTTCTCAGCAGGGATAGTCTAACCAGGATTGGCAACATGCCCAGTTAGTACGTGAACCTGGGGACTATGACCATCTTCACCCCTTGTATCCTGCCCCATAATGACAGGCAAGGGTGTGCCCATTTTGCATAATCTAGTGGAGGCCTGGCTATTAGCGGCCTATGTTGTTCGTATCATTTTCTCCAAACCTCTATTGAGGTGAATGCCAAGGTATCGGAGTCATTCCACTTTCCATTGAAAAGGGTAAGTGGCAACATATGCTGAAGTAGTGACACGAAACATAGGTAAGGCCTCACTTTTAGTCTTTCTGTAAGACATATCAAGGTAAGTAACTTGGTTTGCCACCGCACTATCGTCGGGTTTAACCTTTCAAACCCTCATTGAGCTAATTTTCTTTACCGCTTTTCTCACTGCGACAGCAGCAGCTGTTAGGTGTGGGCCTTCATGAAGCCGTGCCATCTGTCCATCCCGCAAGTATGGGACTCCGGCAACGGCAGTGCCTTAGGAGCACTTCATTTGCCCCCTGGGCCCATTACCAATCTTGCTCTGGCCCCCATTGGCCAGGGTGTTTGTGCCCTTTCTTGTGGTTTGGTGCCATTGCCCTCACCTCCCCCCGCTCTATTGGGGCCGGGGGTGCCACTTCTGCCCTCGCTTGTCCCTTTCAGGATCTCCACCTCTTGTCCGGGCCTCAAGCGCGGTTTACTGTGCCAGCCCATTGAGGCACCCTTTGGGTGCAGGCCTCTGCCCAGAAGCTCCGCTGCATTGCCATCTGCTGGGCTCTCCTGGCATGGAATTGGCTGCCAATCCAAGTTCTGCTGCTCCTCTTGAGCAGGTTCAGGATCTCCTCACATTCCCCTCACAGGGTCACAGTGAACTGGGGAAATTAAGAAGTGTATGACGCTGGAGGGTATCTCTTAATCTTCTGTCCCCATGGAGCTCACTCGAATGAGGCCATCTTCCACCAGGGCCAGACCATGCCCCTACAACCACTTTTCAATATTAGCTTTTGCATTTCTGTTTTTCCTTCTTTATACCAAACTTCTATAAAGTGTTATCATTTGTATTTCACAGACATGTGTACTTGTAATTGCAGAAAATACAACATTCATTTCAAAGACATACTTACCTAAAATTGCAGCAGTAAAAAAACTGATCTGTTGCATGATAGACGAATACTAAAATAAAATCTATCCCTCCAATTTGCTCTATTGTACATGTTTCATGTGTAAAAACAGATGCATATTTGCCTTTAAACAGTAAATACGTACTTACACCTTACGGAGAATTAACCATAACACAGTCCTATTAAGGCCTATACATTTTCCGTAAGAAACACACGTTATAATAGCACTAATTAGGCTGATACACATTTTGTAATGTACCTCATTTCTGCTGTTCAGCGTCCAGAAAGATTGCTCTTGTAGCACCGGAGATCCTAAACTCTGAGACATATAATCTTAAAAGTAAATTTTCTGTGTTCAAAATGTTTTATTGAATTTTAGGATGGATCAAAGGACCAACAAAAAAGAGCACCAAAAAAAGGTACATGAAATTGTACATCAATTTAACTAAGCTAATAACAATATCAAATGTAAGATAATATAAAATCAAGCCAATAAAATACCTATACATTCTCAAATGGGATAATGTTAATAAAAGTAAAAGGAAACTTAAAAGGGAATAAATTGAAACAACAGTTGAATAATAACAGAATAGAGCAACTAAATTGAACCAGTTGATCTAAACGTGGAACAATTATATATGATATCAGTGAAAAATAATAAAAAATATATATCCATATAAGTATCAATAGGCTTCCAAAATAAATTATAATTAAGAGTATTATGAGTGACACCCAACAAAGTCAATTTAGCTCCTTTTCTGGTAAATATTATCAAGGACCACCATATATGTACAGATAACAATGAAGCATTTTTCTAATTGGTAGTAATTGATTTTAAAACTGAAGAAATTATAAAATCAAAAAGTTTGCTATTGATAACAGACATCTTGGCTTTAAGTGAGGATGATTTACAAATCACTATTTCAAATGACAGTTTATCTGTGATATGAAATGTTTTTGTAATGATCTCCCAAACCTCATCCCAAAATCTTAGAACAATACTACATTCATAAATCTTATGGCGTAACGAGCCTTCATTCTGATTACAATTCCAACAGTTAGGAGAATCTGAAAGTTTTGCATTAAATAATCTTAGAAGTGATCATAAACAATTAAATAGTACAAAGGAATTCGTTTGATATAGAGAGACAGGTAAAACTATCCAGATATACTATTCATCCAAATTTTCTTCTATGTGTCTTGAGATATTGATAAATGTAATTCATTGTTCCAAAACGATGTGAAAATGTTAATATTGTTCCCTTTTGAATTAATCAATTTTTCGAAAAGCAAAGACTACATTTGATGATGAAGTAATTGTTTGAATGAACATTTCTAAATCCGAAATAATCGTTAGAGGAAAATTGTTTGGAAATGAATCAAAGATTGAATTACATAAGAGCTCATATTTATAAATATCAGATGGTTGCAAGGTATATTTTTGTTGTAGTTCATCAAAAGTTTAAAAAACATTATCATGAAAAATATATTTTAAATAAAAAATACCAGCCTTAAACCAAGATTGCCAAAATGTAGGATGTTTGGCTAACTTTATGAGAGGATTATACCATAACGATAAATTTAAGGTCCGTGAAATCGAGGATTTGAAAATCAAATCCAAATCATGTAATACCAATTTTGTAGATTTTAATATTACTGATCTTTTCAGCAAGGCATAGCCATAGTGATTATAGCAGTTAAAGGAAATGGGAAATCAAACTTTGTTCCACCATAAGCCATGAAGGCAAATTCGAAAGCTGTGGGAACTGGAACCATAAGGAACTTTGTTTGAAAATAAACACCTTATACCAAAGCCCCCATTGTTCTTAGCCATTTTTAATTTATTATAACTTATACAAGGAGATTTATTATTCCAAATAAACTTATAAAAACGTTTATCTCTATTTTTACAAAATTGAAGAGGAAGTTTATAGGTATCATAGAAATCATTGAAAGAAGATCAAATATTTTTGGAGCAATGACCATTTTAATAGAATCAACTTTTCCCCACCAAGGTAAATGTAAGGCAAACCATTTATGAAATCTGTCTTTGATATGATTGATAATATAACGACAATTTAATGAAATCGACGTTTAAATTGTGTGGGAAAATAAAATACCAAGATATTTAAGTTTCTCCTTTTGCCATAATATTTCTTTGTTTAGTAGCATATCAGGGACACAACAAACATTCAAAGAAGAGAATTCTGTTTTATTCATATTTAGAGTATATCCTGAAATCTGAGAGTACTTATTTATTAGATTTAATAGAGGTGGAATAGAAAATTCAGGATTACCAATATATAAAAGCACATCATCAGCATAAGCTGACGTTTTATTAGAAACCTTATTTATGAGGAGACCTTCAATTTCCACAGAATTCCTGATGGCAATAAGCAAAGGTTCAATAGCAAGAAGAAAAAGTGAAGATGATAGGGGGCAACCTTGTCTAGTACTCCTAAAAAGGAAACAATTATTAGAAATTTGACCATTAATGAAAAGTTCAGCAGAAGGACCAGAGTAAAGAGTGGAGATTAATAAACGAGCTACCAAAGTTAAAAGCAGATAAGATATGGAAAAAATATTACCAATGGACTTTATCAAATACTTTTTGCGCATCTAATGCTGAAACACCAGATGGCATCTGTAAAGATAGACCTGTTTCAATGGCATGGAATAATAATCTTATTTTATTTACTGAATGTCTGTTTTTCATGAAACCAGATTGGTCAATATGAACAATAGTATCAAGCATAGTGGCCAATCTAGTTCCCAAAACCTTTGTATAAAGTTTACAATCTTGATTAATTAAGGAAATAGGCCGATAATTTGAGACAAGGCACCAACTATCCACTAATTTAGTAATTCTAAAAAAGGATTTTATAGTGAAAAAAGCCTTGGAAGGATGATATTTGGTTTGAGATGTTCTATTCAATAAGGGGTCACATATAAGATTCAAATCACTTCCAATAATAAGCCTGACCTTACCTGAAGAGAGACAAAAAATTAGGCTCATCAGATGTTGGACCATACACTTTAACTAGGTGCAAAATCGTATTATCAATTTTAATTTAAGCAATGATGTAATCACCTTCTGAATCCGAACATTTGTTTACAATTTGAAGATGTACTTTTTTTGCAAATTGAATAGCAACTCCATTTTTCTTGTTAAGCCTGGGAGAAGAAATACCATTACTAACCCATTATTTTGTCCATATAAGATAAAACTGTATCAACAATATGTATTTCCTGAAGCAAACAAATATCAGCTTTATGTCTAACTAAATATTCTAGAACTTTAGTACGTTTCACAGGGTGTTGCAAACCTTAAAAAATTAAAAGAAACAATTTTAATACCTTTAATATTATCAATTTTTATCGGAATAAGGTCAGTAAAGCAGCAAACAACCCCAAATAGATTAAAAGAATAAAACGTAGCTCCAAGATGACGTGAAAGGAAGAAAAGGAAATACGTAGACAAACACTAAATAGACAACATAGACAAACATAAATACAACAACTTAAAAACATAATTAGTAGCCCAGAATCGCACACACGCATATGCAAGATGACCTGCCTAAATAAAGCCCTCATAGAAGAACTTAGAAAAGTAGGTGAGTTATCAAGAAAAATCTATAACATAGAAATCAAGTATTAGATGTATTTGTTTCCACTGAGAGCGGTAACTGTTGATCCAGGAACAGACGAAGATCCTCAGGGTGTTGAATAGACTTGGAAAAACTCATTTTTTTTATTGCCATTTTTGTTGTTCAGACAATGAATACAAAAGAAAAATGAACAGTGCAGTTAATTGCAGTACATATGTCAGACAAATGTGAAAGTATACATATTGTAGAGAATTCTGAAGGTGATCCCTGCTTTATGACTTTCCTCGCTATTTCATTTAAAATATGTCTTTTTTTGTAAATGTTTTTATTGACAACACAAAATATAGCGTACAACAGTAATCAGTGGGAGGCACGCTCCAATGCTTATTTAAGCTGTGACATAGTAGTGTATGAGTGACCCAATGCAGCATCACATACATATGAGTGGAATCATTAGGATACAGGTCACTTGTAGAATTAACAGGCATTGTTTGTCGAGTACATGTAGAAACACGAGGTGAAACAAATAAGTTCTCACCGTACATAATTGTGCGGGAGGGAGGAGCTGGATAAAGGGAAAGAAAAAAAAATGAAGGGGGTGAAGGAAAGAAACAATCAAATAACATGAGAGCTCTTTGTTACATGATATATTAGGCATAGCATGTGAAGTCCTTACAGATTCATACCATTATTATGTCAATAAGTAAGTAATGCCACAGGCCTGTGTGGGTATGTGTTGCCATTGGGGAAGATTAAGTGTGCGAGCCTGAGGCTCCGTGGGAAGGCGGGGGAGAGAGCAAATGATTGATTGAGCCGCCAGTGTATGTGTGTATAAGTGAGCATTTGTGCGTATGGCGAAGGGGGAACCCTTCCCAGGGGGTGGCAGTGAGTGAGGGGCAGGGGTGGGTAGCGGTGGGTGCAAAGGGAGGTGGGGACATAAGCCTCATAGCATTATCCGTAAACACGTCATGGGTGAGCGCACCTATTGTTCGGTACACTCATGGTGGGCGGACATCAGTTTTGCCTTCAACTGCGAGCAAATATATCTCCCATTCCTCGCCACCCGTGCGGGAGTCGCCCCTCATGCGTAGCAATCTAAGAGTGTGTGTCTCTGCTCTGGTCCATCTTATCAGTACTTGAAGCCAGCCCTGAATCTCCAGTGGAACGGGGGACTTCCAGGCCATGGCAATGTTAGGTTTAAATAGAACAATGGTCAGGTCGATGAATCGGTGCAGGTGTTTGTCACCCTTTCTCAGGGACGTAGTCCCAACAAGTATGATTTGGGGGTGGGGGTGAGAGGGTGTGATGATAGTTCTGCTACCACGGAGGTAACCTCCTGCCATGTTTGCGATAATGGTGCGCAAACCCATATCATGTGCATAAAGTCTGCGTTCGGTAGGTTGCACCGGGGACATGTGGGGAGAGTCCCTGGAACATGTGCTGGATACAGGCTGGGGGAGGTAGGTATGATGAATGTAGTTAAACTGCGTGAAATGAAACCTAGGGTTGTGTGAAATATTCTTGTCATCTGTAGGGCGCAAGCCCAGCCTCTGTCAGTGAGTGGGTGTGATAGTACTGTATCCCATTTGGCACGTATCCTTGAAGCGTGGGTGGATGGGGTAGTGTTAAGAGCAGAGTACAGAGATATGATGGCATGTCGTGTGGTGTCAACAGTATATTCACTGCCTGCGACATGTGTGGTTCGATCGCCCCAGCACCGCAAGTCTCACGTGCGGTCGTTGAACAGTGCCGTATGTTAAGAACTGGCCAGTACTCAGGCCCTATGACTCAACCATTTCTTGGAATGACAAGAGCTTCCATTCGTTATAAAGGTCGCCCGCTTATGTAATTGTGAGTTCGGTCCACGGGGTCGGATCCTGCGTCTCAGAGACCGTTGTAGTAAAGGTAGTTCCCATAGGGGGACTGAGGGGGAGTATGGGAGAAATGAACTCTCGGGATGTAAATACCAACGCCAGCATAGGCGGGCCACAGACATTTGTCGGTATTCAGGCGCAGACCGGTTGGTTGAGTTTGAGAGCCAAGTGTAGATGTTAATGTCCCACAGTGTCGCACGCACCAGTAGGGACTCGGTTTGGGTCGGCATGCTCAACCAAGCAAGAGGCCACTGCAATTGTGCCGCGACATAGTACAACTCGAAATTGTACAGCCCTCCCTCAAGAAGCGGGCGCTGCAAAACAGGCAGCGCAACTCGGTGACGGCCCGCGCCCCAAATCAGTTCAAGTAACAACCCGTTAAGGTCCCGGAAAAAGCCCTTGAGGAGCACAAGAGGAAGGGCCGCAAAATAGTACAGCAAGCGGAGGAGTACCAACCTTTTGGAAATAGCAACCCGACCTAACCTGCATAGTGGAAGAGAGCACCACAAAGGAAGAGATCGGCGAATAGACCCAACTGCCTTATCAAGGATGCCCTCTTTGAGGTCCCGCTCTGAGTGGTATATCTGTATGCCTAAGTACTTGAAGGTGTCGTAGCACCATTGCAGATGTGAGTCTAGGCATACCATGCTGTCCTCGGGTGGCACACACATCAGGGGGAACACACACGATTTAGGCCAGGTCACCCGTAGGCTGGAGATCGTGCCAAAGTTGTCTAAAATTTGCATCAGGTCCAGCAGGGATGCGTTCACATCCCGCAGAAAGATCAGGGTGTCATCAGCATACAGTGAAGTGATGTGGTGCATATCACCCTCGCGTATGCCCCATTCGTCAACTCGTTGGCGAAGCTCACAGGCAAGGGGTTCCATGGTGAGAGCGAAAATGAGAGGAGACATGGGGCAGCCCTGTCAACTACCTCTACATATATGGAATTTGTCTGAGATCACCTGTCCCGTTTATCACTGGCCTCAGGCTTGGCATAAAGAGTGCGCACCGAGCTGAGGAATACTGGACCGAACCCCATGTTAGTGAGGTCTGAAATGAAGTACTCTCAGCCTAGGGTGACAAAAGCTTTCTCTATGTCCAGCGACACCACAACCCGGTCTGGGTCGTCTTCTGGTGTGCTGTGCAAGAGGCGCAAGAGACGACGTACAACTTAGGAAGGTACTGCGGCCTAGGATGAACCCAGATTGATCTGGGTGGACCAGTGACTGGGCCTGGGGGAGGAGACAATTCGCCAGGACCTTGCCAGGATCCTACAATCTAAGTTGAGCAGGGATAAGGGCGGATATAAGCGGACGTCCAAAGGATCCCTGCTGGGCTTGGGCAAGACTACTATAAGTGTATCCGGCATGCAACCCCATTCTCTGGCTTCGTTAAAGATGTCTAGGAGGAATTGTGTGGTCTGAGTTGGGAAAAAGGCGTAGTACTCAACAAGCAAGCCTTCCATGCATGGGGTCTTGCCGCAGGCAATCTGGGATATAGCGGTGCACACCTCTTCCAGTTCCAAAGGGGCATCTAGTTCCGCTCGCTGCAAGGCATTCAATTGCGACAAATGTAAGGCGTCAAAATATTCTTGTATGATGTGGTTCGGTGCGGCTAGTGGAGCAGAATAGAGCTCACTGTAATTGTCCCAAAAGAATCCATTGATGTCCAGTTGCGTGGTCAACAGAGCGCTGTCGGGCGAGTGTATCGCACCTATAGGTATGCGCTGCTGATCATCGCGTGTTGCAGGGACAAGCATGGCCTAAAGTCGTGCTTGCTCAGGGTGTGCTCCACTTCTGAGCGCTGTTTGCGCAGTCATAGTAGTTGCTCAACGGTGGCTTGCTGGGTGGCAGCCTGAATCTCCGAATAACAGAGGTCATGTTCAATGGCCAGAAGGTCTTCTGTGAGCCTTTTGTGTACCCCCCAGGAGATCGATAAGCATTGGCCGCGCATCACCACTTTGTGAGCATCCCATTCAACAGCTCGAGAGGACGCGGTGCCTGCGTTAAGTGTAAAATAGTTGTCTATGCATTGGGCCAGTTCTACCCAAAAGGGGGGGGGGGGGTCAGTCAGTGCCTCCGCTTGGAGGCACCATGTGGGCATGAGCGGTCATGAGCGCCCCCATCTGATAGTCAACATCACTGGGGAATGGTCAGAGAGGATGCGTGCTAAGTATTCCACCCCAGTCAACTGTGGGCCAAGATGTGGTGTGCAAAGTAATAGGTCGATTCTGTTGTGAATGTCATGCACAGGAGAACAGAAGGAGTATTCGCGACCCACCGGATGTGAGCACTGCCAGGCGTCGTGAAGACGCATGTGGGTCAACCATTGGCAGAGATGTTGAGCAGTGCAGACAAATGATGCTGTCTGAGGAGGGGGCACAGAGCGATCTAATACCACGTCAGGGACGCAGTTGAAGTCACATCCCCAGAGAGCGGGGGAGGATGGGTCATGAATTAGCGCTGGGGTGAGGACATCAAGAAACTCACACTGGCAGGTGTTGGGAGTATATACTGCCACCAGCACCAGAGGTGAACCGTCAAGCAGACACTCCAATACCACAAATCTGCCCCCCGCTCCTTGAGAGGACACCACATACGGTTCTCCCGGCGCGATCCAGATTATGACTGCTTGGGAAAAGGAGGAGACAACAGAGACATGGACCTGGCCACGTCACTAGGTGCGCAATTTGCCTAGCTCGGGGGCAGTGAGATGAGTTTTTTGGAGCAGTGCTATGTGACATGATGTCTCTTAAGATAGGTGTAGATTTGGTAGCGCTTCGAAGGCGTATCCATGCCCCACATATTCCATGATATTACAGGATATTGAGGAACCTGTGTGTGAGTCTGTAAGCTAGCCATTGAGGTCATGCCATACAGTGAGGGGAGAGGATGACCAATACACTTTTCCACCTCCCGGTCATCCCTGGGGGATCCGAGCAGTATCGGGTAGGCCTGTGGCAATACGATGAACATCGAGCATAGTCTCGGACTGTATCGGAGCAGCTCATAAAATTATAACAAACAAAGAAAACAGAAACCCCCCTAGGACAGTTGCCTTCCCAGGCCCCGTCCAAAATAACACCCTTGACTTGTACCAACAGTGGCAACAGTGTAAACGAAAAGGCAAACATTAAAGCAAAAGAGCATAAAGTCCACTTAGGAGTTCGTGGGTGGTGTGGCATCCGCTTTGGAGACTGAGTATGGGACTCGGACTAATGTAGCAAGGCCTAACGAGCCAGTGGAGTGTGCCCTGCTCAGAACAACCTCCCCATCACCTCATGCCCATGCGGTCTTACCGTCAAAATAGCAACATGTGTCATACGATACCCTCCAGTACCGGGCCATCCGCAGGACTGCAGACAAATGACTACAGATCATCAGCTGACCTCGGTGTGACTTTCGGCCCATGGTGATCTCCCCCTGATGTTAAATGAGAGCTGCATGAGTCTGATCCCCACTCTGAAAGGTGCTCAACCTGGAGGGAGGTAAAAGCGTTCATATCATGGAGGGATGCCTCTGCCAGCACCTGTCAACATTTCTCTGTCGCTTGGTCCCTGGTGGACCGCAGTCCCGGGGGCCGCCGCCATGGTTTGGGTGTCAGCCAAGCATCCTCTGATCACTCTGGGGATGTCGCTTTCGGTAGGCCCATGGCGTGGAGCCATGTCCAGGCGTCCTCCGACGATTGAAAAATGTGAATTGTGTCACCATCTACAACACGCAATTTAGCAGGGAATAACAGTGCATATTTAATGTTCAGACCCCGGAGGTGCTGTTTTACGTGCAAGAACTATCCACGTCAATGTTGCACTTCCATGGTGCAATCGGGATACGCCGTTGTCTGAGCGTTCTCATAAAACTATGGGCCTTTGAAGCGAAATCGCTGCAGGAGCAGGTCGCGGTCGTGGTAGTTGAGGGAATGTGCTACGATGGAGTGCGGAGGAGCCCCCGGGCGGGGGGGTCCAACCCAGAGTACGGTGTGCCCTCTCAATCGAGAAGAAGTTTAGGGCCTTTCCATTGAGGATGGTCTGGACTAGCCAGTCCTCTATGAACAGTTCGGCGTTTGGGCCCTCTGAACGTTCAGGGAAGCCCATCAGGCGGATGCTGTTGCTCCTGGATCTGCCCTCAGCGTCCTCCACCCTACGGTGCAGGAAGGCGACCTTTGACTTCACTCTTTTCAAACTTTCCTGCAAGTCTTTGTTTGAGACTGCCAATGCAGATTCAGTTTTGTCCACCCGATCCGCCAGATTGCAATTATCGGCGCGCAGTAAGTTGACCTCTACTGAGACTGAGTCAAAGCAGGCTTCCAGAGAGGTTTTAGTGTGTAAGATGGCTTGGAGCACTTTGTCAAACTGCACCGAGTGCGTTTGGAGGGTTTCTTTCAGGTGTTGCTGGCTGTTGAGAGTTTTGTCTCCATGTGTCAAGGCTGGTTCTGTGGCGCCAACCCCCGTGTGCTGTGTTTTGACCCCATTGGGCTTCTTATTGTCTTTGAGTCAGTGCAGGCCACCCAGGAAGCCTCGGAGGATCATACCCATTATGGTGGAGAGGCCGGTGTCTCTTGGGGGGAAGCAGCAAGAAAACCCGCCCAACGGGTGAGAATGAGAATCAGGGCAATGCAACTCAGGCAGGGAATTGGCAGTGGATATCTGAGAGTATTCTTCCCCAGGCGCAGGCCGGCAACCAAGGATGTTGTGTTCCCTTTGTAAGCACTGGGCAAGCGGGCCGGTGTCCCAATTCTGTGGTTGGCCCAACCGCAAAGTTTTCACAGGTTTGGCCCGCCTGCTGCACTGCAGCAGCAGGGGCCCGCAGGAGAGTAGAGAGGCTGAGGACACCTACAGGTGCTTCCACACCGGAAAGGCAGCACTGTGGGGGCGAGATCACCGCGGGTCGGTGCCCAGGAGCATTGAGCCAGGTAGCGGAGGGCAGGGTCACCCGCAGTGCCCAGGCGCAGAGTAGGGCTGAGGTAGCAGAAGAGTGAAGGAGGCCACCTCGTTGGTGGAGCAGCAGGGGGTGAGGCCGAAATCAGGGAGCGTGCAGCAACCAGGGTCGAAAGCGTCGCTCTTATGGTCCACGTTAGCAGTGCAGTATCTCCACTGTTGTGGCCAGAGAAAGTGGGGCCAACCCATCCAGGGGCCTTCGTGTGACCACCCTCTGTGAAGGAGGTGGGAGCCACCCAGAGCAGCCCCCCTCAGCAGCTTCAAGTGGGCAGGGCATCCGGCCCTCTGCAGCTTCCAGAGTCCAGCGGCGGCCAAGGCCTGGTTGCCGCGGGTGCCCACAGCCCGCAAGCCGTCCCCCAGACGTAGCGCTGATTTGCATCATGGGGTCACCACAGAAGTGCTCAGGGAGCGGCAGCAGGGGAAGGCTCAGGACTCACTGGGCATCAGTGCGGTCCGCTGGTCATGGGTACCGAGCAGCACCGGGCACCCCACGGAGATATAGGTCGCAATGCGAGGAAGGGCGCTGGTGAACCGCCCGCAGCCGCCAGGTAGGCTGCAGCAGTCCTCTGCACCGTCCGGGGCCAGGCGCCGTAATGTCTCTGCAGCTAGGCGCGGCTGCAGACACAAGCCTCCATGCTCCGTGCACCCTCGCCGGGCCTCCCACGCAGCGGGCAGCAACTCTCCTGGCGTCCTGTGTGAACCCCCAGTGGGCTGCCTGGGCCTCAGCGCACAGCATGTCACGTCTCAATCCCTCATCTGACAGGTGAGGAAGATGCTGCACCGGGGCCGCAGGGGGTAGTCGGTGCGTCCGCCAGCAAAGGAAAGATGTGTTGGTGGTCAATGAGGAGAATGTATGCCGGATAATTTGCGGGCCCACTTGGAGCTCCCAGCTACACGTCCGACCTTGCCGCCATCTTGGCCACGCCCCATTTAAAATATGTCTCGGTTTAACAATAACAAGCTGTTACAGGTGCCCATATATCCTTAGGTCTGGAGGCCACTGGCAATTCCTCCGCATGTATATCCAACTGGTCCCTACAATATGCAACATCATGTAACCATTGACCCATTTTAAGAGCTGCCTCCCCCCCCCCCCCCAGTGTATAGCCACTTGTCACTTGGCAAGTAGTGTGGCAATGGCTACCAGTTTGTGGTTACATCGTCGCAGAGGCTTCACCAGTCCCAGCAGGCATAGCTGTGGAGTGCATTCCACTCTGTCCATTATCTCTTCGGTCATAGCCTGTATTACCTGTGTCCAAAATCTGTAAACTAGGGAACAACTCCAAGCCAAGTGCAGAAAGTCGGCGTCCATCTTTCCACATCTAATACACTAGGAGCTATCCCTGAGCCCATATTTATGCAATTGCAGAGGAGTGTAATATAGCTGTTGCAAATATATAAAATGTATAATTCGAAGGTTGCAGTTTGCAGTAAGGCGTCACGTGAGTGTACAACACACCTCACAGTCCTCTTGAGACATTGGTGAGTCCAACATTTTGTTCCATCTATTAAGGACTGCTGCCTTATCCTCTAGATTCTCCCTTAGGGAAGTATTATATATTCTAGTTATAAGACCTTCATGTGAGCTGCAGGTTAGCATCATCTGTAATGCCTTCAGCATGTCTGGTTCTTCCAGGAATTGAGGATATAAGTACCTCACCGCTGCCCGGAGGCTAATATATATAAACTTTACTAGTGTTGTTCTGGACTGTGTAGAAGTGAATCTAATGTATAAACTTAAGGCAACAATGATATGAACAACACAAAAAATTGGACTAACTTTATAGAAAACAAAGGGAGAACCAACACTATCTGTTTTGCTATACAAAAATAATTTTTATTGATACACAATAGTAAAAAGGATATAAAAATACTTTAATGATTTTATTTAAAAAAAATAACAGCCCATTTGTACTCATTCATTCCTTTTCATTCATACAACATGTGACTAACAGTCAATTTAAAAAAACACATGTCATTGTTTATGATTAAATGATAAATGACAATTAGTTTCTGAGAATCTTAAGGAAACTATGTGGCAGAATTTTAATAGTCTGTGTTTTCGACGCGCGTTTCGGCACAACTGTGCCTTCGTCAGGTAAAGGGCCACAATGTTAACTTTTGGTCTCTGTAAATAAAATATATATATTACATTTCAGATACAAGGTTCTCACTCAATGATACATATTGTGCCGCCATAAAGGCGTGCATTATATAATGTTTACAATTTAAAGAACAAGGCGAAAGACTAAATTAATGTCACCAATTTATGTACATGCAAGAACTAGTGAGTTGTCCAGAAGATGAAATGTGTGTAACAAGATAGATTAGAAACAATAAAAGAAATAGCCACCACCTCATTTAAGTAGTTCCATATCAATAGATTCACCCAGTGATCTACTGAAAAATATCCGTGGTTTAAAAACTTTATAAAGATTGACCTTTGGAGTAGGCTCGTCAGATATTGACAGCTACTGCATAAACACTTTGAGGTATGGGTTGATTCTTGATTTAGAAGACCAACTATAAAGATATAAAATACCTCATTTTAATTTTTGTGTAGAAGTGAATGCATCCAATGGCAAGAACTGCCCCTGGGATATAGGCCTCCTAGTGCAGTTAGCCCTGCTTTCGTCAGTATGTCCATTGCCTTGGATTCATGTGTGATGGATATAGCTGGGTGGGAAGCTCGGGGCAATGCTGGTGCATATATTTGGGGTCTTACCCAACCTCCCACCTAGTCGCTTCCATGCCTTCAAGGTACTGAGTATATTGTTAATCTCTGATCATGCGACCTCTGTCCGCTCATATAGTAGAACGGCTGTGAGGTATATTGTATGAGCGTCATCGGTCTCTACCGCTAAGTGTGGTAAGTATTGAAGTGGGAAGTACCAGTAATGCGTAAATTGCACTTGAGCGCAAATATAATAGAATTGCATATCCGGGGCTCCAAATCCTCCCTGTTCATATGGTTTCATCAGTGTATGCCAGCTACATCTAGGCTGTTTACCCGCCCAGGCCAGTTTTATCAGGCAAGTTTTAAGGGCCTAAAAAAACTCACTGGTCAGTAATAAGGGAATATTTATGAACATATACAGAAATTTGGACAAGATAGTCATTACACTAATTTCACAGTATTCACTAGGAAGTCCATCCCCACCTGCCGCCTTCCCCCCTGGTATCGTTCGTATGGCTTCTTTCACGTCCTCTATTGTGATTGGTTGTATCATAAATTCTCTCTGTCCTGGTGAGAGCCATGCTAAGGCCACATCATCCAGGCATTTCGCTGTATCTGCTCCCGCCGTGGCTTCTTGTGGCCCATATATGCGGGTATAGAAATCTATAAAAGCTGACATAATGGCTGGAGTGTCATAGCATCTATCTCTGTTCCGGCTCCAAATCCGAGGGTGCATGCTGTTGAGACTTGGTGGGCCGTCTGGTTTCAGACGTAAGCCTTCACTGCTGTTTGTCCGTTTTCCCTATTGTATTCAGACCACGTGGCAGTTGGGAGGCTAACCTAAATTGTACTGTCACAGAAATCTGCAAGGGGTGCTCACCAGTACCTATTGTTTATTTTCTTGTATTTCACTGTAGAAGTCAGATCAATACTGTCCAAAATTCAGAAGGTCCTCTTTGGCCCGAGGGGTGTGCATCATAGAAGTATTTCACTTCAGACTCTCAATGCTTTAGTATGAGTTAAAGTATGAGTTGGTTGTGCAGTGGTTACTAGGCCACCACTGCTCGTCTCAATATAACTTAAGTGCTTCCCATGCCTTGTTTATGAGGGCCCTACGTCATCAGCCAGGTGAATTTTATATCAGGATTGAGTCACATACATCGTTCATTGCATGTAAAGCTATCCATGTGTGACAGCTTTCTCTTGTAGGTGTCACTTTCCTCCTGGGATCCCACTTTCTCTGCAGCTTTTCAGTTTTATAAGTAGCAGCTATGCCCAGTATCTAGTCTTCGCTACGCCTGGTATTTTCGCATTAGGGCGGCCTTCTCTCACCCTCACCATGCTTAGCATAGTGTGGCGCCCAAACTCCATCATTTCCTGCGGAGCTCCAGGCCCTCCCCCTCCACCGGGCCAGATGCGCCACGTTGACACCTACCTCACAGCCCGGCAATACTCTGTGGGGTCCCCCTTCTCTTCGTAATGCGCGTCACGTGGTCCGCCGCCAGCACTCCCTTCACTGTCCGGTGACGTTGCGATTCGGTGCTCTTAATTCTTCTTCGGTCAACGTGTGCTGTATGTCGTGATATGTGGCTAGCATTCTATTCCTGCTTGCCCTATTTAGCGGGGGTCGCACTCACCACAGCTATGCGTTTTCATCGAGGATCTCTAGGCGGCTGCCATTTTCGCCCTTAGACACCTCGACCGCATCCAACAGATTGGCACTCCGCCAAACGTGGCCACCCTAAGGTGTTGTCAATCAGAGTCGGGTTTTGGCATGTTCAGGAACACTACACCCTTGCAGTTAAGCATGGATGGCAGTCATATCATAGGATATTGGACGGATCAGTGTATTCGGCCACAGGGGCGTAGCTAGGCCTTCGGCTGCCCGTGGCGGCCCCTGCATTTGCCGCCCTCGGCAAAATGATAGAAGAGCGGGGTGAGGGGGTGCGGGGGGTGGTAGCCGCCGCGGCCGATTCTTGCGGCCGCAACGGCTGCAGGTAAGAGCGGGGGGAAGGGGGGCCGGCTGTCGCCCGAAAACTTGTGCCGCCTGGGGCGGTCCGCCCCCATCGCCCCTCCTAGCTACGCCACTGTTCGGCCAACAGAGCTGCACTAGAGCGCGGCCATCTTGCCGGAGGCTCTCTAGCGGCACCCATGCATAGTGCTTTGAATGCAATCTGACAAAACACTGCAAGTCAATGCAAGGTTATGAGGGCAGGTCTAAAATGGTCCAGGTAGCATGGTTTTTGAGTTTTACACTTACTATAATTTTATCTAGCTGAGATTTCTGTTCTCCTAGCTATAGTCCGTTCACATAGTCTAGGCAAAATAGCACAAGCATGGCTGTGACTTGAACAACTATGGGGGACGGCTATATAGGAGAAAGCTAATTGCTTTTCGAGCATTGCATGTGTCATTGTGATTCTTAATTTTTTACTGGTTATATGTGCCATTGTGGTATTTCTTCAATGTCGACCATTGTATGTGGCTCTTTGAGCCTTGTCTTATGTTGCTCACCTTTTGTGCCACTGTGATCTTTCATCGGTTGTTTGTTCCTAAATGTTACCAGCTATATTCACCTCTGTAGTCATTCTTCTTTGTCACTAGTTACTTCTGCAATTATGGTCCTTCCTAAATGTAGTACTTCCAGAGAAAAATGTAATCCAGTCAGGGCCGAACAGGGAACCCAAAGCAGCCTTGAAATTGTGTTGGACCCCCCCCCACCCTCGCCCCCGGGGTGGTGCAAGTGTAAAGCACTGCTGCTTTTGTTACTGGGGGGCGATATTGCAGCACCACTGCAAAACCGGCCCCCACCGCTGCAATATCGGCCCCCAGCCTCCTGGGGAAACCCCCAATGCCCGCTATGGCCAGTCTGGCCCTGAATCCAGTCTTCCTCATTTAAGTACTGCCTCATTCCTTAAATGTTTTCAAAAGTATAACCAGCTACTTTTCAGTGCAGTTAAGATAGCAATGTAACTGTTCTTTTTCCATTGATGGGTAGTTGCATCCTGTATTACTGTAGGCTTGTAACGCAAACTACTAGACGCTGAGGAGCCAAGTTTTTAGAGCTTTCCTAAATTGAAGTAAGATGGGGATTTTTGCTTCTGACATCAAAAGGACAGTATGACTGGCACTGAGCGTGGATGGTTGCAGATGGACTTGGGACTTGCCTTTGGAGTGTGAGCAGCTCACCCACTGTGCGCACCTGCTGGGCAGTAGCATAGCTGTCTCCATTACATTGGTAAGGAGTGAGCAGACCCTGACCGTCACTCCAAGATAGCGCCCTAGGCGTGCCTCACCAGTGCTGGTTCCCAAAAATTAGTGCCGGTGGCCCCACCTGCAACCACTGGCTCAAATTAATCACTAGACAAGCAAGGATAAACAAACACACCCCTCTCACATGGCTTCGAGGAAAACTTGCAGTAAAAGTTAAAAAAATTGCAAAAGTGAGTGAAAAGCCTGAAGAGAAAAGCATGTTTGTGAGCAGCTGCTCGGCCCAACATCTTCGCTAGAGGAACCCACCAATTACCCAGCTGAACTGCTGATACTAATCACAGCATTGAGAAACCCTAGAGCAGTGTGGCTTGGCACTTACACAAATGAACTCAGTTTGCCAGAATCTTCTTAATGGCAAAGTGGCCTTTGAGTAGAAAATACCCTTTAACTCAGAGACTAACCTTATGCCAAGGTCAGAATAATCATCATACTTAATTTCTGGTCTGGCGTTGCAGAAGAAAGTGAAAGTACCCTCAAGCTAGTTGCCTTCATACTGAATTAACCACTGTGTTTTAGAGAGCAAAGAATCATAAGGGAGAGCATCTACTGGGGATGCTTAATTTTGAGATGATGGTTGCTGGTGGACACCATGGGTACTTATTTTAGGGTTCCTTGACAGTTTCTATTTGTCCAGCGGATCCCAACAGTCAATGATTACAAGAAAACAGATCTGGTAAATATGATTCTTTTATGTTATGTTACCCAATTTGTGAAGCGTGACGTCTACCCGAAGGTGTCTTGGCGCTGATTCTGTGAGCCACGATGAGCAGAGCAAGAGAACCTACTGATTGAAAAGCCAGGTTTTCAAAAGTTTCCTAAACTGAAGCAAGGAAGGGGCTGACTTTATGCTGAATGGCAGGAGGTTCCAGGATGTAGCTGCTCTGACCGCAGAGCTGCTGCCTCCCCATTTAGATTTTTTAAATCTAATAAAATGTATTCTACACATGTCTGATGATCGTAGGTTTCTAGTTGGGGTGTACCAGCGAAAGATTTTCTTCAGGAAGGTGGGTCCAGAGTCATCGAGCTCTTTATAGGTCAGACAGAGGGCCTTGAACTTGATTCTATTTTTGACCTTCAGCCAGTGGAGGTCTTTAAGTGCGGCGGAGACTGAATGGTGCCTGGGCACTTCTAATAAAAGTCTGGCTTCAGAATTCTGGAGAACCTGCAGTTTGTTCAGATATTGGGCCTGCAGGCCCAAGTAAAGGCCATTGCAATAGTCTATCATTGATAGTACTAAAGTGGAAATCACTGACTTCCTAACAGACATAGGCAGAAAGATTAGTATTTTTTTAAGAATTCTCAAGATATTGTAGGAAGAGGAGACCACTGTATTTATTTGATTGCCTAAAAGTAGGTGATCATCAATGATGACCCCCAGACTTTTGGCTTTCCTGGTGGGGACAGGAAGGGGTCCCATATCAGCAGGCCAGCAAGGGGCAGACCAGAAATTGGGGTTATTGCCGAGTATGATCACCTCGGTCTTCCCGACATTAAGCTGAAGACAGTGCTTGTTCATCCAGCCGTAGTATGTTTCATGCAGTTATGAATGCGGAGGCTGGTGTCGTGTGCATTAGTAGAGGCTGATAGCACGTTTTGCATCCGCATACGATATGGGAGAAAACCAGAAGGATTGAACCAAAGAAGCCAGATCTGCGACATAAACATTAAAAAGGGTGGGACTAAGTGAAGAGCCCTGCGGAACACCACAGGGTAGGCGGAAAGAGTTTGAAGAGAAGGCAACAATGTTGATCTCATTTTCCCTGTCTGACAGGAAGGAGGAAACTAGTTTCAAGGTGAGGTTTTTAATACCTTTTGTTTCCAAACAGTGGATCAGAGTGGAATGATCCACCGTGCCGAATGTCGCAGACATGTCCAGCAAGATGAGAGCAGCTGATCCCCCCTCATCCAGGATGAACTTTAGCTCATCAGTAGCCTTGATCAGGGCAGTCTCTGTACTATGCTCCGATCGGAACCCGAATTGGGTGGGGTCTAGGCGATTGAAAACCTTGATTTAGTTGAATGTTCATCACTTTTTCGACTATTTTAGCAGGGAAGGAGAGTCTGGAGATTGGCCGGTAGTTGACGGGATCTCCGGGGTCCGCATTCGTTTTTCTCAAAAGAGGCAAAATGGAGGCCCGTTTCCATTGAGAAGGAAAGATGCCTGTTCTAAACATGTTGTTAAATATGCTTGAAAAGTGATCTGCAATAATGTCAGGTACCAACTTGATAACTGAAGGCGGGCATGGATCATCTGGAGAGCCTGATTTGGTGGTCAAAATGAGATCTTTTATTTGTGTAGAAGAAACCACAGAAAATGAGTCGAAAGTATTCATTGTGAAATCATTGTTGGGAATTGCAACCCCATTGTCTTGATTGTTGGACGGAGGATGGTTGTCAGTGTGAACAAAGGCGTTGAAAATTGAATCTATTTTGTCTTTAAAATGCGAGGCAATCTCGTCGCAGAAAGACTGGCTGACCCAATCTCCTTTGTAATCAGGTTGTTTAGTAATCTTATTAATGACTTGGTAAAGTGCTTTAGCTGAGTTTTTAGCTGATTCAATTTGTGATGAGAAATAAGCTGCTTTTTCTGTTATCAAAAGGGATTTATATGTGGTTAGTGAGAGTTTATAAATTTCTCTCTTTATTGCAATAGCAACATATTGTGATGGGACTACAAACAAGAGGCAAAATAATAAATATTCAGGGCCATATTTAGAGCAAAGTCACGCAGCCCAACAAGTCACCTTGCTGCCCTGCATGACAGGGAAAGGGCAGGAATGCACCATATTTAAAAGAATACGGCGCATTCCTGCCTTTTTCCCTGCACTTGCGCAGTTTTGGCAGTCTAGTGCCTGTGTTGTAAGGAAGACTGGTTTTGTACAGGAAGGGGCACCGTCCTGCACAAAAACAATCCCCTAAGGCATTTTCCTCTTTCTATGTGTGCAGCCGAATGCAGCACACATAGAAAGAGGAAGTAACGAGGAGAAGTAGAGATATTTCTCCTCATTACGCCTCAGTGGAGAAGGCATAGCATTTCGGTGCATGGATATATGGTCGCAACAATTCACATAACCAGGACACATTACTTTGCCCTGATCTTCCACCTACATTGCCTCACCCTAGAGTACAAAATGCAGCCCTGGCAGGTCGCCCAGGACAATGTCCATATCTCGGGGCCTTGGCTCCTAGACTTGTGCCCATCCAGTCTGTGGACAGACACCAAGGAGTTCCCAGCATTGTCCCCGACAAATACTTTAACCACGCGCAGTGTGCCTATGAAGGGGGAATGAGTGGTATTTTGAATAACCCTGCCAAAGTACGTGTACCACCTGTTCCACTTCTGACTGTTGCTGTGAAATACACCTCCTCTGTGGAGGCACACAACCCCAATTGTCAATCGAATAATACTAACCCAAATGTTTTTGTCAATAATCGTACGTTATTTATGACTGGTGTTCCAAAGTTGCCTTTGTGCATCAAAAAAGATGAAGCTTCCTTGGTAAATAAAGTGATGTACTGGATTAGAGATGTGAGGAAGTGTTGCAGTGTAATACATTCTGACATAATTAGAACTATCTGTATGTCACATACTGATACCTTAAACTGCATTAGATTACAGTTCTCACATTATGCTATCGTGACTGGCCTATTGTCTTTACAGGCATGAATCTCTACCCCTAGTAACTCCCAGATACAGTTCAAAATGAGGTTCCCCCTACAGCCGAGAGAAGAGCAATTCCGAACCACCTCTCCCCTTTCTTGTGTGGATTGACCTGATTGCCCTGTCAATCCTTCACTAACCGATAGTCATGGTGGAGAGCAGCTCCCAGTTCAGGTCCCTCCTTCGGATGCGCAAGTCCTGCCCAAGAGCTCTCTTTTTAATGATTTTTGTATAATTTCTTGGAATATTGCGGGACTGGGGAGTAAGCATGCCCAGGGGTGCTGGGGGCCTTTATTGATACAGACGATTTTATTATGTTTCAAGCGATCTGGGATGTGGTCCGCAACCATAGACAAGGATACAAGACATTCCATGTGCATGCCGGCAAGTCCAAAACAGGTAGACCCTCAGGTGGCTTATCCACCTGGGTTAAGACCTTACTGGATTGCCACGTTAGGCAACTATCAATTGATTCCCAGGTTCTACTTGGCTTCGAGAAAGCTCTACAGTAATGTGTAACATTACTTCGTTTTAATGTCTACAGCAGGAGCATTCCCAAGTCAGAAGAGTCTGCCATTCTAGACAAACTAAGTGACACTATTAATTCAAAATCCAAGCAGGAGGTAATTGTAATCATGGTCGGGGATCTTAAAACATGCTTTGAACCTACCACCCTCCAAAGGGAAATAGCTGGCGATGAAGATCAATACTGGGGTATTCCGAAAATAGTGGGTCCCTGTCTAAAAACCATCCCAAAGGTAGCCCTGCAGGTGTCTCTATATGTTGTCATCTGAGGGCCTGCAACTGCAAGATGAAATCTGATGTAGAGAAAAACCCAACTTTTAAAAGAAATTTCAGCTAGATTTGTATTGACGACTTTCTTGTGGACCTCCGATTCTGGGAACATGTTATAGATATGGCTGTCATACATAGGGCAGAGAGCAATAATTTTCCTCTGTTTCTTACACGCTTTGACAATACAGACATGGCAAATAGGGTCCCTTGATTACCATGTGGGGATCTGCTAGCTAGCAACAATCGAAGGAAGGCAAGATAGGAGCTGTAGTGAATAATAAGAATGCATATACCCACTTACATAAGGGCCCGGCCCCCATCTTGCTTCTATTAGCAGATCCTGAGCTGCCATTTGATAGGGTAATGGACGTCCATGCTAAATGGTTTGAGGTGTTAAGACTTAGGTTTTTTACTAAACCCATCTAAATAAGAATTCTACCGCGACTACAGAACATACGTGGTTTAACAGAGATTGTAGAGTAGCAAAGAGCCATCTCCTCAGTGCCATCAAGGGAGGGCATCCACGCGATATCCAGTCAGTTAGAGCTAACAATAAAGCAGTCCATAAATGTGCAAAATCAAATTGGGTTACGGCCATTTGGACCGATATTCCAGAGAACTCTTCATACTCCTGACACATGGGTACTGAAGAGGGCCTTCTGAGGCTGCTGCACTGGTTGTGCCCCCTCAGGGACCCCTTACCAATGCTATGCACTCTGCCATTCCAGGCTGCATGTCTTAGTGCAGAGAAATCCAGAATCAACATGGCACACAGCCCTGTGTGCCATGCCAACCATACACTGCATAAGATATAGGTAAGTCACCCGTACTGTAGGCCTTTAGCCCTAAGGCAGGGTGCGCAATATCCTATGTGAGGGCATATCAGCATGAGCAGATATGCCTCTACAATGTCCAGTCTATTCTGGGATGTTGTAAGTGAACTGGGAAGCCATGAAGATTACGCTCAATGATGACTTCACTGATTTCTAAATTGTTTGGTACTAAACATCTTGTCTTAATAAATCCTCATGATGCCAGCGTTGGATTTATTAATAAATTCAAAAAGGAAACCTACCAAGCACTGGTGTGGTCTCTGACTTGTTTTCACCTGTCTGCCACCACTAGACATGTTTCTCTTTTCAAGGGTGAGAGCCAGTGTTCCCAGGGAACAGAGACAAAGCATGCTCTGGGTGGAGGTGCTTAACACCTCCTCCAGGACAGGATGGTCTTCCTGAGCGGGAAGCTTCAAAGGCGATGCTGCCTTTGAAATCCAAACCAGGAACCTCCAGATAGTGGGGGAAGCCAAGCCCCCTTTTCTGCTCCACTTTTGGCAGGAGGAAAGGCTGGAGAATTAGTTAAATGAGGAGAAGGGTCCCCATTTAGCCTGCACCACCCCTAGGGCGGGACAGGCAAAGTGAACCCCTCTCCTGAAATTCCACCATTTTGGGATGGTGGAAAAACAACCTATCAGGGCTAAGGTAGTGCCCCATCCCACAGGAAGTGGTCATTAGAGGGTGTAGACACCCTAAAGGTAAGTAGCCCAATGGCTACCTGTCTCCCCTTGTAACGCCACTAAATTCAGTATTTAGGTGGCACCCCAACACCTTAACATCAGATTTGATGGAAAAGAGAAGACCAGGACAAAGGAGACCAGCTGCATGAGAACTGAAGCCATTCTGCAGAAGAAAAAGGTACCAAACCCTGCCTGCTGCTCTAAGGACTTGACAATCACTGCTGCTGTGTCGTCCTGAAACCTGAAAGGACTCCAACAACCCTAGAGCACTCCAGCTTTCAAGAAATCACCAAGAAGCTCCCTTGGAGTGAAGGTATCACCCCCTGCACTCCACAGGCACCGATCCCGTGAAGTCTGGTTTGTCGACTTGCTGCTCCCCACCGACCTCGATGCAGCACGAGATCAAGTAAAGGCACAGCCACTCTAGAGGGTCAGATCTGACTCCACACCAAGTTTGGAGTCACCAGGACTTACCAGAGCCGCGGCACACCAATACCTGGGGTACTGGACCATCAACAGCAAAAAACAAGCAGAAGAGTCCACACCGGACTCCCAAAGCACCAGAAGCAAGCTCCCATCCAGGGACATTGTGACACTCAAGACCCGCTTCCTGAGTGGCCCAGCTGTCCCAAGATCGCCTCTCCAAGTTGCCAGCCCCTGTCCACGAGGACCTCAAGATGCATGATGCCCACTGACCTGTTTACTCTGCACCAGGCCCCACTGGCCCTGACACCAACCAACCAGCTGTGCACCCATGGTCCCCAAGCCCTTGCGACCTCCTCCCTCCAAGGAGACCCACCAGACTTACCTATAATTCCCCCTGTGCGGTGTGTTTTCAAGTGGCCCCCTTCGTCTTTGCGCACCTGCTTCCAAGACCCTCAGCACTCTGTGCCTGGCCGATCGGGATGCTCCTGAACTTCTCCTGCTGGAACTTTGGACCTGGTCCCAACATCGACCTAAAACGAAAAGGTGAACTTCGTGAAAGCATTGTCTGATTTTATGGGCATTGTTCCACTTTTTTCCTATTGTTTTCAATGGTGCGTAATTGTGCACAAAAGTGATATATTTTCTGAACTTTGAAAAATCGTAACTCCAAAAGTACTTACCTTAGAACTGTGTTCTTGGTCTTAAAAATTACATAAAAATCAACTTTATTTTATAAATTGGTCTAGGATTTATTCTTGAGTGTGTATTTCATTTATTTCCTCTGTGAGTACAACAAATGCTTAGCACTACTCTCTGATAAGCCTAACTGCTCGCCCACACTATCACAAAAAGAGCATTAGAATTATCTGCTTTTACCTCTGCTTTCCTACTGTGGATTCCCTGGACTTTCTACACAGAGTACTTTTTTTTAGTACACTTTATAGAGAGTCAGCTTCCTGCAGAAAGCAAAACTATGTTTATGGCCATCCACCCCCACAGAGGGTTTAGAGGGAAAATATCCCTAGAGGGGGGTGGAACTAGATCAAGTGACAGACTTTGGCTACCTTGGCATACGCTTATCCAGTACTAACACCTGGGCCAATCAGGCTGTGAAAAGCACTCATTTTGAAATATAGATGCAGCTGCAATTCAAAAATGTGCAACTCAGACCAACTCGCATCCAGTTTCCCCCCTTCTGGAAGGCTGGAGGGGCCAAGCTGTAGCTGCTGCTACATACGGAGCAGAACTCTAGGGCCAGGGCAGGTTAAAGAGCTTGGAAATAGCTGAGAACAAATTCTTGCGAGCAGTCCTCAAACTGCCCCATGGAACTCCATTAGTCTTCAAACAAGACCTAGTAATACGGTCTATAACTTCCGTAATTCGCTTGAAGCTAATTCTTTATTTGTGTTGAGTTTGGTCCACTCCTGAATTGGTACATTACAGGGAGGGTCCGAGTGAGGTCCTGAACAGATCCTAGAGCGGAGCGAAAATTCTGTGGTTGGCTTATGTAAAGCAGTTTCTCAGTTCTAGGGGTTTGCATGAGTATTGGCTAGATTCGGGCATTATTACTCTCCTTGCTATAAAAAAGCTGAAGCTTCCCGACTGGGAGTGTGAGGAGGCCAAACAATAGAGGAGGAAAAACGGGCGGAGGCATAGCCATAGCTTTTAAAAACACCATAAATGTGACCCGGGTCTCAACCATAAGCAATAACTCTATAGAGCTAGGTATTTTTAAGATAAGTGTATCTGCTACGGACAACTGGAACGGAGCACTGATCTACCGCCCCCCGGGGCCAAAGACTAATTTTAGCCAACTACTGACAGAACAGATAGCCACACATGTCCTAGCCTCTAATAAATTTCTCCTGCTGGGTGACTATAACTTCCATGGGGAAGAACACACTAACCCGGAAGTTGGGAAACTCTTAACAGACCTAGAACTATTAGGCCTTGCCCAAAGAGTAAACGGCCCGATGCATTCTGCAGGCCACACATTGGACCTAATCTTTTCCAACATAGAACAGTTGCACTGTAAGAGTCCCCTCCCCCTCACTTGGACTGACCATTTTGTAATTACTTTCGAGATCCAATGCCCTCACTCTCAGGGTATTATCACAAACAACAGACAACGACACGATGCACACAGACCTTGGCATAAACTTACTCCTGAAGCTTTTAGCGATGCCTTCCACCCCAAGCTACCAAACAAGAATCCTGAGGTTTCTGAATTGCTGAACTCCTTTAACTCTGCCCTTACGGTGGCACTGGAAGCAACGATTCCCTTTAAAAATCATGGCTCCACATATCGCCGACCTTCAGCCCCGTGGTTCACGCCAGAACTAAAAATAGAAAAAACCAAATGTAAAACTCTAGAGAGACGCTGGCGTAGAAGGAAAGAGCTCCATGATAAGGAACAGTACAAAGAAGCTCTGTCCCAATACCATAGCACTATTAAATCTGCCAGGCGGACTTTTATCATCAACCAAATCGAACAAGCTGACAATTCCCCAAAAGTCCTTTTCAGTATAGTACATGATTTTATCTCCCCACAAGCATGCAGCCGATCTCCCGTGGAATCCCAGGAGCTCTGTGACTCTCTGGCTAATTTCTTTCAGGAAAAGATATCCCACATCTACTCAAAATTTCCTACTGCTCCTCTGCAGGACATAGAGACCACCATCTTTAAAGAAGAGCAGCAAAAAGCCATTCCCTGTACCCTAGACAGCTTCCAGCCTTTCACGTTAGAGGAAATACACAACTCACTGGCTGCAGCCAAGTCTGGGTCCCCCTGGGATCTTTGTCCACCCAAGATAATATCTCTTCTGGCCACCTGTTGCGCCCTCGTGATTCAAGAGATCTTTAACTGCTCAACAAAAACAGGCATTATCCCGACAGAGTGGAATGAAGCATGTGTACGGCCCATATTAAAAAAAGCAACGCTGGACCAACAATCTCTCAGCAACTACCACCCGATATCCCTGCTACCTCTTCTGGGTAAACAACTTGAAGGCCTAATAAATAAGCAGTTGGGATCCTACCTTTAACTCAATCACATCCTTGATCCCTCACAATCTGGTTTCCGCCCTGGGTACAGTACAGAGACTGCACTCCTGGCAGTGACTGATTCGCTGAGACAGGGGGTGGATGCAGGAAGACCTGTGGTACTGATACTATTAGATCTGTCGGCAGCCTTTGATACCATCTCTCGTTCAAGGCTCTTGAAAAGGCTGCAGGCAATCGGTGTGCAGGGGATGGCACTATAGTGGCTTCAGCATTTCCTGTCAGATAGACAGCAGACGGTCATCCTGGGCCCATATTCTTCATGCAAAATGCGCTTGGACAAGGGTGTACCGCAGGGCTCATGCTTGAGTCCAACCTTGTTCTATATTTATATGGCCCTGTTAGCAAAGATCGCGGAGCACTTTGGCTTTGAGATCATATCATACGCTAATGACACCCAGCTGATGTTTACTATAGGCCAAGACCTGGAAATAGAAAAAAAACGTTTTGCTTCAGGAATGTTAGCAATCTCCAATTGGATGACTGAGAACTGTCTCCAGTTAAACCCAGAAAAGACGGAGATTATGCTGCTTGGAAAAGCCCTCGCCATCTAGTCGGACGATTGGTGGCCCCACAAATTGGGTGCCACCCCCGTGCCCAAATAAACTGTAAGAAATCTGGGGATAAAATTAGATCAAGCCTTAATGATGAAAGATCAGATTGCAGCAACTACGAGCGCCTGCTGCTACGCTCTGCGTCTTCTGTGCAGAATTTTCCCTTTTCTCCCCACGAATGTCCGTAAAACACTGGTACAGGCCTTGGTGTTAAGCAGACTGGACTATGGAAATGCTCTCTTGGCAGAAGCAAGTGAATCCCTGCTCTCCAAGCTCCAGGTGGTCCAGAACACTGCGGCCAGACTTATATTGAACCGTTATGCAGGAACTTCCTCAGCACCTCTGCTGAAAGAACTGCACTGGCTACCAGTGAAGAAGCGTTCCCGCTTCAAAATCTGTTGCCTCACATACAATGCCTTAAAAGGCAAAGCCCGCTGTATCTCCAAAATAAGCTAACAGCTTATGTCCCCAGCCGAAATCTCAGATCCAGCAACCAAGCCCTACTGTGTGTGCCCCGAATCCGTCAAATACGCACTGGGGGAAAGGCCTTCTCCTATCTCGCCCCAGGATACTGGAACAAACTCCCTTTAACCCTGCGAGAGACTCCTACATAATGTAAATTTAGGAAATTACTAAAAGCCTACCTATTCTAATCTTCCTGGTATGCATTTCTTGACAGGATCCGCAACAGCGCTGAGATGCCCCCGAGTGAGACGTGCGCTATAACAAGTAATATTAACATAACATAACATAACATAACAACAATGTAATCAGGTAGCCCTGGGGCACTTGACTGAAAGCTTCCTTGAGTTTAAGCCATTACCATTGTTTGAAAATTACATGGATGAGATAGATCTTTCATTCACTGAAGCACTCTATTTAAGGCTTAGGCTAGGATCACTTCCTCTTGCTACATTTACATCCAAATGGAAAGGTGACCAAGGAGGATTTAAAATGTGTTCTGCATGTGGCTGGGGTGAAGAAATGTCTGATTATCTCCTGTTGTTCTTTTGCCCTTCCTACTGCAAATAGCGGAAACGCTGGATAGCTCCCCTATGTTGCAATCTAGGTGTCCACAAGTATAAAGTAGCCTCTAGGATCTGCAGAGTAGATACCTCTCTTATCATAGTTTTTGCTGTAGCTAAGTATCTTGAGAGTATTTGGCCCATTCCGCGCAAAATCCTCTCTATCCGTGCTTCAAACACTCTGGCTGATCCCTTGGTAGGCTATGTAGATACCATCACATAATAATGTACTGTATGGTTTTATTGTTGTTATTAAACCAGCGCTATTTCTGAGTATGCAATATATCCATTTTCAATGAATTGTTTTTATTTTACAGATACCAGCAAATATCAATGTAATAATGTATTGTGTTATTGCTATTATCAAACCACTGCTATTTCTGAGTATGTAATATATTTTGAATCGTTTTTACTTTTTTATAGCATGGTGTATTTGCACTTGTACTGATGAATTGCTACTTTTAGAGTTCATGACCGAAATAAAGTACCAAATTGAATTGAATTGCATGGTTCATACTGAAAGTCCCACGCTGGCCCAGCACAGCAATTGAGGAGGACCACAACCGGGCGTGAGTCTGCCACTAACAATTCCTCGACGTGTTGTAGCATGCAGCAAGGGTGAATTAGCACAAACATAAGGTGCATACCTAAACTATGGGAAAGCAAGCACAACACTGGTGTAAACACTTTCTACAATGCTGGAAAGGAGGCAGCAAGCACAACCAGCCTCCAAGACGTCCAGTGAGTCCTAAGGGTTCCTATGGAAAGAGGAAGAGGGGAGCTAGAATTTTTTTAACAAATGTGCAGGGGGCATATATACAAGCCCCTTGCGCTGCCAGTGCGTCACTTTTTCTCATAGGAAAAGTGACGCACCGGCTGTGCAAGGGGCTTGCAAATAAGCCAGTTTTTCTATTTCTAAGGCTCAAGTTTACTGCGGACCTGCAATGGTGAACAAAGCCACGTTCGGATGGGGGGTGGGGGTGGTGAGAGGGGGTCAGAGGTGGCCAGTGCATGATGGGAACCATAGATAAGATGCAGGTGTGTTCCCCAACTGGCCTCACGAGGGGAACTAGCCGCCCGCCTAGAATGCCCGCTATTGTGCATTGTCAGACATACATATTAGGTTATGAGGACTGTGACAATTTCATTCTTGCCCTTCAGAGCAATTATATTAATTCATTTTGTAACTTACACCGACATTCAAATAAGAAGATGTTAACTTTGCTATTGTTTGTATTTCAACTTTAAAAAGAAGCTTATGTAAACTGCATGCATTTGCAACTGTTCTGATTTAAAGCGCTCTGCTATCCATCGCGTCATCTTCACAATATATAAATCTTCAAATAAAAAAATTCCTATTGCTTTGATGCGTTTAAAAGCTCGGGGGGATATTCTCAAGAATGTGTGTTAACTATCGCCAAATTCGCTTAACGCAACTTCTCACATCACAGTCTATCGCGGGAAAATAACACTGTGTTAACGCAGTATTCTCAACCCGGCGGCACCATGTGATAGTCTCACGATAACGTGCCAAATGCCCGCGTAAAAATGTACGCGACGCCAAAAAAATGCAAAACACGAACGTGAAAAAAGTGGCAATGTTCCCAATGGCGATACAAAAATCAGCGATAACCAGCGACAGGCCTGCGATTCCCACGCATCATGCGTGAGAATGCACTATAAAAGCAGAGAAAAAAAAGATTAAAAAATGTAACAGCGTAGCACCATGGACGCACCCGGACTGAGTGCAGAGGACAACGCGAACCCCACAAGCCCCACAGACGACCAGCCAGGAACCCCGGGGCCGGGGAAGGGCAAGGAGAAGAGGAAGACGGGGTTCAGTCCGCAGGAAAACCGGATCATCGTCACGGAGGTGACAGAACACTACCAACAACTGTTCATCACCTCCACTGTGTCATCGGCAACACAAACGGAAATATGGCAGTCCATCGTGAACATCGGAGTGTTGAGGAGGTCAATGGAGGAGTTCAAGAGGCGCTGGCATGATGTGAAAAGCCAAACCAAGCAGAAACTCGCTGCCAACCGGAAGGCAGCAACCGCGACTGGAGGTGGGAGTCCTGCCCCACAGGAGGAGCTCGATGAGCTGGAGGAAATGGTGGCCACAGTCATCAGTGTGGAGACGGTGCAAGGAGTCGGGGGTCCGGACACTGCTCGACATGACCTGACCCAACAGCAACAGGGTGAGTAACGACCAGGGACTGGGGGGACGGGGGGAGAAGGGCACACTGCACACCCACAATGACTGTGTAACATGTCCCTGATGGCCTTGGCACAATGCAGCACACATAGAAACACCAAGTAGGCCCCCGTCCACCATGTGCACAAATGGCCCCCCCATCACCAATCTCACAACCTACCCATGCACATGTGCTGAACCCAGCAAAGCAGCGGCTCTGTGAGCCACACTGACAATGCAAGTGACACTGCATGACCAATAGCATGGCTGCAGTCAAAATACATGACATGGTGCACGACACGACACTGAGGTGGCCCAGTGTGGATAACATCCTCAAAGGAGCAGGTCACACTCTGACACATCCACGTGCACATACAACCCCTGACTTCAACAACACATCTGCTGACAAACAATGCACAAGAGTCCAAAATCCGTCCAAGAGCACAAATGACCCAAGTCGCGAACATCTCAGCACTGTAAAAGCACACAAGTCAAAGGCCTCAAAGGGATAAGGGGCCGCTAAATCAGAGCTGCCGGGCGACTCTCCCACAATGCAGCACACACACATAGCAATCACAGCACATCAACATTGACGACAATGTGGTACAAAGTGCCACACTTACACCACAGAACAGAGGACACAACTGGTGCCGCAGGTAAACAGTCTAAATATCGACCTGAAGGTAAGAAATATCGTTTTTGCTAATATCGAAGTTAGTAATATCGATAGCAAAAATATCGATGTTACTAATACTATGTTACTAATATCGATATTTATATTAGTGTTATGTATTTTATTATGTATTTTATATGTTTGTGTTTATATTTTTTGTTAATTATTGTACTAGTTTTAGAATATATGTATAACATTTTTAGAAGTTAGTAATTTTTTTTAAAGTAAATTATGCGTTTTAGTATCGTAGCGGGTTGTGGGTTTATAGGGGAATAGGGTGGGAAGTAATTTAATTATATTAAATTAATTTAAAAACTTTAGGAATTAGTAATTATTTGTAAGTAAATTTTGCGTTTTAGTTCTGTAGCGGGTTGTGGGTTTATAGGGGAATAGGGTGGGAAGTAATTTAATTGTAATTAAGTAATTATTTATTTTTATTTATTGGTATTGATAAATAATGTTATGTTAATTAATTATTAATTGGTAATTAATTTTTATTAATTGGTAATTAATTTTTATTAATTGATTAATTGGTAATTATATTAAGTGTATTAATTTATTATTGAAGTGTGTTGTGAGTTTATATATAGGGCAATAGGGTGGGAAGTCATTTAATTGTAATTAAGTAATTATTTATTTTTATTTATTGGTATTGATAATTAATTTTATGTCAAATAATTATTAATTGGTCATTAATTTTTATTAATTGGTAATTAATTTTTATTAATTGATTATTTGGTAATTATATTAAGGGGTCCATTACGATAACCGGCGGAAAAAATCCGCCATCCACCATAGCCTGAAAAAACCGCCCGCCTGCACCATGGGAATACCGACCGAGCAATTATGATGTCGCGAAGCAATCTACGCCCACGGCGGAAAAAACACACAAAATTCCGCCCGTCCATACCAGAGTAGAAGATCATCCGTCCGCCACGGATGCAATCCCGCACGAAAACCCAAATCCGCCCGCCCCGCCGCGCGAGACAACGACCGTGAAATTATGATCTCCCAGACATGAGCGTGGTAAATCCACAGATTCCCCGCCCGCCACCGTTAACAACAGTGATGAATAACTGACACGGCGGAAGGCCTGGCACCCACGTCCGTGCACGGAAATCATTGGCGGAACAAAGAAACACACATGACATGGCCAACAAGTCCACACAGCAAACTACGCCAAAATACCCAAACACAGAACACAGAACACATCCCAAAGATACCACCCCCCAGGCAAAAACAAATAAACTACAAATCCCAGGACACCAGACACAACACTCCTGAAAACGACAGCCCATCATGACACACCCACATAGGTAAGTACAAAAGCAGCCCCTTCACAGACCACAATCCCTTGCACCACTACACCACTACAAAGCGAAGACGCCATCAGAGAACCCAGACAGCCCCAAAGTAAAGCAGTACACTGCCACTGAGTTGACGGTCATGGTCGACGAGATCATCAAGGTGCACCCACAAATCTATGGGAACTAGGTCCAACAGACACCACTAGCCACCAGAAACAGAATGTGGAGAAGGATAGTAGACCAGGTGAATGCAGTTGGGAACGTGCCACGCAACAGGGGTGAAATCACAAAGAGGAGGCACGACCTGAAACGCGTGGTCAGGAAGAAGGAGGCCAAGAATCGTGAGCTGTCTGACAGGACTGGCGGCGGGAATCCAGCGCCATTCAAGACCTTCAAGGCGTGGGAGGAGAAGGTGCGAGGCATCCTACATCCGGAGAGACTCACCGGAATACCAGGGGGAGTGGAGGCTGGTAAGTACAAACAAATGTATACCAGCACACTGCTATGCACTGTCATGCACTACCAGAATGCCATAGCTCCGAGGCCCAAACACCCCCATGTCCAGCACACAATACACAAGACATCTCTCACACATGCAACAGATACCCCCACACACTCAGCCCAAAGGTACCAACAAACAAAACCATGGGGGCATGTGTACAGTCAGCCAGCACCACAACTCCCACCAGGTCCCCTTGTACCCCAGATGCGCAGGAAGGAGCACTCCCCACACCCACACACATGTGTCAGCCATAGCTGCACTAACCAACAAGTAACAGGTAAGTAGCCTTACCACAAGGTCCGTGTATCGGAGGGGGGACTGCAGAAGTACAACCCCCAACAGGCCCCTAGTCCTACAGCTCAGCAAGATGGAGCACTCCCCACACCCATGTGTCAGCCATTGCAGTGCACACCTTCACCCGACAGGTAGATATGTTTCCCTACATGGAGGGGTGTCTGTGGGTGGTAAGCCATCACCACAACTCACAACACGGCCCCCACTCCCACAGACCAGCAAGATGGAGCACCCCACCCTCCCATAACCATGTGGTAGCCATTGCATTGCACCCTCCAAACCAACAAGTAGGTAGACTACTGTACAGGGCGGGGTGTCTGTAGGCATGAGGACTGTACTACGACTAACATTTGGGACACGTCACGTAGGAGAGGAACAGGTAGCACTGCTCCCTGTCATAACCATGTGACTAATGTGCACACGGACATGAATTACAGAGTCATAGCCCACATGAGCCATGTCAAATACACTAACACGTAAGGAGTCACATCTGCATGCACAAGTCTCACTGGAGTACTGACCCACATGGCGTGCACTGTGCCAGTCATCACACACATCAGCAACACCATCGAAGTCTTGTCCATGTAGTCGTGTCTGCTTGTTCCATTGACATTGTACAACATCACCCATGTAAGTCTATCTTGTCTCAATGTAACAGAGTGGGACCCCAGTAATGTCACATACACCACTGGACCCATGAACCACACAGCTACACAATGCACATTCAAAATCTCATCCATCTCATCTTTAAGCCCCAGTGTCATGTAAGGTATATAATCTAAACAGTTGTCCCATATACAGTAGTACAGCAAAGATCCCTGCCGATGACCAATAATGTGTCTGCAGTGTCTGAAGCGCACGTCACACTGTGATTTACAACATACCTAAAATAGTCAACACACCAAGAGCACTGCATTGCCGCACATGGCTGAGGGTAGCACGCACACCAAGGAACTGTCCCATCTGCAATACGTTGTGTGGCACACAACCATCACTCACACACCACAATGCTTGCGGTGTAATGTCCCCAAATGATAACAGTGAGCAGATATGCTGGGTATGTCAGACATACACACACCTTTGTCTCTGCAGTGTCGTGTGGCCAAAACACATGCCCCCTACCGCACCCATATGTCACAGTATGTACCACAAAACCATATTTCATCCCAAAAGCTTACATGGGGCCCTACCCCGTGTCCACCAAAGCCACAAAATGTAGGGGTACTGCAACACACACCGATTTGCATTACAAATCCATCCCATGCCATATGCACCCATCACACTATTCCATTGCCATGATCACGCACACACATTGTAGAGCCATACACATGCATCTGGGAAATCAGTGACCAACTGTGCACAAAGTGTGAATGTCAGACATCGAACACAAACCTTGCAAGGTGCAACACAATAACCTTTCGTCTCCGCCCCACAGGTGACGAACAGCATGATGCTGGAGAGGGAGACAGCAGCCATCACAACCAGTCCACAAGCCCTCCACCCGGACTCACGGATGTGGAAGACCTGGACACCTCTTCGGACGAGGACACCCGACCAGGCACATCTGGTGTGGCAGGGCGCAACCGCTCCCCAGGACCCCTCCTACCCACCAACCCATCTCCCAGGGCTGGTGACCAGTCCCAGGCCCCTGCTGACATGGTCATTGCGGCCACCACCACCGCCGCAACCACCACCACCACCACCAGGGCCTCCCTGACCCCTCACCCTGCGCAAGGTGTTGTACGCACGTCGACATCGACCCTGGGAGCGACAACGAGGCCCCGGGTGACCACTGTGGCGAGTGGGCAGGTCGGTGGCAGCAGTACAGGTGGGAGGAGCAGGGTCAGGCCAACGCCATCCGAGCCTGGGAGCCAAGCCCTGCCGCAAATCGCCAGAGTCCTTGGGGCCTATGAAGAGGCCCAGGGACAATGGACCCGCTCATCTGCCGATACGCGGGAAGTCCTTGGGGTGTTGAGGTCCATGGACGCCCATATGGGCCAATTCGTGACCCGTATGGGCCAACTAGTCGACCTCATGGGCCAGCTAGTGGTGGCGGTGAGGGCCCAATCAAGGCCAACCACACCACCTCCGCCACCACCTGCTGGGGCGCAGGGTCGTGCAACATCCAGTTCCCCTGCATCCACAGCGAGTGGGCAATCCTCAGCCACCACCAGCAGCCCACAACCACAACCCCCCCTCCCAAACGTGGAAGGGGTCGTCCGAAGAGGAAACAGGTGTCCAGAGAAGACTTCGCACGCTCCAAACGCCAGTGAGTCAGCCAGCCACGGTGGCCATCTACTGCATTCACTTGGACTACTATCCTACCCCACACTGCCATGTGAATGGCATGTGTCTGTCGGACTGTGGACCCAGAACAACATGGGTACACCTTGACCATCACGCGGACATGTCCGTCAACTCATTGTTCCAGCATGCACCACTTGTGTGATCACCTTGCCCACAATCACGTCACTGCTTTAAATAAATACACCTGGATCACATTCTGTCTTATCTGCTCTGTGTTTAATCAAGGATGTGCAACCGTCACCATGATCAGAAATGCATCTGTAGTGTGGTATGTTGATAGGCCAGGAGAGGCTGTAGGGACCTAGGGGGGAAAACAGAACAAGAGTCCATTGAATGTGTGAGTCACACACTAATCACACAGTACTTGTCATCAAGTTTAAGCAATGTACACACATCTCACAGAGCAACAGGGCACAATGCCACAGCCACTGTCAGTGGCATACTACCCTGGACATGGACCATTGCCACACAGCACTCAGTGAACAATAGGCCGCCGTGACAATGCACACATACACCTACACAACTACAGCAACATCAGCCGTCGTACATGGTCACTCACCGTCAAGTGAAGTAGCGGGCGATGAGCTGCTGACGCTCATTCACTGCTTCCTCCTCTCCACTGTCCTCGTCACTGGACACGGCTTGGTCTGCAGGCGGGGGCCCTGGCTGATCACCGTCATCCACTATCAGGGGGATCTGCCTGCGAATCGCGAGATTGTGCAGCATGCAGCATGCCACAACTATCTGGCACACCTTCTGTGGGGAGTATGCCAGTGCACCCCCGGTGCGGTCCAGGCATCTGAATCTGGACTTCAGGAGTCCAAATGTCCGCTCCACCACACGTCTGGTCCTCCCATGTGCCTCATTGTATCTGACATCAGCTGGTGTCCTAGGATTACGGAGTGGGCTCAGCAGCCAAGGCCCGTTAGGATATGCAGAGTCACCTGGGTGTGAGAAACACAGAGAATCGTTGCAATTCCAACAGGATACAAGACAGCATGTCACACCCAGCACGCTACACGAGTATGCATACTCACCAACAATCCATGCACGGTCCGGTTGAAGATTGGCCATCATTCGTGGGAGGATGCTGTGGCGCATGATGTGCGAGTCATGGACGGATCCGGGAAACTTCGCACACACGTGTGTGATTATCATGTCCGCCAGGCACACCACTTGCACATTCAGGGAGTGGAAATGTTTCCGATTCCTATAGATGTGCTCCATGGCCTGTGGTGCTACAAGGCCAACATGGGTGCAATCAATTGCACCAACAACGTGGGGGATGCGTCCAAGGGCATAGAAAGCACCCTTCACTGCCGCCAAATCACGAGCCCTGGGGAATCGGATGTACCGGTTCCTGTACAGTATCATAGCTGACAGGACATCCCGTAGCACCATGCTGAACATGGGCTGGGACATCCCACCTCCACTGCCCACCGTGTGTTGGAAAGATACGGTAGCGAAAAAATGCAGTGCAGCCATCACCTTAGCCGTGGGGGTGAATGCTGTAGGATACACCCTGCGAGGACGAAGGTGGGGTTCCAACATTGCACATAGGTGATGCAGAGTGGGTCGGTCCAGACGGAATTTCCTGATAACCTCCACATCCTCCATGTCTGCCAGCAATTGGTAGGGGCGATGTATGTTTGGTCTCCTCCTAGGACAGATGGAAGTGGACACATGTCAATGCAACACACCACATGGCATTTCCACATACACAAAACTAAAATTACTGACAAAACTATGGAATCACAGTACAGCTGACAAGTAGGGACAGCACAGCTACAATACTCTTACACAGGTCCCCTTACCAATGGCAATGACCACTGACACCAACCATTGCTATGAGCATGCACATGGGGATTTAGGCCACAATAGCTTGAAAGGCATGATGATCATTCCAGACTGCATATGTGTGAAGCGGCAAAACCACGGCAATATACATAGCTGCTGTGCCTGATACAGCTTCCGAGGCTGGGTGAGTATGGCACACACCAACAACACAATGTACACAGGCTGAGCGGCCCAAACAAGTGAGTCCTGTTGCACAACGGGATATGAGACAGTCAATGATGTCCCTAGTTCACCCAATGTACAGCACTGTACGCATCACACCTCCAACACACATTGACAGGTGTACACATTGACAACTCCATGACAACACAGCTGTGTGAATGCAAACACACATCACAAGTGACACGTAACGTTGCACGTGCCAAGTGGGAGATGTACATTGAGAAATATGGCATGTGTGTGCATATGCACATACCATGCTACCATGCTAATGTGTACATGATGATGTGCCAACAGACATGTGGAGGCTGAGCACTGTCCGTCAATGCCTATGCACACAGCATGAAGTGGCCCTGTCTAGTGTGGACATGCTCCCACACACAAATCATGGCCACACCTGCAAATGCATGGCGCACATTAAACTGTGGATTCCACATGGCACCAGCGGACTGTACCCGCAATGGACCATGCCCTTGAGGCCAACTCTAATAGCCCTCGCGGTTACATCCTGCCTGTTCGACTATAGAGGTAAGCGTACCGGGACAGCTCGGAGCAGGCCATTGTGTGCAATTGAAGTAGGCAGACATGGTACACCAATCGCAGCAGCTTGGACCCACTGAGACAGCCCCAGGGGGCTATATGAGTGTGGGAGGGAGACCGGCATTACCACAGCTTACAGGGACTGCTGCCTGGCATCCCTCAACAACACCTGCTGCTGCTGCCACCTGTCCACCTTCATGTCGACGACTCGGAAGATATGTCCAGCTCCACTCACCAGCGAGGAGCTGGAGATCCTGGATTCCGAGCTCCACGCACACTGCCCAAGGCTATGTCTTGCAAAAGTTGTGTGTAAGACAACTACAGTGTGTGTGGGAGTGCATGTGGGGGACACACATGTTGTTGATCCACAGCACTATGAGTCAGAGCCTGTGGGGTTCCAAAAGGCACTGCTTACCATGCTTGCTACAGGTGGAAGGGGTATGTAGGCTCTCTGGCGCTTTCCCATGCATGTCCCTCCCGAGTGGTGGTACATGGCATTTACATGTCAGACATCCAGTGACGCAGCCACTTGGCAATGCAGGACTCAGGGCAGTTATTGCTTGTGTGAATGGCTGGCTGGGGCCCTGCTGGCCTCCTCAGTCTCAGCAGACCTGGGCTGCACATTGACCGCCCAATACTAGAAGGAAACAACACTGACTGTACAGTGGGTTACATGTGTCTTTAGTTCACAACCCTCCGGAAATGCGCATACTCAGCCCTGTCGATTGAACACTCCAGGCCTTGTGATAGGGATGTGTGTGAGAGATAGTGGCACTGAATGTGACCTCCATTGCGGGGTGAGCCATTCACAGGGCGAGTACGTTGAGGGCTGCGCAGTGTTGGACACAGTGAGTCCACCCACAAAGATGTGTTGCCTTGTGATCTATGTGTTGGTTTACCTGACAATGGACAGTAGATGTGGGCAGACTACACATTGCTCAATGTGCTGGCATCCTGCATGTGAATGGGATGGACAGGTACTGTGTACACACTCCCACCAGCATGCATTAACGTGTGGTGTACACATGCTGTAATGCCATGTCCGAGTACTTCTTGGCGCTGTTACACATCTCTGAGTATATTGGATGGGTCAGCATCATGCCACTGTGATTGGTGGATGTGGGTGATGATGAGAAGTGTATGAGTGATATTCCAACCCTCTTGTGTACCATCCCTGCAGTTGGAAGTCCTCCAGCCCAAGGCCTTGTGATGAGCCATTGCATCCAAGTTGATGCCTCTGTGTATGTGTAACCGACAGTGCAGCCAATTCCACAAAGGGTGTGACGTCATCTGCCGGATGAGCGACTACGTGGCGGAGACGAATCGGGGGATGCCCCCTCGTATTGTCAGGTTAGCACGGCGCTGCATTTCACCACTAATGGTCTGCATCTTGACAGTCAGACAGCCTGTGCCGGATGCACGTGTGTAGGGGCATCAGCAGCAAGCAAGTGTACAGTATAGTGGGATGGTGTCTTTTGGTGTGAGAGGCAGCATGTGTCCACAGCCTACCCATAATCTGGGTAATGTGATGTTTGCTGTGTGATGCAGTGGGTTGTAAGTGTACTCTGTGCTGGGTGCATCTGACATGCATATGCGATTCCTGAGGTCCAAGATGTAATTAGAGCACTCTGCAATGTCAATGCATTCAGAGTCGTAGCCCTCAGGAACAACCTGTAGTAGGCTGGAGTGGCAATTCACATGTATGTTTGAGGCACTGTGCCTACTCTGATTTCGTTCGGACATATGTGTGCGATGCCTCAGCTCATATTCCTGGTACTTACACATCCGGAACACTGTGCAACAGTAGTTGTGCTCGTGTGAACGACAGGTGGAAGGCATGGGCACATGACCATTGTGGACTGTCATGTAGCAGTCTGTGTGAGTGGTGTCCCATTCTGCTCCATGCAGGTATGTCCTTGGCCTAATTACGTAGTGGTCATCATTGCCACCATCAGGACAGTGGGTGTGCACACAGCGATTTGTGGCTATGGTCGCAGGGTGACACAGGCCGGGTGTTGTGCTATGTGCACAACACATGTGCCACTTATTAGCGGCTTCATTTTCTGTCCGCCAGCCATTACGTGTTGATTGTGGTGGCTGTATAAGATTGCACAGGTATCGTGCAACATGTGGGTTTGGGAATGTTCTGTGCTGCTTCCCTTGCACATGTCTGTTTAATTGATGCCAAATGAGTGAGGCCACCTCGCTCTCTCACATGTGGCATCTCCCGTGGGTGCTGAGGGACAGGGGACGGTCAACAGTGGTGAGGCATGGGATGAAGCAGCTGCACAGGAGCTGAGTGAGACAGATGTGACCAGCGCCTCGGAGGGGCCAGACGTGTGCTGGATGAATCACAGGCCGAGACGGCAATTTCTGCGTCATCTGAGGACAGAGGTGATGCATCCATGTTTGCTAGCACAGGGGACGTGGACTCTGGCTCCTCTTCAGCCACGCGGAGGCCAATGCCCGCCCTCCCATCTACTTCCACTGGTGCAACACGTGTCGGCACAAGGATGAAGGATAGAGTGTCCTTCACACCAGGCACAGCTGCCCCTGCACATGTGACCCCTGCTGCCCTCAGTGCTGGGTCTGTTGAGCTTGGGCGGCATCTCTGCGTGGGGCAGACGGCTGGCCTCAATTACTTCATTGCCCATGACATCACCTTGCCGCAGGTGACATAGTTCATGGAGGGCCTACATGTAGGCGTGGGTGGGCTACACCAGACTGTCCAATGGTTGTCCTCCCCAGTCAAGGTGGTCCTTCAACTGGCCCAATATCAGGCTGACATTCCTGACCCTTTCTCAACCCCCTGGAAAGTGGCACATCTGACAACAGCAGGGCACGAGTCCTAAAAAAGAAGTGGGGGGACGCTGACGTCACGACAGGAAGTGACATCACGAAAGGTGGCTTGCACCGTCAGACTCATTGCCTCCCCTCGCTCAGCCATTATATGCTATTGCATCAGAGAAGCCAGCGCGTGCACCAGCAGCTCCGATCTCGCCCCAGAGAGGCCAAAGAGTGAATGTGTGGCTCGATTTGCTCCAGTTATCGTGCTCGCGGTAGAATGAGTGGTGGGACGCCGTCCACCCGCGTGGTACCCCGACTCGGGCCCTGGACAACAGTGACAATGCATGACAGTCTCCGGAGTCCGGATACACCACATGCAACACACAGAAGCCGTAGCGGCCCTAGCGGGACAGGCCGCAAACACCATCCCAGACGAAAGGTAGACCCACCCCGGCGCGCATAGTCATTACATCCACTGCCATTGACAAGGGACCCATAGAGTGAGATATGGGCCTCAGGGTGACGGGCCTCCGAGCCATCCCCCGCCAACGAGTGTCATGCAACTCACACATATCGCAAGTCCAATAGGACACTTTGCCTGCACAGTCCAGGGCTCGAGTCGGGGTACCACGCGGGTGGACGGCGTCCCCACACTTGTTTTACTGTGAGCTCGATGACTGGAGCAAGTGGAGCCACACATTCACTCTTTGGACTCTCTGGGGCGAGTTTGGAGCTGCTGCTCACGCGCTGGCATCTCTGATGCAATCGCATCTAAGGGGTGAGCGAGGGGCGGCAATGAGTCTGATGGCGCAGGCCACATTTTGTGACGTCACTTCCTGTCGTGACGTCAGCGTCCCCCCACTTCTCATTTCGGACTTGTGCCCTGCTGCACACTGAGAATGTGTTGCCTGCGAGATGTGACCAGGAGAAGGGCGCCATGACCTCCCACCCACCAAGCTCCACTGCCATCCCGTGCCCTGGGTAGCCTGTGCAGGTGGACAATGTAGGGGATACACCTGGAGGACAGGGGATGTAAGTGCCTTGGCAAGGGCCGGGCAGACGCACAGCAGTATCCAGCATGTCCCCAGAGGGAGGGCTAACGCCTACACCTGATGCAGCATTGATCGTCTGCCCGCCTGTTGTGCCCACACGAGTTCACATTCATCCCCAGACAGGTAGGCTTTCCTAATTCCCAACACAGTGGAATTGTACCCCTCCGGGATCCTCCCCACACAGTCTGTTTCAACACTGCATGAGTGCACCTACCCGTGCCACCCACCCACCTGGGCCAAGCAGCCCTCCCGCTTCACATGCCACATGTGTGTCTTCCACAGTTGTGCTCCTCTCTCAGAGGCGGACCTCCAACTGTCCCGTAGCACACAGACAGCACTGAGTCGTACTGGCATCCTGTTTGAATGGTAGGCACCCTCACACAACTACCTGTGACACAGTGGTGGCTGTAATGGCTATTGGGACTGCCATGGCAGTGTTGCTGGCCATGGCAGGGTACACTCACACACAATGCATGCGCAGCTTTTCGTATCACTACTCTGCACATCGGACTGGCCACTGTCCCTGGTGTTGAACAATATTGCCGCCTGTCTATGTAATCTGTGACTGGATGCTGTTGTTCCTGTAGTCGGTTGTGTCTGTGTAGTTGCTGATTGCAGTTGTTACTGTGTGTGCATAGTTAAGTGAGGCACATGCCTTGTATGGTACCTCAACAATTGCAATGTCTGGTCTCACATTCCAATGTGTTTTACACGTGGCTGGGACTTCACTTCTTTCAGACTCTGCTACTTGTGTGTGTGATGAAGAAGTATTTTAGTGACACGGATTGTCTGCATGTATTTGCTGGTATTTCATGGAAAATGTATACGTGTCATGTTTGCGTGCAAGCAAAGCACGGGGTGTGAGTCTGGCCACAGGATGACAGGTAGCATGTGCATAGTGTGCGGGTATGTGTGAGCTTACTTTCTGGGTGGCCAGCAGTGTAGGTGTATGTTAATCTTGTGATGAACATTGAGCCTGGGCACATGGCTTACTTTCAAAGTGTGCATTTGGGAGGTGTAGGTGTGTGTGGTGTGAAGTGTGTGACTTTGGGGTAGTGTTGGTGTGTGTGTGTGCACTCTGGCAATGTCGATTACACACATGTGTTACCCAGGGGCATGGTGGGTGTTTGTATCCGTGTTCAGGTCTGTGAATGTGAGCGCATGTGTGTATTGTATGTTGCACAGTGTGCAGTGTGTGGGTGTGTCCTTGCAGTTCAGGATGGCTCCTACTTAATATGTTTTGGCCATTGTGGGTCTGCAGGGTGTGTGACTGTCAGGATTGTGCCTGGTTTAATTAAGCATGTATGTGAGTTTCAGCAGTTCGTACTCACTGTGCGGACCTGCCCACCCACACTGATATCCTGTGTGTGTTTTGTCATGCATTGCTGTAGCATGCTTCTTGCGTGGGTCCTACTTTTGCTTGATGAGTGTGATGTCCGACTGTGAAGGTAATTATACACATATGTAGGACTGTGCTTTGGAGTGACCAGCCCGTCAGTGTTAATGTGATGATCTGTTGGGCCACGTCAGAGTCTGACAATCAAAGGCCCACGACCTGTAGTATTTCACTAGGTCCACTGTGGCGGCAAATCATATGCATTGACATCCAATGTCACTGGACTACATGGTCATCTCACGACTCTCGTGTACTTCACACACTCTCATCCTCTCTCATTCGTACTTGTCTTCTAAAAATAATTCTACAGAGTCACATATTTGCTTCGAGGCATGTATTTGGACTTACTTCCTCTGTGATGCAGTATAGTGGACACTACTGGCAGCAAAATGCATGTGGAGGATATACTTAGCATGATTACACATACGAAAGGGGGTACAGGTAGATGTAATTAGTTGTTGACTGTGGAATGGAGGCTTCAGGGTTACAACTGCCTTGCCCTTGCTATGCTAAAGTACATTTGCTAATTACTGATGGTCTCTGGGCTTTGACACAGACAGTATTCATTTAGCCTACCAGACAGCTTGACATCATAGGGACAGTTCATCTCAGTTCCATGGTACCGGTTTAGTACAATAGTGACTCCGACACACCTGCGTCAGAGGTGACATCAGGGCATGTGCCTACCTGCATGCAGAAGCGTCTCACCAGTTGTTGCAATGTGGTGGCTACTGAACATGACACTATAACTAGGGCCATGTTGTAGTGGGTTGCATTTGTTGTCCATGCAAAAGTCCTGGCACGGAAGTACAGACAAAGGTGAGGTGACAGTTCTCACGTACTACAGCAGACAGATAAGTGTGCACTGACAGGTGCATGTGTCCAGGTGCGCAGAATACATATTATGGCATAGTTGTTCGTGCTGTATTGGCCATGTGGTTACTGTACACAAGTCCCATACCTCTGCCTCCCCCTGTTCATGCAGAGACACGGGATATGGTGAGGAACAGGGTGCATGTCCCGAAAATGTCAGATGTCATGGCAGTGGAGTTGATGGTAAGGTGTTAGTTGCAGATTATATGGTATAGTTCTTGTACAGCTAACTGCCCACTCCGTGCGAAAGCCAAGCATGGGTACGGTGTTGAACATCAATGTTCAATTGGGGGTATTGAGTCGGGGACCCATGAATTGACAAGTTGACGTGTATGCGATACCTTCCAGCAGGGCATATATCCCATTGATGGTAAACATGGATGTCATCCAATGAAGCGGATGGTGGGTAGCAACGTGTTCGTCGTAAGTTGTCCCTTGTAGAATCCTGATGGGACATGTTGGATGACATTCGATGAAACTGTGATCCAGAAGACGTTGTGTGGAGGCACACTGGTCCCATTGCAGTGTGTCCCCGATTGCAGCCACAAACGCCATGCCCCCATACACTGAACAGATCCTGTCGTGGTCGTCCAGGGGTGCAAACAACTGTACCAAGTCCGACTTTGGACATGCCGGGTTGGAGAGACATAAATCCACAGGCCAGTGGAACGGACACCTCCGACAGTAGAAAACGGGGATGACGCAGCTGAACATTGCAATGCGGTAAGTTACTCGGTAACTTACATTCAGCATTGCCAGATTTGAACAGCCCACTATATGTAGCAAGCTGTCACTGTACAGCTTGATCTGTCCGCCGTAGTTGAGGGTCACTGGTGCAACAGCCATATTGCTACAGGGTGATGTGATGGCGTGCTCCGGCTGCCTGAGCAGTCAGCAGAGTGCAGCCTCCGACGATGCTGGGAATTCTGGAATTGATGTACGGCGGCAGGACTTGGGGTATGGCTTGGGCGGATGGCACAGTCCCTCATCCCACATGCTTCTATGAATAGTCAAGGCCAGTGGTGTCTGACTCTTTCCAGATTACTTGCATTTGGTCCACATGGAGGAGTGGTATTATTGTATTTTGTGGTGTTATCTTTCTTTCATGTTGTGCGCTATCTGCCAGTGGACGTTTTACTCTGCATGGCTATGTTTTGCTTCTTGTTGGTACAATGGCTCCATTCTCCTGCATAATTTGTTGCAATGTTATTTCGGAGTAGGAATGGAAGGCCATTCAGTGCTATCTGCTCTCCCGTGTGTGGGCGGGACACTCCGTTGCCGCTGTACATTGCGGCTTCTGTGTGGGTGTAGTGATTGGGCACACCTGTTCTCAGGCAGCAGGGTTTTTCTATTTTGTACATTGCATGTGTTGTTATTGCGAGCAGGATGGTATAGGTATTTCTTGTTGAGACTGACGTGCCTTTTCCGGACATTGTCGATATTCTGCGCTGTTATGTAGCAGCCGCCGTGTGCTTCTCCATGTTTTACACACAAGGGTGTGTCCTATTTTGCCATCACATTACTCCCCTGTTCGGGACACTTGTGTGACGTCAAGTTGACAACTGTGAGTTGTCGGTTGGGGACATGACTGATGCAGGAAGGCCACGTGACATGTGCCTTCAGGGTGGTGCTGGTGTGTGGGGTGTGTAGTTGTGACCCTGTGGTGTTTGTGTGCAGCCCATGCATGGCGCTGTCGTTGGCCCCTGTGTTGTGCGCATGTGTACCTGCGTCATCGCCGCTACGCTGCGGTGCCGTGACGGGGACGTCACTTCCTGGGCCCGGGTAGTGGGTGCCCAGGATGTTGCGAGTTGTGTTATTTTGACAGGTGGGACATGTGTGGATACAGTGGTGGATGTGTCCTGTCCACACAGGGGTGCCTGGGGGGCCATGTACAGTTTTTCCGCCCTTGCATTGTGTGCAGTGTTTGCGTGCCCTTGTTGTGTGTCTGCCTACCTGCGTCGTCGTGGCGCGTTCACTCCTAGGTGGTGCATCAGGTAGAGCATGGGGATGGCTTGGAGTGCAGGGTTCATATCTGGGTGGGCCGCCTTTTCGGTCTCCGTACTGAACAGTCGGTTTTCCGCCTTGGTATCTCTTGCGGTGTCTCTTTGCCGGTGAGGCTGTTTGGTTATGGCATCGTAATTTGTACGCCGGGCGGTACGTCATTTCGTCGGACGGTGTGTCTCCATTGGCTCGCGCCGCTACGTAGACGGGCGCACTTTGATGGCGGGCGGTGTCGCAGGCTTACGGGCGGTGTTTGCCTGACTTTTCACATCCTAATTTGGCGGGCATGTGGGCCGTTGCTGGCGGACGGTAACTAGCGGTTTTTGCCTCCGACAGCACGGCGGTACTGCTTCCACCCGACATCGTAATGGGTGGGAAGTAATTTAATTGTAATTAAGTGATTATTTATTTTATTGTTGAGTATTGATAATTAATTTATTGTTAATTAATTATTAATTGGTAAAAACTTTTTAATAATAGATATTTTTATGTTTTGGAAATTAATTTGGTCATTAATTAATAATTGGTAATTAATTGTCATTAATTATTATTTATTGGTATTTATCAATAATTTATTGTTAATTAATTATTAATTGCTAAAAAAAATTGGTAATTATTGTTTTTTGGTATTGAAAATTAATTATTTTTTATTTTATTATTATTTGGTAATTAATTGTTAATAATTATTATTTAATTGTATTTATCATCTATTTAATTGTTAATTAATTATTAATTGGTAATTATTTTTAAGTACTTATTTATGGGTATTGTTAATTAATTTATTGTTATTTAATAATTAAATTATTATTTATTTTAAAAAATATTTTAATTATTAGTAAGTTATATTTACCCCTACGCTATCCAACACTTTCCCTACTGTTGCACTCTCTGGAGTTGGAATAGTAATTTTAACCTTTATGCTATCCAACACTTTCCCTCCTGTTGCACTCTCTGGAGTTGGAATAGTAATTTTTACCTCTACGCTATCCAACACTTTCCCTACTGTTGCACTCTCTGGAGTTGGAATAGTAATTTTTGCCCCTACGCTATCCAACACTTTCCCTACTGTTGCACTCTCTGGAGTTGGAATAGTAATTTTAACCCCTACGCTATCCAACACTTTCCCTACTGTTGCACTCTCTGGAGTTGGAATAGTAATTTTAACCTCTACGCTATCCAACACTTTCCCTCCTGTTGCACTCTCTGGAGTTGGAATAGTAATTTTTACCACTACGCTATCCAACACTTTCCCTATTTTTGCACTCTCTAGAGTGGGAATAGTACTTTTTACCCCTAACTATCCAATATTTACTGTTTTAGTTAATGTAGTGTATAATTTATTTAACAATATTTTTTTTAATTTGTTATATATATTTTTTATATTTTTATTTATATTATTGTTGTATGTGTATGTATGTATTTATAATTTATAAAATGTTTTTTAACAATTTATAAGTCATTACAATAATTAATTGTAAATATTATTAAGTAAGTATATATATTATATTTTATATGTATATGTTTAATTTTTTTTACATTATATGTATTACTTATAATTTTAAACATATTTTTAACTTTGTTTATTTTAAATATATGTATCATTTACTTTATTTTACATTATTTTATAACATTAAAAAAAAAAAATTTTAACAACGATATTTTTGACGATATTTTTTTTCCGATATTTTTGTACTTACCATAATGTAGATAGGACTTCGATATTCTTGACATCGATATTTCGGCTCCGATATTTTTGACGTCGATATTTTTGACGTCGATATTCTGTCAGTGATTCGGTACCGCATGTGCGTAGAAACTGGCCAATCACATCAGGCATAGCAGGAAACTGTCAGATGATAATGTACGAGTACAACCTCACATCCGTCATGTAGTCGAAATGTCCACTGTCTCCCATCAAATACCCAGCTCCTCCAAAACAGTCACAATGTACATTGTCATGCAGTCTGTATGTAAACATGTACAATGCGTGCACATACATGGAACACACTGTTAACCTGCATCTCCCCTTCACATTGCAGAGGGACAATCAACACCTCCTGCAGAGCAGACCAGACATCTCTTCAGTGATGATGAGGAGGACCCCTGGCCATCTGCTCCGACACCCTCCAACGGCTCATGGACAGCCTCCGCACCCCACCTCCAGGAGCAGGGCAGCCCAGCTGCATCGAGGTGATCCCACCCCCTGCACAGACCACACAGCAGAAAGCACCCACCACCATGGCTGGCTCCCAGCACCTCACCGAAGAACACATGGCATTCCAACGCCGTGTGTCAGACTGCCAGAGGGGGCTGGCTGAACAGGTGCGGGTGGATTTCGACCTCATGGCAGCCAAACTAGATGCCATACGTGGGTGTCTTAGTCCCATCAGGGACCACTTACAGTCCCTAACGGACACCCACAGTCCGCTCCATGCCCTACAACAATCCTTTGGTGACCTCTCTGGAGCCATTACTCAGATACATGAACTGTCTAGTCAGACAGGCTCCAGCAACAACAGCACAGAGTTGGCACAGATGCGGAGGACAATTGAGAACATGGAGCGGATGCAGGCAAGAAGGATGGCTGCCACGGCTGAACACCAGCGAAATGTAGCTGGGATCTTCCATGCCCTGCAGATCCTCATCTTGCCATTGCTGCCACAGAGCCTGTCCCAGATGACTGCTGCAGGAACTTCTACACACACACCTCCGCCCCCTGATGTGTCAGTGGCACAGAGTGATGCAGCCATACCACCTCCGCCCCTGATGTGTCAGTGGCACACAGTGATGCAGCCATAACACCACCACACACACCTGGCACACCTGACACAGAAGACATATCAGAGGACGAAGATGTGGATGGTAATGACTCTGTGTCAAAAAGGAGGTTGTAGCATTCATCCCCCGCCATATGGCCTGTTTCTGCTTGGTACGGCCCTCTGCATCATGCCCTGGTACAACACCTTCCACTGTCCCCCGAAACACTCTGCGACATTCACCTGGACCCCGACATGGACTGCCATATCTGCTCTGGTTACCAATGACACAGCAAACAGGCTGCGGACTCAACCCTTCCTCTACCGATTAACTTGTCATTCCCTAAAGGACTCTGTTTGGCCCTCCACTGGGCAACCATGAAATGTGGGGTGTGCATGGCCATGTACTGCTCCAGCTCCGACACTCCACAGAATGTGAATAAAGCATTCCTAATCACACGGATGTGTCATGTCCATGTTCAATCAAGTATAACAGTATGGATGACTGTAGGGACATTGATTGCACAAAAAGGTACACCCTGGGAAATGACATCAATGCGCATGTTTGACCGTGACACACATGGCCAATTAGATGACTGTGAAGGTGTGAACGAGCTGTGGCCTCATTGATCATGAACAACAATTTTGCAACCCCCCAACGTAGCCCCACGTCCATGTATTAAATAGGGCTGTGTTTTCAAAAATGTCAGTCGGTAGGAGGCCTAAAGTAGTGTCCCACATCACATGTGACAACAGAACATCTCTTCGCATACCTACACACACTCAACTGTGTGGACACAGTCTGGTTTGATGGAACACATTGATCCACATGGCAAGAAGTTATACACCATACTCACATTGCTGAAGACACGTAAGCGCACAGGTCTACCAGCAACTCTCCCAACCACAATGTCTGGCTCACAGAGGTGGAGCTGGCAATAGGGATTCACCCCTAAGTGAAATGCGTCAGTCAGTCCCTACCTGTGTACGGACAATGCTCATTGGGGCACACGATTTGGCATGCTAATCAACACTCATCACAGTTGAACACTATTGAAGTTGCGTACACTTTATTAGCATGTGCGTGTCAGTACGGGCAAGACATGGGCCACAACATGCAGACCAATGCATCATACACTAACAGGCAGCAAAGGAACATGTAGGGGTGCAAGACATGGGGAGGCACAAATGAACACCAATCATTACGGATGCCAAAGGTCTCAGCCCACCTTGCCTTGCTGGACGAGTCATGTGGTGTTTGGCGAATGCTCATTGCACCGTGTCAGAGGACACCACTCACAGCCCATGGGATCTGCATAGTCCTGTACCACCGGACTGCGCTGACTGTCTGCTCTGCTGACAGTGAGCAGGTGAAGAAGTCCAACAAGGTCACATGTAGTACTACATTGCCATGTGTGTACTCTCCCTCCAGCGTTGTGTCAGGTTGAGGAACGTTGCCAGGCGCCGCTGTCCACTCACCTTGCACAGGTGTGTGTCAACCCGCAGTGTTGCACGCACATGCATTCTGAGTCCAGGCGAATGCAGCCATGTCCACTGTTATGGTAGGATATGTGTCCATTTCTCCAAGATGCAAAAGGGTGTTGGGACCTCTGGTATGGGTTATAATCTTTTTTGGCTGCAGGGATGTAGTTACTCGTACATGAAAGCGAGCGCAGCTTCATGGGCAATCAGTTCCAAGAGTAGGTCGTTGTCGACTTCAACGAACACGGGTGCGAGCCAATCCATTAGCTGGTCCGGACAGATGTGCTCCGTCCACGCCGTTTCACCAATCCGCAACACAGCCCAATAGGGGAGCGCTTCGATGTGGTCACTGCACACGAGGAATTGTGCAATCTCACATGCCCAACTGCCAGCACATACGCCAAATACCAAGGTATCCCATGAACGGGTATCACGGTTACACTCCTGGTCGTGGTCCAACAGGGGGCGCACACACATGTCATAATCCAGTTCAGCTACCGTTGTGTTGGAAAGGCAGACATCCATGGGCCACTCGAATATGCATGATCGACAGTGGAACCAGGGCTGTACGCAGGTGACGTACGCAAGACGGAAGCTCAGACGGTAACTGATGCGCAACACTGCCAGTGGCAGTGCCCCCAACAAATGCAGCATTCGGTCACGGTACAGTTCCACGTGACAGGGGTTGTGCATGTGCCTGGGATGTTCTGACATTGCGTTGTTCGCTCTCATAGAACCGGCACTCTTCTGACCTGCAGCTGTTATGTGGATGATATGCCACAGCTCGGAGCAATGAGTCATATGAGTGTGCAAAGTTTGGATGTATGGGTTGTCCCGTACGTAAGTGTCAAGGCCATTCCATGCAGGAGTACCTCGAGCAAGGACTTCTGTGTGTGGGGTGTGGATACGTTGATCTTTCATTAGCGCTGTGTGTAGTGTGGGAGTCGTCAGCATCTGCCATGGTATCTCTCTCAGGGGGTGCCTGCCGCATGCAATTCCAAGGTCGGAGGTGCAGAAGTCCTTCCGCCTTCTGTATTGAGACAAAGGGGCTTTCATCCCTAATGTTAGTCTGACTACTGCTTGTATCCTGGGAATGTGATGTGGCTTTCGCGCTGCAATTGAGGCTAGGACTTGGGCTTATGGTGCACCAAAAGCGAGGAACACACAACAGTTGGCATGTATGAGCCAAGACCCAGAGCGGCCGTGCGCTCCTTGTACAATCCCTTCGTGCGCGGACGCCCTCCGGCTGCATGCAACATTGCAACATTGTCGATTGCGGGCCGTGTGGCGCAGACACAGCAACATAGACACACGCATCAGTTGGTTTCCTGTGCAGCCCAGATATGAACCATGCTCAGAGGCCAGGGATAATTGTTCACACCCCTACGCTGGCCTGGCGTACGCCGAGCCAGTCCACTCGGCTTACGTATAAAGGGGGGGACAACGACGCTACATGTCCCAGTTCTTCCCCACTGCCAGAGGTGACATGGCTGCGTCCGCCGGGCATATGACGAGACTCAATCATATAGGGTCCATGACTCTCGTTGCACGGAGTCAGTGGCACCGGTTACACTGCGGCCGGCACGAGCCTACCGCCACGGGACGGTGACTTTCTGTGCACTGAGGTAGGGGCACCTAAAGTGCTGAGCGGGTGTGCAGCCTGCGATGATGACGTGTGCACTGATATGGTCTCTGCCATTGCAATTTCAAGACCCAGAATCAAGTGTGCGACCTGGTTGACCGCAGTGAAGGCCTGAGCCAGCGGGCAGCGCAGGCCTACCGCCACGTGGCGTTGCCTCGCGGTTCACAGAGTTAGTGGCACCTATAGAGCTGGGCGGGTGTGCAGCCTGCAATGATGCTGTGTGCACTGATATGATCTCTGCCATTGCAAAATCAAGACCCAGAATCAAGTGTGCGACCTGGTGGACCGCGGTGCAGGGCTGCATGATGTGGAGGCTGCCAAGGTCGCGGGTCCCGGGCTTGGAGCTTGCACCGGCACCTGGTGGGCCCTCTTGGAGACACGCCGGTGGCGGAAGGTGAGCAGTGAGGCCTGGGTGCGCAGGGGCGGGCAATCCCCGCTGGGCGGCGGGAGGGGCTGGTGTGCAGCAGCCTGTGTGCGCAGGGGCGGCCAAGCGATGTTGCAGTGTGCAATGATATGTTCTCTGCCATCATTAGCTGTGGACTCTGTTTCAGATGAGGGACCTGGTGGACTGCAGTGTATACCGGCACGTGGTTGGAGACACACCAGTGGCAGCAGGTGAGCTGTGAGGCCTGGGTGCGCAGTGTCGGCACTGTCTCTCCCTGTCCCTCTCTTCCTTTCACTGTCTCTCTCTCTCCCTCTCTTTCTCTATCTTTCTCTCTCTTTCTCTCTCTCACTCTCCCTCTCTTTCTTTCACTGTCTCTCTCTCTCCCTCTCTTTCTCTATCTTTCTCTCTCGTTCTCTCTCTCTCTCACTCTCCCTCTCTTTCTTTCACTGTCTCTCTCTCCCTCTGTTGCTCTCTCTCTCCTTTTCCCTCTCTCCCCCTTTCTCTCTCTTTCTCTCTCGATCACTCTCTCTCTCTCTCCATTTCTTTCTCTCTCTCTCTGTCCTTTGTTGAGCGCATGACGCACCTTCTTATCTTCAATTTTGTCTTGCAGGCTGTGACTTACAGATTGTCCAGAGAAGACCCGCCATGACCCTTCCAACTATTAGTGTTGAGTTAAATTGAAATAAAATAATTATTTTTGAAATTCTAAGATGTATGAATGTTTTTCCTTTTTCTGACCACACATGAATGTTAATTGTTGTACTTGTGCGACATCAGGCGAATTGTTGTGTTCATGAATTTGTAAGGTAGATGTGAAATATCTTTGTCGGGGGGGGCCCGGGGTAGGGCCCGGGGGGGTTCCAGGGGGGTGGGGGGCCTGGGTGTGGTGGCGGTGGGTGTTGTGGCCCTCTTGCATGATCAGTAGCTCCATGGCATCTGTTGTTCTTCAGGTGTGGCTCTGGGCTGGGCTCCCTTTCATGGTGCAGGTTGTCGTCCGACTTAACACCAGGTAGGAGCAGGTGTTAAATCCTTGCTGCTAACGCGCCTTATCGCATGTTTTTGATTCTTATCGCCGATCTGGCTGGTCGTTGAGAATGTTGCGAAGTGGTGTTACCGCGGGTTTTTGCACGGGAACGCCTACTCTGCATATCATTAGCGTTAGTTGCCGGTGTCATCCGTGGCGATGTTTTTTTGCGGCTGCTATCGCAGGAAAACTGGTGATATCGGCTGTTAGCACCAGCTTGTGAATGGTGCGATGAATTTATCACCACTTTGGCTGCGATAAAGTGCCGCTGAATCGGTGATAATTCCTTGTGAATATGCCCCTCGGTCTTTAAATTGGAGTCATGTTTCCATGTCCATTTGCTAATTTCAAATGGCAAGCTGTTCCTTCAGTTCAAAGTTTTAGCAATGTTTCCTGCTTATCACTCCAAATTACACGAAAAAGCTTAAACACAAACTAAAGCAGACTTGGAATTTCTACTTTATAGATTCCATTCTCTTCATCCACTTATAACATCAGAGCATTGCACTTCACGAAAAAAGCTGTAGATGGCGGAACATTCCAACTCACCAAATATAAAGTAAAATTACATTTCTCAGTGAATCACGAAGAAGTAGCTTTCAGCATCTGCAGCAGAGTCTGCAGTTTGTCAAGAATACAATTCCAACTGGCATACTATTATGTGCAGTATTTTCCTTCCATTCTTCTGTTTACGAATTCACAATTTCAATTTTTCCATTATTTTTCTTAGATAAGTTCTGCATTTCCTCAACTCGTTGTTTCAATTTTCTCCTCTTTTTATCGGTCTTTTTGTGCGATATATGCGAATGTTTTACATATTTAAATGACGCATATGAGCAACTTGTTGGACATGGGCATATTTGTATTATAAAGCGATAACATGCGCTAGACTGACAGCTTCCAGGCGCTAGGGTACAGATGGAAGAAGGACGTTGAAAGGAGGAAACTAAGGAAAATGAGACGGACAAAAGGAAAGTAGCTGAACGAAAATGACCCCTTGATGAACAGCTGTCTGGATTTGACAATTTGAGTTTTGCGACCGTTTGACAATTTCAGTCATTAATGACTTCGCATACAGTCTTTCAAGTTCGCAATTGTGGTTGTTTGTGCTGCATTCACTTTATTGTAGATTTAATTACTCCAAGTGTTAAGAGAAACCAGGACAACATTTTCCCTAATTTCTTGCGAGTGGCTTTGCATGATCAGACTGCTTGTAACAATTATTTGCAAGGGTGAGGTGGTATAAGCCCATACTGCCTCAGTGATTATTAATTCTACTGGAAATGCCCGGGCAAAGCTTCAGCCCCGTGCAACACTTTTGAAATCACCCTGAATCCAACATGAAAAGAAAAGGGCAAATATATATATATATATATATATATATATATATATATATATATATATATATATATATATATATATATATATATGTTTTTAATTTGTGCTCCCAAGCAAGTGTCACTGTAGACAGTTTTTGAGGGGAAAAAACCCAACAATCTCAAAGCATTCATGTAGAACTGCGTCTTTCTTCCATAATAATGCTACATGCTTTAATTGCAAACAATTGCATTTTGAGGTTAATGGGACAGAAAATGTGATTAGTCATCAAAAAGGGAACGAATGAGCCATACAGCAATGCCCAATGGCAAGAGGACAGAGAGCTACTGGATAGCTTGAGAGCAACAAAATGTACTACACACATTCTGCCTGAAACTCTTCACAGTTAAACACACCGTGAAAATACACCATCGAATGCAATGCATTATCATGTGATGGAAAGCATTGCAGCACTCTACAATATATTATACATGTAATATAAAAATTCTGCCATACATAGAATGCTGTAACACATAGATGTCTCTATATGTACATATAGATATCTATATTTTCTCTTTCAAGCTTTCTAGCCCTCACCCTCTTTCTCTCTGTCTCGCTTTCTCTCTAGATGTGTGTGAGCTCGCGCACATATGTGTGTAATATTCAAATGTGTAGAGGGTAGCACAGTACTTATTACCCTGGTTAGGTGTGGGAGGGGTGATGACTTCCAACAGGCTACGGGATAGATTTTCAAACATTTTGCGCTGAGTTAACATCACAAAAGTGACACTAACCAGCACAAAATGTTTTTTTACCAATTTACTTTCCAATGCTAGAAAGTACCCTGAAAGTAACACAAAGCAGCGCGAAGCACTGCTTTGCGTTACTTAGTGGCAAGTGGGCGTTGCATGGGTAGTACATGGGCGTTCCCATGCTACTACCCATGCCTTTTGATGCAAAACCCTAGCTACAAACAATTGTAGGCAGGGTTTAGCGCCAAAGGTTAACGCCACTTCAAAGGAGGCGTTAACAGGAGAAATGTTTTGATTTCTCCTTTCTTTTCCGACTTTGATATGCGTGCTGCACTGTGCAGCACACATACGAAGTCGGAAAAGTGTTTGAACTTGTCTAGGCATAGTAGATACCCTTCCTGTACAAAACCTATGCTTGACTCAGGCACGCATACTAGCATACTAGCTCTATGGCGCTAAGGTGTGTGCCTGGTGCACAGCAGCTGAAATCAGCGCCGGCGCTAGAGAAAGGGGAAGAGAGAGCCATATCTCTGTAGATATGGCGCTCTCCTGCTCCCTCCCTGTCACACAACGCAGTGCAGCCTCTTTGGGAGCTGTGCTGCGTTGCGTGATATTTTTTCAAATCTGGCCCAACGTGTCAAATGGCTCTTGATGCCAGTCTCCTCCCTTCACAATGTTGATAAAGCATATTACAATCTGCACAGCTACACATATGGTTTATGAGATGCTGTTTTTGTTAAGTATTGTAATCATAAACAAAGATGTTCAACTGGACTCTAAGAAAGGAATGTAATATTTGCGTTGACGTAAAATCACTGTAACTAGGCCTCTTGAAGGTTAGCAGAGTTGTTTTCCTCTGTAAAGTCATTGTAACATGCATACTTTGAACAGTAAGCAGTGGTTTCTCAATTGCTTAATTGTACTGTTGTAATATATGTGCTTTCATTATTTGCACTTGTTCAAGCGTTTTATGGGCCACATTTATTTTTACTGCCATTGCACACATAGGTATAAAAATGTCTCTCTCTCTCTATCTACATCTGTCTGTATATCTATCTATCTATCTATCTATCTATCTATCTATCTATCTATCTATCTATCTATCTATCTATCTATCTATATATCTTAAAAATCCAGATAAGTAGATGAATGGATGGATGGATGGCAGGGTGGATGGATGGCTGGATGGGTGGGTGGATAGATGGGTGGATGGGTATGTGGGTGGATGGATGGATGGATGGATGGATGCATAGATAGATAGATAGATAGATAGATAGATAGATAGATAGATAGATAGATAGATAGATACCACAAAATCCCTTCTCAGCAGTGCACTGCTGTTTTTGCTTCCTTACCACTTGATTACCACTTTCCGCTAACATTTCCAATTATGAGATGGTTTAGGGCCATCTCGCAGGCGGAGCTTAAGTGTGTGAGCTAATGAGAAGTGAAAGCTGAAAATCGCACGTGTTAGACAATGCAAAATCGGGCATATTGTTGGCAGCATTTTAGCATGTGAACCCTTCTGCAAAACGAAGATTAATTTATTATCATGCCGCTGTGTTCACAATCACGAAATGGGTCACTGCGCTCTCCTTTGATGGGCTGCGGGCTACAAGATGCTGAATTCACACTAAGGGAGCATAATTAACACAACGTCGATGTCACGTTTAATAGCTTTGTGACAAAAAACAGACTAACAGTTTCGGAATTTCATTTTTTTACTAGCCAAGCTGTTTGAGGTGAATTGTTGCCCTCGTTTCTTTAGATGCACTTTTCGTCCTCATACATTTTTAAATGCTATTTTTTAAATAAGTAGGAAATATACCACATTGAAAATTAAGGCCTTCAAATGTGAAATGCGTCCTCTTCACCTGGTATCCAGGAGGCTATGAGGTAATCAGCCGGGTGGCGGGCTATTTGAATTTGGGGGAAAAACTTTATTTGACGAGGACAGGGCATTCAATTTATCTCTGTGAAAATACGGACTTGCACTCATATCAGAGAAAATAAACTCAACCACAGGTGTCAGGGAAGGCAGGCCTTTCCTTCAAAATAATAAACCAATATTTGTGAGTGCTACTCTGTTTCCATTTCCGATTTCTCTCTTCTCAGTAACTGACTGACTGAGAAATGTATAAAGCGCTCGTTCACCAATGCAGGCAATAAAGGCCTTTTGGCGCTGAGGAACTAAGATCAGAGTAAAGAAATTTAAACAAAAGAATCTAACAAAAGAGCAAAGTTTTTAGAGATTTCCTGGAGAAAAGGTAGGAAGGGATACTTTTAAAACTGAATTGGCAGATTATTCCTGAATTGGGTGCCAACATAGGGCAGAGAACGACCACACAACCGGGATAATTTCACTATGTTGTAACACAGCGTGCCATGCAGTATGACTTTTACTGCATAACTTTTGCAAAACATTGGGCAAATCCTTTTTTACTCTTGTAGCTGCTTACCTAACAGGGAATAAAGCAAATTCTGTGTTTGCTCCTTAGCGTTCCCATTCCTAGCCCACTGTTATCTCACATTTCGTTATAAGCATCCTCTTTTGTGGCAAAACAGTTATACAGTTGCATTATAAATAACAAAACAGACCAACACCTTTTTCTTGTGGGAAAACTGTCGCAAGTTTATTTGCATTCTGTTATGCATATATATACACAGGTAGGGTTAGCTTACGGGTGATCATCAGAGTGCAGCGCTGTTAAGGACTAACCGCCGACACCCCTCCTGAAACAATCTCCAGCCACTGGGCATTACGTTGCCATCTCATTCTTTAACCGGTGCTGTATCTTATGTATTGGGGCTGCGGCCCAATGCTTTTTTAAGTGTTTGCTGCACCCGTGCCACCACGGAGCGAGGTAAGGCCAACCCCCAGCTGTCAGGATACCAACTGTCCCTTACGGGATGAAGGGGTCGCGATTGCGTTCTTCTCATGGCAACCTATGGCCTGAGGATCTCATTTTTATAAGCGGCCCCATCACCCTCTGATGGGGTATTGATCGCCTTTTTTTGCATAAAGATCACCCTGTAACTCTGCTTGCGACGCTGTTTAGCAGTTCTTCAGTGCTCTTTTGTTCGGCTCCCCTGCTGGGTGGGTGGGTGGAAAAAATTCTTCTGCTGCTGTCCGGAAAAGAGGAATTGCCCAGGTGAGCTGCCCACCTAAATAGCTTTCGGCCTCCCGGAAGTGCGTTGTCCCTGGGGAGGCGAGATCTCGCCTGTCCGACTGTCCCCTTCCGGCCAGGTGGCCATAGAAAAAATACTAGCCCCTCCAGAGGCAGTGGGGAAACGCTAAGGGGCAGTAGCGGCCCGTGGAGGGAGTTCCGTGGGGCGGTGAGGCGGGGCGGGGGAGGGGCAGGGTGGGGGGTAGTAAACACCGTAATATGGATGAACGGAGGTAAGTAAACAATTAAATAAATAAAACGAATTTTGTTGTGCGCGCTGCATCGCATTTTGCGATGCAGCGCACGCAACGAAATTCGTTTTATTTATTTAATTGTTTACTTACCTCCGTTCATCCATATACCGGTGTTTACTACCCCCCACCCTGCCCCTCCCCCGCCTCACCGCCCCACGGAACTCCCTCCACGGGCCGCTACTGCTAAGGGGCTGTCCCCTCTAGTGTCCCCCGGCGGGGGACGTGGCCATCCGCCAATTACGTAACGTATTGATTTTTCTCCTGAAGCAAAAATTGAGAAATGTGTTTTTGGTGCAAAATTTTGTCTGGATCATCTCATGTAAATTTTCACACCAGGGCAAACAAACCCTGCAAGCTTATTTATGAGAGGGTTGCATAACGTGCACTACGCAACATGGTACAAGCGTGACACAAACCTCTAAGTCAGATTTTTGAATCCACAGAAAGCCACTTTGCGTGGCTCTAAGTGGCTTCATAAATCTGGAGTAACGCAACGCAGTGCAAATCACTGCGTTGCGTTACTCTGCCCTGGGTAGGCACTCCATGGGTGTTCCCATGCAACTCCCATGCATTTTTACGCATCCCCAGATTTATAAGAACTTGGTAAACCTGGGGATGTGCCAAAACCTTGCACCTTCCCAGGGGAGGCTTAAGGAGGAGAAATCTATTTCTCCTTGTTTCTCTTTTTATGTATGCTGCATTCTGCAGCACACACAGAAAGAGGAAAAAGCCTCCCAGGATTGTTCTTGTATGCAACACAGGCCCCTTTGTACCATGGTGCAAGGGGGCCTGCTTTAACGCTAGGCTGTCGAAAGGGCACCAGCGCAAGGGAAAGGACAGGAATGAGCTGTATTGCCCTAAATACAGTGCATCCCTGCCCTTTCCCTGTCACGCAGTCCAGCAAAAGTGACTTGCCGCGCTGCCCTAGTGACATTCTCATAAATGAGGTCCCTAGGTGTGCCCTGTTTGCTGTTTACTTACCATTTGTTCACTTTCAAATGCGAAAGATTAAGCCAACAGTGAGCCAAAACATTTTGCACAATTTCTTATTACAGAATCAGGAAACATGGTACAAAATAAGTTTGCTCTGTGTTTTCTTAGATCAGTTTTTTTCTAATATGGACTTTACCAAACCCTAATGCAGCAACAATTTGTCCTCCGAAATTTGTTCCAGGTTTTGCACCGGGGTAAACTTGATATAATAATGTGCCTTTCTGTCAATCACAAAGACATCATTTCACTTCAATAGAAGGCCTGAGTGACTTCTAAGATAACCCATCCCATGTCCTTGACACGCCTGCGCCTGAGAACGATAATAGAGGCGTCTGCTTCGCTGCGAACAGAAGTGCCAATGGTTTCATTACTGGTGCCAACAGGTGCCCATCCCAGCCCTCTTGTATCAGCAGTGTCGTCAAGAAGCCAATAAACGCCTGCAGCATATGGAGAGAAATCCCAACTGCTGAGCTAATCTGGAAGGCACTTACATGCCGGTGTGCTGAGGCCCCTACAACCAAAATTGATCAATTACACGAATTAAGCGCAGCCCTTCAGGAATGTCTTTTATTGGTCTGGACATCTGCTGCAGCATTGTCGAAATCCAAAAATCAAACGGAGCCCGGGCTTGCCAACTACGGCAAGAAAACCAAGTGGCCATAAAAGTGCAGCTAAAACCCACTATGTTAATATTATGTCCATCTGCTTAATGTTACACAAACACGCTGCGCTTTTATTTTCCTGGGGACGCACATTTATTCTTTTTTTTTCTTTTACAAAGCCCTGTTTGCCAATGTACGGCATTCTGTTCAGTTCATTACCGCGCACCTACAAATGATCCCAAAGAAATGAATTCGCAGAGTTATTATTATTAGTCCTTTGGCAACTGCCCGCGCCACCTGCCGGGCATATGCCTCACTTGAGAAATGTATTTTCTTGACCTTAGTACAAAGATTCTTGCGACCTGCGATAAAAGACCCTAGTCAAAGAAGTTTTAAGAAGTGGTCTGTGTATCGCAACGCTGTAAACTAGATAATATATTTCCTTGTTATGTCATTTTTAAGGAAATTAATTGTTTAAACGCGTATGTTTGCGTTAAACATACATCACTTTTAGTAAAACATTTTTTTTTAACAAAAATACACTTTTTTTAATGAAACATTCGCATGAACTGCTATTAGCACCACTGCAAGTACTTAAACGTGGTTTAGATATGTCTGAAGATGTGGGCTCTGTGGTTTAAAAGCAATCAGTAGACATTAGCAAAATACATTTAATAAAAAAATAAATGCATAATTCATTGTTAAGATGCACAGGTTCTCTTTTGGAATGATCAACAACTCATAATGATGTCTGTGGAAATATTTATCTGTTCCCCCCTCCCCCCTCCCTCACCAATGCTGTTCAAGATTAAGGTGTATGGACTATTAACCAATTTACAGGTTTAACATTTCACAGATGGCCCTGAAATTCCGACTGTGGTTCTTATTCAAAGTTGTGGAATAACCACAAAAGGAGCCATTAGGAAACTCGGCTTGAACAACATATTCATCTGTAAAAGGTTAACAAAATATATTTCTTGGTTGATCATGTGAGTAAGTCGGTTTGATCTGCCAAGAGGTACTTTTCTGATTTCAGAGCGAACTTTAACAGTTACTTTTTAATTGAATCCATATGTTCATTTATTTTTCTCCTGCACATTTCTGATATTTTGTTTAGCCTTTAAACTTCTCCATCAATCAAACCTCTGCCGTCAACACACCCACGCTGTCACTCTGCAAAGATATTGTGGCATATTCTTCCATTGCAGCTTTAATAGAAGTAAAAGTAAAGCATAGATTTACAAAATGTTTGCGTGGGCGCTCGCCTTTGGCTCTGAAAGTTGACACAAGCGCAGCGCCAACATCGCTTCATGCCTCAGAGCGCCACAGGCCAATGATCTATGCAAAGAGATGTTACGAGGTGGCAACAGCACAAACACCCATAGATTTCCACGCAAAGCCAGAACAACTAAAGCAGCGTGGCCTGGCTTGGTCTGAAATCATGGCGCCAAATGAAAAAACAGGTGCAAACGAGGGGCAAGCGGGAGGTCACGTGATATTCCTATGCCTAGGAGTTTAACTGCTTCAAAATGACACCAAGGCCTAGATGTACTAATGCTTCACGCCAGGTTTGCATTACAATTATAACACACACCTGATGCAAAGTGTTATGCTCGGATTTACTATCCAACACACATTTGTGATAGTTTCCCAAAGTAATGTTGTGCTATGTGCTGCTCTGCATTACTTTGGTCAAGTGGGCGTTTTGTCGGTGGTAGGTGGGCATGACCATGCAGCCATTCATATGGTTTGAAGCAAATACCCATGTACAAACAATTTGTAGACAGGGATTTGTGACAAAATCTTACTCGTCTTCGAGGCAGGTGTAATGAGAAATGTTTGAATTTCTGTTAGTTTTTCCTACTTTGCATGTGTGCTGCCTCGTACAGCATACATACAAAGCAGGAAAAGTGCTGAAGGATAGTTTTAGCAGTGGATTTCGCATTTGGCGATGCAGCGCGCGCAACAAAATTCATTTTATTTATTTATATGTTCACTTACCTCTATTCGGCCGTATTCCGTACTTTACTACCCCCCAGCCTGCCCCTGCCCCGCGTCACCGCCCGGCAGCACTCCCACCACGGGCCGCTACTGACCATGGGTAATCGCAAACATTTTCCCAGGGGCAAAAAGTTTGGTCAGTGGTGTGACCGAGGGCCACACTGATGCCAGCAGGGTGGTGGTGTTGGGGGGTATGATGCATATTGAGAAAGTAAAACATATGCAGTAGTAACATATAGTAGCTGAACTGAATTTCCCAGTGAGGAACCAGAAAACCTAGGATTAATTTCGGCTTCCCTACTTGAACGAATTGTGTGATCCTTAGCAATTGTTTTATTTCACTTTCCCTCCTTTTCTTTCATTACCACTTATAAGAGGACATTGAAATACATGACTTCAGGATGTGTACTGTACTAAAGCTTCTTCTGTGTGTGATTTATTAAACTATGATGTTGTTCATGTATATTAGCAACCTTGGCCACTCAAAGGGTGCGCATAACAACTGACTTGCCCCTTAGTTCATTATTGTGGTCAGGCAGGGCGGTGTGGGGGGGCATGAATGTTTCCAAATTCATGTTTGAAAACTATCTCTTTTAAAAAATACTTCTCAATACACTGATATCTCATTTACTAAGATGAAACTGTTCTGCTTGTTAATGAAATTCACTTTTTGAATTTAGAATAGACTTGATCATATTTTTATTCATTTGCTGCAAAATGTTTATATAATTGAAGGTGTTCCTAAGGTTAAGTAGTGCTGGCCACCCCAGTTTCTTCCTTTCTTTGACTGCAATCAACCTTTAAATAAATGTTTTCCCCTTTATTTTACATATTTTTAATGGCATTGCTGAGTCAGTAAACAGCCCAGTGCTGCTGTTGACCCGGGAGTCGCACCTAAAGGTCAGGAGGGCCGCACTTTGAGTATCACTGTTCTATACTGTCCTACTTTGAGTACTGAATCACACTTGCACATGGTTCATTTCATGTTATGCGTGCTGCAAATACATAAATAATAAATAAATAAACAAATAAATAAATTAATGAATAATACATAAATACACTAATAAATAAATAAACGCACTCATAAATACATAAATAAAAATAGGGAGCCAAGACTACTCGTTTCAGTAGTTCAAGTTTCAGCTGGTGAGTTGTCTCTCAACAGTCTGTATTGAAGTTCCGCTATTCCCTTCTCTTGGTGCAACAATACCTTGAATAAATATTTTCAAAGAGATTCGACATTTTACTGTGTGCATATTTAATAAAGGATGCATGCTTTAATTCTGAGGAATACTTGGAGAGAATGGCAGTCCCATTTCTATTGAAGATTTACGAAAAGTGCACTGTTAAAAAATAATCTAAAATGAAGAGTGCATTTCCAGTCGTCAGGTGCTAGCTTGTGACTGAGTCAACGTTAACAATGACATGGATGAACGTACACATTATCATTTTCCATACTGTTCACATCTTCTGAAATCCAGATCCTTTTTTGTACCTCTGTGGACTGCCACACAATTTTTGGGTATATGTGGCAGTTTTAGGATTTTTATAATGTGAATAATTACCTAATTGTACAAGGCATCACAGTTTAATTTTACGATTCTATTTCTTTTTATTTTAATGTTGTACGCTTTGTCGCATCCAGGTGGCTTTAATTTGATGTCGGAAAGGAAATACATTTCTGATTCTTTACATACTTAATTGTAGAGCCCATTTGTCTTTTCTTTCTTCTTTTATCTTCTGATATTTTTCCCATTTATCCATCATCTGCCTTTCTTTTGTTTTTGATCTGTTTTCTTCTTTCCCAGTTATTTCTTCTTGTGCGTTTGTCCTTTTAGCTTATTCTCCCACTGCCCGTCAGAGATCCTTCATTTGTTTCCTGATGTCTCTCTGCTTTTTATACTCTGTGCTTATCCCTGTCTTGCCATTTCATCTTTATGAAGCCAGCTTGGTTTATTGTCCTTCTCTGTCTTTTTTACTGCTTTATGCCCCCTTTTTTAAGTCTGTCGAACATTGACACTATTTTCGCCTATTTGTCTTCTATGCATTTTAGATCACCTTCAAGCAAAAGAGCCCTATACAAATTATAAAAAACAGTCTATGTCGCTGATTGGGCCACAGCCGAAAGACGTGATAAAATAGGCACATTTTCTGTTTAATCACTATATCCGCTCTCTGGCACCTTTTTGCCTTTGTAGTTGCACATACACATCCGCAAAGTAAACAAAACCGGAATATTTTTAAAAAGTGCAAGTAGTAAAGGCTTCTTTTTCTAGCTACTTAACGCCTGCCTTTGTGATTTATTCATGTCTTTTTATCCACATCTTTGCAGGAAGAGCCTTCCCTGTCCTGGGCTTCCCACAGTCTCTACATTAGAACAGCAGGGGTCTCAGGAGGGCCACCTTTCATCCTCCGAGCTATCGTTTCCTATAACATCCTTTGTAAAGACGGAGCCCTGCTTCTTCGGTATTTGAGATCTCGAACATGCAAGGATTTTGTTAAGAAGCATCCTGGAATTACATTTTATGCTGCTTTACTATCATTCTTTCCCCTAATTTTCAGAATATAAACCAGAATAGTTCTGTTCATTGATAAATGGGAATTCTCTTTTTTTTTAAATATACACATTTTGAGTTGGTATTTGCAAATTTAAGGATCCTGCTCTTCATCCTTTTAAACAGTAAAATTCCAACTAGGTTCTCAGATTAAACAACAAATATGCTTTAAAAAAACCCTCACTGAAATTCCTTATGGGTATTTTTTTCTTTGTACATATGCATTGTCGACATGCCTAAACACTGGCAGGTGGTTACTATTATGCAGGTCAGCAAGCACTGACCTACTGTGAATGTTATATTGAAAGTATACAAGTTTGAAGGATGCCAAACACCTGAATCAAAGAAGGTGATTAGGATAAACTACCAAAGTGTCACGCAGCCTGGATGAGATGCAAGGTCATTAATCAACCAGCAGAGCTCTAGGGCATGCCAGCAAAACACACACGGGTAGGGCTGCATCTGTGATGCTTTGGTCAGCTAAGAATATTAACCTCGAGTTGTTGTCATGAAAGTCGGTCATTTACCTTAGAAGATAATAAAAGAATTATCTTACTGTAGTGTTCATCTCCTACAATAATGTGCATTGTATCACCAAACATTAAAGGCGTTAAGAAGGTAACATTTAAGCCTCACTCCTTATGGAATAATTTCTCTGTCTGCCAACCAACACAACCAATTCTTCATAATCATTGATAATATAATTTTTTTTATATATGAGTACAGTTGAAGAACATATAGTTATGGCACATCACTTACATTTTTTAAATAGATTTTACATAAATATAGTTGTACATATTAAGTTAAATTGTAGTTATATGAATCTATGCATGTGATGCCATCACTTGAAAAAAGGTTTTCCACTCAAATAGTTATGCAAATTGTGAGAACGTGGGTTATTAGTTTGGGAAGACGGTATTCTTACCCACTTAATAAGCACACACTGGTTAGGTCTCAACACAGTTCTCAGTGAAGCTCCACTCGTCCCCTGACAGCTGCGGAACAAGCAGGGGGCAATTTCCATGAGGAATTCATTTTAAGTTCCAACAGTGCCAACAATTTTAATGTCAAGAAAACAAGACAATAAAATCCACAAACCAGTTTAGAAAAACAGAGAAGAAAGTAAATAGCAAAAAGACACCAAAACGACCAAAAGCAGATAAGGGGAGCAGGACATGTGATTTTTTAGGTAATAAGGCAAAAAGCACATAGGCGCAGAGGAAAAGTACAGGGCCAATGTAAAGTATCAGTCGTGGTTCATCAATCCCCTTCCCCCGTATGATGTTAGATACAATTCGCCCAGTGCTGTGCCAGCCCCCCACCCCCTTGCAGTCAGCAGCTTTGTAGGACGATGGACGAGTGTGGGTTCAAGCACCGGTGTAGGTGCAAGCTTTCTTTTAGGAACATAAATAACAGAGACCCACAATACGTGACCTATGGTGCAACCTTTCCCTTTGTCTGCCGGTGCCTCTGCCTTCTGCGAGAGGGTCAGTGGCGTAACGAAACTTGAGGGGCAGCCACGGCTACTGCAACTTAGAGCGGTGGGGCGTAGGGCCGGCTGGGGGGGGATTTCGAGAGACGACCACAAGGGATAATCAAATAAATAATTAATTTTCTCTCATGGTTTACTCTCGAAATCACCCCCAGCCGGCCCCACCACCCCACCGCTCTTACCTGCAGCAGCTGTTGAGGGGGCCCCCCTGCAAAGTACATGGAAGGGGGCCCCTCTCCCCGGCCCACCGCCTAGCACTTTTGCTGAGGTGCCCCCTGGAGCTTGGGCCCCCCCCCCACCGTGGGTGCTGCGGGGGATTTTGGTACGCCACTGGAGAGGGTAAGCACAACCACTATGTTTACCTCCGAGGGAGCAGGGTGTGTGCGCACCTCCTGCCACGTGCTGAGAACTGGTCGGCTGTGAGGTGGGAAGGTGGCAGTAAGGATGGTTCGTTATGAGTGTCAAGCTTATTTCTATGTACATCCTACTCATTTCTATGGTTTTCATTGTTTTCTATGGTTTTAAGAAACTGCAAGCTACAGGTCCCAGCCCTAGGTTTGCAGGGGTTGAGGTGGCGGCAGTAACAAGCAGAAACCGGCCCACAAGTGAGGGGGATGTTAGTGTACAGCATAGAGAACAACAGCTCTGCAGCAGAGCCATAGGAGGGTAGCAGGGGGGCTACTGGCATTGCTGCTGTAATATTGGGGAAGCTTAAGACTGCATCTACCCGGCCCCCTACACCAAGAGGCTCTACAATTGGCGTGAGGGGTGGAGGTCATACCACAAGAAATTGTGCTTGTTGAGAGACGCCTCTCCTTTACCGGCGAATCCATTATCCCAATGCATGGGTCAATGTTTAAACTAACACCTTCCCTAACTGTGAGCAACATCTATGCTTCCCCAGAATCACTGGTGACTACACCCAAGCACAGTGAGGAGTTATTAACCCCCAACAGTACCCTCCAGGACATTGTGCCTTCCCCTGGGGTATGCGCTGCTGCAAAATGCAAGAAACAACTTTTGAAGCCAAAGGGTGGGTGTGAGGCCTTGGTCGGAGATTGTATTCCGTAGTTGTCTCCTCAGGCAAGCAATTCTGGGGTGATGGATGTATGTGATGGGGCCGTCATGACTGAGATGTTTTGTGCTAATCCCTGTGCCTTTTTAGATAGTAAACGTAGTCCTTTCTTTGATCAACTGAAGGCCATTGAGCTTACGTTGGAACAACTGACTGAGGCTGATGTTAAACTGGTCCATGGTTCTGGCGGCTGACCCGGAGCTTGCTAAAAGTAGTACTAAAATCAAGCCTAGCGCCTTACTTACTGAGCCCGTGTGTCAATTTGAGATATCACCAGGGCGGTGCAGCACATAGGTGGGACCCAATGTTCAGGGAGGGGAGGGTGGATGGGGAGGGGGAGGCAGTGCCCGGGAACCTGTTGAGGGTATGCTCTGAGCCCAGGAGGTGGGGCTCCATATTATGGACACCACACATAGAGTAACACTTTAGCTTCCCCTAAAAGCACTCCCTACATGATTGTCCTCGAGTCCATTCCCTCACTCCCCCATTCGAAAAATGAGAATTGGTAGGACTTAATTCTTTGGTGGTGCACTGGCTAAATACAATTTCAAGGTGGTAATATGATTTGTTTGGGGAAATTATTCAGATGAGGATGGTGAACTGGGTGGGCTATCACTGTAAACATTCAAAGGGAGACTGTGTGGTGATCAATTTTAAAAACCCTAAGGTCATGAGGGTCTTGTAAAAGTGTTTGCATTACTTGACCAAGATGCCTGGGTTAATTCACGCTTATCCTCTGGGTCTCATTTATTGTTCAAAAGTCTGCCTCCAATCCTTCTCTAATGCAGGGTGATATATTTAATGTCCAAGTAGAAAATCGCTTTGCTCCCGAGCATTGATTGACCTCTTCCATGTAATCCATGTATCCTGATGCTGTTATTTTATCTCTACTAAAATCTATACTCAACCATCCCTAGGGATGATTCCTCTCTGGCAGCTCCACCTCACCTTGTAGGCCCTGTCTTATTTCTTCCCTTTTGTGACATACAGAGTTTAGAAATTCTGACATGGAATATTGCTGAAGCACGTTCTAAGTTAAACAATCCTAATTGGGTAAGGTAAAGCAAATTTTTGAGTATGATCTAGTTTGTTGTCAAGAATCCTGGATGGTGGAGAACTTTGAAGGTGAGGTTTCACTTCCTTTCGCTCCCTGGCTATTCCATCTACTTCCTCAGAGGTTAGTTGGGGCTTTTTGGAGTCTACCGTCCTTCTGCTTTTTGTATCGTGGAAGCTTAAGGAGAAGGTCAACCATTTGGCCCTTAGAGATCAGCTCCAATCCCAGGGTACCAGAAGGAGTAAGGAATCCTTGGATCTTCTTCCAGCAGTCAGGCTGAGTATTTTTTTTCTGAGATGTTGCCTTTCAGATACATGAATATTCTGATGTGGTGATGGCAAGGAGCCTGTCTTATCCCGTGCACTAGTGAGTGATTGGAAAATTTCCTATACCCAAGACTGACTTCTCTCTCGCACTGTCCCCACCTAATTTTTCTCCCTTGCTTTACTGCAAAAATTACCAGAAGCTCTAAAACCAAAATTAATATTGCTGTCTTCTACAAGAAGGAACAATTGTGCTCCCCTGGCCAAGCCCCTCTTTAGATCAGTTGCTGTCAGAGTCCAAACTGCTTTTCCCTCCTGCTGAGGTCGGAGCCAGAAAATCTAGGATGACCCTGGAATGAATGCAAGCAGTTCTGCTAGCACCATTTGGCATAACCGAGTCATTAGAAAAAGTGTTAAGGCTGTCCTTTGCTATGATAACTGATTTTGTTTCCCTCCCAGTTGGGTAATTCCTGTTAAGTCACCCATTGTTGCCAATATCCCTGGCTTTCCTGACCCAGATGCCAAACCGTTGTCCTCTGGGAGTAGGGTAGTAAACCCTCAGCCAATAATGTGTATGAAGATTCTGTAGTAAGGCTGAGATGCAAATTGATTCTAAACCAGTTCCTTTAATTAGATTTTTTGAACGAAGTGAAAAATAACTTTGAATTATTTGTCTAGCATTTTCCTAAGCAGAGATATAAAATAATGATTTTATTCATATCCAGGCCCGTCAATAGAAAATGTAGCTTTTCGTTCACAGAGAATTTGTACAATTATCTACTGTGAAGGCATAGTTTCCAATGTCTTACTATGTAGTATGCAACATTGTTATATATCAAACATCGAGCCCTGTGTGACTATAAAGCACACTTTAGGAGTGACTTATCTAATATATATCTGAATAGGTTTCCTACATGACAAAAGCACATTTCTTTGCCATATGTCAACTGCAGCCCAGTCAGATAAAAATAGTGTTCCCTGAAGAGAGATATTTTTGTTATATCCATGGGTAATATAAACATACACTGCAGCTCAGAGAGTTTAATAAAACAATGATGCAAAACCAACTATCCTGTACCATTTTAAGTGAAGAGCACCTGCACTGTGGCAGTGGATGACTATGTCACAGCACACAAAGACTTAATACCAGCAAAAATAAGTTCCAGAAAAAATGTAAAAATCATATAATGTCATTGTTTCTCTGGTTTTGATACATAACTTAAATTGAAGGTTACATTTTTGCTGTTTGTAAGAAAATGGGTTATTATTTGGGGAAGTTGTGGGTCCATACCAAGCAATATGTCCCAAAATCATGTCTTGTCAAACACGCAAGTAAAACAAATAAACCTTAAGCACTGGTAGCTATGGCACAGAGCAGACAGGCTTAACTTAAGGAATAATGTGTAAAGTCTTTAGCAGTATCAAAGCAATTCCAAAGTAAGAAAAACAATGCAATAAAAATCCCATGACCAGTTTTCTAAAAATAGAGAAATATGTAACAAGAACAATGATACCAAAATGACTAAAATTCATGCTGGGGAACTGGAGATATGAATTTTTAATGTTTTTGGAAATACAAACCCAAGCAAAAGCAAAGCACTAATCAGAAGTCACTGTTCGCAGTTTACTGGCACGTAGTTGCAATTTGTACCTTCCAGCTTACCATCTGAAATGGAAGTAGCAATCCTCCAGTGGGACAAAGCTACAGGCTGTATCTGGGAATGTACTCTTGAAGTTGGAGAGTCATTGGACAAGGTCCCGTTCAAGCCATTGGGTTTGGTGGGAAAACTTCTGAGTGGAAAAATCTATATGCTACCGCCTTCCAAAGTAGTCATGTCGGCAGGGTAGTTTTCGGGCCTTCACCAGACCAAGAATTCTACCTTTAGACTATGGGCCTGATTTAGAATTTGGCAGATGGGTATTCTGTCACTACAGATATCCCTATTAACAAGTGGATTATATCTTATTGTACTTGTAATAAGGTGCGCAGGCCATCCATCACGTTTATGGCAGAGTACCCAGCTGCCAAACCTTAAACCAGGTTATTATTCTATTTTATGGAGCTCAAAATCTTCCAGAGGGGCAAGCCTGAAGCTGCTTCCATCGAAGTCCACTTTAATGTGGACACATTTGCCACAAGGTACAGTTGACGCTCTGGAGCTCTTGAAAGTAAAAAAATCTTCTAAGTGCCAACTTTTCAGACTTTCTGGTGCAGTTCCTCCTGATCTCTTCTAAGGATTCCAGAACCTGGGGGACACAGGGGCTGATTACGATGGCGGTGAAACAGCCACGGGCAGCCTGCCGGTGGCGGTTTCACCGCCATCGTAAATCACTTCTCCGCCTGCCAAATTACAATGGCGGGCGGTGTGCTGGCGGACGCAAAGTCCGTCCGCCACGGGTCCGCCACAGGCAATCATTACGATTGCCTGGCGGACCCACCCTGCATCAACAATATGGTGGCAGTGCCTAGCAGGCACCGTCCGCCATATTACGATGCTGCCTCCCCACCAGCCGGTGTATGGCGGTGAAACCTCCATTCACAGGCTGGCAGGGATTGCATTTGGGGGCCCGTAGCGGGCCCCCCTTGTCTTGAGGGAGGTGGGTATGCACTTTTCCCTGCACCAGGTGGCAGGCACCGCAAACACAGTATTTCTGACTTTGCGGCGGGTGCTGCAGCCAGCAGCACCCACCGCAATGTCAGAGATACATGTTACGCGACCGCCATGGTGGCGGTCGCATCGTAATCTTGTGTACGGGACCGCCGCAATCCAGGCGGATGGTCCCAAGCACCGGCACGATGGCGGATGGACGGAAGTCCGCCCGCCATCATAATTACCCCCACAGTTAGCGGTTAGGACTCTCACACCAGCATTGACCACCAGCAAGGTCCAGTCCAGGTCCAGTTACTTGTGGCCAGCTGTGCACTTCAGCAAAAAGGCCTTTTGTAGCATGGCCCTGTAACCACACAGAAGATCACCCAACTGACCCATAGAGCCCTCTTCTCAGTCATGGATATAAGTGGGAGCAGGTTCAGCCCTGCAAGTCTCCACACAGGTCACAGATAGCAGGTCTAGTTCTTCTGTTCTTATGAGGTCCAGATGTGTTCTGATGAGCTGTGGATGAGGTGCCACATTTGTAGGACTCACTAGCCAGTAGGTAGGGGGGAATCCTGGACACTCCCTAACCAATGAGATTTTTTTTTCTCTGGGGCAACCCTTCCCACCTTTGGACTACATCTTGTTTGCCTTACTGTAAACTATTCCACACTACATAATGTGGAGTAAAATCTGGCGTACCAGCTGGGGGTGTGTTTTGGGAAAAGAGCAGTCCTAGTCTCCTCAACTACGCAAAATTGGATTTGGAATCAGCTCCACTCCCACTGGCCTGCTACCATGCTGGCTACAGATGATCCAGTGAACAAAGCCTTCTAGTCTCTACATTCCCACGTCTCTCTTTACACCTGACTATGAATGGGCATGCCGCAACCTGGTCCTTTTCAAGGTAATCAAGTAATTTACCCTCCCCAGGTGCCTTTCCTGAGATGAGAGGAGTCACATACCTCATACCCAGGTCTTCTTGCCAAAATACCTAAGCTAGTGTTTCTGCTCCAGGAGTAGTTTTCACACCTCATTAAGGAGAAGCGCTGACAGTGGTAAACTGCTGGCAGGCTAATGCTAATTAACCACTGGAGGTTGAGACAGACAATGTTTAGCTTTTTTAATGGTTAATTTTCCTAAATATTTCTAAAAAATATGACTTCACCAGTGAATTTGAATTTTATTAAACATTAAAAATATTGATTGAATGAATCCAGTAGTCCAAAGGTAGCAGAGTTTTTTTATAACAATATTTTTATCAGATTTTCGAATGACACCATGTTGAAAACAATTACATCTGCATAGCACCTTCACATAACAGTTAAACACGATACATCACATTCCCAAACCATAAAAGGCCCCCACTGCCCCAATATCCTGTTGTATCTTTGCAGACAGCCCCATGCAGTATAAATGGGCTTCTCCAGTTGGGCGCACCTGTCCAATCCCGCCCTCCACTCCACCAGGGAAGGGGCATTTGGGGAGTTCAACGTATGAGCAATATCATGTTTAGCGACCAAGACCACAATACCCACAATCGTGTGAGCAGCCCAGGGACCACCAATCTCATCAACCCTCCCCAAGATGGGCCCTCTAGGGATTACTTCAAAGTCACACTCCCAAGACCTCGGAGAGTTCACATCTTATACGTTTCAGTAAGGTGAGAGGATCGGGCAGGCCAAGACCATAAGGTAGAAATCGCCTGGGGTTGCTGAGCAGTGGAAGCAAGGAGGGTGGGGAATCTTACTGACATGATAGAAAAATGTCGGGTGAGGCATGTCATGTGCAGATCATTTAATTGAATCAACCAGAGGCACTTGGAAATGGCCAGCATGCGTTTGGCCAACCTAGCCTTCCTCCAGTCTGACTCGTTTTAGCCTCCCTCCAGTCTGCCTTGTCCAGTTCACCAATCCAGCCCTCCCAATGATGTTTAAGATTTTCAAAAAAACATGTGGGGCATTCATGATGAGTGAGCGGTAAATTTGGGATATGGCGCCCTTACCAATGTGGCCCAATAGCAGTCTGGACTCAATGGGGCTAAATTCGAAGATGCCAGTGCCAGGGGGAATGTTGGTCGCGAGGGTGTAGCGCAGTTGCAAAAATTTGTGAAATTGCATCTGATGGAGGTGGTAGTGGTCTTGTAAGACTTGAAAAGTCAAGATGTGTTTCCCGGCCCAAACATCCCCCAGAACTGTGATGCCTATCAACTCCCATTTGTGGAATTACTCCAACCCTGCTGCGTGGCAGAGAACATCGCCCTCTCCAGAGTGGGGTCATTCCAGTCAGCCTTTGGTTCAAACCCAAAAATATAATTGTGGACCTCCAACAAAGGAAGACCACACAAGTGATGTCGGGCATGATGTGGGGTAGTGGGGCGCCATATAAAATATCTAGCATGCGTTGAAGCCCCAGAAGAAAGAGCTCCCCTCGATAAGTAGGATTATCTCACGCGCCGCTAAACCAGTCATTAACGACAATGAGTTGGGAAACATAATAATAGCACTGGAGATCCACCATCACCAGTCCGCCATCATATGGGGATTGCCTACCATTTTGGAAAGTGATTTGTGACCGACCACTGGACTAAAGAAAAGAACGAATGGTGGATTTAAGTGTATGAAACCAGCAGGTTTTTTTCGGGAGTTGTGAGTGCTAAAATATGTACAGGAAGTGAGGCAGAATCATCATCTTAAAGAGGGTGATGTAGCACATCACATGCAGGGGAAGGTGTGCCCACCGCTGGATGTTTGTGTTAATCTTAGACACCGATGGGATCAGAATGAGGTGTTGTGTAAGGTAGGGGAGGAGGGAGATCTGAAACCCAAGGTATCTGAAGGAGACACTTTTACCCAGGATGTAGGACTGCCAAGCGTCGGCACTCACCTCCCCTTAAACCGGGATCAGTAGAGATTTGGCTGTATTCACCTGGAGGCCAGAGGCTTTGCCGAATAATGCTAGGGGTGCAATACACCGGGGCCCGGAGGTCAGCCAAGAACAGGCGGATGTCATCTACGTAGAGGGCAATCCTGTCCTCCTGTCCACCATCCCACGACCAACTGCTGAGCTGGGCTTTGACGTGGATAAACTGCGCCAGGGGCTTTATCTCAATGGCAAATAAAAATGAGACAGGAGGCACCCCTGGCGCGTGCCTCTGCAAATGGGGAAGTGATCCAAGAGTGAGCCGTTGACCCGGTGTGTGCATAGGGCAGGTGGGAAAGGGCACCTTATGTGCCTCTGGTGCCCTTGAGAACAGCCCTGAGAAAGGACCAGTCCACACATGTTGAACGCCTTCTCAAAATCTATAAGGAAGAGTGCCGCTGGGAGGTGAAACATCCAGCCTGGTGAGTGCCACTTGGACTCTCCTAATACAGTTTCTCGTACTGCACCTGGGCATAAAGCCACATGGATCATGGTGAATTAATTATGGCAAAGTAGGTTGTAGTCGATTGGCCAGAATTTTGGCATAGAGCTTAACTTCTATGTTGTTTAACGAGATGGGCCTTTATGAGGAGCACATCTCAGGAGGGTGTCCTGGCTTGGTGATAACGACTATAGAGGTCAGGTCGAGCCCAGGCTGGAATGTTCCCCGCTTGGCCACCTCGGTATAAAGTTTGAGCAGGAACGGAGTCAATTGAGAACAGAATGTCTGGTTGTACTCAACAGGGAATCTGTTGGGACTAGGGACCTTGCCAGAAGGCATGTCTTAGAGGGCAGAGTCGATTTCTTCAGCAGTAATGATCTGGTTCAACTCACAGGCCAGGGAAAAAGGGATTGCAGGGAGTGGGATATCATGCAGTAATGGGTGCTCTATCTCTTGGGGTACAATTCTGGAAACAGTGTCATGGGTGGCAAGCCAATAAAGTAGCTTCCCAGACTTATCACAGTTTTCATATATGTTTCTAGGGCAGGCCTGCCAGCACTGGAAGGCTTCCTCAAGGGCGAGCTGCCGCAAGCGACTTCTGACCATCAATAGCCACCGTGTGTTGGGGGGGATAGAATGTTCAGGGGGCTGATGTTCCAGGGTGTGAATTTGCATCTCAATGTCAATAATTTGTGTCATTTTCTCCCTTTCAGTCTGTCAGATGAACCCTTTCTTCATACCTTAAATCACTGCCTTACTGGCCTCCCATAGAGTGGCCATCAAGGTCACTGACCCTTGATTGATTTCGAAGTAGGCCTGGATCTCAGGTTCTAAGGAAGCCTCAAAGTGAGGGTCAGTGTGGTACCAGGAGTCGAGATGCTAAATGGGTCTCTGTGTGTGGTCTATGGCACCGATGATCATAGAAAGGGTGGGTGTGGTCAGAGATCCTCCTCAGGAGGACGGTCACAGAGCTTACCTGGCCGACATCCATGACTGGTAGGAAAGAGAGGTCGATCCAGGAGTCTGCTTCATATGCTGCCGAAGTGTGAGTATATACTCGCTCCCAGGGTTGCCAAACCCTCCACACATCGCAGAGCCCCAGTGCATTCATCCAGGTTGAGAAATTGGCGCTCACAGGAGGTGTGCTCCTCAGGTAGTAGAGTTATAGTTTTATTCTGAAGTTTAGTTTTTCAACAGACAGCTACAGCTCTTTCACAGTGAAAATAGCTTGTGTGGAATTATATTACAGAATTTCTCGGAATTAACAAGATACACTAATATTATGGTCAGAATATCGAGAAAGAAAATATAGAGGAGGCATAGATTTACTACTTTTAACTACACATTTTTGTACCTGGATATATTTTCATCATCATTATCATCAAGGAACATATATGCGGGGTTAGGTCTATAAAATCTATACATACTTAGCATGCAATATTTTGTCCTTTGATATTTTGTCCAATGATATTTGGTACTATTGAGATTCCTACCTTGATATTCCAGGGGCACAGTGGGCTAGTCACTGTAGGTTGATGCAAAAACTAACTTCTTGCATGTAACAATTTTAATTGCCAGGCATCCTACCTTGTGGGCTACAAGGTCTACTTAGGGGTGTCTTATTTAATATTTAAAAGTAGGATTCTTTCCTATCAAAAATGGTTCCTTTGACAGGTTCGCTTGAAGGTCTAAAAGCTGCAACAGTCATGCTACACAGATGGCATGTTTTTGCCGTCATACTAGTGGGTGGCACAACAAGTGCTGCAGTACACAGGTGGATTGGCATGCCATTGATGTATTTTTCAACACCATATACTATGGCTTTACTGGTAAGTTCATTATGCCAATTAGGAATTTACCAAATCTATCATGTTTTATGGGTCAAAGCACATACACTGGGGCCTAGACAGCAGCACCGCAGTGTGTAGAGTTAAAAACACAGCAATACCAATCAGCAAAAAATTATGTTAGTATGCAAAAAGAGGGATTTTCTCACACTATTCATCAACCTATTTTAAATTAGCAGTAGGTTGTGTTGAATGCAGGTGGATAATGAATCAAACAAAAACAATCATTATGTGGCATCTCTTTAATAAACCAATGAAAGGTGCTACTTTCAAGAACAACACTAATTCATCTCTGTCAAAGATTATATTATATAAACTTCATAAGTAAATTCTGTGGGTTCGTGTTCTGTTTACATTGTATAGACAGTCTTGAGAGTCACTAATAAAGATGTGAACGTTTTGCATAGTATGCATTGATAATTATTTTGCAGCTATATGTACATACTTCTGGTCATCTCAAACAAAATGAACAATTCTGTATCATAAATCAAAGGAAGGGTTCCCCAAAATCAGCAGATAATAGAGCGGGACAGGGAAAACAAAAGAAATATGTAAAGAGTCAAATGCAGTTATGAATAACACAGAAAGAATATAATTAATTGAATGTATCCAATATTTATACTTTATGAATCATAGTGTAGTTTTCAAAACAGAATAGCATATCATAATAACATCACAACAGAAGAAAGTGAACTGTCTCACCCTCATCCACTAAAACTCATCATATTCACACACCTCATTCATACCACTCATACCTAACACATGTTGCAAAAGCACATTGAAACAGTCGTGTACCATGACTCAGTGACAAGAAACACCTATAATACATGATCTTTGGTGTTTTATCTGACCACAATTAGTATTTATTACTTCCCAGCAAATAGTGGCCTGAAAACCATTAACATATCCCTGTGGGACAAACTCCTATGCACTTCATAGTTACATTATTTAAATACATTGGGGTCGATTCCGATCTCGGCCGGAAGCGCACCTAACACCATTCGTCCGGAAAAAAACCAAGCCGAACGCGTGTTTCCCGACCGAGTTGAACATTCGTCCGAACGAGCAAGTACGATGCGCATAACTGCCCAGATCTCGACCCAGCCGTACTTACCCAATCCAGCTCCTGTTCCCCGCCCGAGCCGGATCCGTAAACGCAGAATCGAGTCGCACGGATGCCAAAATACAGCACCTTCCGGCTGGACTAGTACGATGCGCCTTCCGTACGTGCCAAACCCGTCTCTACGTACGGCACGTCAGAGCATCCGGGAGAGGCGCACATAAGCTCCGATTCGCGCCACAAGACGATCCACGGCTACGAGACGAACACGCCAGCCACGAGTACGAGTTGAAGCAACGAGAAAGACGAACGAGACGAACCAACCATGAATCCCATTGCGCAGGTCCTACCAATACTCTACATCTATTACCGGAACCGGTACGGACGCGTACAGCGCAGAAGGTAAGTCAAACACCCACCACACAAACAAACGACACGTACCCAACATATAACACACACACATAGGGATGCAGAAATGACTTACACTAGCAACAGCAGAACCATAGGGGCGGGATGTCTATCACCAATGCCATATACACCCATAGGGGCCTGGATGCCTACCACTAACACCACCCCATCTCAGGGGGGGCTGGATGTCTACCACCAACACCACCCCTACTCAGGGGGGGCTGGATGCCTACCACTACCACCACCCCTACTCAGGGGGGCCTGGATGCCTGTCACTACTACCATCCCCACTCATAGGGGGATGGATGCCTACCACCAACACCACCACTACTCATGGGGGGCTGGATGCCTACCACTACCACCACCCCTACTCTTGGGGGCCTGGATGCCTACCACCAACACCACCCCTACTCAGGGGGGCTGGATGCCTACCACTACCACCACCCCTACTCAGGGGGCTGGATGCCTACCACTGCCACCACCCCTACTCAGGGGGGGCTGGATGCCTGTCACTACTACCATCCCCACTCATGAGGGGCTGGAGGCTTACCACTACCACCACCCCCACTCATAGGGGGATGGATGCCTACCACTAACACCACCCCTACTCAGGGGGGCTGGATGCCTACCACTACCACCACCCCTACTCAGGGGGGGCTGGATGCCTACCACTACCACCACCCCTACTCAGGGGGGGCTGGATGCCTGTCACTACTACCATCCCCACTCATAGGGGGATGGATGCCTACCACCAACACCACCCCTACTCCGGGGGGGCTGGATGCCTACCACTACCACCACCCCTACTCAGGGGGGGCTGGATGCCTACCACTACCACCACCCCTACTCATGGGGGGCTGGATGCCTACCACTACCACCATCCCCACTCATGGGGGGCTTACCACTACCACCATCCCCACTCATGGGGGGCTTACCACTAACACCACCCCTACTCAGGGGGGGCTGGATGCCTGTCACTACTACCATCCCCACTCACAGGGGATGGATGCCTACCACCAACACCACCCCCTACTCAGGGGGGCTGGATGCCTACCACTACCACCACCCCTACTCAGGGGGGCTGGATGCCTACCACTACCACCACCCCTACTCATGGGGGCTGGATGCCTACCACTACCACCATCCCCACTC